>CM060919.1:196742486-198100820 GCA_030737875.1 Allium sativum | reverse complement strand
CGTATTGTGCCTAAAACTATATATATATACATATATATATATATACATATACATATATGAGCATTACAAAGCACCTCAAACAGTGAGCACCCTACTTACAGTGGCAGAGCTAGCCCATTAAAATATGTTTAATCGTATTGTGCCTAAAACTATATGATAAATATCCCTAGCAAAGTAGAAAAACTTGACCAATAATGCTTTCACTTTCTTCTCAACTATGACCAAGAAGAAAACCCAACCAGGGCCAAATAATAATTTCTTGTTTTTTGTATACACGTTTCACTATTTCAGCTAGGGCCAAATAAATGCATAATTTCTTCTTTTTTGTTCACCCTTAGTGGAAGGAGAGAGTGAGTGGAAGGAGAGATAGGGAGAACTTATGGTAGAAATCAGAAGGCATTTGGAGTGCTGCATTTTTTGAGGTGTCATTGAACGCTCCTTACATATATGGGAGTGCTCTATGAGACTATGACACTTAGGGCGAGCAAGCTTTGGTTAAAGCCAAATAAACCAACCAAACTGGTTTATTTCCGTCGGTTTAATTTAGTTTGGTTTTGAAACTAGGTTGGTTTGAGATTCGTCCATAAAATAATTTAGTTCGTTTATCGGTTTAACATAATTAACCAAACTATTGATATATTATTAAAAATAATTATTTTTTAGATTAGTTTAGTTGTCAAAATAATTATTATTTATCATATCTCAATCCAAATTAATATTAAAATATTGAAAGAAACATAATACATAAGAATACTTCAACCAATATACTAATTTTTTACTTTAATATATAGTGAATATTCCAAGTATAAAATGTAAAATATTTTAGTTCGATTAAATCAGATAACAACTAAACCAACCAAAAATAATTCAGTCGGTTTGGTTTGGTTTTCATTTTATTGATTTTATTCCGTTTAACAAATTTTATTATTGAACTAACCAAACCAATTGAATGTTCACCCCTATTTGTCCCTTTGATTCTACACCATCTTCTCATTTAAACAAAATTCGTTTCTCTTTCCACGAACACTAATATTTAAATGAGATATGGCAGAAATCATGGGATAATGAAATGTTGCACATTTTGAGATGTCATTGAATGCTCACATATATATATATATACACACACACACACACATATGGACATACATATGTATATGTGTATAAATAGAGAGAGACACACACATAGAGACATATACACACACACATACATCCATCCATCTAACCTAAAATGGTAAGATGCGAATCATACCTTGGATTAGGGTTTCCTTTGACAACCTTTTGGCCATATTTTCTCCAACGGTATCCATCATCAAGAACATCAACCTCGCTTGTAGCCTGCACCACCACCCTTGGTTCACGAACTGATCTTGCTACTGCACTCATTTGCATACTTGCTTCAACCATCCTTTTAACAAAACATTATATAATACTATGGTAACATTTCAATAATTAATATTTATTTCCCACAAACTGTTGCATATCTACAAATTACAGGATTTACTTATGTATAGTAAAAGAATTAGCAATATTGTTTTTATTATTTTCCCAAAAAACAGGTGATATAATAAGTTTTTCCATATAAATTATATACACGGTTATCACAAAATTGAATTGAAAAAGGAAAAATGGAAACATAAATTAACATGGAAAGAAGAGTGTATGCAAGGAGATGGACATATGCACCTCTGTTATTAGCCTCCCTTTGGCATCCAAACCACGGCCACTCGTTTATATTTAATGAGTTAGAAAGAGAGAGAAAGAGGTTTGTCTGGTGGAAATCAAGGAGTGTTTACGGTTCAAGGGTACACCTTAAACAGTGCAGCACCCCTGTAACCCCTTGATTTCCACCACATATTCTCGTTTCACTATTTTCTCATTAACTTATTTAAATATAAACTTGTGACCCATATTGAGATGCAACTGGAGTGCTACAAAATAGAGGTGCCCTGAAAGGCTGAAACTTATATATATGAGTGCGTGTGTGTGTGTGTGCGCGCGCGCGCGTGAGTGTGTGTAAATGATACAAGATAAGTAACTATGACAAATGAGAACCCCGGACATTAGGAAAAAAATGAAGCAAGGAAAGGGTGATGATGTTGATGATAGAAACAATCAAAGTTTCTTCATTTTGTGTCATTTCACTTAACAGCAGAACTAGAAAGTCCTGTTTCTCGTTAAAGTTCTTATAAGAGAGATCGTAAAAGTGGACAAAACTCTGATATTGCTCCAAATCCTCTATATGCTAATTATTAGATATTTCTGTATTCCCCCTCTACAAATAGAGTGAATTTTTGTAAATACTTCAACAACACTCTTAAGAAGAATGTCCAAAATAAATCTCTTACTAATAGTGCAAATATGCTAAAAATACCAAGGAAACCTTTTTTGTCTAAGTATCTAACACCAAACTTCAAATATAGATATCCCAAAAGCATTGATTTATTCTTTGATTTAGATAATAATCATCATCATCATCATAATCATAATAATGATGATGACGATGACAGCGACAACTACCTGTTTGGTTTGAAATCTGAGTTTTTTGCTTTGGATTTCCAATATTTATGTCAAATAAAACGGAGAAAAATATGGATAGAAAATGTTTAATTTGAAAAATAGTTCGTAACGTATACAATTGAGAATGCTTTTATTTTGTTTTCCACCTAAACATGCTCCCCATAGGTGGTAACGACTAATGATTTATTTTGGGTTCTACATTTTCAATATTAATTATAAAAAATGAGAAGAATGGAGGAACAATGGAGGAGGTGAAAGAAAAATAAAAAGGACACAAGGAAGATGGAGGGGGAACCGGAGGGGATTGCAGGAAAACGGAGGAAAGGGGGGGGGGAGAGACGGCGAAAGGGAGGGATGATAGAAAAATGAATTCTCTCTTTTCTTCGTGTATTTCTCAAAACACGAAAAATAAAAAATAATTGTTTTATGTGTTAACTTCGTTTTCTAAAACGATCATATATATATATATATATATATATATATATATATACACACACACACATATATATATATATAGCAAGCGTTCAATGGCAGCCCGAAAATACAGCACCCCAATAGCCCTCTGAATTCCACATTTCATTTATATTAGTTTAAGTTAGTGGGAGGTGAGAGAATGAACGGAAGGAGAGAGAGGGGAAATACTTGGCGGAAAATAGGGAGGCCAAAGGGGTGTTCCACTGTTTTGGGTCTCTCTCTCTCTCTCTTTATATATATATATATATATATATATATATATATATATATATATATGTATGTATGTATATATGTATATGTATATGTATATGTATATGTATATATATGTATGTATGAAGAGCGTTCCAAGGCACCCTTATCCGTCCGTGAGCTACGGCGATCCAAATCGAACGAGAATTTGTAGATGTTCAATCTACATATATTTAAGGACCTATCCAAAATTTGAGCTCGTTCCGACAACCGTAGCATATTCAAAATCTTAGCTCAATTATTCACCGTTCAGACGTTTATCCAAACCGTTAAATTTAAACATCAAATATATTATTGTACGGATGTCGAAACGAACTCAAATTTTGGATAGATCCTTAAATATATGTGGATTGAACACAAGGTTTAAAAGCCCGGGGTTCGATCACGTTTCGTTCGGAAATATTTTGAGATCCAATCTCGTATCGGTGAGATCTCGGACGAGATAAATGTATATCGGTGTGCATCTCGAAATTATATCTCGGACCTTAAAATACATCTTGGATGTTCATAGCAGTCAATTTATACCAAAAACTACTGTAAATTATTCACTTGCAATAAATCCATACTGAAAAATAAAGAAAATAATTCAGTCCAATTACCACAAAGAAAATAAAGCAGTAAAAAAATAAAATAACATAGAAAAAGCTAATACCAAATAAAAAAAGCTTAAACTAATTACCAAATTTTGAATTTTCTATGAAATTGGATATTCATAGCAGTCAATTTATTCCAAAAACAAATGTAAGTAGAAGAAACGAACATGGATTTTTTTTTTGTTTTCAACTTATACCAAAAACTGATGTAAGTAGAAGAAACGAGCATCAATTTATACCAAAAACGTTTCGTTTTAAACTGAATTTCTGTTTGCAAATAAACGAACATGGAAGAGTAAAAAATAACAAGTTGAAGAATAAAAAAACAGCAAAGATGAAAGAGAAATTGAAGCACATAGAAATTGAGAATTGGGGAATTAAGGTTCAGGTTAAAAGTAAGATCCAAAAAAAAGACTTACTTGAGTTTGAGGGTAAAGCTTCACGAAGAGGAAGAAGAATAGAATGCTTTCATGGAAGAAGAAATAGGCATGTCAGTTACGATGACTTAAGAATAAATTAAAAGATATGGAGTGAAATAAAGCAACAAAGGTTTAGTTTGTTTATATTGAAAAAAGTAAATTAGGCCTTAAATATAAGTTACATACACAGGCCCAGCTCATTATAACAATTAAATTCAAAATGTACCAATTTTGGTCGAGATCTCGCAAATAAATCTCGCCCGAGATTTCGTTCGAGATTTGTGAATTTCGGCCGAGATTCCACTTCAACGAGATACTTTCGATTTTTGTTGTTTCGAATCGCCACATATTGAAACCGAGATCTTGGCCGAGATTTAAAAGCTTGATTGAACATCTACAAATTCTCATTCGATTTGGATCGTCATAGCTCAAGGACAGATAGGGGTGCCGTGGAACGCTCCTCTCTCTCTCTCTCTCTCTCTATATATATATATATATATATATATATATATATATATATATATATATATATATATATTTGTGTGTGAGCTAGGTTCTACAGCATCCCAAAATGGAGCACCCTGCTGGTCTCCCTATTTTCCACCACAAATTCACCTTCTCTCTCTTTCCACTCATTCTCTCTCTTTCCACTCAATATATTTAAATATAAATCCATGGTGGAATTCAGAGGAGTTAGCAGGGGTGCTCCATTTTGACGTGCAACGGAACGCTCGCTTATATATATACATGCATACATATATATATATATGTATATTCAAATATATATATATATATATATTAGTTTTAAGTTAGTGGAAGGTGAGAGAATGAGTGGAAGGTGAGAGAATGAGTGGAGGGAGAGAGAAGCGGGATATATGATATAAATCAAGAGGCATTTTGTGGTGCTGCACTGTTTCAGGTGTCATTGAACACTCACATATATATATATATATGAAGATTATATGGCACCCTTTTTGCACAACCACATGTTTATAATTAAGTTATTGAGAGGAGAGAGAGTTAGTGGGAGGAGAGAGAAATGAAAATAAGTGATGGAAATCAAGGTGCTATTGGGGTGTTGCGTTATATGGGTGCTTATATATATATATATACATATATATATATATATATGGAGAGAGTTCCGCTACACCTCTTATATTGCACGTGAACACTCCCCAAAATCTCAACCACTCATTCCCATTTGAATATTCTTTCTTAGTAGAAAGAGAGAGAATGAATGAAGGAATGAGTGGTTGAGATTCAGGGGGAGAGTTCACGTGCAATATAAGAGGTGTAGCGAAACTCTCCCCTATATATATGTATATATATATATAGAGAGAGAGAGCAATATAAGAGGTGTAGCGGAACTCTCCCCTATATCTATACATATATATATATATATATATATATATACATACATACATATAAATATAAAGAGAGAGAGAGCACCTCAAATAGTGCATTACATCTTTAGCCTCTCTGATTTCCACCATACATCTGTGTTTCTCTCTCTTCCCACTGACCCTCTCTTCTCTCCACTAACTTATTTTCCACCATACATCCACATTTCTCTCTTCTCCCACTAACTCTCTCCACTAACTTATTTTAATATAAATGAGTAGTTCACGTTGATGTGCAAAAATGATGCTATAAAATAGGAGGCCTTGGAACTCATATATATATATATATATATATATATATATATATATATATATATGTGTGTATGTATCTATATATGTATGTATGTATGCATATAAACACGCATTTTTGTAATGGATGAAAACCCAAAACCAAAACGGGTAAACCCAGCGCACCCTAGATTTTCCACTCCTCTTCCTCTCATACGTCTTTTGAAATACATATTTAAACGTAAAACACAAAACTCAAATTGCAAGCGAAATGAGGCCTAAATTTCTCCAAAAAAGCAAGATGTATAAGTAAATGAAAAAAAAAAGTAAGGTGAGTAGCTTGCCTTCTTTTTGACTCATTTTCGTCTCCTTCACCATCACCACCATTTGATGCACTACCATGAGTAGCTGGATCCTCTTCTTCCTCATTAGACAAAGTGGACGACACTTCGGCATTTTCTTGATTCTCAAACTCCATTTGCCCCAAACCAGGAGATGCAAATTCCTGACCATCCAAATGATAGTCATTAAAGTGGTGATACAAAGAAACTCCTGAGCGGCGATTAGGAGGCGGCTTTTCATGTGGGTGAACTCCCTTATATACTATCTCAATTATTTGACCATCATGGTTTCTTTCCACTATCTTTTTGACAGGGCAGTTAGCATAAGTGCATTTGTAATAGCTTCGAGGGTAGTCGCTTCCCTTTACATGCTTTTGGCCGTATTTTCTCCAATTATATCCATCATCGGCTGGCGCACATAGTGCCTGCGCTGACTCTCTTTTTTCATCTTCTTGAGAGTTGTTGAGAAGCGGGGAAATATTTTTGACTTCGGTGGCGAGGGTAACAATGTTAAAAGGTTTTATGTCCTGTGATTTTGTATCTCCTGTATACTGCAATGACGTATCATCGTATGTCATGGACTTGCAAGAATCATGGTTTAACGCGTGCTGTAAATAAATAAATAAAAACACAATTGGTTAAACATACATTTTGCAGTTGCCATTTTTGATGGGTAAAATCTGATCTAACCATTGTGAACATTTAGGTTGGCCCTTGTGTTCTATAACAGCAATTATAAGAAGTTATGAAATAACCGATTATGATGTTTAATGTGAGTGCCGATTTTGATAGGTACTTCCAAATTGTTCCAGAACTGGTAAACACATGTTCCCAAGTTAATTATTCATGGATTTCAAAAGTAAATCACTAAAATACCCATATAGTTAGCATAAGTAACAGAACCATGTGGATTTGTGTAGGTAAAAAAACTTCAAAATTTGAAAAGCACCCAAAAATCTAATAATCTCACTGTTTATAATGTATGCTAGAATTTCACGTGCAGTTTGAACAATCAAATAACTAAAAAGGTTTCGTTAATTCTACCAATTACAAGCAAAACACTACTATTTAACATTCTACATATTTTTACATGGATGTGCCTACTATGTAATTTGGTATACGTTCATCATATATAAGTTATTGTTCTAGCTAAGCATCAAAATTAAGTTGCTATTATAATAAGTTCAAGGTAAATTACTTCAAAAACTTAGTACTTATTACCATGGTTTGAGAATCCGGCCGGAACCCCGGGATTCCGCCCATCCCGTTCCGGTTCCGGCCAGCACCGGAACGGAATCAGGGCTAAAATCCGGTTCCGGTCATAAAGCATAAAAAAGTTTGTTAACAAAGAAGAATCGGTAGCATAGTTGTATATGTTTCCTCCCTCATCAGTGTCTGAATCACTTTCTCGATTTGCCTGCGTCTCCACCGATTAAACTTCGTGTGAAAAACCAGATCTGGTTTGTGGAAGAAGCTTTGTTTACAAGCTGAAGCTGAAAGAAGCTTAGTTTACAAGCTGAAGCTGAAAGTGGCGTTTAAAACCAGATTTGCTTCTCATTACTCTCTTTTGAAGTTGGAAGATGATGCTGGACCACCATGACTTTGTTTTTCGGAGAAGCTTTTCGAGAGGATGAAGACTTTATTGGACTTCGCGGGATCTGTCCTTCCATTTTTTTGGGTCTTCTTTTTGATGTATTTGCTGTAAATGTTTGTACTAGGCAGAGCTACATTGTTTGTATTTTATTTCATTGGTCTTGTAACCTTTATTTTATTTAGCCTGCATAGTTTATGCTGTATGACGTTTTTATTTTTGTAATTAAGTACCCACTGGTTTTTCAAAAAAAAAAAAAAAAAAAAAAAGGCCATAAGAAAAGCAAAACAGGAAGACGAAATAAGCAGAAACCATTGAAAATATGTTGCAATGATGGAATGTAATATTGCAGAGTGCAGGTTAACATGCGTAATGAACCAGATTGCTAGTTGATTGATATGTTGTTCGTAAGACTATCGTATAATATATCATATTGTTTGGACAGAAAAATAATTAGTAATGAAAAATGACTCTGTGTTTTAACGAATTGATGATGGTATTAATATCGGAATTCGCAAACAGAAATTAAACCGAAATTTCCAGAATTTCCGGAACAGAACCCGAATTTTGATTTTTTCACGTGACCGGAACGGAAAGCGAAACGGAAACCGGGATTTCGAACCTTGCTTATTGCTTTTCAACTGAACTATTATTTAAAACTCCTTTTAAGTGTATGATAAAATTTCACATTATTACTACTAATAATAATAACTACCACTATTACTACGGCTGCTATTACTATACTAGTATTATTGCTGCTGTTGCCGCTACTACTACTATTATTATTAAAGAAAGCAGTGACTTCAGATTAATTGGGGAAATGAATATTGGACATGATGTCAGCATAGCCCTGTCTATTAAGGTTCATGATAATATGAGATTTGCATAATGTTAATTAGATCAAATGAATATATGCAGTGATATTTGGTTGATTCAAAAAACAACACAGTTGATGTAATACTTACACAATTTTGGAAAGAGAACTGATCCGATACTAAAATAGGTTTCAAATCTGATGGCTCTGAAGTAATGATTTCAGATCGATAATCACTGGAGTATGCCAGTAACATATTTGGATACGTCTCTGTAGTTGGAGACATCGCCTGGAAAACAATAAGCAGAACTAGGTCAGTTATCCAGAAATGCAGCACTTAAACATCATAACTATCAAACACTTATGGATTGTTTAAGCTGTGTATAATAGTAGCCATATGAAATAGTGGTACACTGATAATCATTACATTCTAGATTTAAAATTTTAAACATATTAGTGCAATACTCGATTCTTTGACTACGGCAAATAATGTGCAATAAAACTCAATGTATCTGCAGAAAGTCGATACTGAGCAGAGCAATAATCGATTAAACTATGTGGAGAAAAAACTGAAAATGAAGAATTACCGATTGAGTGAAACCTAGCAGAGAACCTGCGAATCAGTTTCTGGAGCCAATGAGTTAACAATTTCTAGAGCCTACAAATTAATTTCAGCAAACAATCTCTAAAGCCAGTGAATCAATTTAAGCCCTAGCGAAAATGAATTTAACTTCGATGCGTTATTTTCTCCTTCCGACTTCGCATGTTTTCGTGAGGAGGCTTGAATTGAACGCATCCACCGTCCTAAATTAAATACACCGCATGCATTTCTTCATTTGTTAACACATTAATATTAAATTTATACTGTATTAAGAATATTTGCCCACTTTTGAAATGCACAATAACAAACGAACTATATAAATATGACATATTTAAATATGTATTATTGGCAGAGGTACATGAATAAGGAGCATTAAGCATATAAAGAAGGAAGAATTAATTATTTTTTCCTACTGCGTATTTAATATGACGAAGATGCTGGAATTGCATTTCTCTCCATTGTTTTTCTACTTCTCCTAACCTAAAATGTATTTCATCTTTTATTTAATATAAACTGTGTGAAGTTATTACTGTAAATTAAATAATTGCAGACTAATTGTCAAATAGGAAATACATGCACACTTATATGAAAGGTAACTTATTTACTGTGTCATAGCTTGATTTAATTATTCTATTCACTGCTTGCTTCAAATTAATAAATTACTCCAAACCACCAATTAATTGTTTTATCAATTTGTCGTATACTCACCTTTAAATTGACATATAATCAAACAGAATGATTATGTATACATGTTGTGTAAATTTGTTTCGTGTAACACACCTTTTAAATTTTCAACACGCTAATTACTACAACGAGAGGAAATGGATTTAGAGTTGCTTCATCTTTATGTCTCTCTACGTACTTCATCTTCCTTCTTCTCATAAGTTAAATAATTAGCTCTTCAAATATTATATCGCTTAATGAAAAGGTTAATTTCTCCATATAGAAATCAAATTGTGTTTATTAGTTTTTACATATTTTTTCTTTAATAATAATTACTTATATTAAAGCTTTAGATGCCATATAATGCTAATTAAACATATGTAATTATACTAGCCTCGATTATGAAAATTAAATTAAATAATTTCCTTCAATAACTTTGCACTTTGGTTGAATTTATACACTCATTTTGGCAACTTCTAAAACTGCTAACAAAATGTTTTTGGGTAAATAAACGTAATAAATATCAAATTAGTCCTTTAATTGATTCTCATTTGTGTTGTTCTCCATTTTTTCAACAAGTATTTCAGATTTAATCAATAATTTTATTCCCATTTATTTTAGTTACTATCCATTGACAAAAATTTCAACTATTATCTGTTGATAACTAAAAACAAATATGTTTTCACATTGACTTTTGGGGTTTACCATGTTAAAATCCATTTTCATTTTGCACTTCAGGCAACATTGATTAGTAAAATTCTCTTCAAATCAAAATGCAGTAAAATCAATTATCATGTCCACCGCAGATTGTACCTGATTTTAGGACTGATCACTTTTGAATTCTACTGAATAGAACTCAATATGATGTTAACAAGACAAATTAGAATTTTGACGCCAGTAGATTCATGTCTATAATAATTTTACGATCCTTATGAAGGAAAATCTATGCCAATTATAGTTCATTTATTAGTAACATATTGTTGTTTGTTAGCCGTAATATTCAAAAACTATGCTCAATTATAGTTGTCATTCCTATATTATGTAATATATGTCAGTTTAAATGACTGTATTGATTAATAGTCATCGAAAACTCATACAAATAGGATTACTATTTGGAATATCCTACAAATTTAAGATGTTATATTTTTTGTTTTGCACCAAAGATTTATTTACTACTAAAACTATAAGTTCATCCAAAAATTATTGTGGCTTTTTTTGTATTTTGCTGAAGTTTACTCTTTTTCTATATCATTTAATTATTATGTTAATCAAAGAAATAAAAGCTAATTATCAATGATTTTTTTTCCTTTAATAACTTGGCATTTTGGTTGAATTTTTGCGCTCATTTTGGCAACTTCTAAAACTGCTAACAAGATGTTTATGGATAAATAAACGTAATAAATCTCAAATCACCTTTAAATGATTCTCATTTGTGTTCAATTCTCCATTTTTTCAACAAGTGTTTCAATTTCAATCAATAATTTTATCCCATTTATTTTAATTACTATCTATTGACAATTTTTTTTTTACTATTATCTGTTGCTAACAAAAAACAAATATGTTTTCACATTGACTTTTGGGGTTTACCATGTTAAAATCCATTTTCATTTTGCACTTCAGGCAACATTGATTAGTAGAATTCTCTTCATATCAAAATGTAGTAAAATCAATTATCATGTCTACTGCAGATTGTACCTGTTTTTAGACTGGTCACTTTTGAATTTAATTGAATAGAACTTAATATGATGTTAACAAGACAAATTAGAATTTTGACGCCAGTAGATTTATGTCCATAATAAATTTTACGATCCTTATAAAGGAAAATCTATGCCAATTATAGTTGATTTATTAGTAACCTATTGTTGTTTGTTGGCCATAGTATTCATAAACTATGCTCAATTATAGTTGTCATTCTTATATTATGTAATATATGTCAGTTTAAATGACTCTGTTGATTAATTGTCATCGAAAACTCATACAAATAGGACTGTTTGGAACATCCTACAAATATAAGCTGTTATATTTTTTGTTTTGCACCAAAGATTTATTTACTACTAAAACTATAAGTTCGTCCGAAAATTAGTGTGGCCTTTTTTTTTATTTTGCTGAAGTTTACTCTTTTTA
The DNA here is from genome assembly GCA_030737875.1 of Allium sativum. Taxonomy (NCBI): domain Eukaryota; kingdom Viridiplantae; phylum Streptophyta; class Magnoliopsida; order Asparagales; family Amaryllidaceae; genus Allium; species Allium sativum. The sequence goes on along the minus strand of CM060919.1, from coordinate 198,088,806 downwards.
TATATCATGTATTATGTTAATCAAAGAAATAAAAGTTAATTATCAATTATTTTTCTTTTGTATACTTTGTGTTGTTAAAGTGGTAGGTGCATAAATGTGAACATTGTTCTCATCAGAATGTCATTTTTTTATCTTTATGGTAATTGTCGTATTTAATGGTAAACAAGTTATTTTCCAGTATAACATTCTCTTTTTCACCGTAAATACTTTCCATATTTACTTTCTTCATATATACATATAAAACCATAAACAAACAAGATAAAGAATATGTCATGCATTCAAATATGCATTTCTACAGCAAACCTTCACCCACTTGACCTCTTTCAAACGTTGGTTTGCAGTCCCACCACCTGCTGTGTGTGTTGGAATACATATCAGATTAATGTCAATACACCATATTGTACATAGGTGGATAATGAAACTGAAAAATGTAAATTTAGTTCATGTTCTGTTATGTACCTTCATCCACAGTATCATATTGACGCAGCACATATGGGGACTAAAATTAAAGTTGTTGCTTCCATTACTGTTATGCTTGCTTTTTGCAATGGTGACCAGACTATTTTTTAACCTAAAAACGTTAGCAGTAAAAATAATATTATATCACAAATGCAGAGTTGACAATCCTTTTGATGTTTTTTGATCTTGCACCGAATTTTATTTTTGTATTTTTATATGAAGCTTAAAGTCTTTATATCCATCAAGCCTTCAACAAAAAAAAAAATCATCTTTTTGTTGGTCTAATTTGCCAAAGAACTTATACTTCACACCTGATTGGAGACTTTTTCCTAATGTATTTGAAGGTTTGATTTATTGTTTGACATGTATGATATGAAAGAGTTAAGTCACTTAATTCAGTGTTTATATATAGGCATGTAAAAGACAGCGCATAATTATGGTTTAAAAGTTTTTTGGCAGCTTCTCTGGACCATACAAAGCGAGAGATTGCAAAGGCAAGATGGCATAGTAAGACACGAATACTTGAGCTTCCAACTGGTAGATATATGGAATAATAACCTATGTGTGTTTCTTCTTTAATGTGAAGCTAGCTATTCATCCGTTATCATATATTGTTCTGTTTATGTGTGCACATTCAAATATGTTTACTTCTCCTCTAATGGGAAGTTTATATGAGAACGACTTCAATTGACCTGTTATTTATATTTGCCAACAAATCTAATTTTGTTGAAGCTGGTTTTATTTTGTCAACATTATTAATTAGGCATTATATATGATTATTGCATGGTTTATAAGAATAACTTTTTCACTTTAGTATTAGAATAATTGTTATGAACTGTTATTTTTTCAATCATAGTTCCAACATACCTATCGTTGTTCAGAAAGATTTATGTAAGACATATTTAATGCACATCGATATTCATACTCTTGCTTATATAGTAACGTTGGTATTTTCTTATAAGAGGATATTTACTGTTTGATTTGCAAATAGACATATTTAATGCACACTGATATTTATACTGTTGCACGTTGCATGTTATGGTGCCACCATACACCATCTTGAACTATGCTGACTTTTTAACTACTACAGTTTTTTATCTCCATCTTAAGAATGCCATTTTTTTACTGCTTACTGCTCTTTTGTTTCAATCATTTTGGTTGGTAACTACTGTTCACTTTGTTATGGTGTGGTTAATTTCGTATGACATAACCTTTTATTTCTATGCATATGCTTTTTTCAATTCCGTACTCATATTTCTATGCTCACTGTGTTCAATCAATGCAAATTAACACATACATGGTTGTTTAATTCATCATTTCATATATGCATCTTTTCATCAATTGAATAGAGATACATGAAATTTGACACAATTTACACTATGTCCAAACTGTAGCCACTAGCTATACATGAATCATTTACTTACTGGAAAATTTAATGTCTACGGTTGAATCCTAACAAATACATGTATCATTTACATTATATTTCTCACTACCATACAACACGCTCTCATACCTTATTCATAAATGCAAACTACAACACTTTAAAGTTTATGCTTCCGTGCATCGCACGGGTTTCCACTCGTACTTCATATAATACCACTTCCGCATATTATTAGTGTATTAGTGTGCTGCTAAAAGCACCCTGGAATTGCTTCCTAACACCATGCCTAATTTAATCACTCTTAATTAATTTAATGTACTTCCTAACACCATTTTTATTCCTCCACTCAATCCCTAATCACCGAAGGTATTCCATCTCCCGCCATTAGTTCAAATGTAAACCCTATTTCTTTTTATCATCTTATCTCGATCGATCAAATATAAACGTCGACATGATTTACTTCCTAACATGATCCGCCATCTACTTCTTCCCCAATTGATTCCTCTTAAACCCTAATTCACAATTTTATTGTAATTCGAGGAAAACTTATTTTAGTAATCATTACTATTGGATTTCTTAGCAATGAAGGGCGAGAACTTATACACGAACGAAGATCTCGCGAATAGTCAATGCTCTAATGAAGAAGATGAGGTTAATTATCTTAAATTATTTTTGTATTGTTGGGTGCCTATTTTTTTATTTCGTGGTGGCCAGAGGCATATGTGTATCGGAAGGATGATGGCGTTTAGTTATGGTGTTAGGAAGCACATTTCAGGGTGCTTTTAGCAACACACTATTATTATTATTGAGGCCATTCAGATTTTGAGGCACTAGGCAATGACCTAGTGGGCCTAGGGTGAAGGCCGGGCCTAATAGCTAGAAATAGAATAATAAAGAACCATTTCTATACATTGTATTCCTCGTTAATTACATTCATATCTACTTATTATCAACATATGAACATTAAAAATACACTAAACAAGGGAAATAAAAATATTAATACATGTGTATTCGAAATCATAACAGGAGATCCTGAGATGCAGTTGGACTAAGACCGGAGGTAGCAGTAAAAAAGAAGGTTGATCCAAATTCAAATAAGAGACATTTGCAGCTTCAATTTGATTTGTATCAATTGTTGCTGGTACGTTAAATCTCGTTGCTCTTCTCTCTGTAAATCTAGATTTGTGAATAACATCAACCGTTGTTGTATTATTAGTGCATTTTCCATATTCTCGTGATTAAGTTTCACTTGTTAATAGATTAGGGTAGAGATTTCTATCTCCATAGTCGGATTCAATTCCGGCCATACCAAATTTGCAATAATCTATAAACAAATAGATACATAAATATATCAAATCATCATTGCGACTTCAAATTTGAATAGATATGATTACTTGATGAATAGTGAATACTCGTTTGACATATAGGAAAGCATAATGCAAAATTGAAATTTTCTATTTGCACACATAATGCACATTCGAATAGCGATTGTTACAGCAATTACTAAAAAAATTGTTTAAAACAAAGGAAAAAAACCAAATAAATAAATTACTCAAATCATTCGACAATAGTTAACTGGAAATAGAGTTATGGGTCTATGATTCATGAAAAAGGGATGAAATAGAACTGGATAAATAAATATAAATGAAGTAATACAAACCCAAGCTGTCAAATTTGGTAAAGCTTCAGATGCTGCATTTGTTAGTCCATGTTTATGAACGAGAAAATGTGTTTTTTTTTCACGGTACAACAGCTATGATTCGTTATGCATCTCCTATGCTCTCGTTTAAACTTTAATATTCAGTAATATGATTATTTTAATTTCCAATATTTTTATTTTGTCCAGCCACGGATTTACACATGCAAAATAAGTAGCAAGTTGTTGATAATCCGATGCGTGGACGAACCAGATGAAAAGTTGCTAGGCACGATTCAAGCAAAAGAGGAGTGAGAATATCTTTCTTGTAAACTTCATCATAGCTTGTTCACATGTGTTCAAATCTACACAACACACAGAATTATATTTTTTCTCTACTTATACTATTCAGAGCCGGCTTGGAAAGTTGGCCGCCTGGGGCAACCCCCCGCGGTGGGGTAACCACCAGAGGATGGTGGTAGTGGTGGAGCAAAAAAATTATGAACAAATAGAAATAGACGGGACTAATAACTAATGAATTACTTAGTCTAGTTGGACGTGCATGAGATTAAGATTGTAGAGGTCTTGTGTTCGATTTTGGGAAACTTCCCCCTTTGTTTGGGGCAATGTTTTTTGCCCAGGGATATAACCTTTGGTTGGTGCAACATTTTTCGCCTAGGGCAACCTAACTTTTCTTCAATTCTGGAGCCGCCTCTAATACTATTCATGTTACCTTTTAACAATGTCAAATAAACAAATAAATGTGGAAGTTAGATTACATCCCCATTTTTAAATTTAATGTAAATTCCTCTCTTTTATACTAACACAGTTAAACTAATGAATTACTTAGTCTAGTTGGACGTGCATGAGATTAAGATTGTAGAGGTCTTGTGTTCGATTTTGGGAAACTTCCCCCTTTGTTTGGGGCAATGTTTTTTGCCCAGGGATATAACCTTTGGTTGGTGCAACATTTTTCGCCTAGGGCAACCTAACTTTTCTTCAATTCTGGAGCCGCCTCTAATACTATTCATGTTACCTTTTAACAATGTCAAATAAACAAATAAATGTGGAAGTTAGATTACATCCCCATTTTTAAATTTAATGTAAATTCCTCTCTTTTATACTAACACAGTTAAATATATGCCATAATAAAATGTGAAATAGCAATATTGAAAACATCATATTTTTGGATAAATTTATCGTCTAGGGCAACCTAAATTTTCTTCAATTCTGGAGCCGCCTCTAATACTATTCACGTTACCTTTTAACAATGTCAAATAAACAAATAAACGTGGAAGTTAGATTACATCCCCATTTTTAAATTTAATGTAAATTCCTCTCTTTTATACTAACACAGTTAAATATATGCCATAATAAAATGTGAAACAGCAATATTAAAAACATCATATTTTTGGATAAATTTATTGAGTTTCAATTTCGTTTTCAACATTAAATCGTAATTTTTATTATCATTCGACTAGCATGTATATATCATATGTTTTGATACTATTTTTCCTCATTAAGACGAATTCTGCTCGTCAAACATTGGTCTATTAGTATTTGTTCCTCATACAAATATTTGTCTTTCAAGTGTGAAGTATTAGAAAATATCAAAATAGATATAATCTTCGAGGTTGATTTTCCTTGACGAGCTGTCGAATCATAGCTTCAAGATCTAGACTTTGAATATTTGTTGTTTGATGCTGCGCTGCATCACGAGTTCAGAAGCTTAACATCTGAAAAGAGATTTTGAGCTACATTTTCTTCTTATCTTCCTATATGCATTATCCAAGCATGCCATAATAAAATGCGAACGTCATATTTTTGGGTAAATTTATTCAATTTCAATTTCGTTTTCAACATTAAATCGTAATTTTTATTATCATTCTACTAGCATGTATATATCATATGTTTTGATTCTATTTTTCCTCATTAAGACAAATTTTGCTCGTCAAATATTGGTCTATTAGTATTTGTTCCTCATACAAATATTTGTCTTTCAAGTATGAAGTATTAGAAAATATCAAAATTGATATAATCTTCAAGGTTGATTTTCCTTGACGAGCTGTCGAATCGTAGCTTCAGGATCTACACTTTGAATATTTGTTGTTTGACGTTGCGCTGCATCACGAGTTCAGAAGCTTAACATCTGAAAAGAGATTTTGAGCTCCATTTTCTTCTCATCTTCCTATATGCATTATCCAAGCATGCCAAAAATTCTACTCCATTAAGGTTCACATACTGTTGAGTCGCATGACTTCTTCCTATGATTGAACTGAAACTTAAGTACTGCTACGAATAGCTGGAGGCGTAAAAAATGATGAAGCATGTACTAGTGAGGTGCAACATGGATAAAACTTGTATTTTATGTGAAAATGGATGAAGCATATATTGTCAGCTGAAAAACATGCAAGCTAAAAATGATGATCTAAATTTGAAGAGTTATTGAGAAGAGTTGTATTGAAGGTACCTGAAATTTGCCGGTAGTGCCGGCCCAACATGATATGATACCCTAGCCCAAAACTGAAAAACTGAAGGAGCAAAAATGAGAATTCACTAAAACGGAGAAGCATAGAATCGAACCCATTTGGACAAAGCTTATAAAGAAATCATTGTTCTACATACTCCTTTAGAATTATTTGTTGCCCCTACAGTTTAATCACTCAAAAAATTTCAAAAGTTAACGGAAATTTTGTTGTCCCTCTTCGATGTGGTTGTTGTTTTGCCCTAGGCGGAAGTCTTTCTCGACTCCCTCTTAGGTTGGGCTATTCACCAAACAAATTATTTGCTTGAAATTGTTGGTGCGAAATTTAATTTGAGCATGTCACGTGGTCTACATAACAAATTGCAGCAATTGGTATCTTCGAGTAAGAATGCACTGTATGCGACAAGTACATTAAATGCGCTTGAATTTGAAGCGGCTGCAGATTATGAAATCCATTGTTAAGATTACTCAATATGTTTCGTATTGTAGATTATAATGTTACTTTCAAAAGTGTACAACAAAACTTTGATCTCATTTCTTCATAATTTCCATCCATTTGTGATGGGAAAAACTGATAGTTCAGGTGCATTATAACCAATATAAAACCACACAGCTAAGCGAGAGTAAATAACTATATGAAATTTTCTAAGAATTTTTTTGCTTCGGAGACAACTTGAATTCTCCCAAACAAATATATGCTCGGAAGGAAAGCTGAATAACCTCAGATAAATATTTGACGTGCAAATATTTTCCTAGAAGGAAAACTAAATAACATGTGCAGAAATTTGCTAGGGGACAAATTTTTAACAAGCAAATATCTGCCGTTGTAAAAATCATCGAACCGTATGACATAAGAATATTAATATAAAGATAACAAAATTTTAATTTAATAATGAAAATGAAATCGAAATCTGATAAGCATAATAAAAGATAACATGTTTTTGATATTGAATTTAACTTCCGATGCGAATGAGCGGTACTTGGTATAAAAAAAATTTGGGATGTAATTGCCGATGGGGCTGTCAATTGGTCATGTCGAGTCGGGTTAACATAGGTTCGGGTCAATTCTTAAATGGGTCGGGTCAACCCATTTATTAAATGGATCATATTTTCTCAACCCGAACCCAACCCGTTTATAAACGGGTTAACCCGACCCGACCCGTTTATGACCCGTGTAACCCGTTTATTTAAACGGGTCAGGTCGGGTCAGATTAAACAGATTGACTCATGAACCCATAAACCCGTTTACTTGACTGTATTCTTAAAAACAATCTGTATTTCAGAAGTGCATTTAGCAAAATATAAACATAAGATACAATACATAAACATTCAAATCCACATTTCACATGAGCATCCAGCAACAACAATGCATACACTTAACTTAATATGATACAATACAAATAACATCATACATTTTACGACGTCTTCGATCTGGTGATGTTGCTGATTTGGTGACGTTGCTTTGCCACTTGCTGATTTGAATCCCTAAGCCTAAGATAGTTTTTGCTCGGTCTGAATCGATCGTTAAACCGACCAAAGCCATTCGAAGCCCGGATTGCTTTGAGAACACGACGCATCAGAGCACAAACAATAGAACATTTCATTGTTATTACAACAATTACATTAGAGTACAAGAATATATCAGAGTACAGATAAATATTACACAGCGGAAAATAATATTAGAGATTAAAATACATAGCAGCGGAAAATTAAAATATATAAATACAAGGTACAGCGGAAAATACATCTACTAGCACAACTAAAAGAAATACACGGGTACAAAGCTTTCCGAATATAGCTCCAGCTGTAAATCCAGGATCTGTTAACTAAATATCTGCAAAACCAAAACAACTGACTATTTGTATTCTTAATAACATAGATATATCACTTTATAGTATACCCTTCCTATAATCTTATCATCAAATATATATATGTGTGTATATATTGTATATGAAGATATGAGAGGGGAAATATTGCTTAGAATATTGAAATAAAGCATGAATTCAAGCAATAACATTTTTGAATCTCAGAATATAGAGAGTTTATGCAATAGAAAATAGAAATTTAAGATTTGATAGATTCATAAAAGAAAAGTTCTTTTGGAATGGATAGAATCATATATTTTTAATTGATAAAAGGTTGCAACCATTATCGAAGATTTCTGATCGAAAAGTAGTATCTGAATCTCTTCGAAGAGATTCATTTCTCTTCGCAAATGAAAATGTCTTTTCATAAATCTGACTATTGGAAGAACTTCAGTCGCCAAAAGTTCATAACGAACCAATTGAATTTCTAATAGGTTTAAAAATATATATGTGCATGTGTGCATGATGTGCACAATATATCAAGTAAGTTGACTGACCTGGTATTTTGTGTAAATCATGCACATATGCATGATTTTATGTATATATAATGTGTGTGTATATATACATATGCCAGTTTAAAATATAATTTTATGAACTATAAATGTTTTAAACTACTTTAGGATATATTTCTGGCAATTTATATACTAAGCTCAAGACTCGATAAATGATAAACTACTTGCACTAGTTTGAAAACATGTCATTGTAAGACTCTCTTTTTGTCGCTCTAATTGTCGAATCTTCTTGATGTATGCTCAGTTCTTTGTTAGGAATCAAAACCATGATTCAAAAACATGGCCTGCCTTTCTCTTAAAAAATTATTAAATAGTCGTAAATAACGATATACATGAAGTGGGGTAGTTCTTCGAAAGTCGTCCACTTCCTCTCTAGGGGTCGTGTGAGGGTGTACCTAGAGGGATATGCAATATAAACAATGAGGAAATGAGAGCTTTCAAAAATACTGTCTGTATACGTGAAGTATTAAGTGGCTAGGAGATCACCTGTAATACTAGTTAAATTGTAGTGAAGGGATCTGTAGGAGGGACTTATATGACATTGAGTGTCTTCCTATATAAATACTAATTGCAGCTTACTATTTCTCGTTTTACAAGAGAATATTCAATAATATTGACGATTAGAATACAAGGTCTTAACTGTTTAGGGTCCGCCATAGGATCTTAAGCGATGGGATTCATCCTTAAATAAGTATTTATGTAATGGCCTTAAGTGACCAAATGGCAGTCCTCCTTATAGGGGATTAAATGATAATGAATTAGCTCTTATAAATTTGTATGTTGGCCTTAAGTGTCGTTGGATAGTCCACTTAATTTATACATGAATTTTTGTCTTAAGCTTGCATAGGCATAACTTCGTAAACATATACTGCCATATATAGGAAACATACATTTTTAAAATTATGTGATTTTCTTTCACCAAAACCTTTGTTCCAACCTCCCTCCTCTTATCAAATAAACAGGTTAGTAGGTGGGAACGCTCAATTGATGCAGTCATGGATGGTGGAGCCTAACGAGGAAGGATCCTTAGTTATTATCATTATTAACATGATTGTTGTTTATTGAGATATTTCTATTATTACGGATGTACCCTTGTTGATAGTTGAGATTTTTATATAATATACATTTATGGGTTTTAATTAATGGTACAACTACTTTCTGATATTGATTAACATAAAAATGTGTTTATTTTATGCTCTTATATCTTATCTTTTGTGTATAAATAAAATATTACTTAGGTATTATTATGTCATTTTTACAGATTTTTCAATCAATCCTTATGGACTCCCTAAAGTAAAGATATTGCAACAGAAGATCACTTTTCCATATTTCGGAAGATTTGCTGATGAGGATTTCACATTGCGTTGCTTTTGGAGTTTAAGATGTGTGAGGATTTCACATTGTGTTGCTTTTGGAGTTTAAGATGTGTTCATGTTTGGTAGAAGAATTCTTATGAAATCTTATCTCCCATCAATTAGTCAAATGCTAAACATGGAAGATATGGGAGGAATAATTGCTAATCAAGAGGCCTAAATATTCTCAAAGATACTCACAAGATATTCTCAAGATTATTTCCTCAAAACTAGGGCTGTCATTGGGTACCTGAAATATCTGATATCCATCCGTATCCGTATCCAAAAATATGTAATATATCCGTTATCCGACATGTGGATACGGATATCTGATGTCTGAAAATCATTCCAGATACGGATATGGTTTTAGTGGTATCTGTATCCGAAAAATATATGTCTGATTTCCTACTACGTGTATATAAATACACACACACACACATATATATATATATATATACACACACACACACACACACACACACCCTACCTACACTTAAATTAATATACAATTTTTTTTAAAATAACCAAATTAACCCATAGCCCAAATACCCATAGCCAATTAGCCATAGCCGTAGTTCTTACCCATAGCCCAGCCCAAATACGCCTCCATTTCCAAACCCTAACCCAAACACTAACACGGAATACCCAGTAACCCCCGTAGTCTTCATTTCCCAATCTAAAAAAATACGAAACAAAACAATGGTAGTCACAACCCTAAAATTCTTCTAGTCGCCGCTTCGATCTGCTGATTCCACGGTCTTCGACACTTCAAGGCCGTTGCGGCTTCCACGATCTGATAGAAATCGGCCGCCGCTTCAATCTCTGATGGCTTCCACGATCTCTGACGGCTTCGATCTCTTAAGGGTGAGAAACAGTTACAAATTTGCTTAGTCACATTTAAAAACATGAAGTGAAGCCATAGTACATCCATATCAAAATAGCTGTAAAACAAATTTACAGGTGATACTTTCAACAATTGTGTATCTAACCATACCTCGTGCTGTGTTTTTCATCTGGCCACACCAAAGTAGCAATTTTAAATATTACATTAGAAGTATTGCATTCGCCTAACTAGTTGTGTTATATTCTATAAATGCTCTGCTAGTGGTTTAATGTGTCATGTTTATACAGCAGTGAAATGGTAGTACTCACTTGCATTCACCTAACTAGTTGTGTTATATTCTGTAAATGCTCTGCTTTGCACAAAGCTTTGCACAATGCTGGTGCAAAGCTGTGCAAAGCTTTGCACAACAAACTGGTAAGCTTTGCACCAGTTTGCTGTGCAAAGCTTTGCAGTGCACTGCTTAGCACCGCAAAGCCTTGCTGGTGCAAGCAGAGCAAAGCTTTGCACAGCAACAAACTTTTTCCACTACAAAGACGTTCTACAAGTGTTTTGGCAAAATTTCCCTTTATATATTTTTTATGGTTATCTTTATTCATAATATTTTTGTTCGTTTCAGGTTGAAGCACTCTTAAGTCTCTATTCTTTTAATCCCTATGTATTTGTGTTTGTATTTGGCATTATTAAACAATGTTGTATTTGTGTTTGTATTAGGTATTATTAGGTCACGTGATTATTATATTTATGTTTTATTTTAGGCTAAAAATTATGCATTTAGTATGTTGAACATTTTGCAAGTATTTGTAGTGTGGAATTTGTGTGATTGATGTATTGTACATAATTTTTGATTAGAATTATCGAATTTGCATCTAAAATGATGTATTTGTAAATTTGTATTGTTTGATTTTCGGATATTTTCGGATAATTAAAAATATCCGTATTCGCTAAGGAGAATACAGATATTTTCGGATATCTAAAAATATCCGCGGATACGGATGCAGATATATTTAAGTCAGTATCCGCGGATATCGAATACGGATACAGATGTAGATTTTTTTCGGATACGGATACAGCAGTATCCTTATCCGATTGCATCCGTTGACAGCCCTACTCAAAACAAATTCAAGAAAAGGGTTTAAGACATGATAGAATAATTCTTGTGTAAACAGGCCCATATATGCATAGATTGGATTATGGTTTTTGTTTGGATAAATCTATCGTATAAATACCTATGTATTCTCGTTGTAAACTTTTATCCAAGAATTGAAAGTTTTTCTTTTCCTTTTCTATACTCCTCTTGGGTCTAGTAAATTTGTGCCATCTATTCAACTAGATTTGGTAGAGCACAATTTGCTATTGCATTTACTTTCATCATTACTGATTGACCGTCTGATTAAGTTCAATGGTAATCCTAATTTTTCTATCTTGTTTGTTTATTTCTGTTCTGCAGTTTTATTTTTCAAGCAACATGTGCCGTCTATACAATTAGATTTGGTAGAGCACATATTGTCTTTGCAATTTTAATATTCATTAGTGATTGACCATCTGATTTGATTCAATGGTAATCCTAATTTTATTTCTGTTTGTTATTTTTATTCTACAACTTCAATTTTTGTTGTTTTCAATCAAATCCTCCAAATTCGTCGAACTCCCCTACGAAATATATAGATAATAAAAATTAATTTTCCTCCCTGTGTTTGACCTGCGTACTACACACCTATGTGCTTGTAGTAATTTATAATAAATTTGCGCTTTTCTAATTCCAAGAAAGCGTCAAACAAGTTTTTGATGTCGTTGCCGAGGAGGTAACAATTAAATTTTATTATTTATTTAATTTCCAATTCATGTTAATTTTTGTTTCCTTTTGTTTTCTTGTATATATAGAAAAAAATTGAAAAATCTTGATTGGTTTTATTTGGTATTATTCAATGATGCTGTAATATTCTAAACAAGGGGGAAAAATACTTACCAAATTTCCTTGATTTTATTTCTTCTTCTCTTTTTTCATTTATTTCTTTACACCGTTTCAAATTTTTTTTCCTTTTACATCTCTTTCCTTTCTTTTTCCTACAAATTTCCAAAAAAAAAAATCAAGTTTATTTTTTTTCCTTCCTATTTGTTCTCATCACAACTCTGCCAATCCACCTCATCCAGCACAAACATCTATATAAACCTCCTACTTCCTGAACTTCACCTTCACCATGCATTATACAACAACCTCCACCTACTCTCTACCCATCATATTCACCACCCTGAAGCACGAATTAAACACAACCGTCACACTCTCCTGCATCATCACACAAACACCTCAAACACAAACAACACCATCGCAATTGCCAAAGCCTGTCACCAACATCAAACTCCATGTGATAACCCACGTCCATTAGTGTCACTCGGAAGAGAATGCATTAAGTTTCGTGAAGCGCAATAGGTAGTCATTACAGAGAATATACAGAACAGATAAAATAAGCCACGGAATTTTTTTAAACTTTATTATGAAAGAAATAAAGCATAGTATCAGAAATACATCAAAACCAGTTATAACTTGCAAACCGTCTCAAATATGTCTTAAAATCATCTCATGGAAAATATAAGAATACATAAAATCATATCCCTCGCCATAAGCCATACTAAGGTAGAGAGCAAGTCAAAATGATACATCTCAAGAAATCCAAGTCAAGTCAAAGTTGTAAGAGAAATCCTAGTCACTGCTGAGTGCTTCCACTCTGAGGACCTGGAGGGAAAGGAAGAACGAGGAGAAAGAAAAAGGCTCAAATATAGAGTCTGGCGAGTTCCAGTGATTTACAAATATGCAAAAAATAGAAATTCCAAAATAGGTAAATAAGACTGGATGAGAAAGGTACAGTGTCGTATAGATAAGCTAAACAGAATAGACAGGAATAAATCATGATCGAGTAATGCTTCACATTTATATCCTAAAACAGGTATGTCTGAACACCAGTACTAGTATAACAAGTTCAACAGGATTAGGTTCTTTGCCTGATTACATATCAGCAGGATTCACAACAGAATTAGTAGCAGAAATATACATCAGGATTAAACAGCAGGATTAGGCGTACCCTAATTACATAACGGGATTTGTTGTTAACCTAATTACATAACAACAGGATTAGGTGTACCCTAATTACTACCCATGCGATCGGCTCCCTACTACGTAAATACTCTGTGCCAGCCCCGACAGTAGGGTGAATCACTCCCTAACCTAGCAACTATATGACACATACCTATTTACTGGTGTTATAACATCTTATCTTCCCTATTCGGACCCATGCATGCTCATGACTCCGCCGGAACGTGCCCGTAGCCACCCCCATGTGAACCTCTTACTATCCAGTTCAGTAAAGTGTGCCCTGGCCACTACCTAGTGCAGGACCCCCATTACAAGATACCTACAGGGATACTGACTGATACAAGTTCCAAACAGCAGATTGACACTATCCAACCCCCTAAGCTTGTGTCCCCAAATAACTAGGATTTAAGAGTCCCTAAAACCCGATACAACAGCAGATGAAGGACCACTTAGCTTATCAATATTTATGTTTAACCTAGCAGGTTTAGGTTTACTAATAAGCGTGGTTGTATATTCATGTCATTATGTGTACAACCCTACCCAACACACCTGCCCAGATGTATATAATTTCCTATAACAATTCAGTTTATTAAAATACACCTGATTCTTACCCTAAACATGTCATTTACTTAATGTCCATTTTAAATCAAATGTTACATGTCCATTTCATATGCTTGCCTATTATGTTCCCAAATTTTAACATATATAAGTTTATGCATTTTTCTACCAAGCTATAGTAACATGTACACATTACCCCTTTTTAAGGGTTTACAACAAGCCTAAACATGTGTATATTTATCCTTTTTCCCCGAATTATAGTCAATCAGTCCAAGTAAATAACATGCTTAAATTCCTCTTTTATATCATTCATTATTGCCCTTAAACTTACGCATACTCTAATCGGGTATAGCCCAGGCTTCAAAGGCTTAGCGTAAAATAAAAAACGAAAATAGAGGAAGAAGAATAGAATCAGTTTAGGCGTATAGGCAAGACTGGAAATAAAAAAAAACTTAGAAAAATGGGAAATGGAAGATAGATACATATAACTTGTTAATTTTTCAACATCACATGCATATGTATAACTTGTTTAATTATCCAACATCACAGGCATATGTATAACTAATTATAATGGCATAGGTGATTAGGAGTGAAAACATTTATATTTTTTTACTAACACTATATATCCTAACCAGTTTTATTTAACTGTCATGTTCAAGGCCTAAGAAATCAGATCTGTAAATAACAGGAACTCATAGTGAGTCTTGGTGAAGATAATTATATAACACTATGCCGTAGAAAGTCCAATCCAGTCTAATTTGTATGTATGCAAGTCTTGATGTTGTCTTTGTTTGATCCAATTTTTAGCAGCAGTTCCCCATTACATGTTTATATTTTTCAGAATAATTTAGAGGAAGAGTAAGATATGAAGAATTTATGTGAATTGGGAATGAGGGAAGCCATTTCTTTATAGAGTTACAGAGCTAACATCAACCCTTAGATTTTTGGTTTTAGATCCAAACCGTACAAGTCATGCTGAGTCAGCAATGTATATAGTGCACAAAATAGTCCAGGTTCGTGATCAAAATTTGCCCGGATCAGCGGTGGGTCGACCCACCTGCCCCATGGGTCGACCCAACCCTTGGGTCGACCTATGGGTTGACCCATGTCAGTTTGGGTAGCCCGATAACGGACCTAGTTCCCGCTTTGGTTTTCCGCTCCATTTGTTTGAAAACTCTGGAGTTTTATTTCAATCTATATTTACACATAAGCTCCTTACGCGTATATAAATTTCTAGAGCCTATAACTTCTTCACACATTATTCGTTTTACGCAAACTTGTGATCTATCTAAACCAGAATTCCGAGATGAACGCAGCGGTAATGCTGCTTTCACTTTATTTTGAATATTTAATTAAGCTATTCCAAATTTATTACTTTTAAACATGGTTATAATGTGTTAAGTTTTGGGGTGTTACACTCCAACTCTACAAGCCAAACCAACTCGACAGCCACAAACGCACTACCTCCCATAGAACCATCACACAAACCATCCACCACCTTCAGACCAACTACAACAACTCATCACCACAAAAACATCGAACAACATCCTATATCTTCTCCACGCATTGAAACTCAAGCATCCACACACCCAATCACATGCCCCAGATTCAAACCTTTATCATCTTCACCAATTCAGACGTCTTTGCTAGTACCATGCAGACTTGAAACCAGTCCGGTGCAAACTCACAATCCATCCTTCATACATCCCTAAATAAACAACTTCATCACCATTAAACAACTACATAGCATCCCCTCATCTACATCGCAGCCAACAGGTACAACATCAACCCAGTAAAACATCATCAACCTCCAACTCCTCTTACCATAAACACGACCTTGTTGCACATCGAAACCCTAGAAACCCGATTCAATCATCGCAATCCACAACCCAATTCAAAGACTCAAATCTGAATCCGGGAAAAAGCTAAAATTAATCGAATTCCAGGGGCACGAGTTATTATTGTTTGCTGTTCGGATTTTTTTCTCTTTTTTTTTGATCTAGAAAGAAATTTGTGTTGAGTAGGATATCTATACTTTTGGCTTTTTAACTGAAGGGGTTTGGGATTTTTAATTATTCGTGTGAGAAACCACATTGGTCTGCATGGGTTCGATTGCGTGATTTGGAGGCACGAGCCTAGTTTCTTGTTTTTGGTGGGCTTAGTCCTTTTTTAGTTTTTTTCTATTTGTTTTTTCTTCTTTTTTTCCACTCTTTTTATTTAAAAAAAAGAGTGAGTTTTACTTTTTTCTAGGCTTAATTTCTAATTTTTTAGCTTAGCAATTTTACTTGTTTTATTTCTTTTAGTCGAGTCATTTTGTTAGTTTTTTTCTTTTCTTTTTTTGTATGGTTTTTCTTTTCTCCTTTTCGATTTTTTTATTTGCTTTTCTATTCAAAAAAAAAAGAACTAGGTTTTCTTCATTTATTTTTATAATTTTTGTGTTGTGCGTTTTCCTCGTTTTAATTGATTTTTTGAGTTTTTGTTCTAGTTTTGATTTTGAAATAGGACAAGTCAACATGATGGGAATATATATGGATGGCACGTTAGATTTAGCTCTTTAGAAAGTTTCCTTTACTACATTAGATGTGTCTAATATGTCTTTTGAAGAATTGCTCGAAGATTAACTTAAATTTTTAATGAAGAATTGGGAGTAAACCTCGAAGATAAGCTTAATTCCATACCATCAAATGAAATTGTTGTTGAAAACTTAAATTTATGGGATTTGGTAATCTTCAGTTGAATGACATGAATCCCTGGCATGAAAAAAATTACATAGGGAAGATTTTGATTTCAGAATTTATTAACATACCTCATGTACTTCAAAAATAGATAAGAAGTCATCACGCATCACCTTCGATAAAGGCAAGTGTGGAGGGAAAGGTAGGAAATTTCATTCTTCATAAAACATTCATCACCCTCGTAGATCTCATTTTGCATATGATTGGCATTCACATATAATTGTTAAACTACATTTCATGTTACAAATCATTTTATATCTCATCCACCTTTGGGTGTTATCTTTCAAATTTAGGAAGCGTGTTTACAATTTGGACACTGTTTTATTCAAATGTAGAGGGAGTCTACATTACATCCTTCTTCTTCTTTTTTCTTTACTTTTCCTTCTTTTCTTTTTCATGTATTTAGATAGGACCATCATGCATTTTAGGTCGTAGTAACGTGCCAATTTTTTGGTTAGTTGATACTATTTTTTTTCCTCTCTGAACTAAGATCAAATAAGAAATATAATGAAAAGTTGAATTACGAGCAATAATGGTGTAACCGGTATATAGGAAGATTCTTAGGTGATGGCCATGAAGTCTATTCCAAATTGTAGTCTTTGGTTAATGAGTGGAGGACTTAAAATATTTATATTGGCTTTTGAATCTTTAAAACTAAGTTGTGTTAAAATGAAATCGCGTAACTCTTTCTTCTTCTTATATTCCAAAATAATAGTAATCCAAGGGTATCCAACATTGCTTGTAAACCTTGCGTTGGTGTGCAAACCCACCAAGCTCTTTCCCAACTCTCACGTCAGTCCGCGAGGCCGTGCATGGGTTGTATACCTTGGCCTCATTTTATGAGTTGGGCACCTAAGGATTACTGAAATCTTGTTGACAAAGTCAGCATCGGTCTACACAATCCGCCAAGCTCTATCCCAAACTCTCACACCAGTCCGCGAGGCAGTGCGTGGGTGGTATACCTTGGTCTTTAAGTTAGGTACGTGTAATCAGTAATAAATTTAAAAGTTTATAGAGGAGAATAAGCGATGATGCCCAAACACTTCTTAACCTTATGATTTGACTAGTCATACACAAGGAAATGAGAATACCACTTTGTAAACTATGACAAATAAACTGAGAATTTATTTCATGGTTGCACTATGTTATCAATTGAACCAACTGGCCAAGCTTGAATTTAACGTATGAAAACTTATGATGAGTTGAGGAACCAAGAATTTCTATAGATTGATTTTTAATTGCATACTGCTATGTTGCAACTTTTCTAAAACAATTCATGTTTTCATTTTTGCTTTCAATTGCATATGTCTATTGCATTCATGTACTTGCATTAGAATCATACTACGCTGCATTTGGATTTTGTGGGTGGTGTCCGCTGAAAACCCTCACAAGACACCACTCGTCCTACTAGGGACACCTAGAGGTTTAATGGCTTGTTGCATACGCTCAATGCAATCATCTTTCCAATGAAAGTGTGACCTATCTAGTTTAGTTTTTCATTTTTATTTTACTTGGAGGGTATTTGATTAACATGAAAATGTGTTTATTTTATGCTCTTATATCTTATATTTTGTGTATAAATAAAATATTAATTAGGTATTATTAATTCATTTTTACAGATTTGCCAATCAATCCTTATGGACTCCTAAATGTAAAGATATTACAATAGTTGAAGACTACTTTTCCATATTTATGAAGATTTCCCGATGAGGATTTTACATTGTGTTTCTTTTGGAGTTTAAGATATGTTCATGTTTGGTAGAAGATATCTTCTGAAATCTTACGTCCCATCAATTAGTCAAATGCTAAACAAGGAAGATATGGAAGGAATAATTGCTAATCAAGAGGCCTGAATAATCTCAAAGATACTCACAAGATATTTTTAAGATTATCTCCTCAAAACAAATTCAAGAATATGGCTTGAGATATGATAGAATAATTCATGTGTAAACAGGCTCATATATGCATAGATTGGATTAGGGTTTTTCGTTGGCTAAATCTATCCTATAAATACCCATGTATTCTCATTGTAAACTTTTATCCAGGAATTGAGAGTTTTTCTTTTCTTTTTCTATACTCCTCTAAGGTCTAGTAAATTTGTGTCATCAATTAAATTAGATTTGGTATAGCACAGTTTGCTATTACATTTATTTTCATCACCAGTGATTGACCATCTGATTAGATTCAACGGTAACCCTAATTTTACTTTCCTGTTTGTTTGTTTCTATTTTGCAATTTTATTTTTTCAAGCAACTTGTGTTGTCTATACAATTAGATTTGCTAGTGCACAAATTGTCTTTGCAATTTTCATTAGTGATTGACCGTCTGAGTAATCCTAACTTTATTTCTGTTTGTTATTTTTATTCTACAACTCCAATTTTTATTGTTTTTAATCAAATCCTACAATTTCGTCTAACTCGCCCACGAAACAAATAAATAATAAAATTTAATTTTCCCCCTATGTTCGATCCGCATACTACACACATGTGCGGTTGCAGTAATTTATAATAAATTTGCACTTTTCTAATTCCTAAAAAGCTTCAAACAAGCTATTATATTTTATCCCTTCCGCTGTGAGATTCTGATGTCGTTACTAGTTTTTCTTTGTGAATATAATCCTTATAGGAACCAACAATCCATTTAGAATGGCTCTAAGTTCCGATATGCCTTTTTTGGGTTGGAATTTCGGCCCATTCCCGGTAGGTTGTTACATTTGGTATCAGAGCATAGGCTACCCGATTTTAGGGGAAAATACCTATGAGAGACGTACTTGCTATTTGAAAAGTTTTCAAATTATATATATATTATACCCCATAGACATATGTAGCTATAATAAGAAATTTCTAACTTTCTTCCTTTTTTCTTTTGGCTTAAATACTATCATAGGAATTTCCACTAAGGGCCTTTCCTTTTTTATATAGTAGAAATGGTTGAAAATCAGCCTGAGAAAGAGAATCGGGCAAGGCCTTGGTACTTGCCCGAGTGTACGCAGCAGTACCTTAGGACTGTGGACCAACTTCCCGTCGCTCCCACAGCCCCAGCGGAACCAGCAGCTCAACCCGCTGAAGCGGATCCCAATTTTCCTCATCTCTGTAAGGATTTTGTGAAGTTAGGAGGCAAATCCTAGGGTTGGAATGGAATACTTTCTGGAAGCTAAGGCATGGATATCTGAGTGCAGTTGTATCTTCGAAGCTACAGGATGAGGTGACCGTCTGAAACATAGGATTGTTGCTTGTCATCTTAAGGGAGAAGCACTAGAGTGGTGGAATATGTTTTCCGGAGAAAACATATGAAGAGTGTTTTCATGGGAAATATTAAAGACTTGATTTGAAATGAAGTTCTTACCCAATTTGGAGATGAGCCTACAGATGGAGAGATTTATCGAGCTTAAACAAGGGAAGTCTGATTTGAGGAGTACTTTGCAAAATTTATTGAGTTGTCTAAGTTTGGTAGCGGATTGGTAGATATGTCAATAAATAAGGTGTTAAAATTATTAAAATGACTTAATTCCCCATTGAAAGAGACGGTGTTAGCTCAAGTGATCTTTGGAGCTACTTTTGAGTCATTAGTAGAGACTGATATCCATTGCATCACTGAGGAGAAGAAGGAGAATAAGGATGAGAAAGGTGAAAATGCTTTTGGATATAGAAAGGACATGACGAGAATTTGTGGCTAAAGAAAAAGAAGAGTGGAAAGTTTAAGAGAGAGGCTAAAGTATGCCCGAGATGCCACAAGAATGGCTCTGAGACCAAGGATTATAAGGTGAGCCTAGGGAAGTTTGAGTTTAAAGGAAAATGCTTCAACTGTCATTAGGAAGGGCACTTAACAAGGAAATGCCCCAAGTAGCAGGAAGGACAGACCTCTTAGAATTATGCTTTAGAGATAGCACCACTTCAAAGTCAGCCCTCAAGAGACTAAGGACAGCCAGTTTTGGAAGGCATAACCTTTATTCTAGGAACTTCAATATGCAACATATTTGATTCAAGAGCAAACCACTCCTTCATCTCTTATAGTATTGTTGATTTCTTAATCCTTCCTGTATCTTTTGCTTGAAGTCTGATAGAGGTGTCTAACCTTATCGAAGGTGCTAAGAAACTTTCGCCAATTTCTAAACACCTAGTACTAGATGTCGACGGTGTCAATTTCTTATGTAATGCGTACGTATTAGATTTCAAGGGTTATGGTAATACATTATTGATGGATTAGCTATTGTATTATGGGGACATACTTAATTACATTAGGAAAGTTGTTTGCTTGAGAAGCCATGGAGGTCGTAGCCTAGAGATCCCTTATAGGATTGGAGATAGGGATTCAACCTTATTACTTTCTTTATCGTTTGATTTGGAAAGACCATCTTCAGTGCCTGTTGTGTGGGAGTTTCCAGATGTTTTTGAGGAATTCATAGGACTTCCGTCCTACAGAGATATCTCGTTTAGGATTGACCTCGCAAAGGATGCGACCATTAAGGCACATGGGTCCTCAAGAAAGGAGGGAATTGGACAAATAGATTTCTGAGTCAATAAAAATGGGATTCACACGACGGAGTATGTCAAAGTGGGGTGCACCCGTAGTATTTTCCACCATAGCCGATGGATCATTAAGATTGTGTGTGGATTATATGGAACTCAACAAGCTATCTAAGAAGAATAAGTACCCCACTACTTAGGATAGAAGTAACACCCCTAAGTTCCACATCGTGGAAACCTATGTGAAGTGGGTACTTATATAGTAGAGTCCATCTCTTACTAACGCCGAGGTCTTTTGAGGAACAAAACCCCACACCTATATGATGGCTAAGTTGGGGACAATATCTTGCGCGAATGGAGGTGCAGGCTGTTACAGTGGTATCAGAGCCAGGTTTCGATCTTGGGACCTGTGGGTTATGGGCCCACCACGCTTCCGCTGCACCACTCTGATACCAAATGTAACGGCCCTAGGCTTTGCGACCATCAGGCAGTGGGCTAACCTCCCACCGTGACATATAGTGGTACCTCAGAAATGATTTTACAGCCAGCCTCTCGATTGTAACAACTAACCCACACATTGGGACGTGTAGGGGTAAGAGTCTCCTGCTCGCCACCAAACAACCGAGCGAGAACCCCCTATCACATTATCGGAACCAGCTCTGATACCACTGTAACAGCCTGCACCTCCATTCGTGCAAGATATTGTCCCCAACTTAGCCACCGTATAAGTGTAGGGTTTTGTTCCTCAAAAGACCTCGGCGTTAGTAAGAGATGGGATCTACTATATAAGTATCCACTTCACATAGGTTTCCATGATATGGGACTTAGGGGTGTTACATTCTCCCACCCTTAAGAAATTTCGTCCTTGAAATTTGATAGGGATCAAATAGCTAATCCCTCGCATAATATACATCCATCATGCGTGCATCCAATTTTTGCAAACATTGTGCACATATGCAAAGTGAAATACATCATAGTAATGCATGTATGCCTAATTGGTACTACCTATATGTATGCAAACTTTTAAAATCTCTTTTAAAGCATGATGCTCACATCCTAAATATACTTGCAGTTCTATATGAATGCAATATTTTTGAAAAATAAAAACATTTTCCACCCAAATTTCCCCACACTCTTACAGAATAAGAGCATAGTTCATCCAATTATTGCATCCAAAACCCTACCAACCATCATTAAATTTCGAAATTTAGAGAAAAAAAATCTAATTTTCTAAATTCGATTTCTTATGTCACAAAAAGGTATAAAACGGAAAAATTCACATCTTCCGTTTTTCTTTTATGTACCTTTTCTAATTGTACTTGGATTTTATGTAACTACTCTATAAAGATTTCCTATTATCCTATCCAAGCATAACTCACATAAGAAAACTTTCTTTTCTTTTTCAACTTATCTTGGAAAAAAATTCATTTTTATTCATCTTTTCTTAAGATTTTCATTTTCTTTTCCCATCACGTTTTGTTGCTTCGCTTAATTTGTTGCTTTCTTCTTAGTTAGGCTATTTTCATTCTTATCTTATCTTTCCATTAAGCCTTTCCATCTTTCAATCCTACACAGCTACTACCAAGGGCCAATAATCATAAGACTATTTCACTAAAGACAAGTCCAACCACAACTCTCAACACTTACTTGACCTTCCACTATCTAGTAGTCACTACTAGTCCTTGCTGTGTATTACTAGCCTACATTATTTTTTCAAGCAACAACTCTAGGTCTCACAATGCTTATGCATTTTACGGTAATTTTCCACTATTCAAAGATGGTCCTTGCTATTTACTTCATAGCCTCAAACTATCACATATAATTTAATTTAAAAGTAATTGTGATAGGATTGTAAATTGGATCTAATGTATATGCCTGTGATTGAGATGAATCTTATCAAGTTTGTAAATCATTATCTTTTAGATTCATACCCATAAATCTACCATATGCCTTTCTGATCCAGTTTATCGTTATATGCATGTTTATGTTTCATATGCATGTTCTTGTGTTTACGCCAATTTTGATGTTGATTCTCTTCTCCTCTTCTTTTCCTTTTTTTAATGAGATTAGGCTATTGTCGAGCCTAACATATTGCATTGAGATTTGCGTACGAATAACGTTTGAACGATTGGGAAAAGTTTGGGAAAATATGTAATAAAATGAGATTATTGGCATAAATCAATTTGGGCATAATTGTGTATACATGAGATTTGGCATAAGTTGGATTGGTCATAATTGGATATAATTTGTATACATGAGGTTTGGCATAAATTGTTAATAACAATGAATGCAAATTAATTTGGACGTAATTTGGCATAACATGTATACATAAGATTATAGGCCTAATTTGGATTAAAATTATAAACATAATTTAGATTGGAAATTATGGGTAATTGGAATATATTTTAATCCAAGATTTAAAATTGGGAGTTGAATTAAGAAAGTGATAAGGAACGCCTAAGACACGAGGTTAGATTTGGTTTGCGGTAGAATTCTGCCCGGAACCACCCGGCATATCCAGCAACCACAAACGGTAATCTAATGTGAGAGGTCTTAGATGGAAATTGAACCCGTAATGGTGTTAAGAAACGAGGTTAGATTCGGATTCAGTAGAAGTCTGCCCGGAACCGCCCGGCATATCCAGCAACCACAAACGGAAATCTAATGTGAGAGGTCTTGCGCGTTTACAGACATAATAAATAATAATGAACACTTAACAAAGACGACACATGTAAGGTTGACATGGAAATAATAAAGGGGTTAAGTGGGTAACATGGATAATTTGTTAAATTGGAATACTTAACCTAATTAAATTTGTAGTGGTGTTACGAACTAGCTGAATTGAGTAAGGGGTTAAGTAAACTCGTTAAAGAAGTGGGAAGGGTTAAGATAAACTTAATTAATGCCAAAATGGGGAATGATAATAACCTATTATGAATGAACTTGAACAAGAAAAGGAAAGATAACATGTAGACTTGTCCTAGGGACAAGTGAAAATTATAACTTATGGAATAAGGTAAGTTATAAGAAACGATAGGGGAAGGTGAAATAACTTTTGGAGTAAAGTAATTTGTACTTAATTGTAAATTAAGTAATCTGTAAAGGCAAGAATAAATCTACAAATGAAGATAACATAAGTTATATGAATGGAAAGGGATTAGGACATAACAGTTAATTGGTTGAGTTGAGTAATTCTCTGAGTGTCAATCTGATGTTGATTTCGATCTTCAGAGATGATACTTAGGGAGTTATTCTCTTACCAATATATATGTACCTAATTATAAATTAAGTAGAACATGTTATGGTAACCATAAGAGGGATAATGAATAGATTATGAGAATAACATGTTGTAAGCTTATTAATAAACTTAAATGGGTTAAGTTATAAATGGAATTAATAAGCAAGGGTAACTTAGTAAACTTGAAAACGAAGTCAATGTGAATGAGAAAAACCAAGTTAAATGAGAAGACTGAAGAGGTGGCGCAAGCGCATAATTAATGATTAGACGTAGGGTCTAATGACATATTAAACTGAGGCGCTTGGAGCAGTCTGTACGTTATAGGATGAATAGCCCAACGAGGTAGATCATCACGGTGTCATGAGGCATAAGGGGAGCACACGTTCATCTGATTATTCTGGCGGCTCCGACGGACTGGAAGGGGAAGCACGTAGCTTCCTGAGACATATAGGTGTAGGGTTTTGTTCCTCAAAAGGCCTCGGTGTTAGTAAAAGATGGGATCTACTATATAAGTACCCACTTCACATAGGTATCCACGATGTGAGACTTAGGGGTGTTACAATAGCTGGCCTATTTGATAATTTGGGAGGTGCCTAATTCTTTTATCAACTAGATCTGGCGATAGGATTTCATCAATTGAGAATTTCGAAAGAGAGTAAACCTAAGATGACATTCAGGACACTAAATGGATTATTTGAGTGGGAAGTAATGCCCTTTGGTTTGATGAATGCCCCCGCTTTCTTTGTAGATCTTCTGAGTAGAGTAATAAGGGACATTCTCAACAAGATAGTTGTGGCATTCGTAGATGATATTCTCATATTTTCCAAGGACTTCTAGGAGCATGAGGATCATTTTAGGAAGGTCCTAAAGAATTTTAAGGGAAATTTTTGAGTTCGTGTGGAGTTAGAAGTGTTTTAGTGCTTTCAAAGAGTTAAAGGAATCTCTTACGAGTTCGCCTATCCTTGTTATTCCTGATGGTATGAAGATGTTCAAGTTTTACACAGTTGCTTGTGGGACAAGGCTAGCAGCGGTACTCATGCAAGAGGGTAGGGTAGTTTCTTATGCAAGTAGACAAACTAATAACCATGAGAAGAGGTATCCTGTGCATGACTTGGAACAAGCAGCTATGGTGTTTTCCTTAAAGACGTGGTGGCACTATTTTCTAGGATAGAAGTTTGAGCTCCTTACCGGCCATAAGTCTCATAAGTACTTGTTTTCGCAACAGGACTTTAACCTTAGACAATAGAGGTGGATGGAGTACATATCATCATTCAACTTCGCTATGCAGTACCTCCAACCGAAGAGTAATGTTGTTCCCATGCTTTAAGTCAGAGGCATGCTACCCTAAGCGTGATTATTAAGTGGAACGAGTTGGAGTTTCTTTGTAGCAACCCGCCATTTTGACCGTGCCGAATTGACCAAACATCTCAAACTCGATCCGTTTAAAACGACATATTGTTATTAGCTTCTAAGGTAATTAGAATAAATCATAGACACAGAGCAATATAATATCTCGCAGCGTAAAATACATAATATAATAATAGTTCATGAAGCTACTAAACAAAAAGTTTCAACAGAGTTTACATAAACAATGCAATGGAAGTCTAATACATTGAATTTCTAATACATAAGTAAATGATAACTGTATGAAACAGAAACGACAAGAATAGCTGAAAAACTAGAGCAATTGAATAGGTAGATACAGGTGAGCAAAACCCAATATATGCTCCAAACTCCAAGAGTTAATCTCGAAAGCTGTAATACTCGATCTGACTTGAGCAATAATGCAAAAACAAAACTACTCGGATCAGGACTAACATTCTCATGGAAGTAAATAACCTCAAATGAAATGTTGAATGAAATGCATCAATAACTTAAAGGATGTTTGAGATCACCATTCTCTAAGGATTCGTTAACCTATATACATAAAATATAATACGCTATTATAATAGTATCTATGGTTAAATATACTATTGAAAATAGCGTAAGTGGGATTACCATTATTACCCTTATTCCGTTTATAATACCGTAGTCTATACAGATGCCGTAAAGTCCACCGTAAACTGGTGGTTATTAGAGGGCAATCCATAGGTATGGTACAAATCAAAATCGTAGGGGGAACGATCGAGATAAATATACAAGGCATTGAGGCAATACCCCTGTGTAGGGTTTTACCGGATTGTGGGCCCAGGTTGGTGGTAACGCATAGCCGCCAGCTACCGCCTACCTCAAACAATACTCCCAAATTCAAAGGCGCCCAAATAAGTCACAAAGTAATATATATATATATATATGTATGTATATGTATGTATGTATATATGGTATCGAAGAAGCATGCCTGCTAATAATAGCTAATTCACATTGGCTTGAATATGGCTCTTGTTTTAGTTATTTCAATTATGACCCGAAGGTCAAGGCTATCCATCATCGTTCTCTTTTTTCAAATCTAGTAATCTCCTCCAAATCATCCTACTTCATTCTGGATTCTCCACCACGTGCACAGTTGTTAAAGTGGTTTTCGGTATTGGAAGAGAGTATGACAATAGCCGATCCTGGTCTCTTTATCAACCAAACGTTCACCTTTTTCACAATGCGGTCATTTTATAATCACTTTAAAAATAATTTATACAGAAACTCAGATTCAAATTTGAAATCAAAATTAAATATCTAACTTTGATTATATTGAATTTAAAAAATACTTAATTAAATCGCTTTGACCAAATCGAATTAGAAGATCATATCTTAAAGGTCTCAAATTATAGTATAAATCAATACTAAAATATTTTTCTTTGATTCTATTTTAGTTTGAAATATTTTAGTCAAATTCTAAGTTCAAACAATTCATATAATATACTACAATTTCAAATCGTACAGTTCAAAACCATTACTTATAGATTCAAATCATATAAATTAAAATCATTCTTATAATTCGATTTATAAATTTCTTGATTCATACCAAATGATTTATATAATATATTCATTACATAAACAATTTATATATTCAAATTCACATTCAGTCACTTTAAAATCGAATTCATTTTCATATCAATTATAAATTCAAATTCATTTCCTTCTGTTTAGGAATTCAAAATAGAAAAAATCAATTTACACAATTCAAGTTTATTTCTTATAGAAGTTCATATTTTACCCAATTCAAATTCACATCTCATATAAGTCCATACATTTAATTAAATGCCAATATTTAAATTAAATCTTTAAACCTTAAATTTAAATCACGAAATCTCGACTTATCTATCCCGAGTTTATTATTAAAGTTTCTAAAACTTATTAAATTAAACTTTGAAAAATAAATAAATATATAAGTTTATAATAATTGATAAATAGGTTTTTAAAATTATTTATTAAATATATAAGAGTAAAGTTTAAAATACTATATTATTATCTTTATTTAAATTATACGGTTTAAAATAAATAAAAATATAAGTAAAAATCTTAAATTTATATTTAAATCCATGTTTACTCATAAAATTATTTTAAAACATATAATTTAAAACTTACAAAATTTAGGCTTTAATTTTTTTTAAATTTAAAATATATATAAATATAAAATCTTTTGTTATTGTTTAAATCAAAATTTTCAAATTACTTTACTTCAAAAACATGACCAACGATGTCTGTATATATTTTTCT
Organism: Allium sativum; assembly: GCA_030737875.1. Lineage (NCBI taxonomy): Eukaryota > Viridiplantae > Streptophyta > Magnoliopsida > Asparagales > Amaryllidaceae > Allium > Allium sativum. Next base: position 198,060,536 of record CM060919.1, on the reverse strand, counting down.
ATCCCATGGTCAACTGATACAGATATTTATGATTTCAATCCGCAATTTGTATTTTTCCAGGTATATATCATTTCAATCAGCAATCCTAAATAAAAATCGCTCAAGTCTATCATTTCAACCCATAACGATTTTTCCATAATCTAATGTCCGTTCGAGTATGTATTATTTCAACCCGTAGTGAATTTCTAAAACTATGGAAATCAGCAACATAAATAAATCATCACATAATATCAATATCATCACATCACAAATCATATATCATCAGTGCACCTACGTGTCACACACACACACACACATATATATATATATATCGTGTCATATATGAAAACTGTTAAATAAAACGATTTCTACTAGCAATCTTATACACTTCACAACAATTCATTTGTGCTAAATTTAACACCCATGAAACAATGTAAGTCAAGTATGAGATAAACTCAACTTTGGTGATGTAGAATGGAGACAGCAAATAGATGGACACAGAATGAACCGACGATATCTAAGCATGACTCGGAATGGGTTCAATTTTGATAACCACTCAATATATTTTTTTATAAGAGGAGGTTGGGGAATTTCTCAATGGATCGGTACAGCCATTTGGATTTGGAATGGTTTTTGAACTCAACACCAAACTCAACTCAACAAAAATAAACACAACACTTCCTTTTACAAATATCATATATATACACATGCAGTACCTACGATATATATATATATATATATATATCAACACAACGCTAAACACACACATCAAACTCATATACACATGTATGTATGTATGTGTGTGTGTAAATATATATATTGAAATGCACACACTATAATAAACCAAAACCATCTATATATATTATAAATTATATAACACACCGAAACCATTCTAATATATATATTCATATATAAACACTCAAATAAAAAAAAATAACTCACACAGTGCATGTACTGACTCAACCCCCTCCCCCCCCAACACACTATATATACATACTAACTCAAGCACACACAGCCTTACCGCAGTCACAACATGCACACACGTATCAAGCACACAAAACAATCTATACACATAAACAAACAACGTATATATATAAATACATACCACACCAAACACACACTCACCCAACATCAGTCAATCCACTCATACAAGCATACACGAAGACATAGGGGTTCGGGAGGGAAGGTCAGCGGGTTCAAACGGAGCAAGGGGGGTCTTGTGATGGGAGGCTGAGCAGGTGGATCTGGGCAGAGACGTGCGTTAAGGTGCCAGGAGGAGAGGCTTCGGTGGTGGAGGCGATGGCAGCACAGGAGGTTTTGGGTATGGCAGCGTTGTTAGGAAAGCAACAAAGGTAGAACGGTTTGAACCAGGGCAGTGGGGTAAGGCATTTGAAGGGGTCAACTCTGGTGAAGGTTAATTGCGTGGAAAGGATCTCGGTGGCATTTGGGTTGCTGTGTGTTTCAGGGTCGGAGGCGATGGAGGAGCAGGGAACTCGGCTGTGGGGATGAAGCGGTTTACTGATGGCTGAGTTTATTCGTAACGAAGCTTTCAGATTCGGAGAAGAGAAGCGGAGCAGCAGTGAAATGAAGGGGATGAAGATAGAAAAGTCGGAGAAGCACCAGTTCAAAAAATAAATAAATAAATAAATAAGGTAATGATATTTAAAAATTTTAAGGGAAATTTTTGAGTTCGTGTGGAGTTAGAAGTGTTTTAGTGCTTTCAAAGAGTTAAAGGAATCTCTTACGAGTTCGCCTATCCTTGTTATTCCTGATGGTACGAAGATGTTCAAGGTTTACACAGTTGCTTGTGGGACAAGGCTAGCAGCGGTACTCATGCAAGAGGGTAGGGTAGTTTCTTATGCAAGTAGACAAACTAATAACCATGAGAAGAGGTATCCTGTGCATGACTTGGAACAAGCAGCTATGGTTTTTTCCTTAAAGACGTGGTGGCACTATTTTCTAGGATAGAAGTTTGAGCTCCTTACCGGCCATAAGTCTCATAAGTACTTGTTTTCGCAACGTGACTTGAACCTTAGACAATAGAGGTGGATGGAGTACATATCATCATTCAACTTCGCTATGCAGTACCTCCAACCGAAGAGTAATGTTGTTCCCATGCTTTAAGTCAGAGGCATGCTACCCTAAGCGTGATTATCAAGTGGAACGAGTTGGAGTTTCTTTGTAGCAACCCGCCATTTTGACCGTGCCGAATTGACCAAACATGTCAAACTCGATACGTTTAAAACGACATATTGTTATTAGCTTCTAAGGTAATTAGAATAAATCATAGACACAGAGCAATATAATATCTCGCAGCGTAAAATACATAATACAATAATAGTTCATGAAGCTACTAAACAAAAAGTTTCAACAGAGTTTACATAAACAATGCAATGGAAGTCTAATACATTGAATTTCTAATACATAAGTAAATGATAACTGTATGAAACAGAAACGACAAGAATAGCTGAAAAACTAGAGCAATTGAATAGGTAGATACAGGTGAGCAAAACCCAATATATGCTCCAAACTCCAAGAGTTAATCTCGAAAGATGTAATACTCGATCTGACTTGAGCAATAATGCAAAAACAAAACTACTCGGATCAGGACTAACATTCTCATGGAAGTAAATAACCTCAAATGAAATGTTGAATGAAATGCATCAATAACTTAAAGGATGTTTGAGATCACCATTCTCTAAGGATTCGTTAACCTATATACATAAAATATAATACGCTATTATAATAGTATCTATGGTTAAATATACTATTGAAAATAGCGTAAGTGGGATTACCATTATTACCCTTATTCCGTTTATAATACCGTAGTCTATACAGATGCCGTAAAGTCCACCGTAAACTGGTGGTTATTAGAGGGCAATCCATAGGTATGGTACAAATCAAAATCGTAGGGGGAACGATCGGGATAAATATACAAGGCATCGAGGCAATACCCCTGTGTAGGGTTTTACCGGATTGCGGGCCCAGGTTGGTGGTAACACATAGCCGCCAGCTACCGCCTACCTCAAACAGTACTCCCAAATTCAAAGGCGCCCAAATAAGTCACAAAGTAATATATATATATATGTATGTATATCTATGTATGTATATATGGTATCGAAGAAGCATGCCTGCTAATAATAGCTAATTCACATTGGCTTGAATATGGCTCTTGTTTTAGTTATTTCAATTATGACCCGAAGGTCAAGGCTATCCATCATCGTTCTCTTTTTTCAAATCTAGTAATCTCCTCCAAATCATCCTACTTCATTCTGGATTCTCCACCACGTGCACAGTTGTTAAAGTGGTTTTCGGTATTGGAAGAGAGTATGACAATAGCCGATCCTGGTCTCTTTAACAACCAAACGTTCACCTTTTTCACAATGCGGTCATTTTATAATCACTTTAAAAATAATTTATACAGAAACTCAGATTCAAATTTGAAATCAAAATTAAATATCTAACTTTGATTATATTGAATTTAAAAAATACTTAATTAAATCGCTTTGACCAAATCGAATTAGAAGATCATATCTTAAAGGTCTCAAATTATAGTATAAATCAATACTAAAATATTTTTCTTTGATTCTATTTTAGTTTGAAATATTTTAGTCAAATTCTAAGTTCAAACAATTCATATAATATACTACAATTTCAAATCGTACAGTTCAAAACCATTACTTATAGATTCAAATCATATAAATTAAAATCATTCTTATAATTCGATTTATAAATTTCTTGATTCATACCAAACGATTTATATAATATATTCATTACATAAACAATTTATATATTCAAATTCACATTCAGTCACTTTAAAATCGAATTCATTTTCATATCAATTATAAATTCAAATTCATTTCCTTCTGTTTAGGAATTCAAAATAGAAAAAATCAATTTACACAATTCAAGTTTATTTCTTATAGAAGTTCATATTTTACCCAATTCAAATTCACATCTCATATAAGTCCATTCATTTAATTAAATACCAATATTAAAATTAAATCTTTAAACCTTAAATTTAAATCACAAAATCTCGACTTATCTATCCCGAGTTTATTATTAAAGTTTCTAAAACTTGTTAAATTAAACTTTGAAAAATAAATAAATATATAAGTTTATAATAATTGATAAATAGGTTTTTAAAATTATTTATTAAATATATAAGAGTAAAGTTTAAAATACTATATTATTATCTTTATTTAAATTATACGGTTTAAAATAAATAAAAATATAAGTAAAAATCTTAAATTTATATTTAAATCCATGCTTACTCATAAAATTATTTTAAAACATATAATTTAAAAATTACAAAATTTAGGCTTTAATTTTTTTTAAATTTAAAATATATATAAATATAAAATCTTTTGTTATTGTTTAAATCAAAATTTTCAGATTACTTTACTTCAAAAACATGACCAACGATGTCTGTATATATTTTTCTATCCCATGGTCAACTGATACAGATATTTATGATTTCAATCCGCAATTTGTAATTTTCCAGGTATATATCATTTCAATCAGAAATCCTAAATAAAAATCGCTCAAGTCTATCATTTCAACCCATAACGATTTTTCCATAATCTAATGTTCGTTCGAGTATGTATTATTTCAACCCGTAGTGAATTTCTAAAACTATGGAAATCAGCAACATAAATAAATCATCACATAATATCAATATCATCACATCACAAATCATATATCATCAGTGCACCTACGTGTCACACACACACACACACACATATATATATATATATATCGTATCATATATGAAAACTGTTAAATAAAACGATTTCTACTAGCAATCTTATACACTTCACAACAATTCATTTGTGCTAAATTTAACACCTATGAAACAATGTAAGTCAAGTATGAGATAAACTCAACTTTGGTGATGTAGAATGGAGACAACAAATGGATGGACACAGAATGAACCGACGATATCTAAGCATGACTCGGAATGGGTTCAATTTTGATAACCACTCAATATATTTTTTATAAGAGGAGGTTGGGGAATTTCTCAACGGATCGGTACGACCATTTGGATTTGGAATGGTTTTTGAACTCAACTCAACAAAAATAAACACAACACTTCCTTTTACAAATATCATATATATACACATGCAGTACCTACGATATATATATATATATATATATATATATATATATATATCAACACAACGCTAAACACACACATCAAACTCATATACACATGTATGTATGTACGTGTGTGTGTAAATATATATATTGAAATGCACACACTATAATAAACCAAAACCATATATATATATTATAAATTATATAACACACCGAAACCATTCTAATATATATATTCATATATATAAACACTCAAATAAAAAAAATTATAACTCACACAGTGCATGTACTGACTCAACCCCCTCCCCCCCAACACACTATATATACATACTAACTCAAGCACACACAGCCTTACCGCAGTCACAACATGCACACACGTATCAAGCACACAAAACAATCTATACACATAAACAAACAACGTATATATAAATATACATACCACACCAAACACACACTCACCCAACATCAGTCAATCCACTCATACAAGCATACACGAAGACATAGGGGTTCGGGAGGGAAGGTCAGCAATTTCAAACGGAGCAAGGGGGTCTTGTGATGGGAGGCTGAGCAGGTGGATCTGGGAAGAGACGTGCGTTAAGGTGCCAGGAGGAGAGGCTTCCGGTGGTGGAGGCGATGGAAGCACAGGAGGTTCTGGGTAGGGCAGCGTTGTTAGGAAAGCAACACAGGTAGAACGGTTTGAACCAGGGCAGTGGGGTAAGGCATTTGAAGGGGTCAGCACTGGTGGAGGTTAATTGCGTGGAAAGGATCTCGGTGGCATTTGGGTTGCTGTGTGTTTCAGGGTCGGAGGCGATGGAGGAGCAGGGAACTCGGCTGTGGGGATGAAGCGGTTTACTGATGGCTGAGTTTATTCGTAACGAAGCTTTCAGATTCGGAGAAGAGGAGCGGAGCAGCAGTGAAATGAAGGGGATGAAGATAGAAAAGTCGGAGAAGCACCAGTTCAAAAAATAAATAAATAAATAAATAAGGTAATGATATTTTAAAAAGAATCGTGTCTTTTGATAGTTCACATACCTAAAACTCGTTCCACACATGACTCATTCCACTTACTGATTCAAACTCTCTTATGGACTCGAGCAAATGCTTGAATACACAGTCAGAGAACAACCGCTTTACTGATTGAGTAAATCTATTTGTTGAAAATTTAGATTGCTTTTAGCATAATCCCAAAACAATGTGTACCGCAAATCACAGTCCAAACACACAAATAAAATTTCACTATTCATGCACTTTATATGATCCTAATAACATATTAAAACTTAAAATATATTATTTGTATGGAATTTCATTGATTACATTATGATTATTACCGTCTGTTAACTGTCTATATAACACCAGTTTAACGTTACTCGCGAAATCAAATTTGACAAAAAAGTTAACGTTTTGAATTTCAGTTTATTCTAGAATCATTTTACGTAAAATAATTACATATCATGAACAATATTTAATCGTCTACTCTTTTACTTATTTTACAACAATAAATTATAACCGAGTTATGTTTCTTTATTAATGTTCGATTTAACTTTACTAAATAAAATTAAATATACATTATCCAAATTCTAATTCTAATTAAGTTTAAGTGATTGTTTTAACATTAAATCATTTTATAACGTTTATGGATATTATCCCATAATCATTAATTATAGTCTCAAAACTCGAATTTATTTATTTCATAAATTATACCTGTATTTTAAATGAGCACGTAAATTTACTTTTTTTAAAGTATCATTTGATTGTTTCTTTTTAAATGCTAATTTGATTTAACGTGAAATGTAAATTATGATTAATTCGCATTCTTTTTTATTTAATACTATAATCGGTTTAATTTCAACTTGTTAAAATCATTGTTTATCGGTTGCATCAAGGAACCATAAATTATGGTTCATTAGAAATAAATTTGAAATTTCTCATCAATAATAACATAAATTTAAATTAAAAACCATTCCTCATTAAAATATTAGATCAAATATAATAATTTAAATGGTTGAAATTTATAGGATGTTATAATCTCCCTCACTTGGAACTTTTCGTCCTTGAAATGGAACGAAGCAGAGAAATATTAATTAAGTAATTTAATATATCCTTAAACCAGATGTTTCATATCTATCATCTCACTTATATATAATTTAAAATATATATTTAAATCAATGTTAAGAGATTTTCAAACATTTCATAATAGTTTTGAGTATTCACTCGACATCTCGATTGGCAATATATATTTATCCTACTTTCGAAACTTGAAAAAAGATATCGACGATGCTACAATCACCGCCAGAATCATTTCCAAGTGACTAAAGTGTGACTCTATATCTATCTAGTACACATAGGATTTAACATATACGTTGATCTGACGTATACTCAAATCACTAAGTATTTGATAGGCCAACTTTAACGTCTAATAAGTACTCAAAACATCTTTTTGTATTTAAACAGAACAGATACCAAACTTTTCAATAATATATTTAAAATCATTTATTTATTAAAATTTTAAGTAGGGAAAAAATATATCTCTCACCCACTCATTTATTTATTAAAATTCAACTTCAATCTATAATAAATATAATCAATCCTAAAGTTTGTCATGTAAATTATATAATATTTCAAAACGTATTTCAAGACAATATGTTATATTAACATGCATTCACTTTAAGTTACATTTTATTTAATACGCACATTCAGTTTCATTCAAATATTATAGTTGCACCCACATTTCATTTAACTTTAGGTTTAAGTCACATTAAAATACCAACTAATTTCAAAATCACCATTACTAATTAAATCAGTCCATATTTATATTTATTAAAGATAACATTTCAAATATCGATTTAAGAATCATAACAAATATTAATATTTCATATCATCATATATTTTCTTTCCCAACTTATAAATACATTATGCTTACGTTGGCACTTAACATGGATGGTATATATAAAATCACTTTTCATTATTGATCAAGTTGGGTCAAAACAAGTCAAAATCTAAGCAAAGAGCCTAAAACGAAACAACCTAACCAATAGGAGCTTACAAAGAGCAGAGACCAAGATAAGAACACTTCAGAGAATATTAAAGATTCAGAGAAAATATAATATAGATTCTTTAAGATAGATTTGGAACAGGATCAAGATCTAACCTTAGGGGATCCAAATTAAAGAGAGACTCGTCAAGGGAACCGAATTCAAGAGAAAGGAATACTTAGAAAAATATAAATTTCAAAACAAATTTTGTATTAAAATACTTAAATTCAATTAAATTACTTCCAAAACTATTTATACCTTTCAAAATACGCTCCCTTAAGAACAATTATGCAATTTGATTCTACTTATTCTAGGGTATTACCACCCTCTCTCTAATGAGCTTTTACCTCATAGGCTAAAGCTTTGATAAACCAAAGCTTTGTTACCAACTGTAACAACTCGCCATTTTGACCGTGCCGAATGGACAAAACATGTCAAGATCGATCCGTTCAAAACGACAGATTGTTATTAACTTTTGAGGTAAATAGAATAAATCACAGAATCACAAATCACAGATACAGAGCAATATAATGTATTGCAGCGGAAAATATATAATACAATAGTAGTTCATGAAGCTACTAAATAAAAAATTCAATAGAGTTTACATAAACAATACAGCGGAAGTCTAATACAATGAATTTCTAATACATAAGTAAATGATAACTGTATAACAGAAACGACAAGAATAGCTGAAAAACTAGAGCAATTGAATAGGTAGATACAGTTGAGCAAAACCCAATATAAGCTCCAAACTCCATGAGTAAATCTCGAAAGATGTAATACTCGATCTGACTTGAGCAATAATGCAAAAACAAAACAACTCGGATCAGGAATAACATTCTCATAGAAGCAAATCAACTCAAATGAAATGTTCAATGAAATGCATCAGTAACTTAAAGGATGTTTGGGATCACCATTCTCTAAGGATTCGTTAAACTATATACATAAAATATAATATGCTATTATAATAGTATATATGGTTAAATATACTATTGAAAATAGCATAAGCGGGATTACCATTATTACCTTATTCCGTTTATAATACCGTAGTCTATACAGATGTCTTAAGTCCATAATAAACCGGTGGCTATCAGAGGGCAATCCATAGGTATGGTGCAAATCAAAATCGTAGGGGGCTCGATCAGGATAAATATGATAAGGCACTACGGCACTACCCATTAGTTGAATTCTACAGGATTACGGACCCAGGCAGGTGGTAACGCATAGCCACCAGCTACCGCCTACCTCAGACTATACTGCCAAATTCAAAGGCACCCAAATCAGTCGTAAAGTAATATATATGGTATCGAAGAAGCATGCCTGTTAAGAGAGCTAACTCACATTGGCCTGGGTATGACTCCTGTTTTAGTCATTTCAATAATGATCCGAAGGTTAAAGCTATCCATTATCGTTCCCTTTCTTTAAATCCAGTAAGCATCTCCAAATCATCCAACTTCGTTCTGGATTCTCCACCACGTGCACAGTTGTTAAATTGATTTTCGGTATTAGCAGAGAGTATGATAATAGTTGATCCCAGACTATTTAACAACCAAACGTTTATGTTAACCGGCTTTTTGGTCCGGTTCCCAAGAGAGCATCAGACACGCTCAACTCAACGTACCTCGTGAAGCTGAGGCCGAAAAGGAACATACAGGAGTGAAGGAAACAAGATCAAGAAGGGATTACACCGCTTGTGGCTTCACGGCATGCAGAAGACGTCCTCAAACCAAGGCCTTTGACCCCGAAGGAGTTACAAGCCTCGACCGCCCGGTCCCGGGACCCTCGCACCCCTCGTAAGGACCTCACCCAGGCATGACGCAGAATTCGCACCCAGCCGGGTGCGAAATCTCGCACCCATGCATGGGTTCGAAATTTTGAACCCATGCCTGGGTTCGAAATTTCGAACCCAGTGGGTGCGAGGTCTCGAGCCCAGTGGGTGCGAAATCTCGCACCCATAGCCGGGCTCGAGATCCCAAGCCCAGCGGGCGCGAGATCTCACGCCCATGGCTGGATTCGAGATCCCGAGCCCAACGGGCGCGAAATCTCGTGCCCACAACTGTGTTCGAGATTCCAAATCCAATGGAGCGAGCCCGCTCCTGGGTTCGAAATTTTGAACCCACCGGGTTCGAAATTTTGAACCCAGGCACTCGAAATTTCAAACCTATGCCCGGGTTCGAAATTTCGAGGTGCGCGGGTGGCGGGCTCAAATTTCCTGCATGTGGTCCCTATTTCTACCTAATCCTACCTACTCCTACCTACTCGCACTACTATAAATAGCCCATGACCTCACACTTCAAAAGGGTTGGATTTTCTTCATTTGAGACCTCCTTAGAGCTTCATGGACTCCATTAATGGCATCTCCTATTTGAGGAAGAAGGAGAATTAAATATTCTTTTTCCCAAATACCTAGCATATTTCAATTATGAAAGTGAATGTGATGAGCATGGCTCTACCTTGTAATTCTTGAGTGATTAATAAAAGTTCAACATCCTTCCAAAGTGGATGTAGGCCTAATCCGCTGCCAAACCACTATAAATACTTGTGTCATTTACCGCTTTCTCTTACTTAGTCTTGCGACCAAATTAACTATTCCTAGTGATAGGAATCATTGGTGTTTGCGACATTTTTTACCATCAACATTCGATGCTTTCACTAAGAATTTGAATTCATGATTTGCGTCTTTCTTCCACGTTATCATCTCGACTTCGACAAGCTTGAGGTTCCTTGCCTAACCTGCTATCGAGTCCGCTTACGATGGTAAAGAAGTCAAAGAATGCAAAGGTCAGCCCTTCAGCCGTAGCCAAGGCCGGTACCTCCTAACAATCTCAATCGGCAGATGTCTCGGCCCCAAGTGAAACTGTCCCTCCTGTGGTGGACCCCGAAGCACCCGTCACCTAAGCCCAAATCCGCGCGCTGAATGAAAGATATGAGAACACTACGGTCGAGCTTAACCAAGCATTAAGGGATAACATCGGTCTAATGCGCCAACTTCAAGAAAGTCAATGCGTCGTCGCTCGACTTCAATTGGCGCGGAACAATGCTCGACCTCGACCAATTGCATCGGAAACTTCCTCTTCTGAGTCAAAGGGCCCACACCAAAGGAGAAGGTTCACCCTCATCAACAATGTCGCCGCTCGCACCAATGCCCTCGATAACGGTCACGGTCATGCCAACGGGAATGGGAACGATGACCGAACTACATCACATACAACGAGGAGGCACATTACCGAGACCGCTCTCGCTTGATTATCAATGACGGACCCGATCCTACAAACCAACCTCTTCCTTGACACAACCCAACAGTCGCTAATTAGGGTGAGGGGCCCGTTATTCCAACGGCCCGCGCTCCTGTAGAACAGGACCCGCATCACCCCACTCCACCTCAACGTCCTGTAGAACAGTCGCTAATCATAGATGTCGAGGACATAGAGGAAGACGATCCAGACGTCCATCATAGAAGGTAGCCTCGCAGCAGGACTCCGGAGCCACGTCAAAATTCGTGGATCCCAATAGCGGATCCCCATCCAACTTACCTTCCCGACATGATACGAATGGTAATGAGGGAAATGCGAAGGGGCACACACAGCGCATAGGAAGCCCATATTAGGCGTAACCCCTTCACAAGAAGAGTAAATGAAGCCGAGTGGCCAAGGCGCTTTAGCATGCCACAAATGACACTCTACGATGGTACCACTGATCCTTGTGCCTTCTTGAATCGCTATGAATGGCAGATGGACTCGAGCCGGGGCGACGATCCAACCAAATGTAAATGCTTCCTGGTCTTCCTATCCGGTACCGCTCTACTTTGGTTCTCCCGCCTCCCTCTCGATTCCATTAACAATTTCGGGCAACTTGCAACAGAGCTGGTCAAGTAATTCAGGGTGCATATCCCAACTTCGAAAAATGCCTTCACCTTATCCAACCTATGCCAGGGGCCCGCCGAGTCGCTCAGGAGCTACCTTTCCAGGTTCAACACAGCTCTCGCCGAGGTTGAAGATCCAGATGCTCAAACCATACTCTTTAAGCTAGCAAAAGGTGTCCTCCTTACTCCAGACTTCGGAGCTTGGATCGATCGAAAGTAGCCAAAGAGCCTTGACGCATTCTATGAGAAGGCAGACTAATACTTGTGCCAAGAAGAGGCAAGGCGGAACCGGATTTTTGCCACGAGTCGTCCCTATGACCCCCCAAGTAGATACCGCCAATAACCAATTCAGAGGTAGGCGAGGCGGGGAGCCTTTCGACCAAAACAGGGAGGCAGGTCCCCAAAGGCAAAAATCTAACAGTGGAAGGCCGGATGGACGAAACAACGGGCAAGCCCCAGCAGAATTAAGAAAGCCCGGTCCTCGCCAATCTTTCGAGACCTATACCCCGTTGAATGAAGACATAGAGACAATCTATTTGGAAACATGTAACACCCTGCCATACAAGAAGCGGCGCGTCAGAGAATCAACCGACCGCGAAAAGAACATTGAGAAGTATTGCCGATACCACGACGTGTACGGGCACGACACCAACGAATGCCGCCAACTTAGGGATGAAATCGAGAAACTCAAGCGCCCTTTCCCGCCGAAGCAAACTCGCAGCCTCTAGCGCCAGCTCCACAAGCAGCCACCAAGGGAACTTTGGGACTGTCTAACCCAAGGCAAGGAATCATGATCAACACCATATGTGGCGGACCTTACCCCACGCATAACAGCTTTCGAAAAATGGAGGAGTACGTGAGTTCCATAAAATATGCTACTTACGAAGCCTGCTCCGCTCTCACTGAGTCCATCCCATCCAAGCTACAAAAAACCGTGCGGGATGACATCGTCTTCCAAGAAAGGGAATCGATAAGGGCAGAAATCCCGACCATCGATCCGTTAGTCATCACTTCCCAGATCGGTGCCGCTTCCGTTCGGAAAGTCTTAATCAACTCAGGAAGCTCAGTCAATATCAGCTTTAAGACCGCCTATGAACAGATGAAATTGGAAACGAATGACTTGAAGCCATGTCACGCCGCAATTCACGACTTCATTTGGGCCTCTAATTCCCCCATAAGGATGATCGATCTACCCGTAGAACTGGGCGAGGGGGACCGAAGCCGAGTTCGGATTCTCACTTTCATGGTCATAGACATCGACTCCCCCTACAACGCTTTCCTAGGGCACCCCTTTCTCACCGAATTCCCAGTTTACATGGCCCTATGGTCTCTTCTGATGAAATTTCCGATGGAAAATGGGATTGGAACCATCAAGGGCGATCAAGTAAGCGCCAGGGAATGTTATGCAATAGAATGGAAGGACACGTGCAAAAAGGATAAGGGCAAGGCTGCGCCCACGCCTTCTTGCGCCAAGAATATCTCAGCATAACAACCAACGGCATCTAGACCCTGGTCAAGCGCCACTCCTGTCTATCCGATGACCTCGATCCACGGAAAGACGAAGAGCCCGAATACGAAAGGGCTACCCCGGTCGAATCCACAGTGAATATTCCCGTCAACCTCGACGACCCAACAAGGATGTTGAAGGTAGGGTCACAACTCCACCCAGCTGTTAAAGAAGATCTCATATGCTTCCTGAAAACCAATTTAGACGTGTTTGCATGGACTCACTCTGACATGAAAGGCATCGACCCTGCAATTACTTGCCATTCCCTTGGCATAGATTCTAGAATACCTCCAGTTAAACAAAAACGCCGCTTTTTAGGGCCCAAGAGATCCAAGGCACTCGAAGAAGAGATGGACCGTCTGCTCAACAATAACTTCATCAGTGGAGCTGACTGCCCCGAATGGGTTTCCAATCCAGTTCTGGTTAAAAAGGCCAACGGTAAGTGTCGAACTTGCATCGGTTTCTCCGATCTGAATAAGGCATGTCCCAAGGACAACTTCCCACTCCCGAGGACCGATCGACTAGTCGATTCGACCACCAGATACCAGCTATTATCCTTCATGGACGCCTACTTAGGCTACAACCATATCCTGATGAGCCTCCGCGACCAAGATCATACCTCTTTCATAACCGACCTTGGGCTCTACTGCTATCGTGTTATGCCCTTCGGCCTTAAAAATGCTGACGCCACCTATCAACGAATGGTTAATCCGCTCTTTAAAAATCAAATAAGAAAGTCCATGGAGGTGTATGTGGATGATATGCTAGTAAAATCTAAAAAATCAAGCGACCACGTCCACGACCTCTCCGAAATGTTCGATGTCCTTCGCCAGTACGACATGAAACTCAACCGCCTGAAATGCTCCTTTGGAGTCGCCTCAAGAAAATTCTTGGCTTTCATTGCCAATTCATGGGGCACCGAAGCTAACCAAAATAAAATCCAAGCTATTCGCGACATTCGAGTCCCCGAGAACATTAGGGATGTTCAAAGTCTGAACGGAAAGGTCGCCGCTTTAAGTCGGTTCATCTCTAAGGTCACCGACAAGTGCATTCCCTTCTTCGATCTACCCCGAAAAGGGAAAAGCAACTTTGAGTGGACCCCCAATGCGTCTTCGCAGTCAAGGAACTTCTGGATCACTTAGAGCGACCACCTATCCTCTCTAAGTCTATAGACCATGAGGACTTATATATTTACATGGTTGTTTCTACGCAGCCAATCAGCTCGGCACAAATACGCCTCGAAGACCTCACTCAACGACCCGTCTACTATATCAGCAAGCGATTAACGGGGGCAGAGAAGAACTACCTAAAGCTAGAGAAGCTGGCATTTTGCTTATTGATTTCCTATGGAAAGCTCCGACCATACTTCTAGTCGCATCCCATAAAAGTTTTCATGAACCAGCCACTACGTTCGGTCCTACAACGACCCGAGGCGTCAGGACGACTATTAAAGTGGAGCATCGAGTTAAGCCAGTTCGAGATAACCTTCATCCCCCGACGAGACATCCTCAGCAAAGCCCTCGCAGACTTCATCGTGGAGTTCACATCCCCCAAGGAGGAACCCATGGTGAACGCTGGAATTCCCGATGCCAAGTGGAAATTGTTCGTAGATGGCTTCTCTAACAGAAAATGCTCCGGGGCCGGAGTCGTGCTCATCACCCTTGAGGAACGCTCGATGTATTACGCGTTGAGGATAAATTTCCCTGCTACTAACAACGACGCAGAGTACGAGGCCTTAATTGCTGGGCTTAGAATTGCGATCGAACTCAAGCTAGAGACTATCCACATCTTCTCTGATTCACAGCTTATCGTCCGACAAGTATTGGGACAATATCAAGCGAAAAAGGGATGACTTTCCCAGTACCTGGCCCGGGTTCAGGGGCTACTCGTATACCTCGAGCATTTCACCATCACCCATATCCCACGCGAACAGAATGAAAAAGCCGATTCCCTCGCCAGAATGGCAAGCTCCAAAGATCCGCAACTTAATGGATTCTCCCCAGTTGAAGTCCTCAACTCTCCAAACGTCAAGCAAGGGAAAGACAAGGTGATTATGAACACCAAACCTGAGCCCGAGTCCTGGATTACACCGATCAGAAATTACCTGCAGCACAGGATCCTATCAAAGCACTACAAGGAAAGGCGCGCGCTCACTCGCCAGTTGGCCCGTTACCTTCTTATGGACGGGGTACTCTACCGCAGAGATTTTTCCGTTCCCTTAGTCCGGTGCGTAGCTCACGGCAACGCCCTCCAAGTACTAAGCAGTGTGCATGAAGGCGAATGTGGCGATCACACTGGAGGGTAGACCCTGGCCAGAAAGATTCTCAGACACGGTTATTACTGGCCTATACTTGATCAAGATGTCGCACACTACGCTCGCAAGCGAGATAAGTTCCAGCGCTTCTCCAAGATTCCACAAGCCCCACCTACCAAACTGTCTCAAATGGTCAGCCCATGGCCATTCTCCATGTGGGGAATCGACATCATCGGAACTCTTCCAATGGCCAGAGGCGGGGCACGATACGCTGTCGTCGCAGTGGACTATTTCACCAAGTGGGCAGAAGCTGAAGCTCTCGCCACCATAACCATGAAGAAGATGATCAACTTTGTTGTCCCAACATCATTACCAACTATGGAGTGCCTCAGGCTATCATCTCCAACAACGTCACTCAATTCGAGAGCACCAAGTTTAAAGCTTTCTGTCAGTGCCATGGCATCGATAAAAGATACTCGACAGTGGCTCATCCTCAAGCCAATGGGCAAGCCGAGGCGGTTAATAAGGTCATCAAATTTATCATCAAGAAACGTCTGGAAAAGGCTGGGGGCATGTGGGAAAACGAACTCCCTTTATCTCTATGGGCTTACCGCACCACCCATAAGACAACAACCGGCCATACTCCTTTCGCCTCACATATGGATCTAAAGCCGTCATTCTCATTGAGCTCAAGTTACAATCCCATCGAGTCACATATTTCGATCCAAAGACAAACTAAGATTTACTTATGGGATCACTCGACTTGCTGGAAGAAAAAAGGAATGAGGCCGATATCAGAGCCGCCGCCCAACGACAGCGAGTAGCCCGATACTTCAATTCCAAGGTCCACCACAAGGACCTCTGTAACACCCCACCTCCGCTAGGGTCACTCACAAAAGGAATGCACTAGTTTTGGAGGAGCGTTATCGCGGTAAACAAAAACAGAAATATTACAAGACAGAACATAGGTAAAACAATGGAAGAATCAAAAGATAAATTTCATTACTTTCAATAAGAGTCAAAACCTTTTACATAAAATAGCCAAGGTCATTATTTTCCATTACAACAAATTTTGTCTTGCACAAATAAAGAAGCATAAACTTAAAACATCAAAAGTAGCTTAATTCCCCAAAGGTAGCAGAAATGCAGCCATAGCATAGCTCAAGATCAAACCGTACATGAGCTGAACAGAAAGCAAGCGAAATCCAAGCTAAGTGCTAGAGTTTCCTCCCTGAGAACCTGGGGGGGGGGGAATGGAAGAAAAAGAGGCTAAAGAAAAATGGGTCAGTCATAAAGACTGGTAAGTCAAAGTGACTTTCAGCATAAAAACAGATAAAGGTAACATGACATGTATAAACTGAAAGTAAACATACGGATGATGACAAGATAGGCAAGATAGACTAATATAACATGATAAATCAAGTATAAATCAAGTATAGGATCACGTATTCAAGGTTCGCTGCATCAACTGTACTAGAATCCCAAAACCCATGTCTTATATTAATCATGAAATGATCCCTTGGCCCAATGTCATGAAATGACCCATTTCTAGGTCCAACGAAACGATCCACTAGTCGATCGGCTCCCTACAAATTCTAGCTCGTCGTGTGTCTGTGTCATACGGCCCTATCACGAATGTAGTCACCTGTGCTAGGTCCACCATAGAGTGTATCAAGCCCTAGGGTGCCAACCACCGACACGAATCAAGAATGAACAGATAAACCTACTGATGCCCAATGCCTGCTTTTTCAACTCTGGACCACATGCACGACCATAGCCCGCCTGAACCTACACTGGCACACCAACACAGCCGTCGTTCTGGTCGCTTACAATCAGCCCAGTAATCGTGCCACTGCCTAGTTCCAGGGTACCATAATACATCTAGTGGGTTACTGCTGAAATGGACCGCGTAACTAGGGTTTCCGTCCAGCAGGTTAAGTGTTGCCATTTAAATTTGAGACTTAACCCTTATCAGTCTAGCATGTCAAATTGGCTAAGTGTTGTCATTTAAATTCGCGACTTAGCCCTACAATTCACATGTCAAGTTGGTTAGGTGTTGTCGTTCAAGTTCATGACCTAACCCTACCAATCATGTCTCAATTTGGTTAAGTGTTGTCTTTCATGTTCGTGACTTAACCCTATCATGTGGCATAAATTCATTAATGCACCCCAACCTCTCACATTAGACCTGTTGTTGTGGTCACTGGATATGCCGGGCGGTTCCGGGCAGATTTACACCACAACTCAGTCTAACCTCGGGTTTCAAGCGCGATATGACGAACTACTCACATTGGATCCTATTGTTTGCAGTCACTGGATTTGCCGGGCGGTTCCGGGCAGATTTACACTGCAAACTCAACCCAACCTCGAGTTGGCCATTTTCAAGTTCATTCTAGTGTCATGTCCATGTTCAAGTTTTCATGTCAAGTTCGTGTCAAGTTTTCAAGGCAAGTTTCATGCCAAGTCTCCTATAATTTCCAATTTTTCCCAACGTTACCCCGTCTAAATATTAGGCTAACAATCTTAGCCTAATTTTTCGTTCGCATGATTTTTGGCATATAATATTAGGCTAAAACTTAGCCTAATTTAACGTACGCAAAATTGGCATAAAGAGATTCATTAACATAAACACGACATAGGGGTAAACTTGGCATCTTTTTGGCATAGTCAATATGAACATCATAGGTGTGTACTTGCAAAATAATCAACATGAATATCATAGGTGTGAACTTGCAACGTAGACTAAACCAACATACATATATGTGAATTTGCAACATAGACTAAATCAACTTACATATATGTGAACTTGCAAATCAATCACGAACATATGAATAAGTGTGAACTTGAAATATGACATAGGTTTAACATATACACATAAACATGTAGATCTAACATTTGGTCACATATGTGATATGATTTTACAACCTAAAAACTTGCATAACATGATAAACTACACAACTTGTCATAACGGGTTATACTTCAAGTTCATATACACATGAATAGACTTATTCATTAACTCCCAATTCAACATGATAATGAAATAGAACCACAGGCATAGATCAATATCATATAACATAATCAACATTATTCTATTATCAATCTATTTTAAGGCATGACATAACTGAATAAATTGATTAAAACATCGTAGACATATAGATCTGATAACATTATTGATCATGAAATGGTTTGAATAATAATCTAGTTTCAAGAACAAGGATAAATCTAATTTAAATAGAAAAATCCCCAAAATCAAGATCCAAGGACAAATAAAGAAAAGGTCTGAATAGAAAATCAAGCTTAGATCCGATTTCAAAGTTATAATCCTAGGCAATAACCTCATGGTCATGAATCTTAGGTAATTAGTCACAATTGTCCTTGTCATAGTCATAGGCAAAGTCTTATGTTCATAATCATAGGCATAGGCATAGTCTTATGTTCACAGTCATAGGCGTAGTCTTATGTTCACAGTCATAGGCATAGTCATAGTCTTATGTTCACAGTCATAGGCGTAGTCTTATGTTCACAGTCATAGTCTTATGTTCACAGTCATAGGCGTAGTCATAGTCATATGCCATTAACAATAGTTTCAACGTCGTAGACAATATTCCCAATAGTCAAGATCCAAAAAGCAAACAAGAATAGATATGAATCATACATAAATCAATTCCAGTTTATAACATGCCCATATTTGATTTATAGTTTTTATCTAAAAGTAACTGGAACTTACAGATCGTGGTCTAAGAAATTTAGATGCAGAAGTCAAGTCTAGAAATTAGTCGTTGAATTGTTGAATCGCTGAATCTTGCTTTGATTGTAGAAGCAAATCCCCAATAAGAAATTCCTAGCCATAGACTTCAAGAAATAATCTTCACGATTTAATTTAATTTAATTTATTTTAGAGGAAGAAGAAGAAGCCATGATCATCAAGAGTTTGAGCAGCATAAGGTTAGAGAAGAATGGTGTAAAGAGAATGAGGCTAGGAGGCTGTTTATATACGGTTTCAAACTAATTAGAACCGTCGATGAAGCTACAGTTAATCAAGGCCATCCATCTCAAGAGAAGCCAATCAGAAAGTGACAAGTTAGCCCTAGTGACACAGCAGAGCTCAGAAATTCGACCAGAACCCGACCAGGCCAGCCAGGGCCTGACCAAGCAGGTTTCTGCTCGTCCTGGGCGCACCTGCCAAGTGCGCCAATGCAAAATTGCATGGGCGCACTTCCCAAGTGCGCCAGTGCAATTTTTTTCTGGCGCACTTCCCAAGTGCGCCAGTGCATTCTGGCCCGTTTCTGGTTTTTCTGCCTAACTTCGTTCGTCCATATCTTCTTCGTACGGTATCCGTTTTACGCAAACTCGGACTCTATTTCAAGAAGAATTCCAAGACGAACGCAATGGAGTAACCTGTTTCCCTTGATTCTTATTTTAAAAATTAATTCTGCCTTGATTTATGGTTGTAACATGTTATTAAAATTCGGGTTGTTACAACCTCAATGTCAGCGACCTCGTTCTAAAGCGGGTTTTTCCCCTGCCAACAGGCCTCGCGCCTCGCTGGGAAGGCACATAATCTATATATCGAAAGCTCAACGATGGAACCTTCAGGCTCGCCACCGTCAACGGAGCTGAACTCCCAAAGGCATGGAACAGCGAACATCTCCGCCGCTACTTTACATAACTCAGTTTACGGTTGTTTATGTTTTTTGAACAATGTTCTGTTTTGTTAGAAATCCAAGGCATTGTAAGGCTATTACTGCCAAAGTTATTAGTAGAAATGGTGTTCAGTATCCTATCTCCCTGTTGTTTACTTCTTACGTAATGCGTCTTTTTTCCAACAACTAGCTCGATTCACGCCTACGGCCGCCGCATCGGCACCCTAAGCACGGGAGCTGGCACGACAATTTCAATTTCTAGGCAACGTCGAGTCTGGGACACTTGGCTATGCCTGGCACGCCGAGCACGGGAGCTGGCACGACCATTTCAATTTTTAGGCAACGTCGAGTCTGGGACACTTGGCTATGCCCGGCACCCCGAGCACGGAAGCCGGTAATGCTACTCGAATCGCTGTCCCGTGGCACGACCGAGTATAAACAACCTCTAACTCGAACCTTGGCCCACTGCCCAGGCCGAGGATAAATGTTTCCGCGTCCTAGTCCAGGTGGCTTGGCGCCACTCCGCGACCGACTAAGATCGATGCAAATCTCTCTTTGTCGGTTGCGGGTGCCGGTCGAATCTTGGCGCAGCACCAAGACCGATCTTAAATCATTTCTTTCCCTTAGCTCTCAAGGCTAGGGGCAGCTCGTGGCCATGATCGGACCTTACGAGCTGACGATCGGGGCTGAAATCTACGCCGACGAATAAACGACGTCTGGCGGCTCACCTCAACCCGATGGACGACGGGAGAGCCACCCACCTGGCGGACCGCACAACGTGATGCCCTACTCCTTCTCTATACTTGGGTTTAACCCCGGGCCACCCAAAACAACAGGCGCACAACCTGGTTTCGCAAACTACGGGCTCCCTGAGCTGAGGGGAACTTCCTGAAACCAGCGCTCTACCTCACCTCTCTGGAATAATTTACCTAGAGACGGCCCCTAATCACTTTTGTGACAAGTGTAACGATAAGTAAGTTTATGCAAGTACAGGACGCTGGAAAACATAAAAAGAACATTCGAACACTTGACATAAAAGGCGATCTTTACTAATTAATATTTCCTTTACACACACACACATGCTAAAACAAACTACGTGTCTAACACTTTTACTTTCTAATGACAGGGTATACATGAGAACCACACTGTGTCTTGAAAAACCGAAAGCGAGGGTCGTACTCGCGTAAACTGTCAGCCTAAACTGCCAGAACAACGGTAACTCTACTTAGGCTACTAAAGCTAATCGTGTCTTTTCTTATTTTGCTTGTGCCTCTTTGTAGATTCAGCACTCGATGGTTCGTCACCAGCACCAGACCTCTTCCGACAAGATCCCCTTCTGCTCGATCTACCCTTCGAGGGAGTAACCAACTCATGAGTGACAGAGAGGAGACGACCCCCCGCACCATCACTGCTAGAAATCTCTGTGACATCAGTAGTAATGGCATGCGACGTGGGCACGGGGACATTCCCAGCGGCAGGATTTGCAACAGCCTCGCTCTTCTGTGGGATCTCCTTCCCTTCCCGCTTGGCTCTCTCCGTCTCCTCCACATTCTCATGCTGGGCTACCATCTTGGCATCTTGAGTCGCCCTCATAGCCGACATCATGGACACATCGGCGTCCGCTGAACCTCTGGCCAGGGCACTCTGTCTATCGACCACCT
The DNA here is from genome assembly GCA_030737875.1 of Allium sativum. Taxonomy (NCBI): domain Eukaryota; kingdom Viridiplantae; phylum Streptophyta; class Magnoliopsida; order Asparagales; family Amaryllidaceae; genus Allium; species Allium sativum. The sequence goes on along the minus strand of CM060919.1, from coordinate 198,038,501 downwards.
CTCCTTCCTCGTTGAGAATGTCCACCATGCTAGGAGTTACTCTTATATCAGAAAAGGCGTCAAGATGGTTACCGGCTTCTCCAGCTTGTGTCCCTATGAGGCCCGGCCCAGTTTCAGTCACTTCGGTGATCACATGGGCGAGATCCGCTGCCATTGTAGGCTTAGGAGGAATTGCATAGCAAAGACACAGCCTTTTTAGTCCATAAATTCGGTAATCACTTCATCCTAAGGGATGCAGGGTAAAAGGAAATTACCTACGGTCAAGGGTAGCGTAGGAATGATAGGAAGGGTGTTTGCGGCGATAGATAAGGTGAGGCTGGTATCCCCCAGTGCTGGGAAGTCGGGATTATACTCGGTAACTGTTCGGGCCGAAGCCTCAGGGCCACTCACCACAGCAGACCCGGGGGCCAGGGGCTGATAGGAGGTCCCTCCTGCGAATGTTTCTGTCACCACCACGATAACGGTCGACATGAACTTCCCCTTCTCCATAGCAAGCCTCGCCAATGTTTCGCTCTCAGCATCCTCTTGCAACAGCCTCCTTCCTTCCTCCAACTTCTCTCGTTCACTACTGTCCAGAAGAACATTCGCAGGCTGGCACTCATCTAAAGTCTATACGCCCACTTGATGCAAGAAGGCCTCATACAGAATCAACCTCTCCCAAGTTCTAGCAAGCTTGCGGGGATAGTCTTCGACCCACAAAATCCCTCGGAATCTCAAAGTCTTGACATACATACTATGAATACTTTCCTCGAAGGATGACCCAATGCGAAACTCTGCATCTCTCAGCTTCCCCCCAGTAGCTTTATCTCCCTTAGATATTCATCCTTTATACCCTCGGACTCGCTCAGCACATCCCTGTTGCTGGCTTCGTCATCCTCCTTTTCCTTTCTCATCACCTCAAGCTGCCTCTTCAACTCAGCAACTTCGGCATTCTCAGCCCGCAATCTCTCATTTTCCTCCCTCAAAGCAGCGTTGTTATTCTGGAGTTCGGTGACCCTTGCATTGTCTTTTTCCAAAACGTCACACGCTCGTTTTAGATCGGCTTTGTCCCTTTTAGAGCCGTGGTCTTGGTAGTTAGATCAACCACAGTGGCCTTATAATTCAAGATGGAATGCTCCGACTCCTTCTTCAGTGTATCATAAGCCCATGTCATCTCAGCTGCAACGACAGAGCTAACATTAAAGGGTCTGACAGAGTATAAAAGAGAACTTACAATGCGAGGAACGAGCGTACATATCCTCCTATTCAAAGCTTCGACGGTGGTCTTCTCGGCAGCAAGTTCAGGTTCTTCTTTCTGATTAGTTCTGAAATCCTAAAGGAATACCTGCTGAACTCATTAGTTTGATGATACGAAGCTTTCACATGCTCCCGTACCTCCCCTGAATGTCGGTCGGAAGCAGGACGGAGGTCGGGGACAAACTTTAACTCGTCAAAGTAGTGCCGGGGAAAGTGATGCTTTTGGAACACCCTTCGCTCTTCTATGGATAGCTCTTGTAACTGGGGTCCTGTCAAGTCTGGAACCTCTATCTCGGTCTCTCTCTCCTGCCTCGGCTGGCCAAGAGATGCTTCCTTTTCCCTAGCAAGATGAATGGGAGCTGGAGGGACGACCAACGGAGAAGCTGTCGAAGGCAAAGATCGAGAGCCGCCTATGTTAAGCCGAGTATCTCCCACGGACACGCGAATAGGAGGAGGAGGTGTTGGAGATCGCCTAGATCGATCCCAGTCTCGATGGTCGCTGCCTTGTTCTAATGGAGGTGGAGCACCATACAAGCTGGCGGATCTTTGGAATCTCTCGAAAGAAGAACTCTGGGGAGGCCGGCGATCCCTGCGCCCATAACTTCGTCCACCGCGTCCTCCTACCATGACACCTGCCAATGGAACAAGCCGAAGTTAGTCCAGTAACTCGCGTAGGCAAATGCCTATGCTATATAGTGTTATGGATGTATGCCATAGGTGTTCTCTCGATAGACCAGATTGCGGTCCGATCGAGGGGGTTAGCCCCTCAGCAGCGCAGGAAAGTTCTTCCAGGCTCGTCGTATTTGGCCATGGAGTCACTACTAAAGCAAGTCCCTTTAAGCCATCAAACTGGCCCGCGGGTTCAAGCGAGACAATATCCCCTGAGTGAGTCGCAGGAGACTGCGGTCTAGCCAACACTCCTTTCCCCCCATGTCGGAGGCGGTACAGGAGTGCTCGGCAACCCCTCATCTCTGGAAACCTCCTCTGGACCATGAACCTCGCCTCCGTGCACATCTCCTTGAGGCGGAGCAGTCCTTTGCGATTCTCCTCTCGTTGGGGGTATTTTTCTCTTTCGCTCGCTAGGGGTAGGACCCGCCACAACTCCTTCCTTTGGCATACTAAAGGCAACCGTGGGCCTGGTCACAGCCCGGTTGTTCGGCAACAACCCAACGCGGAGGAGGTGATCCTGACTTATCATGGTGCTGGTATAGCAGAGATTCGCTGGTATCGCCCGCAAAGCATTGAGGCGTTGCCAGTATTCGTCTCCAGTAGGCGCCTTTGGATTTCCTGTCATATTCCATTCAAAACCATGAATAAAGGAAGGAATCTTAAAGTTACGGCAAGGAACGGAGTTAAAGAAACACTTGCTTCCCTCGATCCACCTTCTGGCAAATCCAGGAGGACAACTAACAAAGAACCACTCGCGCTTAAACACTGACAGCCTGTCCCACATCCCGACAAAAAAATTTGTGGCAGCTGTCGCTTCCAGAAACCATTTAGAGGGGGAGGTAGTGCTCGTTTTCCTTAGGTGGAATAGATATCGAATATCGTCCCCAGTAGGTTCCCTGTTCAAGAACTCACGGAAGAGAACGTTAGTCCCCAGGAGAGAAGCATAAGCATTGGGGTGTAGTTGTGATGGCGCGAGACGGAAATAGAACAACATGGCCCGAATGAAGTCGTTAGCCGGGGGCACGCACCCAGCCAGGCAAGCTTGTCGATTCCAGGCAGTAAGTCCCTCGGGCGGTATATGGGCCCTGTCATATCTCCTAGGGGAATAGGCATCGTCCACCGGAATCTTAAATCGGACCGCCATTTTCCTGACTACGGCAGCATCCATACACGACTGCACTGAGTCAATAGGGTTCTCCAAAATTACTGCATCGGGCAACATGTCCAGAGCCACCAGGGGTACGGGCTCATCATCGCCCATGATATCTACATTCTCGGCCCCTTCATTCACGACCGAGGAATATTGTCGTTCAGGTTGTTGCCCATGCTCAGACGCTTCGGGCGAGCTGGTCGAATGAGAAGAAGTCGATCCTTGGGTGGCGATCTCAAGCTCGCTGCCAGACGAGTCACCTCTAGGGGTAGGGTTGGATGTGTGCAAGGTGGGCTAGGAAGCCTCGGATTCCATAGTCTTTCCGATCCTTGATCTGGTTTGCATCTTTAGCTATACTTTAACGCATCAGTGTTAGAACGGGAAGTATAGTGACCTGTACCCCTCGTATTGGTGACAACTAATATGTGCGTGTAATGCTATGCAAGGATGAGCTACATAAAGAAAGTTCAGAAAGATTCGTAACAGATTCCGGTTGTATGCTCTACCCTATGTGAACAATCCTAAACCTCGCTCGCGCGGTTAACAATATATGCATCGACGCTAAGCATGCAAATCCAGAGGAGAATATTCGGAAGTCAAGGTCCATCGACAGGACAAATTGGGAATCCCGCGGTCATGTCCCGAACCATGTCGGGCTCGAAATTTTGGGCTCCAGGTTCGAAATTTCAAACCCAAAAGGGTTCGAAGTTCCAAACCAGCCTGGGTTCGAAAACTCGAGCCCCTCTGGGTTCAAAATCTCGAACCCAGATAGGGACTCGAGAATTCGAACCCACGGGGTTCGAAAATCCGAACCCACGGGGGTTCGAAAATTCGAACCTAGCTGGGTTTGAAGAATCGAACCCGTAAGGTTTCGAGGTCTCCGCCGTGGCCCTTCGACCTCCTCCCCTTCTCACCACCTCGAGTCAAGGTCTCACTTAATTTGGTTCAAAATTTTTGGGTTCAAAGTTATCGGGTTCGAAGCTTTCAACAATGGCGGCCAGAGAAAGAAAATTTAGGAGGAAGAAAAGTGAAGGGGGCCCTATTTATAAAAGGAAAAAGGGTCCCTTCATATTCCAGCATGGGTTCGAAATTTCCAAACCCACTGGGTTCGAAATTTCAAATCCCGTGGGTTCGAAATTTCAGAGCTCAAGGGGTTCGAAAATTCGAGCCCCATAGGTTCGAAATTTCGAACCCCCAGGGTTCGGATCCCGGACCCCTGGGCTTGAAATTCTGACCCCACGGGGCTCGAAATTTCGAGCTTATGAGTTCGAAAGTTTCAAAAAAAAAAGATATATGACGATGGTGACGAGGGTCGTGCCTCCACGATCGGGAACGCTGCGACACGCTGCCTGATGTACATACTCCGCACGAGCGCATGCCAACTCCCGCGCATCCGCGGAGACTACCCACTACGGACACTTAGCGATTTGAGCACAGCACATCCCCAAACAACGGATCATCTGCACCGCTAGGGGGAATGAGCCCTACAACTAACACCTATTTACCTTTTGAATCACAGGAAAAACTAACAGCTTCGCCACTCCCTCAACCGACGAAAAGCACATCATGTCAAAGACAAGACGTACTTTGGGGGGCAAATATTAACCGGCTTTATGATCCGGTTCCCAAGAGAGCATCAGACACGCTCAGCTCAACATACCTCATGAAGCTGAGGCCGAAAAGGAACACACAAGAGTGAAAGAAGCAGGATCAAGAAGGGAATACACCGCTTGTGGCCTCATGGCATGCAGAAGATGTCCGCAAACCAAGGCCTTTGACCCGGAAGGAGTTACGAGCCTCGACCACCCGGTCCCGAGAGCGTCACACCCCTCGGAAGGACCTCACCCAGGCATGATGCAGAATTCGCACCCAGCCGGGTGCGAAATCTCGCACCCATGCCTGGGTTCAAAATTTCAAACCCAGTGGGTGCGAGGTCTCGAGCCCAGTGGGTGTGAAATCTCACACCCATAGATGGCTCGAGATCCCAAGCCTGGCGGGCGCGAGATCTCGCGCCCACAGCTGGGTTCGAGATCTCGAGCCCAGTGGCGTGAAATCTCCGCCCACAGTTGGGTTCAAGATTCCGAACCCAATGGAGCGAGATTTCATGCTCGCGCCTGGGTTCGAAATTTCGAACCCAGGTACTCGAAATTTCGAACCCATGCCCAGGTTCAAAATTTCAAGGCGCGCGGGTGGCGGGCTCGAATTTCCTGCATGTGATCCCTATTTCTACCCAATCCTGCCTACTCCCACTCCTATAAATATCCCATAGCCTCACACATCAAAAGAGTTGGATTTTCTTCACTTGAGACCTCCCTAGAGATTCATGGACTCCATTAATGGCATCTCCTATTTGAGGAAGAAGGAAAATTAAATATTCTTTTTCCCAAATACCTAGCATATTTCAATTATGAAAGTGAATGTAATGAGAATGGCTCTACCTTGTACTTCTTGAGTGATTAATAAAAGCTCAACATCCTTCCAAAGTGGACGTAGGCCTAATCCGCGGCCGAACCACTATGAATACTTGTGTCATTTACCGCTTTCTCTTACTTAGTCTTGCGACCAAATTAACTATTCCTAGTAATAGGAATCTTTGGTGTTTGCGACATTTTTTGCCGTCAACAGTTTACATTTTTCACACCGTGGTCATTTTATAATCACTTTAAAAATCATTTATATGGAATCTCATATTCAAAATTGAAATCAAAATTAAATATCTAACTTCTTGTGATAACCCTAGCTTTTCATCCTTTTTAAACTTAAGAATTGTATATACTAATTCCTTTTTACACATAATTGATAAGGCAAAGATAGTGACAATTCTAAATATTATTAAACAATAGTTTGTCAAAGAATATGGAATAATGACAATATTTTAAGAATAAAATATTTAGCCAGGTAATAAACTACGGTTGAATATGTAATCTGTATGTTTGAATGACATATGCATTCAGATTTACATGAAATGGCCGATGGAAAATAAGGTTTAAATTGGCTGTGCAAATTGGTTTGTCACTATGCAACTTTTTTCTAATTTGTTTCTAGCTAAGGGAAATCAAAAGAGAGAGGGGACCATTAAGGAATCACACCATTTTAATGATGAGCACATTATCAATTTTAGCTTAGAGTCTAATTGTATTAAAAATGGTACACCTAAAAACCATTTTACTTGAAAATGTAGCTATACTGGATAAATACAAGGGGGTGATAATACTGGTATTTGGTATAAAATGAAACCTTAGGGAGTGTACAGGTTCACCTAAACTACCCTTAAGAAGGTTAATGCCATAACATTTCCTCTGGAAAAGAGGTCGTAGAGATTATAGAAGAAAACTGGAAAATATAAAGAGAAGAGAAGGAATTACTTTGGTGAGTATATCTCACTATTTATAACGCATTAAAACCTTTTTAGAAAGCCTATGTTAGTTATATGTTAATGTCTTAATCATTCAGTATTATACGTTTTGCTTATTTGTATGGATTGAACGGTTATGCATGAGTATTTTTTTTAATTTGTATAAGCATTCTTGGATCTGATATAAAATAATGACATGATAATAATATTTCCATGGGGCAGGGTTTATAATACTTAAAGATAAGCAGCAATAAATAAGAGATTTTAAAGCTTATGTTTATTCTTTACAAGTAAGGATGGTAAATGGAGCTATGATAAGTGCTCATAAGCTGATCTATTTACCATGAACATTTCCCTGATTTAGATCATATTTGATGAAGAGAAATGTAAGGGTTGGAGGTTTCCAAATCACTTTCATCCTATGCTCAAGGCAATATGTTATAATATAAATATAATGTTTAATTAATAACTTGAATGTTTATCAATGAAATTTGTCTATGCTATCACTACTCTATGTTTATCTCAGTATGGATGATTACATGCTTATGAATGAAGTGCTAATATGACAATACTTGTTGTGTTTACATATATATGTATGTATTTCATCATTTAGATGGGGGTTTACATGCATCAGTGAGGATGTATGGCGTTGTTTGGGTATTAAAGAGTTAAATGCCTAACTAAATATAAAAGTAAGGGGTCTGATAGGTGGATTAACACCCTATTCATTGTCAGTGCGGATGGTGGATATGTACATGGTTTAATAAAAATCCTAAAGGCCTATGTGTGATGGAACAATTGAGAGATGACCCAGACAACGTGCACAAAGTGTTCAATGCGTAGATACTCTAGGTATGTGACCCATTAAAATGCGATAACCAGTCCAGGATTCATGTTAAAGTTAGGGTACTAACATGGTATAAAGAGGGTGTGTACTTGGGATCCATGTGAATGTGTGATATGATGATGTTGTTATATGAACTTTTGCAATGATAAATAAGTGATATAAATGTTGATTTATACTCATCCCAGGCTATGTGATTTGACCCTGTTTTGATTGCATTTCCAATCTGATGGGGTGTCTCATTTTGGTGAGGCAGTCCATGGATTAAACCCAAGAAAGGAAGCACAAGTTGTTGTTTTGAAGATGCTTTATTATGATGTTTTATGCTAAAGATATACTGTAGTAGGACCTAAAATCTGGAGTGGTTTAGTTGCTAGAAATAAAGAGGAGTTTTCTTTATGTATGTTAATGAATCATGAACCTATATTTAGCTAATATGTAATAGGTGTATGCTTCACAAGATGTGTTATATCTGAAGCAAAACAGATTGATCCAATTATGTATTTTCTGGATATTGAACTGATTATGATTATCTATTTAAATGGTTTGATAGAATATGCATATGAGCTTGTAATCAGTAGCTAATTGTTATATATATATATTATGATTAAACTGGAATATACATAACCAGTATATGTGACATACGATGGTAAGGTATACAAGTTCAATGTATACATTTCCCCACAACATGTCATGAGCCAGCATGCTTTAATGATTTGTAACTGATTATGATATGAGAAAAGGGTTTTACTTAGTATATAAAAACAATATTTTTTTAGGAATCAGAAGCCCCCTAAGTATGGTCTATAGTTATATATATTCACTGAGGCATATTATCAAACAATTATCAATGTGTTTGTGGAAACTATTTAAAGAGTATAAGATGCATTTTGAATAAAAAAACTGAAATGGTTTAAGGCTAAACTTTGTTTTATTACTTTTATATATGACTTGAATTTGATGAATTGAGGGATAGCCAGAGTATAAGAGTTGTGCATGTGCACAGTATATGCATTGTGCATGTGCACAATCCCATGGCAACAAATTCCTTGATTCTCATTACTTTATAGATGTTTTGGCTGATACAACATTATATATAGTTGTATGAAGAGTAAACCATATTTTTAACACTTAGTTATATTATGATCTACATGTTTTAAATTAGTCTGATTCTAAACATCAGAAAAGTAAGCTTTATAAAATTCTGCATTATTAATTATTTCATTTGCTTCTTCAACCCCACTCAATTACTAAGTTTTCTTCACTATATAAACTGATATATTTATGTTAGTGTATCCATAAAAGGATCTTGGGGAGACTTAATAGGGGTATATCCTATTAAGGAAGTGACCAAGGGTAAAACTGATGGAAAATTCAGGGCATTTAATTATAAATTAAATGGATTTTAATAGGGGTCACTTCATTTCGATTATATTAAATTTTGAAAACTACTCACTTAAATCACTTTAACCAAATCGAATTAGAAGATTAGATCTTAATGGTCTCAAATTATAGTATAAACTAATACTAAAATATTTAACTTCACTTCTATTTTAGTTTGAAATATTTTCGTCAAATTCTAAGTTCAAACAATTCATATAATATCCTTTAATTTCAAATTGTACAGTTCAAAATCATTACTTATATATTCAAATCATATAATTTAAAATCAATCTTATACTTCGATTTATAATTTTTTTAGTTCATATCAAACGATTTATATAATCAATTCATTACATAAACAATTTATATATTCAAATTAAAATTCTATCACTTTAAAATTGAATTCATTTTCATATCAAATATAAATTCATTTCCTTATGTTTAAGAATTCAGATTGGAAAACTCAATTTAGAAATTCAAATTGGAAAAATCAATTTACACAATTCAAGTTCATTTCTTATGAAAGTACATGTTTAACCCAATTCAAATTCATATCTCATATGAGTTCATACGTTTAATCAAATACCAATATTTAAATTAAATCTTTAAACCTTTAATTTAAATCGTGAAATCTGAACTTATCAATCCCGAGTTTATTATTAAAGTTTATAAAATATGTTAAAATTAAACTTTGAAATATTGATAAATATACAAGTTTATAATAATTGATAAATAGGTTTTTAAAATTGTTTATTATAATATATAAAAATAAAGTTTAAAATACTATATTATTATCATCATTTAAATTATATGGTTTAAAATAAATAAAATTATATGTAAAAATCTTAAATTTATATTTAAATCTATATTTACTCATAAAATTATTTTAAAACATATAATTTAAAATTTACAAAATTTAGGTTTAAAAATTTTTAAATTTAAAAAACATATAAATATAAAATGTTTTGTTACTGTTTAAAGCAAAATTTCCAAATTACTTTACTTTGAAAACATGATCAACAGTGTTCATATATAATTTTCTACCCTACGGTCAAGTGATACGAATATTTATTATTTCAATCCGCAATTTATAATTTTACGAATATATATCATTTCAACCCGCAATCCTAAATAAAAATTGTTCAGGTCTATCATTTCAATCCATAACGATTTTTCCCTAATCTAATTTCTGTTCTGGTATGTATCATTTCAACCAATAGCGATTTTCTATAACTATGGAAATCAACAACATAAATAAATCATCACATAACATCAATATCATCACATCACAAATCTCATATCATTAGTGCACTTACGTGCCATATATATATCGTGTCATATATGAAAGTGTACATATCAAATAAAACAATTTCTACTAGCAATCCAATACACTTCATAACAATTCATTTGTGCTAAATTTAACATCCATGAAACAATGTAAGTCAAGAATGAGATAAACTCACCTTTCGTGACATATAATGGAGATGACAAACAGATGGACACAGAATGAAATGACGATATCTAGGCAGGACTCGGAATGGATGCAATCTCGATAACCACTCAAAATATTTTTTATTTTTATAAAAGGAGGTTAGGGAATTTCTCAACAGATCCGTACAGTTATTGGGTTTTTGGGATGGTTTTCGAACTCAACACCAAACTCAACTCAACAAAAATAAACACAACATTTCCTTTTACAAGTATATTATATATATATACACACACACGCACACAAACACACACATCAAACTCATATACACGTGTGTGTGTGTATTGAAACACACACATTACAATACATATTACATTACAAACCATATATATATATATATATATTATAAAATATATAACACACCAAAACCATTATAATATATAAATATATATATATATATATATATATATATATATATATATATATTCATATTTAAACTCTCAAACAAAAATATATATTATAACTTACACATGGCATGTACTAACTCAACTCTCCCCTCCCCATACACACACTATATATACATACTAACTCACGCACACACAGCCTCACCACAAACATAACACACACACATCTCAAGAACACAAAACACTCTACACACACATAAACAAACAATGTGTGTGTGTATATATATAAATACATACCACACCAAACACACACTCACCCAACATCACTCAACCCACTCACGCAAGCATGCGTGAAGACACAGGGGTTCGGGAGGGAAGGTCAGCGGGTTCAGACGGAGCAGGGGGTCTCGTGCTGAGAGGCTGAGCGGGTGGATATAGTAAGAGACATGGGTTGAGGTGCTGGAAGGAGAGGCTTCGGGTGGTGGATGCGATGGTAGCATATGTAGTTCTGGGAAGGGTAGTAATGTAGGAAGGCGGCATAGGTGGAACGACTTGAGCCAAGGCAGCTGGGCAAGACACTGGAAGGGGTCGGCATTGGTGGAGGTTAAATGTGTGGCAAGGATCTCGGTGGCGTTTGGGTTGTTGTGTGTTTCAGAGTCGTAGACGATGGAGGAGCAGGGAAATCGACTATGTGGATGAAGCGGTTTATGGATGGTAGGTTTTTTTTATAATGAAGCTTTTAGATTTGGAGAAGAGAAGCAGAGAAGCAGTGAAATGAAGGGGATGAAGATAGAAAAATCGAAGAAGTGCCAGTTCTAAAAATATATAAATAAGGTAATGATATTTTAAAAAGAATCGTGTCTTTTGACGGTTCACGTACCTAAAACTCGTTCCATACATGACCCGTTCCAATTACCAATTCAAAATCTCTTATGGACTCGAGCAGATGTATTGAATACACAGTCAAAGAACAACCGCTTTATTGATCGAGTAAACCTATTTGTTGAAAATTTAGATTGGTTTTAACATAAGCCCAAAACAATGTGTACTGCAAATCACATTCCAAACATACAAATAAAATATCACCATTCATATGTTTGATACGATCCTAATAACAAGTTAAAACTTAAAATATATTATTTGTATGGAATTTCATTACTTACGTTATGATTATTACCGTCTGTTAACTGTCTATATAACACCAATTTAACGTTATTCGCGAAATCAAATTTGACAAAGCAAATGTTGACGTTTTGAATTTCAGTATATTCTAGAATCATTTTAGGTAAAATAACTATATATCATGAACAATATTTTATCGTTTATTCTTTTACTTATTTTACAACAATAAATTATAACCAAATTATAGTTTCTATTTTAATGTTCGATTTAATTTCACTAAATTAATTAAATATACATTATCCAAATTCTAATTAAGTTTAAGTGCTTGTTTTAACATTAAATCGTTTGATAACGTTTAGAGCTATCATTCCACGATTGTTAATTATAGTCTCAAAACTCGAATATATTTATTGGGGTTGATCAGGAGATAGTCAATGATGTTTGAACATGTACTTTTTTTGAGTGTTTATTTATTTGCAATTGGTATCTATGGATTGATCACAAGTCGAAACATGGTCATAAATTATACCTATATATAAAATGAACACGTAAAATTTACTTTTTGTAAAGTATCATTTGATTGTTTTTTTAAATGCTAACTTGATTTAACGCAAAGCATTAACTACGACAGAATCGCATTCTTTTTGATTTAATACTATAATCAGTTTAATTTCAACTTGTTAAAATCGTTGTTTATCAATTACATAAAGGAACCATAAATTATGGTTCATTAGAAATAAATTTGAAATCGTTCATCAATAACAACATAAATTTAAATTAAAAATCATTCCATATTCAGATATTAAATCAAAATTAATAATTTAAATGGTTGAAATTTACGGGATGTTACATTCTTTCTAGCTTTAATCTTCAGCTGTTGTTTGAGGCATCTCAAGGATTTCTTGTAACATCGGTAGTAAGACCAGCTTTAGTGGATAAAATCAAGCATGAAAAAGGTCTCAATGATGAGTTGAGGATGTTGATGGAAAGGATTCCTGAAGGGGAGAGCTTTCCTTATTCCTATAGGTATACCATTGATACTTGTGGAAGCTTGAGAACGGATGATCGACTTTGTTTCCCTAGCAATGAAAATTTTAGGGAGAAGGTTATAGAGGAGTGTCATCGGTTGAGGATGAAAACACACCAAGAAGGAGATAAGACGTTAGGGATATGAGAAGGAGTTTTTATTATGAAAATATGAAGAAGGATGTTGTAGAGTTTGTAGCTAGATGTTTAACTTCTCAAAAGGTTAAGACAGAGCAAGGCAGGCATGGAGGGTTGTTGTTACCTACGCAGGTTCCAACTTGGAAATAGTAATATTTCAATGGATTTCACAAACGAACTTTCGGGGAGTCAGAAAGGGAATAAAGCCATTTGGGTTATTGTGGATCATTTGACGAAGAGTGCTCATTTTATCCTAATTAAGAAGAGTAGGAACTAGTTATTTTAGCCCAGATTTTATGTCAAGGAGATAGTTCGAACGCATGGAATCCCGGCGAGCATAGTTAGTGATGGAGACCCTTTGTTTACGAGCGAATTTTGGAGAAGCCTGCAAGCAGCCTTGGGGACAATGCTTAGCTTGAGCATGACATATCATTCGCAGACCGATGGAAAGATGGAGAGAGTCAAAATAGTTCGTAATGACCTATTTATAGCTAGCATCAATGACTTCGGAGGAGCTTGGGAGCGACATTTAGTGTTAGTAGAGTTTTCGTACAATAATAGTTTTCAAGCGATGATTGGTATAGCTCCTAATGAAGCATTATATTGGTAGCCATGAAAATTGCCTATTTTTCGATGGGAAACTACTGACAAGGTGTTACTCGAACCCAAACTTATATGTGATTCCACAGAGAAGATTCTTCCTATACGGCAAAGGATGAATGCAACCCAAAACCGACAGAAGTCGTACGCTGATAATAGGAGGAAGGAACTCAAGTTTGACATTGGTGATTTAGTGTTCGTGAAATTTCCTCCTCTTAGGAAAGCTATACGATTTGGAAGGACTGGAAAATTTGCTCCTGTATTTATTGGGTCATTTTATGGATAGGGCAGAAAAAATTGGCTTATCGTGTTGATCTTCCCAAACGCTTATCGGGGGGTCCATAACATTTCCATGTTTCTCACCTTAGGTAATTCCATCATGATTTTATCTTTAGACTTGAGCTTGATCAGATTAAGGACTTATGGAGCTTTGAGTTGGAGCTTAGCATGCCCCGTGCTACCACAAGAATTGTGGAGCATGAAATCAAAAGGCTTCGCAATAAATCCATTAGCGTAGTCTGGGTACAATGGGGAGATAACCTTACGGAAAGCATGTGGGGAACGGAAGAAAAAATGAGGCAAACTGTAGCGACCCGGGAATTTCGACACTCGAATCCAGACACTAACACGTCCCGTGTCCAAACTCAAGTATCGAAAACCCAGAAAGCTAATAGAAAGAAGTTAGAGGGTGAGAAAAGAAAGAAAGAAATATTAGAATAGAAGAATAAGAGGAATAAGAAGATCAGAATCTCACAGCGGAATGGACAATATATAATAATCAATAATACTTTATCAAAGAATTGTATATCACAACATCAGAGTATACATTTAGATCAATACAACACACAGCGGAAATAAACTAGTACCAGTATATATGGAATACGTCTCGACTTCAACTCCATCTCTGTTGCTTCCTGCGGAAACCTGACCTGTAAATATGCTTGGTCTGACCCGAGCACATTTGATTTAAAACAAAATTCACCCAGGTCAGTCTGAAATACTTTCAGTGATAAATTCATACAGCAACCAACTTGTTTAACTTTGAAATCCTTTTGAAACAAAAGGATAATAGTAAGACCAGTCCACACATAAACACGGACGGTTTTTACCTTACTATAACCCAAATCGTTTTGAAATCAATATCTTCTTCTGATATTATCATAGTGTCTAAATACAAGTAAATAGAATCTAGCAGAAACGCTTGCATCTCACGCTCCACATATATAATATACAATGAAAACCGCAGGCGCTTATTGGAGATTGGATTTCCAACTATGACAAGGTATGGGACCACCTGCCGCTAGTGTATCTCTAGAGACGAATACACTGGGTTCAACAAGAACGTCTTGCAACCCGGCCCACACATGACCAACCACTCATTTCTCTTGAGTGTATCGAATATATTGTCACCCTTTCGGCTTTTTGTCGCGACCACCGAAATCCCCGGGAGATACAGAATTGAAAAGAAGTAACAAATATGAATATTCTCTAGATGGTGACAATACACCCTAATGGGTGCGACCCACATAGCCATGCTGCCTGCCCGATTTTTGTCTTTTCCCGGTTGATGAGGCTTGAGGCTATAATCGACTTTTGAAACATCTGGCCACCATTCACATCATACATGTCATCCAGGAACAGGATGAACCGAAGGTACTCTCCTACTGCATCCAATATAGGAATCACCCCATGGATCAGCAGCGAGAAGTCCTTGCAATCCGCAGATTCCAATCACGACAGAACCGTCGTTAACTCTGGGGATCAGCCAGAGGTATTTAACAATAGTCCTTCCGCTCATGGAGACTTACGGTCTTCAATTGCTCCATCTCGATCAGCATCTTCAACGTATTCGTATTTATTGGTCGGAATGGTTTTCGAATATAAATTCGATCCCGGTCTTCCCGTACCAATAACGTTGGGTCAAATTTTGATAGTTGGTTATTTAACTATCAAAATAAACAAGCACAAAAATAAAACAAATCCATTGTTTTATTTCATAGCATCACTTGGCCCTTTTAAAATCAATATCTCAGTTGAAATACCCAAACATAATATATTGGTTCTAATCATATAATTATACTCAAATCCCCTTTTCTATATTTAGAAAATATCTTAAATCATATCTAATTTATCTTTCACCAATATTTCCAAACATGGCTATAACCTTTCTTACCATTTTATCGGATCACTTATCATTTGTAAAATTTTTACGACATCTTCTTTGGATTCATTTTTTTTTTTTTTATACCAAAACCACCCCTCATTCTTTTAGAATAAACCTGTTTGCATTTCATTCTATAACCTTGAAAATGCCGTTATCTTTCCACCAATCATTTCATACCATCACACCCCTTTTTATTTCCTTTTATTTCGAGATCTCTTCATATATATACTTATATTTCCGAATCCTTCAAATAATATTACACTATTATTTTTCCAAAATCTTTTACTTTACGATCCTTCGCCATTACGACTAATACTATCTTTTGATAATCCTGAAGCTGTTCAAGTTGGGGTATTTTAATTACCTCTCAGACCTTGATCAACAACGTTCTTATCGTCAGATAGACATCAGTTGTAATACAAAAACTGACACTCATTCCCAATACGACAAATCCCATTATAATTCCATCTTGATGGAATATCATCTCGGCAATTCTATATCGCATCCTTTTAACTTATCTCAATTCACTACTCTAATTCAAGTCGGGTTTTATAACTTCGTCCAACTTGGATTTCATATAATCCGATTTAGTATAATTCACTAAGAATTGAAATTAAACTTCGGTTTCACATTATAGATACTAAATCGCTTTATTAACTATCGACACGACTTTAACTTCACAACATTCCTTACTATATTTAACATTCCAAAATATCACTTTGATTTTTAATAAATGACAAATAATTTAAATTTCAACCTTTAAAAATAAACTAGGTTACCCAACCATCAACTACTTTCTTTAAATTAATGAACTTATTTAACAAACAATTTCAGCAAAGCCGTTTACTTGTTTCTCTTTACACATGACTAACTAGTTAGTCAATCGTTATCGATCTTGTCATTTAAATTAATTAATAATTAATTTAAATAATGCTATTCACTTTGATTTTCAATAAGTCAATATCAATATAAACCCCATTCTATTTGTTACATCAAATCTGGCCACTTGAACTTGCTAAATAAAATTTGTTTAACAGTCATTTGATAAGCACGTGCTTCGCGCACGGTAGATTTTGGTTAAACCAAAACGACGATTTGTGGTTAAAACGAACCAATGTATATATGTGATTAATATATTCCTTTTTAGAACTTTATTTAAAATAATATATATATTTAAAAATATATATCCGGTTATACAATAATTTTTATAACTCTAATTCTAGCGATTTACCTGACGTTGACTCGTTCTTTATAAAACAGTGCATATTTGGGCCATCTGCTATTTACTTATTGACCATGTTATTTACTGATTCAAAACCCAACCACATTCAATGATCAATAGGGTTTAAAGTCACGAGTCTTGAACAGTTCATATAAAATATGAAATAACAGCAAAATAAATATTTGAGGAACCGGTTTGGTTCCTCCTACCTGTTCTTCCCTACATCACAGATCATTAAAATATTTCATATCAGTAGACAGAAATGACGATGATGAAATTAACGTCAACCATTAAAACAACCATAGGCATCCAAGGCATCCAATCAACCAATTTAAATTTATATGAATTTAGCACATCAAAGTATTTCAGAAATGTGTGAGAATTAACTCACCTTATTTTTGATTGATCTGATTCCCTCTACATCTGCTCAGCAGCGTAGTGTCTGTCACTGCGATTCCATCGTTTTCGGTTTCGTCTGAATCCGATAACATATGACTGATGTACAACTGAACTAAACCCGTTCCACGTCATCTGGGCCAAAGCAATGCGTCACGCTATACTTTATCATTTCATCAACTCGTCAAGCCCACAAAGGTTTTCACGCCATGACGAAACCGACCCACCTTGCTCCTTAACAACACACTGACCCCAAAGCTTCCCCGCCTCAGTACATCCCCATGCTCCCAACACCATGCACGCCCTACCTTGACCCCATGTAACCCGTCAGTTTCTCCCTTCAACGTTTTTTTTTTTTTATAGTGTACTGCTCCCTTTATGTCACGTTCAACTGCAAATCATTCCATCCCTCAAAGCTCAAACGCCTCCATCTAGTACCCACCAAACTTCTTCAATTTCCCCATGCGTACCAGACAACGAAACAAAACCAACTCCCTTTCATTTTAAATTCCTACTTCTCCTCCATATACATGCGCCCAGAACTTTACCCACTTCGAAGCTTCCCACGTGATCATCCCTCCTTTCACACCAACTTGTGCCGCCACCTTCCTTAAACTTCTCCTTACAGCAGAACACTGCTCAGTCCATTCCTTTCTACCCCCTTTCGTATGCTTCCTGCCTCCACTTCTCTATTTTTCTTGTCACCGTCCCTTCCATGAATGAACACACTACCTTGCAGACAAGCCACCACTTATACTCCCCTTCTATTTCTGTGCTGACACTTCACAGACCCTCACATCTATCATTTTTCTTTTGTATATATAGCAGGAGCTTTCGATTTAGTTTGCAGGTGAGGAGAGAAATGTGAAGCGTGGGTATATATATAGGGGAAATAGAGTGGGAAGCACGGTATTGTAAAAAAATAAAATCCTATTTTATTTGCTACTTGGTTGGCACGGTTCTGCTGATTGGAAGGCTCGTCATTTCACATTTTTGCCTTGGTCGGCACGGTTTAAGAATGAAAAGAAAACACATAGGGCAGGTATAGGCGGTACAAGAAAGGAAGGGAGGTTTTGCAAACATAGGGAGTAGGCTGTGCGTGTGTTCCATGCTTTGATTTGTCCACCGCACTAGTTTTTTTTTTTTTTTTTTTTTTTTTTTTTAAGGTATGCTGAAAGTTTGTTTTCTTGTCTCAACCAGTGATAGTGATAGGGCAGAGGGGGTTTCAGAAGGTAAAAGTAGACGTAGCATGTGTTTGAAACAAAACAAGACAGATTGCCAGCTCGAGAAGGAAATATGTACAACTTTAGAGACCTTGCATGTGCATGGCGTGGGTACTTGGGGATTTGAAAGAACATGCTAGCCAATACAACTATACACATATATATAGAGGCTTGTACGTGTTTGCCTTTTTGCGGAAGAAAAAGGATGTATGCCTGTATGTATGAAACGATGTATTTCCCGTTGGCACACAGTAGTCTAGCGCTTGTTTTTCCTTAATATAATTATTATTTGAAACTTGTATGAAGTTGGAAACATTTCAACTAACGGTTTTTAGTTTAAAAGTTAACGTACCCCGTTTATATACAACTTCGTCCGCATACGATTCGCTAAGGACAGAAGTAAATATACCGTCGCGTCCAGCGTTGTGTCACGATCTTAAATATATAATAATATCGGTAGGTTGCCTTATATTGTGATACCCCAAAAAGTTGACATAGGGTGCAAAATACTCCAAATAAAAAGTTGTTTATTTAATTAATTAAAAATTACAGTAAAATTCTAAAAATTAAATTATGACTACGCCTCAAAGGACCTGTCTAAATTCAAAGTCAATATTTAATTATATTTAAATAACCGTTATGACCATGACGCTGCTTTCCTGTATATTTGATTTAGACATATCTTGCAATATATAATCCGAAATCTCAATTTTTCACTTCTGTTAGAAAGATATAGTTTAACAGATTTCAGCATTTCTTGTTTCGAGGAAATCCGATTTAAAATGGTCTTGATAAGATCAGTTGAAGTTGAAATTAAATTTTACGAACTACCGCGCTGTTTTGAGTTCGTTTTAAATTAAATATAAATATAAATGCTCATTCGTCGTTTAATAAACAAATTCGATATTAAATTCCAAATAAGATATTTAAATAAATTTTAAATACTCGAATCAAATAGCTGAAAAATCCAGGTCGTTACATTCTTCCCCCCTTAAATAAATTTCGTCCTCGAAATTGCTAGATTAAGAAAATTTTTCAAATTTCAATCATCACCAAAATAATTAATTTAAAATATTATCAAAGATGTTTCTAAGTTTCGAAAATTTTCGAAAAATTCGCCAGCACCTCCTCTGTACTGTTCGATTCAAACAACCACAAATGGCACTCTCGGCCTCTCATATTGATCCAAAGAAAACAACGCCAAGCGGCTACCCATCTTGGGTATAAATTCAAATGCCCAATCAATAATATTAAGGTTTACCTTTTTGTCGGGCAACTCCAATGCTCGAATCACGAAGTTTGGCAACTAACATCTCTTCCATTTTCAACCTGTACTTCAATCTCCGTGATCAAGTCAATTATCATAGCCTTCTGGTAGTCTGCCCTTTACTCAACTTCCAATGCAAAACTGATACCAGCTATATCATATAATTCCATTTCCAAACGTTCTTACAAAATTCCAGGATTATAATTCCAATTCGAGTTTAAGGTTCAAATTTAAGCCTTTTGATTTTATATCTTATCTGAATTCGGATTGGTTATTTCTAACCATCTCAATTATAATCTTGTTCGATCATAACCACCACCAACATATTATAATCATTCAAAGATATATACTTTTATATCAAAATATAGTTTGGGTAAAATTATTCTATTTACCCAGCTTTTTAAAACAATATCGTGTCGAATAACTCTGCACAAGAGTTTAGAAATACCTATCGATATAGTTTGCATTACCGTATCGACCAGAATTTATAAACCACTCGACAACCCAATCAACACAATATAAAACCATTTTTATATAATCCACAAATACGCTCTCTCGTATATATACACTCAACTCGATTTAGGGTATTACTACCCCAATCTCTATCGAGTTACACCACAGAGCCAAGGTTATTCCTAAACCATTGCTCTGATACCAACTGTAGCGACCCGGGAATTTCGACACTCGAATCCAGACACTAACACGTCCCGTGTCCAAACTCAAGTATCGAAAACCCAGAAAGCTAATAGAAAGAAGTTAGAGGGTGAGAAAAGAAAGAAAGAAATATTAGAATAGAAGAATAAGAGGAATAAGAAGATCAGAATCTCACAGCGGAATGGACGATATATAATAATCAATAATACTTTATCAAAGAATTGTATATCACAACATCAGAGTATACATTTAGATCAATACAACACACAGCGGAAATAAACTAGTACCAGTATATATGGAATACGTCTCGACTTCAACTCCATCTCTGTTGCTTCCTGCGGAAACCTGACCTGTAAATATGCTTGGTCTGACCCGAGCACCTTTGATTTAAAACAAAATTCACCCAGGTCAGTCTGAAATACTTTCAGTGATAAATTCATACAGCAACCAACTTGTTTAACTTTGAAATCCTTTTGAAACAAAAGGATAATAGTAAGACCAGTCCACACATAAACACGGACGGTTTTTACCTTACTATAACCCAAATCGTTTTGAAATCAATATCTTCTTCTGATATTATCATAGTGTCTAAATACAAGTAAATAGAATCTAGCAGAAACGCTTGCATCTCACGCTCCACATATATAATATACAATGAAAACCGCAGGCGCTTATTGGAGATTGGATTTCCAACTATGACAAGGTATGGGACCACCTGCCGCTAGTGTATCTCTAGAGACGAATACACTGGGTTCAACAAGAACGTCTTGCAACCCGGCCCACACATGACCGACCACTCATTTCTCTTGAGTGTATCGAATATATTGTCACCCTTTCGGCTTTTTGTCGCGACCACCGAAATCCCCGGGAGATACAGAATTGAAAAGAAGTAACAAATATGAATATTCTCTAGATGGTGACAATACACCCTAATGGGTGCGACCCACATAGCCATGCTGCCTGCCCGATTTTTGTCTTTTCCCGGTTGATGAGGCTTGAGGCTATAATCGACTTTTGAAACATCTGGCCACCATTCACATCATACATGTCATCCAGGAACAGGATGAACCGAAGGTACTCTCCTACTGCATCCAATATAGGAATCACCCCATGGATCAGCAGCGAGAAGTCCTTGCAATCCGCAGATTCCAATCACGACAGAACCGTCGTTAACTCTGGGGATCAGCCAGAGGTATTTAACAATAGTCCTTCCGCTCATGGAGACTTACGGTCTTCAATTGCTCCATCTCGATCAGCATCTTCAACGTATTCGTATTTATTGGTCGGAATGGTTTTCGAATATAAATTCGATCCCGGTCTTCCCGTACCAATAACGTTGGGTCAAATTTTGATAGTTGGTTATTTAACTATCAAAATAAACAAGCACAAAAATAAAACAAATCCATTGTTTTATTTCATAGCATCACTTGGCCCTTTTAAAATCAATATCTCAGTTGAAATACCCAAACATAATATATTGGTTCTAATCATATAATTATACTCAAATCCCCTTTTCTATATTTAGAAAATATCTTAAATCATATCTAATTTATCTTTCACCAATATTTCCAAACATGGCTATAACCTTTCTTACCATTTTATCGGATCACTTATCATTTGTAAAATTTTTACGACATCTTCTTTGGATTCATTTTTTTTTTTTATATATACCAAAACCACCCCTCATTCTTTTAGAATAAACCTGTTTGCATTTCATTCTATAACCTTGAAAATGCCGTTATCTTTCCACCAATCATTTCATACCATCACACCCCTTTTTATTTCCTTTTATTTCGAGATCTCTTCATATATATACTTATATTTCCGAATCCTTCAAATAATATTACACTATTATTTTTCCAAAATCTTTTACTTTACGATCCTTCGCCATTACGACTAATACTATCTTTTGATAATCCTGAAGCTGTTCAAGTTGGGGTATTTTAATTACCTCTCAGACCTTGATCAACAACGTTCTTATCGTCAGATAGACATCAGTTGTAATACAAAAACTGACACTCATTCCCAATACGACAAATCCCATTATAATTCCATCTTGATGGAATATCATCTCGGCAATTCTATATCGCATCCTTTTAACTTATCTCAATTCACTACTCTAATTCAAGTCGGGTTTTATAACTTCGTCCAACTTGGATTTCATATAATCCGATTTAGTATAATTCACTAAGAATTGAAATTAAACTTCGGTTTCACATTATAGATACTAAATCGCTTTATTAACTATCGACACGACTTTAACTTCACAACATTCCTTACTATATTTAACATTCCAAAATATCACTTTGATTTTTAATAAATGACAAATAATTTAAATTTCAACCTTTAAAAATAAACTAGGTTACCCAACCATCAACTACTTTCTTTAAATTAATGAACTTATTTAACAAACAATTTCAGCAAAGCCGTTTACTTGTTTCTCTTTACACATGACTAACTAGTTAGTCAATCGTTATCGATCTTGTCATTTAAATTAATTAATAATTAATTTAAATAATGCTATTCACTTTGATTTTCAATAAGTCAATATCAATATAAACCCCATTCTATTTGTTACATCAAATCTGGCCACTTGAACTTGCTAAATAAAATTTGTTTAACAGTCATTTGATAAGCACGTGCTTCGCGCACGGTAGATTTTGGTTAAACCAAAACGACGATTTGTGGTTAAAACGAACCAATGTATATATGTGATTAATATATTCCTTTTTAGAACTTTATTTAAAATAATATATATATTTAAAAATATATATCCGGTTATACAATAATTTTTATAACTCTAATTCTAGCGATTTACCTGACGTTGACTCGTTCTTTATAAAACAGTGCATATTTGGGCCATCTGCTATTTACTTATTGACCATGTTATTTACTGATTCAAAACCCAACCACATTCAATGATCAATAGGGTTTAAAGTCACGAGTCTTGAACAGTTCATATAAAATATGAAATAACAGCAAAATAAATATTTGGGGAACCGGTTTGGTTCCTCCTACCTGTTCTTCCCTGCATCACAGATCATTAAAATATTTCATATCAGTAGACAGAAATGACGATGATGAAATTAACGTCAACCATTCAAACAACCATAGGCATCCAAGGCATCCAATCAACCAATTTAAATTTATATGAATTTAGCACATCAAAGTATTTCAGAAATGTGTGAGAATTAACTCACCTTATTTTTGATTGATCTGATTCCCTCTACATCTGCTCAGCAGCGTAGTGTCTGTCACTGCGATTCCATCGTTTTCGGTTTCGTCTGAATCCGATAACATATGACTGATGTACAACTGAACTAAACCCGTTCCACGTCATCTGGGCCAAAGCAATGCGTCACGCTATACTTTATCATTTCATCAACTCGTCAAGCCCACAAAGGTTTTCACGCCATGACGAAACCGACCCACCTTGCTCCTTAACAACACACTGACCCCAAAGCTTCCCCGCCTCAGTACATCCCCATGCTCCCAACACCATGCACGCCCTACCTTGACCCCATGTAACCCGTCAGTTTCTCCCTTCAACGTTTTTTTTTTTTTTTATAGTGTACTGCTCCCTTTATGTCACGTTCAACTGCAAATCATTCCATCCCTCAAAGCTCAAACGCCTCCATCTAGTACCCACCAAACTTCTTCAATTTCCCCATGCGTACCAGACAACGAAACAAAACCAACTCCCTTTCATTTTAAATTCCTACTTCTCCTCCATATACATGCGCCCAGAACTTTACCCACTTCGAAGCTTCCCACGTGATCATCCCTCCTTTCACACCAACTTGTGCCGCCACCTTCCTTAAACTTCTCCTTACAGCAGAACACTGCTCAGTCCATTCCTTTCTACCCCCTTTCGTATGCTTCCTGCCTCCACTTCTCTATTTTTCTTGTCACCGTCCCTTCCATGAATGAACACACTACCTTGCAGACAAGCCACCACTTATACTCCCCTTCTATTTCTGTGCTGACACTTCACAGACCCTCACATCTATCATTTTTCTTTTGTATATATAGCAGGAGCTTTCGATTTAGTTTGCAGGTGAGGAGAGAAATGTGAAGCGTGGGTATATATATAGGGGAAATAGAGTGGGAAGCACGGTATTGTAAAAAAATAAAATCCTATTTTATTTGCTACTTGGTTGGCACGGTTCTGCTGATTGGAAGGCTCGTCATTTCACATTTTTGCCTTGGTCGGCACGGTTTAAGAATGAAAAGAAAACACATAGGGCAGGTATAGGCGGTACAAGAAAGGAAGGGAGGTTTTGCAAACATAGGGAGTAGGCTGTGCGTGTGTTCCATGCTTTGATTTGTCCACCGCACTAGTTTTTTTTTTTTTTTTTTTTTTTTTTTTTTTTTTAAGTTATGCTGAAAGTTTGTTTTCTTGTCTCAACCAGTGATAGTGATAGGGCAGAGGGGGTTTCAGAAGGTAAAAGTAGACGTAGCATGTGTTTGAAACAAAACAAGACAGATTGCCAGCTCGAGAAGGAAATATGTACAACTTTAGAGACCTTGCATGTGCATGGCGTGGGTACTTGGGGATTTGAAAGAACATGCTAGCCAATACAACTATACACATATATATAGAGGCTTGTACGTGTTTGCCTTTTTGCGGAAGAAAAAGGATGTATGCCTGTATGTATGAAACGATGTATTTCCCGTTGGCACACAGTAGTCTAGCGCTTGTTTTTCCTTAATATAATTATTATTTGAAACTTGTATGAAGTTGGAAACATTTCAACTAACGGTTTTTAGTTTAAAAGTTAACGTACCCCGTTTATATACAACTTCGTCCGCATACGATTCGCTAAGGACAGAAGTAAATATACCGTCGCGTCCAGCGTTGTGTCACGATCTTAAATATATAATAATATCGGTAGGTTGCCTTATATTGTGATACCCCAAAAAGTTGACATAGGGTGCAAAATACTCCAAATAAAAAGTTGTTTATTTAATTAATTAAAAATTACAGTAAAATTCTAAAAATTAAATTATGACTACGCCTCAAAGGACCTGTCTAAATTCAAAGTCAATATTTAATTATATTTAAATAACCGTTATGACCATGACGCTGCTTTCCTGTATATTTGATTTAGACATATCTTGCAATATATAATCCGAAATCTCAATTTTTCACTTCTGTTAGAAAGATATAGTTTAACAGATTTCAGCATTTCTTGTTTCGAGGAAATCCGATTTAAAATGGTCTTGATAAGATCAGTTGAAGTTGAAATTAAATTTTACGAACTACCGCGCTGTTTTGAGTTCGTTTTAAATTAAATATAAATATAAATGCTCATTCGTCGTTTAATAAACAAATTCGATATTAAATTCCAAATAAGATATTTAAATAAATTTTAAATACTCGAATCAAATAGCTGAAAAATCCAGGTCGTTACACAAACTCATTCAGAGCTTTTCATAGGTAATTATTTCCTCTAAAATCTTCCTTTATGGTTGCATTGTGGTTGTTAGATTGGATGGTAGGAGATGTTTACAACACAAATGCACCAAACACTCGTATATAAATTATATGCATGTTTGGGTGTTTTGCATACATTTCGCATCATGTATAACACTTTCTTGTTAGGACCGATCTCACTTAGCAAGTCTGTAGTGCATAATCATATCAAGTAATGCATGTTTTATGGATGTCTATAAATAACATGGATGTATAACATATTTGTTAGTGCAAGTTGTGTTTTTCGCCCTTTCGAAAAGATTTCGGGACGAAATCTCTTTTAAGGGAGGAGAATGTTACACCGTGTAAAATATCATTTAAATAGATATAAACAATTAAATTAATTATATATAATAATAAATTTATAAAATATTAATGGGTTGAAAATAAGAATTTTGAACTATTGGGAATTTAACCAAGAAAATATTACTATTTTATTCGTGGCGAGATTCTGATCTGTTTTCATATACTATTTGTCTAAATTGAAGACCGTATGAAGAACTTATTAATAAAACAAGTTAAATGATAATTATATACACCCAAGATTTGAATTTCAAATAAAATAAATTTAAATTTGAAGTATAAATATATATGATTGGCGTAATATAATATTCCCTAAGGATTTGAAATTGTGTATATATATATACAAAAGGGGACAAGAATGAATAATAAACGTAAGAATTAATTGTAATTATTATGAAAATGTAAAGTTTGAACAAAATAGATCTCCCAACGTCGACCCTAGAAGGGGGTCGACCGGCCGATCAACCGCCCTCCTAATTGAGGGTGGGAGAGAGGCACTATTTTTAAGGGTTTTTCTATAGTTTTGCTTCATTGGACTCAGATTAAATCTAATTGATCCTACGGTCCACATAGACAATAGGAACTATAAAAAGACTCTCTATCCTCTCCCCAATACCCTACCTTTGTCTTCCTCTTTGCTTACGTTTTGTCCCTCCACCATTTCTTAATTCCAAAAACAAGTAAGGTTTCTTCTCTTCTTCTAACCTATATTCTGTCTTTCTAATCTGAATTCTTATATAGATTCTAGAATTAAGTATAATATATGCATGAGATTCTAAATCTGATTCTTATATATATGTATGTGTGTGTGTAACGCCTTGCCCCTAACCAACCTTATTCTCCGCTATTGTAGCGTCCTGGAAAATTCGACGCTCGAATTTCAAAATTTAACATAACATGTGTCCAAAACTCGAGTATCAAACCTCCAGAAAGCTAGGAGAAAGAAGTTAGAGGATGAGAAAGGTAAGATATAACTTTTAGAATAGAAGAATAAGAAAACAACACCGAATTAGAATCTTACATCGCAGCAGAACAAAATATAACTAGAAATAAATCTTTAAAAAGAACTTGAATAAATATACTTACATACATCAAAGTACAACGGACAAATATAGATAGTTATGATATCCTATCCTCATATAATACACAGCAGAATAAATATTAATATATCCGCACTCATCCAGCTCGTCTCTGGACTTCACAGCATTCGATGACCTGAACCTGTAACTCGGGCTGACCCGGGACATTACAAACGCCACAGATCAGTCTGGAGAACAAACGTTAGTAAAACCCACTAAGTTATAGGTAATACCCATATTGCTTAACTTTGAAACCATTTGAAAGAAAAGGTAATAGTAAAATCAGTCCATACATAAACACGGATGGTTTTTACCTTACTATAACCAAAACATTTTTGAAATCAATACTGATCTGATATTATAATAGTGATGTAAATCAAGTAAATAACCAAGTAGTAGAAAGCTTGCATCTCACGCTCTACATATATAGTATAAAATCGAAAACCGCAGGCTCTTATTGGAGATTGGATTCCAACTAGACAAGGTATGGGACCACCTTCGGATCAATGTGCTTTAGAGGGATTACACTGGGGTTCAACAAGAACGTCTTGTGACCCGACCAAACATGACTGACCACTCATTTAACTTGAGTGTATCGAATATATTGTCACCCTTATGGCTTTTTTCGCGACTACCATAATTCCTGGGAGATACAGAAATGAAAAGAAGTAACAAATATGAATGTTCTCTAGATTGGTGACAATACACTTTGCTTGGGGATGACCTACCTAGCCATGCTACCTGCCTGATTTTTGTCTTTTCCTAGTTGATGAGGCTAGAGGCTATGTTTATCTTTTCGAACATTTGGTCACCATTCACCTTGAATCTCTCATCGTCCATACGTCATCCAGGAACAGGATGAAATGAAGGCACCCTCCTACCGCATCCTTATATGGGAATCACCTCAAAGATAAGTGGCGAGTAGTCCTTGCAATCTGTAGATTCCAATCACGACAGAATCACAAGTCAAAACATCTTCGCGAGCGACCCTTAGAAATTCAATGAGTATTTCTTCCGCTCATGAAGATCAACGGTCTTCAATGCTCCATCTTCAAACAACATCTTCTATGATTTTGTATTCATTGGTCGGAATGGTTTTCGAATATGAATTCGATCCTCATCTTTTCGTACCAATAATCGTATTGGCCAGATTTGATAGTCGGTTATTTAACTATCAAATAAACAATCATCATCTATATAAAAGTGAAGTGGATTCATCGGTTCAATATACAGCGTCATTTGGCCTCTTTAATTAAACAGTTGTTAATTAATTTCTAAATCAATATTTGGAATATCGCCCTTCACTTCTCATTTCCAATCCCACTTATAATTCTCAAATATAATCTTCTTTACGGAAATGCTAATTTTAAATCCCCCAACCACCTTCGTCTCTAAACTAATATCATCCTTGGATAATCATGAAATTGTTACAAGTTGGGGTATTTTATTTCCTCTCAGACCTTGAGACGACACCATTCTTATCTTCAAAATAAATAAAATTTTATTCATGAATACATATTAAATATAAATCTACTTACCATTTCAATTTAAACTGCATATAAGGTTTACAACTAAGGCACTTGATTTCAGGATTTATCACTTTGATTATTATGAAATAATAATCAATTCAAATCATTTTAGAAACTAATCAATTAACTATTATTATAATAGTTAATCCCCTTTTAAGGTTATTTAAAAAAATTCAATAATTGTCCAATAACTAATTTTAGATAAAGCAATTGACTTAGTAAACTCAACACAAGGTTAATTCGTTAATTAGTTCCACTTAGTTATTAATGCATAAAGTTAATTTAAATGATTACATTTAATAATCTAATTAAATTAAATAATCATAATTAATTGTTCATTTGAACAATTAAATAAATCCTTAACCGTTAGGTTATATTCCATTTATTCGCTTAATAAATTGGTTAATGTAAACACTTGCTTTATATATAATTACCAAATGAATAATTATTCTTTTCCTTTAATAAACTTCCGTTAACAATAATATATACAAAATAGATTTAAAATTAGTCTTTAGTTATAAAAACAACTTTTATAACTTCCCTTATATTGATTTACCTGACGATAAATCAATCTCTATAAAACGATTTAATTTAGGCCATCTGCCGATAATTACCCATCCAATATCACCCTTCCGTTCATACCACACAAATGTTGAATTTCAACTCAATAATATATTTATCATGATAACAAAGATGAATAATTTAACTAATAACAGTCTACAATAATTTATAACATCCATTCAAGCATCAATTATTTATCTAATACGTTTATACTATTATAAACATAACCAACATGGTAGGTTACCTCGTTTGGAATTTAATCGTTAAAAATATTTTGATTAAACTAAACAAACGCTTAATTTAATCTGTGAATATTAAAATATTCAGCACGCATACAAACAATCATCCAATGATCAACCAATAGCAAGCATTGCACACAAAATTTAAAACATAGCTTATAAAATATAAACGGGATAAAACTGAGTGAGTAAACTAACCTTGGGTTGATGCATCGAAACAGTTCAATTTCAGTTATTTGAACAGTCAATCAATTTAATTGTAAATTCCGGTTGTTCCCATTTCTGCCCAATCTATTCCAGAATGTAGATCTCCCCAAGTCGATCACCGCGTCTTTTGTTTTGTTTTCTGTCTATGGAATAAGGCGTTATTCCTATTATACGTAATCCGAATTTAAATTAACTCTAAATTAGTTTGTTATTAGGCCAACTTAATTCCCTATCTTAACGTTGTAATTAAAATGTAAGCCCAATACCTTTTTATCTCTACCAATTTAAGTTATATCTTCGGTCTGAAAATGCAACATCCGTTTTTTCCATATGTCTTCTTCTAAACCGAGAGCCGTTTTATGCTTAGACAGTCAGGTAAGATTTTAAAGCTATCAACATTGATTATATTAAACAACGTTGCATTGTAGAACTTAGAAGATTATGCCTTTAACGTGATTTCCCTCAAACCAACCTCCTGCCGATTCCATCTTACAAGAAAGTACCCACTCCGTAACCCGTCCATCTCTCTACTGTACAAGTCCTTCCTCCATGTCACTCAAGTTTTATTTTCATGATTTTTTTTTCAAATCCCACTGTTCTTACTAAATGGCGTTCCAACCATCCATCACTGGCCCCTGTTAAGATATGAGCATTCTTTCATACAAACCGACTATATTCGGTTTCCATTGGACTATGTTTATCTCTTTGTTTTGGGCCTTCTGTCAGCCCACTTAAGCTTTATTATCGCTATGTATATAAATATCGTTTACTCTGTACATTTTATTCATTCAGTTCTGATTATCAGTACAACTTCAGTTTTCTACGTCATTACATTTCATAGAAAATTTACATGGTATTAGAGCATATAAGCCAAACGGCAAAATCAAAATAAGGAAAATCAAGATAATTGAATTTCTGGTTCAGAAAGAAGGATAAAGTGCAAGTCTCCTCAAAGATATTTCATCATCGGAGATCATCCCTTTCTAATCGTGCAGTGTTCTGTTCTTATCAGATCAGAATTGTGTGTGCCTTGCCGGAACTTATTCACGGCGGCTACAGCAGTTCTTTCACCGACCATCAGAGATTATAATCTCGTCATTTGGGTTTCTTTTCCCCTCTGTGTGAAACAGATATTCTTGAATCTTGAAAAGAAACAAGAACCGCTGAGTTCACTTGTTTCCCTTCTATCATCTTGAATAGGCTGCCACTTTTAGAGCAGTGACCACGCCATATCCTTGTTCATCAACCTCTGATAATCTGTTTTCAGCATCATGGCCGGTGGAAGCACTGAACAATCATCTGCCACCTCAAGAACTGACAACAATGGTCCACCACCAGTTTTTTCTCAGCCTCTAGTGAAGCCAAAGAGTCAAGTTATTACCATTCCTCTCGATGAAGACAATTACTTGATGTGGAAACTCCAAGTTGAAACAGCCTTGAAGGGATACGACCTCCAAGATTATGTCAAAGGAACTAAAACCACACCACCTGCAATGATCACATATGCACAGAATAATATGATCAGCAACCTAGAATTCATTCACCATCAAAAACAGGGCAACTTACTGTCCGCATGGTTATTATCTTCAATTAGTGCCAATTTGTTGTCACAAGTCATAGGGTGCAATTCATCTTATGAAATTTGGTCCACAATTCAACAAATTTTTAATTCTCAATCAGCAGCAAGAATCATGCACTACAGGAGAGAATTTCAAAATGCAAGAAAGGGTGATATGAGTATGCGTGAATATATTTCAAAAGTAAAGACCCTATGTGATAAACTCAAGGCTGCTGGACATGTTATTTCAGACAGTGAACAAATCTTGACTCTAACAAATGGGTTAGACGAAGAATATGAGTCTCTTGTCACTTATATTGCTACCCAAACTAACCTACCAGATATACAGTCTGTGTATTCAGCCCTATTGGCACATGAGGGTAGAGTGGAACAAAGAAAGACTATCCAGAGTGAATACAGCATAAACTTAGCATCTAATTCAAGAAATACCAATCAAAATTAACAAAGAAACACGCTTGGATATGGCAGAGGAAACCCACAAGGACAGAGAGGTAATCCCAATCTTAAGGCAGGGGGAGAGGCAGATCCAATAATAGCAGCAATACATACAGAGTAAAATGTCAGATATGTGATAAACCAGGCCATACATCAAACAGATGTTATTTTAGATTTAATACTGATGTTAACAATGCTCAACAAAGTAATCAGAGAGGCATGACTGCTAATTTAGCATAGGCAAACTTCCAAGGAAGGCAAAATAATGAGGGGGCCGCATCACAAGTTACTGGCAGTGATGATAGTGTCAAGAATGATGACATAAATACTGAAGACTGGTTTCCAGATTCTGGAGCAACTAATCATCTTACTAACAACCTTCAAAATCTAAATCTGGGTAACAAGAACTATTCAGGTACACAAGTTATTCATACTTGTAATGGTGAAACTATGAATATATCACATGTTGGAGCATGATATGTTAAAGGTAAAAGAAAATTATATCTCTATAATCTTCTTAGAGTTCCTACTGTTAAGAAGAATTTGATTAGTATATCCCAATTCACTAATGACAACAGGGTATATTTTGAGTTTCACCCTAATTATTGCCTAATTAGAGACTTGCTAAGCAAGGAAATATTATTACATGGTAGGTTGAGTAATGGCCTTTACAGGTTCAACCCTATGAAGTCAAGATTGAGCAATGAGAAGAACACTTGGTGTTGCAATGTCAATATTCAGATTAGTAATGATTATCACAATGAAAACAATTCTGATGTTGTTAACAATAATAATTGTGTCCAAAATAAATTAAACATTTGGCATTGTAAACTTGGATATCCTAGCTATGACATTGTAATGCA
This sequence comes from Allium sativum, assembly GCA_030737875.1. Lineage (NCBI taxonomy): Eukaryota > Viridiplantae > Streptophyta > Magnoliopsida > Asparagales > Amaryllidaceae > Allium > Allium sativum. The sequence goes on along the minus strand of CM060919.1, from coordinate 198,005,948 downwards.
AATTTTAAAAGGCAATAATATTTCTTTTAAACACTCATTTGTTCCTACTATTTGCACACACTGTCAACTTGGAAAGGGCCACAAATTACCTTTTGGTAAATTTGAAACTATTTACTCTAAACCCCTTGAATTAGTTACAACGGATTTACGGGGACCTGCACCATTAAGCTTAAGGCAAGGACACATGTATTATCTTTCCATAGTAGATGCATATACCAGGTATACCTGGATTTTCTTTCTCAAAGCCAAATCAGAAACATACAATGCAATGCTACAGTTTATGAATTTCATAGAAAAACAAATAAACTGCAGCATTAAAGTCATACAGACAGATGGGGGAAGTGAGTTTTTACCACTTAAACATATTTTTAATCAAAAAGGTATTATTCACAGAACCACTTGCCCATACACATCTGAACAGAATGGCATTATGGAAAGAAAACACAAACACATAGTGGAAACAGGGTTAACATTACTGTCTATGTCTTCCTTACCTTTAAAATATTGGAATGAGGCATTCAACACAAGTGTTTATCTAATAAATAAAATGCCTACAAAATTTTTGCAAAACAAATGCCCTCATGAGGTTTTATTTGGAAATAAACCAAATTACACCTTTCGGAGAACATTTGGATGCTTGTGTTTTCCATGCCTCAGACCATATAACAATCATAAACTTTTTTTAAGATCCAGTCCATGTACCTTCATAGGGTATGCAAGTAATCAAAAGGGGTACAAATATCTGGATGATAAGGGAAAGATTATTGTGTCTAGACATGTGTTTTTTAATGAGTGTGTGTTTCCTTTTGCATACAAGAAAAAGGATAGAAATCAAAAACATGATCAGTCCGGAACTACTATGGGAATTATTCCTACACTAACTGAATGGACTAAAAAAGCTGATGATAATAAGGCACCACCATTAACTATTGCTACTCCAACTGTTTCCAGCACCAAATCTGATTACAGTTCAAGTGAGCATTTAAGTGAAGATGATGATTAAGCACAAAACTATGACAGTCATGACAACAATGATCAACATCGAAGCAGTGAAAATGAAGCAACAGACAGTGGCAGTGAAGAAAACAATGCTCAAGATCAACCAGTTGGACACCACATGATCACAAGAGCCAAAAGTGTAATTTTAAACCAAAAGTGTACAATGCAACTACTGAAAATGCAGACACCATAGAACCAGTTACATATGAACAGGCAGTGAAACACAAATTATGGTGCAAAGCTATAAATGAAGAGTATGATGCATTGGTTAAGAATAAGACATGGAGTCTTGTGGCTGCACCAAAAGGTAAGAACATTGTGTCATGCAAATGGATTTACAAACTAAAGAAGGATGCAGAAGGAAAAATATGCAAACATAAGGCCAGACTTGTTGCCAGGTTTTTTTTACAATAGTATGGTTTTGACTTTACTGAAACATTCTCTCCAGTGGTCAAGCCAACAACCATCAGAATCATGCTGAATCTAGCTGTTTACAATGGCTGGGACATAAGACAATTGGATGTATGCAATGCATTCTTAAATGGGGAGCTACATGAAACTGTCTATATGCAACAACCAAAGGAGTATGTTTGCAAAGGAAAAGAAAACTATGTATGTCAGTTACACAAAGCCATATATGGACCAAAACAGGCTTCAAGAGCATAGTTTGTTAAGCTAAAGAACACCCTAAATGACTTGGGCTATACTGCAACAAAGTCAGACAACTCTTTATACACTAAAACTCATAGTCAAGGAAGTGTCTATATACTTGTTTATGTTGATGATATTCTTATGACAGGAAGTGACAATATTGAAATTAACAAGGTTATATCACACTTGGATAAAACTTTTGCAATTAAAGACATGGGGGAAGTAAATTATTTCATAGGCATACAGGTTCAAAGAAGATCAAAGTCAGAAATATTTCTATCTCAGAGGAAATACATATCTAAAATTCTCATCAAAGCAAACATGGACAAAGCCAAATCCATTTCCACACCTATGACTAGCAATTTACGTCTGTCAAGGCACAAGGGTGATAACATTGACAATGGCACTCAATACCGTAGTATAGTTGGAGCACTTCAATATCTAACTATCACGAGACCAGAAATATGTTTTAGTGTAAACAAGGTGTGTCAGTTTATGCAAACCCTTTAAGTGAGCACTGGAGAGCGGTCAAAAGAATTCTACGTTACTTACAGGGGATTATAGATTATGGTTTAACAATAAAAGCAGGTAAAGATATTAATTTGAGCACTTACAGTGATGCAGACTGGGCGAATGATCCAGATGATCGAAGATCTACATCTAGATATTGCTTGTTTACGGGACCAAACCCTATTTCGTAGTGCACGAAGAAGCAGCCGACAGTTTCTAGGTCTAGCACTGAAGCGGAGTACAGGGCCATCGCGTTAGCCACCGCTGAAGTCATCTGGGTGGAAACCCTAATCAGTGAATTAGGGTTAACTTTTACGAAGAAGCATGTTCTCTAGTGTGACAATAAGAGCACAATATCCTTATCCGTCAATCCAATACAACATTCAAGGATGAAACATATCGAAATCGACCTCCATTTCATCAGAGAAAGAACGGAAGCAGGAAAACTCACGATTAAGCACATACCAGCCTTTTATCAGAAGGCTGACATCTTAACTAAAGCCTTATCAAGGAGTAATTTCGAGATATTAAGAGAGGAGTTGAATGTTTTCAATGGCGGCGCAGAGAAAAAGCATGGAAACCCTAGATCGGTTTGACGGGGCGTGTTAAGATATGAGCATTCTTTCATACAAACCGACTATATTCGGTTTCCATTGGACTATGTTTATCTCTTTGTTTTGGGCCTTCTGTCAGCCCACTTAAGCTTTATTATCGCTATGTATATAAATAGCGTTTACTCTGTACATTTTATCCATTCAGTTTTGATTATCAATACAACTTCAGTTTTCTACATCATTACATTTCATAGAAAATTTACAGCCCCGTTCACCGTGCTATACACCTTCATGCACGCTGTTTCGAGAAAGAGAACCCCATCTTCTACTACAGTGACTCCCATTTCAATGCTGCTCAACCTCACCTTCTCCTCGTATCACCCACCTCATTCTGCATCTTCTCTTTACGTTCATCACCCTCCTTCCCTCGACCAACAACACTACTTCGCCCTGGTCTGGCCTTCCCGACATCTGACCCCACCTTCTCCCATACACAATCTGCAGTTCAACAATATGGCACACCACCAATAACACTTCTTTATTTGAAATGAAGCTTTTCGTGTTTAAAATCATGGCAGAGAGGAGAGAAGACATGTTTTGCTTTGAGTTTCGAAGTGTTTTACTTTTTGACTCTATAAATAGTGATATATGCGCTTAGATATAGGGAAGAGAAGCTTCCAAGGTAAGGAAACGTCGTTTTCACGGTATGGTGTAGAGTCTTAAATTTCCAAAGTAGGGTGTGCCTTGTATTTAATTTCGGTAAGGCTTCACTACTGTTATGCATCGTTATAGGGTATGGACTAAAACTTGGCTGCGCACGTAGCACGCCTAAGGTTTGTGAATAGATACATCAACGAGTTCTCGGGAGGTAAGAAGGACAAACATACATGGTAGGTTATATATATATAAGGTAGATTTTATTTAACGTGCAACCGTCCTTTACCATTACTGTTTTAATATTCGCGCCGGTAATACAATCTCCAAAAATTATGAAATTGGACGTCATGGTATGGTTTGACGTTACGGTCCCAATGAAACCAGTTTCGTTGAAAACGGACTCCGTTTGCACAAATAGCGTGTTTTAATTCAAATTATAACCATCGGTCCACCCTTAAATTTCGTCAATCAACAAAATAATTTCGTTGGGCTCCAAACTGGAATTGTAGCAATAATTAATTGTATGCATTCCAATAAAACTTGTTTCATTGGAAACGAAGATCGTTTGAATAGAAAACTTCTTCATACGGCCTATATAATAGCGACAAATTAGAATTAATTCCAAAACAATTCAATTTAAATAATAATAAATAATTATTATCGTATTTATCCAAACGGAATAAACAATATATATTTTAAACTCAGTATTCAGAAATTTGGGTTAAAACAGTAATCAAATACATAGAATTTCCTTTATATTTATTTAATAAACGTTATCGTTTATTAACGAAATTCCATAGCAACTATTTGAAAATTTGAATTGGACATAACTTGCAAAATATACAATGAAATCTTGATTTTTCTCTTTTATTTGAAAATTATAATTAAATCGATCTGAACGATTCTTGTTTCACAGAATTCTGACTTATATCGGATCCGTTATATTCAGTTAAAGTTTGAATCGAAAATCATTAACTACCGCGGCGTTTCGAGCTCGTTTTATATATATTATAAATTTTATATATATTCGAACTCCATTTTATAAACTAAATTCTTTATAAAATCCATTATATCATCAAATCAATATTTAAACGGATTTAAATATTCGTAATTATCGTTCAAAAATCTGGGACATTACAGCTATGGCCGACGACATTTCACACGAAATGAACTTGACTATGGTACCATAGTCAAGTTCATTTCGTGTGAAATGTCGTCGGCCGTAGTGGAGAATAAGGTTGGTTAGGGGTGAGGCGTTACAGTGTGTGTGTGTGTTTGTGTGTGTGTGTGCGTGTGTGTGTTAGGAGAAGTTGGAGTATGCTGATTCGAAGGTTCAATCCAAATCATTGGATTCTACAATGAATTGTTATCCTTCTCTTCCTACCTCTATGAGTGGAAATTATGTCGATTTTTTATTTTCTATATGATGTTAGTGTAGATTTGAATTGTTATGCCTACAGAGATTTGGTTTTATATGAAAACAAAACATAAAAATATCCTTTAATTTCTTATAATTTTTGGAAATGGATAATCAATTGTGCTTATTGGGTTTTGATGACAATGGCTTGGCTCACTTTCTTATAAATTTCATCTGTATGAGTGCAAAGGCATAAGACTTGAGTATCGTAAATCTATTAGGTTTAAGTATCTATTTTAAAATAGATGGTTTTAACGTATTATATACAAATTACTTAAGTCTTAAGTTTTGTGCATATATGTTAATCTTGTGAAAAGTGAAGTAGTACCGAAAAGGAGGCTTTACATATATATATAATTGGATTATTGCACCTTGTCTTTCTTTTGTTATCGAAATAATCATTTAAACCTTGGTTACAAATTTTTATGTGTATGTTGTTATTTTCCTGTTATTGTTTATGATATACATGTTCATGCCATATTGAGAGAAGTTAGGGAAATAAACTTGTAAACCTTATTTTAGGGAAATTAGCATGTAAACCTTATTTTGAAGTTAGGATTGATATTTCAAATGAATTGGGATATTTATTCACGTGATCTCAATTAACATTTTATTTATTATTATTTATTATTGTAATTAACGTATTATTAATGCATATTAAATTTGTATTAAATAGCATACTAAATGCGTTAAAATAGGAAATTTAGAATTATAAATGTCCCCATATAAAATTTGTATGTGTGTGAGATTAATGGCTTTTATTAGTATTAATGACACATAGACACGAGGTTAATCCCTACTTATAGTAGAAACCTGCCTGGAACCGACCAGCATATCTAGCACCTACAAGTTATTCATATTAGTGTGAGAGATCTAGGTGACATGGGCCATTATAATAATTACACAAAGGCGCGAGGTTAAGCCCAACTTTTCGTAGAAGCCCACATAGAATCAGCTGGCAAATCCAGTATCTACAAGTGGTCAGTTTAATGTGAGATGTCTTTTGTGTGTGTGTATATATATATATATATTTGTGTGAAGAAGGTCTACCTAAAGAAGGTATTAATTAGTTGACCTACCTATTTTGGGTATTAAGTAGTTAGGAGTAGGTCCATTCGTGAGGTTCACTCCTTGGCATAGAACCCAAGTCATGGGACCCCTACAAAGGTCTTAAATTGTCATAAGGTTTGCCTTTCTGTTAAAACAATATTGAATGGTCTTAAATAACGATATACATGTAGTAGGGTAGTTCTCTGAAAGTTTTCTGCTTCTTCTCTAGGGTATGTGTGAGGGAGAACCTAGAGGGATAAGCAGTATAAATGATGAGGAAATAAAAGCTTTCAGAAAGACTACATGTATATGGAGAGTATTAAGTACCTAGGAGTCCAACCGTAATACCAGTTAGATAGTAAAGAAGAGGTCCGCGTAAGGGTCTTAAATGACAACGAGTATATAGGCACGCCCAAGTGGGCTTGCTTCTAATCATAATATGTATATATTAATTCAACCATGTGTGGATTATCTATAGTAAACCTACATGACGTGATATGAAAATTTTAAAATCAAACTCCAATTTATTTTCCAAGAAAACATCTTTTTGTAACTACATGTAGGTTTCCAAACATTTTATGCGTAGTTTTTTTAATGTAATAAATGTTGATTATTTCCAAGCATAAACTTACTAGTTATGCAGGTTTCAAAAACTTAGAGGATATGTTATTTTATATATTGTATAAATTACAAAAAATCATTTTTTTTGATGAAAAAAGCCAGACATTTAATAGCCAAAACATCACTAATAGTAATATATATACAACAAGCTAATGAAAACAAAATTGAAAATGGATGCAACACCTAATGAGTTAGTAATAAAATAATACAGTCAATTCACATATAAGAAATGAAACATGATGAATCATACTTAGTTAAATTACCAAGACACTTGAGATATTCAGTAGCCAAGCATTTTGCTTGGGATTTTATACCTGAAAGTGAAACAGTTTTTGATTTCAAATCTAATTGGATTTCAGATTTAATCTGATCTAAATTTGGATTTAAATAGAGTTAGGAAGATAGTTAGAAAATAATTACAATGAATCACTATTTTCTGATGTTACAACTGCCATTAGAGAAGAAGAATTAGCGTTAAGAATTGATAATGAATTTTGTGATCATATTAACTTTATTATATGGATGAATGTGATTAATGAGGTATTTATATTCATGCATTACCTTGTTTAAATCAATCTTTACGATTCCTCTATAGATTTCTAGGTAAATGAAATAGAAATTTCAAAGCCCATGAAATATATATATATATATTCAACTCTTTATTCATACTTTATGGATGGAGTTGCTTGTAAGTCAATTCAGAATATTTTACAATAGAATATTTAATGATTGAATGAATATGGAGTTGTTTGACGTTAAATTGTTTCATTATTGCCTATTATAGTTTATTAACTATTGTGCATCATTTATTTGACTATTGAAATTCTCCTTTATCCAATCATTCATATTCAAGGTGAACATTTATTTGTTTTTCCGACATTCTTTTATTTCATTTATATTCATTTTATTTCAACATAGATTGTTTCAATTTCATTTAGTGTCCATTACTATATCAGTTACAATTAATCTTCATTTCCCACTTCAACTCAAGTGCAAGTTCAAAAAAGTGTATGTTGCTCTTAGCTGAAGATAGTAGTGTTTTAAAACCTTTTGTGAACTCAAATAGTCAAAATTATGATTTAATTGCACTGAACGTAGGACATGTGAGTCTCAAATAACGATTGAACTTGATGTGTAGACAGAATCACAAAATCACTGTAAGCTGTAAATATATAAGGAAAAAAGTAATAACAATGATGTCGCCCAATGTCCATTAAAAGGTGACGTCATCTCTTCTGCCTTTCTAATATGAGAGATAGGAGACAATTGCCAAGCTTTTTAAGGTAAACAAAAAGTTATTTAACACAAATGATGAAATGTTAAATTTAAGCTCAACAAAACAAAGTCAATTTCCATAAAGATGTATCATTTCTTCCTACATTGCAATGACATTAACAAAATTACAGTTTTGGAAAAGATAATGAAAAAATAAAACATGGTCTTAAACTTGAAGATGATTCACCAAGAAAGAAGCAACCATGTAAGCTGTCATATATGAATAAAAAACGCATCTTCGTATGAACCCTAAATGAAAGATTCAGGCTTGTCCACAAAGAATAATACAACAACACATCTTCTTGTAGCCACCTTTCAAATCAACCAATCCAAACACATAAGTTAAAAATCACAAGGCAAACATCTTTTCATCAACACCCATACAGAGATCCAATTACCGAAAGTTATATTTTATAATTTAACATGCACTTAAAAAGTGAATAAGAACAGCTAAGCCCAGATTTCTTTATACTTTTGGATTAATTGCAAGAAAAGACCATATCGAAAGCTTTCTAAGTATGCAAAGCAAGATAATTAGCATAAATGTAAACTAACTTAAGCCATCAATACATCCCATAATATAACCACTATCCATAATGTTCACATATTTGTTTTCTTGATTAGTGGTAGAGATGTCTCATGATAACCCCATGAATATAAACTTTATTCATCAATATGTCTCATAATACAGTCAATAATAAAACTCCATAATCATTTATATATCTATGGACAGAATTCTTAAATTAATAAGTAGAATAACCTATTAAAAATAAGTTTCTTTCTAAGTTTAGGCATGCTATGGTATATACATTGCGATTATTTTAAATTATTCAAGCTGCACATGACATAAAAATTATTAAATCATTTTCATTAAACCATGGCAGTGAAACCAAATAATATTCTCTGCTAATACTAAAGTTAAATAAGTATGAGCACCTCAATGCAATTCCCATTGTAGTATAATGTTTGTATCACACAGTAACAACTATAACACTGACGACTTTCAAAAGAGCAGATTGTTACTCCAATATTCGGTGTCCACTATGTAGCAGAAAGAATGAAACTTATGAATAGTTGTTTTTCCAATGTAACTAAAAAAATACATCATCTCTTTTTGCTGACCGAAAATGAGAATTGTCCATCTAGTTACTGTAGATCTTTTAGAGGAAAGTCAAGAGCTTAAATAACCTTTTAGAATGAATACGCCATGCAAGGTATTGCTTATGTCGCACTAAGAACTTCAGTTTATTATATTTTTGAAGAGAGAAACATGAGAATCTTTGACAACGAAGAAAGCATGAGGCTATAGTATTACAATTATCAATTATTAGAACTAGTTCGTTATTTTCTAAGTATAAATGTAGATCACCTTAAAGAGTTATAATGTTCATGCATAGGACGAAATAACCAAGTGCTCCATACTATCCGTAATTTAGTTGAGATCTTATTAAGCGAAGTCTCATTCGGTTCTAAGGTAATATAAAGAAATTACTGCATTTTTTACAATAAAAAATAGTGAATTTGCATGTAGGCAAAGTTCAAATAAGCATATATAGCCTTTTATTTTCTAAGTACAACTGTTAGTCACCTTGGAGACCAACAGTGTTCGTTCACAGGACGAAACATTCAAGTATTCCAGACTGTCTGTAATTTAGGTAAGGGTCTATTGGTTGAATTCTCGTCCGGTTCCGAGGCAGTATAAAGAAATTACAGCATTTTTCACAAAAAAATAGCGACTTCATATGTAGGCAAAGTTCAAATATAGGAATATAGCCTATTATTTTCTAAGTACAACTAGTAGTCACCTCGGAGAACAACAATGTTCGATCACTGTCCGCAATTTAAGTGGGAATCTATCGGTCGAAGTCTCATCTAGTTCCAAGGCAGTATGAAGAAATTACCGCAATTTTTACAAAAAAATAGCGACTTCGTATGTAGCAGGATTTCAAAAATGGGAATATGTGAACAGCGGAAGCAAGACGATCTTTAGAGAAAAATGGAGATAGCAGAAGGTAGATCAAAATTTCTGGGCAACTGGTGAATTATTTTGATATTTTCTACATATAAACGTTAATTACGTTAGAGAGCAATAGTATTCGTTCATAGGATGAAATACCTGAGTGTTCTGTACTGTATGCAATTTAGTTGAGAGTCTATTGATTGCAGTCTCATTCGGTTCCGAGGTAACATAAAGAAATTACTGTAGTTCTCACAAAAAAATTGCGATTTTGTATGGAGGTAGAGTTCAAATATGTGAATATGGCTTGTTACTTTCTAAGTACAACTGTTAGTCACCTTAGAGGCCTACAGTGTTCGTTCATAGTACGAAACATTTGAGTTTTCCATACTGTCCATAATTTAGGTGAGAGTCTACCAGTTGAAGTCTCGTTCGGTTTCGAGGTAGTATGAATAAATTTCTACATTTTTTACAAAAAAATAGCGACTTTGTAAGTAGACAAGAGTTCGAATATTGGAATATAGCCTTTTATTTTCTAAGAACCACTGGTAGTCACCTTGAAGAACTAGTGTTCAATCACAGGGGAAAACGTCCAAGTATTTCACATTGTCCGTAATTTAGGCGGGAATTTATTAGTGAAGTCTCACCTGGTTCTGAGGCAGTTTGAAGAAATTGCTGCTATTTTTACAAAAAAATAGCGACTTTGCATGTAGGTAGATTTCAAATATGTGAATATGGACGACGAAAGTGGGATGGTCATTTGTGGAAAATGGAGACAGAAGAAGGTAGATCAAAATTTTTGGACGACTGGTGAATTACTTTCTTATTTTCCAAGTATATACGTTTGTCACCTTGGAGAGCTATAGTGTTCATTCATAGCACGAAATACCCGAGTTTTCCATACTGTCTGTAATTTAGTTGAGAGCTTATTAGTCAAAGTATAATTCGGTTCTGAGGTACTATTAAAGAAATTACTGCATTTTTCACAGAAAAAATAGCGATTTTGTATGTAGGCATAGCTCAAATATGCGAATATAGCCTGTTATTTTCTAAGTACAATTGTTAGTCACCTTGGAGACCTACAGTGTTCGTTTACAGGACGAAACAATTGAGAATCCCATATTGTACATAATTTAGTGAAAGTCTACCGATTGAAGTCTCGTCGGCTTCGGAGGCAGTATAAAGAAATTACTACAGTATTTACAAAAAAAAGCGACTTCGTATGTAGGCAGAGTTCAAATATGGGAATTATCCTATTATTTTCTAAGTACAACTGGTAGTCACACGTTGTAGAACAACAGTGTTCGATCAAAGGGCAACACGTCTGAGTATTTCACACTATTCGTAACTTAGTGGGAACCTATCGGTCAAAATCTCATCCGGTTCTGTGGCAGTATGAAGAAATTACTACAATTTTTACAAAAATAATTGAGAGTTCGTACGTAGGCAGATCCCAAATATGGTAATATGGAGACGATGGAAGTGGGATGCTCTTTTGTAGAAAAGGGAGACAGTAGAATGTAGATCAAAATTTTTGGGCGATTGGTGAATTACATTTTTATTTTCTAATTATAAACGTTAATCACCTTGAAAAGTTAAAGTGTTCGTTTATAGGACGAAATACCAGAGTGTTCCATAGTGTCCATTATTTAGTTGATATCCTATCGATCAAAGTCTCATTCAGTTTCGAGGTAATATAAAGAAAATTTTGTAGTTTTCACAAAAAAATAGCGATTTTATATGTAGGCGGAGTTCAAATATGCGAATACAGCCTGTTATTTTCTGAGTACAACTATTAGTCACCTTAGAGACCTATAGTGTTCGTTCATAGGAAGAAACATTCGAGTTTTCCATACGGTCCGTAATTTAGGTGGGAGTCTACCAGTTGAAGTCTCGTTCGGTTCTGAGGAGTATGAAGAAATTACTGCAGTTTTTACAGAAAAATAGCGACTTTGTATGTAGGAAGAGTTCAAATAAGGGAATATAGCCTTTTATTTTCTAAGTACAACTGGTAGTCACCGTGAAGATCTATAGGGTTCGATCACAGGGAAAACGTCTGAGTATTTCGCACTGTCCGTAATGTAATGACCCAAAGCTTTTAGTAAAAAATATTTTAACATGGTTTAAAATGTTTACTGAAATTAAACTGGAATTAGTGGGGTTTATGAATCTGTGTGCATGTATGTGTATGTGTGCACATGTGTACAATGGGGACATGCACAAGGCAAAACCATAATTCCAGGATGAATAATGTGATTTATGTATATAAGTATACATGTATTACAGTGGCAATTAAATTAAATTGTATAGCCTGATTTAATGTACAATATAAAGAAGGTTTGAGATAATACATATACATGTAAATGGTAAAGACAAGTTGCACCAAGAATAAATAGTGCATAGCCAGATTTAGAAAAGGGGGATTATTATGTCAATTTGCTATTTTGTCATGACTTGTTATGAAGGGAAAATGGATTAAAAACATTTTCTTTATCTCTGTAAAGTAATGCAGATTTTACACCCGAGCACTACAAAGAAAACAAAGAAAATTATGTGAATAATACTCACACAAATAACATGATCTGATAAAGGGCAAAACTGACTTTGTATAACCTGCGAAACCCTAGGAATTTGATGATATAAGTAAGGATAGACGGGCAAAATTAAATTGCCTAGTGAAACAAGTAAAAATACATAAAATTTATTTAGAAAGGAAGAAGGAAAGCTTGGGGGCAAAGTAAGAGTTCTCTGGTTTTTCTTAACCATAAAAGAAAATTTTTGGTGAGTATTCTCACTTAAATAACTGGCATTAAGTCCTGGAATTAAAGAGGCAACCTATATTTTCTATGTTCAACGTACCTTGAATTTAATTCTCTGATCAGTTTATATGGTTATATGTGTTTGAATATATTATTGGTTTCATTTAAAAATAGATTGAGTTTCACAACATGGGTTCAGGTATATTTGAATCTATTTAATTTATGTTACCTTGAAAACCTTTTTATGATACTTTGGAAAACTGTAATGACCCGAAAATCCGGACCAATTTGAGCTGACCAAATAACACAAGTCCAACCCCAAACTGTACTGGAAATTCAAGAAATTAATAGAAAGAAGATAGAGGGTGGGAATAGATAAGATAGAAACTTTATAGAATAGAAGAAGAAGAAGAACATCATCATCAGAGTAAACACGAAACTCACAGCGGAACGAATAAAATATAACATAACTTCTGAAATAAAACCATTATGTATACAATAGCACTTATCAGAGTACAACACTTACAACAACAACGGAAATAATAATAGCTATAGAATCTTGAAGCCTCCTGCTCCAAGCTCTTCAAGTGTATCTGTAAAGTCCCGACTACTTGACTGCCCGTACAAATTTAGGCACCCAAGAGTTTAGGGAAACAAAACAAAATAAACTCCGGGTCAGTCATGGGACTGGTATGAGTAAAACAGTTTAAAACAGTTTGAGCAATGCAACGATATCTCATAAGACCACGCCGTATAACGGAACGGGTTTTTCCCTTATGAGAATCCAAATTATCTTTATATCAAAACCTTTTGATATTATAATAATGTCTATCAACCACAATATAATAATCATCTAGTAGAAACGCTTTCATCTCACGTTCTACATATATAGTATAATCAAAACCGCAAGCACGTATTGGGTAATGGATTTCCAACTATGACTAGGTATGGAACCACCTTCCGATCAGTGTACTCTATGAACGATACACTGGAGTTCAACAAGAACATCTTGCCACTTAGCCACACATGACCGACCACTCATTTCGCTTGAGTGTATCGAATGTATATCACCAACGGTTGGGATCAGCAACCGTTTCCCATATATATATGGGACAGCATTGATAGATTAAAGAAGCAAATGAATATTCTCTAGATAGGTGATTATACACCCTACTTCGGAGCGACCGACTTAGCCATGCTGCCTGCCCGACTTCTGTCATTTACCGGATGTGAGGCTAGAAGCTACGCATATCTTTTACATGCCACATCTTCATTCACTTTGAATGTCACATCGTCATACCCGCCAAATCACAAATTGATTTCCCAAAAATACCACGGGTATACAGCTAAGAGAAACGAATTACTCCACCACCAAACGTGAATACGTTTGAAGAGATCAACTTACGCGATCTATTAGATATACTCTGTCGGTCATTCTTCCATACAGGTCGTCCTGGGACTGGACAAAACGAAGGCACTATTCTGTAAACAGGATAGCCCTTGCATAACTCCGTCTTTAATTATCTTTGGCATATATGATTCACAACGCTTATGCCAATACAGAGTGGTTCTTTGGACAATAATCCAACCGGTCTCTCCATATTAACAACGTTAAAATGGTCAAAACTTCGATAATCTGTGATTTAACTATCAAAGAAAAACAAGTGTGCAAACAACGATATTATTTCCAGATGGAAATTATATCGATCAATCATCAAACATATGTATATATATATATATATATTTTCTCATTTCTATGTTTAGAAAATATACTTTATTAACACTGGAAAACATTTCCATGGCTTAATTATGTATCACAATTCTTCCACATCTATCAGACTATAACTATAAACTAACAAGAGAATAACTTCCTAAGTATAAACCCCAAAGGTCGAAACCAACATCCGATCGATACTCAGGAACCTATTCAACTTACTAATTCTTGTCAGTTTCTAATTTTGCTTAACTCTATATCTTTAACTCTATACGATTAACTCTAGTTCGTTTTTAACTCTAATCGGTTAACTCTATTTGATTACCTCTAACTGGTTAACTCTAACTGATTAATTCCTTTCAAATAAACTATATTCGATTTACTCCTTTAACTCTAACTGATTAATTCTAACTCATTTTATAATATCGTATTTATTTTCTAAATAAATATTTACTTTATTCTATTTATTTTCTCAAATAAATATTCCTTTCTTCTAATTCTATTTATTTCCTAAATAAATAAATAATCCCTTTTAATCTATTTGTAAATGTTCTACAAATATTTCTCTTTCTATTTGTTTGACAAATATTTTCCCTTTATATTTGTTTTACCAATATAATTCCTTTTATTCCAAATCCTTTTTCTTTTATAATATAAAATCCATTGATTTTATATAAATAAATTATTTTCAAGATATACTTTGAAAATCCCTTTATCACATTCTGGTATTTCTTATGGTATTTAACACACCATATAACAACGATAAATATCGTCCAAACACACATAATCAACAACAGATTATATATCACATCATATATCACAATATATGAAATCACAGTAAAATAAATGTTGAGGAATCCGGTTGGATTCCTCCAACCTGTCTCCCTGCATCACAGATGTTAGACAATATAATTAACATCGATTTCACTTCACTGTGAAATATTCTGATAACAGAATCACATATAAATATTTAACGGTTTCTATATATATATACATATATATATATATAATTTCAACTAACTGACTAGCAGTTCAATCAAACAGTCAACACACAGTCAAACAGACAATATTTAACAGTTCTAAGAATACGTTGTAAAAATAGAACTGTTCAGAGTTGGTGAGTTTTACTCACAGTTGCGCGTTAACCGTTGAATAACGGTTTGCGTTATTTGACTCAGTCGGACAATTTATTTCGCCATAAATTGTAACGAGCTCGGATTCACTCCCTGTCAGCTCCATGGTGTAGTGTCCGTCCATACGATCCTAACGCAACTTACGGTTCGCCAATCTGATATCGCATGACGCAGTTATTCAGTTTCAAAGTTTATGTACATTAAATATAAATAAAACTTAAACTATCTTAATTAACGGGCTTAACCTTTCTCCTAAGGCCCACATACCCTAACTCGATCTGCTCCTACCCTTCTTCCTCGCCACACAAAAGAAGACGCTGCTCCAGGTACCAAAAGACATTTCCACGACTTTGACCATCACGCACCCTTCATTTTCTCCATAAGCTCGGAATCCGACTTCACCAAAATGCTCCTCATCCTTCACCCTTCCTCCCCATATCCTAAATGTCGAACTCGATGTGCTCAACCCAGGTGAGATCGACAGTAGCTCCCTGTGGATTTCAGTGTCGACATCGACAATAACCATCACCAAAATCACCCACACTTTAAACGCAGCCTCCATTCGATCTCAGAAACCCCAATCCACCAACCATTTCAAGCATCGACGCCTAAAGATCCCCAAAACACAAACCCTAGCACTCGGATGCTCACGCGACATCGAACAAAAGTTGTTCGAACCTCCACAAATCGATACTGCAATGAAGCGGATGGAAGTAGGAGCTCGAATCCATATGTATTATGATTTATAAATCTTTATTTGATTTTTCTTTGATTTATGAAGTTTTCGGTTTTTGGGTTACTTAGAGGTGTAACTGGCGGCTTGAGATTTGGTTATATAGGGAGCACGAAAACTTTGTGTGGTTGTAAAGGAGGGGTGCGTGGCTTTGTTTTGGCCATCTAAATAAGTTTAGATATTTTATTTTATTATTTTCTATTCGTTATAGCCTTCTAAAAATCTGTGTGATCACACACGATACCCAAAAATCACCAAACTGTACGTATAGCTAGAGTTCGACATTACGGTCCCAACGAAACTGTTTTCGTCGAATTCCGACTCCGTATGCTCACTTAGCGTATTTTTAACCGTCGAAATACTGACTATTTTTCACTCTAAAAATCCGTACGGCCACACACTGACTCTAAAAATCACCAAACTTGGAATCTAACAATAATTTAATATTGCGGATCCAACAAAATTAGTTTCATCGAATTCCGACTTCGTTTGCAAAAGTGGCTATTTTTAAAGCTCTAAATAGCCTATTTAAATATATAAATATATTTAAATATAATTGAATTAAATATTTAAAATTAAATATTATCTTCTATATTCACAGTGGAATACCATACAACTCCAGAATATTCCTGTATGAATTTACAACTCGATATTACATCGTCAGAGTTATATCGATGTTCGATTTCTATTTAAATCCTTATATAAAATATAATTAAATCGTTATGGTCAGGGCGCTGCATTTCTGATAATTTGATTTGGACGTAACTCAAAATCTACACGACAAAATCCCTATTTTTCTCTTCCACTAGAAAGATATACTCCACCAGCTCCACACGTTTCTTGTTTCACAGAAATCTAATTTAAAACGAACCCTGTATATTCAGTTGAAGTTCAAATCGCCAAATAGCGAACTGCCGTGCCATTTCGAGCTCTATTTTAATTATATTATAATTCTATGTTCAAACTGTCGTTTATATAATATATTCGTTATTTAAATTCAATCCCAAGCTGAATTAAATATCACAGACGATCCGGTTCACACCATATCGTCATTTCAGCCAATTCTGATTATTTCAGAATTAAATATATTATTTAATTTATTATTTTAATTAAATATTCATCATTATTTAATCCCACGATCATTAAATTCACTATATCACTATTTATATAATTAAATAAATTAATTATAATACCTCTGCCAATGCGGGTCATTACAATCTTTCCCACTTAAAATAATTTCGTCCTCGAAATTGCTAAAAGGTAGAGGATGACCCTATCGACTGGTTAGAACATATTTGTTCACATCTTAACTTCAGTTTCAACTGAACCAATTTAATTCAATTAAATATTAATTAATTCTTATCAACGAAAATTTTAAAAAATTCTGAAAATTTTCTAACACTTTAAATTTTCGGAAAATGTCGCCATAACCTCCTTTGTACAGCCCTATCGGTAAAACTCCAACTCGCCTCTCTAGGCCTTCTCCAACCCAAAAGAAAATCGAACAGCCAAGTGGCTTGCCAATTCGGCTCATAAATCTCATGCTTATATCAAATATAAACTTATACCTTTTTGTCGGGCATATCAACTCTATTACCTCACCTGTCATCAATTCAACATTTACCAATGCAATCCCAATCAAACTCCAATCAGTTTTTACCCACAAATCCAACCATTCGCTTATACCTAAGTCAAATTCAATTTCAAATCGATGCCATTACCATTTTAAATTCTTTACTTACCAGCCCAATATAATTCCAGATTATCTCTAATCAAGTCTAATTCTACTTGACACCAATCTATTTCAATATGATTTTTACTTAAGTGGCTTTTAATTCAATCTCAATTCTATTGGCCTTTACAAATCCTACTTTAATTTGTTTTAATTCACATAATCTATTTCTGGGAGTTTTTTAAACAGCTTAACCTTTTCCAAAAATCAAAATATTCAATTTGGAATATCAAAACAACTTGTTTTTCTCAAAACAATTCAAAAACAATCTCTTCGGTAGTAATCTGTCACTTACACACTCGAAAATGAACACCGATGATGTCATGATCAACATCGGAATCTATTTTCCAACTACCGAAGTGAGTTCAATACTATAGCACTTTCAAAACCCATTTTAAAACATTTCCACCTTGAAATCAATTCCAAATATCCTTTTACCATGTTGTAAACAATTTAAATCTCCCAGGATCTTAAAATTCTCGTATACTTAATCCTGATTCATCTGCAACAATTTTCCAATTTCTGGGATTTTAATTCCAATTAATTCTGATTTAAATTTAGATTTAACTCATCTAATTTCACGTATTTCACTTATATGAATTCTGATTGGTTATATTTAACCATTTCACATGTTATAATCTTACTCGATTATAATCACAACCTATATATGATAATATATCACATATCCATATTGTCTCGGTCCATCGTATTCAAGTGTTTATAAACCCCTACCGATACAGTGGATCAAACTGATCGACCAGAATTCATAAACAACTCAACCAATGAATCTCTACAAGATAAAACCATTTTTATATCAAATACAAATACGCACTCGTATATATACACTCAAACTCAATCTAGGGTATTTCTAACCCTATCTCTACTGAGTCACGCCACAGAGCCAAGGTAATCACTTAACCTCGCTATGATACCAACTGTAATGACCCGAAAATCCGGACCAATTTGAGCTGACCAAATAACACAAGTCCAACCCCAAATTGTACTGGAAATTCAAGAAATTAATAGAAAGAAGATAGAGGGTGGGAGTAGATAAGATAGAAACTTTATAGAATAGAAGAAGAAGAACATCATCATCAGAGTAAACACGAAACTCACAACGGAACGAATAAAATAGAACATAACTTCTGAAATAAAACCATTATGTATACAATAGCACTTATCAGAGTACAACACTTACAACAACAGCGGAAATAATAATAGCTATAGAATCTTGAAGCCTCCTGGTCCAAGCTCTTCAAGTGTATCTGTAAAGTCCCGACTACTTGACTGCCCGCATAAATTTAGGCACCCAAGAGTTTAGGGAAACAAAACAAAATAAACTCCGGGTCAGTCATGGGACTGGTATGAGTAAAATAGTTTAAAACAGTTTGAGCAATGCAACGATATCTCATAAGACCACGCCGCATAACGGAACAGGTTTTTCCCTTATGAGAATCCAAATTATCTTTATATCAAAACCTTTTGATATTATAATAATGTCTATCAACCACAATATAATAATCATCTAGTAGAAACGCTTTCATCTCACGTTCTACATATATAGTATAATCAAAACCGCAAGCACATATTGGGTAATGGATTTCAAACTATGACAAGGTATGGAACCACCTTCTGATCAGTGTACTCTAGGAACGATACACTGGAGTTCAACAAGAACATCTTGCAACTCAGGCACACATGACCGACCACTCATTTTGCTTGAGTGTATCGAATGTATATCACCAACGGTTGGGATCAACAACCGTTTCCCGTATATATATGGGACAACATTGATAGATTAAAGAAGCAAATGAATATTCTCTAGATAGGTGATTATACACCCTACTTCGGAGCGACCGACTTAGCCATGATGCCTGCCCGACTTCTGTCATTTACCGGATCTGAGGCTAGAAGCTACGCATATCTTTTACATGTCACATCTTCATTCACTTTGAATGTCACATCGTCATACCCGCCAAATCACAAATTGATTTCCCAAAAAATACCACGGTTATACAGCTAAGAGAAACGAATTCCTCCGCCACCAAACGTGAATACGTTTGAAGAGATCAACTTACGCGATCTATTAGATATACTCTGTCAGTCATTCTTCCATACAGGTCGTCCTGGGACTGGACAAACCGAAGGCACTATTCTGTAAACATGATAGCCCTTGCATAACTCCGTCTTCAATTATCTTTGGCATATATGATTCGCAACGCTTATGCCAATACATAGTGGTTCTTTGGATAATAATCCAACCGGTCTCTCCATATTAACAATGTTAAAATGGTCAAAACTTCGATAGTATGTGATTAAACTATCAAAGAAAAACAAGTGTGCAAACAACGATATTATTTCCAGATGGAAATTATATCGATCAATCATCAAACATATGTATATATATATATATATATTTCCTCGTTTCTATGTTTAGAAAATATACGTTATTAACACTGGAAAACATTTCCATGGCTTAATTATGTATCACTATTCTTCCACATCTATCAGACTCTAACTATAAACTAACAAGAGAATAACTTCCTAAGTATAAACCCCGAAGGCCGAAACCAACAACAGATCAATACTCAGGAACCTATTCAACTTACTAATTCTAGTCAGTTTCTAAGCTTAACTCTATATCTTTAACTCTATACGATTAATACTAGTTCGTTTTTAACTCTAATCGATTAACTCTATTTGATTACCTCTAACTGGTTAACTCTAACTGATTAATTCCTTTCAAATAAACTATATTCGATTTACTCCTTTAACTCTAACTGATTAATTCTAACTCCTTTTATAATATCGTATTTATTTTCTAAATAAATATTTACTTTATTCTATTTATTTTCTCAAATAAATAGTCCTTTCTTCTAATTTTATTTATTTCCTAAATAAATAAATAATCCCTTTTAATCTATTTGTAAATGTTCTACAAATATTTCTCTTTCTATTTGTTTGACAAATATTTTCCCTTTATATTTGTTTTACCAATATAATTCCTTTTATTCCAAATCCTTTTTCTTTTATAATATAAAATCCATTGATTTTATATAAATAAATTATTTTCAAGATATACTTTGAAAATCCCTTTATCACATTCTGGTATTTCTTATGGTATTTAACACACCATATAACAACGATAAATATCGTCCAAACACATAATCAACAACAGATTATATATCACATCATATATCACAATATATGAAATCACAGTAAAATAAATGTTGAGGAATCCGGTTGGATTCCTCCAACCTGTCTCCCTGCATCACATATGTTAGACAATATAATTAACATCGATTTCACTTCACAGTGAAATATTCTGATAACAGAATCACATATAAATATTTAACGGTTTCTATATATATATATAATTTCTACTAACTGACTAGCAGTTCAATCAAACAGTCAACACACAGTCAAACATACAATATTTAACAGTTCTAAGAATACGTTGTAAAAATAGAACTGTTCAGAGTTGGTGAGTTTTACTCACAGTTGCGCGTTAACCGTTGAATAACGGTTTGCGTTATTTGACTCAGTCGGACAATTTATTTCACCATAAATTGTAACGAGCTCGGATTCACTCCCAGTCAGCTCCATGGTGTAGTGTCCGTCCATACGATCCTAACGCAACTTACGGTTCGTCAATCTGATATCGCATGACGCAGTTATTCAGTTTCAAAGTTTATGTACATTAAATATAAATAAAACTTAAACTATCTTAATTAACGGGCTTAACCTTTCTCCTAAGGCCCACATACCCTAACTCGATCTGCTCCTACCCTTCTTCCTCGCCACACAAAAGAAGACGCTGCTCCAGGTACCACAAAGACATTTCCACGACTTTGACCATCACGGACCCTTCATTTTCTCCATAAGCTCGGAATCCGACTTCACCAAAATGCTCCTCATCCTTCACCCTTCCTCCCCATATACTAAATGTCGAACTCGACGTGCTCAACCCAGGTGAGATCGACAGTAGCTCCCCGTGGATTTCAGTGTCGACATCGACAATAACCATCACTAAAATCACCCACACTTTAAATGCAGCCTCCATTCGATCTCAGAAACCCCAATCCACCAACCATTTCAAGCATCGACGCCTAAAGATCCCCAAAACACAAACCCTAACACTCGGATGCTCACGCGACATCGAACAAAAGTTGTTCGAACCTCCACAAATCGATACTGCAATGAAGCGGATGGAAGTAGGAGCTCGAATCCATATGTATTATGATTTATAAATCTTTATTTGATTTTTCTTTGATTTATGAAGTTTTCGGTTTTTGGGTTACTTAGAGGTGTAACTGGCGGCTTGAGATTTGGTTATATAGGGAGCACGAAAACTTTGTGTGGTTGTAAAGGAGGGGTGCGTGGCTTTGTTTTGGCCATCTAAATAAGTTTAGATATTTTATTTTATTATTTTCTATTCGTTATAGCCTTCTAAAAATCTGTGTGATCACACACGATACCCAAAAATCACCAAACTGGATGTATAGCTAGAGTTCGACATTACGGTCCCAACGAAACTGTTTTCGTCGAATTCCGACTCCGTATGCTCACTCAGCGTATTTTTAACCGTCGAAATACTGACTATTTTTCACTCTAAAAATCCGTACGGCCACACACTGACTCTAAAAATCACCAAACTTGGAATCTAACAATAATTTAATATTGCGGATCCAACAAAATTAGTTTCATCGAATTCCGACTTCGTTTGCAAAAGTGGCTATTTTTAAAGCTCTAAATAGCCTATTTAAATATATAAATATATTTAAATATAATTGAATTAAATATTTAAAATTAAATATTATCTTCTATATTCACAGTGGAATACCATACAACTCCAGAATATTCCTGTATGAATTTACAACTCGATATTACATCGTCAGAGTTATATCGATGTTCGATTTCTATTTAAATCCTTATATAAAATATAATTAAATCGTTATGGTCAGGGCGCTGCATTTCTGATAATTTGATTTGGACGTAACTCAAAATCTACACGACGAAATCCCAATTTTTCTCTTCCACTAGAAAGATATACTCCACCAGCTCCACACGTTTCTTGTTTCATAGAAATCTAATTTAAAACGAACCCTGTATATTCAGTTGAAGTTCAAATCGCCAAATAGCGAACTGCCGTGCCATTTCGAGCTCTATTTTAATTATATTATAATTCTATGTTCAAACTGTCGTTTATATAATATATTCGTTATTTAAATTCAATCCCAAGCTGAATTAAATATCACAGACGATCCGGTTCACACCATATCGTCATTTCAGCCAATTCTGATTATTTCAGAATTAAATATATTATTTAATTTATTATTTTAATTAAATATTCATCATTATTTAATCCCACGATCATTAAATTCACTATATCACTATTTATATAATTAAATAAATTAATTATAATACCTCTGCCAATGGGGTGTCTCATTATATAATGAGGCAGCCTCTAATGCTTTTTCAAGTAATGATGGAGCTAAGTAGAAACTGGGTTAGGAGTCTGGCCTGTTCTCATGGATGTTAGCATGCATAAGTTAGAAAATAAAAGCTTACGAATTGTTGTACCTGCATGAATCCTTAAGAATTACTTTATGAATCGATTTTCTAAATATTAAGCTGAGTCATGGGAAAATTATATTTAGAGCATAGGAGAGATTTAGTGCAATGTATTATTTTAATGACTGAGCTAAAGTAGTATTTTTTATGATCCTCCTTGCAATCTAAAATTGGGAAAATATATGTTTGAATTATGGAAATTTAATAATATTGTTTGTTTAGTCGATCTGGAGTCATTATGCAAGGAGAAGTGTACATGTACAAGTTTATATGCTAGGTTGTTGGTGCATTCTTTCAGTAAACTCAAATACAAAAGTGGTGCACATGGGCACACTTGGTTCAGTTCATATCAGAGGAGGTCTAACCAAGGGTGCAATGTAAACCCAAGCACCCAAGACCAGGATAGTAAACATGCACATGTCATACACATTGTCATAAAAGTATCACTTTTTGTTTTTGTATACATCAGAGTATCATTTTTGTATACATCAGAGTATCATTTTTGAAAAGTACCTTTTTTGCAAGAATCGTTCCTGTATGCATAATAGTATCATTTTCTGAAAGTATCATTTCTGTATGTATAAGAGTATCATTTTTGATAGCATCATTTTTGAATGTATCATTCTTGTAGGCACAAGGGTATCATTTTTGGATCTGTGTTCAACATTGATCTATAATGGGGTCAATGGATCTGTTGCTTTCTTTCTACTCTGATTTAAAGCAAGAGGGGTATATATATCTTCATATATATATATATATGTATATATATATATCGTAACATTTTCGATATGAACTAATATTGTAATAACCCGGAAATCCGAGCCAGTTTAAAATTTTATTTTGGCAATTTTGATGAATTTTGAATATTTAAAATGATTTATTTTAAATAATAACGACGAGAAATTATTTCGAATAGAATTAAAACGTATATTTTTATTTGAATCGTCGTTAGAATATAAATATTTTATTTTAATTATAAAAGGGAATTGAAAATGGCGCGGTAGTTCGAAAATTCGATTTCAAACTTCAAATAAATGTACCAGGTGCAAAATAAACCGGATTTCAGCAAAACCAAAAATATTTGAATCTAATGGAGAATATCTTTCCAACGAATCCGAAAAATCAAAATTTCATAACGGGAATCAAAAGATACGTCCAGTTGAAAATCCAGAATAGTCGCTATGGAATTCTGGCCCTTAAAAATGGGAATTTTGCAAACGACCTCGGTTTTCGACGAAACCACTTTTGTTGGAACCGGAATGTCAAGTTATTGCTAGGTTTCGAAATTGGTAATTTTTCGAATCAATATGTGAGCGTGGCAAAGGAAAACGCGTTTGACCAGTTTCAGTTGATTTTAACCGACTAGAAAATGGCCATTTTTCAAACGGTCTCAGAATTTGATGAAACTGGTTTTGTTAGGACCGTATAGTCAATACGAAGTTAAAAAATATTTTTCGGGAATTTTTCGAGTTAGTATGTGACCCCGGTAAATTGAAATGCGCGTTCAAATTCAATATACAGAGTTATATGTTGATTTTGACGAAAACTAATCGTAACGGCCGAATTGGCTTACGAAACATAGCCCATTGTGTTCGGAATGGGGGTAATTATCTATGGGCGATAGTCGGTGGGTTTCATTTGGAGGTCGAAATAAAAAGTTGTTTTTTTTGGGGTAATAAAATAAAATAAATAAATTAAATATAAACGTCACCCCTCAGTTTCTCTCTCCACGATCAATCAAAAGAAATAAAAAAATGGCAAACGACGAGGGGGATCCGTTGCCGCCGCCAGCGCTGGCGTGGGCCACCGCACCCCCTCCCCTAGTTTCTCCTTCCTCGCGTGAACCTCCTCCCTCCCCCGCTGGACCCGATGACCCCATTCCCCCCTAAAACGAACGCAACCCTCCTCCATCAGCCACCGTGCCACGCCCCACCTCCATACCACCGCCGAACCACCGCATGCCTCCCACTCAGACCCTCTTTCCTCCGTCCCTCTTCCATGTTAAAACCCTAACCCAAAAACCCAAATCGAGCTGCCGTTAACCCCCTCCAGCACCACCAGCTCGACGCCGTCGCACCCTCCCCTTGCTGCGCCGCCTTCTTCCCCCTTCCTCTCCGATTCAATCAGAAAACCCTCCCCCGGCGAATGTAAAAAGAAAAGGTAATTTTTATATAAACAAGCTTTAATTTATTTTCTGATTTTTATTATAAACACCATTGTTGTTTTCAGAAATTTATGTATAGGTATGATAATAAAAATATGATTTTTTATATTGTAGAGTAATAAAGATGTGATCTTTATCGAAGTAGCAATGTAAAAATATGATTTTTATAGTATAGAAAGAACAAAAATACGAATTTTATATTATATAGATAGTAAAAATTTGATCTTTATATGTGTAGCGAAATATAAATCAGATTTTTATTATATATATGTTCAAATAAAAATGTGATTTTTATAGCGATGATATAAAAATTCGATCTTTATATTAGAAGTAGATATAAAAAATATAATTTTTATATAGGAAGGAGCGTTATAAAAATATAATCTTTATTGGAAGAAGAACGATATAAAAATATAATTTTTATATAGAGAATAGCGTGATAAAAATGTGATCTTTATTATATGAACACCGTTATAAAAATAGAATTTTTATCTTTATAGTAGCAGTATAAAAATAGAATTTTTATATACAAGGCAACAATATAAAAATGTGATTTTTATATATGTAGTGGCTACGGACAATGAAATTGACAAAAGGCGAGCAAGACGAAGATTTCTACATATGAAGAGTCATGGTATTGGTTTAGCTAGTCGGTGAGAACTTCTCACTTTAAATCTTGTTTTCTAGTTAAAATATATACTAGGATGCAGACGGTGCTTAGCAGCACCCGACACCCGTTGTCCACAGACCATGGACGACTTGTATGCTTGTTTGATGAGTGGTGAAATTTGTTTGTGACGTTGATGTGAAATCGATAATAAAACATTCATGTGTTGAAATAAATTAATTATCGTTAAAAATATAATTTTTAACGTGAATGTGAATAAATAAATATTCATTTACAAACTGGACGGTTTTTTTATGTACACCTATTTGAAGGATATTGATTGGGACGATAAATTTTACACGTCACCCAACTGCACAAATAATATTCGGTGTTTGTGGATTGAAACCCCACACGGGTGTTGGGATGATGTTTGGCGTCCACTAATCCTAATTACTTAGTTGTATGTCGATCGATTGGTCGACAGACCGTGTAAGCGTTAATTATTTATATTTGATGCTTATGCAGTTGTGTGGTGCACTTTGGATGATGGTTGATTATTTATCGTTGCTATTATATACATGTGTTGTATGGAATCCATATAATTAACATTATATGGTAATTGACTGGGCCACATTCCAATTGGGAAAACAAAGAATAACAAAAATAGTCATGTGTTGACAGTACTCATGCGTTGTGAATAGTCATGTGTTGAAAGAAATATAGTCATGTGTTGAAAATATTCATGTGTTGAGTAAAATATTCTAACAATAAAATTTACGTCTTTATCATATATGAAATTAGAAACTAACTGGAAAATAGATAAGATGGGTGGTCTCCTGGGTATTGATCTGATGTTGGTTTCGGCCTTCGGGGTTAATATTTAGGGAATCGTTCTCTTACTAATTTACGGTTGGAGTCTGATTAAAAATTAAACGATAGAAATCATAATTTTATAAAATATATTAAATAACAAAAATAGTCATGTGTTGAGAATAGTCATGTGTTGAAAGAAATATAGATTCATGTGTTGAATAGAATAAATATTCATTTGTTGAATAGAATAACGAAGTTATTGAAAAATATAAAGCCGTATTGATTAGAGATGCGCTATTTTGATGCAAACAATATTATATCGATTATATTCGTTTTTATAATGATTAGAGAAAAGGAAGTGATTTCAAAATATAACGTTTTGAAAATTTTGTCATTTGTATATCGATGATGTGGAATATTCAATTTTGATTCGAAATTGAATGTGAAGTTGAAATCATTTCGAAAACAAATTTAAAACGATTTATAAAATACTTTTTAAAAGGAAATCGACGAAATATAATATATATATATACATTATATATAATGGCCTGAATAGGACGCGCCGCGCTGCGGCAGTTCGTGAATTTCGACCATTGACTTCGAATGGACATTACGGGAGATCCGACCGTCGGATTCTCCTAAAACCGGAACTGTTGGGTTCGTATCGAAAACATCTTTCCAGTGAATACTATAAATTTGAAATCTAATGATTGGATTTGGAATTATGTCCAAATCAAATTTGGAAAAGGTCGTTGTAAATGCAGTTCAGTGGCAGTTATTGGAAACCGACTGTACGGGCCTTGATAAAATTATTAAAAATATTAATAATTTGTGTAAAATCATAATATATGAATCGGAAAGAACTGGGATGAAAAATTCCACATTTGAAAGGATAAAAATATATTTTTATTGAAATGAACTAGTTTTGAACTAGAAATAAAATCCATTATTTTCGAATAAATAAATTGGATTCGAAATGGTTTTGAAAATAATCAGAATTTCCAATACGTGAATTGGAATGGATTTGAATCGAAATTACCTTCGGAATATTTCAAAGTTAGATTTCGTGATTATACATATATGGGTGTGGAAATTTGAAAGATATATTTTATATCGTTATTTCCAATACGATATTTGTTGGTCGTAGAATTTAATATTGAATATAAGCCGATATATTTTCTATTCAGAGCATTGTATTTAATATCAAATGTGATTTGGGTTTGTCGTGAATGGTATCTTCATTAACACTGTTCTTGAACCCAGTTGAGGAAAGATTGAATCTTTCTATTTAGATTTAATTAAATGTACCAATTAAATAATATTAATTAGAATTGAATTTGAATGTGATTTTGGGTTTATTACGAACCGTGTTTTAGATGACATTGGTTCTTTAACCCAGTTAAAGACAGGATATTGATTTTTGAGAAGATTAAAACTAAGTGGAGTTTTAATGAATCTGTAATTAGATTGAAATGTGAATTGATAATTTAAATTATCAAATTTGGAAGGTGATCGAGGATGGTGTATCACTAGTTTTGCTCCAAAGCGATAGTTAAATCTTTAATTAGATTTGAACTTGAAATGGTAATTGAATTTACCGATAACACCGTGGTGTTAGATATGGAGTATTACCAGTTTTGCTCCGTAGGATGAATAGGTTGGGATTGGGAAATAAAATAAATGATTACTTCGGTGTGGTTCGCTAATCCCGACTAGTTTGATTTGATATTCAACGGGAGATTAAAGAATAAATTTAAAAGAATTTATCTTTGATAAAATTAATGGGAACCTTTCCCTAAGAATGTGAAATTTAGAAACTAACTGGAGGTTAGCTAAGAAGAATGGTTTCCTGGGTATTGATCTGATGTTGGTTTCGGCCTTCGGGGTTGATATTTGGGGAATTATTCTCTTGCTAATTTATGGTTAGTGACTGATGAATTGGAATGAGGCGTATGTTGTGTTTGTGTAACACTTGTTTATTATATACGCGAGTTATTCGGAAAAGCCGGGTTTATACCCATTCTGAATAACTGATTCGACGATAAGTCGAAGATGAAGACGGTGGTTGAAGACGGAAGTATTCACATCGTTTGGGTGATTACTGATGATCTTGATTGGGCTGTACACCCAAGTGGAGGGAATCAGTTGGTGATCATCCAGACGTACTTGGAGATGGATGGATATGCGAGGAAAGTGCCTCCGGTACCCATGCCGTCTATGATTGATATTTATGATTGAAATTGTTTTGACACTATACACTTATAACAGTACCAAATGATTTGTTTTATACGTATCCAGCATTATTTGGCTGTTATAAGGTAAAACCCTATCCTACGGCTTGCGTTGCATTGTGTGATGGGACCTGGGTCTTATAACAGCTTCATTATTCTTTATTTAGCATTGCACTGTTTGTTTATGCACTGGTATTCTTGGTGTAAAAACCTGTTCCGTGTTATACGACGTGGTCTCTTGATTTACCGAACTTTAAAATCAAATTAACTAATTGTTTTAGTTCTCACATCAGTCACATGACTGACCTGGAGTTTATCGTTTTAACCTAAACTCTGGGTGCCCTTATTTTCGACACGGGCAGCTAGTAGTTTTGGTTTTGTAGATTTATGTTCACAGGATCCTGATTTACAACTGGAACGATGCTCGGAAAGATCTGTATTCGTGTATTATTTTCAGTTGTGTTTTGTAATATTTTTCCGCTGCTATGTAATTTAAATCTCTGATACTTTCTGTGTAATATTTATTCATACTCTGTATATTCTTGTATTCTGATGGAATTGTTGTAATAAATAATGAAATGTTCTTCTGTCTGCGTTCTTTTGTGTGTTGTCCTCAACGCCATCCGTGCTTTCCTTCACAGGGAAGTTCGGGTCGTGTCAGTTTGGTATCAAAGCTTTGGTTTGCAGAGCTCGAGAATAAGACACGTTAGAACCGAACGAAAGAATTCATCGGATATTGGATTAGTAATATCCAATTAGAATAACTCGTTAGAGATAGGATCAGTAGTATCCAAGAACGAGTGTGAAGAGTATATTTTTAAAATTGAAAACAATATTGTTTTGAAAATTTAAACCATTTTATACGTATTTGAATATTTTATTTGTATTGAATTTGGACAATCTAATATATAAAGATTTTGCATATACACGTCATGAACGTATATTCGAAGTTTTAATATACTGGATAGATATAGAATCACATTTTAGTCGCCTGGGGATGGTTCTGATGATCGTTATAGTACATACATCATCAGGATTTATATTCGAGTTTCGAAAGTGTGATAGCTATAAATTTCCATTAGACTGGTGTGAGAACCAAAACTAGATAGATTTATTGTTGTGATTTGGCATCAAAAACATGATTTTCTATATATATATATATCAAAATTATGAATTTTAAACGATAATCCACTAATTGATTGATGGTTGTGTTATTTGATTATTGTTTGAATTAATTATATGTTGAATCATTTAGGCCTAATTGAATCAAATATTGAAATGTGCTGAAAATTGTTTGGTATTGCATGCATATACATGTATATCCATTGAACAGGTCATAGCAAGGAGGCTAGAGCAGAAGAATAAAATTGTTTGCCCGACAAATAGGTACATGTTTACAAATTTATTGGGTTTGGATGATTTTATGAGCCGATTGGCTTTTTCTTTTTCTTTTGGATTAAAGAAGGCCATGGGAGGCTATATGAAATATCCCGAAATCCCCGGTGCAGGGGAGGTTATGGCGAAATTTTCGAAAATTTAGAGTGTTAGCCAAATTTTTGAAAAATTAGAAAAGTTCTTAGAAACTAAAAAGTTGAAGAATTTAAGCCGTAATGGAAAAAATGGAAGTTGAGTTGATTAGTTAAACAACTTTCAGCTTCGTTCCTTTTCGGGGACGAAAAGTTTTAAGTGGGGGAGATTGTAATAACCCGAAAATCCAAGCCAGTTTAAAATTTTATTTTGGCAATTTTGATGAATTTTGAATATTTAAAATGATTTATTTTAAATAATAACGACGAGAAATTATTTCGAATAGAATTAGAACGTATATATATATATATATATTTGAATCATCGTTAGAATATAAATATTTTATTTTAATTATATAAGGGAATTGAAAATGGCGCGGTAGTTCAAAAATTCGATTTCAAAGTTCAAATAAATGTACCAGGTGCAAAATAAACCGGATTTCAGCGAAACCAAAAATATTTGAATCTAATGGAGAATATCTTTCCAACGAATCTGAAAAATCAAAATTTCATAACGGAAATCAAAAGATACGTATAGTTGAAAATTCAGAATAGTCGCTATGGAATTCTGGCCCTTAAAAATGGGAATTTTGCAAATGACCTTGGTTTTTGACGAAACCACTTTTGTTGGAACCGGAATGTCAAGTTATTGCTAGGTTTCAAAATTCGTAATTTTTCGAATCAATATGTGAGTGTGGCAAAGGAAAACGTGTTTGACCTGTTTTAATTGATTTTAATCGAGTGGAAAATGGTCATTTTTCAAACGGTGTCAAAATTTGACGAAACTGGTTTTGTTAGGATCGTATAGTTAATACGAAGTTAGAAAATATTTTTCGGAAATTTTTCGAGTTAGTATGCGGCCCCGGTAAATTGAAATGCGCGTTCAAATTCAATATATAGAGTTATATGTTGATTTTGACGAAAACTGATCGTAACAGCCGAATTGGCTTACGAAACATAGCCTATTGTGTTCGGAATGGGGGTAATTAGCTATAGGCGATAGTCGGTAGGTCTCGTTTGGAGGTGGAAATAAAAAGTTGTTTTTTTTGGGTAATAAAATAAATAAATTAAATATAAACCTCACTCCTCAGTTTCTCTCTCCACGATCGATCAAAAGAAATAAAAAAAATGGTGAACGACGGGGGGGATCCGTCGCCGCCGCCAGCGCTGGCGTGGGCCACCGCACCCCCTCCCCTAGCTTCTCCTCCCTCGCGTGAACCTCCTCCCTCCCCCGCTGGACCCGATGACCCCATTCCGCCCTAAAACGAACGCAACCCTCCTCCATCAGCCACCGTGCCACGCCCCATCTTCGTACCACCGCCGAACCACCGCACACCTCCCCCTCAGACCCTCTTTCCTTCGTCCCCCTTCCATGTTAAAACCCTAACCCAAAAACCCCAAATCGAGCTGCCGTTAACCCCCTCCAGCACCGCCACCTCGACACCGCCGCACCCTTCCCTTGTCGCGCCACCTTCTTCCCCCTTCCTCTCTGATTCAATCAGAAAACCCTCCCCCGACGAATGTAAAAAGAAAAGGTAATTTTTATATAAACAAGCTTTGATTTATTTTCTGATTTTTATTATAAACATCATTGTTGTTTTCAGAAATTTATGTATAGGTATGATAATAAAAATATGATTTTTTATAATGTAGAGTAATAAAGATGTGATCTTTATCGAAGTAGCAATGTAAAAATATGATTTTTATAGTATAGAAAGAATAAAAATACGATTTTTATATTATATAGATAGTAAAAATGTGATGTTTATATGTGTAGCGAAATAAAAATCTGATTTTTATTATATATATGTTGAAATAAAAATGTGATTTTTATAGCAATGATATAAAAATTCGATCTTTACATTAGAAGTAGATATAAAAATATAATTTTTATATAGGAAGGAGCGTTATAAAAATATAATCTTTATTGGAAGAAGAGCGATATAAAAATATAATTTTTTATATAGAGAATAGCGTGATAAAAATGTGATCTTTATTATATGAACACCTTTATAAAAATAGAATTTTTGTTTATATAGTAGCAGTATAAAAATAGAATTTTTATATACATGGCAACAATATAAAAATGTGATTTTTATATATGTAGTGGCTACGGACAATGAAACTGACAAAAGGCGAGCAACACGAAGATTTCTACATATGAAGAGTCATGGTATTGGTTTAGCTAGTCGGTGAAAACTTCTCACTTTAAATCTTGTTTTCTAGTTAAAATATATACTAGGATGCAAACGGTGCTTAGCAGTACTCGACACCCGTCGTCCACAGACCATGGACGACTTGTATGCTTGTTTGATGAGTGGTGAAATTTGTTTGTGACGTTGATGTGAAATAGATAATAAAACATACATGTGTTGAAATAAATTGATTATCATTAAAAATATAATTTTTAACGTGAATGTGAATAAATAAATATTCATTTACAAACTGGACGGTTTGTTTATGTACACCTATTTGAAGGATATTGATTGGGACGATAAATTTTACACGTCGCCCAACTGCACAAATAATATTCGGTGTTTGTGGATTGAAACCCCATACGGGTGTTGGGATGATATTTAGCGTCCACTAATCCCAATTATTTAGTTGTATGTCGATCGATTGGTCGACAGACCGTGTAAGCGTTAATTATTTATATTTGATGCTTATGTAGTTGTGTGGTGCACTTTGGATGATGGTTGATTATTTATCGTTGCTATTATATACATGTGTTGCATGGAATCCATATAATTAACATTATATAGTAATTGATTGGGCCTCGTTCCAACTGGTAAAACAAAGAATAACAAAAATAGTCATAGGTTGACAGTACTCATGCGTTGAGAATAGTCATGTGTTGAAAGAAATATAGTCATGTGTTGAAAATATTCATGTGTTGAGTAAAATATTTTAACAATAAAATTTACGTCTTTATCATATATGAAATTAGAAACTAACTGGAAAATAGATAAGATGAGTGGTCTCCTGGGTATTTACCTGATGTTGGTTTCGGCCTTCGGGGTTAATATTTAGGGAATCGTTCTCTTACTAATTTACGGTTGGAGTCTGATTACAAATTAAACGATAGAAATCATAATTTTATAAAATATATTAAATAACAAAAATAGTCATGTGTTGACAGTACTCATGTGTTGAGAATAGTCATGTGTTGAAAGAAATATGGATTCATGTGTTGAATAGAATAAATATTCATTTGTTGAATAGAATAACGAAGTTATTGAAAAATATAAAGCTGTATTGATTAGAGATGCGCTATTTTGGTACGAACGATATTTATATCGATTATATTCATTATTATAATGATTAGAGAAAAGGAAGTGATTTCAAAATATAACGTTTTGAAAATTTTGTCACTTGTATATCGATGATGTGGAATATTCAATTTTGATTCGAAATTTAATATGAAGTTGAAATCATTTCGAAAACAAATTTAAAACGATTTATAAAATACGTTTTAAAAGGAAATCGACAAAATATAATATATATATATATATATTATATATATATATATAATGGCCTGAATAGGACGCGCCGCGCTGCGGCAGTTCGTGAATTTCGACCATTGACTTCGAATGGACATTACGGGAGATCCGACCGTCGGATTCTCTAAAACCGGAACCGTTGGGTTCGTATCGAAAAGAGCTTTCCAATGAATACTAGAAATTTGAAATCTAATGGTTGGATTTGGAATTATGTCCAAATCAAATTTGGAAAAGGTCGTTGTAAGTGCAGTTCGGTGGCAGTTATTGGAAACCGACTGTACGGGCCTTGATAAAATTATTAAAAATATTAATAATTTGCGTAAAATCATAATATATGAATTGGAAAGAACTGGGATGAAAAATTCCACATTTGAAAGGATAAAAATATATTTTTATCAAAATGAACTAGTTTTGAACTAGAAATAAAATCCATTATTTTCGAATAAATAAATTGGATTCGAAGTGGTTTTGAAAATAATCAGAATTTCCAATACGTGTATTGGAATGGATTTGAATCGAAATTATCTTCAGAATATTTCGAAGTTAGATTTCGTGATTATACATATATGGGTGTGGAAATTTGAAAGATATATTTTATATCGTTATTTCCAATATGATATTTGTTGGTCGTAGAATTTGATATTGAATATAAGCCGATATATTTTCTATTCAGAGCCTTGTATTTAATATCAAATGTGATTTGGGTTTGTCGTGAATGGTGTCTTCATTAACACTGTTCTTGAACCCAGTTGAGGAAAGATCGAATCTTTCTATTTCGATTTAATGAAGTGTACCAATTGAATAATATTAGTTGGAATTGAATTTGAATGTGATTTTGGGTTTATCGCGAACCGTGTTTTAGATGACATTGGTTCTTTAACCCAGTTAAAGACAGGATATTGATTTTTGAGAAGATTAAAATTAAGTGGAGTTTTAATGAATTTGTAATTAGATTGAAATGTAAATTGATAATTTAAATTATCAAATTTGGAAAGTGATCGAGGATGGAGTATCACCAGTTTTGCTCCAAAGCGATAGTTAAATCTTTAATTAGATTTGAACGTGAAATGGTAATTGAATTTACCAATAACACCGTGGTGTTAGATATGGAGTATTACCAGTTTTTCTCCATGGGATGAATAGGTTGGGATTGGGAAATAAAATAAATGATTACTTCGGTGTTGTTCGTTAATCCCGACTAGTTTGATTTGATATTCAAAGGGAGATAAAAAGAATAAATTTAAAAGAATTTATCTTTGATAAAATTAATGGGAACCTTTCCCTAAGAATGTGAAATTTAGAAACTAACTGGAGGTTAGCTAAGAAGAATGGTTTCCTAGGTATTGATCTGATGTTGGTTTCGGCCTTCGGGGTTGATATTTGGGGAATTATTCTCTTGCTAATTTACGGTTAGTGACTGATGAATTGGAATGAGGCGTATGTTGTGTTTGTGTAACACTTGTTTATTATATACGCGAGTTATTCGGAAAAGCCGGGTTTATACCCATTCTGAATAACCGATTCGACGATAAGTCAAAGATGAAGACGGTGGTTGAAGACTGGAAGTCTTCACATCGTTTGGGTGATTACTGATGATCTTGATTGGGTTGTACACCCAAGAGGAGGGAATCAGTTGGTGATCGTCCAGACGTACTTGGAGATCGATGGATATGCGAGGAAAGTGCCTCTGGTTTTGTTCAGACCCAGAATGAACTTGTAAATGGACTGTGTGTATGACATTGGATTTTATTTTGTGTTGATTGATCTCTGTTAAATATATATATATATGTTTGGCGGCGGAGAATTTATTCTCTTGCTTAACACCCTTCTCTGAGACGTACAAGCTCAGAGGTTGTATATCAATGGACATCAATCGCATGGAGTGAATTGCCTGTGTGGCATGCCTAAGTGGCAGATGATCAAGGCTTCTGTTGAAAAGCAAAGTCTTGTGGTTGATGATCAAAGCACGACCTAAGTGGCATAGCTTTGTGTATAGCGTGGATTCGTGAGCCTCACACCTCGGTATGAGTCAAAAACGGGATAGTGACTGCAGGGAGAGCACGACGTTTCTTTCTAGCTAGCGGTAGTGTTAGTGCTTAAACTGGATGACATTTATATTATTTTTACCTATGTGGTTGTTGGAATGAGGCGCCTCGATTTTAGGTCTGTTAGGACAGGGAAACGTGTGTTCAGGAATAATAATCAACTAACGTAAGTGTGGACCGGCCCTGAAGCATCCAAGGGCTACCCAAAGTGTGTAGTCCTGAGGCATTTGCTAAAGTGTCTCGAAGCGGAGAGGAGCTTGCCCCTTGCCTCGACTCATGACGGAAATCCAATTTCCAATACGACCTTTGCGGTTTTATTTGTAGAGCCTAGTATGGCGACATGATATATGGTACCCATGCCGTCTATGATTGATATTTATGATTGAAATTGTTTTGACACTATACACTTATAATAGTATCAAATGATTTGTTTTATATGTATCAAGCATTATTTGGCTGTTATAAGGTAAAATCCTATCCTCCGGCTTGCGTTGCATTGTGTGATGGGACCTGGGTCTTATAACAGCTTCATTGTTCTTTATTTAGCATTGCGCTGTTTGTTTATGCACTGGTATTCTTAGGGTAAAAACCTGTTCCGTGTTATACGGCGTGGTCCCTTGATTTACCGAACTTTAAAATCAAATTAACTAACTGTTTTAGTTCTCACGCCAGTCACATGACTGACCTGGAGTTTATTGTTTTAACCTAAACTCTGGGTGCCCTTATTTTCGACACGGGCAGCTAGTAGTTTTCGTTTTGCAGATTTATGTTCATAGGATCCTGATTTACAACTGGAACGATGCTCGGAAAGCTCTGTATCCGTGTATTATTTTCAGTTGTGTTTTGTAATATTTTCCCGCTACTATGTAATTTAAATCTCTGATATTTTCTATGTAATATTTATTCATACTCTGTATATTCTTGTATTCTGATGGAATTGTTGTAATAAACAATGAAATGTTCTTCTGTCTGCGTTCTTTTGTGTGTTGTCCTCAACGTCATCCATGCTTTCCTTCACGGGGAAGTTCGGGTCATGTCAAATATTTTTATATTGGTAAAACTTTGGAATCTTAGACTTATAATTAGAACAGAATGGCTCTGGCTTATAACTTTGAAATTAGAAAACCATTTGTGTACTATTGTAAAAAAAATGATACCAAAAATCCAGATAAAAGCAGGGTCATTCGAATTTGGTATTAGAGCTGTGTTAATTTAAAAACACAGATAATACCTTATTATTTGGAAACAAAATAATCTACTTTAATTTATATGATTGGTTGCATGTGTGTACTATATACATATATGAGGGAATAATCCCATGTATGAGTAGAAAACTTAGCTAACCCAAAAAATCCCTTTCACTTAAGAAACATGGCAGGAAGACCAAGAGCACCACCTATGGTGAATATGCAAGAAGTAGTGAATGCTCAAACGGAAGGAATAGGGCATAGACCTGAGAATCCACATGAAGTGCTCTCCAAACTACTAAAGACCTACACCCATTTGGGAGGCAAAAACTTTATAGGGACTGAAAGTGTAATGGAAATCCAGGTTTTGCTTAGAACCTTGGAGAGAATTTTTGGAGGCATGCAATTAGATGATCAAAGGAAGAGGCAAGTAGCTTCTAGACAGTTGAAGGGAGCAGCTTTGAGTTGGTGGGAGGTAGTCATAGCTGGAAGAGTTGAAAATGACATTACCTGGAATCAATTTAAGGAATTGATTTAAGCTAGATTTGTGCCTGCATCTGCTAAGGCAGCTTTGCTTGAGGAATTTATAAGGCTTAGACACGGGAATATAAGTGTCACTGAGTACGCTCAAAAATTTGAAGGATTATCAAAATATGGGACTATGCTAATTGATGATGAAGCCTATGAAAATAGCAAGTACATTAAAGAACTGAATCCAGGTTTGAGTAGAGTTATGTTACCCTACGTTGATAAAACTTTTGATTAAGTCATAGATTTGGCTTTGAACTTTGAGCAACATGATAAAGAAAGGAAAAAATACAGAAATTTTAAGAACAACAATAATAAAAATGGTAAGGGAAAGTATCATCCATATGATAAGAAACACGAAGACGCTGAAAGCAAGAAAACCAATGATGCCAAAACAGGTGAAAACAAGAAGAATGTAGTGTTTCATCACTATGGCAAAGAGGGACATAGTAAACCAAAGTGTCCAGAGTTGAAGGGTGGAGCATTCAAGTGTTATATTTGTGGTAAGGAAGGCCATTTGAAGAGGAACTGCCCTGAGAATAAGCAGCAAGGAAAAGTGGCAACTCTAGAGACAAAAGGCAAATCCATTGTGGAATCTAATGCAGAAAACCTTGGACAAATGGAAGGTATATTATTTATTTTCCAAGTGCCTATACGATTAGTATTTGATACAGGAGCAACACACTCTTTGATCTATCATGATATAGTTAAAACATTGAAACTGAATTGCATTTTCCTAAAAAGACCTTTACTTGTTAAAATCCCTCTAGGAAGTTCTTGTGTCTCGGATATGAAGTGTGTGGATGCAGAGTTAATTAAAGGAGGAAATGTTTTCATTTCTAATCTATATGTTTTAAATTACCCAGATATAGGTATTATATTGGGTACGGATTGGTTAAATCAACATAAGACTATAATTAATTTAGAAACATCCACCATTTCATTCCAAAACAGCAAGAAGCAAAGAATTACAGTTCTTTGTGAATCTGCCAAGGAAAGGACGTTATTTCATTTATGTGGATTAGGTGATGAAACTTTTGAATTTTCAATTGAACACATACCCATAGTAAATGAATACTTGGATGTCTTTGGGGAAGTTAAAGGTATCCCACACAATAGGCCAGTGGAATTTCAAATTAATTTAATCCCAGGGGAATGTCCAGTGATTAAAAAGCCTACTAGAATGGGGCCAAGTGAACTCATAGAACTGAAGAAACAATTAGAGGAATTATAAGAGAAAGGTTTTATAAGACCAAGTAATTCTTGTTGGGGTGCACCAGTGGTATTTGTGAAGAAACAAGATGGTTCTTTAAGGTTGTGTATAGATTACAGAGAATTAAATAAATTAACCATAAAGAACAAATACCCTCTGCCAAGAATTGATTATCTTTTTGATCAACTGGCTGGATCAAAAGTATTTTCTAGACTTGATTTAGCCTCTGGTTTTTACCAGATGAAAGTGGAAGAGTCTAGCATCAAATACAAAGCATTTAACACTAGATATGGGTTATGTGAGTTTTTACTAATGCCCTTTGGACTGACTAATGCACCATCTTATTTTTGTTGACTTGATGAATAGAATATTCAAGGATTACTTAGATAAGTTTGTGTTCATTTTTATAGATGACATTTTGATTTATTCAAAAACAATGGAGGAACACAAAAATCATTTGCATTTAGTCTTGAGCATATTAAGGCAAAACAATTTAAAGCCAAAATTTTCTAAATGTACCTTTGGAGAAAGGAGGTAAACTTTCTTGGACATGTAACCTCTGCACGAGGGATTTTAGTAAACCCAAGTAAAGTGATAGCCATACAGACTTGGCAAAGACCCAAAACAGTGAGTGAAACGAGGTCATTCATGGGGATGGCTGGGTACTATTGGATATTCATTAAGGATTTTTTCTAAAATATCAGCACCACTCACTAATTTGACTAGGAATAATCAAGCCTATGTTTGGACTGAAAAATGTGAGAAAGCTTTTGAGGAGTTAAAAGAAGCACTGGTAAATGCACCTGTCTTAAAAGTACCAGATGGAAACCATGATTTAACAATATATACAGATGCATGTGGATATGGTTTAGGAACAGTATTGATGCAACAAGGTCAAGTAATGGCATATGCATCAAGGCAATTAAAACCACATGAAGTCAGATATGCAACACATGACATGGAATTAGCTGCGGTTCTGTATGCCTTAAAGCTATTGAGACATTATTTGTTAGGACCCAAATTTGAGCTCTACATTGACCACAATTCCTTGAAATGTTTATTTTCACAAAAAGATTTAAATATGAGGCAACATAGATTGGTTGAGTTTTTAGTTGCTTATGATTTTGATATATTGTATACACCAGGGAAAGCAAACAAAGTAGCTGATGCCTTGAGTAGGCAGCATGCTAAGGTAAGTTTAATGATGATAGAAGAATTCAGGATTTTAATGTTGCTCACTGATCTGGAGATAAAAGAGAAAAATGATGTGCACGTGAAAGTGCAGGATGTACAAAAAAATGTAGGGAGGTTGAGCATGGTAACCTTGCAATCTGATTTGACTATGAAAGTGGGAAATATGCAAAATCAAGATCCCATTATTTTAGAAAATAAAACCCTTTTAGAAAGAGAGGAAGTGAAAAATCTGCACATTGATGAGAAGGGATATGTGAGGAATAAAAGTTGAATTTGGGTACTTGGAGATCCAGAATTAAATGAAGAGATACTAAATGAATATCATAGAAGTAAGTACTCCATACATCCAGGAAATACCAAGATGTATAATAATCTTAAGAGGGATCATTGGTGGAAAGGAATAAAGAGTGATGTTGCTAAATTTGTAACTAAATGTGTAATTTTCCAACAGATAAAGGCAAAGACACAAAAACCATTAGGTTTGCTTCAACCCTTAAGTATACCTTAGTGGAAACGGGAGGATATCTCCATGGATTTTGTGATGGACTACCAAGATCAAAAAGAGGAAATACTAGTATATGGGTAGTGGTTGATAGGCTAACTAAAGTAGCACATTTCATTCCAGTGAAGTCAGAGAGAAATGCACCAAAACTGGCTCAAATATTCATGAAGGAGATTGTAAAATTACATGGCATACCAAAGACTATTCTGAGTGATAGAGACACTATCTTCATATATAAATTTTGGAGAAGTTTTCAGAAGGCTATGGGAAGTGAGCTTTGCATGAGCACTACTTACCATCCTCAATCAGATGGACAAACTGAAGTAGTTAACAAAGTGCTAGAAGATTTGCTAAGAGCCTGCATTTTAGATTATGGAGGTAACTGGGAAGATCATCTCCAATTAGCTGAATTTACATATAACAACAGTTATTAAAGCACTATAGGAATGGCACTATTTGAATCTTTATATGGAAGAGCATGTTTATCTCCTATATGCTGGGTTTACATTGGGGAAAGAGCAATATTAGGACCAGATTATATAACAGAAACCACTGAAAATATTTCATTGATAACGAAAAGGATGACAGCTGCAAAAGACAGACAAAAGAAATACGCAGATAGAAAGAGGAGGCAAGTTGAATATCAGGTGGGGGACTTTGTCTTCATCAAAATTTCACCAATGAAAAGGGTGTTAAGTTTCGGGAAGCAAGGCAAACTGATACCCAGGTATGTTGGACTATACAAAATTTTGGAAAGAATTGGTTCTTTGGCTTATAAATTAGAATTGCCTGAAGATATGCAAGGGATACACAATGTTTTTCATGTATCACAATTGAGAAGGTGGGTTCATGACAAGCAAGATATTTTGGAGACACCATCCCAGGTTCAGATAAATTCAGATTTGGTTTATGAAAAAGAACCAGCGGGGATTTTGGCTAAAGAGGTAAAGAAATTGAGAAATGAAACCTAGAAGCTTGTGAAAGTGTAGTGGAGTATTGATCCAGATGATTGCACATGGGAATTAAAAGACAAGGTTAAGATGAATTATCCTAAGCTATTTGCAAATTAAAGATATCTCTGTTTTTGAAATTACTTCATAAGTGTATATCTTATGTTTAATAAGCCAATTTAATTAATTGGATGAATGTGTTTACTCAGGATTTATAGTCTCTGAGTCAAATTGAAAATTTTTATTCAATTATGAAGGAAATTGTGAGGACACAATTCCTAAAAGGTGGGGTATTTGTAATGACCCAAAGCTTTTAGTAAAAAATTATTTTAACATGCTTTAAAATGTTTACTTAATTTAAACTGGAATTAGTGGGGGTTTTGAATATGTATGCATGTATGTGTGTGCGCGCATGTGTACAACGGAGACATGCACAAGGCAAAACCATAATTCCAGGATAAATAATGTGATTTATGTATATGAGTATACATGTATTCCAATGGCAATTAAGTTAAATCGTATAGACTGATTTAATGTACAATATAAAGAAGGTTTGAGATAATACATATGCATGTATATGGTAAAGACAAGTTGCACCAAGATTAAATAGTGCATAGCCAGATTTAGAAAAGGGGGATTATTATGTCAATTTGCTATTTTGTCATGACTTGTTATGAAGGGAAAATGGATTAAAAACATTTTCTTTATCTCTAAAAAGTAATGCAGATTTTATACCCAAGCACTACAAAGAAAACAAAGCAAAATAATGTGAATAACACTCACACAAATAGCATGATCTGATAAAGGGCAAAACTGACTTTGTATAACCTGGGAAACCCTAGGAATTTGATGATATAAGTAAGGGTAGACGGGAAAAATTAAACTGCCTAGTGAAAACAAGTAGAAATACATAAAATTTATTTAGAAAGGAAGAAGGAAAGCTTGGGGATAAAGTAAGAGTTCTTTGGTTTTTCTTAAGCATGAAAGAAATTTTTTTGGTGAGTATTCTCACTTAAAATAACTGGCATTAAGTCCTGGAATTAAAGAGGCAACCAATATTTTCTATGTTCAATGTACTTTGAATTTAATTCCCTGATCAGTTTATATGGTTATATGTGTTTGAATATATTATTGGTTTCATTTAAAAATAGATTGAGTTTCACAACATGGGTTCGGGTATATTTGAATCTATTTAGTTTATGATACCTTGAAAACCTTTTTATGATACTTTGGAAAACCCCATAAATCTGGACATATAAATGATACTGATCTATGGTAATCTCTCATAAAAATGTACATGAGCTACAATATACTTGTGCATAGGTGCTGAGGCTCTGTAAATATTTGATTTAGAGAGCAATAGGATTTTTTATGTGCTGATCTCTAACCAAAAATGCCAACATTATTTCTTAGCTAGGTTTTAAAATCCATTTGAAACCAGTTTATGCATAGTGGCAAAAACTCTCAAAAATATTCATAACAACCATAGAATAATAACAAATCTATATCCCGATAAGCATATACATATGTATGAGTGGCTATACTTAGACAAGAATTTTACCTTATTAAAACCCTAAGATAAATGATTTCCTGAAATATATATATATATACTGGATGGTCTATATTCTTGCTTGAATGGTTGTTTTGATTATTTGGGTGGTTTCTATGAAATCCATGGCATTATGAAGTGAATATAACTATGTTAGTTTACCATTTTCAGGTAAATAGTTGGAA
Source organism: Allium sativum (assembly GCA_030737875.1). Classification (NCBI taxonomy): domain Eukaryota; kingdom Viridiplantae; phylum Streptophyta; class Magnoliopsida; order Asparagales; family Amaryllidaceae; genus Allium; species Allium sativum. Next base: position 197,962,418 of record CM060919.1, on the reverse strand, counting down.
AATATAAGAAAAACACTTAGTAATTTAACTAAGGTTTATTTGGTCAAGATGTTGTTGAATGGATTGCACTTTAGTTGTAAGTTTGACACATGGCCTAATTTTGGTCCTGAGATCTTTGTGTAATGATGTGAATTAGATCACTACAATGAGTCCTAGTGATTCACTTATACAGTGAGACCGGGGGTTTAAACCAACCGACATATGCTAGGAAATAAATACAAGGAACTTGAGTTTTCCTAGAAAACTTCCTAGGGCAAATGCGAATGCATTATGGCTATAAATCATAATATAATCAGGATGGATTTACTATGTTTTGTACATGTGTATAATTGATTGGTATGTATTAGCATGAACACTGTTGATAAATATTGAATAAATCCATGTAAATGCAATTGCCCAAGCTTATTAATTAACTAAAGGATAATGTCTTTTAAAATAGAATCTCTTTATAGATTTTATCCTAATTTTGATTATTTGGTTTTGATTGAGATGCTCATACCAGACATTGACCTTGTTTGCTCATGGCAAATGGGGTGTCTCATTATATGATGAGGCAGCCTCTAATGCTTTTTCAGGTAATGATGGAGCTAAGTAGAAACTGGGTTAGGAGTCTGGCCTGTTTTCATGGATGTTAGCATGCTTAAGTTAGAAAATAAAAAATACGAATTGTTGTATCTGCATGAATCCTTGAGAATTACTTTATGAATCAGTTTTGTAAATATTAAGCTGAGTCATGGGAAAATTATATTTAGGGCATAGGAGAGATTTAGTGCAATGTATTATTTTAATGACTGAGATAAAGTAGTATTTTATATGATCCTCCTTGCAATCTGAAATTGGGAAAATATATGTTTGAACTATGGAAATTTACTAATATTGTTTGTGTTAGTCGATCTGGAGTCATTATGCAAGGAGAAATGTACATGTATAAGTTTATATGCTGGGTTGTTGATGCATTCTTTCAGTAAACTCAAATACAAAAGGGGTGCATATGGGCACGCTTGGTTCAGTTCATATCAGAGGAGGTCTAACCAAGGGTGCAATGTAAACCCAAGCACCCAAGACCAGGATAGTAAACATGCGTATGTCACACACATTGTCATAAAAGTAACACTTTTTGAAAGTATCATTTTTGTATGTATCAGAGTATCATTTTTGAAAAGTACCTTTTTTGCAAGAATCGTTCCTGTATGCATAATAGTATCATTTTCTGAAAGTATCATTTCTGTATGTATAAGAGTATCATTTTCGATAGAATCATTTTAAAAAGTATCATTTCTGTAGGCACAAGGGTATCATTTTTGGATATGTGTTCAGCATTGATCTATAATGGGGTCAATGGATCTCTTGCTTTATTTCTACTCTGATTTAAAGTAAGAGGGTTATATATATCTTCATATATATATATATATATATATATATATGTGTGTGTGTGTGTGTGTATCAGAACATTTTCTATATGAACTAATATTTTTATATTGGTAAAACTTTGGGATCCTGGACTTTTAATTAGAACAGAATGGCTCCAACTTATAACTTTGAAATTGGAAAACTATTTGTATACTATTGTAAAAAAATGATACCAAAATTCTAGTTAAAAGCTGGGCCATTCCACTTAATTTAGGCGGGAATCTATCGGTCGAAGTCTCATCCTGTACAGAGTTAGTATGAAGAAATTACTGCAATTTTTACAAAAAAAATAGCGACTTCACATATATGCAGATTTCAAATAGGTGAATATGGAGACGACGGAAGCGGGATGGTCTTTTGTGGAAAATGGAGACAGTAGAAGGTAGATCAAAATTTTTGGGTGATTGGTGAATTACTTTGTTGTTTTCTAAGTATAAACGTTAATCACCTTGGACAGCCATAGTGATCGTTCATAGGGCGACTTACCCGAGAGTTCCATATTGTCCGTAATTGGTTGAGAGCCTATTGGTCGAAGTCTCGTTCGGTTCCGAGGTAATATAAATAAATTTCTACAGTTTTCACAAAAAAATAGCGATTTTGTATGTAGGCAGAGTTCATATATGCGAATATAGCCTGTTATTTTCTAAGTACAACAGTTAGTCACCTTGGGGACCTGCAGTGTTCGTTCACGAGACGAAACAATCGAGTATTCCTTATTGTCCGTAATTTTGGTGAGAGCCTACCAGTTGAAGTCTCGTCCGGTTTTGAGGTAGTTCGAAGAAATTACTATAGTTTTTACAAAAGAAATAGCGACTTCATACATAGGAAGAGTTCAAATATGGGAATATAGCCTTTTATTTTCTGAGTACAATTGGTATTCACCTTGGAGAACTATAGTGTTCGATCACAGGGAAAATCGTCCGAGTATTTCACACTGTCCGTAATTTAGGCGGGAATTTGTCGGTCGAAATCTCATCGGTTCTGAGGCAGTATGAAGAAATTACTGCAATTTTTACAAAAAAAAATAGCGACTTGGTATGTAAGCAGATTTCAAATATGTGAATATGGAGACGGCAGAAGCGGGAAAGTCTATTGTGTAAAATGGAGAAAACAGAAGGTAGAACAAAATTTTTGGGCGACTAGTGAATTACTTTGTTATTTTCTAAGTATAAACGTTAATTACCTTGAAGAGCTGTAGTGTTCGTTCATAGGACGAAATACCCGAGTGTTCCATATTGTCCGTAATTAAGTTGAGAGCCTATCGGTCGAAGTCTCATTCGGTTCTGAGGTAATATAAAGAATAACAAAAAAATAGCGACTTTATATGTAGACAAAATTCAAATATGCGAATATAGCCTGTTATTTTCTAAGTACAACTGTTACTCATCGTGGAGACAGTGTTCGTTCATAGGAAGAAACATTCGAGTTTTCCATACCGTCCGTAATTTAGGTGGGAATCTACCTGCTGAAGTCTTGTTTGATTCCAGGGCAGTATGAAGAAATTACTGCAGTTTTTACAAAAAAATAGTGACTTTGTATGTAAGCGGAGTTCAAATAAGGGAATATAGCATTTTATTTTCTAAGTACAACTGGTAGTCACCTTAGGGAACTACATTGTTCAATCACAGGGAAAAATGTCTGAGTATTTCACACTGTCCATAATTTAGGCGGGAACCTATCGGTTGAAGTCTCATCCTATTCCGAGGCAGTATGAAGAAATTACTACATTTTTTACAAAAAAAGTAGCGACTTCACATGTATGCAGATTTCAAATAGGTGAATATGGAGACGGCGGAAGCGTGATGGTCTTCTATGGAAAATGGAGACAGTAGAAGGTAGATCAAAATTTTTGGGCGACTGGTGAATTACTTTGTTATTTTCTATGCATAAACATTGATCACCTTCGAGAGCTATAGTGTTCGTTCATTGGATGAAATACCCGAGTGTTCCATATTGTCCGTAATTTAGTTAAGAGCCTATCGGTCGAAGTATCGTTCGGCGAGGTAATATAAAGAAATTACTGCAGTTTCCAAAAAAAATAGCGACTTTGTATGTAGGCATAGTTCAAATATGCGAATATAGCCTATTATTTTAAAAGTACAATTGTTTGTCACCTTGGAGACCTACAATGTTCTCTTATAGGACGAAACATTCGAGTATTCCATATTGTCCGTAATTTAGTGAAAATCTACTAGTTGAAGTCTCGTCGGGTTCCGAGGCATTATGAAGAAACTAAAGCAGTTTTTACAAAAAAATAGCGACTTCATTTGTAGGCAGAGTTAAAATATGGGAATATATCCTGTTATTTTCCAAGTACAACTGGTAGTCACATTGTAGAACAGCAGTGTTCGATCGCAGGGCAAAACGTCTTAGTATTTCAAACTGTCCGTAATTTAGGTTGGAATCTACCGGTCGATTTCAAATATGGAAATATGGAGACGGCAAAAGCGGGAAGCTCTTTTGTGGGAAAGGGAGACAGCATATGGGAATATATCTTGTTATTTTCTCAGTATAAACGTTAATCACCTTTAGGAGCTATGTGTTCATTTATAGGAAGAAATAGCCGAGTGTTCCATACTGTCCATAATTTAGTTGAGAGCCTATCGGTCGAAGTCTCGTTCGATTCTGAGGTAATATAAAGGAATTTCTGCAGTTTTCACAAAAAAAATGATATTGTATGCAGACAGAGTTCAAATGTATGAATATATCCTGTTATTTTCTAAGTACAACTGTTAGTCACCTTAGAGGCCTACAGTGTTCGTTCACAGGATGAAACATTCGAATATTCCATGTTGTCCGTAATTTAGGTGAGAGACTACCGGTTGAATTCTCGTCCGGATTCGAGGAAGTATGAAGAAATTACTGCAGTTTTTACAAAAGAAATAGGGACTTCAAATGTAGGCAGAGTTCAAATATAGGAATATAGTCTATTAATTTCTAAGTACAGCTGTAGTCACCTTGGAGAACTACAACGTTCGATCACAGGGCAAAACATCCAAGTATTTCACACTGTCCGTAATTTAGGTGGGAATTTATCGGTCGAAGTCTCATCTGGTTACGAGGCAGTATGAAGAAATTACTCCAATTTTTTTTAAAAATAATGTACTCATTCGAATATGGAAATATGGAGATGGTGGAAGCGGGATGGTCTTTTGTGGAAAATGGAGACAGTAGAAGGTAGATCGAAATTTTCGGATGACTGGTGAATTACTTTGTTATTTTTTAAGTATAAATGTTAATCACCTTGGAGAACTATAGTGTTCATTCATAGAATGAAATACCCGAGTGTTCCATACTGTCCGTAATTTAGTTGAGAGCTTACAAGTCTAAGTCTCATTCGGTTCCAACGTAATATAAGAATATTACTGTAGTTTTCACAAAAATAGCGACTTTTTATGTAGGTAGAGATTAAATATGCGAATATAGCCTGTTATTTCTGTTAGTCACCTTGGAGACCTACAGTGTTCGTTCATAGGACAAAACATTTGAGTATTACATATTGTCCTTAAATTAGGTGAGAGCCTACCAGTTGAAGCCTTATCCGATTCCGAGAAAGTATAGAGAAATTACTGTAGTTATTACAAAATAAGGAGACTTTGTATGTATGCAGAGTTCAAATATGGGAATATAGCATTTTATTTTCTAAGTACAACTGGTATTCACCTTGGAGAACTACAGTGTTCGATCAAAGGGAAAAACATCTAAGTATTTCGCATTGTCTGTAATTTAGGTAGGAATCTATCGGTCGAAGTCTAATCCAGTTCTAAGGCAGTATGAAGAAAACAAAAAATAGCGACTTCGCATGTAAACAGATTTCAAATATGGGTATATAAAGATGGCGGAAGCAGGATGGTCTTTTGTGGAAAATGAGGACAGTAGAAGGTAGACTGAAATTTTTGGGCAATTGGGGAATTACTTTGTTATTTTCTAAGTATAAACATTTATAACCTTGGAAAGCTATAGTGTTCGTTCATAGGACGGATTACCCTAGTGTTTTGCACTATCCTTAATTTAGTTGAGAGCCTATCGATCGAAGTCTCATTCCGTTCCGAGGTATTATAAAGAAATTACTGCAGTTTTCACAAAAAATAGTGACTTTGTATATAGGCAGAGTTCAAATATGCGAATATATCCTGTTATTTTCTAAGTACAACTGTTAGTCAGCTTGGAGACCTACAATGTTCATTCACAGTACAAAACATTCGAGTATTCCATACTGTCCGTAATTCAGGTGAGAGTCTGTTGGTTGAAGTCTCATCCAGTTCTGAGGCAGTATAAAGAAATTACTACAGTTTTAAAAAATAGCGACTTCATATATAGGCAGAGTTCTAATATGAAAATATTGCCTTTATTTTCTAAGCACAAATGGTAGTCACCTTGGAGTACTACAATGTTCAACCACAGGGCAAAACGTCCAAGTATTTCACACTGTCTGTAATTTAGGTGGGAATATATCGGTCGAAGTATCATCCGGTTCCAAGGCGGTATGAAGAAATTACTGCAATTTTTACAAAAAAAAATAGCGACTCCGTATGTAGGCTGGTTTCAAATATGGGAATATGGAAACGGCGGAAGCGGGATGGTCTTTTATGGAAAATGGAGATAAAAGAAGGTAGATCGAAATTTTTGGGCAACTGGTGAATTACTTGAAGGGTCAAGGGCATTTTGGGAAGTTTAACAAGACATCTAGTAATTTAGTGAAAAGAGTTTTCATTATTAGTACTAAAGATGAGTGTCTTCCTAAACTGGTACAAAGTGGCATCTTACTATTTCTCGTATTACAATAACACTGAAGATTAGAACATGGGGTCTTAAGTGACTAGGGTCCTCTATAGCGTCTTAAGTTATAGGATCCACCCTTAAATAAGTATTTATCTAATGACATTAAGTGACCAAATGGTAGTCCTCCTCATTGGGTATTAAGTGATAGTAGAATCTTCCCTTATGAATTTGTATGTTGGCCTTAAGCGACTTTGGGATAGTTCGCCAAATTTATACACAAATTTGTGTGTTAAGCTTGCTTAGACATAAATTGATAAATATGGACTACCATACATTGGAAATAGACATTCCTTAAACTTATGTGATTTTCATTCACCATAACTTTTGTTATGGCCTCTGTCTTCTTAACAAATAAATAGATTAGTAGGTGAGAATGCTCGGTTGATGCAGTCATGGATGTTGGACACTGACGAAGAAGGATCCTTAATTATTATCATTTATAACATGATTGTTGTTTTTTGGGATATTTCTATTATTACTGATGTACCCTTGTTGATAGTTGATATTTTTACTTAATCAACATTTATTGGTTTAATTAATGGTACATATACTTTCTTCTATTATATTTTATCCCTTCTGTTGTGAGATTTTGATGTCGTTATTAGTTTTTCTCTGTGAATGTAATCCTTATAGGAACCAAGTATCCATTTAGAATGTCTCTAAGTTCTGGTAGGCCTTTTTGGGTTAGAATTTAGGCCTATTCCCGGCAGACTGTTGCATTTGGTATTAGAGCATAAGTTACCCAATTTCGAGAAAATTACGTATGAGAAACGTACTTGCCATTTGAAAAGTTTTCAAATTATATATATATATATACATATATATATATGCTATACTCCGTAGACATATGCAGCTATCCTAGGAAAGTTCTATCTTTCTTCCTATTTTCTTTTGGTTTAAATGTTATCTTATGAATTTCCACTATGGGTCTTTCCTTTTTCAAATAGTAGAAATGGCTGAAAATCAGCCCAAGCATGGGAATCAGGCAAAGCCTCGGTACTTGCCTAAGTGGTTCTAGCAGTACCTCATGAATGTGGACTATGTTCCCGTCGCTCCCTTAGCCCGAGCGGAACCAGCAACTCAACTTGTTGAATTGTCTTTCAACTTTCATCATCTCTTTAAGGACTTTGTGAACTTAGGAAGGAAACCATGGTTGGAACGGAATGCTTACTAGAAGCTAGGTCGTGGATATCTGAGTGCGACAGTATCTTCGAAGCTACAGGATGGAAGACCCTCTGAAATGTAGGATTGTCGCTTGGCATCTTAAGGGAGAAGCACTAGAGTGGTGGAACATGGTTTCCAGAGAAAACATGGGCATATTGTTTTCATGGGATGAGTTAAAGACCCGATTTGAAATGAAGTTCTTACCCAATGCGGAGATGAGCCTACAGATGGAGAGATTTATTAAGCTTAAGTAAGGAAAGTCCAAGTTTATTGAATTGTCTAAGTTTGGTAGGGTCTTGGTAGATACGCTGATGAATATGGCGTTAAGATTTGTAAAAGGACTTAATTACCCATTGAAAGAAACATTGTCAGCTCAAGTGGTCATTGGAGCTACTTTTGAGTCATTAGTAGAGACTGATATCTAATGCACCACTGTGGAGAAGAAGGAGAATAAGAATGAGAATGGTGAAAGTGCTTTTGAACATGGAAAGGACAAGAAGTGATATTTGTGACTAAAGAAAACGAAGAATGGGAAGCTTAAGAGAGAAGGTAAAGTATGCCCGAGATGCCACAAGAAGGGCTATAAGGCCTATGGTTGTATGGTGAGCCTAGGGAAGTTTGAGTTTAAAGGAAAATGCTTCAATTGTCATTAGGAAAGACACTTAGCAAGAAACTACCTCAAGCAGTAGGGAGGACAGACTACTCAAAATTATGCTTTAGAGATAGCATCATTTCAAAGTCAGCCCCAAGAGACCAAGGACGTCCAGCTTTGGAAGGTATAACGTCCATACTAAGAACTTCTATATGTACCTTATTTGATTTAGGAGAAAACCACTCCTTCATCGCTCATGATATTTTTGATTTCTTAATTCTTCCTGTATCCATTGTTAGAAGTATGATAGAGGTGTCCAACCCTATCGGAGGTGCTAAGTAACTTTCAACAATTTGTAAAGACCTAGTACTAAATATCGACGGTGTCAATTTCTTATGTAATGCGCATGTACTAGATTTCGAGGGTTATGGTCTTATATTAGGGATGGATTGGATATTGTATTATGGGGCCATCCTTAATTGCATTAGGAAAGTTGTTTGCTTGAGAAGTCATGAAGGTCGTAGCCTAGAGATCCTTTGTAGGACTGAAGATAGAGATTCAACCTTATTACTTTCTTTATCGTCTAATTAGGAAGGACCAGCTTCAGTTCCTGTTGTGTGGAAGTTTCCAGATGTCTTTGAGGAAATCATAGGACTTCCTCCCCACAAAGAATTCTCATTTAGAATGGACCACAAGAAGGGCGCGAGACCAGTAGCACCGCCATTAAGGCACATGGCTCCTCAGGAAAGGAGGGAATTGGAAAATAGATTTCTAAGTTATTAGAAAAGGGATTCATCCGACGGAGCACGTCAAAGTGGGGAGCACCCATAGTATTTGCCACCATAGTTGATGGATCGTTAAGATTGTGTGTGGATTATAAGGTACTCAACAAGCTAACTAAGAAGGATAGGTACCCTCTACCTAGGATAGACGACCTATTTGATCATTTGGGAGATGCCTACGTCTTTTCTCAGCTAGATCTGGCGATAGGATTTCATCAATTGAGAGTAAACCTAAGATGATATTTAGGACACTTGATGGATTATTTGAGTGGGAAGTAATGCCATTTGGTTTGACGAATGCCCTCGATTCCTTTGTAGATCTAATGAGTAGAGTATTTGGGGACATTCTCAGTGAGATATTTATGGTATTCATAGATTACATTCTCATATTTTCCAAGGACTTCAAGGAGCACGAGGATCATTTAAGAAAGGTCCAAAGAATTTTAAGGGAAAATTTTGAGTTCGTGCAGAGTGAAAAGTGTAGTAGTGCTTTTGAAGAGTTAAAGGGGTCTCTTATGAGTCTGCGTGTTTTTATTATTTCTGATGGTACGAAGATGTACACGGTTTGCGCTGATGCTTATGGAACAAGGCTAGGGGCGATACTCATGCAAGAAGGTAGGGTGGTTGCCTACACAAGTAGACAACTTAAGAACCATGAAAAGAGGTATCATGTGCATGACATGGAACTTGCTGCTGTAGTACTTGACTTAAAGATGTGGAGGAACTATCTTCTAGGATAGAAGTTTGATCTGTTTACCAACCATAAGTCTCTTAAGTACTTGTTTTCTCAATGTGACTTGAACTTAAACAACAGAGTTGGGCAGAGTACATAGCATCGTTCGACTTTGTTATTCATTACACCCCAAGGAAGGGTAATTCCATTGCCCATGCTTTAAGTCGGAGGCATGCTTCCCTAAGCGCGATTACCGAGTGGAAGGAGTTGGAGTTTCTTTCTAAATTTAATCTTCAGCCGTCGTTTAAAACATCTCAAGGATTTCTTGGAACATTGGTAGTAAGACCAACCTTTATGGGTAGAATCAAGCATAAGCAAGGTCTCGATGATGAGTTAAGAAAGTTGAGGGAAATGATTGATAAACGAGAGAGATTTTCTCATTCCAATAGGTATTCCATTGATACTAGTGGAAGTTTGAGAAGAGATGATCGACTTTGTGCCTCTAAGAGTGGATATCTTAAGGAGGAGGTTATAGAGGAGTGTCTTCGATCGAGGATGACAATACACCCGGAAGAAAAGATGTTTAAGGATATGGTAAGGAGTTTCATTGGGAAGGTATGAAGTAGGATGTTGTAGAGTTTATAGCTAGATGTTTAACTTATCAAAATGTTAATGCAAAATAATGTAGGCCTAAAGGGTTGTTGTTACCCTTAGATGTTCCCACTTGGAAATGAGAACATATTTTGATGGATTTCACAGACATGATTCTGAGGAGTCAGAAAGGGAATAAAGCCATTTAGGTCATTGTGCATCATTTGAGGAAGAGTGCTCATTTTATCCCAGTTAAGAAGAGTAGGACCATAGCTTTGTTAGCCTAGTTATACGTCAAGGAGATAGTTCGATTGCATGAAATCAGAGCATAGTTAGTGAAAGAGCCCCTTTGTTTATGAGCGAATTTTGGAGAAGCCGACAAGCATACTTAGGGACAACGCTTAGCTGAGCATGGTATATCATTCACAGACCGATGGACATACGAAAAGAGTCAACATAGTTCTTAAAGATCTACTTAAAGCATGCATCATCGACTTTGGAGGAGCTTTGTAGCAGCATTTAGTGTTAGTGGAGTTTTCGTACAACAATGGTTTTTAAGCAACGGTTGGTATGACCCCTTATGAAGCATTATATAGATGGCCATGAAAATTGCCTACTTGTCAGTGGGTAACTACTAACGTGGTGTTACTCGTACCCGACCTTATCCATGATTCCATTGAGAATATTCTTATGATACGACAAAGGATAGAGGCAACCTAAAACCAACAAAAATTGTACATTGACAGAAAGAGGTTGGAAATCAAGTTTCACATTGGTGATTTAGTGTCCGTGAACGTTTCTCCTTTTAGGAAAGTTATTTGATTTGGAAAGATTGGGAAATTAGCTCCTAGATTTGTTGGGTCATTCAAGATTTTTGATAGGATAGGAAAAATTGGCTTATCGTGTGGATCTTCCCAAGCGTTTATCAGGAGTCTGTAACGTTTTCCATGTTTCTCACCTTAGGGAGTGCCTTCATGATTCCTCCGTTAGACTTGGGCTTGATCAAATTAGGGACTTAGGAGCTTTGAGTTGGAGCCTAGGGAGCCCCATTCCACCACAAGAATTGTGGAGCCCGCAATCCAAAGGCTACATAATAAACCCATTAGCCTAGTCCGAGTACAAAGAAAAGAAAACCCTATGGAAAACACGTGGGAAATGGAAGAAAAGACGAGGTGGACTCATTCAGAGCTTTTCATGGGTAATTATTTCCTCTAGTATTTTCCTTTATGGTTGCATCATTGGTTGCTAGATTTGATGGTAGGTGTAACACCCTGCATTTTTAATGAAATTAAAAATGTGGAAATATGTATATATATATTGTATGCATAGATATATTTGAGAGAAAAATTAAATAATGACAATAAAATTTCATGTAATAAGTTAATGCAGTGAAATGAAGAAAAAAGATAAATAAAAGAAATTACATGCAATACATGAAATGCGAAGAAATGCATGCGAACATTTAAAAAAAAAGAAAAAAAAGGAGAATTTGAAGAGCCTCTAGAATTTGGTCATGAAATTAGCGTCATTGCGTTCATGGATATTTTCTAGTCAATTTAGACCTATAGTTTGTAGAAAACTGATTTAAAATGAAGAAGATATCTTTAAATTAAATATTGCAGCAAAACATGAAAAAGAGGAATGAGAGAAAGAATAATGTTTAGCATTGTTCTAAGGTTTGTAAACAAAAGACTTAGTGGATCATTTGGTTAGAGCAGGTGACTTGTATATAAGAGGTACAAAGTTCGATCCCCACCAGCATCAAATTTTTGTTTTAGGGGAATGGCTAAAAAGTGGATTAGTGTGAACGCAGTTCAAAAAGCGGTTTAGTGTGAAAAGGGTTAATTGGAAAGACAATTAAAAAGAAATATATATATATATATATATATAATATATGTATATGACATGTGGGTGACAACACCCCTGTTGCTGCGCATCATGTTGCATACATGGCTCGTTTTTGTTGTCAATGACGATTTTTGATGGATTAGGGCATATGTGGCATCCTCTGATTGGCCTGATGACGTGTCTTTTGGTTTGAAGGGTATAGATGATCTCCTAGTTAATATAAAGGCTCTAACCAATCCTATACATCTATATAATCACATCTAACCTAAACCCTAATCTAAACTAAATTCATTCATGAGCCTATATGCTGCTGCATCCTAAATAACCTAACCTCCACCATAACAAATCAAATTCAAGCTAGAAGATAAAAATCAAAGTCTACATCAAGGGTTAAGCTTAACAAATTCAGAAATCAAATCCCAGAATTCAAGATCCATTCTTTTCTTGTGAGTGCTAGTCACTTTTAGGTTTAAATAGATAAATGTGAATTGTGGTAGACTATGAATTGGGTATATGCTGTAAATCATGAACTTATGCAAGCTTACTATGTCATTTTCCCTAGATCTAATATATGGACATTCTACTATGTTTCCTATGTGAATCTTGAATTACAATTGTATTGTGGTACATGTGAACTTGTTAATACAGATCTAACTTTCTAGATCTCAATATGACGTTTATATGAACATTGATTTGTAACCATGTTAGGTTGATAGTACATCCATTAATTTGACATTACTTGGATCTAGATTTTGGTTCTAATCACCTTTCACTTGCTATATTATGATACCTTGGTATATGTGGTAAACTTGACATGTGAATCTAAACTTGTTATTATGCCACCATGTCTATGCTAGATTTAGGTAATTGGACACCTAATATTGAATCTAGATCTCATTATGCTTGCCTAAACACAAGTTATAAATTCGATGTCCACTTTATTATGATAATTATCACATGTCCATTCACTTAGTTACTATGCCAGTTATGTTAATTGTGACGGCCCGCCCCGCACCAACCGACATTTACTCCAAAGGTGCGCTGTACACATGTCCAGTTAGCACGGAACGGGTCGTCAGAAGGAAAGGGAAGAAGGAAATGAACATACAAAGAACCTGTAGAATGTCTCACAACGCATAGGATAAAATATAATAATAACATACTTGACATAAAACAGGTGAGACAGTGCATAAGCTGAAACAACAAACATAGCCGCGGAAAATGTAAGTACAGCTTATGATCCAAAGTTAAACATTATTACAACTTTCAAACTGTCTCCAAGCAAAACAAGATAAAAGAGGTGCACTACTAATGCCCAAGTAGCGACCACCAACGACACAGGGAGAATATATATATCATACGTGGAAGCCTCCTGCCCGCCTCCGAATCAGCTACCCGCGCATCACCAGCTAACCTGTCTCTAGTCTGCTCGTGTGAGCACCCAGAGTAATAAGAGGAGACATAAAACTTTGGGTCAGACATAAAGCCTGGTATGAGCGATAAGCAACTAAACAGAACAATAACAGTAACAGGTATAATCCAATCATACCTGAACCTGGACCTGCAACCAAAGAGGTAGCACTACATACTGTACAACACTCTAAGGTGCCCTTTCAAATGGTGTAAAGATAACGGGGGGTGAGGGTGTGCATGTCATAGTGATGTCAAACAATCAAGCATAGCAATCATCCTCACATCCCTCACTCAGTGCGTAAAGCATACGATATCCACTACTTTGGTCACCTAATACTTTGGGCCATGACGGAATCCAATCCCGTGTAACTATCACTACAAGCCCACCATCCATCTCTCAGTGGTGAACCAGAGTTATGAATACCGACAACCCCTTTGCACACGTCCCGCAGCAAAGCCCAATCACGAAGTGAACTCATTGGTTCCCATCTGGATCCTGAGCTCTAACTTCCATTTGGACTACCTTTGCATCTCGGGTTTTTGGTCATCACCGGATCAGCTCGGCTTCAGCTCCTCATCATCAACACGGTTCGGTTCGGCCTTCACTACCCCACTCTGGATCGGTTCGGACGCAACCAGGTCGTGCTTAACGTCTCGGTTCGTGACTAGCTCCCCCGGGTCGGATCGGAGGGTACCATCGGTTCGGGTCGTACTCCATGCTCCAGCTCCTGGTGGTTCGGATCATGGCCATGCTCCGGTCGTATCGTCCCATCGTTCACGATCGGATCGGTCAAAGAACTTCAGGTGAAAGGAGTCGGTTCGTGGTCACCTTCCATGGACGGATCAGGTCGGGGTCTTATGAACGGGTCGGGTCGGGCTATCCGATCCGATCCGGTCTCCTGCACTTCTTCCAGCAAGCAACTTACGCCACTCGACGGCATTTTCGGCCATTCTACCTATTCTAATCAATCACAAAGCATACCATACAGTCATAGCAACAAGTAGAAGTGACCTCAAACACCAAAACAACAATATGATGGGTTAAAATGGATCAAACATAGCCAAAATCCCATATTTCCCCTTAAGCATGTTTAAGAACAACTAAGCATAGGATTAACAAAACTTAACCAAATTAACCCAAACTTCTAACAGAGGTCTAAAACAATACTTAGCAATTTATAAATATTTTTCCAGATTTTTAACATGCATAAATTCGCTAATTATCACTAATCACCCCTTAATCCCCCAAATTCTGGGATTTGCAAAATTAGTCGAAATTAACCCAAATTCATATCAGAGGTCTAAAACATCATTTCGGATTTTATAAATATTTTTCCCGAATTTTATCATGTTTAAATTCGCTAATTAACACTAATCACCTCTAATTAGCCATAATTAGTGCAAAACTATGCAAATCACTCACCTTAGCCACAAACAAACTTTAGATCTGAAATAATCTCTGATTTGGATCCAATCCCTATGTGTTCCAACAGCTCTCTCTCTGATTTGGTGCTACCCTCCCTTGATTTGATGTAGTTTTGCTTAATCTTCGATTAGAAAGTGATTAGAGACGATTTGGGATGAAATTAGAAGGTGGAGGCCATTGCTAGAGCTTGAAGGAGGTAAGTGACGGCTGGAAAAATGAGTCTAAAACCGAAATCCTAACCCTAGCAGCCCTTAAATACCCCAAATCCCGAAATCCCCCATTGGGCCTAGTTGCTAATCAACCGGTTAAGCCCAATTAGCTGTTTTTCACCTTCTAAACCTTGTTTCAGCCATATCTCCCAAACGGTAAGTCCGTTTGGCTATTGCAACCACTCTACGGAAAGAGAAACCATCATTCGAATCCAATGGAAGTGGTTTTAGGTCAAAATTCCTTTCCAGTCAAAAATTATGGCCAAAACAGTACCAACTAGGGGCAAAACGGTCATTTAAAAATCGACAAAAATCATGAACATGGGAAATGACCCCAATAGTCGCCTCCCAAAGTTACATGACCATACGACTTCGTATGTGAAAGAAATAAATATTCCACGATCCTATGATGCGTAGAATGCGGGTTGTTGCATTCTTCCCCCCTTAAGAAATTTCGCCCCCGAAATTCCCTAACCAAAACACACAAAGGGTCCCGCATGCCTATCAACCATAAAACAACAATCAACATGCAAAACAAGTTTATCCTAGCATGCGGTTTACTAACAAGGGAAGAAACTATCACTACCAAAACTCTACCAGGCAAAGAGTTCTGGATACTTCTTCCTTATCTCCTCCTCTGTTTCCCAAATACAGTCTTTTTCATTCTCACCCCACTGGACTTTAAATAGTTTCACCGCCTTCCTTCGAAGCTGCTTCGTATCGTTCCCAACAATACGCATAGACTTGCGGTTCTCAACCGCCTCGGGTTCAACCTCGCTATCGTCCAACTGATCTGGTGAAATAGCCACATTAGGGTCTTGCACAAACTTCCTTAACTGGGAAACATGAAATACGTTGTGAACTCCCGCCATCTTGTCAGGTATCTCTACTTCATACGCCAAATTCCCAACTTGCTCGAGGACTGGGAATGGGCCAACAAATCTTGGTGCTAACCTACCTCTCCAACCAATCCGAATCACATTCTCTATGGAGAGACCTCGACGAACACCAAGTCGTTAACGAAGAATTCCAAATCTCTTCGTCTCTTATCGAGATAAGCCTTCTGCCTATCTTTATCCCTTCCCAGTAGTATATCTGCTCTATGTCTCAATACATCTTGTTACCACTGGGATGTATAGTCAATTTCGAGTGATGATATGCTCTAAGCACTTCACCTCTCAGTCCATCTACGTTGGGTACAACTAGTCCCTTATTCTTTCGAAGCCACCCTTCTCGATCAAATACTTACCTGATCATTATCTCTCCATCGATACCCATCTCTACCCTAGAGATGGTTTCCAATAGGTTAGGATCGTCCTTTTAACTGGAACCAATCCACTCAATCAAAATCGATCTAATCGTCAAGCTTACTAGCGTTTCTGAATCCAATTCACTCTTGGGCCCGAAATCATATCCTGTGATATACTTTAGTTGCTTCCATCCTAGAAACAAAACCCCTAAACTGGCATGTTTCCTACTCAATGCAACTATTACCACACCCAAATCCTTTACTACGATCACTCTGCCCCGTGGAGTCATGGCGACTCCACTGCACTGATCCATAGCCACTAGTCCTTTGCTATGTCCACTCTGCCCCATGAAGTCATAACAACTCCACTGCACTGGCTCATAGCCTTACTAATCCTTTACTATGTCCACTTTGCCCCTCAAGTCATGACGACTCTACTGCACTGGCTCATATTCCTACTACAATCACTATGTTCCCCATCGCTGGAACCCTACAGGTGATAGTCTACTCAAGGGAAGAAAAATAGGAACAACATATCAACCATAACATCCATCAAACAAGTCCTACCTATCACCTGCTAAATTCATAAACACATCGACACCTACATGATTGGTCTAACCAATCCCAATATGTCGATTCTAGTATGTCTGGTCTAACCAACATCAATAACTAATGGAAGCCCAACCTCCATACATACACCGATGCCTACTTGACTGGTCCAACCAATCCCAGGCCAATGGAAGCCCCGCCTCCCTACTAACTATCGTACGTCCAACGCACGTTTATCCTCCAAGGATAATTAAACTAATGGAAGCCCAGCCTCCAATCGGACTACCGTACGTCCAACGTACGTTTATCCTCCAAGGATAACTAGATCACGTCCAACGGATCCAAGGTAACGGGCGTCCCCAAATACCCCTGCTTTTAGTCCTCCTAAAATACTTGAGTCCAACCCAAGTCTATCCATTTTCTTGCTGCCCTCTCGAGTCCAACTCAAGTCGAATCCAATTCCTTGCAGCCTTCTCGAGTCCAACTCGAGTCAATCTATAACTCAGACCCAGTCTTGAGTATCCATTAGTGACAAACTCTAGTCCAACATGAGTCGTCTCCTTATTCGTTGCATCTCCAAGATCAACGAACACCCATTTTCTTTTTCGAGTTCAAGTCCAACTTTGAATCGCCCTAATCTTCATTGTATCTTCCATGATCAACGAACACATCCTATTCCTTCAAAGTTATACTATCCAATAGAGAACATCAACATAGGGTCCTAAACAATCCATTACTTTGCATCTTTCCCGAGTCCCACTCGAGCAATCTCATAACCCTATCGAGTCTAACTCTGGGCAGTCTATACCATTGAACAGTCTCATCATGTTCCATCTGCCCATCACTCCTCGAGTAAACCAAGATATCATCCAATGAAAAATCACAACAACTATTTACCCCTCACGCAAACCATCCTAGTTGAAATCGACATTCCCCAAGTACAAGCCCCAAAGGCCTAAACCAATATCAGACAAGCACCCAAGGAACGTCTCCTCCGAGTTCAGACAATCCACATGAGGTGATACTAGCAAAACAATCTAGCACTGGAGTACTCATTTGCCTCCCAGAGACAACTAGAACTTATTACAACGATAACCTTTCAGCTTCCTTAACCCCAGTTACTATCGCCATCACTAGGTAGGTACCTAATACCACCCTATTCTTTTAGAGTTAATCGACTCCCCAAAATAATGCTAAACCCAGTAAAGCCCAAAACAAAGCAATCACAAGGAAACATACATCCATGACTCGATAAGACCACATTACAACAAATCATGTCAAAACTAGTCGAACCACCAATCGGGTTCGTCACAACTAGAGGTCTATCGACTATCTCGGGTTTGTCAAACAATACCCGAACAGAAACATCTTAAATAGAAAGCATACCTTTTATAACGACACCCTTTCCCTTATGCGCCGCACTTGGAGCATTCGACGAAGAAGGAACATCGTTGATAGCATACGCTTTCACAATCTGCTTCTCCCTAGGAGGTTGTGGGCAATCACCCTTGTGATGTCCCGCCTGGCCGCAGTTAAAGCACTTCCTTTCCCCAGGCTTTTCTCGACAATCTCTGGCATAATGGCCCTTCTTGCCACAACTAAAGCATTCGCCATCTTTCTTATTTTTCTTATTCTGACCATCCTTGGTCGGGTTCTGCTTCCTCTTGTTCTGAGAATTCTTCTTGCCTTCACCGCCTGCTTGCGGCTTTGGCTCCTCTGCAGATGCCATAGCAACCTCAGTCTTCGACTTAGGGAAAAGGCTCTCTGACCTTAATGCCTTTCCTACAATAGACTCGAACGTCTCATCGATATGGTTTATAAGTCTTTCCCCTAAGTACCCATCCAAGCCAGTTATGAACTTCTCGTTCTTCTTTTCAACTGTATCGATAAGGGACCATCCATATTTCGATAAAGTGTCGAATTCAACGATATACTCCGAGACTGCTCTACCATTCTGCTTAAGCTCCAAGAACTTCTTGAACAGTTCTGATTTATGGGCAGCTGGAATAAACTTATCACAAAAGCGAGTCTTAAACTGATTCCAAGTAACTTGATCTTCTGGAGTAGCTGTTCTAATGGCATTCCACCAATTCATCGCTCGCCCTTGCAGTTGACGAGACGCTAGCCTTCTCTTCATCGCATCCTCGATACCCAAGTCGTCGAAGATACGATCACAGCTATCCAACCAATCCTGAACATCTGTGGCCGACTCTGTTCCGTGGAACGGCTTCCCACCAAGGTTAGTGTAATCCTTGCACAATTTGTCGAAATCGACCCTAGGCGCCTGCACTACTGGACCACCACCATTTCCGGGATTGGGAACTGCTCCTTGAACATCCCTAAGCATCTCCCTCATGAAGTTGGTAAACATTGTCCTCATGTCAGGAGCATTCCCATGGTTGGTCCCTCTACCAGCACCCCTGGTTTCTCTACTCATCGTTCAATCTGTAAAGAGAAAACGATTAACGACCTCATAGTGGTGCTGGTGCAGTGCAACTTCATCTTTATACTACTAATAGTATATACATATATAGGTTTTGAAAACCAAAGTAATCACAAATACGCGCTCTCATATACGTACTATCTCTCCCTAGTGTCTTTCCCTAGGTTAACTACGCAACCTAGAGCTCTGATACCAAGTGTGACGGCCCGCCCCGCACCAACCGACATTTACTCCAAAGGTGCGCTGTACACATGTCCAGTTAGCACGGAACGGGTCGTCAGAAGGAAAGGGAAGAAGGAAATGAACATACAAAGAACCTGTAGAATGTCTCACAGCGCATAGGATAAAATATAATAATAACATACTTGACATAAAACAGGTGAGACAGTGCATAAGCTGAAACAACTAACATAGCAGCGGAAAATGTAAGTACAGCTTATGATCCAAAGTTAAACATTATTACAACTTTCAAACTGTCTCCAAGCAAAACAAGATAAAAGAGGTGCACTACTAATGCCCAAGTAGCGACCACCAACGACACAGGGAGAATATATATATCATACGTGGAAGCCTCCTGCCCGCCTCCGAATCAGCTACCCGCGCATCACCAGCTAACCTGTCTCTAGTCTGCTCGTGTGAGCACCCAGAGTAATAAGAGGAGACATAAAACTTTGGGTCAGACATAAAGCCTGGTATGAGCGATAAGCAACTAAACAGAACAATAACAGTAACAGGTATAATCCAATCATACCTGAACCTGGACCTGCAACCAAAGAGGTAGCACTACATACTGTACAACACTCTAAGGTGCCCTTTCAAATGGTGTAAAGATAACGGGGGGTGAGGGTGTGAATGTCATAGTGATGTCAAACAATCAAGCATAGCAATCATCCTCACATCCCTCACTCAGTGCGTAAAGCATACGATATCCACTACTTTGGTCACCTAATACTTTGGGCCATGACGGAATCCAATCCCATGTAACTATCACTACAAGCCCACCATCCATCTCTCAGTGGTGAACCAAAGTTATGAATACCGACAACCCCTTTGCACACGTCCCGCAGCAAAGCCCAATCACGAAGTGAACTCATTGGTTCCCATCTGGATCCTGAGCTCTAACTTCCATTTGGACTACCTTTGCATCTCGGGTTTTTGGTCATCACCGGATCAGCTCGGCTTCAGCTCCTCATCATCAACACGGTTCGGTTCGGCCTTCACTACCCCACTCTGGATCGGTTCGGACGCAACCAGGTCGTGCTTAACGTCTCGGTTCGTGACTAGCTCCCCCGGGTCGGATCGGAGGGTACCATCGGTTCGGGTCGTACTACATGCTCCAGCTCCTGGTGGTTCGGATCATGGCCATGCTCCGGTCGTATCGTCCCATCGTTCACGATCGGATCGGTCAAAGAACTTCAGGTGAAAGGAGTCGGTTCGTGGTCACCTTCCATGGACGGATCGGGTCGGGGTCTTATGAACGGGTCGGGTCGGGCTATCTGATCCGATCCGGTCTCCTGCACTTCTTCCAGCAAGCAACTTACGCCACTCGACGGCATTTTCGGCCATTCTACCTATTCTAATCAATCACAAAGCATACCATACAGTCATAGCAACAAGTAGAAGTGACCTCAAACACCAAAACAACAATATGATGGGTTAAAATGGATCAAACATAGCCAAAATCCCATATTTCCCCTTAAGCATGTTTAAGAACAACTAAGCATAGGATTAACAAAACTTAACCAAATTAACCCAAACTTCTAACAGAGGTCTAAAACAATACTTAGCAATTTATAAATATTTTTCCAGATTTTTAACATGCATAAATTCGCTAATTATCACTAATCACCCCTTAATCCCCCAAATTCCGGGATTTGCAAAATTAGTCGAAATTAACCCAAATTCATATCAGAGGTCTAAAACATCATTTCGGATTTTATAAATATTTTTCCCGAATTTTATCATGTTTAAATTCGCTAATTAACACTAATCACCTCTAATTAGCCATAATTAGTGCAAAACTATGCAAATCACTCACCTTAGCCACAAACAAACTTTAGATCTGAAATAATCTCTGATTTGGATCCAATCCCTATGTGTTCCAGCAGCTCTCTCTGATTTGGTGCTACCCTCCCTTGATTTGATGTAGTTTTGCTTAATCTTCGATTAGAAAGTGATTAGAGACGATTTGGGATGAAATTAGAAGGTGGAGGCCATTGCTAGAGCTTGAAGGAGGTAAGTGGCGGCTGGAAAAATGAGTCTAAAACCGAAATCCTAACCCTAGCAGCCCTTAAATACCCCAAATCCCGAAATCCCCCATTGGGCTTAGTTGCTAATCACCCGATTAAGCCCAATTAGCTGTTTTTCACCTTCTAAACCATGTTTCAGCCATATCTCCCAAATGGTAAGTCCGTTTGGCTAATGTAACCACTCTACGGAAAGAGAAACCATCATTCGAATCCAATGGAAGTGGTTTCAGGTCAAAATTCCTTTCCAGTCAAAAATTATGGCCAAAACATTACCAACTAGGGGCAAAACGGTCATTTAAAAATCGACAAAAATCATGAACATGGAAAATGACCCCAATCACCTCCCAAAGTTACATGACCATACGACTTTGTATGTGAAAGAAATAAATATTCCACGATCCTATGATGCGTAGAATGCGGGTTGTTACATTAATATTTATGCCAAAACATGTTGAACTGTCACCCTTATCATTTTCCCTTTTTATTGTTATGACGAGGCTACTTTATAGCCTCGATGCCGCCAAAATACGTGTGAATACGTTAGTTAGGAACGGGGATAAAGGGAATTTGTAATTGGCATAATTTATATAATATTTATATGAAATGGGCATGAAATTCAAATGGGGAAACGTAAAATTAATTGCATATAATGACATAGGAAAAGTTAGGTAAAAATGGCATAATTTGAATATGACCATTTATGGATATGTAATTCAAATTATTATTACAAAATAGGTATTGACACCTATAAAAGGAAAGTATTAATTAATTGGTAAATTAATTAAAAATGGAATGTTAGTAATTAAAATTAAGAATTTTAATTGTACTTATGACACGAGGTTAGGTTACATTAGTGGCGGAAGTCTGCCCGGACCCGACCGGCATATCGAGCAGCCACTAATGTTGAACATAATGTGGGAGGTCTAAGTACGCAAACACGTATCAGGCTAAGACACGAGGTTAGGCCCAACTGTGGAATAAGACTGCCCGGACCCGACCGACATATCCAACACCCACACGTTGTAGGCCTAATGTGGGAGGTCTAGCCCATTATAACCATAATTGGACATGGTAAAGAAATGGATTACTTAACCTAATTTAATATGAATATGGACTTAAGTTAGGGTTAAGTAAAATTGGATGGGTAGTGAGGAGGGGTTAAGTAAGTTAGAGGGGATGGGTTATATATATATGTGTGTGTGTGTGTGTATATATATATATATGCCCACATACTTAACCCAATACATGTTATGTAATTAAAGACACCTAAGTGGTATACATAACGGGTAGATAAAATAATAAATGCTATGTAATTAAAGATCACCCTTTTAGGGTATGCATAGTCAGTGGAAAACCTGTGGGGATACAAGACAAAGGGGAGAGCTTGTATCATATTGTGTGGGAGTTATGTAATTAAAGATCACCCCTTAGGGTATACATAACTAGTATAAGGCTACGTAATTAAAGATCACCCTTTTAGGGTATACATAGTCAGTGGAAAACCTAGTGGGGATACAACACAGAGGGGAGAGCTTATATCATATTGTATGGGACCCATTTCAGTCAGTAACCCGTAGTTGGTATAAGAGTAGAGAACTCCATACTAGGCAGAGAAGGGGCACGCTTACTGATTGATTATAAGAGATCCAAAACGTGACGGGTGGTGTAGACGGCACAAACCGACTGGGGACATTTGCGTGCATGGGCCGGGCAGAGGGAGACAAGATGACTGTGACTCCAGTAGGTATCCCTGTGCACATCTTGGGTTGCCACTTTAGGGAAGTGATACCCCCTACTGTGGGGCCAGCACAGTATATCTACAGAGTAGGGAGCCGATCGATTAGGGTAGTGGTTAGGGTATACTTGGACGTATGACTTAAGCCTACCAGCTTATAGTGGAAGGGATCATTTCATTTCAGTTATACCAGTAATAGTGCAGAGTAGTCATTAGTGAAGCATGTATATACCTCACCTTTTCTGCCTTGTCACACCTGCCATTTGTATAGCAATCTCTCTTATCCACTTTATGCCTGTCATGTTCACCTTTATTTATTTACTGGCTAAAAGTCACTGGACTCGCCAGACTTTATGTCGGACCCCTTTTTGATTTTCCTTCTCTCTTCCGTTGCCACCCACAGGATCTCAGGGAGGAAACACTCAGGCTTAGCCAGGATTTGGATATCATCTTGCTAGGAGATACTGTTGAAGTATGGCTCGAGTCTTTGTTTCTGCTATGACTTACTCTTTTATTGGGGAATAATATTTTCTTTTAGTTCCTATGTGTTCTGATTATGCAAGACAGAAGTATTTTGTTGTAATGGTATTATGAATTATGGTATTATAAACCACGGGATTATGATTTATGTCTGAAATAAATTTTTTGAAACTTCCGCTGCTATCTTTATTTATATCTGTCTTGTAATTATTCTAGGTCTATTTACCTACAATGCTTCACAGAACTTAATGCATTCCCTTTGTGAGTGACATTAACGGACGTGGGGTGTTTCACTTGGTATCAGAGCTGAAGGTTACCAGATTGGATAAAGATTTTGAAAATTATTTTGAAAAAAAAGGTTTTAAAAGAAAGCATTTTCGAAAGAAAAGCCTGTTTTGAAAAAACATATTCCCCAAAGCTATATGTAATATCTCTCGATTCTCCACTTGATTCCTTTTTCCCTTTTTGCCTGGGGGACCAATTCTTCTCGAATAGTGCCCTCATTCCAGCACGATGCCGTAGACATGTTTAGCACATGTCGAAGGGCAATGAAGTGCCTAACCTCCATCTGTAATCGCAGTGGTTCCACGTGCGGTTAATTTTCTCGAGCTTCGTAAGGATTTCTATGCGATGGAGGCAACTTTCGAAAGACTTATTAGCTTATTACACAAACGTGGGTAAAAAGGAGTATAAGGAAGTTAGGGCTAAGGAGCACAGCCCAAGGATGAGAAAAAGGTATGGCCCACGAAAGAACAACAACAACAACAAAAGAAGGGCCGAAAAAAATGACAAGGCTAAGGATAAGGGGAAGTGCCATAGTTGTGGGCGAGAGGGTCACTTGGCCAAGGACTGCAAGAAAAGGAAGAATGCTTGCTTCGTTTGTTGAGAGGCTGGACACTATTCTGGGGAGTGCCCAAGGAAGCAAGGGCAATGTCAAAGGACAGGAACCTCTGGAGGGCAAGAGAATTCTATCGTGGCTAGTGAACCAGATAGAGGTAGGAAAGTTTCCATGGAAGGTTTTGATTTCTCTTTCCAATCAATAGTTTAGAACTCTTTTCGATTATGGTGCATTCGCATTCGTTTATATCTAGTTCTGTAGTTGAATCTCTGCACTTAATTACTAGCGTGGTAGTGGATCCCGTTGTTGTCTCAAATTGTTGTATATAACACTGTTGTATACACAATTATATGATTTTTTTAATTATAACAATCAAATATATTTTATTATTGAATGTGTTTGTAACTGTAATGGTATACTACACATCAGATTAGAATACAGTATTTCTATTTAAATAAAATACAACTGTACAGAAATTTAAATATTCACACAGTATTTTATTTGAATATGAATATTTTATTTCAATATTTAAACAATACAGATTTACAACTCCACTATTTGTATATACATCACTGATATACATTTCAATATATTCAATTTCGTACTCAACTTCTCTCTACAGCACTTACACTCACATATACAGACACTCTCATTAACTCATACATTGACACTGTTATTGTCTTCTGTCTTCACTACATCTTCACTGTCCGTCCAGTCATCATCTGCTTACCTGTCACATTAAACACGCACAGTACACTGCAATAGAAATGAAACTAAATACAAGCAAATAAAAATTTATTTTTAAATTTTATTTGCCTCAGAATTTCAGTGTGTTTCTCATCATTTTTCTAGACTTGGTCTGATATGCAGGGACAAAAAAACTCGTCTGGATGGCTGCATATACACGCTTGTATATATATACATACGTGTGCACTGCCTCGCCAATCCAGTGTGCAACTGAGGAGTAGCCACATGGACCATCTCGACTCAGTGCACAACATATCAAAATAGTCGAGCTCAATACATGACAAAAACAAGGCAATTAGTGTTTAACACATTCGAGCAAAAGGTCAAAGTTCAAGAAAGTGGAACAGCTCATAACAATAACATGGAAAGGCATTTCAAATTCACAAATTTTAAATGAAGTCAAGGGACAAGTCAGAATGGACAGTATGAACAAGTGAAACAACTCAAGCCATGTTTGAAAATATTGGCACAACAACAAATACATGCAAAGATGCCAAATAAGCAAGTGTGAATTTCTACACAAAACAGTGACACAGCTCAAAGTAGTCGACAAATAACATGGAGCATAAATATACACAAATGGACATATACAAAGTTAAACAAAATATGTGATTGGAAAATGCAAGTGGCAAGCAGCATATGGTTAGAGATATGTATACAAGTGTACATGCTGCAAATTTTTTTAGTCAGGCAAGTGTGTGAGCCGTGCACAAGTTCAAGTCAAGTGTCAAATATGATGGTGCAGTAAACATGAAGTAGGCAGTGTCAACATGGCACATTCAACTCAAATACAAGCAATTAAGTTCATGGCAGAATATATATGCATCAAGACAGTGAAGACATCATGGCCAATTTTTTTAAGGAACAATTTTTTTAGGCAAGAATAAAATGTAAGTGCAACAATTTGGGAAATAATGTTTTTGGCATTTGCTTATAAATGCATACACAGTAGCAAGTAAAGACAGGACAAATTCAAATGATATTGAACAGTCCTAAAACTACATGGTCGAGGCGCAATATACATACATGTGGTATATCAATTGCACAAGGCTGAACACAAAAAATGCCTAGGTACAAGTGGATGCTACAGCATATGGCAAAGAATGGATAACATGGCAAAACAATTTAACAAAAGTGGTGACATATTTCATATGTTATAGACTAGGCAAAACTCTCATATGATAAGCAAACATCATGCATGCAACTAAGGATATATGTGTGTGAGCAAAGATGGAGTGGATATAAGAATCCACTTATGGTACAACAGTTCATCAACACAGCAAGTGATAATGGTGCGACCAAGTGTGCAAGTGTCGCAAGGTGGATAAGCATAAGTAATATGGTGATACCAATATACACAAATGAAGATTCAATAAAAATGAAGCAGTATGTATAGTGGATATGGTGATATGTATGTACACATACACAACATCTCAAGAAAACTTATGACAGCAATGGCCGAGCAAATGTAAATGCAGCATAGATCGAGTATAATATGTCATGATGGCAGCATTTTTTAAAAAGACAAGGACAAATTTCAGAATTTAACAAAAGTGTCTAATTTCATATCTGAATTTCATCAAAGGCAAGTGAATTACAGTATGAGCATATAAGTGCAAGAGCGCACAAAGCATGTTTTAAGTATCAACAAGATCAAGGTCGAGACAGTGTAAAAATATGGAGCAGCAGATCAATGCATGTGACAATTGTGCACAAGCTAATGAGTATAAACATGGCAGAGCAAACATAAGAAGCAGCATGGACTCATATAATGCACACGCATAAGTGAACAAAACCTCATGAACCACAGCAAGGGGCAACACAACTATATGAAGTGCACAAAGTATGATTCGCTACAACCTGTTTTCAGAAATGGCAAAATAGCATGAACAGTATTGATGCAAACAGGGTGCAAAGCAGATTACAACCTAAGTATGACAGAGTAGCAGATTAAAGTCAAGAACGAGACAGATTTTTTAAAAATAAAATAAAGAGGGGAAATCATTTTTAATGTTGTTGAAGGTATTAACATATATTTCCAGAAATCCAAGCATCAATATATTTATTTTTCGAAAGAGGACCAATTCAGAAATCTCAAGATTTTTTTTTTCAGAAGTATAAATATACACGACGCTTTTAAATTCAAAGAAATATCCAGAATATCATGAAATATTCAAGCCCAAAATTCTCATATATATCACGACCAAGTCAAGTTATGAAATCAGAGATTTTTTGGATCCTAAGTCCTATAAATACACCAATCGTCACAGGCTTTAAATTATCCAAGTTCGAACAAGCAAAAAGAAAAAATCCGAATTAAATTCATACCAATAAAAAGGAGATTACTTGGATCCAAATCAACGCTCATCAACGTTCGATGAAGAAGAGGATAGCCACTAAACAACTCGAAATCATCACAGTGGCGAACTCAAATTGAATAGAATCGAATCCCTAGAACCGATCACAGCCGCCATTTCTATTTCAATAGGAAACACTAGAGCCGTCATTTTTTTATAGAGACAAAGAGATTGGGCCAAACAAAGTGAAGTAGTGAAGCAATTAACAAAGATGTCGACCAAGTGTTTAAACAAAGGGGATGACCCTTATTTTAAAATCTAGGGTTTTGTTTTTATTTTGAATTGTTTTTCAATTTATAAACTTTCAATCAGTTTCTAGATCTGTAAAACTAGGGAGACGAATTACGGGATTTGTAATTCGGGGAAATCTGGTTTTGGGGATAGAAGCCAGTGCAGGGTTTTGAGCGTAGGGTTAAGAACAGTTGGGAGCGAGTGTCGTGAGTTTACAGGGGATTGTAAGCGTAGAGATTGTTTTAACTCCTAGTAGAAACCTTGGAGAATGCAGCAGTATGCAGGGTTTTGCCGAAGCTGGGTATATCTGTGTGTTATTTATTTTCCGCATCTATTCTGATTATTATCTGTACTTTTATTATTTAATTACTCTGCGAAAATCTGCGTTAAACCCTATTCACCCCCCTCTAGGGTTAATTCAGATCCTACAAGTGGTATCAAAGCAGGTATTTTTTATTTTATATTAACTCTAGAGTCATGAATCTGTCTATCAACGCATTTTCTAAGGGTCGGTCCATAACTAGACCACCAATGTTTAATAGAACTGATTATGCATATTGGAAAGCTAGGATGAAAATTTATTTGAGTTTAGTAAATTATAATGTATGGGATATTATTGAAACGGGTTATAGATCTCCCACTGTTATTGTTAGTGGTGTTGAAATACCTAAATCAAAGACAAGTGGGATGCTAATGATAAAAAATTATTTTCAACCAATGTCAAGGCGATGAATGCTTTAATCTGTGCTCTTGATAAAACAAAATTTAATTGAATTTCTCATTATGAAACTGCACAGGAAATATGGCATAAGTTGGAGGTCACACATGAAGGTACATCTCAAGTGAAGGAATCTCGTCTTGCTCTACTCAGCAATGAATATGAAAATTTCTCTATGCAAAAAGATGAAGATATAAAAGAGATGTATGGACACTTCTCATCACTAGTCTACAATGCAAAAGCTCTTGGCAAAACCTATACCGAAGTGGAATTGATCAGAAAAATATTGAGAGTGCTACCGATGAATTTTGAAGCAAAAGTTACGGCGATTCAAGAGTCAAAAGATCTGAATAAAATAAGCATGGAGGAGTTGATTGGAAATCTCATCATTTTGAGTTGGAGTTAAAAGCAAGAGAAGAACGAAAGAATTCTGAATTAAAGAAAAAGACGATCGCTCTAAATAATACTATTGAAAGTGATGATGAAGATTCCGCTGAAGAGCTAGCCATGGTTTTGAGAAAGTGGGCCAAAGGAAATTACAAGCCACGAAAGAAGAATTCAAAAACCGACAAGTCCGAAAGTTCAGATAGTTCAAACGTTGAAGTGTTTTGCTACAATTGCAAGAAACCCGGACATATCAAACCGAATTGCCCGTAGCTCAAAAATCAAAAGAAGAAGAAGTTCAAAAGAAGGAAGAAGGCTTTTGCTGCTACATGGAATGACGAGGAAGGAGAAGAAGTTTCTGAAAGTGATGAAGAGGAAGCTAATTTGTGTCTTATGGCTCAATCTGAGTCGAAAGGTAGTGAAGAGGTTTCTAGTGAGGTATCGCATTTACCTATAAAGAATTAATTTTAATGTGCCACGACCTCACAAAAACCGTTGATTCTCTTGAACTAAAAGTTAAGAAATTGAAATCTGATAGGTCAAAACTAGTTCAAGAAAATAACAGTTTAGAAAGAAAACTTGAAAAAGTTAAGAATTCACCATTTTTAGAATGCAAAAAATGTCAATTTTTGAGTAATGATCTGCTGAAATTCAAAACTGATTTTGAATTACTCAAAATTGAAAACGTGAATTTGAAAAACGAAAATCGTGATTTTGAGAAGGAAATTGAAAATCTAAGAGAATCTAAAAAACTTGATTTTGAAAAGCGAAAACAATTTGAAATTGAAATTTCTAAGTCCAATGCTAAAATCAAAGCACTTGAAAATGAAAATTTGGTTTTGAAACAAACTGATACTGAAAAGAGGAAAATCGCTATTAATCGTTGTTCAAATTTAATGAAAGAAAATAGCGATCTTAAATTTGAAATTCAACGACTTGAGTCAACTTTGACTAAATTTTCTAAAGGAGAGAAATCGCTGAATATGTTGTTAAAAAACCAATTTTTTGTTTTGAATAAAAAGGGACTTGGCTTTGGATGTGTTCAAGTAGAAAAACAAAATTTTAATGGTTCTTTTAATGGTTTTGAAAACGATCAATTTGAAATTTTGAAATCTAACAATTTCCAAGGGTTTTTAAATCATAAACGAAATAATAACTCGTTTAAAAACAATTCATTTAAACATGTTTGGATTCCAAAAAATTACAAAATGTTTTTGAATAAATCTAAACGAATTTGGGTTCCAAAGGGTACTACAGTGGATAGTAATGGATTGTTATATAAAAGGGTTTGGGTACCAAAACGTGTAAACGAAGATAAGAGTGGTAAAACAATTTTTTTAGACCACTTGATTCTATAAACATTTAGGTACCAGGGAAAGGCTAAGGAACAATTGTGTTTAAGAGATAAAAATTCAAATTGTTCCATTTTATTGAATTGGTTGAAGTTCCTCAGCCATAGATTCAGAGTTGGAGATTCATTGGATCACATCGATTATGGTAAGTCAGGTATGATCTCTAAACTCGTATTTTTATTCCTTTTTTAGTTTATTTTCTTTTTTAGTTTTTATTTCTTTTATTTTCTTTATTTTTTACTTGGTTGTTTTTGAAATCATTCGTTATTGATTGTTGAAATTCTTGGATTATAAAAATTGATTTTTTTTCTCTCAGGTGCTTTCAAATAATTATCTTCAGATTTGATCGTTGACTGTTTCTTGTGCTTTTTTTAAAAATTCTCTAAAATTTTCACTTATGATTCTTGCATTGGAAATGAACTTGTGCTGCTCCGATAAGGAAATTGGTTTGATTTGGTGATTGGACGATAAATTGAAAAATCAGTGATTAAATATCATTAAATTCCATAGACAATTTAAATTAAATATATAAGTGGTTTTAAAATTGTCTAGGTGCAATCAATAAAATATTAGATAATTTCATATTCCACTGATTGGTTTTGAAACTGTTTTTCAAACTTGCATTGATATTTTCAAAAACTCCTCTTGGAATTAATATTTTCAATTTTAAAATTATTCAAAAATTGAAATTATTGATTGATTTGAACCGTTTTGTGACTCATCAAAATTATTAATAGATTTATGAAATTGTGATGAGTTGTGAGTATGATATAATTCATAACTAGAGGATATGTTATTTTAAATCTCATGATGATTGGACAAAATTTATAATATCTTTGAATTAGAACTTATTTCACGACCATCTTCTATATCTACCATATTTTTGTCATTCATCATGGTTTTATTTAATTTGGGGAGTTCTAATTATTCTTGAAATTAAAAATAAAATAAAAAATAAAAAAATAACAAATAATTTATCCTTGGTATTCACTCCCATTTAAAAGTCCTCGCGGTTATGCGTGGGTGAATTACCTTAATCTCTATGTGCTTCCTTTCTCACTTAAAAGACCTTTGGGTTGTGCATGGATGGAACTCATTAGAGAGGATAAAGTTAAGTTACTACTAACACCATTTAAAAGACCTTTGGGCTATGCGTGGTTAGAAAGTTCTTAACACAATTTGAGCATTTTTAAAATCTTCAAAATTCATATTCAAATATTCAATTTTTTACTGAACTCTCCTTATTCAATAAAATCCATCATAAATCCATTCATTCTGAAAGTGAAATTTGCTTCTGATTTAAAGATTATTATGATTTTTGTTTGATTAAATTGGATTTGCGATATATATATTCTCACTTTGAATTTGAATTTATATTTATGGTCTAAATTTGTCACTATTTTGATCTCTATTATCCTTTTGATGATAACAAAAGGGGGAGAATGGTCAAGATTTTGATTGATGAGTATTTAATTCAAAAATGTTTTAAGATAGGAAATTAAATATCTAGAGGGAGAATGGTCAATTGTATTTCATCATTCATATTTTCCACATATATAGGGGGAGTTCAGTTGTGGGGGAGCAAACAAATAGGGGGAGTAATATATTTCATGCTCAAACACATTCAATTTTTTTTATTTGTTTGTCATCATCAAAAGGGGGAGATTGTTGTATATAACACTGTTGTATACACAATTATATGATTTTTGTTTGATGATAACAATCAAATATATTTTATTATTGAATGTGTTTGTAACTGTACTGGTATACTACACATCAGATAGGAATATAGTATTTCTATTTAAATAAAATACAACTATACAGAAATTTAAATATTCACACAGTATTTTATTTGAATAAGAATATTTTATTTCAATATTTAAACAGTACAGATTTACAACTCCACTATTTGTATATACATCACTGATATACATTTCAATATATTCAATTTCATACTCAGCTTCTCTCTATAACACTTACACTCACATATACAAACACTCTCATTAACTCATACATTGACACTGTTATTGTCTTCTGTCTTCACTGCATCTTCACTGACAGCCCAGTCATCATCTGCTTACCTGTCACATTAAACACACACACAGTACACTGCAATATAAATGAAATTAAATACAAGCAAATAAAAATTTATTTTTAAATTTTATTTGCCTCATAATTTCTGTGTGTTTCTCATCATTTTTCTATACTTAGTCTGATATGCAGGGACAGAAAAACTCGTTTGGATGGCCGCATATACACACGTGTATATATATACACGTGTGCACGGCCTTGCCAATCCAGTGTGCAACTGAGGAGTAGCCACATGGACCATCTCGACTCAATGCACAACATATCAAAAAAGTCGAGCTCAATACATGACAAAAACAAGGCAATTAGCGTTTAACACAGTCGAGCAAAAGGTCAAAGTTCAAGAAAGTGGAACAGCTCATAACAATAACATGGAAAGGCATTTCAAATTCACAAATTTTAAATGAAGTCAAGGGACAAGTCAGAATGGACAGTATGAACAAGTGAAACAACTCAAGCCATGTTTGAAAATATTGACACAACAGCAAATACATGCAAAGATGCCAAATAAGCAAGTGTGAATTTCTACAAAAAACAGTGACATAGCTTAAAGTAGTCGATAAATAGCATGGAGCATAAATATACACAAATGGACATATACAAAGTTAAACAAAATATGTGATTGGCAATTGCAAGTGGCAAGCAGCATATGGTTAGAGATATGTATACAAGTGTACATGCTGCAATTTTTTTTAGTCAGGCAAGTGTGTGAGTCGTGCACAAGTTCAAGTCAAGTGTCAAATATGATGGTGCGGCAAACATGAAGTAGGCAGTGTCAACATGGCACATTAATGGATCAGCTCAAATACAAGCAATTAGGTTCATGGCAGAATATATATGCATCAAGACAGTGAACACATCATGGCCAGTTTTTTTTAAGGAACATATTTTTTAGGCAAGAACAGAATGTAAGTACAACAATTTAGGAAATAATGTTTTTGGCATTTTCTTATAAATGTATACACAGTAGCAAGTAAAGACAGGACAAATTCAAATGATATTGAACAGTCCTAAAACTACATGGTCGAGGCAGCAATATACGTACATGTGGTATATCAATTGCACAAGACTAAACACAAAAAATGACTAGGTACAAGTGGATGCTACAGCATATGGCAAAGAATGGATAACATGGCAAAAAAAAGTTTAACAAAAGTGGTGACATATTTCATATGTTATAGACTTGGCAAAACTCTCATATGATAAGCAAACATCATGCATGCAACTAAGGATATATGTGTGTGAGCAAAGATGGAGTGGATATAAGAATCCACTTATGGTACAACAGTTCATCAACACAGCAAGTGATAATGGTGCGACCAAGTGTGCAAGTGTAGCAAGGTGGATAAGCATAAGTAATATGGTGATCCCAATATACACAAATGAAGATTCAACAAAAATGTAGTAGTATATACAGTGGATATGGTGACATGTATGTACACATACACAACATCTCAAGAAAATTTATGGCAGCAATGGCCGAGAAAAAGTAAATGCAGCGTAGATCGAGTACAATATGTCATGGTGTCAACATTTTTTAAAAAGATAGGGACAAATTTCAAAACTTAACAACAGAGGCTAATTTCATATCTAAATTTCATCAAAGGCAAGTGAATTACAGTGTAGGCATATAAGTGCAAGAGCGCACACGGCATGTTTTAAGTATCAACAAGATCAAGGTCGAGACAGTGTAAAAATATGGAGCAGCAGATCAATGCATGTGACAATCGTGCACAAGCTAATGAGCATAAACATGGCAGAACAAACATAGGAAGCAGCATGGACTCATATAATGCACACGCATAAGTGAAAAAAACCTCATGAACCACAGCAAGGGGCAACACAACTATATGAAGTGCACAAAGTATGATTTGCTACAACATGTTTTAAATGGAAAAATAGCATGAACAGTATTGATGCAAAAAGGGTGCAAAGCATATTACAACCTAAGTATGACAGAGCAACATATTAAAGTCAAGAACGAGACAGATTTTTTAAAAATAAAATAGAGAGGGGAAATCATTTTTAATGTTGTTGAAGGTATTAACATATATTTCCAGAAATCCAAGCATCAATATATTTATTTTTCGAAAGAGGACCAATTCAGAAATCTCAATATTTTTTTTTCAGAAGTATAAATATACACGGCGCTTTTAAATTCAAAGAAATATCCAGAATATCATGAAATATTCAAGCCCAAAATTCTTATATATATCATGACCAAGTCAAGTTACGAAATCCAAGATTTTTTGGATCCTAAGTCCTATAAATACACCAATCATCACAAGCTTTAAATTATCCAAGTTCGAACAAGCAAAAAGCAAAAATCCGAATTAAATTTATACTAGTACAAAGGAGATTACTTGGATCCAAATCAACGCTCATCAACGTTCGATCGAAGAAGAGAATAGCCACTGAACAACTTGAAATCATCACACGAGAAAGTGGCGAACTCAAATTGAATAGAATCGAAACCCTAGAACCAATCACAGCCGCCATTTCTATTTCAGAAGGAAACCCTAGAGCCGCCATTTTTTACAGAGACAAAGAGATTGGGCCAAACAAAGTGAAGTAGTGAAGCAATTAACAAAGAGGCCGGCCAAGTGTTTAAACAAAGGGGATGACCCTTAATTTTAAATATAGGGTTTTGTTTTTATTTTGAATTGTTTTTCAATTTATAAACTTTCAATCAGTTTCTAGATCTGTAAAACTAGGGAGACGAATTACGGGATTTGTAATTCGGGGAAATCCGATTTCGGGGATAGAAACCAGTGTAGGGTTTTGAGCGTAGGGTTAAGAACAGTTGGGAGCGAGTGTCGTGAGTTTATAGGGGACTGTAAGCGTAGAGATTGTTTTAACTCCTAGTAGAAACCTTGGGGAATGCAGCAGTAGGCAGCGTTTTGCCGAAGCTGGGTATATCTGTGTGTTATTTATTTTCCGCATCTATTCTGATTATTATCTGTGTTGTTATTATTTAATTACTCTGCGAAAATATGCATTAAACCCTATTCACCCCCCTCTAGGGTTAATTTAGATCCTACACAAACCCCATTGGTGGTTCGGCTCACTTATCCGTGATTTGTCGGGGTTTGAGAATGTCTGTGTTAGGCGTCGAGTTTGAGTGCGACGCACGTCTTGTTCCATGAGGTACGGTTTGATTCTAGGGATGGATTAGTTTCCTAGAACATCTTGATGTATCTATCGATGATTTACGACTTGTACCAATAGTTGTGAGTTTCCTTATGTTTTTAATGAGGTTCGGGGTTTACCCCGAAGCACGAGATTGGTTTTCGCACAAACTTGGTAGAGAATACAAAGCCAGTTGCATTACCTGTGCGCCATATGGCTCCTAAACGAAAAGAGGAAACTTGATAAGCATGTGGCGGGGCTACTTGAGAAGAGATTTGATAGGTGAATCATATCAGGATGGGAAACCTATTGAAGACAATCCTTGAGGAAGCCCATCATTCCAAGATGACTATTCATCCAAGTGGCGATAAAATGTATAGAGTTCGAGATAGTTGGGCCAAACTTGCGAAAGGAAGTGAAAATAAAGAAGGAAGAAAAGATTGGATGAGTTCCGACTTGCATACTTGGATCGGAGGTTAAGAAGCTACACAATCAAGAAGTCAAGTTGGTGAAGGTCCAGTGGGGAGACAATAAAAAAGATGCAACTTGGGAGACCGGAGATAAGATTTTTACGCTTCGTACCCTTTCCTTTTTAAGGGAATGTTCTTAACTTCTCTTCCAAAAGCTTTTATTCGCATTTGCTTCTACAATCTGAA
Organism: Allium sativum; assembly: GCA_030737875.1. Classification (NCBI taxonomy): domain Eukaryota; kingdom Viridiplantae; phylum Streptophyta; class Magnoliopsida; order Asparagales; family Amaryllidaceae; genus Allium; species Allium sativum. Next base: position 197,926,323 of record CM060919.1, on the reverse strand, counting down.
TATATCCTATCAATCGAATCTTCGACCTTTAGGTAGGAAATCCCATGATTGTAAACATGTGTTTGAGACATGTTATGTTTGATGGATGCAAGTGGATGCAATTGTTTGCTAGTGGTTGCCCGTGGATGCATATACACACACTAGGCACTAGATCGGCTCAAAAACACTCTCATACTGCATATGGATGTGTATGCATTTTCAATTTTTATGGATGCAAAATGGTTGACTCATCACATGGATGTTTCATATGAATGAATGACTGTGCACTCATATAGAGGTTATAAGTGCATTGGGAATAATTGCATACATGTTGGACTCATGGCACTAACATAATTTGCATTAAGGAGGTCAACGGAATCAGTAGACCGCCTGATCTTTTGCATTAGATAGGGGACATGTACACACACTTTTGCATATGTTCATTAGGCATTAGAATAGTTTTAAGGACAATGAATGCTTGTGGATGATGGATGAGTAGATGGATGATGGATGGTAGGATACATTCTTCTTAACTTGAAGATTTCGAGGACGAAATCCTTTAAGAAGGGGAGAATGTGAGCAAGATCATTGGTGTTTATTTCCAAATTTTGAAAGTGAGGAAGATGTATAATTCCAGTTGAGACGTAGTGAAAATACTTAGACTGTTTCGATAAATATTTTAATCTTCATTGTTTGTAATGACATATAAACAAATGTAACGACCCACCTTTTTGCCCATTTTCGGCGGTAATTAAACCGACTTAAATCATTCAGAAAGACGAATTGTTATGGGTACATACGTATATTGAACAAAACAACATAACTTTTTATTTCATTACAAAATGTTACATCAGAGTTACCAGGAATACATCAAAGTATATCAATATTTACACAGCGGAAGAAATATATAACCATACTCTCAGCGGAAGAACAAAACATACAGCGGAAGCTTCAACTCTATCGTGGACTCCAACTCTGAAAGCGCTCTGGATCCTGCTCCAACGATCTATAACTGCAAACTAAACTACTAGCTGCCCGTGTGGAAATTAATGGGCAGCTAGTAGTTTAGTTTGCAGTTATAGATCGTTGGAGTAGGATCCAGAGCGCTTTCAGAGTTGGAGTCCACGATAGAGTTGAAGCTTCCGCTGTATGTTTTGTTCTTCCGCTGAGAGTATGGTTATATATTTCTTCCGCTGTGTAAATATCGATATAATTTGATGTATTCCTGGTAACTCTGATGTAATATTTTGTAATGAAATAAAAAGTTCTTTTGTTTTGTTCAATATACGTATGTACCCATAACAATTCGTCTTTCTAAACGATTTAAGTCGGTTTAATTACGGCCGAAAATCGGGAAAAAGGTGGGTCGTTACATTTGGTATCAGAGCTTTGGTTTGTACAAAGCTATGGGTACGACGTATTTTGAACAAAAGATAGGACTCATCAGAGTTATAACGTCTCATTAGAGATAGGGTCAGAAATGCCCTAGAATGAGATTTTGGAATATTATGTCTAGAGAGCGTATTTTGAAATCCATATAATGTATTTTTGAACTAAGTAAATCATTTTGAAAGTATGATTATTTTGAAATATAATTTAAATTAAGGGTTTTGAGTATTGTATTCGACGTCAAAATTTGGACTATCGATATGTAGGGATTTTGAATAAACGCTATTCGAAAAGCCTGAAACAAATGCATCTAAATCAATATTCATTCAGAAATCACCCAAAACATCCATTACAACCATTCAGCCAATAAATCAGTATTAATCTGTTCTACGGGTTTGCAAGCATTAGAATCCCAACTGGTTATTTAATTAAATTAAATAATTTATTATTTGCCAACTTTGCAGATTTACATACATGCATGTCTGTTCTAAGCAAAAATCCTCAATCACACACAACCATCTAACCAAACTTATTTCACAATTTAATTGAATTACAATATACTAAATTATTCTAAGCAAAAATTCTCACTTACAATATACTAAATTATTCCCATATTTATTGAATTAAATTGTGAAATAAGTTTGGTTGGATGGTTGTGTGTGATTGAGGATTTTTGCTTAGAACAGACATGCATGTAAATCTGCAAAGTTGGCAAATAATAAATTATTTAATTTAATTAAATAACCAGTTGGGATTCTAATGCTTGCAAACCCGTAGAACAGATTAATACTGATTTATTGGCTGAATGGTTGTAATGGATGTTTTGGGTGATTTCTGAATGAATATTGATTTAGATGTATTTATCATATTGGACCTCTAAAGAAATTGAATTGAGTTGAAGTGAAAGTATATATTCTATTTGAATATGAAGGTATTTCGAACATAAGTCAATTTGGGATAAATTGAAATCTTTGAGGAATATATATTCTATTGGAATATAGGTCGATTTTGAAATATTATATGATTATAATATAAGGATATGGAAATATATTCTAATTTAGAATACGATCGGTTTGGTTTGATTTTTTGACAGTTTGATATGTAAATATATTCTATTTGAATATAAACTTGGTTCGAAACAGAATATGACATTTTGAGATGAATCGAACCTTTGTGAAATATAAAAGAACCAACCGATGTGAAAGATGTAAGCGTTGGTTGTCAAAGAGACCGGAGTCGACATAAGGCATACTCTCTGCCAGCGTCGATACCAATTTGACAACTGTGAACATTATGATGTATCTAGAATGAGTATGATGACATGGAGGCGATTATTGAATCGAAGAAGATGAACGATATCGAAATAGCCCTGACCTTCGGGTCAGAATTGAAATGACTAAAACAGGAGCTATACCGTGACTAATTGAGGTAGCACCTTTGATCGGACACACTTCTTCGATACTATTTCTATGACAATGACGATGATGATGATTTGGGCCCATTTATGACTTTGGGAGTGTGTTCCGAGGTGGACGGTAGTGGCTGCTATGCGTTACCACCGGTCCGGGAGTGCAATTGGTAGAATCCTACCCTGGGCATTGCCTCGAGTCCCTTGTCATACTATCCTTATCGAGCCCCATAAGATTTTGATTTGTATCATACCTATGGAGTGCCCTCTGATGCCATCGTTTATGGTGGGTTTACGGTACTGTATAGACTATGGTATTATAAACGGTGTAAGGGTAAAAAATGTAATCTCGCTTACGCTATTTTCAGTATTTATACTTTACTGAGTAGACACTATTATAATAGCGTATTATACTATCTATGTATTAGTTTAACGGATCATTGAGGGATGGAAAAATCCCGTAACATCTCTTGAGTTACTGCACCCATGACACTGATGTTATTTCGTATTTTGATTTGACTAATATGAGAATGATTTAGTGTTGATCCGAGTGTTTGTTGTGTTTCTTTTATGTAATACGCTCGGGTCAGCAGATGTTGCAGTTAATGAAGATTACTTTGCCTTGGAGACTGAAGACGAAGATTTGGTATATATCTATTATATATATTTCCGCTGCATCTTGTTTCCGCTGCCATATTGTGTATATCCGTTTATGTGCAACTCTGATTTGTCATTTGTACGCTATAGTCAAATGTATATATTCCAATTGTTTTAACTGCTATTTGTCTATTATATGTTGTCCTTCCGATGTGAGATTCTGAAATTTGTTTTTCTCTTCTTTCTTCTTTTCCTTCTTTTCCCAATAACCGTCTGTATTTGTGATTTGTTTGGGTCGACATGTGTGGTTTATTGTCGATTTGAACGGTCAAAAATATGGGTCGTTACACGAGGTTAGGCCCAACTATGGAATAAGACTGCCCGGACCCGACCGGCATATCCAGCACCCACACATTGTAGGCCTAATGTGGGAGGTCTAGCCCATTATAACCACAATTGGGCATGGTAAAGAAATGGATTACTTAACCTAATTTAATATGAATATGGACTTAAGTTAGGGTTAAGTAAAATTGGATGGGTAGTGAGGAGGGGTTAAGTAAGTTAGAGGGGATAGGTAATATATATATATATATATATATATAATATAGGCCCACATACTTAATCCAATACATGTTATGTAATTAAAGACACCTAAGTGGCATACATGACGGGTAGATAAAATAATAAAGGCTATGTAATTAAAGATCATCCTTTTAGGGTACACGTAGTCAGTGGAAAACCAAGTGGGGATACAAGACAACGGGGAGAGCTTGTATCATATTGTGTGGGAGTTATGTAATTAAAGATCACCCTTTAGGGTATACATAACTAGTATAGGGCTATGTAATTAAAGATCACCCTTTTAGGGTATACATAGTCAGTGGAAAACCTAGTGGGGATACAAGACAAAGGGGAGAACTTGTATCATATTGTGTGGGACCCATTTCAGTCAGTAACCCGTAGTTGGTATCAGAGTAGAGAACTCCGTACTAGGCGGAGAAGGGACACACTTACTGATTGATTATGAGAGATCCAAAATGTGACGGGTGGTGTAGACGGCGCAAACCGACCGGGAACATGTGCGTGCATGGGCCGGGCAGAGGGGGACAAGACGACCGTGACACCGGTAGGTATCCCTGTGCACATCTTGGGTTGCAACTTTAGGGAAGTGATACCCTACTATGGGGCCAGCACAGGATATCTACAGAGTAGGGAGCCGATCGATTAGGGTAGTGGTTAGGGTATACTTGGACGTATGACCTAAGCCTACCAGCTTATAGTGGAAGGGATCATTTCATTTCAGTTATACTAGTAATAGTGCAGAGTAGTCATTAGTGAAGCATGTATATACCTCACCTTATCTTCCTTGTCACACCTGCCATTTGTATAGCGATCTCTCTTATCCACTTTATGCCTGTCATGTTCACCTTTATTTATTTACTGGTTAAAAGTCACTAGACTCGCCAGACTTTATGTCTGACCCCTTTTTGTTTTTCCTTCTCTCTTCCATTCCCCTCCCCCCAGGTTCTCAGGGAGGAAACACCCAGTCTTAGCCAGGATTTGGATATCATCTTGTTAGGAGCTACTGTTGAAGTATGGCTCGAGTCTTTCTCTCTGCTGTGGCTTACTCTTTTATTCGGGAATAATGTTTTCTTTTAATCCCTATGTACTCTGATTATGCAAGACAGAAGTATTTTGTTGTAATGGTTTTATGAATTATGGTATTATAAACCACGTGATTATGATTTATGTCTGAAATAATTTTTTTGAAACTTCCGTTGCTATCTTCATTTATCTGTCTTGTAATTATTCTATGTCTGTTTACCTACAATGCTTCACAGAACTTAATGCATTCGCTTAGTGAGTGACATTAACGGACGTGGGGTGTTTCAGTATGAGATGGTTGCAACACAAATGCATCGAACACTCATATAGAAATTATATGCGTATTAGGGTGTTTTGCAGACATTTTGCATCACATATTACACTTTCATCGTAGGACTGAGCTCACTTAGCCAGTTTGCGGTGCATAATCACATCAAGTAATGGATGTTTGTAAATAACATGGATGTATAACATGTTCATTATAACGAGTTGTGTTTTTCTCCTCTTCGAAAAGATTCCGGGACAAAATCTCTCTTAAACGAGAAGATTGTAACACCCTATAAAATATACCCTAAATAGACAGATAACTAAATTAAGTATAAGTAATGATAAATTCAACAAATATTAAAGTGTTGAAAATAAGAATTTTGAACTGTTAGGAATTGGCCAAGAAAACATTACTACTGGATTCGTGGTGAGATTCTGATCTGTTTTCAGATTTTATTTCTCGAAAAAGGAGCCTGTATGAAGAAATAATCAATAAAACAAGTTGGACGGTAATTATATAAACATGAGATTTGAATTTCAAATAAAATAAATATAAATTTGGAATATAAAGATATATTGGTTAGCATAATAGAATATTACCTAAGGATTTGAATTTTTTTGTGTGTATGTATACATATACATACATACACACACAAGAGGGGACAAGAATGAATAATAAACGTAAGAATTAATTGTAATTATTATAAAAGTTAAATTAGAGCAAAACATATCTCCTAACATCGACACCAGAAGGGGGTTTACCACACCACAGAAGGGGGGCCGATTGGCCAGTCAACCACCCTCCGGATCGAGGGTGGGAGAGAGGAATTGTTTCTAATTTTTCTTCATTGGACTATCCAGATTAAATCTAATCGATCCTACTGTCCACATACACACTAGAAACTATAAAAACACCTTATAGCCTCTCCTCAAAACCCTAGCTTCATCTTCCTCCATGCCTTCGTTATGCCTCTCCTCCATTTCTTAATTCTAGATACAAGTTAGGTTTCTTCTCTTCTTCTAACCTATATTCTATCGCTTCTAATCTGAGTTCTTATATAGATTCTAGAATTAAGTATAATGTATGTACGAGAATTTAAATATGATTCAGTGTTCCATAACACTTTTTATTATATTGAAATTATAAATACAAGGAGGTTCAGGTGATACATAACATGTATACCAACTAATACAACACGACTCTCTTTCGTGTAGGGAAGACATTCAGCTATCAAGCAAAAAACATGAGGAACAAACTAACATACCAAAAGCATTACAAGGACACAAAACAAATTACGTATTACATATTTCATGACACAATATCACACTGGATGACTTACTACAGGTAGCAAGAAACAACTCCAAGTGCAGATAGCATGAAAGCCTCATTTTGTTGTAGTATGTGAGTCTTTACTCTCGGAAATAGGTGAGTTTTGCTTCATTTGGGATCAATTCAAAGAGCGCTTCTGATAGAGATCCCTTCCAAAGTCGTGAAGAAATTCTTGGTCGATAAGGCTAAGAAGTAGAAGTCAGCTGGTTCTAGTTCATAGCATAGCGTAGCACCTTCTACAAAGAAGAAGTGTTATGTTTTCGGTGCCAAAGATCATCTTATTTGTGAATGTCCTAAATCATAAATTTGTCATATTTGCAAGAAGGAAGGACACTAGTCGACTTCTTTCCCTGCAGCTTTTGATTCTTGTAAATTAGCTAAGCTTAATGTTGTGGAGATAACAGGTGGCTCGTCTCAACCTTTAGGTACCCTTTCTATTTTAATATTATGTCTTGTTCCATGAATGTTTTACTTGTAGAATATTTTCCATGGTTAAACAACACTTCAAATTGCAAATTTTGAAGGTGGGTTTGCAACTCTCCTTTATAAGTTTGCATATTGTTCTTAATTGTGTTGTGATAATTGTGGGACGAAGTGTCTTAATCATCCCGAAACCTGAAATCTCTATCATTGAGTAAATTTTGGGCTTTGGTTCTAGTGACCTTTTATCTTTGGGGTGTGTGATGCTTATCATGGCTATCAAGCATTCTCTTCTCTTTTGATGTATGAGATTTCAATGATACATCTCTAGTTCTAATTGATCTATGTGATTTCTTTTCTTTTCATGCTGGTATGTAAATTTTTTGTGGGATTTCAATGAGTGAGTAAGAGTAGGCTAACTCAATTTGAAGTCACGTCCTTAAATCCTAACTTCTTATCTTATGTATTAATGATCAGTTTTCTATTCTCCTTCTTGAAGATTGGTGGTGGTTTGAGCTTTTGCTCCCTTAAAGTTTTGAGATAATGTAAATATATCTCAAATTCTTGTAACACATGAATCTCTCCTTACGTTGGGTTTGTTTGGGTTGGCGCCTACAGAAACAGTTGAATTCTTGCAGTAATCTTATTATTTGAATTTAAATCGTTGTTCATTTTCCCTTAATGATGTCTAGTAGGAAGAATTTTGGAAATTCACGAAATCCTTGCGAATTTAATCATAGTTTAATATGGTGGTCTATCCTCATATTAGCTTCTCCTTTTATTGATTTTATCAGTAAATTGTTTTTTGTTGAGAAAACATTTTGATACCACTCCTGGACTAAGCTCAAGTCTCAATACTTGCTTTCGATCTTGTGATTTGAATTGTCTGTGGAGTATTTTAAGAATTCTAGTCATTATGTCTGATCAACGTTGTCGACAAGAACTTATTAAATACTGGAATGAGATATTCGAATGTAGTTGCTTGGGGATAACGAAGGTTTGATCAGAGTGCGCAGTGGAAGCTAGTTGATCGTTTTGGCGAAGCACATAAATAATCAATATATATTTGGAATATTTTTATAAAAAACTCATTTTCTATAGTTAGTAGAATGATAAGAAGAAAGATTTTGAATGTTAAGCATTCAAAAATAAATCTACTAGATGATTTTGTTAATTCTAATAATTATAAGTAAAGAGTAATTGTAGTTATTAATTGTGTTGATATGCCTAGACGTTGTTCAAGAACTCTGGTCAAGACAAGGGATGCCTCAGGTCGATAGGGATTCCAAAGCAACGCATGAGATATTATTTACATGAGCAATAATCGATATGTATTTTTATAGTAAAGAGTTGATTTTTATAACTATTCTAGTTAACCAAATTAAGGAAATTTGAGTTTTTATGAGTAATCAACAGTAATTATATAGTTATTTAATGGCTTGACTTATAATTTATCATTTGTTAAAGCTTGAAGATTTAGTAAATGACAATAGTATTGGATTTAAAAGCCAACTCTAAATTACAATTATGAATTTAGAAACTGGATACATATGGATTGAGTGAACCAAAGTTTTAATGACTTTATGACCTTTATCAGTGTGTGTGTGTGTATATATATATAATCAAAGGGTTTGAGATTTGGTATTTGAGAACTTAAAGTAAAACAATTAAAGGTGTTTTGTGAACTTAATTAGGTAAAGTTTCAAGAATATTTTTTTTACTAGAAGCCCCTTCTAGTCTGATGGATTGTAATGCTAAAGTCTTTAAGGCAAGATTTAGAATTCATGTACCTTTCCTCATTATTTGAAATTGAAGCCCATGACTTTACATTAGGGGTTTTCAGCATTATTATCACCTTTTGTCGTCTTCACGGAAAGAATCAGTTAGTTATCCTTTGAACTTGATCTTCCTTTCGAATCAGATTCTATCTTTTTTCTCGTTTTGTTTAAGGAATCGTAAAATTTTCACCAAATCATTTTTTGTTGCCCATGGTTAAAATGCACTGTTTATCGATGAGTGTTGTTAAAATCTTTAAAAGCTTTTAAAAAAAGCCTATTTCTATTTACTTCCATAGAAGTTAGCCATCTAACTGAGTCATGCCTACGTCCTCACTCAACGTGTATCATGCTTTCCTTTTGTAGGAATGCTATCAAAATTTGATTTGGAATTTGATTCTGGTGCTTTAGAGAAGCTTGAAATCTCACTCAAGTTTTTCTTATGTATGTATCCTTGGCTAAAAGGATGCGTACCTACGGAGTCAAGAGTGGGTCGCTCATGGGGGAAATTAAAGAATTTCCTAAGCAGTTTTATCTAATCTTCCTTTCCTTCTGTTATAGAGGTGAGAAAACTTAAAACTCAAGCTTAACTTTCTTTTCATTTATCTTTTGTGGATGGAATAAACCAGTTTAAACACGACTTATCCCTAAGGAAATTGCGAGGACCCAATTTTCGTAGGAGGAGCGGTCTGTAACAACTCGGATTTTTGGGGATTACCTGCTAATGAATAACCGCTATAAGATGAATATTAAAGTGGCATTAAATTAAATTTATCATTAATGGGTAATTTGACTTAAATGATTAAGTTGGAACTTGAATGTGTATATATATATATATATAAAGTCTTGGGATTTAATTATAGGAAAGAAGGGAATGTTTAATCATTTAAAATAATAATAATGAGGCTTGGTTCTAATAAACTTGGGTTTGTGGTTAATTATTTATTGCTAGTTTGTTTTTCGTATCTTGGGGTAAATTGATGATTAAGTAAAATTTGATGCTTGGACTAATAATAGATCAGTTTGTGAAAGCTAAGATTTGTTTATAATACTATGTGTTTGACTTTACATATTGGCATAATAATAATTTGCAAATAGAAAATAAATGCTTTAAAATATATTAGTATGCAAACCTTAGTTTAAATTATAGATATTTGTGGTTTTTAGTCAAACAAATATGATTTATGAATTTTAATGTTAAAATATTGTGTTTTTTGACACAAAGAAAAATTCTGATAAATTTATATAAGGACAAAGGATTACAGTAGTATAAAAGGTAGAAAATAAAATTTTTAAATGTTTTTGGTGATTTCTGTATTAATAAGGAGTAATTAAAATTGGTATTTACATTATTATGTAAATTTACACAAATTTAAACATAAAATTTTCATATTTTGTGTAAAAACTAAATTTGCCGCAAATTGTATAAATACTAATGTTAAAAATCCTTCAAAATGTCTTATATATGTTGGTTACAAAATTTAATTATGTTGTTTGTTGTTAAACTAAGTTAAGTGTGCTTCGAAATGGTATAGGAATGGGTTAACTGTGTTAAAATATATTTAAATATGTGTTTGAATGGCCTAAACCTTCACTAACTAGCTTAATTATTTAATTAAAGGACTAATTATCTCTTTTGGTCCTTAATGGTATGCTAGGGAAAGAAGTACCCAGAAAAATTATTGCCAGTATGTATTATTTCTTGCCATACTTCCCTTCCTCTCAGAAACAAAGATTTCTAAGAACTCAAAAGAAACTCACTGTAATTCAAAACCTAGGCTCCTAAATCAATCCAAGTTGTTAATTTAAGTTATTACAAGTTTACTCCAGCAGGTAATTTATCCAAATATACAAGTTTATTCCATCATTTCCTGTTTGTTGAGAAATATTTACTTCATGTTGAAGCCATACATTGCATATGGCTGTAGTGTTTTTTTTTTGGGTGATAAATCCACTTCTCTCAAGCATTAGAGCCTAAGATTTTTTCAATTATTTCTGCAATTTGTTGTAGAGGTGAGTGTTCACTCACGCATTCTAGTTTCAAATTGTTTAATTTGTGCTTATTTCAGTAAAAACCTGCGGCTGTGATGATAGTCTTGGTTATTGGTGTAAAACACATCCTAAGTGTGACTTTGTGCTGTTGTATCCCTTCTATACCCTATTGTTTTCGTATGATCCTTGTTGCATGTTGTTGCCGAATCTTTGGTGTTTCAATGTTCCAATCTTCATGTTAATCCGATCAACTTTGGTCAGGCAATTTAATCTATGAAGTTGTGCTTTGGCAACGCCGATCGCCAAGAAAATAATGTGTATAATGGGTCAACCAAGGCCTTAGAGGGGTCGACCAGTATATGTGTTATTGCACAGAAGCTACCTGCTCCTTGTTGTGTTGTTTTCTGATGAAAGTTTCACATAAGAGCTTGATTTTCTAAGTGATTTTATGTTGCTTCTCTACCCGACTTTGATAGTACTCAAGCTTGGTAAACCAAGTTATATTATGCTCAATCTGAATCTCGCATTTAAGGAATTTTTTATGATTTGTTATTGAGTTTATGATGAGTTTTGATAATGTTAAACACATATGTACATTTTCGAACTAGTTTTACCTTTAATAAATAAACATCATTTTCGTTATAGCTTAGAGGCTAAAATAATTTTATGGCTTTAGTTTTCAATAACAAACAGCCTTGAAGTAATAATATAAATTTATTTTAGAAATATAAAAGATTTCTAAGAATAAAATCAATTGGTTTTCGAAAAATCATTTTATAAACTTGATTCTGAAAACCAAATATTTTCTCTATAAAAATCTACACTTTTCTGCACCCTTCAAGAAGACTTAATGAAGGTTAAACGTTACGGTAAACCCATTATGGGACAAGAAGGTATACAAAATCAATTAATCCAAGATCATCTAATTGAAGTTGATGATTTATTGCTTTGTTGATTTCTGTTGTATCCATTATGGAGCTGACTAGCCAGTGGTAAACCGATAGCGAGAACGTGTGGTATGGGATGCAAAGTTATCACTAATAAGTTTAGCGACTGAGAGTTTGCAATGCATATTTTGTTTGTTGTTAAGCCATTACCAGATGTTGTGGTCCCATACGTATAATAATATATGTATGAAGTTGTTTGGTGTATGTTGGTTGTTGTTATTATATGCAGAGAAAGCCACATAGTTAGGCCTAACACGTTAAATTTACACTTAGCTAAGTTCAGGGGGAGCTATTTGCACGTGCACTACTTTGTTGTTTCAGATCCGAATTGTTGTTTGTTGATTTGTTGCTTCGATGATTCTGACCTTAGGGTCACATATCGAATATTTGTTGACTTTGGATCTTATATATATATATATATATATATATATTGATGGTGGATCAATAATTGTTGTTGTTGATTTGATCTTACGATCATATTTGAAGTTTTGATGTCATTTAATTTCATATCCATATACTATGTTGATTTTGATGTTTGATGATAGTCCTTCTCTTCGGATATTACTTAACTCTTATGAGTTACATATGTTGTTTTGATGGTTTTGATGCTGTCATCACTTATTCTATTTTATGGTGTTGTGTACTTAGCTTATGGCAAGTACTTAATCTTAGTTGAATACCCCCTACCCATAACATGTTAAACTGAATCATATTTCACTGACATTGTTACTCCTCCATCTCTTAGATAAAGAGTTGCACATCCTATCCTTATATATATATATATATATCATTACTTACTTTTAACTAGACTGAGTCATATATGTTAATGCTCGGGTCAGACTAAGCTTTTCTGGTATCACTTTAGCTGCTGTAGACATGCTTTGCTTCTGCTGTGGATCTCTCTCTCTTTTAAGGTAGCCATTTTTGATGTAGTTATTTTGTGCTAGACCCATGTACATTGGTGTCATACTTTAATCTATGACTCATTGTACCTATGTTATGGTTTTATACTGCTATTTTGACACATTGTATATTGTACGATTTTGTATCCGTATATCTTTCCGTGTCGTCTGTTCTGATATTTATGATGTTATGTTTAAATTAATTGCTTTGTTCTGAATTATATACACAACCACCAGAGTATTGTATCTAATAAAGATTAAGAGTGTCGATCCACATGAGAGAAAAAACAAATCATATGTCGACTCTCTTGATGTTTATTTAATATAAGACTTATGGATGGTCGCTCCTAACCAGTCCTAGTCTCCAGTCTAGTAGATAGTATTACCCAGTAAATTCTCTTTATTAGAGGCGGTCTCGAGGTGTGGCATCACACGCTGAATCCATTATCCTTAAATCTTCTAATGCGATCTAGATTATTATGCGATATTGTAGTGTCTATTTCCCTAACTAATGCAAAAGACTACACGGTCTATTGATTTAATAGACCTCCTTTTTATGCAAATATGCTTATGCCAAGTATCTAAATGTACGCAAATATACTAATGATAACAGATAAAACATATGTGTTGCAATCTTCGTCCACATGCAATAATCATATGCTAATATTCCATTTTTAAAAATCATGGAATTAAAATAAAAATGCATGCACATCTAGATGCTTATGTTTGGTGTCCTAATTTGTCGATCTCTAATAGTGCCTAGTGTGTGTATATGCATTAGTTTGCTTCCACTAGAAAACTTACAACCACTTGTGTACATCATACATAACATGTTCTATTAACATGTTTGCAATAAATCCTATCATCCATTGGTTATATCCTAAGTTCTTCTCATTCAAAGGCTACGAATGATAGAACCTATTCAAAGGAAAACTAACAACGGGAATATTCAAAGTGTACCATTGAAAAGAAAAGAATAGAAAATACACATCTTGTCTTCAGTCTCCCACGTTGCATCCTTTGCGTTGTCTTCCCACTGAACTTTTATGAGCTTAACCTCCTAATTCCTCAAACATTTCACCTCATACTCCAAAATCTGAGTAGGAATACATCGAACCAATGCATCTCACTCGACACAGTCTTGAGCTGACTGGGCTCAGCTACCTCAATGTAATTATGTTAGAACTTCCTCAAGTGTGAGACATGAAATACATCGTGAACTCCTACAAGCCTTTCTGACAGTTTCACCTCACGTGTCATCCTCCCTACTCTAGCTACAATAGTGAATGTTCCAATGAATCTGGAAGAAAGCTTACCGATTGAACCAAGCCTCAACACATTCCTTAGAGGTGGCACATTAATGAAAACCAAATCTCCTACCTCAAACTCTAAGTCTATCCTCCTCTTACGAGAATAATATTTATGTCTGTCTTGGTCCGTTTTCATCTTTCTTCTTACTCAATCTTCTCTGTAGTTTTCCTAATCATATCTGATCCAAGAAACTACTAGTTTGTCATCTCCCACTACCATGAAGGTGATATGCATGGTCATCTGTAATGTGCCTCGAAAGGAGCCATCTCTATAGTCATCTAAAAGCAAATATAATAGGCAAACTCTACCAAGGTTTAAGGGTAGATTCTCCTTCCAAGTACATTTAAATTCTAAGATTCATAACCTCGGCAATTCCTGAAGGACTTTATTCACCCTCTTAGTCTGTCCATCAGTCTGAGGGTGATAGGTCGTACTTGATCTAAGTTGAGTCCTTAATTCCTCCTTTAGGCTCCTCCAAAACTCACTAGTAAAGATTGGGTCTCTGTCACCATGGAGCCACAAAATCTCTCTACTATATAAAGAAGCTAACCAAGATGTTTCCCTCTTACTCTTAACTAGAATGAAATGAGAACTCTTCGTCCGTCTGTCTACCACAACCTAAAATACTGGTATTTCCTTTTTGGGTTGGTGCAAACCATCCACGAAATCCATAGATACACTCTCATACTTCCACTGTGACTTATCTAATGGCTGGAACAGTCCACCAAGTTTTTGTTGTTTTTCCTTAACTTTTTAACAAACTAAGCACTTCACCACATGCTTAACGACATCCTTTTTCATCTTGCTCCAATAGAGCACTCTTTTGATGTCCCTATACATTTATCACCACTGGGATGGATGGTCATCGACGAATGGCGTGCCTCTACCAATATCGCAATCACCATGTAAGCAGTGCCGGGGACACAAGGCCTTCCGTCTCTCCTCATCCAATCCTTATCATCAATAGAATATCATTGGAGATGCCTTGAGTCTTCTCCTCTGTATAGGCGATCAAAAAATTCAACAAGCTCTAGATCCCTGCACTACCTTGATCCAATATGATCCATAAGAGTAGGCTAAAATTCCATCAATGCTATGAAATGGGGGGTATAATCCGTAGAGGGTATAAAATAAAAAGTAGAAATAAACTCCAAGCTCTCCCACTCGATGAATAAATGACTAAAAATTCTCTTCTCCCATTTGATGCAACTACGACTACATTCACCTAACCAGAGGTATAAGCTATCTCAAAATCATAAGACTCCGAGAATTCCATCCAACGTTGTTGCTTTAGATTCGGATCTTCTACGAAAATACTTCAGTGATTTGTGGTATGTGTATAGCTTGAATGTCTCGTCAAATAGATAGTGCCTCCATGACTTGAGTGTAAAAACAATCGCATCCAACTCCAAATCATAGGTAGGGTAGTTCCTCTCATGAGTCGTAAGTTGTCTACTCCCATAGCATACTACCCGACCATCAAGCATAAATACTGCACCCAAGCATGTCCCATATGCATCAATGTATACTATAAATGTCTTAAAATCATTGGGAAGTGTTAACATCGATGCACTGGTAAATCCTTCTTCAAACCTGTGAAGGAATCCTCATAGTCTATGTCCCACATGAATGTCAGATTCTTCTTGGTGAGGCGGGTATGCGGTGTCGAAATCCATGCAAAATATTTAATAAACTTCCTATAGTACCCTGCTAGACCAAGAAAGCTCCTCACCTCAGGGGAGTTCTCAAGGGCCTTCCAATCCTTCACCTTGACAGGATCCACAACAAGACCTTCCCTAGAAACTCACCTCCTCATTCTTGAAATGGCACTTTGAAATTTTCACTTTCAAACGATGTACTCGAAGTGCACGAAGAACCTCCTCATGGTGAATAGCATGCTCCACTTTACTCCTAGTGAATGCCAAAGTATCATCAACAAACATTACTACAAACCTTCTTAGAAGATCACATAAACCCTATTCAAATGGGCTACAAAATATGTTGAGGCATTCGTCAGCCCGAATGGCATAACTAGCCACTCAAGAATCCGTCTAGTGTCCGAAACGTTGTCTTGTTGATGCTATCATCTGCCACCCTAAGAGATGAAAACCAGTGGCTAAATTTAACAAGGAAAACAATGAAGCGCCAACCAACTGGTCATACAAATCATCTATCTGAGGGATTAATATTTCTTTTTAGTGAGATTATTCAACTCTCGATAATCTACACAAAGTCAGAAAGAACCATCCACCTTTTATGGCAAAGATGGTTGGCGCTGCCCACTTCGAGATGTTATACCTAATGAAGCCTTTCTTTAAAAGCATATTGATTTTCTTACTCAACTCCATTCTCTCTCTCTCAGAGCCATATGTCTAATAGGTGGTGTCATAAGCTTGGCATTGTCACCTAGATAGATCCTTAAATCGGTCTCTCGCTTAGGAGATAACTCTCTCACTTCCTCAAGCACGTTTGGGAAGCTTCTCAAAAATGGAACTAAATCAATATCATATATAGATGAATCTATGGAATAAAGAAAACTCAACATGATTAACCCCCTCGAGTCGCAAGATATCTCGAGGGTTCGTCCACTATACGTGCCTAATCAACAACTCACCTCTCACAATCTAAAATAGACTTGTATGCCGCTAACCAATACATTCTTGGAGTCATCCCATATTATGATAACACCAGAACATATGCATCGCAATCAAACTCTATCCTAAGTACCATGATTTTTCATATCCCTATAAATCGTCGATAAATATGTCGATCCCCTATGAGGTTCGAAACAACTATAAAGTATGAAACTAGAGAAATACACAAGTGCAAACAATTGACTATAGAGCTAGAAATAAAGGAGTGTGTTGCTTCTGAATCAAAGAGTGTACAATAGAAAAATATGAATGGTAATCAAACCTTCTAATGCGACTTTCCTACTATTCTCATGCACACTACTAGATTGAGCCATATCCAAAGCCTGAACCTAAGCAACTTGTACACCAACCCTCTGTGCCCTTCCCACCCTCTGGGGACAAGCTCTTCTAAGATTCTAGCCTAACTAAAAATATAAACACTTTCCTTTCATCGAATCCCTCTTGCGGTCCTTAGCATAGTGGCCGGGTAATCCATAATTATGACACCTATTTTCTTTATAAATCTGTCCAACCTGAGGACCCCCGGCCTTCTTCTTGTTCACCTTCTTATTCTTCCACCACTGCTTCTTTGAATCAGCTGCCTTAGGAACCTTTTTGACCATATCACTACTAACCTCTAATATCAATGCCATCTCGATCAAAGCTCGAATGTCGCTCCCATAGGTACATATGTCAATGCCAACCTTTGGAGGGGTTACATCAATCCTTTTGTAAACTTGAGAAATTTCTAGAGAGATGTATTTACCAAATCCAAACTAAACCATGACAACTCACTAAACTAATTGATGTACTCTTTCACTGAGAGTTATCCCTTCCACAACTGAATGAATCTCTCCAACTGTAAACCCTCCTCAGCTTGAGATAAAAACCTCCTATCGAATCTCTCTCAAAACCTATTCCAATACATAACTCCCACCTCATCCTCTATTACTTTCCACTAATAGGAAGCCTCCTCCTTCAGCTGTCAAGAGGCCAGCTGGACTTTATATCTATTCGCAAGCCATATGAGATGAAATGTCCTCTCCGTACTACGTGGCCATATTTGTGCCTCTAAAGACGTCTCAGTCCCCGAGAATGGCTTTTCTCTAAGGTTAGAAAAATCCTTACAATGCCTAGGAAAGTCAGTGCTGCTAGTGATTAGCGACAGCTCCACCATCGGATGTTGATCTTGCACATTCTCCTACAACTGGTATGTTGTTTTCGTGGCCTAAAGATGTCGATGAAACCAAGCGAGGATCACGACGCCCTCATGAAGATTAGAGACATCTGCCATATTGTGCAAGGAAAAAGATAGAGATTAAGATTCAAAGAGATCAAAGGAAGGTTATACTTGACTTGAAGGGATAAAACTTTGCATTCAAAATTTCTTTTATGTTAAAAATCAATTTTCTATTGAAAAATATCTTTCTTTTAAAACAAATCTTTAGGAATCTTGTAGCCTTATGCTCTGATACTGGATGTAATACCCCGCACCACTTGACATTCGCCAAAATAGAATTATGCCAAGAAATATGGAGCAATATATCTATAAAGAACTATATCAAAGAGGTTAAGATATACAAGACAATAAAATAATAAATGCAGCGGAAAAACATTTAAACGAAAAACATAACTATTATTTCAAAACCCATCATTCTTTTCAGTTATAAGTCATAAAACCATCACATGTCTCATAAAGTAATACACAATCTCATATAATATCATATTACAACATAAAAATCATCCCTCCCAAATGTCAACTGCACAACCAATCCCAATAGGATAAGATGCAAAAATAGAATAAGAATACATTAGCAACTAAAATATACTCCAAAAATGATCCTCCAAGAAATTTGGACCAACCAACTTCAGCCTTGCGAGCCTGATGAGGGAGGAAAAGCAAGAAAGAGGAGCGGGCCAAAATAAAGTCTTGTGAATGAAATAATTACTAGCATGATCAAGCAAGATAAAGAAATAGACTTAAGAATGGTTCTAGTGTCATAAGAAAATGTGTACATGCACAACTTATAACATTTTTAGATAAGATAGGGTAACATGTCTGATTTAAGCTAGAATGACTGTTCGATTGTTTGCACTTTTCTACTATTCTGAAAATCCAATTAGGATAAATTTTCCTAATTATACCTTCTACCACCACCTCATAACATGATAGTCTACCACCTCATATCATGGTAGCACACCACTTTGAACCTGTCCATCACAGAACCGTATCAGCACGATTCACCATCCGTCCATCCACCAGCAAAAGACACAAACTAGTGCATGGACACAATAGTCCTCAATCGACTTCGCACGCAAAGCAATAATCGAATATCGTACCAAATGTCCCCATATTTGACCACTTATATACCTACTTCAGCATAAACGTGTCCAATCTTAATCCATATCTGAGATCATCAGTCCTTAACCTGATAGGGAATGCTGTTGGTATGAGTCCTAACAACTAAAATTCTAATTACGCTCCTACCCATACTCGGTCCCTAACCTGAGTTTTATTTATTAACCCAATCCTAGATCTAGATTTTATTTATTTATTAACATTATCCAATATCTAAGTTTCTATTATTGGCATAATCCCAGATTTAAACCTAACATATTGACTCAATCTCTGACCTGAGCCTATGATATTCTACTTTTATCATAGTAGGCTTTATTCTCTTCTTTTATTATGATTCCTTAACATATCAATATAGCTATCATAATAATATACTCATCTTCTATCTCTTTTTAAATTACAACACTTGTCATAATTTTATTGCAAATTCCTACTAATTCCCTAATTCAATATGGTTTCTTTTTGTTACAGGCCAACAATTTCAGCGTGTGTTTGATTTAAATTTAGTTTTTCTATAACTTAATACATGTTTACGTATTTTACAGTTTATCTTAATTTTTCATGTGAAAATTAAAGGAGGATTAAAATTTGTGTCTACAAACTAACATTTATAGATCTATGCATTTTTAGGAACAAATGTAAATAGTTGCAGAAACTGTAAATACTGATAGGAAAATAATAACTAATAAGGGAAAAATGCTGAAAAGCTAGCCTATATAATTTAACTAAAAGAAATTGTAAGAAAAAGATAGAAAAAAAGACTTACAGGAAATAACTTATAGAAACTCTACTAAAAGCTGTAGAAAATTGTAAGAAAAAAATAAAACATACTTATAGAAACTAATTTGTATAAAAACAAATAAAACTATAAAAAACCTATAAGAAACTACAACCCTGTTTCTTTAGATTACCCAAAAATCTAAATAATTACAACACTCACATGTAGTCCAAAGCTCTTAACCACGCAAAACATTCCTTGATCTCGTCCTTAGGTTGGTTAATAATATTTTTATTTTTACAAATCTCTTCCTAGAGAAAACTAAAGTTATAGGTCTATCTTAATTAAGAGAGAATCCAGAGGGAAAAATTTGTATTGTGAATGAAGAGTTAGGCCTAGAGGCTTATTTATAATGAAGTTTAGGGATCTCAGACCGTTGGATTTAAATATTTAATCCGATCCAAACACGTCATATGTTCGGTTTTAGCCTTTAGATTAGAAATTAAACGCTCTAAAATCAACCACCTTGACTTTAAAATTATCAATCGTTCAACTCGCATTTGGATGAAACAACGCCCAGGTGCAAAATGTGGGTCAACCCCTAGCCTCCTAACGTCGGCCTACGAGTCGACCTAGGCAAGGTCGTGTCGACCTGTGTTACATTATTTTTTCTTTCTTTCTTTATTATTTTCTGAATTACACTATAACTTGTTTATTTTATAACTTCTTTATACTAACTTGGATTACAATAAGTTATATATGTAAATTGCTCGATTAATTGTCACAAACAATGCAACTTCCGTAGCTAATTATTATTAGGGTTGTTACAAACTTATTATTTTCTTAATTAATTCTTTAATTAATTATTATTACTCATTTTTAGGGTTGTTACATTGCATTAAATATTTACAAATATTCCCACAATTTTTTGGAAAACTATGAAATTTCTGCAACTGTTCCTGAATAATTGAAGAAATTTTCACAAATTTTCATTGTATAAATGTGATAGCCCGTAACTTCCCCGGTGAGGAAAGCACGGATTATCTTGAGAACAAGACAAAATAGAACGCAGACGGAAGAACATTTCATTGTTTATTACAACAATTCCATCAGAATATAAGAATATACCGAGTATAATTGAATAAATTACATTCGATAAATATCAGAGATTACAATAAATTACATAGCAGCGGAAAAACAATATAAAACACAACTGAAAGTAATACACGGATACAGAGCTTTCCGAGCATCGTTCCAGCTGTAAATCAGGATCCTGTGAATATAAATCTGCAAAACCAAAACTACTAGCTACCCATGTCGAAAATAGGGGCACCCAAAGTTTAGGTTAAACCAATAAACTCCAGGTCAGTCATGTGACTGGTGTGAGAACTAAAACAGTTATTTAAACTTTACTTTAAAAGAGAGTAATTCAAGGGACCACGCCGTATAGCACGGAACGGGTTTCCTCCCAAGAATACCAGTGCATAGAAAAGACAACGCAATGCTTTTTCGAAAAATGAAGCTATTATAAGACCCAGGTCCCATCACACAATGCAACGCAAGCCGGAGGATAGGGTTTTCCCTTATAATAGCCAAACATGCTTGGTACGTTTAAAACAAATCATTTGATACTATTATTGGTGTATAGTGTCAAAACAATTTCAATCATAAATATCAATCATAGACGACATGGGTACCATATATCATGTCGCCATACTAGTTCTACAATTAAAACCGCAATATCACGTATTGGAAATTGGATTTCCGTCATGAGTCGAGGCAAGGGGCAAGCTCCTCTCCGCTTCGAGACACTCTAGCAAATGTCCCAGGACTACACACTCTGGGCAACCCTTGGATCTTCAGGGCCGGTCCTCTCTTACGTTTGAGGATTGGCAATTCCTAAACACACGTTTCCCGGTCCTTACAGACCTAAAATCGAGGCGCCTCGCATCCAACAACCACATAGGTGAAAAGTATATAAATGTCAGGGCTGGTAAGTCAATGACACCACCAAATCTAGAAAGAAACGTCGTGCTCTCCCTGCAGTCCTTACCCCGTTTTTAACTCATACCGAGGTGTGAGGCTCGCGAATTCACGTTATACACAAAGCTACGCCACAAGGCCGTGCTTTGATCATCAACCACAATACTTTGCTTTTCAATAGAACCTTGATCAATTGCCACTTAGGCGTGCCACACAGGCAATTCATGCCATGCGACTGATGTCCATCGATATACAACCTCTGAGCTCGTACGTCTCAGAGAAGGGCGTTAAGCAAGAGAATAAATTCTCCGCCGCCAAAAAGATGTATATTTAATGGAGATCAATCAACACAGAATAAAATCCAATGTCAAACACACAGTCCATTTACAAGTTCGTTCTGGGTCTAAACGAAACCGGAGGCACTTTCCTCGCATATCCATCGATCTCCAAGTACGTCTGCACGACCACTAACTGATTCCCTCATCTTAGGTGTACAGCCCAATCAAGATCATCAGTAATCACCCAAACGATGTGAAGACTTCCGGTCTTCGACCACCACCATCATCTTCAACTTATCGTCGAATCGGTTATTCAGAATGGGTGTAAACCTGGCCTTTCCGAACAACCCGCGTATATTATAAACAAATGTTACACAAACACAACATACGCCTCATTCCAATTCATTAGTCACTAACCGTAAATCAGTAAGGGAGAAATTCCTCAAATATTAACCCCGAAGGCCGAAACCAACATCAGATCAATACCCAGGAAACCATTCTTCTTAACTAATCTACAGCTAGTTTCTAAATTTCACATTCTTTGGGAAAGGTTCCCATTAATTTTATCAAAGATAAATTCTTTAAAATTTATTCTTTAATCTTACATTGGATGTCATATCAAACCAAATTATGGTTTTCCAAACTAGTCGGGATTAGCGAACCGCACCGAAGTAATTATTTATTTTATTTCCCAATCCCAACCTATTCATCCCATGAAGTAAAACTGGTAATACTCCATATCTAACACCATGGTGTTATCGATAAATTTAATTACCATTTCACGTTCAAATGTAATTAAAGATTTAACTATCGCTTGTAGCAAAACTGGTGATACTCCATTCTCGCTCATTTTCCAAAATTGATAATTTAAATTATCAATTCACATTTCAATCTAAATGCAGATTCATTAAAACTCCCTTTACTGGGTTAAAGAACTAATGTCATTTAAAACATAGTTCACGATAAACCAAAATCACATTCTATTTATTATCTGGTTAATGAACAAGTGTTATTTAAAACACCATTCACGATAATCCCACAAATCAATTCTAATTCAATTACAATCAAATATACTAGAAATTCCGATTATTTAAAACCAATTTCAAATCCAATTTATTTATTTAAAAATAATTGGGTTTTAAATTTAGTTCAAAACTAGTTCATTTCGATAAAAATCCATCTTTACCTTTACAAATGTGGGATTTTTCATCCCAGTTCTTCACAAATCATTTCTTATGATTTTACACAAATTATTGATATTTTTGATAATTTTATCAAGGCCCGTACAGTCGATTTCCATCAACGGCCATCGAACTGCACTTACAACAACCTTTTCCAATTTTGATTTGGATGTATCTCCAAATCCAACCGCTAGATTTCAAATTTCTAATATTCGTTAGAAAGAACTTTTCGATACGAACGCAACGGTTCCGGTTTTAGGAGAATCCGACGGTCAGATCTCCCATAATGTCCGTTCGAAATAAATGGTCGAAATTCACGAACTACCGCGGCGCGGCGCGTTCTATTCAGGCCATTATATTATATATATAATATATATAATATATATTTCGTCGATTTCCTTTTAAAACGTATTTTATAGATCGTTTTAAATTCGTTTCAAAACAATTTCAACTTCCATTTCAAATTCAAATAAAAATTAATTTTTTTCTTATAAATTCGTTTTACCTTCATTTCTATTTGATTTCAATTCAAATCGATTTCAATTCGTTTTCAATTGAATTCAATTCAATTTTGAATTCATTTCCTATTCAATTCAATTCAATTCGAATTCGTTTTCTATTCAATTCAATTCGAATTCGTTTTCTATTCAATTCAATTCGAATTCATTTTCTGTTCAATTCAATTCGAATTCGTTTTCTTTTCAATTCAGTTCGAATTCCTGTTATAAATGTCGATTTTTATCTCTTTTCAATATTCATTATAAAAACGAATATAATCAATATAAATATCGTTCGCGTCAAAATAGCGCATCTCTAATCAACACGGCTTTATATTTTTCAATAACTTCGTTATTCTATTCAACAAATGAATCTATATTTCTTTCAATACATGACTCTATATTTTTGTCAACACATGACTAATCTCAACGAATGAGTACTGTCCACGCGTGACTATTTTTGTTATTTAATACATTTTATAAAATTTATGGTATCTATCGTTTGATTTCAAATCAGACTCCAACCGTAAATTAGTAAGAGAACGATTCCCTAAATATTAACCCCGAAGGCCGAAACCAACATCAGATCAATACCCAGGAGACCACTCATCTTATCTATTTTCCAGTTAGTTTCTAATTTTATATATGATAAAGATGTAAATTTTATTGTTAAAATATTTTGTTCAACACATGACTAATCTCAACGGATGAGTACTGTCAACACATGAACCTTTATTTTATAATATTCTTTATTTTCCCGATTGGAATGAGGCCCAATCAATTACCATATAATGTTAATTATATGGATTCCATACAACACATGTATATAATAGCAACGATAAATAATCAACCATCATCCAAAGTGCACCACACAACTGCATAAGCATTAAATATAAATATCTAACGCTTATAACAGTCTGTCAATCAATCGATCGACATACAACAAATTATTGGGATTAGTGTATGTCATATATCAACCCAATACCCGTGAGGGGTTTCAAACAATTAAACACAGATTTTATTTGTGCGATTGGGCAATGTGTAAAATTTATCGTCCCAATCAATGTCCTTCAAATAGGTGTACATAAACAAACCGTCCGGTTTGTAAATGAATATTTATTTATTCACGTTCACGTTAAAAATTATATTTTTAACGACCAAATTATTTTATTCAACCTATGAATATTCTATTCGGTTCATTTATTAAATAAAATGATATCTTTATTTTTCTAACTTATTTTAGAAAATTTCGGCGGTATAACGGCACGATACTAGAAACGGGACAAGGCCTAGCCTTATCCCCGGTCTAATAATGGCCCACGCCATACACATATCAATCTAATCCATTCCATTTCACCAAACAATCAAATTCAAATCAAATAATCTAACCAACTACACAACCAAACAAACAAGTCCATGGTCTGTGGACGATGGTGTC
Organism: Allium sativum; assembly: GCA_030737875.1. Classification (NCBI taxonomy): domain Eukaryota; kingdom Viridiplantae; phylum Streptophyta; class Magnoliopsida; order Asparagales; family Amaryllidaceae; genus Allium; species Allium sativum. Next base: position 197,901,317 of record CM060919.1, on the reverse strand, counting down.
GGGTGCTACTAAACACCGTCTGCATCCTAGTATATATTTATATAACTAGAAAAGAAAAGTTAAAAGGTGAGAAGTTCTCACCGATAGCTAATCCAATACCACGACTCTTCTTGTGTAGAAGTCATCGTTGTTCTCGCCTTTTGCCACTTTCGTTGCCGTAGACACTACATATATAAAAATCACATTTTTATATTGTTGCTATGTATATAAAAATTCTATTTTTTACACCGCTACTATATAGATAAAAATTCTATTTTTACATCGCTACTATATAGATAAAAATTCTATTTTTGCAGCGGTATTCATATGATAAAGATTATATTTTTATATCGCCACTTATATAAAAATCACATCTTTGCTCCTTCTACAAAATAAAGATCAAATCTTTAACACTACTATAATGTAAAAATCATATTTTTAATCTTCTACTCATATAAAAATTATATTTTTATAATTTCTACTGTACTGTAAAGTTCATATTTTTCTATACAGTAAAAATCACACTTTCCTATACAATGAAAAATCTTCTTTTCTATCAACGAAAAATCTTTTTTTTCTACTCAATGACAAATCTTTTTTTCTCAAAGAATTCATATTTTTAATCATCAAAGAATTCATATTTACACTAACAAAAACATACATTTTCAATTTAAAAAAACATATATTTTCTGATTAAATAAAACTGATTTTAAACAATTGTTTCTATACAAAAACGAAATTAAAATCACTGCAGTTTTTTTTATATATAATAGAATGTAAAAACTCACGGTTGTTCCATAGCTTGGAGGAAGGGGTCGAAGGGGGTCTGCTGACTCGAACGGGGGGCGCGACACTTGCGGAGGGCTCCTTGGCCGGCGGCGGAGCTGGAGATGAAGGGAGGGGTCTTCGATCCACGCGTCGGGTGTAAATGGGGCTCGCGAGGGCGTGGATCTCGTGGTGGAGGCGGCGCGCTGAGGAGAGAGGGGTAGGCGGAGGTGGTTGCGATGGGGGCACCTCCGGCGACGAGCGGCGGTGGCTTCCTCCCCACATCGATCCCCTTTTCTTATTTTTTTTCCATTTTATTCAATCGGATTGAAATGAACTTATTACTGGGGGGGGGGGTGGTTGACTTCAAGTAAGAGAGAATAGGGGGGTTTTATAAAAAATTTAATTATTATTTTATTTTCAAGGCCAAAAAGTAACCATTTTTGTTTGAACACCAAACGAGACCCAACAACTGTCGCCTCTAGCTAATTACCCCCATCCTGAACACAGTGGGATATGTTTCGCAACCCTATTCGGCTGTTATGATCAGTTTTCGTCAAAATCAAAATATAACTCTATATATTAAATTTGAACGCGCATTTCAATTTACTGGGGTCACATACTAACTCGAAAAATTCCAAAAAAATATTTTCTTGCTTCGTATGGACGATACGGTCCTAACAAAACTAATTTCGTCAAATTCTGAGACCGTTTGAAAAATGGTCATTTTCCAGTCGATTAAAATCAACAAAAACTGGTCAAAAGCGTTTTCCTTTGCCACGCTCACATATTGATTCGAAAAATTATGAAATTTGGAATATAGCCATAACTTGACATCACGGATCCAACAAAAGTGGTTTCGTCGAAATCCGAGGTCGTTTGCAAAATTCCCATTTTTAAGGGCCTGAATTCCATAGCGACTATTCAGGATTTTCAACTAGACATATCTTTTGATTCCCGCTATGAAATTTTGATTTTTCGGATTCGTTGGAAAGATATTCTCAATTAGATTCAAATATTTTTGGTTTCGATAAAATCCGGCTTATTTTGAATCCTGTACATTCATTTGAATTTTGAAATCGAATTATCCAACTACCGCACCATTTTCAATTCCTTTTATAATTATAATATATACGTTCGAATTATATTCAAAATAAATTTTCTCGTCGATATTATTTAAAATAGTCATTTTAAATATTCAAAATTCACTAAAATTGCCAAAATAAAAATTTTAAACTGGCTCGCATTTCCGGGTTGTTACAATCTCCTCCACTTAAAACTTTTCGTCCCCGAAAAGGAACGAAGTCAAAAGTCGTTTAACTAATCAACTCAACTTCCTTTATTTTCGTTACGGCTTAAGTTCTTCAACTTTTCAGTTTCTAAGAACTTTTCAAAAATTTGGCTAACACCCTAAATTTCCGAAAAATTTCGCCATAACCTCCCCTGCACCGGGAGCACCGGGAAAATCCCGAAATTGCCATATAGGCCCTCTGATCTCAAAAAGAAAAAGAAAAAGCCAAGCGGCTAGCCAAGCGGCTCATAAAATCATCATCACCCAAACAAAACAGTAAATTATGATAAACATGTACCAATTTGTCGGGCAAACAATTTTATTCTCTGCTCTAGCCTCCTTGCTATGAACTGTTCACACATATATATGTACATGCATGCAATTGCAAATAATTTTCGATACAATTCAATATTTGATACAATTAGGCATAATGGTTCAAAAATTATCAAACAAATAAATAAACAACACAACCATCAATTAATTAGTGGATTAGAGTTTCAAATTCATAATTTTGATATATGTACAGAAAATCATGTTTTTGATGCCAAATCACAACAATGTATTCTAGCTAATTTTGGTTCTCACACCAGACTATGGAAATATATAGAAATCACACCTTCGAAACTCGAATATGAATACTGATGATGATGCACCATCATCAGAATCATCCCCGGGTGTCTAGAATGTGATTCTATATCTATCCAGTATATTAAAACTTCGAATATACGTTCATGACGCGTATATGCAGAATCTTTATATATTGGATTGTCCAAATTCAAAATAAATAAATATTCAAATACATTTAAAATGATTTAAATTTTCAAAACAAAATTTGTTTTCATTTGAGAAATATACTCTTCACACTCGTTCTAGGATACTACTGATCCTATCTCTAACGAGTCATTCTAATTGGATATTACTAATCCAATATCTGATGAATTCTTTCGTATGGTTCTAATGTGTCTTGTTCTCGAGCTCTGTAAACCAAAGCTCTGATACCAACTGTGATAGCCCGTAACTTCCCTAGTGAGGAAAGCACGAATTATCTTAAGAACACGACAAAATAGAACGCAGACGGAAGAACATTTCATTGTTTATTACAACAATTCCATCAGAATATAAGAATATACAGAGTATAATTGAATAAATTACATTCGATAAATATCAGAGATTACAATAAATTACATAGCAACGGAAAAACAATATAAAACACAACTGAAAGTAATACACGGATACAGAGCTTTCTGAGCATCGTTCCAGCTGTAAATCAGGATCCTATGAATATAAATCTGCAAAACCAAAACTACTAGCTGCCCGTGTCGAAAATAGGGGCACCCAGAGTTTAGGTTAAAACAATAAACTCCAGGTCAGTCATGTGACTGGTGTGAGAACTAAAACAGTTATTTAAACTTTACTTTAAAAGAGAGTAATTCAAGGGACCACGCCGTATAACGGGTTTCCTCCCAAGAATACCAGTGCATAGAAAAGACAACGCAATGCTTTTTCGAAAAATGAAGCAATTATAAGACCTAGGTCCCATCACACAATGCAACGCAAGCCGGAGGATAGGGTTTTCCCTTATAATAGCCAAACATGCTTGATACGTTTAAAACAAATCATTTGATACTATTATTGGTGTATAGTGTCAAAACAATTTCAATCATAAATATCAATCATAGACGACATGGGTACCATATATCATGTCGCCATACTAGTTCTACAATAAAAACCGCAATATCACGTATTGGAAATTGGATTTCCGTCATGAGTCGAGGCAAGGGGCAAGCTCCTCTCCGCTTCGAGACACTCTAGCAAATGTCCCAGGACTACACACTCTGGGCAACCCTTGGATTTTCAAGGCTGGTCATCTCTTACGTTTGAGGATTGGCAATTCCTGAACACACGTTTCCCGGTCCTTACAGACCTAAAATCGAGGCGCCTCGCATCCAACAACCACATAGGTGAAAAGTATATAAATGTCAGGGCTGGTAAGTCACTGACACCACCAAAGCTAGAAAGAAACATCGTGCTCTCCCTGCAGTCCTTATCCCGTTTTTAACTCATACCGAGGTGTGAGGCTCGCGAATTCACGTTATACACAAAGCTACGCCACAAGGCCATGCTTTGATCATCAACCACAAGACTTTGCTTTTCAACAGAAGCCTTGATCAATTGCCACTTAGGCGTGCCACACAGGAAATTCATGTCATGCGACTGATGTCCATCGATATACAACCTCTGAGCTCGTACGTCTCAGAGAAGGGCGTTAAGCAAGAGAATAAATTCTCCGCCGCCAAACAGATGTATATTTAATGGAGATCAATCAACACAGAATAAAATCCAATGTCAGACACATAGTCCATTTACAAGTTCGTTCTGGGTCTGAACGAAACCGGGGGCACTTTCCTCGCATATCCATCGATCTCCAAGTACGTCTGGACGATCACTAACTGATTCCCTCATCTTGGGTGTACAGCCCAATCAAGATCATCAGTAATCACCCAAACGATGTGAAGACTTCCGGTCTTCGACCACCGTCATCATCTTCGACTTATCGTCGAATCGGTTATTCAGAATGGGTGTAAGCCCGACCTTTCTGAACAAACCGCGTATATTATAAACAAATGTTACACAAACACAACATACACCTCATTCCAATTCATTAGTCACTAACCGTAAATCAGTAAGAGAGCAATTCCTCAAATATTAACCCCGAAGGCCGAAACCATCATCAGATCAATACCCAGGAAACAATTCTTCTTAACTAATCTACAACTATTTTCTAAATTTCACATTCTTTGGGAAAGGTTCCCATTAATTTTATCAAAAATAAATTCTTTAAAATTTATTCTTTAATCTTACATTGGATGTCATATCAAACCAAATTATGGTTTTCCAAACTAGTCGGGATTAGCGAACCGCACCGAAGTAATTATTTATTTTATTTCTCAATCCCAACCTATTCATCCCATGAAGCAAAACTGGTAATACTCCATATCTAACACCATGGTGTTATCGGTAAATTTAATTACCATTTCACGTTCAAATCTAATTAAAGATTTAACTATCGCTTGGAGCAAAACTGGTGATACTCCATTCTCGCTCATTTTCCAAATTTGATAATTTAAATTATCAATTCACATTTCAATCTAATTGCAGATTCATTAAAACTCCCTTTACTGGGTTAAAGAACTAATGTCATTTAAAATGCAGTTCACGATAAACCCAAATCACATTCTATTTATTATCGGGTTAAAGAACAAGTGTTATTTAAAACACCGTTCACGATAATCCCACAAATCAATTCTAATTCAATTCCAATCAAATATATTAGAAATTCCGATTATTTAAATCCCCTTTCAAATCCAATTTATTTAGTTAAAAATAATTGGGTTTTAAATTTAGTTCAAAACTAGTTCATTTCGATAAAAATCCATCTTTACCTTTACAAATGTGGGATTTTTCATCCCAGTTCTTCACAAATCATTTCTTATGATTTTACACAAATTATTGATATTTTTGATAATTTTATCAAGGCCCGTACAGTCGATTTCCATCAACGGCCATCGAACTGCACTTACAGCGACCTTTTCCAAATTTGATTTGGACGTATCTCCAAATCCAACCGCTAGATTTCAAATTTCTAACATTCGTTAGAAAGGTCTTTTCGATACAAACCCAACGGTTCCGGTTTTAGGAGAATCCGACGGTCAGATCTCCCGTAATGTCCATTCGAAATAAATGGTCGAAATTCACGAACTGCCGCGGCGCGGCGCGTTCTATTCAGGCCATTATATTATATATATATAATATATATTTCGTCGATTTTCTTTTAAAACGTATTTTATAAATCGTTTTAAATTCGTTTCAAAACAATTTCAACTTCCATTTCAAATTCAAATCAAAATTAAATTTTTTCTTATAAATTCGTTTTACCTTCATTTCTATTTGATTTCAATTCAAATCGATTTCAATTCTATTTCAATTCGTTTTCAATTGAATTCAATTCAATTTTGAATTCATTTCCTATTCAATTCAATTCGAATTCGTTTTCTATTCAATTCAATTCGAATTCGTTTTCTATTCAATTCAATTCGTTTTCTATTCAATTCAATTCGAATTCGTTTTCTATTCAATTCAATTCAAATTCATTTACTTTTCAATTCAATTCGAATTCCTGTTATAAATGTTCGATTTTTATCTCTTTTCAATATTCATTATAAAAACGAATATAATCGATATAAATATCGTTCGCGTCAAAATAGCGCATCTCTAATCCACACGGCTTTATATTTTTCAATAACTTCGTTATTCTATTCAATAAATGAATCTATAATTCTTTCAATACATGACTCTATATTTTTGTCAACACATGACTAATCTCAATGAATGAGTACTATCCACGTGTGACTATTTTTGTTATTTAATATATTTTATAAAAATTATGGTATCTATCGTTTGATTTCAAATCAGACTCCAACCGTAAATTAGTAAGAGAACGACTCTCTAAATATTAACCTCGAAGGCCGAAACCAACATCAGATCAATACCCAGGAGACCATTCATCTTATCTATTTTCCAGTTAGTTTCTAATTTTATATATGATAAAGATGTAAATTTTATTGTTAAAATATTTCGTTCAACACATGACTAATCTCAACGGATGAGTACTGTCAACACATGAACCTTTATTTTATAATATTCTTTATTTTCCCGATTGGAATGAGGCCCAATCAATTACCATATAATGTTAATTATATGGATTCCATACAACACATGTATATAATAGCAACGATAAATAATCAACCATCATCCAAAGTGCACCACACAACTGCATAAGCATTAAATATAAATATCTAACGCTTATAACAGTCTGTCAATCAATCGATCGACATACAACAAATTATTGGGATTAGTGTATGTCATATATCAACCCAATACCCGTGAGGGGTTTCAAACAATTAAACACAGATTTTATTTGTGCGATTGGGCAATGTGTAAAATTTATCGTCCCAATCAATGTCCTTCAAATAGGTGTACATAAACAAACCGTCCGGTTTGTAAATGAATATTTATTTATTCACGTTCACGTTAAAAATTATATTTTTAACGACCAAATTATTTTATTCAACCTATGAATATTCTATTCGGTTCATTTATTAAATAAAATGATATATTTATTTTTCTAACTTATTTTAGAAAATTTCGGCGGCATAACGACACGATACTAGAAACGGGACAAGGCCTAGCCTTATCCCCGGTCTAATAATGGCCCACGCCATACACATATCAATCTAATCCATTCCATTTCACCAAACAATCAAATTCAAATCAAATAATCTAACCAACTACACAACCAAACAAACAAGTCCATGGTCTGTGGACGATGGTGTCGGGTGCTACTAAACACCGTCTGCATCCTAGTATATATTTATATAACTAGAAAAGATAAGTTAAAAGGTGAGAAGTTCTCACCGATAGCTAATCCAATACCACGACTCTTTTTGTGTAGAAGTCAGCGCTGTTCTCACCTTTTGCCACTTTCGTTGCCGTAGCCACTACATATATAAAAATCACATTTTTATATTGTTGTTATGTATATAAAAATTCTATTTTTTACACCGCTACTATATAGATAAAAATTCTATTTTTACATCGCTACTATATAGATAAAAATTCTATTTTTACAGCGGTATTCATATAATAAAGATTATATTTTTATATCGCCACTTATATAAAAATCACATCTTTGCTCCTTCTACAAAATAAAGTTCAAATCTTTAACAATACTATAATGTAAAAATCATATTTTTAATCTTCTACTCATATAAAAATTATATTTTTATAATCTCTACTGTACTGTAAAGATCATATTTTTCTATACAGTAAAAATCACATTTTCCTATACAATGAAAAATCTTCTTTTCTATCAACGAACAATCTTTTTTTTCTACTCAATGACAAATCTTTTTTTCTAAAAGAATTCATATTTTTAATCATCAAAGAATTCATATTTACACTAACAAAAACATACATTTTCAATTTGAAAAAACATATATTTTCTGATTAAATAAAACTGATTTTAAACAATTGTTTCTATACAAAAACGAAATTAAAATCACTGCAGTTTTTTTTATATATAATAGAATGTAAAAACTCACGGTTGTTCCATCGCTTGGAGGAAGGGGTCGAAGGGGGTCTGCTGACTCGAACGGGGGGGGGGGGGGGGGGGTGCGCGACACTGGAGGAGGGTTCCTTGGCCGTCTGCGGAGCTGGAGATGAAAGGGGGGTCTTCGATCCACGCGTCAGGTGTAAAGGGGGCTCGCGAGGCCGTGGATCTCGTGGTGGAGGCGGAGCGCTGAGGAGAGAGGGGTAGGCGGAGGTGGTTGCGATGGGGGCACCTCCGGCGACGAGCGGCGGTGGCTTCCTCCCCCCGTCGATCCCCTTTTCTTATTTTTTTTTTCATTTTCTTCAATCGGATTGAAATGAACTTATTAATTAGGTGGGGGTGGGGGTTGACTTCAAGTAAGAGAGAATAAGGGGGTTTTATAAAAATTTTGATTTTTCTATAAAAAGAAAACTTTTTCATTTAGTTTTTCACTCATTATTTTATTTTCAAGGCCAAAAAGTAAACATTTTTGTTTGAACACCAAACGAGACCCAACGACTGTCGCCCCTAGCTAATTACCCCCATTCTGAACATAGTGGGATATGTTTCGCAATCCTATTCGGCTGTTACGATCAGTTTTCGTCAAAATCAAAATATAACTCTATATATTGAATTTGAACGCGCATTTCAATTTACTGGGGTCACATACTAACTCGAAAAATTCCAGAAAAATATTTTCTAGCTTCGTATAGACGATACGGTCCTAACAAAACTAATTTCGTCCAATTCTGAGACCGTTTGAAAATTGGCCATTTTCCAGTCAATTAAAATCCACTGAAACTGGTCAAATGCATTTTCCTTTGCCACGCTCACATATTGATTCGAAAAATTATGAAATTTGGAATCTAGCCATAACTTGACATCACAGATCCAACAAAAGTGGTTTCGTTGAAATCCGAGGTCGTTTGCAAAATTCCCATTTTTAAGGGCCTGAATTCCATAGCGACTATTCCGGATTTTCAACTGGACATATCTTTTGATTCCCGCTATGAAATTTTGATTTTTCGGATTCGTTGGAAAGATATTCTCAATTAGATTCAAATATTTTTGGTTTCGCCAAAATCCGGCTTATTTTGAATCCTGTACATTCATTTGAATTTTGAAATCGAATTATCCAACTACCGCGCCATTTTCAATTCCTTTTATAATTATAAATAATTATTTATATTCTAACGATGACGTATATAAATATATACGTTCGAATTATATTCAAAATAAATTTTCTCGTCGATATTATTTAAAATAGTCATTTTAAATATTCAAAATTCACTAAAATTGCCAAAATAAAATTTTTAAACTGGCTCGCATTTCCGGGTTGTTACAATAAATTATGGAATTGTGTGCAGTTTTTAGATACGATTACATAAATATTGATAATCGTTGACTGAATAATTACATGAATTTATGCAATTATTTGATAACTTAATTTACATACATTTTTGGGAATGATGTTTAGTGTATTTTGAAGTTTAATATAGACTTTAGCCAAACTAACCATTTCTTATTTGTTACCTTTTAATTGGTGTTATAAACCTTTAATCCATATTAAGTGGTTGCCTATTGATTGTGGCTGCAATATTTTTCCTTTTAATTATTTGGTAGCTCCTAATTTATTGCCAATTAATAAGAACTATTAACCTTCCTAATAATTATTTTATTTCATAAATTGAGTGTTATGCATGTTAATTTTTTTGAAAACAAAAATGTGTGATCTTCTAAAAAGAAGAGAGCACACATATAAAAATATATGAATAAAAAAAGAGTCCACAATTACAAGGCTACAAATACAAGTCTACCAAAAAACCAAAAAAAGCGACTCAAGATATGACCATATGTATGTATAGGATAGTAGATAGATGAGCTCCGGATAAACCACCGCCATCATACTACACTATCGAATTCCGGCAAGGCCACCACCAAATAGTGAAGTATATCTACTCGTATACAATAAGCTAGTCACACCAAACTAAATACAACAAATACAAGATCTCATAACAACACAAAAGCTCGCCAAATCTACGCTCTAGACAACTCCAAAGCATATAACAACTAACAACCATAACATCTTCCCAGAATGCTCCTCAGCTAAAATCCACTACCTGCTACCTGAAAGAAACTAGCCAAAACCATAAGCAACCATCACACACACACACACATATATATATATATAAATATATATATATATAAATATATATATATATCTAAGAATATATATAAATATAACCATACATATATGTGATAAAATAAAAAAAATAAAAAAAGGAGACAACTAAGATAACACTAAACAACAGAAATCAACAATAAATGCAAATACTATTGCGACTAAAATATCTATTAATTCTAATATACAAACTCAAATTAGATCTAACTAAAATCAAATATCTCTCAAACCTAAAATCTCTATTGAACTTAAAATGAGAATTAGATATCCAATCTAGACTGAAGGTAACAATCCTAATGATTTATTTATCTATAGACTCAGAAATAGAATGAAACACCCTCTGATTTCTATCCAACCAAATGTACCAACTAATAATTGTAACTAAAGAATCCAACACATATCTTTGTCTAAAATTAAGAACAAATCAAAAACAATTCCAATAATACTCACAGTTACTAAAAGAATAATGGTCACTAAAAGCAAAAATCCCTAAAACCATAATTAAAATATAATTAGTAATAGAGCAAGAGAAAAATAAGTAATCAACATTCTCATCCAAACTACCACAAAAACTACACTTAACGTCAAAAATAATATTTTTCTTCTTAAAATGCTCAACCGTATTAAGCTTCTATGAATAATCAACCACATAAGGAATTTAGCTTTAGGCGGAGAATTAGACTTCCAAAGAAACTTAAATAAAAACATAGAAACACCAGAAAAATTAAGAAATTTATACATTGATTTAGTAGTATACACCTGACTCTTATCCAACCCCCAACAAATATTATCACCATTATCATCCAAATGATATAGAGCCAATTTTTCTTTTAATAAGGCAAATTGTCTTAACACAGCCCCTTCTAAAATATTATCAAAGGTAAATTCCCACGGGGGATCTAAGTTGCCTCTGTAAACATCAATAATCAAAGCATTCTTAAAACAACAAATCCCAAAAAGCTCTCTAAATTCTATTTGAAGGGGTAATCTAGAGATCTAAGCATCATACCAAAAAAATGTAATATTACCCGAATGAACAGTCATCTTACAACCTAAATTAAAAAAATCAAAACATTTCAAAATAGAAAACCAAAAATAAGATAATCTATTAATCCAACTAAAACTAGAACCAACTACAAAATCCCCCCCTGAATAATAAAATTTGGAAATAATTTGCTTCTAAGTAGCCGATACTTCTAGGTTCCTAAATATCCATAACCATTTGGCTAACAAGGAAGAGTTAAAATTATAAAGATTAATAATCCCCAGCCCCCATCCTTCTTGGATCTACAGCAAACATCCCAGTTAACTAGACAATTATAACCTCTACAAATGTTAACTCCATTCCAGAGAAAATTACACCTAATTCTGTTGATTTTCTCAATGTCCCATTGAGGAAATCAATGAACGACCATCCAATAAGTAGGGATAGCAGACAACACAGAGTTGACAAGAACTAATCTACCAGCTTTTGATAGATATCTGCTATTCCAACTAGGTAATCTATTATTAATCTTATTTATAATTACTAACCAATCTTCATGCTTAAGCTTTGAAGGCCTGATTTTAAAACCCAAATAATCAAAAGGAAATTTCATAGTAGAACAGTTTATGGTGTCAGCAACTTGATTCTCAAATAAGTCATAGTCATTAAGAACCATAACAGAACACTTATCAAAATTGATTCTAAGACCAGATAACATCTCAAAACAATAAAGAATAAATTTCAAAGTAATAATATGCTTTGGCATGTGAGAGGAAATAATAATGTATCATCTGCAAATTGAAGAATTGATAATTCATTATTAAAAACCTTGTTACCAATAAAACCTAAAACACCTAATCTCGCAGCTCTCTTAATAATTTTAGTGAAAACATCAACAGCGAGATTAAAAAGAAGAGGTGATAGGGGATCACCTTGTCTCAACCTCTTTTAGATTGAATTTTCTTACCAATAACCCCGTTGACTACAATACTAGAGCAACCAGTTTTGAGTAAAAGCATGATCCAATTGATCCATCTAGCACTGAAACCCCTAGCTAGACATAACTCGCAAATAAAATCCCAGTCAATAGAATCAAAAGCTTTCTCAAAATCTATTTTAAAAATAGCACAAGACAAATTATTTTTACAACAAACATTAATATACTCTTGAACAGCAACCACTCCGTCAACAATGTTTCTGCCTTTTATAAAGGCAGTTTTGGAATAATCAATTAGATCGTTCATTTTGGTACTAAGCCTATTTGCAAGGACTTTGGTAATAATCTTAACCGAACAATTGATTAAGGAAATAGGTCTAAAATCCTTTAAACAATTAGCACCTACTTTCTTATGAATTAGAATAACATTAGCAAAATTAAAACTGCCTAAACGCAAATTACCATTATAAAAATCATTAAATAAGTTGATAATATCAAGTTTCAAAACATCCCAAAACTGTTTGTAAAAAAGAATAGAAAATCCATTCGGCCCAGGAGCTTTGTCATAGGCATATCATTGATAGCCTTCCAAACCTCCTGCTCAGAGAAAGGCTTATCAAGATCTACTAAATCTATCCTAGCATCCAAAGGATAAATGTCATTCCACCTCACATTAATCATTCTCTTAATTTTTGAACCAAAAATCTGCTTATGATAACTAGTAAATGCCTCATTTAATTCACTCTGAACGGACAATTCCACATCATTTACAAAAATAGAATGAATCAAATTATTACGCCTCCTCTTATTAGCCACACTATGGAAGAATTTTGTGTTATTATCCCCTTCCTTTATCCATCGAACTTGGGCCCTTTGCCTTCATGTGATCTCTTCTTTTTCCAATATCGACTTAAGATCATGCCTAAGGATGCAAAGTTTATCCCTTTCAAAGGGATCAAGAGTTCTGAACTCACTAATCTTGTCCAAATCTAACATCTCACACATAATTTTGTCTTTCCTAATTCTAACACTACCAAAAACATATTTATTCCACCGCTTGAGAAAAAAATCTTAACTTACTTAATTTCGCAACAATTTTTTTTGCAGAATTACCACAATACAAGTTATTAAAATAAAACAAGGAGTTCCATTTAATAGAAACTAAGTTAATAAAACTAGAATCTAACAACCACATCTTCTCAGATTTGAAACTGTTACTAATGGAAATATTCGAGTCACAAGAAAGAATAATTGGACAATGGTCAGAATATAAAAAAGGCAAACCTTTAACTCTACATAAAGCATACCTATCTTCTACCTCATTACTAATAAAAATTCTGTCAAGTAAAGCAAAAGGACTATCTCTCACATTAGACCAAGTAAACGATCTATTATTAAGAGGAACCTCAGTCAAATTATTGTCTAAAATGAAATCATTGAATTCCTCCATATTAGAGAAATCACCTTCTCTAGGTGATCTCTCTCCCAAAGACCTAGTGACATTGAAATCTCCCCTCCACAATCCATTGATTAGATACAAGATTCCTAAAATCAGTACATTCTGCCCATAAGATCCTCCTCTCCATTCTATTATGTGGACCATACACATTAGAAATACCCAATAAAGAATTATTAATAAGGGAGGCTAAAATGATGTGTAAAGAATACAATTTAGGAATCTTCTGAATGAGTCTAAATTGATTATCTTTCCAACCAATCATAAGACCCCCCGCACTACCTATAGCCGGAAGACAAGCCCAATTACGAAAGTGAGACCCACCTAACCTCATATAAAAACTAAAATCAGGGTTCTCAATTTTAGTTTTATGAATCAAAGCAATATCAATATGAAAATCTTTAAAAAAAGACCTAACCTTATCACATTTTTTGGGCTCGTTAAGCCCCCTAATATTCCAGCTAACAATCCTCAACATCTAAAATAATTAACTCTCTCTAATTCCCTACTTCTAATGTAATCCGCATCTAACTCAAGACCAGTAAAAATAAATGCAGTATCATAAGCAAGTTGAAATAACTGATTAGTAGAAAGGATACCCAATGCAAACGGAGTATAGTCACTACCATAATCAGGAACCATACCTGAGCCCAAACTCGAGTTGCTACTACTAGCATTCGAGCTCGGGAACCTACCATGAGATGAAGAGGAGTTATATCTAATCCTCACTCTACGTCGAACCAATCCAGTACTGGGAACTACTCTCTTACGTCTCCCCCTCCTAGACAAAGAAGTGGATAAATCTCTAATCGGTGAATGTTCTTCACTACCCTCTTACACACCATCCCTAATCGTATCACTGGACTGATCTATGGAATCAATCACCGAACAAGGCAAAACGCACACCATTTGAAACACATAAAAACACGCCCTCAAAAATAAGGAAAATAATCTCACACCCAACTCTCTCAATAACACCGTGCATCCTACCTTGTCCAACAAAATCATAAACCCACACATATCATCACAGTCTATCAACTCAAACTGCACTAAAAACTCTTCCTGCTACAAACAGTAATACTCTCTATGGTTCCATCCATGCAACCCATATTCTCCACCAAATCTCCCCTAACCAAAGCAAATGCACCGCAGCCACCAGACAGTTGACCATCCCACCTACCCAACCATTCCCTATCAGCAATTTCGTCCCTCATGTCCGAGCTCACAGCTCTCAAAGCCAATATCATACCTCGCCTCTGGCCATCACGTCTAGAAATTCTCATAGACTTCAGTTTACCCCTATTTCAATTTTGATTTTACCATCTCTAAAACCTTTCCTCAACTTTGATGAAGACTTCAGTAAATCCATCTTCTGAACAGCTGAAGCATCACATAATCTGTAACGACCCGGAAAAATGCGATCTTGGTTATCCGATATACAACACATATCGAACATCCAAGGATCGAAAATAACCGAATAGTTAATGAAAGAAATTAGAGGGTGAGGATAGATAAGGTAGAACTAGTAGAATAGAAGAAGAACATCATCACCAGAGTAAACACGAATCTCACAGCGGAACGAATAAAATATAACATAACTTTTGAAATACAAACAGTTATATATACAATAGCACTTATCAGAGTGCAGCACTTACAACAACAGCGGAAATAATAATAGCTATAGAATCCTGAAGCCTCCCGCTCCAAGCTCTCCAAGTGTATCAGTAAAATCCCGACTACTTGACTGCCCGTATAAATTAGGCACCCAAGAGTTTAGGGAAAACAACAAAGTAAACTCTGGGTCAGTCATGGGACTGGTATGAGTAAACAGTTTAAAACAGTTTGAACAAGTAAACGATATCTCATAAGACCACGCCGTATAACGGAACGGGTTTTTCCCTTATGAGAATCCAAACAACTTTGAAAAACAATATCATTCTGATATTATAATAATGTCTAATTACAAATAGTTATCCATCTAGCAGAAACGCTTTCATCTCACGTTCTACATATATAGCATACAATCAAAACCGCAAGCACGTATTGAGTAATGGATTTCCAACTATGACAGGGTATGGAACCACCTTCCGATCAGTGTACTCTAAGAACGATACACTGGAGTTCAACAAGAACATCTTGCAACTCAGCCACACATGACCGACCACTCATTTCGCTTGAGTGTATCGAATGTACATCACCAACGGTTGGGATCAACAACTGTTCCCCGTATATATATGGGACAACATTGATAGATTAAAAGAAGCAAATGAATATTCTCTAGATATGTGATTATACACCCTACTTTGGTGCGACCGACTTAGCCATGCTGCTTGCCCGATTTCTGTCATTTACCGGTTGATGAGGCTAGAAGCTACGCTTTATCATCACATCAGATTCACTTCGAATGCCACATTGTCAGATCCATCGAAAATCACTAATTGACGTCTACAACAGTACATTACGTGTTAGGTAAAGAAGTGCCCTTCTCCGCTTCCACTCTTGGTACGGTTGAAGAAATCAATGTACGTGACCTTTCTGGAAATACTCTGTCAGACATTCATCCATACAAGTCATCCAGGAACAGGATGAACCGAAGGCACTATTCAGTACATCCATCTTAGGCACTGTTATCTAAGACTTATACAATAGCCCTTGCATTTTACTCCGTCTTCAATATCTTTGGCATATATGATTCGCAACGCTTATGCCAATACATAGTGGTTCTTTGGATAATAATCCAACCGGTCTCTCCATATTAACAACGTAAAATGGTCAAAACATTGATAGTCTGTGATTTAACTATCAAAGAAAAACTCGTGTGCAAACAACGATATTATTTCCAGATGGAAATTATATCAATCAATCATCATTCAACATTTATCTCTTTAGTTCATTAATTCACTTATCTCCTGTTTCCCTATATTCTAAATCTCTTATTTTCTAATTTTTAGAAAATATACTTTATTAATAATGGAAAACATTTCCATTTCCTGTTTTCTATATTAGAAAACATTTCTGATTTCTTTTTTGGAAAACATTACCAAAGTTCCTTCATTGGATTTAAACAGATGTTTTAAATAAACATCGCTATGCCAACTCAAACTATTTACTGAATTCACTTAACCATCATTCACTATCAAACCTTACCATTCCTTAGTTAAGAAGGAAGTCAATCAAGTTGGGGTATAATTACCTCTCAGACCTTAACTGAACAACGTTATAACTTCGAAATAGTAACTGTTTATCTTTTAAACCTTTAACAACTTATTTACGTAACTCTCGGATTCAATTTACGAATCCACTTCTTTATTGAAAACATTGATTATAACGATAACGTTATAATCCCTACTTTCAAAATATCTAACTTCAATTATAACCTTTATTCTTTAATTCGAATAATTAAACCTAACCCTAATTTATTAGTGTATACTCTTGATTTAAAAACCGGAAAGTAAATATTACTTTCCCGAATTCGATATAATTGAATTCGACGTATAATTCTCTTTCGAGCAATCTCTCTTTGATTCACTCTTCTTCGAATATCCTATATTCGATTATCTCTCTCTTTCGAATAAACTATATTCGATCTCTTTCTTTCGAATACTATATATTCGATAATCTCCTTTCGATTAAACTATAATCGATAACTCCTTTCGATTAAACTAAAATCGAGAACTCCTTTCCTTTAACTCTATTCGAATAAACTATATTCGACTAACTCTATTTAACTCCGTTTAACTCTATTTGAATAACTAATATTCGATAACTCTATTTAACTCCGTTTAACTCTATTTAACTCCATTCGAATAACTAATATTCGATAATTCTATTTAACTCCATTCGAATAACTAATATTCGATAATTCTATTTAACTCCGTTTAACTCTATTTAACTCCATTCGAATAACTAATATTCGATAATTCTATTTAACTCCATTCGAATAACTATGTCTGTTTTAACTTTAGTTCGAATAGCTAATATTTGATTTAACTCCATTCGCTTGACTCTAGATCGCAGCGATCACAATGGTTACGCCTGATTCCCTCAGGAAACATCCGACCGCCGTA
The DNA here is from genome assembly GCA_030737875.1 of Allium sativum. Lineage (NCBI taxonomy): Eukaryota > Viridiplantae > Streptophyta > Magnoliopsida > Asparagales > Amaryllidaceae > Allium > Allium sativum. Next base: position 197,883,507 of record CM060919.1, on the reverse strand, counting down.
GGCTATTTACAGCCCTACGAATTACGCTAGCAGTCGTGTTGAATGACACTTATCCTGAATAACTATGTTTTGACTAACTCTATCTAAAACAACTACACTTGATTAACTCTAGTTTGTTTTAACTCTAATTGATTTACTCTAACTGATTAACTCTAACTGGTTAACTCTAACTGATTAACTCTAACTGATTAGCTCTAACTGGTTAACTCTATTTGACTAACTCGACTCGACTAACCCCTTTCGAATAACATATTCGATTAACTAACTTCGAATACCATATTCGATTAACTAACTTCGAATACCATATTCGATTAACTAACTTCGAATACCATATTCGATTAACTAACTTCGAATACCATATTCGATTAACTCCTTTCGAATAACATATTCGATTAACTAACTTCGAATACCATATTCGATTAACTAACTTCGAATACCATATTCGATTAACTAACTTCGAATACCATATTCGATTAACTAACTTCGAATACCATATTCGATTTCTCCTTTTTATAACGTTTATCCATTTAAAAAGATCCCCTTTTTAACAACGTTTATTCATTTATAAAGATTCACTTTTTAGTAACGGTTCTTCACTTTATAAATGTTCTTTTAATAACGTTTTCCTTTTTATAACGGTTTCCTTTTTATATCTTCTTATTCCGTTATAAACCAAATTCCATTTTATTAACTCTATTTATTTTCTAAATATTCCCTTTTCAATTCTATTTGTAAATGGTTTACAAATATTTCTTTTTCTATTTTATTCTATTTGCAAATGGTTTGCAAATATTTCCTTTTCAAATTTATTCTTAAAAATATTCTAACTCCTTAAATTCCCGGAAAAATTCGCCATAACCTCCTTTGTATTGGGAGCATCGGGAAAATCCCCAAACCCGCCACACATGCCTTTCTATTCAAAAAGAAAATGTTTTGAAATTTATTTCCTTTCTAAATATCTTCTATTTATAAATATTCCAATTTATAAATATTTCTTATTTATAAATAATTCATTTTCACTATTACTTTGAAAATTCCCTTATCAACATTCCGGTATGTTACGGTATTTAACATATCAAATTTCGATATCCAATATCGTCCATACACACACAATCAACAACAGGTTATAATTCAATTCATATATCAAAATATATGAAAAACAATAAAATAACTGTTGAGGAATCCAGTCGGATTCCCCCAACCTGTTTCCCTGCATCCACAGATGTTACACAATATGATTGTCATCACTTTCAGTTCAATATGAATTATTCTGATATACAAAATCAATATATAACTATATAACTGTTTATATTATATATATATATAATATTTCATTAATTGACTAGCAGTTCAATCAAACAGTCAACACACAATCAAACAGACAATTTCTAACAGTTCTAAAAATACAACATGAAATTATAAACTGTTCAGAGTTAGTGAGATTTACTCACATTGGACTATCATCGTTAAATAATGAAAATTGTCGCTTGATTCAGACGGACAATTTATTTCACTATAAATTGTAACGAGCTCGGATTCACTCCCGGTCAGTGTCATTGTGTTGCTCCCGTCCATACGATCCTGTCGGATCTTGTTTCGCTGAAAACCCATACCGTATGGAGAAGTTATTGACTTTACAAGTTCGAACGCTATTTAAATTGAATAATAACTTAACCTAAATTTTAAATGGGCCTCACTTACTTTTCTTTGGCCTAAATACGGTTTTAACCCCTCAGGCCCACATCCCTCTTCTTCCCCAACTACCGAAATGAACCCCCGTCGTCTGTCCTTAACCATTCACCATTGTTTCCTCTTCCAAACACGTCGTGCTCCCTCCATGAACCACCGTTCAACAAACCAAGGCCACCGTCTTCCTCCACTTCGAAATCTCCACAACCCCATACCCTCAATACCCTGTTCGATGCCCCCCTCAACAGACTTCCGTCGATACCAGTTTTGGGTAACAACATAAATCGAGCGACCTATTTATAACCCAATTACCACCAAACTTTGCCAACCCCGCTACTCTTCACCTTCATCACCACAACGATATCGGATTCGCACCGAAGTGCTCTAACTCGAGGAAAACAGAAGCCCTATGCTTTACTGTCACATTTCGAGCTTCAGGAAATTGCGTCGCTCGCCACAAAACAAGTATGGGATTGAAGATAATCATCCCAGGATCTTAAATACATGAGTATTTAGAATTATTGGGTTTTATTTTCCTTTGTTTGGATTTTTGAAAGTTTGTTTTCACTGTTCGAGGATGGAAACTTGCGGCGACATTTTTAGTTGACTGAGGAATGATGGAAATTAGGTTTTAAGGGTAAGAGGAGGTATTTATAGTATTACAAAATATCTAGATATTTTATAGGATATTTTATTTTGGATATTTTTGTTTTTTATTTGTCTTTTAAAAATTCCTGTGGTCATATACGATACCCAAAAATCACGAAACTGGATATGTAGCTAGCGACATTGCGGACCCCACGAAACTGGTTTCGTCGAATTCCGACTTCGTATGCTCACACAGCGTATTTTTAACCATTAGAATATCGACTGTTTCTCACTCTATAAATCCATACGGCCACACAGTGCCTCTAAAAATCACGAAACTGGAAATCTAACAACTATTTAATATTGCAGATCCAACAAAATTAGTTTCATCGAATTCCGACTTCGTTTGCAAAAGTGGTTATTTTTAAAGCTTTGGATGACCCATTTAAATATATAAATATATTTAAATATAATTAAATTAAATATTTAAAAATAAATATTATCGTCTATATTCACAGTGGAATACCCTATAGCTCTAGAATATTCCTATATGAATTTCTACTCGATATTCATTTCTGGGTCAACCCGATATTCGATTTATATTGAAATTCCTTTTTTAAAATATAAATAATTCCTTTATAAATTATAAAGGAATTCCACAGCGACTTTTCTAAAATTTGATTTGGACATATCTCAAAATCTACACAATGAAATCCCGATTTTTCTCTTCCACTAGAAAGATATACTCCACCAGCTCCACACGTTTCTTGTTTCACAGAAATCCGGCTTAAAACGAATCCTGTACATTCAGTTGAAGTTCGAATCGCCAAATAACGAACTGCAACGCCATTTCGAGCTCGATTTTAATTATAAAATAATTATACGTTCAAACTGTCGTTATTTAAATATATTCGTTATTCAGATTCAATTCCAAGCTGAATTAAATATCATAGATGATCCAGTTCACATCATATCGCCATTTCAGCCAATTCTGATTATTTCAAAATTAAATATATTATTTAATTTATTAATTTAATTAAATATTCGCCATTATTTAATTCCACGACCATTAAATCCTTTAATTCACCTTTTAAATAATTAAATAAATTAATTATTATACCTCTGCAAATGCGGGTCATTACATTCTTCCCCACTTAAAATAATTTCGTCCTCGAAATTGCTAAGATAGAGGACGATCCTATCGACTGGTTATAACTTATCTGTTCACTTCTTAACTTCAGTTTCAACTGAACCAATTTAATTTTAATTAAATATTAATTAATTCTTATCAACGAAAATTTCCAAAAATCCTGAAAATTTTCTAACTCCTTAACTTTTCGAAAAATTTCGCCAGCACCTCCTTTGTACTGATCAATTGGTCAAACTCCAACTCGCCTCTCTGGGCCATCTCCAACCCAAAAGAAAATCAAACAGCCAAGCGACTTGCCAATTCGTCTCATAAATCTTATATCCAATAGAAATATAAACTTGTACCTTTTTTGTCGGCATATCATTATATCCTTTCCGCCTGTTATCAATTCAGCGGATACAAGGGTCATCCCAATCAAATTCCAATCAGCTTTTCCCTGGGAGTTTTTAAACAGTTTACTCTTTTCAAAAATCAAATTTTCCTTTTTGAAATTCAACCCAACTTGTCTTTCCCAAAACAAATTCAAAACAGTATCTCTGGTAGTAATTCGTCACTTACAACTCGAAAATGAATACTGATGATGCAGCTGTCATCATCAGAATCTATTTTCCAGCGATCGAAGTGAGTTCAATACTATAAAACAATTTCTAAACATTTCCACTTTGAAATTCATTTCAAAAATATAATTCACACTGCTTGTAAAACAATTTAAAATCCCCCAAGATCTTAAATTTTCCTTATTTTCAATCCAAATCCATTTACAAACACTTATCCAATTTTTTCAGAATTTTAATTCAATTTCTGGTTTAAATTTCAGATTTAAATCATCTGATTTCACGTATTTCACTTATATGAATTCTGATTGGTTATTTACATAACCAATTAATTTATAATCTTACTTGATTATAATAACAACCAATATATCCACTATATTATAATTTTGATATATATATCTTCTCTATATCAAAATATACATTGGGTAAACTTATTTTAATTTACCTTCTTTTCAAAACATACCATGTCGGTTCATCGTATTCAAGTGTTTAGTAACCCTTATCGATACAGTGGATCAAACTGATCGACCAGAATTCACAAACTACTCAACCAATGAATCTCCATAATATAAAACAAATTTTTATATCAATAACAAATACGTTCACTCGTATATATACACTCAAACTCAATCTAGGGTATTACTAACCCTATCTCTACCGAGTCACGCCACAGAGCCAAGTAATTCTTAACTTAAGCTCTGATACCAACTGTAACAACCCGGAAAAATGCGATCTTGGTTATCCGATATACAACACATATCGAACATCCAAGGATCGAAAATAACCGAATAGTTAATGAAAGAAATTAGAGGGTGAGGATAGATAAGGTAGAACTAGTAGAATAGAAGAAGAAGAAGAAAATCATCATCAGAGTAAACACGAATCTCACAGCGGAACGAATAAAATAAAACATAACTTTTGAAATACAAACAGTTATATATACAATAGCACTTATCAGAGTGCAACACTTACAACAACAGCAGAAATAATAATAGCTATAGAATCCTGAAGCCTCCTGCTCCAAGCTCTCCAAGTGTATCTGTAAAATCCCGACTACTTGACTGCCCATACAAATTAGGCACCCAAGAGTTTAGGGAAAACAACAAAGTAAACTCCGGGTCAGTCATGGGACTGGTATGAGTAAACAGTTTAAAACAGTTTGAACAAGTAAACGATATCTCATAAGACCACGCCGTATAACGGAACGGGTTTTTCCCTTATGAGAATCCAAACAACTTTGAAAAGCAATATCATTCTGATATTATAATAATGTCTAATTACAAATAGTTATCCATCTAGCAGAGACGCTTTCATCTCACGTTCTACATATATAGTATACAATCAAAACCGCAAGCACGTATTGAGTAATGGATTTCCAACTATGACAAGGTATGGAACCACCTTCCGATCAGTGTACTCTAGGAACGATACACTGGAGTTCAACAAGAACATCTTGCAACTCAGCCACACATGACCGACCACTCATTTCGCTTGAGTGTATCGAATGTACATCACCAACGGTTGGGATCAACAACCGTTCCCCGTATATATATGGGACAACAATGATAGGTTAAAAGAAGTAAATGAATATTCTCTAGATAGGTGATTATACACCCTACTTCGGTGCGACCGACTTAGCCATGCTGCCTGCCCGATTTCTGTCATTTACTGGTTGATGAGGCTAGAAGCTACGCTTTATCATCACATCAGATTCACTTCGAATGCCACATTGTCAGATCCATCGAAAATCACTAATTGACGTCTACAACAGTACATTACGTGTTAGCTAAAGAAGTGCCCTTCTCCGCTTCCACTCTTGGTACGGTTGAAGAAATCAACGTACGTGACCTATTTGGAAATACTCTATCAGACATTCATCCATACAAGTCATCCAGGAACAGGATGAACCGAAGGCACTATTCAGTACATCCATCTTAGGCACTGTTATCTAAGACTTATACAATAGCCCTTGCATTTTACTCCGTCTTCAATATCTTTGGCATATATGATTCGCAACGCTTATGCCAATACAGAGTGGTTCTTTGGATAATAATCCAACCGATCTCTCCATATTAACAACGTAAAATGGTCAAAACATTGATAGTCTGTGATTTAACTATCAAAGAAAAACTCGTGTGCAAACAACGATATTATTTCCAGATGGAAATTATATCAATCAATCATCATTCAACATTTATCTCTTTAGTCCATTAATTCACTTATCTCCTGTTTCCCTATATTATAAATCTCTTATTTTCTAATTTTTAGAAAATATACTTTATTAACAATGGAAAACATTTCCATTTCCTGTTTTCTATATTAGAAAACATTTCTGATTTCTTATTTGGAAAACATTTCCAAAGTTCCTTCATTGGATTTAAACAGATGTTTTAAATAAACATCGCTATGCCAACTCAAACTATTTATTGAATTCACTTAACCATCATTCACTATCAAACCTTACCATTCCTTAGTTAAGAAGGAAGTCAATCAAGTTGGGGTATAATTACCTCTCAAACCTTAACTGAACAACGTTATAACTTCGAAATAGTAACAGTTTATCTTTTAAACCTTTAACAACTTCTTCACGTAACTCTCAGATTCAATTTACGAATCCACTTCTTTATTGAAAACATTGATTATAACGATAACGTTATAATCCCTACTTTCGAAATATCTAACTTCAATTATAACCTTTATTCTTTAATTCGAATAATTAAACCTAACCCTAATTTATTAGTGTATACTCTTGATTTAAAAACCGGAAAGTAAATATTACTTTCCCGAATTCGATATAATTGAATTCGACGTATAATTCTCTTTCGAGCAATCTCTCTTTGATTCACTCTTCTTCGAATATCCTATATTCGATTATCTCTCTCTTTCGAATAAACTATATTCGATCTCTTTCTTTCGAATACTATATATTCGATAATCTCCTTTCGATTAAACTATAATCGATAACTCCTTTCGATTAAACTAAAATCGAGAACTCCTTTCCTTTAACTCTATTCGAATAAACTATATTCGACTAACTCTATTTAACTCCGTTTAACTCTATTTGAATAACTAATATTCGATAACTCTATTTAACTCCGTTTAACTCTATTTAACTCCATTCGAATAACTAATATTCGATAATTCTATTTAACTCCATTCGAATAACTAATATTCGATAATTCTATTTAACTCCATTTAACTCTATTTAACTCCATTCGAATAACTAATATTCGATATTTCTATTTAACTCCATTCGAATAACTAATATTCGATTAACTTAGATTCGAATAACTATGTCTGTTTTAACTTTAGTTCGAATAGCTAATATTTGATTTAACTCCATTCGCTTGACTCTAGATCGCAGCGATCACAATGGTTACGCCTGATTCCCTCAGGAAACATCCGACCGCCGTAGGCTATTTACAGCCCTGCGAATTACGCTAGCAGTCTTGCTGAATGACACTTATCCTGAATAACTATGTTTTGACTAACTCTATCTCAAATAACTACATTTGATTAACTCAAGTTTGTTTTAACTCTAATCGATTTACTCTAACTGATTAACTCTAACTGGTTAACTCTAACTGATTAACTCTAACTGATTAGCTCTAACTGGTTAACTCTATTTGACTAACTCGACTCGACTAACCCCTTTCGAATAACATATTCGATTAACTAACTTCGAATACCATATTCGATTAACTAACTTCGAATACCATATTCGATTAACTAACTTCGAATACCATATTCGATTAACTAACTTCGAATACCATATTCGATTAACTAACTTCGAATACCATATTCGATTAACTCCTTTCGAATAACATATTCGATTAACTAACTTCGAATACCATATTCGATTAACTAACTTCGAATACCATATTCGATTAACTAACTTCGAATACCATATTCGATTTCTCCTTTTTATAATGTTTATCCATTTAAAAAGATCCCCTTTTTAACAACGTTTATTCATTTATAAAGATTCACTTTTTAGTAACGGTTCTTCACTTTATAAATGTTCTTTTAATAACGTTTTCCTTTTTATAACGGTTTCCTTTTTATAACTTCTTATTCCGTTATAAACCAAATTCCTTTTTATTAACTCTATTTATTTTCTAAATATTCCCTTTTCAATTCTATTTGTAAATGGTTTACAAATATTTCTTTTTCTATTTTATTCTATTTGCAAATGGTTTGCAAATATTTCCTTTTCAAATTTATTCTTAAAAATATTCTAACTCCTTAAATTCCCGGAAAAATTCGCCATAACCTCCTTTGTATTGGGAGCATCGGGAAAATCCCCAAACCCGCCACATAGGCCTTTCTATTAAAAAAGAAAATGTTTTGAAATTTATTTCCTTTCTAAATATCTTCTAATTATAAATATTCCAATTTATAAATATTTCTTATTTATAAATATTCCATTTATAAATATTTCATTTTCACTATTACTTTGAAAATTCCCTTATCAACATTCCGGTATGTTACGGTATTTAACATATCAAATTTCGATATCCAATATCGTCCACACACACACAATCAACAACAGGTTATAATTCACATCATATATCAAAATATATGAAAAACAATAAAATAACTGTTGAGGAATCCAGTCGGATTCCCCCAACCTGTTTCCCTGCATCCACAGATGTTACACAACATGATTGTCATCACTTTCAGTTCAATATGAATTATTCTGATAAACAGAATCAATATATAACTATATAACTGTTTATATATTATATATATATTTATATATATATATAATATTTCATTAACTGACTAGCAGTTCAATCAAACAGTCAACACACAATCAAACAGACAATTTCTAATAGTTCTAAAAATACAACATGAAATTATAAACTGTTCAGAGTTAGTGAGATTTACTCACATTGGACTATCATCGTTAAATAACGAAAATTGTCGCTTGATTCAGACGGACAATTTATTTCACTATAAATTGTAACGAGCTCGGATTCACTCCCGGTCAGTGTCATTGTGTTGCTCCCGTCCATACGATCCTGTCGGATCTTGTTTCGCTGAAAACCCATACCGTATGGAGAAGTTATTGACTTTACAAGTTCGAACGCTATTTAAATTGAATAATAACTTAACCTAAATTTTAAATGGGCCTCACTTACTTTTCTTTGGCCCAAATACGGTTTTAACCCCTCAGGCCCACATCCCTCTTCTTCCCCAACTACTGAAATGAACCCCCGTCGTCTGTCCTTAACCATCCACCATTGTTTCCTCTTCCAAACACGTCGTGCTCCCTCCATGAACCACCGTTCAACAAACCAAGGCCACCGTCTTCCTCCACTTCGAAATCTCCACAACCCCATACCCTCAATACCCTGTTCGATGCCCTCCTCAACAAACTTCCGTCGATAGCAGTTTTGGGTAACAGCATAAATCGAGCAACCTATTTATAACCCAATCACCACCAAACTTTGCCAACCCCGCTACTCTTCACCTTCATCACCACAACGATATCGGATTCACACCGAAGTGCTCTAACTCGAGGAAAACAGAAGCCCTAGGCTTTACTGTCACATTTCGAGCATCAGGAAATTGCGTCGCTCGCCATAAAACAAGTATGGGATTGAAGATAATCATCCCAGGATCTTAAATACATGAGTATTTAGAATTATTGGGTTTTATTTTCCTTTGTTTGGATTTTTGAAAGTTTTTTTTCACTGTTCGAGGATGGAAACTTGCGGCGACATTTTTAGTTGACTGAGGAATGATGGAAATTAGGTTTTAAGGGTAAGAGGAGGTATTTATAGTATTACAAAATATCTAGATATTTTCTAGGATATTTTATTTTGGATATTTTTGTTTTTTATTTGTCTTTTAAAAATTCCTGTGGTCATATACGATACCCAAAAATCACGAAACTGGATATGTAGCTAGAGTTCGACATTGTGGACCCAACGAAACTGGTTTCGTCGAATTCCGACTTCGTATGCTCACACAGCGTATTTTTAACCGTTAGAATATCGACTGTTTCTCACTCTAAAAATCCGTACAGCCACACAGTGCCTCTAAAAATCACGAAACTGGAAATCTAACAACTATTTAATATTGTGGATCCAACAAAATTAGTTTCATCGAATTCCGACTTCGTTTGCAAAAGTGGTTATTTTTAAAGCTCTGGATGACCCATTTAAATATATAAATATATTTAAATATAATTAAATTAAATATTAAAAAATAAATATTATCGTCTATATTCACAGTGGAATACCCTATAGCTCTAGAATATTCCTATATGAATTTCTACTCGATATTCATTTCTGGGTCAACCCGATATTCAATTTATATTGAAATTCCTTTTTTAAAATATAAATAATTCCTTTATAAATTATAAAGGAATTCCACAGCAACTTTTCTAAAATTTGATTTGGACATATCTCAAAATATACACAATGAAATCCCGATTTTTCTCTTCCACTAGAAAGATATACTCCACCAGCTCCACACGTTTCTTGTTTCACAGAAATCCGGCTTAAAACGAATCCTGAACATTCAGTTGAAGTTCGAATCGCCAAATAACGAACTGCAGCGCCATTTCGAGCTCGATTTTAATTATAAAATAATTATACGTTCAAACTGTCGTTATTTAAATATATTCGTTATTCAGATTCAATTCCAAGCTGAATTAAATATCATAGATGATCCAGTTCACATCATATCGCCATTTCAGCCAATTCTGATTATTTCAGAATTAAATATATTATTTACTTTATTAATTTAATTAAATATTCGCCATTATTTAATTCCACGACCATTAAATCCTTTAATTCACCTTTTAAATAATTAAATAAATTAATTATTATACCTCTGCAAATGCGGGTCATTACATAATCTCTCCTTCATTGAATCCTCCTCTTCATCAAGATCCTCCAACAAATCAACACTATTAAACAGATCAACATCCTCAGCCACATGCCAATCGATCCCCTCCTCCATATAATGAAACTATTTACCTCTAGCAGAAGAAACCTCAACATAACTGTCATATCCCCGCATGTCCACCAAGTCAAACCCTGTCATCACTTCTTTATCCCTCCAATTGTTTACGTTCTTACAAACATTATACCATACACCTTCACATAAACCCAAACAATTCAGAACTGAAGGGTCAATGATCATCGGATCGAACTGTTGTATGGCCCAATACCTCCCAACAAAACCCACCATCTCTTCTTCATGAAACGCCATTTCTTTATCAACCATACCTGACTTAACAACACTATCCTTCTCAGCCTGAAATTCAGCAACCATATGAATAGAATGCCCACCAAACCTTAAAATAACGGCCAACTAGACGGAATCGGAAAATCAGCAACACATTGATCACAATTTATAGCAGTATTTATTGCATCGAAATGTGACAGTATCTGTTAGCCCACTTTGTGAACTGGGCAACACAAAGTCAAGATGTGAAACATTGAAGAACTTGGGAAGCACTGAAGCGGGTCGGATCGAAGCAATGTAGCGGTTCGGATCGGATAAAGTTTGCTGTTTGGATCGGTGAACTATTGCTGTTGGAATCAGAGAGGCACAGCTGTTCGGATCGGAGAGCAACCTACTTCCAGTTGGATCGGAGAGCTACCTGCTACGAAGACAGATCGGAACGGAGTGAAAGAGAACGAAGACTTAGCCTTGGGACAAAACCGGATCGGATCGGATACCCCGATCCGAACCCCTCCTGTACACTCTTCCGATCCGAACCCATCTTCCATGTCATTCTCCTGCATGATCGCCTGGTTATTCGGAGCGGCTATGACCAGTTCCTACCCACAACGTCCACTGCTCTGATGCGCTGTCAACACAGAAATCCATCCGAACCCGAAGCTAATGGGATGGATGACACGTGGCTCCGATCCGGATCGGGTTCTGAGCGAATTTTCACCTATAAATACCCCGTTTGGAGACAAAGAAAAGGATCTTTTTCTGGCACTTTGAGAGTTCAACCACCTTCATAACCCGAATTCCAGCACTCTCGGAAAATCCAAATCTTCTTTCATTATTTGTTTTTAGATAATTGAGTGAATGTAAGTGAGCTGTGAGAGAAATTAAGTGAATATTTCATTGTAATTGCAACTACATCATTGAAAATAGTGAAAGACAAGTGGACGTAGGCATTTCTTCGCCGAACCACTATAAATCCTGTGTGTTCATTTCACTTTTGATCTTATTTCATTCTGCTTTTAGTCAATTTGGGTGTTAGAGCCACTTTTTGGTCTAACATTTTGGTGCTTTCACTGAGAATCATCTGAATTCTCCGTTTTTCGGGATTATCGTTCTACCTTTTGGACCGTTGAGTTCAAAGAAGTTAATCCTCAAGTTTCGACGTTCTTGGATATTTGTTGAATTGATTGTTGAAGAACCATGGCCAAAGGAAAAGGCAAAGAAGTTCAATCTAGTCGAGGAAATGGAGTTGGCGAAGATCAGCAAAATGCGGTCGTGACAAGGTCTCGTGGGCAGAGCTCAGCAGCAGGACGAACCGATACAGGAAACCCGAACCGCCTTCAGGGGGAGAGCTCCGATCCGATCCGGGTAGGAGATTCTGAAGCAGTGCATTCCCCCAACCTGAACCGACCCGAGCAACTTGCCCTACACCGACCCGACCTGGCTTTCCAGCTCCGACCCGAACAGGCTTCCCAGCTCCGACCCGACCCGATCTCCCATCTCCGAACCGACCCGTCACTTGGTGATGTTGGAACCTCTACTCGAGCCCCTACAAATGCTCCGATTCCAGCCACCAGGGTCAATGATCAGATCAATCCATCCGCGCCCATTACTCAAGGAGATTTCTCGCGCCTGCTGGACATGCTTGAGAGTACTAGGGAGGCTATGAAAATCCACGAGTGCACCAATCTCATGATGCAAGAAAATATGAGACTCATGAGTAGGGAAATTAGCGAACTCCGTAGACAGAGAACCCCATCCCCGGTTCGTCACACACCAGAGGATCAGTCTTCTTCTTCCGAGGAAGAGCGGCCCCGTGAACGAAGGCCGCTCGAACGACCTCAGAATTTGGAGCAGTTGACATTCGGATCTTTGGGGTCTCGCGAGGATATTGCACGAGCACTAGGAAACAATGATCCCACTCAGGGGCAAAGGCTCCAGTCCCCTCCTCCCGAGATCGACCGGGAGCGTAGGGAACGGAGTAGAGCAGAAGCAGCTCAAAGAAGAAGGGCATCTCCTGAACAAGAGCCCAGAAGGAACCCGGATACCAGGGCCAGGGAACCTGAACGGCCCCTAACTAATGCTGATGTACAGGCAATGGTACGCCAGATTATGTCCGAGAGCCGGAACTATACTAATGAAGATTATGGCATTGAGCGAAGCCATACTCCTTTCACTGATGACATCCTCGACTTTCAGTTTCCTCGGCGTTTCAACCTGCCATAGATGGACAAGTACAATGGGAGAACTGATCCAGGACAGCATTTGATGCGATACTCGTGGCTCATGAATGCTGCTGCTGCTCCTGATGCAGTGAAGTGTAAGGCATTCCCGATCTATTTAGAAGATGTGGCGCTGTTATGGTTTACCCGACTTCCCCCTCGTTCGGTATCGAATTATAAGGAATTAAGCGAACGTTTTATGAATCAGTTCCGACTCCATACCCGAAAGTCCAAAAGTGTCATTGAATTATCAAGAATTAAGCAGGCGCCAGGAGAGTCTTTGAGGTCATATCTTGACCGTTTTAACTTAGCTGTGACTGAAGTTAGTGACCCGCATGAGCCCACCATCTTGATGGCATTAAAGGAAGGAGTCGATCCTGAATCCGAGTTTGGAGATTACCTTTCTGGGAAGACACCCTCCACAAGAGAGATATTCTATGAAAAGGCCGATATTTATTTAAGACGAGAGGAGGCCAGGGCAAACCGAAAGAGAAAGTCTGAAGCAACTTCAAAAGAAAATATTTAGAGTAACGTCGCCGTGAAGCAGTCTGGGGAAAGTTCCAGAAAAGTTGAAGTGAATGTGGGAAACAAGAATGGAAACGACAATTCAGGAAACGGGGGCAACAACAATAACCGTAATGCGAACGGTAACAGAAGAAATAGAAATAGGGGAAGTGATCCTAGCAAAAGGCCCCGATTCCAGACTTATGAGAATTATACACCGTTGAACGACACTCTGGAGAACATTTACCTGGATACATATAATGTTTTGCAATATAAAAGACCGCCACCTCGTGACTCGACAGAGAAAGAAATGGCAACTGGGAAGTTTTGTTTGTTTCATGGAACTCATGAGCATTCAACCAATGAATGTCGGCATTTGAGAGATGTGATTGAGAAGCTGCTGCGTGAAGGGAAACTGGACGAATATAAGGTTGCCCCGAGGGACAGGGGGCAAGGAGAGCAGGCTCCAAAATAGATTCAATCTGCTCCCAAGCCTACAGCGCAGCAGAAAGGCAAGGGAATTGTTATCAACTCCATAGTGGGTGGACCTCACCCAGCAATCCGTAGTTTTAGAGCAATGGATCAATATGTAAATGCTGCCAAGCACGTAGATGTGAATGAAGGTGATGATTTGGAAGATATCGCCCCCATAAAACAACAGAAGACAATGTTTGACGACGTGGTATTCCGCAGCAGAGATAATACTGGGATCCAATCACCCACTGATGATCCGTTGGTCATTACTACCACCATTGGGCCGGCCTTGGTTCATAAGGTGTTAGTAGACAACGGAAGTTCTGTTAATATTTTATTTAAAAAGTCATTCGATCAGATGAAGCTTGAATCAGAAGATTTGAAGCCATGTGAAGGATGGATCAGAGGCTTCAACGGGGCGTCAACAGCTCCCATGGGGTACATAGAATTGCCCGTAACCTTGGGGCAAGGAGAACGCCGAAGAGTGCGGATGCTTCAGTTCGTAGTTTTGGACGTAGATTCGCCTTATAATGCATTTTTGGGGAGGCCTGCCCTTGCTGAGTTCAGGGCTTGCATCGCCCCTTGGTGTTTATTGCTTAAGTTCCCAACTGAAGCCGGAACTGGAGTAATGAGAGGGGATCAAGTTTCCGGACGGGCCTGCTATGTTGCCGAATTAAAGATGTTGATGAAAGGACTTAACATCGAGAGTAAAGATGCCTCGCCTCCCCCAAAGGGGGGCTCGGCATAGCAATTAGAGAGATCAACCCCGAAGGAGTTGCCCAAAGGAACGCCTGAAGACCTGGATCCCAGAAAAGACGAGGAGCCAGAGACTAGAAATGTAACTCCTAATGAAACGACAGTGGAAATTCCCATTGATGAAGCTGATCCAACAAGATTTTTGAAGATTGGATCTCAATTGGATCCACGTCGGGCCAAAGAACTAACGAACTTCTTGAAGGCGAACTTGGACGTGTTTGCCTGGACCCACACTGACATGTGTGGGATATCGCCATCCATCATAAGTCACACACTAAATGTAAACCCGAAACATCCGCCTGTGAAGCAAAAGAGACGTATGCTGGGCCCAGAGAGGTCGGATGCTCTCAAAGAAGAAGTGGAGAAGCTGAAACAGAACGGATTTATTCAAGATTCGACATATCCCGACTGGATATCGAATCCCGTCTTAGTAAAGAAGCCGAATGGAAAGTGGCGGACTTGCATTGACTTTTCAGATTTGAACAAAGCTTGCCCAAAAGATAGTTTCCCACTTCCCAGGATTGACCAGCTTGTAGATTCGACAGCGGGTCATGAGCTTCTCTCTTTCATGGACGCATATTCTAGGTACAACCAAATTCCTATGCACGTGCCGGATCAAGAACATACGAGCTTCATTATAAATTTGGGGTTATATTGTTATGTTGTAATGCCATTCGAATTGAAAAACGCCAGAGCCACTTATCAGCGCTTAGTGAACAGAATGTTTTATAATCAAATAGGGAAGACTATGGAAGTTTACGTGGATGATATGCTTGTCAAATCGAAACAGTCCTCCAGTCATACGCAAGACTTGGCAGAAATGTTTGGTATCCTGCGAAAGTATCGGATGAAGTTGAATCCTTTGAAATGTTCATTTGGAGTGGCATAAGGAAAATTTCTAGGCTTCATTGTGAGTTCCCGAGGAATTGAAATCAATCCTAGCCAAATAGCAGCGATTAGAAACATTGAAGAGCCGAAGAGAATTAAAGACGTCCAAAGTTTTGCAGGGAAAGTAGCCGCGTTGAGTAGGTTTATCTCTAATGCCACGGACAAATGCATCCCGTTTTTTGATTTGATTAAAAGGGGAAAGAAGAACTTCGAGTGGACTCCGGACTGTGTTGAGGCCTTTCGAAATTTATTGGAATTGCTAGAAAAACCACTGATTTTGTCAAAACCGGTGGATCACGAAGAGTTATTTGTTTACTTGGCAGTTTTGGCTCACGCCGTTAGCACAGCCTTGGTTCGAGAAGAGGACAAAGTGCAAAGGCCAGTACATTATGTAAGCAAGAAATCGGCAGCGGCAGAACGCAACTACCCAAAGATTGAGAAGCTCGCTTACAGCCTCCTAATCGCATCCCGAAAACTTCGTCACTATTTTCAAGCTCATCCAATAACCATATACACTGACCAGCCCCTGAGGCAGGTGTTGCAGAGACCCGAAGCATCGGGAAGGTTGATCAAATGGAATATAGAATTAAGTCAGTTTGATTTAAATTTTCAGCCACGAAGGTCGATAAGGGGGCAAGCTCTGGCAGACTTTATAGCAGAGTTCACCATCCCAGAGGAGGAAGTGATCAACGACAAAGTGGTCAAGTCCGAAGATGAGTTAAAGATAGTCCATGGAAGCTATACACAGATGGAGCCAAGAACGACCGAAGGTCCGGAGCTGGAATCGTCTTAGTCACTCCTGAAGGACGGTCGTTATATTACGCTCTACGGTTAGAATTTTCGGCGACTAACAATGACTCTGAATACGAAGCCCTGATTGCCGGGCTGAAGCTTGCTAAAGACCTCGGAGTAAAAATGTTGGACATATTCTATGACTCCAAGATCGTTGTTTGCCAAGTGCGAGAAGAATTTGTGGCTCGGGGACCTCGACTTATCGCCTACCTCGGGAAAGTGAGAGAGCTATTGAGCAACCTGGAGCGGTACAATATAACACATATCCCAAGAGCCGAAAACCAGAAGGCGGACAGGCTGGCAAAGCTAGCTAGTTCCGACAATCCAGAAGAGACTGGAATAATTCCAATTGAAACGTTGGAATCACCAAGCTTTGAGTCAATGGAAATTGAGTTCGCTTTCGAAGCGGAACCGGAGAAGGAGTCGTGGACGACCCCAATTAAGAACTTCCTTAAGAATGGGACACTCCCATCAAAGAAGAGTGAGAAAAGGGCTATAGTTCGCAAGGCTACCAGATATGTCATGCAAGATGATACTCTTTATAGGCAAGGATTTTCTATGCCCCTGTTACGATGTATAGCACACGACGACATCAAACGTGTACTAAGAGAAGTGCACGAAGGTGAGTGTGGAGATCATACAAGAGGTCAGACTTTAGCGAAAAAGATATTGCGATATGGATACTTCTGGCCCACGATTAATAAAGATGCAGCTGATTATTCACGACGCTGCGATAAGTGCTAGAGATTCGCCAAGATCCCCAGAGCACCGTCGACCCAACTCAAATCAATGGTGAGTCCTTGGCCATTTTCCACGTGGGGAATTGATATCATCGGAGTTCTACCGATTGCTAAAGGAGGAGCGAAATATGCAATAGTCGCTGTGGACTATTTTACGAAGTGGGTGGAAGCTGAGCCCCTAACTAAAATCACGGCAAGAAAGGTGATAAGTTTCGTGGTTAGAAATATTATATGCCGATTCGGGATCCCCAGGACAATCATAACTGACAACGGAACCCAGTTCGATGGTACTGAATTCAGAAATTTCTGCCAGAAGTATAAGATCGACAAACGATACACTGCGGTTGCTTATCCGCAGTCGAACGGGCAAGTTGAAGCAATAAACAAAGTAATAAAATCCATCCTCAAGAAACGGTTAGAGCGCGCAAAGGCGAAATGGGTTGACGAATTACCTTTAGCTTTGTGGGCATATCGAACAACATTTAAGACGGCTACCGGTCATACCCCTTTCTCTCTCTCTTTTGGTTCAGAAGCAGTAATTCCAGTAGAGCTTGAAGTTCCTTCCCACAGGGTGACGTATTATGACCCGATGACGAATCGGGCACTCTTACTCGAGTCTCTTGATGAAATCGAAGAAAAAAGGGACGAAGCGGATTTGCGTGCTGCAAGACATCGACGTCAGATGGCACGCTATTACGACAAAAAAGTTCGCCTTAGGACTTTTGAACCAGGAGATTTGGTGCTAAAGAGAGTCTTTCCATCCCTTCCTCACCTCGGTCCAAAGTGGGAAGGACCCTTTGTCATCCATCGGAAACTTGAAAAAGGAACCTTCAAGTTAACGACCGTAGATGGCGAAGAAGTCCCTAGGGCATGGAATGCCCAACACGTAATGCGATATTTGGATTAGAAATGTTGTGCTCTTTGTTATTTTTCTTATGAACTCTGTAATAAAGCACGACTTGCCTTGGGAAAATCTGATGATATGAATAAAGGACTATAAAGTGGATGTAGGCTACGACTTAGCCGAACCACTATAAAAATATCGTGTGTTATTTACTTTTATGCATTATATATATACATTCATCGACTATTCTGTTGTGATTATGGAATATAAGATGATTCAAAACCTGAAAAGGTTGAAAACAGTTTAAACATAAGAAAAAGCACAACGACTATTTGTGCGACAAGACATAAAAGAATGAGAAAACGACATTCTTAACTCTAACTCTCCACAGAGAGAGAGTATAAAAGCGTCTCCGACTGAGCGCTGAGAAAGAGATCCTTCCCCGCTGAAAGACCGGGGGGTGAATAGATTGCTGAGCTCGAACTCTAACTCTCCAGAGAGAGAGAGAGAGAGTATAAAAGGACGGGAAGACGACGTCCTCTGAGGCGTGAAGGTGCACCCAGACAAGAGACCTCCTCAGTAAGAACTCTAACCTGAGTATAAGACAGGAGAGTATAAAAGAAATGCCAGAAAAAACGACAGGCATTGACGACATAGAAAATGCAATCCCGTCAGAAAATCGGGAGCATTCAGATTGCTTGATTAAGCCTTAAATAATTTTTTGAGATTGACTGGGGGCATAAATGTATACACATATTTCCTCCCTCCGTAACTTCATTTCATAACTATAGTTTGACAGGCATTTTTACATTAATGCAGAACTACTGACAAACAAACATTGCAGAAAACGAATTATTTTTTATTCACGAATGAATTTGTACAGGAAAACATCCAAAAAAGAAGGTGCAAGAGCCACCCTTACAGCAGCAATTATTGATCTACCAAATACTAAAACAATGCAAGACAACCCACTATTTAGATTTCGAGTGAGACTTGGACTTCTTGGCGGCTTTCTCCGCATCCTTTGCCTCTTTCTCGGCCTCTGTCAAGATTCGTTTTGATTTTTTCTTTCCCGAAGATGCGGCGCTGGAATCGGTTGACTTCTTCCCGGAGGGCGGAGCGCTGGAATCAAGAGAAGATTTTTTAGCGAGTTCCTCTATAATAGATCTAGTTGAAAGCTTAACAACTAACCTTGATCCCGCATCCACAACTGCGAGAGGCTTGAGGACTTCAGGGTCTAAGTCTTCAGCTTTTAGCTGCAAGCGTTTATCTTGATCAGCTTTCATTGCAGCCAGAGTAACATCATCTGCGCTTTCCGACTCCCCGACTATTGCTACTTCTGGATCTTCCTCATGTCCTCCGTCGCCGCCATCATCCTTTAAGGCTGCTATCATTTCTTCATCATGGGGAGTTTCAGCCTTAGAAGGTTCGCTTCCTTCTCCCAAATCTATAGGAGCAGCCTTGTCTTTCCCCTCTTTTGCCTTCTCCGAAGGTTCTGCCCCAGATGCGGCTCCCTGAGTCACCTCTGTCTTTCCGGATGGCTCAACACCTACAGAGTGAGAAGCAACAGTTATCAACTCAGGAGAAAATAATGGGTTTTTCATCGATTGCTCAATCACGTGGCGAAAGGTAGAAATAGCCTTGACGAATTGAGGAGAAAAGGTAGGGATACCTTCCGAAGACTTCTCGGCAGGGGTAACTGCTGTCTCTGATGCCGTTTCGAGGATAGGGATAGCAGAGTTGTTCGAGGGATTCCCGGGTGATCAGGATCATACCCCTCTACTTCAGGAGTTGCGGGGGCAGTAGAAGAGGAACCGGCTTCGGGAATGTTCTTCTGTTTAGTCCTCCGCCTCTCTTCTTCCATAGCATCAGCAATGAGGCGGCGCCCTTCAGCTAGGCGTTCTGGCTCATCATCCCTCAAGTATTTCTCCATCAGCTTGTCTTCATCGATGGAAACAACCTTGATCTCCTCTTTTTCCTACTCAACAATCTGACTCCATACTTGGACTAGAGTAGATGGATAATCCTCAATCCAAGAAATGTTTCGGCGACGGATGATATATGCAAAGAATTCAATCATTAATTCGCCGAAGCCCTGAATCTCTGCCTCCGCCTCCGCCTCTGACAATTGTTTGCGGGCTTCCTCTGCAGATTTGATAGCACACTCAACGTTGCCCTCCGCCAGGGCAGCTCTGTTCTCTGCCTCCAGTAGCTTTGAAGCCAAGTCAGCATTTTTCTTTTCTAGCTCAGCATTCCTCCTTGCCAACTCGGCATTTTTCCGTTCAAGATCAGTGTAAGCAAGGCGCGTCTTAGCGGCTTCTGACTTAGCATCATCAGCTTGCTTTTTTAACTCAGAACGCTCTTGAGTATGAGATTCAAGCAAATCATGATAACGTTTTTGCATGTCTTCAAATTGTTGTTTGAAATTAGAAGCGTCCCTTTGAGCAACAGCGAGCTGGGCCTGTGTGTCCTCTAAATCTTTTCCTAGATTCTTTAAGGCCTTTGCATCTTCTTCCGCGGTTTTTTGCATTGAATCAGCATTCGTGATTAGAGTACGAATAATTCTGGAAAGGTTGCGTGAATATTTGAACATTTCAGAATACTGTTTTTCAACCGCGTCTATCTTTGCTTTGGCCTCGTCTGCCCACCTGGAAGAAATAGGTTCGAGGGCAGGTAAAAAAGTCAAAGTCTCGAAGTAATGTTCGGGAAATTGCTCCTCCAAATACGCCCGCTTGATTGCAGTTTCCGCATCTAGTGGTGGAGGAGCGGGGATCGTCAATTCAGTGTCCCTGTGTGTGGAGGATTCAATAGTTTCTTTATCTGTCCTAGGCCGTTTAGTAGCAGGGACCTTGCATTTACTTCGAGACTCAGTATCTTTTGGAGGACTTCTCTCTCTGCTGCGCTTTTCGTGGGAAGAGGTGGAGTCTTTCGATTGTGGCCTGTCCTCTTCCCTACGACTTTGATAACCTTTATATTTCTCTTGGTCCGACCGAACGGGAGAGCGAGAGCGTGAGGTTCGAGAGCGATAGGGTTCATAAGGCCTTCTCTCCTCCCTACCGCGATCGTCGCGGCGATCATACTCGATATCCTGAGGTGGATTAGACATGCTGCGGCGGAGCTTCCTGATATCATAGTAAGATCGGGACATCGTGCCTACACAATAAGACAAATGAAATTCAGAATCAATAGTTTCACAGAGAAAGAGGTGCAATGAATGCTAATGCTATTGTGTAAAGTGTGTCCTAAGTGGTGTGTTTCCCCCCAACCAACCCGAGTCTGAAGCTAGACTAGTACGGGCAGGCTCTTTGGCCTTAGCAGGAGTAGTCTCTTCAGAAGAGGTGAAGACTAAAGGATCCTTCCTAAAATCCTCTGAGGTGTATATAGTTTCAGGTAAAGGGAGATCCCCCAAACCCTGAAATAATGGATCATCAGTACTAGGGACGTCTCCCTCGGAAGCATCAATCGGCGACTCTTTAGAAGACGTTGACTTTTCTGGAGAAATGGTATCCTCAGAAGCAGTATACCCTTCACGATGCTTTTCGGCCAAGTTAGCCAATTCGTCGTCTTGAGTAGAAGATGGAGAAGGTGACGTTTGAAGAGGCACTGTAGGAGCTCCCGAACCTTCTCCTGTTTCTGAGACTACATCCACTGGAGGAATATATACGTATGGAGCCGTCCCATGGCCGATACTACGAAAAACAGATAGCAGCCCATGAAAATGAAGATATTCGTCCTTAAGGACTTCATCAATAGTCAGGAACTTTTGATCGCCATTGAGGAGCTGGTGCATCCAGTCAAAGAACACCTGGTCTGATATTTGTTTTGGATTGTCGACTGCAAACAAAAAGAAAAACCAGTTAAGGCGATGACTTGAATGTATAGAGCCAAGATTTAGAAAATCAGTGCTTTACTTGATTTCGTCCATCTCCTGGAACACCCAGGTTGTCACTTCACGTAAAACCATTCCAGTCTGGAATCTCCAGCTTTACTACTGAATGGCGTTGAAATTATCTTTCTCTTAGGAACAGACTCAAAATAGCAAAAAGAAGGAGTTTCTCGAGTCCGATGCTTGAAGTTGTAGAAGAAATGAACGTCATCGAAAGTGAGCTCTAAGCCTAAGATCTCACGGTATGCTATATATAAAGTGTGTAAGTAGGCATAAGAATTGGGATGCAGCTGCATGGGGGCAATCCACATTTGTCTTAGAAAATCTACAATGAAGGGAGAAAATGGAGGGATAGCACCGACCATGCACATCAGCCGAGTGATTTCCATGTATCCTTCTGGAGGGTTGTGGGGACGGTCAGATCTCGAAGGAACTAGAGTGTCCCTTTTCATTATCCCGTATTTTAAACAAATTCGGATAAGTCGGTCGTTGTCGATTGTTGATTCAACAGAATCTTGGGGTGATTCCAATATGACGGCCGATTCAAACTCATCAGGAGCCCGGTCGTCACCTATCCCTCCTTCCTCTTCAAAACCTAGAGAAACTTCATTCTCTGAAGACACCTCGTCACTTTCACGATTTCCAACCTCGTAGTCTGAGCCCTCATTATTCCATTATGGATCCGACGGAGAAGATATGTCCTCGAGAGTAATTTTGTTGGAGGTTTCCGGGGCCTCATTCTTCTCAGCTAGTCTGGAAGAGCATCTGGGTCTCATGGTCATAAAACTATTGAAGAAGCAATAGCACAAATTAGAGAAAATTAGCCCGTATCCCCCCGTGCATGTGTGCAAACTAAAGTGTAAACAATGTATGCGGAAAGTGCGAAGTAAATGTTTAAAAGTGCGACGAAAAAGTTTGGCAAAATATAAAGAGTTGAAGTAGTTCTTGATGTCCAGTTACGTTCGCAAGGCACTATCCTAATTGTCCATTAGGTTGAAGATTATGCCAAAAGTTGATTGGGCCAGTTAAACAAGTTTTTAAGCATTAAGGTGAACTGCTCTTCGGTTCGGTTCGGGCGCGTTCATGGGGATCGGATCGGGATGCGGCCTCGACTTGGGCTCAGATAAACTATGGAACTCAGAAATCAAAATCGGATCGGTTCGGAGGTAGAGTCCCCTGACGGTTCGGATCGGATCACATAGTCATACTTCTCCTCCTTTTATCCTACGGTCCGACCCGATCCGGTTAGGTAAGCTCCCTTTCCCCCTTCTTTAACTGCTTGCTCCGACCCGATCCGATCTCCTGGATTTCTTTTCTTTTTCCCTTTCTCTACTTGCCCCGACCCGATCCGACTTCCTGAACCTCTTTTCTTTTCCCTCTCATCCATCTTCTATACTCCAACCCGAACCGATCCCCTCAATCCTCTTATTCTTCTTCCCCTTCCTCAACCACAGTCGAATCCACATCCATCTCCAAAGCTCCAATTAAAGACAAGCGTATGCTTCGCTTAACCTCTCAGCACCTCGAGATGGTGGTAGAACCACCCACGACGACGGCAGGGGAGGAGGAAGACGCGATGTCGAAGCGAGAGAGGATTCATGTTCAAATCAGTCAAAATTAACCACAAATTTCCATTGAAACCCATTGTTACAAAATTAAATGACGGATTCAAACCTACCAGAGTATGTTGCTTGGAAATTTGCAAGAAAAGGGTGAAAAGTTCTTATTTCTTTTCTCTGAAGTTCCTAAGCGAAAGAGGTAAAACAATAAAAAGAAATGAGAGAAGGAAGAAGACTCGGTTTATATAGAGAAATATAGCGACCATTCGTCTCCCCATTCGGATCAGACCGACAGTCCAGTAGCAGAGCCCCTATTCAGATCGGATCGATAGTCCAGAAACAAAGTTTGGCCCAATAGTCCAATGAAAAATAGAAAGAAGAAGGAGTCTGTTCGGATCGGAATCCGAACCGAACCGAATTCTTTAGCTCAGCAACGAATTAAATTGAAATTTGAAGAAAAAGATGAAAACACAAGGAAAATCAAAAGAAAAATTATCTCGAAGAGCGCTGTGTAATGATAGTCAAAGCATGCTCCGTCTCCAACAGAAGCATCCTTTGAGGGGGCAAAATGTTAGCCCACTTTGTGAACTGGGCAACACAAAGTCAAGATGTGAAACTTTGAAGAACTTGGGAAGCACTGAAGCGGGTCGGATCGAAGCAATGTAGCGGTTCGGATCGGATAAAGTTTGCTGTTCGGATCGGTGAACTATTGCTGTTGGAATCAGAGAGGCACATCTGTTCGGATCGGAGAGTAACCTACTTCCAGTTGGATCGGAGAGCTACCTGCTACGAAGACAGATCGGAACGGAGTGAAAGAGAACGAAGACTTAGCCTTGGGACAAAACCGGATCGGGTCGGATACCCCGATCCGAACCCCTCCTGTACACTCTTCCGATCCGAACCCATCTTCCACGTCATTCTCCTGCATGATCGCCTGGTTATTCGGAGCGGCTATGACCAGTTCCTACCCACAACGTCCACTGCTCTGATGCGCTGTCAACACAGAAATCCATCCGAACCCGAAGCTAATGGGATGGATGACATGTGGCTCCGATCCGGATCGGGTTCTGAGCAAATTTTCACCTATAAATACCCCGTCTGGAGACAAAGAAAAGGATCTTTTTCTGGTACTTTGAGAGTTCAACCACCTTCATAACCCGAATTCCAGCACTCCCGGAAAATCCAAATCTTCTTTCATTATTTGTTTTTAGACAATTGAGTGAATGTAAGTGAGTTGTGAGAGAAATTAAGTGAATATTTCATTGTAATTGCAACTACATCATTGAAAATAGTGAAAGACAAGTGGACGTAGGCATTTCTTCGCCGAACCACTATAAATCCTGTGTGTTCATTTCACTTTTGATCTTATTTCATTCTGCTTTTAGTCAATTTGGGTGTTAGGGCCACTTTTTGGTCTAACAGTATCCCTTCCAACAACAAAAAAGCCCTCATCTTGTTCTTCGAAGACAAATATGAATAAATCCTCCGTAATTTCAAAAGATTTAAACTGAAAGAGAAAGCATTTTCCTTTCTTTCCAACGGACGTGGTAATAGAGGATACACATCATCAATAGGATTTCTTTTACGCCACAATAAACCATCAACAAGACCCTTCAAATGCCAACCCAACAACAATAACAGATACTCCCCATCATTCTCCTGTTTAGGAAAATCCAATATGTACAGATCCAAGAGAGCAATCAGTTTCTGACATAACCTCGAACAGTTTAAGTGCATTAGATCAAAGACTGATTTGCCTCTGAAAATCTCTGGACAACTGTTCTTTCGATGACCAACACCTCTGCAGTTGAAACATCGAATTTCATTTCTACAATCCTTCGCAAAATGGTAAGAATCACCACATCTGAAGCAATATCGATCTCTGGTAATGTTCCTTTGAAAAGAACTTTTGTGCGAGGCAGAATTCCAATTAGAAGAATCAGGAAAAGATTGCCTAATCACATCAACGTACGAACGCTGAGATAGTCTCCTTGAAACGACCAAATCTAGAACTTGTAAAAGAATGAGAAGCCGCCACCATGAATCTTGGTTTTTTTAAATAAAAAGCCTGGTATGTTATGCATGTTAATTTAATTTTCTTTTTCTTTATAATGTAATTATTAAACATCAAATCATAGAACTTACGTATCCTAGTCACATCTAACAATTAAAGGACGCTTCCATATTAAATTTCCTAAAACATTTTTTTATAGCAAGATTTTCCATATGACAAATATTCAAACTTTGGTAAACCCAATGGATCCGGACCTGACTCGGCTGGTTTCGTTTCTATCTGGGTCTGGTTTTGTCATGTCTGAACTATACATTTCAAAGATCCAGAGCTGACCCGACCCGAGCTTCGGGTCGGGTCGATTCGGTTAGGGTTCGATTAGATAAGACACTAAAAGTACATATGTTTCAATGTTTTTTGTTTAGGTCTTTGGGGTTGGGTCATTTCAGATCAGGTTTGATCGGGTCTTACTTGTATCTTTTATCACCTAGACCCGACTCGAGACCCATCAGGTTCGGGTCCAGTCGGGTCGGTTTGTTTTGGGTTTTTGGTTCTCGGTTCTAATTGTCAGCCCTAATAACGATCTATTTATAAAAGTTGTCAAGAGAATAATTATATATCATTTACATGATATTTGATGTATAAATAAAGATAGAAATAAAGATAGGGTAGTCTAGACATACTTCGTCAAAGCAAATGACCGACTTTGGAAGTATATAGACTCATCAAAATAAATAAACAATGTCTATGTCAACTTCGCCCAATCTTTATGTGTTATTTTTTCCCAATCAAACTCTTATTTGATATGTCATCAGCATTAACAATGTTAAGAATTTTAAGTAAGCATAATAAATCAATGCAATAGTATAGTTAGCAACTGTTATACCAGCTGCTAGGCGCTATCATATTTTCATTTTTTCCCCCTTACATTGTGAAGTGCAACATGAGCTTGTCTATGCAAATATATTTTAACGTATAGTTTGTTGGTCTTAATGTTTGTTTAAACACAGTCAAGCTACTCTCAATGTTTGGAGATTGAATATTGTCAATATTTCATTATAAAGTCTGGAGTAGAAAGTCAAGAACTTGTTCTACAACACCACTAACATGAACACAGAAAAGGTTATTAACCAAAAATATATATGCAATTCATCTTACCAATACAGCGAAACACACATTATATGTGAAGCTTTAAATGAAAATAAATATCTTAGATATCAAAACAATTCGTCTACATTAGCCATATCACGAATGATGACTGGTGGACATTTAGTTCAACATGATAATATGGTTCACATGTCATGTTATCATCTATAATCTCACACACACGTATGTTTTAAAATTGAATACCTATATACAATTCTAGACGATATGCAACGTATTATGATAAGTAAATTTAGATTCCACAAGATGGAATATAAATCCACGACATCTGACATCATATTGAAATGTCTTAACCACTTGAACAATTGGGTACTGGTCTAATAATGTTACATATATAAATAAGCTTAACTAATAAGTTACTTTAATCTTCATTCAAATATCATATTCAAGCATGCATTAATTAATAAAAATCTTGCACTTTCAAATCTTTTAATGCCATAGCAAAACATCAATTTCAATAATTAAGCCAAAAACTTAAATCAAGGATGGAAAAAAGATTTATGTTTTCAAAGCACTCAAAGCAATTTTAGGCAGTGAGGCAAAAGATGAAAATGATTTTTTCCAAAACAACTCATGAAGATGCTTCTAGAATTTGTAGAGCTAACTAAAACTTATCAAAATGTAGTTAACCTAGTGAAATTCAATCAAATAGGCATTGTCGTTAAGGTGTGGCATAAGCTTTCTTTTATGTCAGTTAAGAACTAAGAAGCATACAATGGCTCGAAGCTTTGGTCTAATCATAGAGTTATCTATGACTCGTCAATATATCATCACGTCAAGCTAATTCGTGGTCTAGATTGTGTAAAATCAACATTAAGTTATTATTTCACATGTTTCTGAGAGAAAAACATTTGAAATCATATTTATCATGTGGATTAGGAATTATACCAAACATCTACTGAGCTCACCATGTCGACTTTATTTAGTATAACCATTATATTTTTATGTGTACTGTTAGTATTCGAATGATTTTTTTTTTTGAAAACTCTCTCTAGTGCACCTAACCCGGTCCGCGAGCACCACATAAGGGGCTGATCTTAGCGTATGCACATGGTAAGCTCTTAGTGTTGTATATGACGTAGTTGTATACACAATTATATGATTTTTGTTTGATGATAACAACCAAATATATATTATAAATGTGTTTGTTAATGTACTGTTTCATATATTCATCACAGACAGGAATATAATATTTATATCTAAATAGAATACGACTGTACAAACATTTATATATTCATACTGTATTTTATTTGAATCAAATATTATATTTCAACATTCAAACAGTACAAATTATATGACTCCACTATTTGTACACATTCACAGATATTTCAACATGAGATTGTACTTGTGTAAATAAACTGAATATGATAGACAAGTTTGTTTGACAACAATAAAATGATATTTTATTTCAAACAAATTTGTTTACAAACATCAGTACAATTCTGTTGTTACACAGCTCCTCACTATAACACTGTCTCCACATCTCATATTTATATACAATCACTGATACATTTACATTCACTAACACTATTTCTTAGTCTTCTGCCTTCAGTCTTCAACAGCACTTCACTTTCAGTCTAGTCATCACCTGCTTACCTGTCACATGAAACACACACACACAGTATACTGCAATAGAAATAAAACTGAACACATGCAAATATAATTTTTATTTTTTTTTGCCTCAGTTTTCTGGTGTGTTTCTCATCCTTTTTCATGACTTGATCTGATATATTTTTTAGTACCCACTGATCAACCTCGACATAACCATACTGGTTTGCTGATCAGAACCAGCATCAAACTCAGCTGATTCTGACCAGCCCCAACACAGTACAGTCAGTCTGCTGATTTTTTTTCAGTATACAAGATAGGTCAAAAATCAAAAGAGAAATGGAAGTGCAAAATTTCAGATCAGCAAACACAAGATGGAAATCAGAACTGATCAAATGCAGCATACACAGCACAAGGCAGAGTAGTCAAGTATGGACAAAGAAATACAAAAGTCAAAGTCAACATGCAAGATTAATATGGCAGATCACACTTTTCAAGTCCACCAAGTCAGAAATGTCAAAGTAAAGGAAATAACAAGTTTCATGTCAAAGTGGTACAAGAATTGTGATCAAAACAGCAAATACAAAGGTGATAAAGTGGTCGAGCAACAATACATGGCAAGAGCATGGCACAACATTATTGCATGGTAGCTACAAAGGGATCAACACAACATACAAGTGCAACTCAGGACAGTGTGTATTCATGGAGCAGCAAAGAATGCATGGTGCAGCAACAAACTCAAGCAGTCATGATCAGCTACTATAAATGTATATCAAGGAATCAAGTGGACATGCAAACAATTCAGCAAGTGATTCAAGTGTACTCAAAGTGAATACAATAATGTGAGCAAGGTTCATGGTTCAGGCAGTATGAGTACAAGTGCATATGATCAACATAAATCAATTAGTTCAGCATGGCTTACAAATGATGATGGTGCATGAGCACTCATGTGCAACTCAATGTTCAAGACAGTGAAGCAAAAGTGTGATACAACAGCTTTCAACACAAGTGCAAAGTAAAATGAAGTCATGTTTATTCAGCACAACATGAAAATACAGCAAATATACAAGTGAAACAGTGGCAAAACATATGCATAGAGCAGTTCAGCAAGCAAGTCCAGTATAGTGGAGTTTCAAGCAGGCGACAGACTCACACAAGTGCAAGTTAATGCAACATGTTGGTGCAAAACAGTATGGTTTAAGATGTGCATCAGAAAATTGGAGTGTAAAAATCTTGGCAAAATGCTTTCCAGAAATGATTTCAATTCATTATATTTGGAAAACTTTTAAACCGTTTCAGAAATCAGAAAATCTGTTTTTGACAAGAAAAATGACACGGCAGAAAATGTTTGGCAAGCTTTTCAATCCTTCCTGAAATCAAGGGATTAAGTTTTGGCAAGATTGAAATACTTGTGTGAAATATTTTCTAAATTCATTCAAAGGAAAGCATACTTGGAATTTATTCAAGGACACAATCACGCAAGTCTTGGCATCAATTCAAATCTGCAAATAACATTTAATCGAGGTAACAAATGGCAAGATTTCAATTTGACAATTGTGGACAAGTATAGTTTTCAAAATGAATTTCCAGAAATCTCACAACAAATATGGCAAGAAATTCATTCTACAAAACTGAAATGATTCAGTTCTTTTTTATCAAGGTGCTTTCAAAAACAATTCCAGGCAAGTAAATAAAGAATAAATTTGGGAAGAAAATTTTTCTGCAAATTAATCCTTTATTTCAAGAACCAAAAATGGCAAGAATTAGTTTTGAATTGCAAATGGATTTTTCAATATATATTCGGCAAGTTCTTATCTCAATTCAATCACAAATTCACGGCTCTAATTGAGAGCAATCAAAAAGGGGCCACAAACTTTCAATCAAGAAATTCACGCAGAGAAATTAAAGCCGATTTTATCAAGAGTTTGCCAAAAAGGGAAATCACGCAAGGGATTTATTCATGTATTTATAAAGGCAACAAATTCAAATCCATTTCAACGCCGAGGTAATTAAATCAAAAACCGCACAAATCAGGGACAATCAGATCGAGCCATACAAGTGAAATCAGAGACATTAGGGTTTTGATTCTACCCTATAAATTACACCATATCATCATCGACATGAACATCGAAACACACAAACTCAATTCAAGCATTTTCAAAGCAAGAAATTTCAGAAAACTCACAATTTCGATCGAACCAGAAAGCAATCCCAAATCAGACGAGCAAAGCCACAAAGAATCGAGCATCAGAGAAGCTATTCCATCAATTCCAGAAATCCATCGAAGTTGAAATCGATTTGGGGAAGATTCAGTGAAACCCTAGAAATCGCAGCCGCCATTTTTAATTCTCAGAGACAAAGTGATCGGGTCAAAATAAGTGGGCAACAAATTTGTGAATGGGCCGGCCAAGTTGAAAGGGTTTTTGAATTGTTTAATTAAAGGGGATGACCCTCTTTTCTTAATTTCCTAGGGTTTTCTTTTTTTTTTTACTGGTTTTGTACTTTCTATTTTGCTTTGTAAAAACCATCGAACAGTTTCTAGAAGTCTGCAAAATTTCTAGGGTTCCAGTCAGGGTGTTGATTGGCAGTCCACTAGAGTCTGTAAATCTAGGTTACGTGTTACTGGTTTGTAATACGGGAAATCTGATCGAGGGGATATCGATTAGTCTATGGTTTTGAGCATAGGGTTAGAATAGGAGCGATAGTCGCGAGTGTACATGGTCTTGTATGCGGGATCTGTTCTATCACCTAGTAGAAACCTTAGAAATGCAGCAGTAGGCATGGTTTTGCCGAAGCTGGGTATATCTGTGTGTGATTTATTTTCTGTATTTCTGTTTCTGCTATATTCTGTGTTCTGATTATTATTTATTATCCTGACAAATTTTTAATTCAGTGAAAAACTGTCATAAACCCTATTCACCCCCCCTCTAGGGTTAATCCAGATCCAACAAGTGGTATCAGAGCAGGTATTTTCTTTTAACTCTAGAGAAATGATGTTCACTAGCTGTCAGTCTTCTGAGGATCAGTCCAGTCGTATTCCATTTATTTTCAATGGTACCAATTTTTTAAATTGGAAATTAGAAATGGAATTATATTTAAAATCTATTGATATGAAATGTTGGGATATTGTTATTAATGGTTATTATATGGTCAATAGGAACGATATTGGATTTAATTCTCGTGCTATTCACACTTTGTATTCTTATATTGATGATGTCCAATATAACCTCATCTCTCATTGCTTGACTGCGCAGGAAATATGGAATTTTCTCGATACGAAGTATGGAAAGATTGACTACAGCAGCTCAAAATCCAAAATGGACAACTCAGATTCAGAACTCTGTTTAACAGGATTTACAAATGAAAATTCAGAAGGATCAGATGATGAAGAATCAACAGATGCTGAAGTTGAAAATTTCTCATACGAAGATTTGGTTTATATGTGTGTTGATTTAACTAAATCTGTTGATAAACTCAAATCTAAAAACAAATCTCTGAAATCTAGGAATACTGAGTTGACCAGCAAAATTGATGATTTGGAATCACAGCTTGAATATTTTAAAATTTCTTCAAATTCAGATTGCAAAAATTGTTTAAAATTGAAAACCAATCTTGTTCATCTCAATAAAAATATTCAAAAGTTTGAAAAGGAAATTCTGATCTTAAAAGAAAACAAGATTGAGTTATCAAATTTAAACAATCTTCTACAAAAGGAATTTGAAGTTTTTAAGACTGATATAAGTTCCAAATTTGAGATTGCTGAAAATGAAAATTTGGTGAGAAGCGATTTGATTTTGAAAGAACTTGAAAATGAGATTGAAAAATCCAAGATTTTTGAGTCTGAAAAACAAAAACGATTTGAACTTGAAATCTCGGAATCTCAAGCCAAAATTAGATTGCTTGAAAATGAGAATTTGGTTTTAAAACAGACCAATGCTGAACAGATGATCGCTATAAATAATTGCTCAAATTTATTAAAAGAAAATGGCGATCTAAAATCCAAAATTCAACGATTGAAATCAACATTGGATAAATTTTCTAATGGGGAAAAATCGTTGAATATGCTGTTACAAAACCAAGTTTCTAGTGGAAATAAATCTGGTCTTGGCTTCGGGAAAAATGATGTTTCTAGAAAACAAAATTCAAATGATTTGAACAATCCCACAAACTGCTTTGGAAATAATTGTTTTGATAATTTTAACTTTGATAATTTCAAAGGTTATTTGAATCAAAATTGTGATAAGAAATCGTTTTATAATAAACCATTTAAACATTCTTGGATCCGAAAAAATAAAACAGGCTTCGTCAAGTTCAAACAGGTTTGGGTTCCTAAGGGTACGAAAGTTAATTCTAATGGTTTGTTATATAAACAGATTTGGGTACCAAAAGATGTGAACACAACTGTAAGTGGTTTTACAAACTTTGTTAGACCACTCGATCCTATAAACTGTTAGGTACCGAAGGAGGCTGAGGAACTGTTGTGCAGAAAGAGAAACTGGCTTCAAACTGCTTCATATCATTGAATCACTTTCAGTTCCTTTAGCCAAACTAGTTGAGTTAGAGATTCTGGTTTACACTGATCTCAGGTATGATCTCTGAACTCATCTTCGTAAGTATCTCTTTAATTTTCTTGTTTATTTCTTCTTCTTTCTCCTTCTGTCTCTTCTGTTTATTTTTTTCTTCTTTTAACTTGTCACTGCCATATATCCTTTCTCTTGAGCTTTCTTAACTTCCAATTGCAGTTCTCATAATCTTGTGGAAATTTTCTTTATTTGAATCGAACTCTGATGTGTTAATTATTTCTAGATCTTGATGTTAATCTTGTAAATATCTGCAATTGTTTTGAAGTTTATTTTCTGATTTATGAATTCATAACAGTGTTGATGTATTCTTGTCAAATCTTGAACACTGTTAATTAGAATTCTAAAATTTAGAAGATCTGAAAAACAATTGAAATATCACACATCTCTGTTGTTCTGAGTTTATTCTAATTCAGTTTAGAAAGGCTTGAAAATTTATACTCATTACAGCACACTGCTACTTCTCAGTTGTGATAATTTCTTTAATTTTTTTTAGATTGGCTTGAATTTTTTTAATTGACTTTAATCATTGCTTACATCTTGAAATTCATCGTTATTCATGATCGTATGGTTTAGATTTTTGTTTGATTGAGATCATTTGAAATTTCTGATATTTTGAATCTCACACACTACTCAGATGTGAAGTCATTAATTATGTGTGATTGATTCATTGTATCTCATGACTTACAGTTGTTCAAGTGTTTTTGAAATAAACCATTTTTTTTTTGGATCATGAGTTATTACTCAAACTTGATGTAAATATTCTGAAAAATTCTTTGTGCCTGTCAGAAATTCTTGTGAAAAATTCTTTGAAAATCCGGTCTTAAATCTCTTTATTTTTTCATGATTATTTGAT
This sequence comes from Allium sativum, assembly GCA_030737875.1. Lineage (NCBI taxonomy): Eukaryota > Viridiplantae > Streptophyta > Magnoliopsida > Asparagales > Amaryllidaceae > Allium > Allium sativum. The sequence continues at coordinate 197,849,502 of CM060919.1, read as the reverse complement.
TTGAATATATGTTTGTTTAAAATCATTTGAAATTATTGATTTATTGAATCACACACATATCCTGAATATGAATATAATAATTTGGTGTGATCGATTCATTGAATCTTGATATATTCATCTTCCATCAAATGATTTCAAATAAACAGTACTTTTAATCTTGGATCATGAATCATATTATGTGACCATCAGAAATGACTTGACAAGTGTGCTTTGAAACGTTTTTTGTTCCGCTCTGATACTGGTGTGAAAATGCTCTAAATGACTGCTTGTATTGAGAAGAATTGTTTGCTGCTCTGATACTGTTTTTCAAATAATTGCTTGTTCTTGTCTACAGTTTTGAAAAATGTGCAAATTTGTTAAGTCTGTCTGTTTGGGCTTTGTGAATAAAGACATCAAGTGGTATCAGAAGTTCTTATATTTGTTTCACCCATCTGTACTGAGATTCAAATTTTCACCTTGTATAGATCCATACATTTTTTTTGCCTTATACAAATAAATGTGCTAAATTTGTCTGGCTGGGTTTGTGTTTAAATTTCTTTAGCCTGAGATGTCCATGATAGTCCATCAGGGTGTAATTAAATTCCTCGATAAGCGAGAACATTTGGTATCAGCCTTTTTTCACTCATCTGTTTTTTGAATTATCACCCTGTATAGATTTAATTTTTTTATAAAACTGTTTAATTTCTTCTTGTAATTGTTTTTCAATTTTAAAATTATTTATTATTCATTCAGAAATTGAAATCAATATCCAATTTGTGCTGTGTTTATAATTCATCAAAATTATTATCAGTTTTTGAAATTGTGATGAATTGTGACTGCAATGTATTTCACAATAAGAGGAGATTTTATTTAAATTCTTCATGATGGTTGAACATTTATTATAATATCTTTGAACTGGAAATTATTTCACGACCATCTTCATTACCTATCATCCTTTCTGCCATCCATGATAATTTTATATTAATGTGGAGAGTTTATTTTTGTTAAAAAAAAAATCATCGTGAATAAACAGTGAAAATATTTGTGATAGAAATGGGACTATGTTACTATTCAAAATTAGTGATAATTGAAAATTTTCAATGATCTCGGTACAGTTGATTATATTTCATAATATGATTAATTTAGAAATTTATTTCACAAACCATTTCTGTACCTATCACATTTCTATCATACATATTAGTTTTGTATACTGAGGAGTTTTGAAACTGAGAATAATAATAATATAATAAGTATTTCTCTAACCTCATTTAAAAATCCAAGCTCTGGTTATGCATGGTTATGAGATCACTTATATTTAAGCTGCAACTGATCTCATTTAAAAGTCCAAGATCTGGTTATGCGTGGTCAGTGTGCTCTTAAATTAAAAGAAAAAGAAAAGAAAATAATTTGCTAAATAAATTTGTATATGAAATTCTCCTTGGTATATAAAAACTAGCCTATCAATACATTTTCTATTTGTGAAATGTGTTGAAATCTTATGATATATTATGATTTGTTAATTGATAGGTATTGGGATATGAGATTATACGATTTTGTCACTTAAATTGAATCTATAATTATAGTCCAAAATCTATCACTGTTTTGAACTTCATTTTTTATAAATTCTTTTGAAAATAACTGGAAACCTTTTTTCAACTCTCTCCATTATAAATTTCATCGTAAATCCGTCATTCTCTACAATGTGAAATATGCCATCTGTTCTTAGTTTATTATGATTTTTGTTTGACTGATTGAGATTTACGATGATCCTTCTTCTTCTTAAGCTGATATTGTATTTGTTAGTCATTTTTCATCTATATTTTATTTTCTAAATTCTTTTGATGATAACAAAAGGGGGAGAATGGGTTGAGATTTTGATTTATGAGTGAATATTTTATAAATATTTTTAGTTTTGAAAATACATGCAATTTTCAATCTTTTCACTCATTCACGGTTATAGGGGGAGTTTCTGTTGTAGGGGGTGCTTACAAATAGGGGGAGTTCTGTTAATTCACTGCCAAACACAGTTATTGTACTCAAAATCAGTTATTTGTTTGTCATCATCAAAAGGGGGAGATTGTTGTATATGACGTAGTTGTATACACAATTATATGATTTTTGTTTGATGATAACAACCAAATATATATTATAAATGTGTTTGTTAATGTACTGTTTCATATATTCATCACAGACAGGAATATAATATTTATATCTAAATAGAATACGACTGTACAAACATTTATATATTCATACTGTATTTAATTTGAATCAAATATTATATTTCAACATTCAAACAGTACAAATTATATGACTCCACTATTTGTACACATTCACAGATATTTCAACATGAGATTGTACTTGTGTAAATAAACTGAATATGATAGACAAGTTTGTTTGACAACAATAAAATGATATTTTATTTCAAACAAATTTGTTTACAAACATCAGTACAATTCTGTTGTTACACAGCTCCTAACTATAACACTGTCTCTATGTAATGACCCGAAAATCCGGTAGAATTTGAGCTGACCAAAAACCCAAGTCCAACCCCAAATATCACGGAAATTCGAACCATTAATAGAAAGAAGTTAGAGGGTGAGGATAGATAAGATAGAAACTTAGAATAGAAGAAGAAGAAGAACACATCATCAGAGTAACACGAATCTCACAGCGGAACGAATAACATATAAGATATATAACATAACTTGAAATATACATCTGTACTTGAATATACATCAATATCAAAGTACATCACTTACAACACAGCAGAAATAACTATAGCTATATGATCCTGAAGCCTCCTGCTCCAAGCTCTTCCAGTATATCTGTAAATTCCCGACTACTTGACTGCCCGTACAAATTTAGGCACCCAAGAGTTTAGGGAAAACAACAAAGTAAACTCCGGGTCAGTCATGGGACTGGTATGAGTAAACAGTTTAAAACAGTTTCAGAAAACTAAATGATATCTCATAAGACCACGCCGCATAACACGGAACGGGTTTTTCCCTTATGAGAATCCAAAACACTTGACTTATCTTTATATCAAAACTCTTTTGATATTATAATAATGTCTAAATCAAGTAAATAACAATCTAGTGGAACGTTTGCATCTCACGTTCCACATATATATACAATCAAAACCGCAAGCACGTATTGGGTATTTGGTTTTCCAACTATGCCAAGGTATGGAATCACCTTCCGCTGGTATATCTCTAGAGGAGAATACACCGAGTTCAACAAGAACATCTTGCAACTCAGCCACACATGACCGACCACTCATTTCGCTTGAGTGTATCGAATGTATATCACCAACGATTGGGATCAGCAACCGTTTCCCGAATGGGTCAGCATCGACAATAGATTTTTAGAAGTAAATGAAACTCTAGATCAGGTGATTATACACCCTAATAGGTGCGACCTACATAGCCATGCTGCTTGCCCGATTTCTGTCATTTACCGGATGATGAGGCTAGAAGCTACGCTTTATCATCACACCAGATTCACTTCGAATGTCACATCGTCAAATCCATCTAATCACCGATTGACGTCCTCAACAGTACATTACGTGTTAGCTAAAAGAAGTTTCCTTCTCCGCTTCCACTCTTGGTACGGTTGAAGAGATCAATGTACGTGACCTTTCTGGAAATACTCTGTCAGACATTCATCCATACAAGTCACCCAGGAACAGGATGAACTGAAGGCACGATTTCTATTAATAGAAAAAGTCCTTGCACTCTACTCCGTCTTCGATTATCTTTATATAATCTGATTCGCACGCTACTGCCAATATGGAGTGGTTCTTCGGATAATAATCCAACCGGTCTCTCCATATTGACAACGATGGTCAAAACTTCGATAGTCTGTGATTTAACTATCGAATAAAACAAGTGTTTCGATAGTCGATGATTTAACTATCGAATAAAACAAGTGTTCAACCAAACATCCAACAATCACTGAACCTTTAATTAATATTCCATTAATTAAATCTCTTCTCTATTTCTTATCAATATTTGTTAATCAAATATTTTCAATAACCATATTGCCCTTTTACGTTATTTGGAAGACATTTCCATATATCGCCTTCTTTTATTTTCTAAACTTTAGAAAATATTCATTATACTATTTCCAAGCTTTGCACATATTTGGGTTAAAACAGATGTTGTGTAAAACATCGTTACGACAACCCAAATACAGTATTTAACTAATTCTTATTCCACATTGATCTTCGAGCCTGAATCTTGCTACTTATCGGTATATCATGAAATCAACCAAGTTGGGGTATAATTACCTCTCAGACCTTGACTGAATAACATTTAACGTCAAAACAGACAAGACTACTTACTCGAATAATCAATAACATACAACTACTTCTTTACCTTTAAACACATATACATTTTCTCTTTCTATTCTTACTAGATTTTATTGCTAGTCTTCCTTTTTGATTTTACTATTCTATTTCTAAGTTCGTTTTCTTATCGACTTCTATATATTTTGATATGTAAATTTCTAACTATCAAATTATCTTAAAAATATTCTATCTCCTTAAATTCTCGGAAAAATTCGCCATAACCTCCTTTGTACCGGGAGCATCGGGAAATTTCAAATAGCTTTCCCGGTCCTTCTTATCTCAAAAAGGAAAAGAAAAAGCCAAGCGGCTAGCCGATACGGCGCATAAAATCTCATATATGAATTAAACACGTACCTTTTTGTCGGGCATTCTATTTATTTCACTTCTATACTTTATTCCAAACCTGTCTCCTTTATGTCTATACCTGCCCAATCTATTTAACTATATCAAATTGTTTTAACTCAATTTGTTAATTATCTCTGTTAATTAACTTCTTAGTCTATTTCACCTTCATATTTGAACATGACATGTTCAAATATATTTTAACTTGCAAATTACACATTCTAATTATACTAATACTCTCGTTCCCTTATCGACTTCTCTATTCAAATTTCAATTCAATCCTATTTGAATTCTCTTTATTTAAACTTCATTTGAATTCTATTTTCAAATTCTATAGTTTAAAGTCCATTTGAATACTATATTCAAATCTATTAGTTAAAGTCTATTTGAATACTATATTCAAATCTATTGTTCAATTCCTTATATTCAAAGTCCATTTGAATTCTCGGCATTATTTATAAACAACGTTTATAACTTCAATTCAAATCCCACCTTTCCATTTATAAACAACGTTTATAAATTCAATTCAAATCCCATATTTCTATTTATAAACAACGTTTGTAAATTCGATTCAAATCCCATCTTTCTATTTATAAACAACGTTTGTAAATTCGATTCAAATCCCATCTTTTCTATTTATAAACAACGTTTGTAAATTCGATTCAAATCTCATCCTTTCATTTATAAACAACTTTTGTAAATTCGATTCACTTGTTTTATATACTTTCAAAACAAGTTAAATATTTTCTATAGTTCCTTTAAAATTCAAATTCTATTTATAAAAAATAGAATTTCATTTTTAAATATCAAATACCCTTTTGATGTTTTTATGAATCAATATCTCAAGCTCCCAGTGATATTTACACAATCAAATCAACCAATTTTCAATTATTTGATTTTCTACACATCATATATGAATATATATGAAATCAAACAAACAACAAACAGATAATATATTTTTGAGGAATCCAGTTGGATTCCTCCAACCTGTTTTCCTGCATCCAGAAACGTTAGTCAACATAGTAATACCCATCCTGCTTCGAGGCAGGATATCGCGGTATAGAAGGTCATCCACTAATCATAGCGTGGGGCGGATAGGGTAATCATCCGCTATGATACCGCGGGCATCCGCTAATGAGACTGCGGGAATCAAACCAATCATCAACCCAATATATATATATATAATAGTCCTAAATAACTAATATATATTTTAAATCAACCAAACAATATTTAAACAAGCATAGCAATTATTTTTAACACTAGAAATAATTCTAATTAAATGGTGAGTGAGGTTTACTCACCGTGATATTTTTGCCGAACCCAATGGAGCTTATTATATAGATTTCACAGTGGCTCCCTCAATCGTCTGTTTTTCAATGTAAAGCAATATAAATAAAACTTCACTTATCTAATTTGACTAATTAAATATAATTAATTTCCACTTGTAAATTAAATTCAGATTTAAACATTAACCTTACTATACTATTAGTTTACACAATTTATTCCTTAAAACTAATTTCCTTTATAAATTTTCGGATTATCAATAATAAGGAATTACCTTAATTCTATTACTACTTACCATTTTAATTTAAATTAACTTACCAAATTATAAACTGATTTCAAAATAAACATTTTTAAATATTAATTCAAAAATACCTTATTGCCAATGAGTTCATCATCTCAGCCTTATATTTAAATTTCACTTTAAAATAAATAAATTTCCAATTAACTAAGGGGATTGAACAAATCTAAATTAGCAGATTACCTTAACTATTGTAGCACCTTCTTCATCAGTATCGGACCTTAATCCTGCTTCCTCAAATTCCTACTCTCCTTTTTTTTCCTATATTGAACGCAACAGCTCCAGGAAGAATTGGAGCCCCAAATCCCACTGGTTCGAATTTAAAAGCCAAAGAAACCCATCGCACAACTACAAAGGAGCAGCTCCTTCCTTCACACTTCAAGGGTACCGAGCGCCATATATCCTCCATCCTAAAACGACAGACCGAACGACTCCAAATCACTGCTACAGGCACTGATAGCTAAAGCCTCGTGCTTCTCCAAAAATCTGAAATCGCACCTCAGGAATCACCACTTTAACCCTTCCCCGAGCTCGACTAGTTCGCTGTCGAACTTAGGTAGGAATCCCCGTGCCCAAAACTCGCCAGGTCCAGTCGCCGTTGCGTTCAAGTTCACCGCTCCAACCGACTACAAGGGCCTCGCGACTCCTATTTTCTCCTCTTTCTACTAGCGTGCCCCTTCCAGGTGTTCGAGCTTCTCTCGGTCACGATCCGCCCATTTGTTTTGAATTTGATTTTCGGTTTAGGGATGGAAGTATACGAGAACAGTTTCAGAGTGGAGGAGGCTACGGTTTATAAAGGAAGAGGAGGGTTGCGATTTGTGAATTAAAAAGGGAACACCGTTCTGTTTTAGGTTTGTGGTTATAAAGGGAGCACGGCCTGTTTCTGTTTGTGGTAAGGAAAGGGGAGCACGTGTTTGTTCTGTTCTGGTCCATACAATAAAAGGAATATATTTTATTTAATTATTTTAGATCCGGTGTCCTTTAAATAAAAATAAACCGTGATTTCCTAACTCCTTTTTAAACACAGTAACTGGCATTCTTAGGGTAATACCTCTGTTCCGGACACACTGGGATAGGTCTCGAAGTCCATTTCGATCGTCTATGGAAGATATTTATTTAAATTGATATAATTTAAATTTTAAACCATTTAAATTCTGCGAAAATAAATAAATATTATTATTCTAATTCAAACAGAATTATGTATTGATTATCTGAACTGATTTCAAATCAGTTTTCACTTCGAATTTAGTTATTCGCTGATTCCTTATTTTGATAATTTAATATATACGATATTAAATCGATAACATAAATATAAAAATTCATTTATATTATCAACTAAATATTTAAATCCATTCTAAGTATTTAAAATTAGTTGGTCGAAATCCCGGGTCATTACAATCTTCCCTACTTAAAAAAAATTTCGTCCTCGAAATTGCTAAGGTAGAAAAAGTGCTACAAACCCAGTAACTTTTCCAAAATCTTATTTATGTTGATACTCAACATTTCAACTTCCTTACGTAACTCTATTTCGAATAAATCCCTATTCGATAACTCCTCCCTTCGAATAACTATATTCGATATTCTCTCTTTCGAATAACTAGATTCGAAAACCTCTCTTCGAATAAACTATATTCGATTTACTCTATTCAATTAACTCTATTGGATTTAACTCTTTTCGATTTACTCCATCGAATAACTAAATTCGATAACTCACTTCGATTAAACTAATCGATAACTCTTTTCGATTTAACTATAATCGATAGCTCATTTCGATTAACAAATAATCGATAACTCCTTCGATTCACTAATAATCGATAACTCCTTCCGAATACCCAAATTCGATAATTCCCTTCGAATAAACTATATTCGATAACTCCTTTAATTCTATCCGAATAACCAATATTCGATTTAACTCTATTCGCTTGACTCTAGATCGCAGCGATCACAATGGTTACGCCTGATTCCCCCAGGAAACATCCGACCGCCCTAGGCTATCTGCAGCCCTGCGAATTACGCTAGCAGTCGTACGAAATGGCAACATATCCTGAGTAACTATATTTGGCTAATTCTATCTCAATAACTATATTCGATCAACTTTAATTAAATAACTAACATTCAATTAAATCCTAATTCGATTAACTATGTTCAATTAACTCTATCTGGTTAACTCTTAATCTGGATAACAAATATTCGATAAATTCTAATTGAATAACTAATATTCAACTAACTCTACGGATTAACCCTAACTGATTAACTCTAACTGGTTAACTCTTACTTTAATCGATTTATTCTAACACTAATCGACTTCTCCTATTCGAATAACTCCTACTGGATAACGTTTATTCATTTATAAAGATTTATTTTCAGTAACGGTTCTTCACTTTATAAATGTTCTCTTTAATAACGTTACTTCACTTATACAAGTGTTGTGTACCCTTTCTATTTAAAACTATCGGTGTTAAAAACCAATATCTCTCCTCTATATAAGCTCAGACTTATGTATTCCATTTATCAACGATAAATACCTGATGTAATTTATAAACTGTTATTTATAAATTAATCTTTTCTATTTATCTGTTAAAAACAGATTTCCATTTTTTTTATTCACCTTCTAAATATTCCTTTGATTAAATTCTATTTATTTAACAAATAAATATCTCATCTATAACATTCTATTTATTTCTATAAATAAATATTTCCATTGAATCTATTTGTAAATGTTTTTACAAATATTTCCTTTTATATTTGTTTGCACATAATTTCCTTTGTATTACAAATACATTTCCTTTTTTCATTCCCAATTCATATTTCATTCACATTGATTTTACTCAATTTATTCATTTTGATCCATTTAACTTACCTAAGTTAAATTTTATTTCAATCATTCGAATTCCCGTTAACTAGTTGCTAATTAACCGTTTTGCCTATTTCACCCTTTTTATTTGAATATAACTTGTTCAAATATATGTCAACTTAATTATAACTCATCTAATAATATTTTCAACTTGAGTTATATATTCGATTTTGAATATAAATTCTCAATCTCTTTCACTTATTCAAAAACCCAATTTCGATTCAAATTTCCTTTAACTAATTATTCACCAATTTAGTTAATTCTATTTAACCATTTAGAATATGATTTTTGTCTTAAAAATCATTTCACTTACTTCACTGGAGTTCATATTTATTTTATAACTCAAGTCTATATTTTCCTCATGGCCATTCGGATTTTATTTACTTTCAAAATCCTTTTACTTATATACACAAACCATTGTGGTTTTTAATGGTTTCTGGCGCTGCTTTTCTAAAAATTTGATTTTGACATAACTCAAAATCTATACGACGAAATCCAGATTTTTCTCTTTCATTAGAAAACTATTGTTCAACCGGTCCCGACGATTCTTGTTTCAAAGAATTCCGACTTAATTTGAGTCCTGTATACTCGATTGAAGTTCGAGTCGCCCATTTACGAACTGCCGCGCTACGACGAGCTTGTTTTAATTATATTTATAAATATAAACGTTTTAACTTTGTTTATAATAAATTCAACTCCATTCTGATATAATTTCAATATATCTCAAATCCATTTTTCCATTTCAACATAATATCCCCGATCTATTTCACTTCAAATATTCAAGTCCTCTACATCTAAAATATTCAAATTCCATTTGAATCTCTTTATTCAAACTCTATATTGAATTTCCTTCTATTCAATTTCTATTTAAATTCCTTTGAATTCAAATTCTATTTTAACTCCTTTTGTTTTCTTTGAATTCTAATATTCAACCTCCACTTTATATTCTCTTTGAAATTCTATTTAACCAAATTCCATTTGAATTCTAATATTCAAATCTCTATTTGATTTTTCTTATTCAAATGCATTTGAATTCCTTTGAATTCAAATTCCATTTCAATCTTTCTTATACAATTTCTATTTGAATTTTCTTTATTCAAACTCATTTGAATTCCTTTGAATTCAAATTCTATTTCACTTCTATTTGAATTATATATATATTCAAATTCCTATTTCAAAATTCCTTTGAAGTTATATAAATATATACATAGATTTATACCAATCCCAAATTCAAACATTTGAATTTTCAAACAACTTGTTTCTTTTCAACAAATTTCCATCAAAATTTCTCTAAGGCAGCAATTCGTCACTTAGAAACTCGAAAATGAACACTGGTGATGTTGCGACCATCATCAGAGTTATTTTCCAGCTACTGAATGAGTTCAGTGCTTTATTCCTTTCAAACTCCATTTAGAAAAATATTTTCCAAACTCCCAGGATTTTAAATTCTTAATTCTGGTTGGAATTCAATTTCAATTCATCTTATTTGTATTTGACTTCATATACAAATTCCATTGGTTATATATATAACTATTTCTGTTTTAATCTAATTCGATTATAATCCTAACAATCAACTCAACTATTTAAAAACAATATCGTGTCCAATCTTCTGTTCAAGTGTTTATAAATTCCTATCGACTTCGTGGCGTCCCACGGTTCGACCAAAATTTATAATCCACTCAACAGACTAGTCAACACAATATAAAACAGTTTTTATATCAAATAACAAATACGCTCTCTCGTATATATATACGCTCAACTCCTTCTAGGATACTACTGATCCTATCTCTAATGAGCACATGACACACAAGCCTAGGTATTCGCTCAACCTAAGCTCTGATACCAACTGTAATGACCCGAAAATCCGGTAGAATTTGAGCTGACCAAAAACCCAAGTCCAACCCCAAATATCACGGAAATTCGAACCATTAATAGAAAGAAGTTAGAGGGTGAGGATAGATAAGATAGAAACTTAGAATAGAAGAAGAAGAAGAACACATCATCAGAGTAACACGAATCTCACAGCGGAACGAATAACATATAAGATATATAACATAACTTGAAATATACATCTGTACTTGAATATACATCAATATCAAAGTACATCACTTACAACACAGCAGAAATAACTATAGCTATATGATCCTGAAGCCTCCTGCTCCAAGCTCTTCCAGTATATCTGTAAATTCCCGACTACTTGACTGCCCGTACAAATTTAGGCACCCAAGAGTTTAGGGAAAACAACAAAGTAAACTCCGGGTCAGTCATGGGACTGGTATGAGTAAACAGTTTAAAACAGTTTCAGAAAACTAAATGATATCTCATAAGACCACGCCGCATAACACGGAACGGGTTTTTCCCTTATGAGAATCCAAAACACTTGACTTATCTTTATATCAAAACTCTTTTGATATTATAATAATGTCTAAATCAAGTAAATAACAATCTAGTGGAACGTTTGCATCTCACGTTCCACATATATATACAATCAAAACCGCAAGCACGTATTGGGTATTTGGTTTTCCAACTATGCCAAGGTATGGAATCACCTTCCGCTGGTATATCTCTAGAGGAGAATACACCGAGTTCAACAAGAACATCTTGCAACTCAGCCACACATGACCGACCACTCATTTCGCTTGAGTGTATCGAATGTATATCACCAACGATTGGGATCAGCAACCGTTTCCCGAATGGGTCAGCATCGACAATAGATTTTTAGAAGTAAATGAAACTCTAGATCAGGTGATTATACACCCTAATAGGTGCGACCTACATAGCCATGCTGCTTGCCCGATTTCTGTCATTTACCGGATGATGAGGCTAGAAGCTACGCTTTATCATCACACCAGATTCACTTCGAATGTCACATCGTCAAATCCATCTAATCACCGATTGACGTCCTCAACAGTACATTACGTGTTAGCTAAAAGAAGTTTCCTTCTCCGCTTCCACTCTTGGTACGGTTGAAGAGATCAATGTACGTGACCTTTCTGGAAATACTCTGTCAGACATTCATCCATACAAGTCACCCAGGAACAGGATGAACTGAAGGCACGATTTCTATTAATAGAAAAAGTCCTTGCACTCTACTCCGTCTTCGATTATCTTTATATAATCTGATTCGCACGCTACTGCCAATATGGAGTGGTTCTTCGGATAATAATCCAACCGGTCTCTCCATATTGACAACGATGGTCAAAACTTCGATAGTCTGTGATTTAACTATCGAATAAAACAAGTGTTTCGATAGTCGATGATTTAACTATCGAATAAAACAAGTGTTCAACCAAACATCCAACAATCACTGAACCTTTAATTAATATTCCATTAATTAAATCTCTTCTCTATTTCTTATCAATATTTGTTAATCAAATATTTTCAATAACCATATTGCCCTTTTACGTTATTTGGAAGACATTTCCATATATCGCCTTCTTTTATTTTCTAAACTTTAGAAAATATTCATTATACTATTTCCAAGCTTTGCACATATTTGGGTTAAAACAGATGTTGTGTAAAACATCGTTACGACAACCCAAATACAGTATTTAACTAATTCTTATTCCACATTGATCTTCGAGCCTGAATCTTGCTACTTATCGGTATATCATGAAATCAACCAAGTTGGGGTATAATTACCTCTCAGACCTTGACTGAATAACATTTAACGTCAAAACAGACAAGACTACTTACTCGAATAATCAATAACATACAACTACTTCTTTACCTTTAAACACATATACATTTTCTCTTTCTATTCTTACTAGATTTTATTGCTAGTCTTCCTTTTTGATTTTACTATTCTATTTCTAAGTTCGTTTTCTTATCGACTTCTATATATTTTGATATGTAAATTTCTAACTATCAAATTATCTTAAAAATATTCTATCTCCTTAAATTCTCGGAAAAATTCGCCATAACCTCCTTTGTACCGGGAGCATCGGGAAATTTCAAATAGCTTTCCCGGTCCTTCTTATCTCAAAAAGGAAAAGAAAAAGCCAAGCGGCTAGCCGATACGGCGCATAAAATCTCATATATGAATTAAACACGTACCTTTTTGTCGGGCATTCTATTTATTTCACTTCTATACTTTATTCCAAACCTGTCTCCTTTATGTCTATACCTGCCCAATCTATTTAACTATATCAAATTGTTTTAACTCAATTTGTTAATTATCTCTGTTAATTAACTTCTTAGTCTATTTCACCTTCATATTTGAACATGACATGTTCAAATATATTTTAACTTGCAAATTACACATTCTAATTATACTAATACTCTCGTTCCCTTATCGACTTCTCTATTCAAATTTCAATTCAATCCTATTTGAATTCTCTTTATTTAAACTTCATTTGAATTCTATTTTCAAATTCTATAGTTTAAAGTCCATTTGAATACTATATTCAAATCTATTAGTTAAAGTCTATTTGAATACTATATTCAAATCTATTGTTCAATTCCTTATATTCAAAGTCCATTTGAATTCTCGGCATTATTTATAAACAACGTTTATAACTTCAATTCAAATCCCACCTTTCCATTTATAAACAACGTTTATAAATTCAATTCAAATCCCATATTTCTATTTATAAACAACGTTTGTAAATTCGATTCAAATCCCATCTTTCTATTTATAAACAACGTTTGTAAATTCGATTCAAATCCCATCTTTTCTATTTATAAACAACGTTTGTAAATTCGATTCAAATCTCATCCTTTCATTTATAAACAACTTTTGTAAATTCGATTCACTTGTTTTATATACTTTCAAAACAAGTTAAATATTTTCTATAGTTCCTTTAAAATTCAAATTCTATTTATAAAAAATAGAATTTCATTTTTAAATATCAAATACCCTTTTGATGTTTTTATGAATCAATATCTCAAGCTCCCAGTGATATTTACACAATCAAATCAACCAATTTTCAATTATTTGATTTTCTACACATCATATATGAATATATATGAAATCAAACAAACAACAAACAGATAATATATTTTTGAGGAATCCAGTTGGATTCCTCCAACCTGTTTTCCTGCATCCACAAACGTTAGTCAACATAGTAATACCCATCCTGCTTCGAGGCAGGATATCGCGGTATAGAAGGTCATCCACTAATCATAGCGTGGGGCGTATAGGGTAATCATCCGCTATGATACCGCGGGCATCCGCTAATGAGACTGCGGGAATCAAACCAATCATCAACCCAATATATATATATAATAGTCCTAAATAACTAATATATATTTTAAATCAACCAAACAATATTTAAACAAGCATAGCAATTATTTTTAACACTAGAAATAATTCTAATTAAATGGTGAGTGAGGTTTACTCACCGTGATATTTTTGCCGAACCCAATGGAGCTTATTATATAGATTTCACAGTGGCTCCCTCAATCGTCTGTTTTTCAATGTAAAGCAATATAAATAAAACTTCACTTATCTAATTTGACTAATTAAATATAATTAATTTCCACTTGTAAATTAAATTCAGATTTAAACATTAACCTTACTATACTATTAGTTTACACAATTTATTCCTTAAAACTAATTTCCTTTATAAATTTTCGGATTATCAATAATAAGGAATTACCTTAATTCTATTACTACTTACCATTTTAATTTAAATTAACTTACCAAATTATAAACTGATTTCAAAATAAACATTTTTAAATATTAATTCAAAAATACCTTATTGCCAATGAGTTCATCATCTCAGCCTTATATTTAAATTTCACTTTAAAATAAATAAATTTCCAATTAACTAAGGGGATTGAACAAATCTAAATTAGCAGATTACCTTAACTATTGTAGCACCTTCTTCATCAGTATCGGACCTTAATCCTGCTTCCTCAAATTCCTACTCTCCTTTTTTTTCCTATATTGAACGCAACAGCTCCAGGAAGAATTGGAGCCCCAAATCCCACTGGTTCGAATTTAAAAGCCAAAGAAACCCATCGCACAACTACAAAGGAGCAGCTCCTTCCTTCACACTTCAAGGGTACCGAGCGCCATATATCCTCCATCCTAAAACGACAGACCGAACGCCTCCAAATCACTGCTACAGGCACTGATAGCTAAAGCCTCGTGCTTCTCCAAAAATCTGAAATCGCACCTCAGGAATCACCACTTTAACCCTTCCCCGAGCTCGACTAGTTCGCTGTCGAACTTAGGTAGGAATCCCCGTGCCCAAAACTCGCCAGGTCCAGTCGCCGTTGCGTTCAAGTTCACCGCTCCAACCGACTACAAGGGCCTCGCGACTCCTATTTTCTCCTCTTTCTACTAGCGTGCCCCTTCCAGGTGTTCGAGCTTCTCTCGGTCACGATCCGCCCATTTGTTTTGAATTTGATTTTCGGTTTAGGGATGGAAGTATACGAGAACAGTTTCAGAGTGGAGGAGGCTACGGTTTATAAAGGAAGAGGAGGGTTGCGATTTGTGAATTAAAAAGGGAACACCGTTCTGTTTTAGGTTTGTGGTTATAAAGGGAGCACGGCCTGTTTCTGTTTGTGGTAAGGAAAGGGGAGCACGTGTTTGTTCTGTTCTGGTCCATACAATAAAAGGAATATATTTTATTTAATTATTTTAGATCCGGTGTCCTTTAAATAAAAATAAACCGTGATTTCCTAACTCCTTTTTAAACACAGTAACTGGCATTCTTAGGGTAATACCTCTGTTCCGGACACACTGGGATAGGTCTCGAAGTCCATTTCGATCGTCTATGGAAGATATTTATTTAAATTGATATAATTTAAATTTTAAACCATTTAAATTCTGCGAAAATAAATAAATATTATTATTCTAATTCAAACAGAATTATGTATTGATTATCTGAACTGATTTCAAATCAGTTTTCACTTCGAATTTAGTTATTCGCTGATTCCTTATTTTGATAATTTAATATATACGATATTAAATCGATAACATAAATATAAAAATTCATTTATATTATCAACTAAATATTTAAATCCATTCTAAGTATTTAAAATTAGTTGGTCGAAATCCCGGGTCATTACACTCTACATCTCATATTTATATACAATCACTGATACATTTACATTCACTAACACTATTTCTTAGTCTTCTGCCTTCAGTCTTCAACAGCACTTCACTTTCAGTCTAGTCATCACCTGCTTACATGTCACATGAAACACACACACACACAGTATACTGCAATAGAAATAAAACTGAACACATGCAAATATAATTTTTTTTTTCGCCTCAGTTTTCTGGTGTGTTTCTCATCCTTTTTCATGACTTGATCTGATATATTTTTTAGTACCCACTGATCAACCTCGACATAACCATACTGGTTTGCTGATCAGAACCAGCATCAAACTCAGCTGATTCTGACCAGCCCCAACACAGTACAGTCAGTCTGCTGATTTTTTTTCAGTATACAAGATAGGTCAAAAATCAAAAGAGAAATGGAAGTGCAAAATTTCAGATCAGCAAACACAAGATGGAAATCAGAACTGATCAAATGCAGCATACACAGCACAAGGCAGAGTAGTCAAGTATGGACAAAGAACTACAAAAGTCAAAGTCAACATGCAAGATTAATATGGCAGATCACACTTTTCAAGTCCACCATGTCAGAAATGTCAAAGTAAAGGAAATAGCAAGTTTCATGTCAAAGTGGTACAAGACTTGTGATCAAAACAGCAAATACAAAGGTGATAAAGTGGTCGAGCAACAATACATGGCAAGAGCATGGCACAACATTATTGCATGGTAGCTACAAAGGGATCAACACAACATACAAGTGCAATTCAGGACAGTGTGTATTCATGGAGCAGCAAAGAATGCATGGTGCAGCAACAAACTCAAGCAGTCATGATCAGCTACTATAAATGTATATCAAGGAATCAAGTGGACATGCAAACAATTCAGCAAGTGATTCAAGTGTACTCAAAGTGAATACAATAATGTGAGCAAGGTTCATGGTTCAGGCAGTATGAGTACAAGTGCATATGATCAACATAAATCAATTAGTTCAGCATGGCTTACAAATGATGATGGTGCATGAGCACTCATGTGCAACTCAATGTTCAAGACAGTGAAGCAAAAGTGTGATACAACAGCTTTCAACACAAGTGCAAAGTAAAATGAAGTCATGTTTATTCAGCACAACATGAAAATACAGCAAATATACAAGTGAAACAGTGGCAAAACATATGCATAGAGTAGTTCAGCAAGCAAGTCCAGTATAGTGGAGTTTCAAGCAGGCGACAGACTCACACAAGTGCAAGTTAATGCAACATGTTGGTGCAAAACAGTATGGTTTAAGATGTGCATCAGAAAATTGGAGTGTAAAAATCTTGGCAAAATGCTTTCCAGAAATGATTTCAATTCATTATATTTGGAAAACTTTTAAACCGTTTCAGAAATCAGAAAATCTGTTTTTGACAAGAAAAATGACACGGCAGAAAATGTTTGGCAAGCTTTTCAATCCTTCCTGAAATCAAGGGATTAAGTTTTGGCAAGATTGAAATACTTGTGTGAAATATTTTCTAAATTCATTCAAAGGAAAGCATACTTGGAATTTATTCAAGGACACAATCACGCAAGTCTTGGCATCAATTCAAATCTGCAAATAACATTTAATCGAGGTAACAAATGGCAAGATTTCAATTTGACAATTGTGGACAAGTATAGTTTTCAAAATGAATTTCCAGAAATCTCACAACAAATATGGCAAGAAATTCATTCTACAGAACTGAAATGATTCAGTTCTTTTTTATCAAGGTGCTTTCAAAAACAATTCCAGGCAAGTAAATAAAGAATAAATTTGGGAAGAAAATTTTTCTGCAAATTAATCCTTTATTTCAAGAACCAAAAATGGCAAGAATTAGTTTTGAATTGCAAATGGATTTTTCAATATATATTCGGCAAGTTCTTATCTCAATTCAATCACAAATTCACGGCTCTAATTGAGAGCAATCAAAAAGGGGCCACAAACTTTCAATCAAGAAATTCACGCAGAGAAATTAAAGCCGATTTTATCAAGAGTTTGCCAAAAAGGGAAATCACGCAAGGGATTTATTCATGTATTTATAAAGGCAACAAATTCAAATCCATTTCAACGCCGAGGTAATTAAATCAAAAACCGCACAAATCAGGGACAATCAGATCGAGCCATACAAGTGAAATCAGAGACATTAGGGTTTCGATTCTACCCTATAAATAACACCATATCATCATCGACATGAACATCGAAACACACAAACTCAATTCAAGCATTTTCAAAGCAAGAAATTTCAGAAAACTCACAATTTTGATCGAACCAGAAAGCAATCCCAAATCAGACGAGCAAAGCCACAAAGAATCGAGCATCAGAGAAGCTATTCCATCAATTCCAGAAATCCATCGAAGTTGAAATCGATTTGGGGAAGATTCAGTGAAACCCTAGAAATCGCAGCCGCCATTTTTAATTCTCAGAGACAAAGTGATCGGGTCAAAATAAGTGGGCAACAAATTTGTGAATGGGCCGGCCAAGTTGAAAGGGTTTTTGAATTGTTTAATTAAAGAGGATGACCCTCTTTTCTTAATTTCCTAGGGTTTTCTTTTTTTTACTGGTTTTGTACTTTCTATTTTGCTTTGTAAAAACCATCGAACAGTTTCTAGAAGTCTGCAAAATTTCTAGGGTTCCAGTCAGGGTGTTGATTGGCAGTCCACTAGAGTCTGTAAATCTAGGTTACGTGTTACTGGTTTGTAATACGGGAAATCTGATCGAGGGGATATCGATTAGTCTATGGTTTTGAGCATAGGGTTAGAATAGGAGCGAGAGTCACGAGTGTACATGGTCTTGTATGCGGGATCTGTTCTATCACCTAGTAGAAACCTTAGAAATGCAGCAGTAGGCAGGGTTTTGCCGAAGCTGGGTATATCTGTGTGTGATTTATTTTCTGTATTTCTGTTTCTGCTATATTCTGTGTTCTGATTATTATTTATTATCCTGACAAATTTTTAATTCAGTGAAAAACTGTCATAAACCCTATTCACCCCCCCTCTAGGGTTAATCCAGATCCAGCACTTAGAATGTCATTTCGGGGTTTGAACCCGCGCCATTATTACCATGATGCAAGTTCTTAACCGCTGGGCTACTGCTACGGACAGTATTCGAATGTTTACTATGTGTTACGATAACATTAGCAAATGTGTTTCTCATATGCAAGAACTCGATTGAAGTAATAAAGAATAGATCATAAAAATTGTAATTATCATATCTTGTAAGTTGTGGAGAACTCATTAAAGAAAAACATAAAGAAGAGTGAATAAAGATATTTTTGGGAATTTGTGTTACAGTATCTAAATTGCGAATATTGAATTTAAGTAAGATTTGCAAACTTGATCCTCTTGTAAATGAATAAATGCATATTGCTCCCAAAAGATCTATTTGGTTTTCTGCCCCCATAATGCTACATGATAACTAACATTGATTTTACTTTTTATTCCTAAGTTAAAATTCAAGCTTTTTAACGAAAATGAAACTCAATAGTGCATGTTGCTTGGTGAATTATGAGTTATCAGGAGTTGATTGTTATGGTGTTGAAAAGGCATCCATTAAAGGGGAGAACATATAGAGATGAAGAAGAAAATAAGAGACAAGAAGAGCAGAATTATATTTTTCATTACCTACTACGTCCTCTTACATCTATATATAAAGGGAAAGTTGTGATTACGTTGCCTACGTGGCCATAATGGTCGAGCTACTGCTAACAAACTTACAAACAAAAATAAAAAAAGGATCATGCAATAACAGAAATGGTGCATTAAAGACAAATTGTTTATTTTCTCTCCTACTTGCAGTAGACAATTCCTAATCGCCTGGTAGAGCTTTTTCATCCCTTCTCATATAATGCTTAATCCAAGAACTTTCTAGGAGGTCATATGACTTGTTTAGGCCTTGCAACATTATTTTGTGGTGGTGATGTTGTAGTCTGCGTATCATTGCATACCGCTTCGAGATCGACCTTGTCCTCATGGTCGTGACTAATAGAAACTGGTGATGGTATTGGTGGTGTAGATGGGTTAGGACATAATTTCAGAAGTGATACGTGAAACACTAGGCGTATGCGCGAGTCTGGCGGAAGGAGCAGCTTATAAGCAACCGATCCTATGCGTTTGACGATCTAAAATGGCCCATAGTACTTCTTGGATAATTTATTATGGTTGTTGCGAAGGGAGGTTTGGCGATATTGTTGTAGCTTGACGAATACCCAGTTTTCGATATTGAACTGATTGTCTGTGCGGTGCTGGTCAGCTAAGTTTTTCATACGGGTCTGAGCTTTATGTAGATTTGCTTTAACCTGTTGTAGTAGCTGATCTTTGGACATTGCCCACGTGTTGAGGTCTGGAAGTTGTGTGCTATTCAGGATATAATTTGCTATAATATGTGGCTGGCGGCCATATACGACATGGAATGGTGATAGGTTAAGCGATGTGTGTTTGTTGGTGTTGTACCACCACTCGGCCCATGTTAAGCATTTGCTCCACTTTGTAGGAATGTCACCAAACAGCGCTCTCAAGTAGGTTTCAAGACAACGATTGAGTACTTCGGATTGGCCGTCGGTTTGTGGATGATATGCACTGTAACTTTGTTCCATGGAGGCGGAATAGCTCTTTCCAAAATTGGCTTGTGAAGATTCGGTCACAGTCTGAGATAATTGTGCGAGGAAACCCGTGCAAATGGGCATATTCCTGGATGAACTGAAAAGCCAACTGCGGTGCCGAGAATGATGTAGGTAGTGCCGCAAAATGTGCATATTTAGAAAGCCTATCGATAATTACCCAAATTGTGGTTTTACCATTGGATGGCGGAAGGTTTGTAATGAAGTCCATAGCGATGTCCTCCCATATTTGGTCGGGGATCGGCAGTGGTTTGAGAAGGCCTTTATATGTTGTGCTTTCAGTTTTAGTTCGTAGACATGTTTGACATTCTTTAACAAATTTCTGAACGGGTGACGATAATTTGTGCCGGAAGTACTTACAACTCGCGCAATGGTAGCCTTGATACCCAAATGTTCCCCCGTTTTAGAATCATGGAACTCAGAAATAATTTTTGTTTGTAACTCGGTACTATCAGGAATATACAGTCGCGAACCCCAAAACAATAAATCATTGCGTAACTATTGTTTAGAGTTAGGGCTTGTACCCGCGCGCAGCTGTGAGATACAGGATTGTGCCTTGTTGTCGAGTGCTAGCGCATTCCGTATGTCCTCCAACAGTGGAAATGTTGGTCCTAAAATTGAGTGCATAGTTGCTTCCTTGGTGAAGCGAGACAAAGCGTCGGCGACTCCATTTTGGTTTCCTGGTTGATAGTGAATTGTAAAGTCAAGCCCGAGTAATTTTGTTAACCATTTTTGTTGCTCCGGTGTTTGGATCGACTGTGAAACTAGCTCCCTGATACTCTTGTGATCGGTATATATGTGGAATGTTCTCCCCAAAAGGTAGTGGCGCCATTTCTTTACTGCCGAAGTAATCGCAAACATCTCATGGGAATAGGTTGAGGCTTTCTGAAGAGAGGTGGGTAACTTTAGGCTAAAGAAGGCTATTGGGTGTTTTGATTGGGTAAGGACATCGCCTATCTCTATGGATGAGGCATCAGTGGAAATTGAGAACGACAGAGAGAAATTAGGTAGGGAAAGGATGGGAGTATGGGTTACATCCCACTTTAAATCTTCAAATGCTTTTTGGGCTTTGTCAGACCATTTGAATGCATCAGTTTTTAATATAGGTATGTTAATGGGGAGGCTAAGAGGGCATAATGTTTTATAAAACGCTATTAGTACCCTTTTAGCCCTAAAAATCCCATAACTGTTGTCACCGAATTTGGAACAGGCCATCTCACCATTGCTTCGATTTTAGTCAGATCCACCTGAATGCCTTTGGCTGAAATAATATGGCATAAGTAGTTGAGTTTCGTAAGTCTGAAGGCACATTTGGTGAGATTGGCGAAAAATTTATGTTGGTCAAGAATGCGTAGTGTGGTTCGGAGGAGGTCGAGATGGGAGGTCCATGATGAGCTATAGACGAGAATATCGTCGAAGAATACAAGTACGAATTTCCTTAAGTGGGGTTTGAAGATGTCGTTCATTGTCGCTTGAAATGTTGATGGGGAGTTTGTCAAGCCAAATGGCATGACCAAGAATTCGTAATGTCCCTCGTGCGTATGAAACACAGTTTTTGGAATATCGGGTGGGTGTGCCTTAATTTGAAAATACCCGCTACGGAGATCGAGTTTAGAGAAAAAGGTTGCTCCATAAAGTTAATTTAATAGTTCATCGACCGTCGGTATTAGAAAACGGTCTTTTATAGTAATTGTGTTGAGGGCTCTATAATCGACGCAAAGTCTCCACGAATGGTCTTTCTTTTTAACCAATAGTACAGGAGATGAAAATGGGGTAGTGGATGGTTGGATAAGCTTGGAGTGGAGCATTTCTTGGACTTGGCATTCGATCTCATTCTTTTGGAAATAGGGATAGCAATATGGTTTGGAGTTAGTGGGATGGTCGTTGGGGTGAAGATTAATATGGTGGTTGTGGGAACGGTTTGGTGGAAGGTCGGTTAGTGGTTTGAAAATATGTGAGTATGAAGTTAGGATGTGTTGGAGTTTTTTTCGTGAATGATTGGTTGGTGGAAATGTGGAACTGGGCTACTGGGTTGTATGTGTAAATAAAGGAAGCTAGAAATGGATGAGGTTTGGTCTAGTCACTTGAGTTGTTGAAGTGAAATAGGGGTGGGCTGACAATCTAGGCCGAGCCCAGTTAGACAAATAGGCTTACCCTCATGCTGAAAAACCATTGTCAATTTCTTATGATCTACCGTTATCAGTCCCAATGTTTCTAACCACTGAATACCACAAACTACGTCAGATCCTACGATCTTTAATATGTGAAAATTGATCAAAAATTGATGGCCTTGAATGTCGACAAAGACTGCGACGCATTTGCCTGAGCTTCGAAGCTTTTCTCCATTTCCGACAGTGACATTAAACGCTTCCACACAGTTAGGTTTGAGACCAAGAAATTTCGCGGCCTTGGGGTGGATGTAATTGTGTGTAGATCTAGTGTCAAGGAGGATGGATATTCGGTTGCCATGGATTGCTGCTGGTAGTAGAATGGAGCGTGGGTGATTGGATCCAGTGAAGGTGTAAAACGAGATTTCCTGGGGTTGGTTTGTGGTTGGTTCGGAGTGTGTTTGATCAGTAATTATTGGTGGTGGTGGATTGGGTTCTGGAGTTGAAGTGTAGTCGAACGTATGATCTGTGTCGTCGGAAGCGGTTTCTGGGACAATCATCATTATGTGTTTTGGTTTGCAACTGTGGCCAAAGTGGTATTTCTCGTCATAGTTAAAACACAGTCCCTGCTGTTTGCGAGTTTGCATTTCAGAGCTGGTTAGTTGTATGATGGGTAAGAGTGATTTGGATGGTTGCGAAGGTGGTGTTTGTGGGTTTGTTTGAGTGGAATTTTGGATGGTTGACTGTTCTTAGGAATACTGGGTGGGTTTATAAGCAGGAAATTTTTGGTGGTCTGTGTATTTCCTCTCGATGAGCCTGGCGTTGTCAATTGCATCGGAGATAGTGAGTGGTTTTAGGAGGTTGAGTTCGTGTTGGATGAGTGGTTTTAGGCCAGATATAGGATGGATTCGTTTGGTAATATGGTGATTCGGTTGCAAAGGATTTCGAAGGTGGCTTGGTAATTGTCGACGGTGGTAAGTTGTTTGAGCTTAAACAATGTTGCTTGTGGATTTAAAAAAGTCGGTGGACCAAAGCGTTGCTCTATTGCCTTTGTCAATGCCAGCCAAGTAAAGATTGGCTTGTTTCGATGCATCCATTGGAACCAAGAAAGTGCTTGGCCTTGCATATGAAAGCTAGCGAGATCTACTCGTTGCTTTTCCGGTGTGGAGTAGTAAGCAAAGAATCTATCGGCTTGAAATATCCAATCGTGTGGGTTGGATCCGTCGAAAAGAGTGAGTGAGCATTTGGGGGTTCGTGTAGGTTGTGGGGTTGATAAAATGGGTGGTTGTCGACTGTTAAGGTTTGGTGGGTATGTCGGTGATGTTTGGTTGGTTGGGGAAGTGAGTGGCTGGTTTTCTATCTTGCAGTGGAGCTCTGTCATTTGGGTGGTGAGGGTGGTAACACTACTACAAAACAAATTTGTTGCATCGTCCCAATTGTACAAACAACTATGCAAATAGCATTACTTGAGTCGATTCTCTATTGCCTTACGAAGCAAATGTCATTGGGAAAGCGATTCAAGGGTTCAAAATGTAATTAGCGTCGGTTGTGAACCATTTTCGAAGCAAATAATTAAAAGTTTTTTTTGTTGCATCACATACGTTAACAACTGATGCATGTATACTAATTTGCATCAGTTTCTCAAATTTGAAGCAAATATAATGAAGCAAATTGCATGTTAAATTAAAAGATACAAACATGTCACGTTAACAAATAACGTTGCACTTGTCATGGAACCGTTCAAACACCCTATCTTCCTTTTATCTCTTAGGCGCTAATTTTTTGTCTTCGCACTGGTACAAAAGCCAAAAAAAAAAAAAAAAAAAAAAAGAAGCACGAAAAGAGGAAAGACGAAGAGGGAAATCACTGCCCCTCTTTCGATTCGACTCAATTGCATATTCCAGATTTCGATTCCGTTTAAAAATTTCGACTGCCGTTGTTTCAGGTATTATATTTTGCCGATTTTGATTTGCCGTCTTTTGATTTAATTTCAATTGCCGTATTTTGATTTTGATTTTGATTTTGTCGTATTTTGATTTCAATTTCGATTGCCGTATTTCGATTTCAATTAACGATTTCAATATATAGTAATACGAATTGTTCTGATGGGTGGAAGCTATTTTATGTTTTCCATTAAAGCTAGGTCCAACGATGGAACATAGAGCATTATAGTAATTCCTTTAACACTAAAAAATAATGTTCCTTCTGAAAGGTGCATGCAGTTTTTTTTGTTGGATGTCACAGGAGCTACAGCTGAGTGACTAACATTGTCAATGTAGAAGTTACTTTTTTATGGATTAAAATATTATGATTATATTCTGAATTTTATAAACACTGGTATCTCTAGCAAGAAAAATAAGAATTTTCCCATTTAATATGATTCATTCAAAGGTATTTTAAAGTTAGGTATACCCATGTTTTTATAAAATATGAGAACTAAAAATTGAGTTATGATGGCCTAAATTTTGGGATTTTATTCTCAAAGTTTTGAGTCCAAATGAAATTCTTTGAAGCACTCATAATCTCATAATAAAAGTATAAATTTCAGGAGACCAAAACGTAATTTTTCATGGATCAGTAGTTCTCTAAGGTTGATTTTCTAATTGAAATTGCTTTTGATCAAATGACTAGAAAAAGATCTTTTGGAAGACATAATTTATAGTTTAAGTATTTTGCAGATTACTTTTCAAATTAGATAGATATATGCTTTTCTAAAATAAAGAACAATCCTTAGTAGCTGTTTTTGATTTACAAGAAATATTTCTGTAGAAAAGCGCATAGTAGATTTTTTGACTCAAATTGCTTGCTACAATAAATATTGATGTATACCTTTATACAGTATAAAATGACACCACTTCAGACTTTACCTAACATAAAGTTTAAAACCGATATTATAATAGCTATTATGAGCCCAGACTATACTATTTTATACTGTCAATGCTTTGATGGTTCAATTTTTAAACGTATGAGACTGGAAAAATAAAATCAGTAATGACACTGTTTTTATTAAAAACAGCCATTGGAAAGTTGGGACCGTGATTTTTGACTATATATGCAACTTCACATTGCAACAAAACCTTGTTAAAGCTTGATGTAACTCTTCTCTCTTGATAAAGCTCATGTCATATATGCGCACAAAACCTTGACCTGCCATGATTTTGTCTTCTTTTTTTCCAATCTTTGATCACACATTGATATTATTTGACTTCAAACTGACTTAAATAATTTATCTATATTTTCATTTCAGGTTTTCTACTATTAATAGCGGAAATGCAACCATAGGGGCACACTGAAGATCAAAACACTTATGTTTCACAACCGTCGTCTAAGAAAAGGCAAAGAGGTCCGACAACCCGGAAAAAAAATATAGAACATCAAAGCCAAAATTCATTGAGTGTAGTGATAATAGAAAACCCATTGGAAAGCAGTTGAAATGTTATGAAACATATGTAGGCGATACAGCTAGAACCAAAATCGATATCAATATCAAGAATTGGGATAGCATTTGTGCAGGACTTAAGAGTACTATCTGGGAAGATATTAAGGTATTATAAATTTCTTTGTTGACTTATTAAACTGATGGTAAGATGTATAATTTTTTACTGCTTTAACATTTTTTATTTTTTATTTTTAATTATCTCATACCGAGTTTCACTTTGATGACAACATGAAAGACAATGTGTTAAAAAATGTTAATGCAAGATGGAAGGATTTCAAAACAAAGTTGGTAAGTGGTTGGATTACGAAGATTAGAAAGCTTCCAGAGGACCATAAAGAGCCGTATGAATTTTATGATGGCATTACAAAGGCACAATGGGAAACATTTAAGAACAATCGTGAAACCGAAGAATTTGAGGTATATTTCATTTTTACAATTAGTTAGAATATCTGTGTTGATGGATTTAGAACAATAATCTCTTATTTGTTCTGAATTATGATATCCTGAATAAAGGCTAGAGTTCTACATGATTTCAAATAATCTGCCAAATGCTTGCTTTGAAATTCTGAGGCTAGAAGTTCCTTTATGTTGTGCAATGATTAAAAAAAAAGTCAATTCTTCAATCTGTAAATGTAACTGATTTTTTTCCTAATAATTATCATCGAAATAAAATATTAAATTAATGAGATAATCCATAGTTGAAATGCATATGACACATGAATAAGTAATCTGAGAACAAAAGATTTGAGCTAATATACACTTACTGAATAGTTCAAAACAAAATGTAATGTAAATTGAATTGGATCAGTGTTAAAAGCAAAATCTTTTCATGAAAGCGATCAGAAAGAAGCAAAAATGCAGCCATCAAAAACACAAACTAAAGTAATAGGAAACAAGCAAAAATGTAGTTATCAAAAAATGAGAGGTGGGTAAGACAAGGCAATCTGAGATTAAGGCTTTCACCGATATCTTTTAACATCTACTCCATCCACTCTATCAGTCATATCTTTCATTCTTTGGTTCGAATAAATCCAAACCGAACGTTAGTTTTGAAAATAACTCTATGGCTCATCTGAAACATGCTGCTCTGCTTGTCAATGCTCATCTGAAAGGCATTGTGGCATACTGCTTTGTCGCTTTCATCATGCAATGATGCCAGATAAGGACGAGCGACCGCTTGTTCAACTACACGCAAAAATTTATAGATTTAAGTATATGTATACAAATACATAAACTGTACTCATATTCTAAATCAAAATTTAAATATTTCATTATTTTTCCTCTTTCAAACTTGAAACCCATTCACATATAAATGGCCTATGAATTCCTATCAGTAAATCAAATTGGCATTCAACAATTTTTTTTACAGTTTGTTTAATAATTTCTGACAAGAATCTTCAAAATAACTCTACTTTTAGTGAGAAAAAATAAGACAAAGTAGTGACTCTAAACTAGAATGAGCGGTAAGGGGAGTTGTATTAGCTGATATCTAAGGTTACTTCATGGAATAATCATTCAACTTCTTCATGCAGTATATTGATTTGATTTTCGATGAAAATAGTGCTTTCAAGGTTTTAATATGATGGATTATGGAAAGATATATGTTAGCAATGTAAGTAGAATTAACCATACTCAAATATTCGAAAACTAAATGTAATTTGGCATATATTAGCTTGTGGATCCAGAAAACTTCACTCATAGCAAATAGCACTATGATAGGATAAAAATTAATGTAAAGTTGGCATTTTATTCTAGTGAGCAATAGTCTTACTATTAATATATTTGCTATGATGACATTTATCAAAAATATGTACGTTGAATTGCTTATTCGACCACATTACCAAGTGGATACTGGTACAGGGTTAATCATTGGTAAAGGAGGAGCTTTATAAGCAGTATAAGGAAGGATTCATCCTATTCATTTCAACCATGCACAAACTGGTTTTGCAAGCATCGCCACTACTACCTTCAAGTAAAACAAGAATTTGCACTGTCTTGTTGGGTGCAGTCCCTCCTACTACATGGTTATCTTCCTTTTGCTCTGTTACTCTTCTATAAATCAAAATATCAATTATTTGAGCTTCCTTTTGAATTGTTTTTTATTTTTTCTTTAATAGTATCACTTCTTTCTGTAATATTCCACTATACCTTCTCATCTACTCAATATACATTTACATCTAGCACATTATTTATTTTGACATCATTTATACTTTGATTAACTTTCACCTAATTAGTAATCTCACCTTCTCCGCTCTCATTCGGGTCATTCACATGTAATATATCAAAGTAATTACTGGTTAAAACAGCAGCACTACATTCGTTTTCACTAAAAATTTGAGTTCTCTTTTCGGTACCACTTTCTTACTTTTTTATTTATCATCAGTGTTCTTATTTTCAACTATTTCCACCTTTGTTATAGTTTTAACTTCCTTACTGTTGTGCTAAATCATGGTCTTGTTGAGGCAGGCTTTCACATTTTGAAACTTGACACCTTGCTTACCATTTTTTCTGGGTAATAACTTTCATTTTTTCCTACCATATGCCATTTTTGCAGTCTACCTTTTTTTGTCGTTAGTTTGACTTTTCTCTTTAGGTTCACCTTTTCCTATTGTTTCATCTCTTTCATTGTTAGGTACCTCATACTCACAGCTTACGGTGGTACGCTGCGAAGATTTACATGTTCAACAAACGTTAGGCTCCCACAGGTGTTTCACTACCATCTTTTTGTTCCTCCATCAACTAACTTAACTAAAAAATAATGAACTAGTTCAGGATCCGGTTTCACCTTAATTAAACATTTAGCATGCCCAAGCCTATCTAACTTCTCCGACATTTCATCAAATCTGAATGGATTACCGAAGGGCATTGTTCTTTGACCACACTACTAAGTGGATCTGTTGTAGATCGAAGTATCGATTGGATTTTGGCAAGATCAAAAAAAGATGTTGACGGAAACTATATAATTCCAAATGGGAAAACTAAGATAGTCGCAGATAAAGTGGTATGACTAGCTTCTATATATTTTTATCACTTCACATGTTTTAATAGTTTATGCTAGGTACATGTTAAGTTAGTTTATCCATGCCATTAAGGAGTTTGAACATAGTTAAAAACAATGTAGTTTAAACAAGACGCTGTTTGGTCATTATGATGCATTGAGTGTATTGATCTCTTTTTTGAAGCCATTCAGTCAAAGCTTAACAAAAGTTCTGTCGATTGGTGTTTCAAACCAATTACTTTGCAGTTTCGAATCTATTATATAATAAGAACAGGGTTGAAAAATAATTTACTATGAGTAATCTATATTGTTAATCAATTACTATGCAGTCCTCTTTTCTAAGGATAGACGCCTTGTGAAAATTGTCTTGATTCACTTTTAAAAGCAATATGTTTTTTAACATTATTTTGATTCTACCTGTTGGAGCCTGTACAATAAGCTCACACCATAAATTCATGATGTGTAAGCACCAAATGATCCAAAAGTTAGGCGTTTATTAAGTAAAAGCTTAAAATATATGTTGTTAACTTTGCCAAAATCATTAACAAAACTTAAGTGGACATATGTTAACATTTAGCAGAACCACTATGTATTATTTTTGTTTATTTTCGTATTAGTTTCTTCATCTTATTCTATTCAATAAATCTTTAGGGCGTTTGTAATAACTTGTGCTATAAACAATAATTTTCTTCTAACTATTTTGGAATATTACATGATTTTTCAAATTAATTGGTTTCTCCATGTGAATACTGTATGTTAGTTTATGTTTGGTTATTAATTTATTGGCCTGCGTCAAACAGCTTGTGGACAAAGTGGCTTATGCTCATTAGTCATTACCCTACTTCATTATTGGTCAAGCTACTGTATATGTTAGTGGAGATTGGGTATTGTAATTTCAACCATTGTCGGTAATTTTGTCGTTGATGTTGATGTTCATTTTGTATGCTTGATTGCTGCTTATCAACATGCACCTTTTACCACTCTGTTTATCAATTTATAATGTAGTAAAGTAAACATGTTTTAAGTGCGTATTACACTCAAATACATAGTTTGATTATCTAAGCAGATGCTGGAGAATTCACCAAAAATATAGTTTTTCTACACAGACTCCTCCAACAATGAACCAGATGCAGGAGAATTGGTTAACTGTACAATATCACAGCTGATGAAAGACATAACAAGTGCAAATTGCCAAGTAATACTTTCTCTTCATTCTTTTTTACTTGCGAACCCGGTTCAAACTTCTACTCATACATGTGACCATAAACTACAACTGTGCCTACTGGTGAACTGCCACCTTCACCATATATAGCTTCTAGCACAAATTAACTATTTTTGAGCTTCAACTTTGCATGCATCTTAACTTTGTGATAATGTTCAATTATTTTTTAATCTTATATTCCTGAACGTATAATGTGTTTAACACTTTATTTTGTTCTATCTAAATCTATTTTACAATAAATCAGTTGATGATAAATCTGGATATAACATGCATACTATGTATACCCAGTACAATGCCATTATATTATTTTTATCTAAGGGGTTAGATTAACTTATACTCAAAACCTATGTTAGTGACAGTAACCAAAAAAATGCAACTATACATCATGCTTCAGGGGCCTCACATATGTTTTCTTTGTTCGTTTTGGTTAGGACATCCCTCTATGTTTTCAAAACTTGTCTTTTGTTCCTTTATGAAACAACATTTCTATTGTTAATTGCTGAAACAGTAGTTTGTGTATGCTAAGAACTTCTTCTTTAAACACTAGAGAAAGCAAATACCTCCTGAAAACACTAGAGAAAGCAAGTTGCCATTGCATTTTCTATCTATATTATAAGTTTCAGCTATCCGTTCAGTTAAAAAGGGATAGTTATCGCTTGTTCAACAGGGATAGTTGTGACATATTTCTTACTTTAAAATTTGAGCATCAATCGCCATATCAAACGCGGGATGACCAAGATTGCAGTATGAATAAACAAACTATATTGGCACGAAAATATATTAACTTATTCTGTATACATGCGTTTTAACCATTTGAAATTATCTGTTTCTAATAGGATATGGCCCTATGCAGGCATATTTTGCGTGTTAATAATGTTATCTTTGGTGATTGTATGCTTTAATACAAAGAGAAATTATAACGTAACACTTGCTGACCATGTACGTCCCTACATGGCTGTTTAACTCTGTTTAACTCAGTTTTATGCAGCACTTTTGAGAAAGCTATTTGTTTTAGTTCTTAATAGGAGAATTTATAAGGTAATAATAGTTGTTTCAGTTATCCATTTAGTTAACAGGGATAGTACTTAAAAAACTTCTGTTATCTGTTCAGTTATCTATTTTTTTTGCAAAATACAGGATAATACTTAAAAAAGGATCTTCTACAAGGTAATCTATTTATTTCAGCTATCCGTTCAGTTTTCGCTTTTCAGTTTTCTAGTGGTGAGCATTTCATTAGTTTACCGTTTTGTTCCCCTTTATGCATACTCCAACACCCTTCAGCAGTTAACAAGCAATTTTATTTACATTGCATTTGTCTGCAGACATAATCCAGAATGAACTAAACAGTTTTATTTACAATGCAGTTTTGACAAACAGTTTTCTTTGGAGATTGTAGAACCTCCCACTTACCATATCTTGAGTTTGTGATAGTACGTAGGTCTAGTATTTGGTCTTCGGAAATCACAAAACATTAAGTTCTCAAGCATTGTTATCCTGTTTCCACGTACAACTATACTATTCAGAACTTAATGTTCTTGGACTTAATGTTCTAAAGGGTTGCTTATCATTTTGTTCAAATTGTGCCTTTTTTGTTTCTATTCTTTTTAAACTAACTATTACATCATTTTGTAATATTGACAGTGTCACGGCAATCTGAAGCAACGGATTGTATATATTATGTGATGAGGAATATGCTTGACATGGTAAAACACCACAATCAAAGAATCGATTTACAAAAGGTATACTTTAATTTATTTCATTTGCCTAGCTATTAAATGTTATTTACGCATGTTTTAAAATAGTACTCTTATAAATTGCAGGACTTTGCACAACGTGATTCTTATAACCGACAAGAGATAGACGAAGTTCAGGATTGCTTAGCGACTGATATCATGCATAATTGGGTATAGTTCTGTTAGTCTTTTGATATGCACGTTGACTTTAA
Source organism: Allium sativum (assembly GCA_030737875.1). Lineage (NCBI taxonomy): Eukaryota > Viridiplantae > Streptophyta > Magnoliopsida > Asparagales > Amaryllidaceae > Allium > Allium sativum. Next base: position 197,817,048 of record CM060919.1, on the reverse strand, counting down.
TTTTATGATTAGAGTATGTATTATGTTTTTTGGGTTTTACACATGAACTATGTTGATTGATAATACAACTATATTGTTTGTTTCATCAGATTCGCGGTAATAATGCATTTGTAGAATTTTTCTATATAATATTGCCTCATGTTTAAAAATCTGGAATAGTGGATTTTTTATTTTACTTTAGATTAAATTTGCATCAGTTCTAATAGCACAGGCAACTGATGCAATATGTAAAAAGTCATCATAAATATTATTTTTGCATCTGTTCATTAGCGTCAGCTGCTTTAAAAATCTGATGCAATAGACCAAGACTTCGAAAGCAAATGCAGACATTTGCATCTGCTCTATAGCATCATTTGTATTTAACAACCGATGCAAGTAATCGTCATTTGCATCATTTTTTTAACTGATGCAACAGAAATTTGTCTGTTGCATCATCTTCATTTACATCAGTTCAACAACTGATGCAATAGGGGTTTAACAACTGATGCAAATGACCCGTTTTATAGTAGTGTAATCTGGTTTGTGAGAGTTTGGAGTGATGCTTTCATGTCGATGTTGTCGGTGGTGAGGTTTTCGAGCATGGAACTTTGTTTAGTTTGGTTGGTTTGTATTGTGTCGATGGATTCTTGGTGGACGACAAGCTGTTGGAAGGCATCGTCTGCACGAGTCATGGTGATGGAGGTGGGAGGGAAGTTTGGAAGAAGAAAAGTAAGGACGAGGGAAGGTCAGACAATGAATGCACCAATTTGTTACGGTGTTGAAAAGGCAGCCATTACAGGGGAGAACATATAGAGATGAAGAAGAAAATAAGAGACAAGAAGAGCATAATATATTTTTCGTTACCTACTACGTCCTCTTACATCCACATATAAAGGGAAAGTTGTGATTACATTGCCTACATGGCCATAATGGTCAAGCTACTGCTAATAAACTTACAGACAAAATGAAAAAAAGGATCATGCAATAATAGAAATGGTGCATTAAAGACGAATTGTTTATTTTCTCTCTAGAGCTTTTTCATCCCTTCTCACATGTTGCTTAATCCAAGAACCTTAAGGATCATGCAATAATAGAAATGGTGCATTAAAGACGAATTGTTTATTTTCTCTCTAGAGCTTTTTCATCCCTTCTCACATGTTGCTTAATCCAAGAACCTTCTAGGAGGTCGTATGACTCATTTAGGCCTTGCAACATTATTTTGTGGTGGTGATGTTGTAGTCTGTGTATCATTGATCCACCGTTAAACAACGAATTAATTTAATTTTTGTGCTTGGAAAACCCATTTAAACATGGTATTAAAAGAAAGCAGTATAAGGTATATGTTAAAAATACGTAGGGGTGACTTGTTATATCATAATTCATAACGATTTCCTACTGGGGGAGCAGGAACTGATTACAAAATAAAAATATTATTTCTTGTAGTTGTATATGGCTAAGAGAAAAATTGGGAAATACTCTTCCTTTTTAAATGTCACATAATACGACTTCTACCAATTTATACTATATGATACAAAAAGGCTTTTTGAAGGCCATGAAAATCAGGAAATATGGGTCCGTTCTCTTTTTATTTTTTAGTTTTTAGTTTTCGTACGTACAAAAGTACGAACAATGCACACATATCGTGGAAAACGATAATTTTACAAAATGAAGTTAATACACAAAACAAAAAACAACTTTTTATTATTTTACGTATTTTAAGAAACAACGGAAGAACAACGTCAATTCATCCATCGACCATCCTCCATCATCTCCTCCGTCTTCAGTCCGCCACCTCCGTTATCCTTCAAATCTTTTCATATTTCGAAATTAACATTAAAAACTCAAAACTCAAAATACACAATAAAGCAAACACTACATAACCTTTAGTGATGCAGTAGGATGTCTGCTACAAACTTTCTATGTAACTTATGTAAAAAAGACAGATGTGCAGATACACATCATTTAACTCAACATACAAAAATTTCTGAGACCACTATTATTGTTCTTTTCATTTTTGCTGCTTTATAGTTCTCTTAATTGTGAACGTATAGGAAAGCCACTCCAATTTACATAACTAGGAATTCACGTGGAGAATTATAATTTACTACCTTATAAAAAGCAGTATGTTCTATGTTAACCAGAAGTAACATTCCAATGTTACATATCCAGAAACACTTTCCATTAGAGCATGCAACTGCTTTGTCAAATATCAAAGATTCTGAAAGAACTATATTTTCATGAATAATCCTCCAACAGTTATCTCTCAAGCTGTAAACCTCAACTCGATTGCCCACAACTTTAAACGGGTCTTCTGCAACAACTTCAAAGATTTTCAAGACTTTGTAATCATTGGGTTTGACATCAATACCAAATGCTCCATAGTGATAGGTCGAGGGATATGAAAATATATCGGAAGACAAAGGCGGTGGCAAAGGCCTCAACTGATGTAAAGCAGGATTCCATAGAGCAACATCGAGTGTTCTTCTTTCTTGTAAAAAAATGATGCCATTGCAAGAACCAGAAAATAGTATGTGGATGTTCCTTGGACGCATGTTCTTTGGATGCCAATCAAAATCAATATAAGCACAGTCCTCGTATTGGCTACCAGAATACATGACCAATTCATCAGCATTGAAAACGATGAGATTATCCTCCTTGCCACTATTAATCCTGAGGTGTTCATTGATGAACGCAGAGCTCTCAATAAGGCAACACCAGGATTTGCAGACTGACTTAAATCGCAGTAGAGACATTACTGGTAAATATAAAAAAATGTTGAATAGTATGTCATACTGCATATCCATCATTCTGTGTTTATACCCGCTGGTCAATATCTGATGGTATTCTGCCAAATATGAATGAATTCATAAGGTTAAATAATGAAATATTGCAAAAAATGAATGAATACATAAGCTCAATGTGAAATACGTATAATTTTAAATCATTATAATATTGCAAATCAATGCTCAAAGTATTTGATGAGATTACAGGAGTAACTTGATATGACAATCACAACGCTCTAACTAGAAACTGAGTCCCAGGATAACAAAATTTGTATACAGCAGCAAATGGATCCACAGAATGACAAAAGGACAAAAGACTCATTGGTTTTAATAAAGACTCGATTGAAGCTAAAAAAACTTCAAATAATAAACGTTGCAAAGTCCATTCAAATAATAGACAAATTTCTCTTCAGAATTCAAAAGAAACTGGTCCCAGAGGCTTCTTTAGAAAAACGAAAAACACACAGTGGTACTTAGATTTCAGTTTCACATCATCCTTGAGAAATGTGGCATCAAACTAAAGTCGATATATTGAACATAATGGTATTTGATAAGATAGAATGTCAAAAGGACATGGTTGGACAAAATGGAAGAATGTGATCAAACTGACTAGGTTCCTTCTTAATGCGTTTGGACCAAGTGAACAGCCACTGGAAAATGTCAAACAGACAGGCATTTACTAGAAAACAAAGTGGTAAAATGTACGCGTTTGGACACATCTTGCTTTGCATTTTTTTTTCTTTCAAAAACCAAGTATTGATTTCAAAGAAATTTACTTCCATTTTTGATGTCATAATTTTTAATTCTTGTTAAGTTTTTTAAATTCTGGGAAGTTTGCTGAAGATTTGCAACTTTGTAACTTTATATTTATACGATAAATCATGTATTAATACGTAGAAAGGTACAGGTTTCCTAATGTAAAATCAAAGTTTATGCTCATAAAAGATAAGATGCTTATTATATGATTTAATACAACCCGTCTTTACTGAGAATCTAATAATAACTAGAAATGGGAACAATCTGAAAAAGTTTGGTTCTTTAAGCATTGTATGTCTATATTAACTTAATTAAAATACCAAAGAGATTAATTTAATCATCAATCATTTGATTAAAGAACTTATGTTTGATTGATTCAATCATAAGTCATTTGATTGAAGAAACAGAAATTCTCTCGGTCTGCATATTAAGCATTGTACTAGTGCACATTTATGTTACTACAGCCACAAATAAGTGGAGTGCATGCATAGTTTGATATAATTTGATTTCATATTATATTACTATTTTTGTTGTTTTAATCATTTTTTTTTTAAAGTCTGTTATCACTTAGCGAACTAAAACACTACTAAATCATGCATCACTGCACATGAACCAAAAAGAATATGCATTTTCAAATGTTGAGTTGGCACCTTTGATTTCTTGAAGGCATAAAGGGTTGGTTTAAAATGGTAAACATCAAGCTGGAGTTTCATTGTTCTGCCTTAGTGGTTACAAAAATATGATTACAATAATTTGTCACTTTAAACGAAAAATCTTAAGTAAAATATTTAACCTTAAACATTAACAAGGGTTTTCAAGCTGCACAATTGATGATTGGTATATATTATTATTTCTAAATAGGCCAACCTTAAAGAAATGTTAGCTATATTTGAAAACGCTGGTTTATGGAGAATATTATGAGTGATGACTGAGCACCGTAACTCATATCTCGGCATATAAATGTCACGATTTCAACATACTTTAGGACTGATTATACCTAAAACCCTAGATTCGAATATGTGACTCATATTTATTTTTATTGAGAAAAAATCAGAGAAAAATAAAAAAATTAGCAGCAGTCGTACCTCGATCAATTGATGTTTATTAAAAGGTGATTAACCCGAGTTAGATTTGATTTAGTTCTACCAAATCGATACAAGTTTATATTTGTATTAGATAAGAATCCATAGTTGATGCTATCATGAACTTATTTAAGAGAAAGACATATAGATCTAAAAGATTGGATCTGACCATTCAAAATAATGTAAACTTTATATCTGAATTATTTCCATGGAAGAGATTACAAAAGTAATCAAAGCTTATATAATTTGAGGATCATAGCCTTTTATTTATAATAATGTGATTTTTCAATTTGGTCCTTCAATAAATTAAAAATCACTTCAGTGTCTACACATTCCTTCCTTGACAAATACATTTTTAGGGCTTAAATATTTTATTATTTTACTTGATCACTTGAATTAAGCTTTACACCAAAATAACATTACACGTTTTATTTTACATGTGTGACCCACATGTTGAAATTTTTCAACAATCTTTCCTTGGATCACATTTGTAATAACTTTAAAAATATATTTAATTTTATGAGCTTCAAATTTTAATATTTTGTGTATTTGAAGCAATCTCGACTATAATTTGTGTTGACAAAGGATCAAAGCTAAGGTTGAGCAATATTTGGTTCAAACCGAATAAGCCGACCAAACCGGTTCATTTTGATCGGTTCGGTTCGGTTTTAAAACTAAATCGGTTTGAATTCGGTTTGTAAAATAAAAAAATTGGTTATCGGTTTAGCCGAATTAACCGAACTTCTAATTTATAATCTAATTTTATGGTATTGGAGTACATTAAATAATTGTTTAGTTATATAATACAAAGAAATTTGTTGCTAATAGATCAAATCTCATCATCAACATAAAATTTCTCCAAACATGAATTTATGTTTCACTTTGAATGAATCTATCATTTGAATAATAATACATCCTTCAAGTTCGGTTAAATCGGTTACCGATGGAATTAACCGAAATTAATTCGGTTCGTTTCGGTTTGGAAAACTTTCGGTTCCGATTCGGTTTGAGCCTTTTTACGTCCAAACCAACCAAACCGACCGAATGCTCACTCCTTTCAAAGCGGTTTCATTACATTTATCGTAACTAAACTCATTAATGGTCTCATATATCAATACAATCAAATGATGGATGCGTAACATGAAAATTACACAAAATGTGATCTATACATGTCTACTTCCAACTAGTCCAATTTTACTACGATCAAATCGTTCAATATTTGAACAAACAAGAGTGCGAAGAAAATTCTATTTCTTTACTTTTGACTAGAAAATGAACTTGATATATATATATATATATGTATGTATATGTGTGTGTGTGTGTGTGTGCGCGCGCGCGCGCGCAACTAAAGTATAGAGCAATGTATCATTCGACATTACCAAATGCAAATTCCTCATGAACCGAAATATCCTTACATAAGGTTACACCAATTAAGCAACATGCTCACGTAAAACCTAGGATGATAACCTTTTTGTAAGAAAATCTACCATGATTGAGTTTGTCAAAATATGCTCTACGATTTGCTTTGCATTCCCTTATTGAAAAATAATATATCGTTTATTGTCACAACTTTACTTTAGTGGTCTTTCATTTTATTTTATTTTGGATTTCACCCTTTTGTGATAAAATCTTGCACTTATTTTCCATCACTGGATGCTCTATAATAGGAAACAAATTTTAATCCATATTTAAGGATGAAAAAGTATTTATATGGCAAGGTTTCTTATATAGCTCCTCCAAAAGAGGTTATTATTTCCTGAAGTGGACCATTTTCTTAGAATCCAATATTTCTAGATTATAATGTCTTATGATCTCTAACCAATCCGATATTTTATCTATAAGCATATAATCATTTTTTTCTTTAAAAATACATCGTAACCATTTTGGTTACTAATCAGTGATCGACTTTCAATGTTATCAAGATATTTGTCAAATAACACATACAGTATCCATATGCGGATATGCCTTAACATGCATTGGATTCCACACCACCAATGCATGAGGATCGTTGGCATTTAGTTTTAATGACGTTCCTATATCTCTGTATGATAAATCATGTTTCTTTTAGCAAAAGATAATCAATTGATCCGTAGTTTGCATACCAAACCTTTTTAAACACTTATCTACCTAGCTCTTTTATGATAATCCAAATATCAGCTCATTGATAATGATGATACATCTGAATCCCTAATACAAAAAGAGTATTTCACAGGCGATTACTTCGGTTGTTTCATCAACGTTTATATTAAGAAACACTACTTCAATATCCTTCGGGTATTTCTCAAAATCATAATCTGTGATAGGCTTAATTAAAAAGGATTCTAAAAAAGTCTTTTAGAAAGAAAAAGAAAGACTCTTTTTAAAAAAGCAACGTCCTTTGACTTTTCAATATAGTCCTTTTTATAACGAACCTTAGACATTTCCTCACTACCAACTTGATCCATTTTTGGTTTTGACTAGTGATTCATAACCAATGATCTTATTAGTTAAGGTAGGGGAAAAAGCAATCTCAAATTTTATTGTTCTTATAATAGATTTACACTATATATACATATACGTTAAATCCACATTTCAAATTAGAACATTGTATGAATTGATGCAAGTCCATGGAATCATCTTCACAAATCCATTATTTATCTTTATTTGAAAATACTGCATAGTCATCCGAAATAGTATTTCTATCCTTTCAAGTGGATTTCCTTAGCGACGTTTTACTCTAAGGTTATTGAGCTTGTTTTCTTGAAATAGTAATGTTAACTTAAATAAAATTTTCTTTAAAATTGTCTTATTATGATTCCTAATTTACTTCCTCTTAATGGATGGAAACAAATACTATACCATATCGGAAGATGCAACTGTAGTTGAATCAAAAATATTATTATTATTTTTAAAGACAATGATCATACTATATTTCTCCTCTCAAACCCAACATCCACAAAAAAAAATTGCATTTCTCATCTTAAAACTTTTCATTAGTGTCGTTAATAAACTATAACTTTTAAGTCGCTTAAAATATCAATAAAATGTTTGCCATCATTAGCATCTCAATCTAGAGATATTTAGTAAGTCGAAACATATAATCACCAAATCAAAATTTCAAACTTCAACATTAAAGGTATTTAACATAACTAGATATAAGCCATACTTTAAACATAATGAGCTTTCATTTAGAAATGTTTGAATTAATTCATTAATCAACCTTATTATTTATAAATGAAAAATAATAACGTAGTTTGTTCATACTAAAAATAGGAAAGCAAAATCTTTCTAAATGACAACATAACAAAAATTTCAAATAAATCCAAACAATATAACTAAATATCGATAGCAACTTAAAAATATCTAGTATACTTCATTTTATATGTCTATATATCTCATTAAAGGAAAAACTATAAATATATCTGCATATTATTTATTTTCTTTTAGATCCTTAGGGACTTCTTTTTCCTTGTTTATCAAGGTTTGAGAACTCAATTTAGGTTTCGATCATTTGAAATTTTATTAGTTTCAATCAATTTCGGAAATTTCAAAAGTTCCGGTTTTCATTCTGGCATCGGTTATTTTTGTATTTTCAATAAAAAAGTACTGATAAACATTGCAAATATATATATATATATAGGCGAGCGTTCAATGGCACCTCAAATAGTGCAGCACCCCTAAATGCCTCCCTTATTTCCACCACACATTTCGTTTCTCTCTCCCTCCACTACTTCTCTCTCCTTCCACTAGCATAATTTATAATAAATGAGAGATAGAGAGAGGGGGGCAATTGGGGTGCTCACTGTTTGGGGGTGCCATTGAATGCTCCTCATATATATATATATATACACACACACACACACAACACCAAAAATGGGTTTTTCTAACAGTTATTATTGTTACTAATTAACTTTGTAACAGTTATACCCGTTACTACAACATACGTGACAAACTGTTGTCACGAATATTGTGACGATTATAACCGTTATAAAGTGTGCATATTATAACGGTTATTACCGTTACAAAATTATTATTCTGTAACACTTATAACCATTAGTACTGAAAAGTTTATAACATAAAACCGTTATAAAAATTATTTTTATAACAGTAATTACTGTTACAAATATCAAATATACAACAGTTATTACTGTTGGTATGTAAAACTGACTATTTCATACAATAATTTACCAACAGTTATAATTGTTACAAACATAAATATTATACCAAACCAACAATAGGTAATTCATTTAAACAAGTAACAATCATAATATGCTCCAACTGATTTCATAAATCATACAACAATAAGAATATACAACATACAATATAACAATATCTCAAAGCAAATACAACATATCACAATTTATATCCTAAAGCAAATTCCATTTCGACCAACATCATAGTTTAACATACAACCATTCATCATTCATAACAAATATCAAATAACATCTAAGTATCATAATATAGCATACAAACATTACATAACGCAAACCATAAATGGGCCAAATTACAAACTCACCATACGACAATCATCTCCAAAAACTTCAGCAATGAGATCTTTCTCAAAATAATCTAAACCTAGAGTTTCATCGCCACCTTCTACTCTTTGTCTTGCTTCCGCTGCTTCAACCGAAGCCTGCGATGTTCAACAAATATAATAATATGAGTGAAGACATGAAAACAATGCATATAACCCCTTCTTACAAAACATATTGATAACTCAAATATTGCATAGTTAGAAACAAGTATAAATAACATGATGAGGCCGTCAATAGTGAATGAATCATCTCTCGGCCCAGTTTTAAACTGAGCCTATATGGGCCAGTTTTACTGAGCCTAATGGCTCGGTTAAACTGAGCCAATTGGCTCGGTTAAACTGAGCCAATTGGCTCGGTTAAACTGAGCCAATTGGCTCGGTTAAACTGATCCATTTGGCTCAGTTAAACTGACCAAGCCCATTTGGCTTGGTTAAACTGACCGAGCCCATTTGGCTTGGTTAAACTGACCGAGCCGATTGGATCAGTTAATACCGAGCCGATTGGCTCAGTTAATACTGACTGAGCAAATTGACTCAGTTAAACTGAGCTAATTTGGCTTTGTTAAACTGAGTTTTGGTATATATGTCAGAATTCTGTTATATGAACGTAAACTCTCTTTATTATTCTGCATGGATTGAGAAGTAATTTTTATAATACATACAATATATCCAAAAAAGGTCCTTTCCTACTGCTTTTGTAAAAGATATACGCTAGGTAAATTTCAAACTATTCATATTGTATATTATGAGTAGCAACCCATGAATGACGTAAAAATCATATGTTGTGTATATAATGAATTAGGGGCAGCGGGTATGAAGGCAGTGAGATTATATGTCAGTCTAGCTTGGATATCTATTCATTATATATTCATTATAAAGTGGTGCAGTGCCATGAGATCACAAACATTTTAGCATATTTTTTACCTATATAATTCTACAATAAGATAGTTTTGCTTTAGGATTCAATTATGTAGAAGCTAATAGTGATCGACGTAACACATGGTTATTTGCAATGTTTCGTAAATCCGTGCGCATATGAAATCTAATTATAATCAATGTCTTAACATATGAAATTAAGCATTTGTAAGAAACTATAAAATTGTTTCCAAAATCCAAGTGCATAAATACAATCAAATTCAATGCAATATCGAAAATATTAAAAGGCGAATTTTAAACATTGCTAGCTAAGCTATTAAAAACTATTTATGCATGTAGTTTCTTTTAATGGAATCAGTTATCTAGTTTTACAATGTATTAACAGAAAAATTAAAAGCATGTTTTCCACTTTGCACGTTAATTTTATTTCTCAAAATAGTTTATATTTCAACCATAAATATGATTTGTGCATTTTTGTTTTAAAAAACACAATAACAATGACGAACTAAACAGGACATTGAAATTAGATATAGTTTTAGGTTCTGATTTATCGATTTTTTTAAAGATTTGATTGTAGATGCCTTATAAAACCCTTTCCTCACAATCTATTGTGAAAATGGCATTGTACTAATTAATTAATTAATTACGATAAGATATTATAATAATGGAACAAAAGTAGATATTAAAGTAAATCTCATTTTCGAACACTGAAAAAAAATAACACACGTATTTTGAAGATAAAATATGCAATTTCCTCATTGACATACTCGCTAGATCAATGCATACACCTATTTCGGTCACCAAAATGCTATATAAAGATGATGAAACCTCAAAATACAATAAACAAAAAAGTTCGGAGAATACAAGCCTGAAAAATAATAAAATAAAATGAAGGTCTACCTATATTTCACTGCTGCCCTTCTGATTAGTGTAACTACTGTAGATGCATCAGTTAAAGATGTATGCAAGAAAGCACTCGAAGGCCGAAAAGATACAGGCTATGTCAATTTTTGTGTGTCGTCCTTGCAAGTTGATCCTAAAAGAAAAACTGCCAACATTAAAGGTATATGATTAGCATTTGATTCAGTAATTAATCTACCTAAGCCATGAATATCAAGACTACTAATTTTAATATTATATAGGCCTTGCACATTGATATCATGCAACTTAGCAAAGAAGAAATTATCTCAAAACCACGCAATGGTTAAGCAACTATTAAATGGTAAAAGCTTGCAAAAAAACAGCAAAAAGGCATTGCGAGGCTGCATTTAGTTTTCTTTTAAACATTGCTAGCTAAGCTATTAAAAGCTGTGAGGGATAACTCAATAAAAATTATCCAATACACTAGTAAGTAAAGTAAGCATCCAATATTTTAATCACAAAAATACATGTAAATCACACATTTATTTTGAAAATACCTCTCTGTAAGAAAGTTTCAAAACATGCTTTAAATAAATGGGATATGAAATGCATTTAGATTACTTTCTACCTTGGTTATTGTCAAAGTATTGAAATAATAAAATACAGGAACCACCCAACTCAGGTGCATATATTGATATATACAGTTGATGTACACATTTGTTTCCAAAATTATTTCAACCAGTCTAAAAATAATCGATATGCATTTCCATATTCCATATTTCAATTAATTGCAAACAAATCTTCAGTAATTTTTTTTTATAAATATAATCCAATTTCAAATTATTCAATAATATAATTAATATGATTTCAAGTCCATCTATTTTGCATTTCAGAAAATAAGTTTCGACCTCTACTTATTTTGTTTGTACAAAAATTCATATTATCAGCGCATTTTAAATCAATGCGTACATTAGTAACTAAGATAGTAGCTGCTTCTACTTAAAGTCCCAAAACATGCAGTTGTACATTACATTTACATTCCAGTCAAATTTAAGGTATGTGATAAGAAATAGATATGGGGACATATATAGTAAGCAAGCACCTTTACATTATTACTCCTTACTTTCATATATACAGTTTAGCAACTATAATAATTCTACTATGTTTAAGGATTCATTTTCAAAGTAAGTTCAGGATTGAAACAAGCAAACTAATTGAATAAATTTATCATACTACCTTACAGGTTACCATTTTACCAATTAATATGTACAATTTAGTACAGCGTCCATGCATAATTATAAAAACATAAATATAAATGAAAAGTAAGATATCCCAAGCTATGATCGATGAATTGAAATCCTAAATTCTTGTCAGCATCGTTTATGACATCACATCAATACTTTTTTAACGGTGTTAAATATTCATATATTTGACGCATAGCAAGATTTATAATTAAAATCATAATTTTACGATATTTATCAAATTTTACATGTCAAGAACAAAAAAAAAATAACAACCATGTTATATTTGGTTGAGCATATTAATTATGTTTATCATATCACCTTTTGAATTTCATACGTCATATATAAACATAAATAATTTATACATTAAACCTCAATATGCACTTATATTTCTGAATTAAACATTTTCAAATTCCCTGCAGCCTGATTTTACAGTAACTGGAACCTAATTGCAAATATATGATATCATATGAACTTTTGACTCGTGTATTTGTACTTTGCGTAAATAGGAACACAATGGCATATATAGATAAATTAACACCATATTTAGTAAAGTGGAAAATTGCATTGAAGAAAGCTAACAGATGGAGAAATAAACATTGTTAAGTGCCACAATTGAAAAAGAAGTAATTACTATAATAACAATATTGATAGTTGTATAAATCCTTGTTTTAAGAATGTTCTGAAAAGATGTTACTGGTACTTGGTCATACTTGTATCATGTTGGAAAACTGGAATTCAAATTTAGAAACTAGTCACGAAATCTTCAAAAGACATCAAAGCAATACCATGTAACAAACTAACAAAATCAACGATCAATGATGGTTACTTGTAATAAATAGTGTTGCAGTAGACAGAAATTCATTCAGATGACGGTATTATACAAAAAACACAAAAGTACGCAATTTCCAAACATTAAAAGGAGAAATGACTTAGCCAGACAAAATTTACTGAATTAGATCACCTAGTCCCAGAGGAAGAACAGTGATGAATCCATCTAGTATCAAGCGCAAAGTACATGCGAAATTCAAGAACGTCAAGGAGATGTAGCTATTTGTTGAATTAGCGCTAACAGTTGAGTAATAGCAATAGTGATTTGACAAAAAATGGTGATTGTCGAATCACTGATGAATAAAAAAACGATGTACTTGTATAACAAATATGGATGGCAAAGAGATAACTTAAATTGAATTTGACAAAAGCCTCAAACTTGGTGGAGTAGAGAAGGTAGATTAAAACGAAATGTTTTAGCAGTGAATTTATTTTAATCACTAATAAGTAAGTGTGCTTGACCGACATGAACCTATAAAGATATCATGATTAGCAATAAAATGGGGACCTGGAACTACTCTAAATTCATTCAGTGTCATCAATACCCTACCCTCATTCAACAGGAAATGAATCTCCCTTACCCTCACGTGCATTAGCTTCTTCTATCCCACCTAAACCAGTATAATGTCTTATCCCACCTAAAACATTAAGCATGCTATAGATATATACGCCTTATCCACTTTTGTAATAGATCTTTAAATAATCCAAAACATTATCAACTACACATTATAAATTCATACGCATTCTCAACATTTTTCTTTCATATTGATTTAAGTGCTAACACCCCCTCTGAATTTTTCCACGCATAATTTTAGACTCATGTAATCAACCAAAGATTCTAAAAGATCAATATACATTGGGTATAAAGTTGCTTGGGTAAAAAAGAAGTGGTGATTATAACTGATCTTAAGATGAAATACAATTTTCCCAGAAAATTCCCCGCAATGGGAGTTTATTTATTTAATGCACTTGTTTAAGAATTCACTTTACCAAAATTATGCATGACTCAAAGAGAATATTGGTAAGAAACATGAAATCTTAACAGGACCTAAATAACATATAAAAAGAGGGCAAAATTAAAGTTTATCTCATTCGTTATACACAACAAGTGTTGCAAAATTGGGTAGACATGTAATCTTTTTGTATTGTTGTTATATAAGAATTACTGAAAAAATAAGACAACTCCTTAGGTAATATAAATATATTTTTGTCAGCATATATGAATGTACTAATCTGCATTGTCAACATAGCATAGAATCTGTGTTTGAAATTAGTATAGTATAAGTCAAAACATGAGACTAAAATCAACATAGACATCGTCTCTATGCCTTAAAAACTGTAAACGTTTTGTTATTGTTATTCATATCTGAAATAGAAGATGCATTTACTGCTCCGGTGGAGCTACGCAGCACTATGAGTTAAGTACATAGTCCTGGACAATTATATCTCTGACAGTAAACCATATTGTAAATGCACAAGCCTAGCTCTTTATAAGGTGTACCATAAAAAAAGTGGAATCATTTGAATCACACAAATCAAAATTGCAGCAGGCCACGTTTCAAAAGTGGTATTTATTAAACTGCCTAAAGTTTTGGACACCTACAGATTGCAACTCTTCCAACATTCCTTACATTGCTTTATTGTAGAAGTAGCCACTTCTATTTGTTGTAAACCATCCATTGCAGAGTTGGAGCGTAGACTTATTATTGATAAAAAATGCCATCTATTTTAGTTTTCAAGTTTGGGTATAGGTTTTTAGAACCCAAAAAATTAACCGATAAACATCATTTCTGCATCAGTGTTAAATATGAATAGGTGAACATGTTGATAAATTATAATACCTAAAATTATGAAGCCTTCTGGATTGGAATTGAAGTTGCAAAAGTTAAAATCCAATTTTTATGTTTTAAAGCAACGTCTAAATTGTCCAATTGAAACTAATTATGGCTGACAAAGGTGGGTAAATACAGTATATTAAAACAAACATTTTATACAGTACTTTGTACATGTAGATACAAAAGACATATAACTTCCCTACTTGCCTTTAAATACCATGATTTATGTTCTACACAGATGAGTCTAAGGCAAAACAGAAGTAACTAATCCAAAGTAGTACATCATTTTTAAATAAAATACTGAGCTAATTTGAAAGTGATGTACGTTTGAAGTTTAAAAGCCTTAAAAACCAAATTGCAAATCCTACTATAGTAAAATTTAGAAGACATACTTTGCAAATCCGTTATCGATGACAATGTAATTTTTAAAAGTTCCTAATGTCATAAGAAAAGAATATAAAGCTTGCAGTTCCGTAAAATGAAAATAAATTGGTTTTTGATTCCTAAAAAGATTGGCTTTCAATTTAAGCATCATTACTGGAAGGAAAAAGCTACCATCATGAACATCTGATCCTTGGAAACTAAAACGGGAATGTATAGTTACATCAAACTTCATAAATGCATAATGTTGGGACTATATTATCTTTTAGTCGGTTGAATTTTTTCATCAATAAAGGGAAAAATGATTTAAAACATAAATGTTGGGCCTACTTTATAAGAAACAAAATGTAAAAGTATGCGGACAAACAATAGTTGAACTAAACTGAGTATTTACAATCAAACCCATTTGCAGTTTAAATTAATTATATTAATAGCGCAAGTCAAATGGAATATGCAAGACAAAATCATGCATAACTATAATAATTCAGTGAGGAGTAGCATTAAAGAACAGGGAAATACGAAACTGAAACTATTTTGACAAAAAAAAATTAAATTAAATGAAGTGCAACTATGCAAGAAAAACCTTTCATTGAAACATGATGATTACTCAATGAAATTGCTACATGTTCAAGCTGAACAGCAGTGGGATATAAACTATATTAGTTTTGTGTAGTTCACTCATTAATAATAGATCTGCCATTGCTATTTTTTTTTGTTTACAATACACCACTAATTGGTCAAAAGGCCTACAATACTGCACTAATTGGCCGAAAGGCCTACAATTTAAAAGTAATTGATCATTTATTTAGTTATCAATATTCTAGTGATCTAAACCATATTAGTTATCAATTAACCAATAACTTACCAGCAGACCTAAATCCGAGAAGTGTTGCTTGTCCTATTTTACTAATCAAATCCACTTAAAAAAAGAAATTAAAAAATATATCTGCAAACACCAAATGAAAACTATTTTAAGATAAAAATGATAATTGAAAATGTTGAATTGCATACTTTGTTGACGTATACATGCAAGTTTTCACGGCAAGGAGTCGGCATTTTAGCAATGGAGCTCTTAATAAGACATAACAAAGCTAATGGGGGGATGCTTACTTGAAGAATGCATTGTTCCACTTAGGAAAAAAAATGCTAGTTTGTTGATTTGAAGTGTAAAAGAATTCATATTTATAGTCCGCGTGAAGATTTTATTTTCCAAGTAGATTAAAAAACTAAGAAATCAAGGCGGTTAATAGTCGAATACTGATGCATAACTTACCAATCAAGCAGTTTAAGCGATGGATGTACATATACCACAAATACAATTATACATAATTACTAATGAGAAAAAATTGAAAATTTACCTTGTAATTAGAAAAAATAATAGTAGACATAAGTTGCTTATGATGTAAAGAACAACAGTACCATATGATATAAGCATGACATACAGTTCATTATGTTAAGCAAAATACAGTTCAATTAGATGGTGTAACGAAAAGGAAATTTGATCGATCCGAATCAGTCGCTAGACCGACCCAGACCGTTCGAAACGCCTGATTGTTTTGAGAACACGACAAAATAGACCGCAGGCGGAAGAACATTTCATTGTATATTACAATAATTCCATCAGAATACAAGAATATACAGAGTATAAATCAATATTACACATTATAAAATATCAGATATTACAATAAATTACATAGCAGCGGAAAATAATAAAATACACAACTAGAAGTAATACGCGGATACAAAGCTTTCCGAGCATCGTTCCAGCTGTAAATCAGGATCCTGTGAATATAAATCTGCAAAATCAAAACTACTAGCTGCCCGTGTCAAAATAAGGGCACCCAGAGTTTAGGTTAAAACCATAAACTCCAGGTCAGTCATGTGACTGGTTTAAGTACTAAACAGTTATTAATCTTTATTTTAAAGTTAGGTAAATCAAGGGACCACGCCGTATAACACAGAACGGGTTTCCTCCCAAGAATACTAGTGCATAAAACAATAGCGCAATGCTAAATAAAGAAAAATGAAGCTATTATAAGACCCATGTCCCATCACACAATGCGACGCAAGCCGGAGGATAGAGTTTTTACCTTATAATAGCCAAGAATGCTTGATACGTTTAAAACAAATCATTTCATACTATTATAAGTGTATAGTGTATAAAACAACTTCAAATCATAAGTATCAGTCATAGATGGCATAAGCGGCCCATCCCACTATGTCGCCATATATAGGATTACAACTAAAATCGAAACGTCATGCATTGGAAGTTGGATTTACATCTGTGAACCGAGGCAAAAGATAGTCCTCTACCGATTCGAGACTGTCTAGCCCGAGCCTCAGGAACAGCCGCAATTGCCCCTTGGAGCGACAGGGCCGGTCCACCGATGTGGATTAAAATTCCTGAACACTGTGTTTCCCCGCCCTTTGGGGCGTAAGTGAGCCAACGAATGACTCCATCGGACCCGAATCGTCCGATCAAACCGAGGCGCCTCGCAACAGCAACAACCACATAAGTCAAACTCGTCAGGGCGTGTAAAACCACTGACGCCACTTCTAGCTAGAAAGAAACGCATTTCCTCCCTGAGGTCCTTCTCCCGTTTTTGGTTCACTACCGGGGTGTGAGGCTCGCGAATCAACGTTACACAAAGCTACGCCACACAGGCTGTGCTTTGATCATCAACCACAAGACTTCGCTTTTCAACAGAAGCCTTGATCATTTGCCACTTAGGCATGCCACACAGGCAATTCATTCCATGCGATGGATATCCATCGATATATAACTCGTAAGCTCGTACGTCACAGAGAAGGGGGTTAAGCAAGAGAATAAATTTTCCGCTGCCAAACAGATATATATTTAATAGAAATCAATCACACAGACTGAAATCCAATGTCAGACACACAGTCCATTTACAAGTTCGTTCCGGGTCTGAACGAAACCGGAGGCACCTAGTACCCCGCATATCCATCGATCTCCAAGTACGTCTGGACGATCACCAACTGATTCTCTCCTCTTGGATGTACGACCCAATCAAGATCATCAGTAATTATCCAAACGACGTGAAGACCTCCGGTCTTCAACCACCGTCTTCATCTTTGACACCACGTCGAATCAGTTATTCAGAATGGGATAAACCCGGTCTTTCTGAATAACTCGCGTATATAATAAACATGTGTTACACAAACACAACGTACGCCTCATTCCAATTCATAAGTCACTAACCGTAAATTAACAAGAGAATAATTCCCCAAATATTAACCCCGAAGGCCGAAACCAACATCAAATCAATACCCAGGAAACCGTTCTGATTAGCTAACCTACAGTTAGTTTCTAAATTTCACATTTCTTAGGGAAAGGTTCCCATTAATTTTGTCAAAGATAAATTCCTTTAAATTTATTCTTTAATCATCCTTTGAAAATCAATTCAAACCAAATTTTGGTTTATCCAAACTAGTCGGGATTAACGAACCTTACCGAAGTAATCATTTGTTTTAATTTCCCAACCCCAACCTATTCATCCCATGAAGTAAAACTGGTAATACTTCATATCTAACACCACGGTGTTATCGGTAAATTCTATTACCATTTCAGGTTCAAATCTAATTAAAGATTTAACTATCGCCTGGAGAAAAATTGGTGATACTCCATTCTCGATCTTTTCAATCTAATTAAAGTTTCATTAAAACTCCACTTAGTTTTAATCTTTAACTGGGTTAAAGAATCAGTATCATTTAAAACATGGTTCACGATAAACCCCAAAATCACATCACATTTCAATCAGTCCCTAACCGAAAAATAGCAGGTGAGAAATTCCCTAAGTATTAACCCCGAAGGCCGAAACCAACATCAGATCAATACCAAGAAACCGTTCAACTTAACTAATCTCCAGTTAGTTTCTGATTTTCTTAACTCCGTTGCGCCTAAGAACAGTATTATTGAAGATACCTTTCACGGCAACCCAAAATTGTATTCCATTAATTATCGGGTTAAAGAACAAGTGTTATTTAAAACACTGTTCACGATAAACCCAAAAATCAATACCAATTCAATTTCAATTAAATATTATTTAATTGGTACACTTCATTAAATCTAATTAAAAAGATTTGATCTTTTTCTCAACTGGGCTTAAGAATAGTGTTAATGAAGACACCATTCACGATAAACCCAAATCACATTTGATATTAAATACAAGGCTGTGAATAGAAAATATATCGGCTTATATTCAATATCAAATTCTACGACCAACAAATATCGTATTGGAAATAACGATATAGATATATCTTTCAAATTTCCATAACAATATCTGTATAATCACGAAAACCAACATCGAAATATTCCGAAGACAATTTCGATTCAAATCCATTCCAATTCACGTATTAGAAATTCTAGTTATTTTCAAAACCCTCTCATATCCACTTTATTTATTTTAAAAATAAATAGAATTATAATTCTAGTTCAAAACTAGTTCATTTCGATAAAAATCTATTTTTATCTTTTCAAATATGGGATTTTTCATCCCAATTCTTCCCTAATCATTTCTTATGATTTTACACAAATTATTACTATTTTTAATTATTTTATCAAGGCTCGTACAGTTGATTTCCATCAACAGCCATCGAACTGCACTTACAGCGACCTTTTCCAAATCTGATTTTGACATAATTCCAAATCCAACCATTATATTTCTAATTTCTAATATTCATTGGAAAGCTCTTTTCGATACGAACCCAACGCTTCCGGTTTTAGGAGAATCCGACGGTTGGATCTCCCGTAATGTCTGTTCAAAGTCAATGGTCGAAATTCACGAACTACCGCAGCGCGGCGCGTTCTATTCAGGACATTATACTATATATATATATAATATATACTTCGTCGATTTTCTTTTAAAACGTATTATATAAATCGTTTTAAATTCGTTTTCAAAACGATTTCAATTTCTTTTCAAATTCAAACCAAAATTGAATTTTTCAATATAAATTCGTTTTAATTTCATTTCAAATCGATTTCAATTTAATTCGAATTTCAATTCGTTTCAATTTAATTCGAATTCATTTCTATTCAATTTCAATTCGAATTCATTTCTATCCAAAATATCTGATTTTGAAATCACTTTCGATATTCATTATAAAATGAATAAAATCGATATAAATATCATTCACGTCAAAATGGCGTCAAGTTAATCAACATGGCTTCATATATTTCTATTTTCAAATATTCTATTTCAAATATTTCTATTCAAATATTTCTTTTCAAAACTGGAATGAGGCTCAATCAATTACCATAGATTTTATTTCTATGGATTTCCATACAACGCATGTATATATCAACAATGACAAATAATCAAACATCATCCAAAGTGCATTCTACACTGTATAAGCATCAAATATAAATATTCAACGCTTATAACAGTCTGTCAATCAATCGATCGACATACAACCAATTATTGGGGTTAGTGTATGTCATATATCATCCCAATACCCGTGTGGGATTTCAAACAATCAAACACAGATTTTATTTGTGCAGTTGGGCGATGTGTAAAATTTATCGTCCCAATCAATATCAGTCAAATGTGTGTATATAAACAAATCGTTCGATTTGTTTATATTTATTTTATTTTAAATACCTGTTAAAAATTCTATTTTTAACTATACAATATTTTCCACTATAAAATATTTTATTTCAACTATATAAATATTTTATTTCATTTCACATCACATCACACAATCAACTACACATCAAAATCAAACAAACAAGCATACAAGCCGTCCATGGTCTGTGGACGACGGGTGTCGGGTGCTACTAAACACCGTCTACATCCTAGTATATATTTCAAACTAGAAATAAATTAAAGGTGAGGAGTTCTCACCGAAAGCTAAACCAAACGCCACGCCTCTTCATATGTAGAAAATCTTCGCCGTCTGACACTTTCGTTGCCCGTATTCACTACATATATAAAAATCACATTTTTACTTTGCTATTCAATATATAAAAATCGAATTTTTACTTTGCTATTCAATATTTAAAAATTGAATTTTTACTTTGCTATTCAATATATAAAAATCGTATTTTTACCTCGCTATTCAATATATAAAAATCGTATTTTTACTTCGCTATTCAATATATAAAAATCGAATTTTTTTCCTTCTATACTATAAAAATCATATCTTTCATGTATATTCTTCCATGTATATAAAAATCGAATTTTTATCTTCATTAAAAATTAAATTTTTAACCTTTCTATAATATAAAAATTATATCTTTTATAAATTAAAAATCAAACCTTTTCATCGTTTGAAATCACAACCTCTCATGTTCTAAAAATCTTACCTTTCATGTTCTAAAGATCTAATATTTTTGTATTTAAAAATATAATCTTTTCGATATAAAAATCCTAACTTTTTCTATCATCATAAACCGAAAATCATTGTCACTATAAACTGAAAACAAACATACCATTCACATTTAATCTGAAACTAAAAATAGAAATTAATTTAAATTTACTTACAGTGGGAAATCGGGGAGAGGGGTTGCGTCGGTTTCAGGGGGGTGCGGTCGCGGATCTGTTGCGCGGTGGGGTTGCGTGCCTCCTGAGGCGGCGGAGGAAAGCCGGGGGGCGAGGGTGAAGGCGATGGTCTCGGGTTTGGGGGTTTGCGTCTGTGGCTGAGGAGAGAGAGAAGGGGAGGAAGAGGGAAGTGCGACGGGGCTAGGAGGGCGGAAGACGGGCGTCGGTGGCCAGGAGGGCGGTGGCGCGCGGTACGAGGAGGCGGAGGGGCGGATCGATTGAGTGCGGGGGTTTTTCTCTTTTTTTTATTTATTTATTGGATTGAAATGGTCAACGAGGGGAGGCTGAGGGAGATAAAGGGCTTGGGCCCAATCAATAATATATATATATATATAATTAATTTTAATTCAAAAAGTTGAGTTTTCATTCGAACTCAGTTTCGAACCCAACGACTGTCGTCCATAACTAATTACCCCATTCCTAACACAATGGGAATGTATCGCAAGTTGATTCGATTATTTTGATCAGTTTTCGTCAAAATCAACATATTACTCTATATATTGAATTTGAACGCACATTTCAATTTACCGGGGCCACATACTAACTAGAAGAATTCCAAAAAAATATTTTCTAGCTTCGTATTGACGATACGGTCCTAGCAAAACTAATTTCATCGAATTATGAGACCGTTTGAAAAATGGCCATTTCCCAGTCGATTAAAATCAACTAAAACTAGTCAAACGCATTTTCCTTTGCCACGCTCACATATTGATTCGAAAAATTATGAAATTTGAAACCTAGAAAAAATTTGACATCGCGGATCCAACAAAAGTGGTTTCATCGAAATCCGAGGTCGTTTGCAAAATGGCTATTTCTAAGGGCAAAAATTCCATAGCGACTATTCTGAATTTTCAACTCAGCATATCTTTTGATTCCCGCTATGAAATTTTGATTTTTCGGATTCGTTGGAAAGATATTCTCAAATAGAGTCTAATATTTTTAGTTTTGCTAAAATCCGGTTTATTTTGAATCCTGTACATCCATTTGAAGTTTGAAATCGAATTATCGAACTACCGCGCCATTTTCTATTCCTTTTATAATTTAAAATAAATTTGTATATTCTAACGACGCTCTATATAAATACATACGTTCTAATTCTATTCAAATTAAATTTCTCGTCGTTATTATTTAAAATAATTCATTTTAAATACTCAAAATTCGCTAAAATTTCCAAAATAAAAATTTTAAATTGGCTCGGATTTTCGGGTTATTACAATCTCCCCCACTTAAAACTTTTCGTCCCCGAAAAGGAACGAAGCCGAAAGTTGTTTAACTAATCAACTCAACTTCCAATATTTTTGTTACGGCTTAATTTCTTCAACTTTTCAGTTTCTAAAAACTTTTCAAATTTTTCAAAAATTTGGCTAACACCCTAAATTTTCGAAAAATTTCGCCATAACCTCCACTGCAACGGGTCTTCGGGATATTTCATATAGCCTCCCATGGCCTTCTTTAATCCAAAAGAAAAAGCCAAGCGGCTCGTAAAATCATCATCACCCAAACAAAACAGTAAATTATGGTAAACATGTACCTATTTGTCGGGCAAACAATTTTATTCTTCCGCTCTAGCCTCCTTGCTATGACATGTTCAATGTAAGCACATGTATATGCATGCAAATGCGACAAATTTTCAATACAATTCACTATTTTATACAATTTGGCTATAGGGTACAAATTTTAATTAATCAACCAATAATCAACAACACAACCATCAATCAATTAGTTGATTAGCTTTTCAAATTTATAACTTTGATACATAGTCAAAAAATCAGATTTTTGATGCCAAATCACAACAATAAGCCCTATCTTTCGGTTCTCACACCAGTCAATTGGAAATATATAGAAATCTCACTTTTGAAACTCGAAAACAAATACTGGCGATGGTGCCCCATTGCCAGAATTATCCCCGGGCACTAGAGTGTGATTCTATAACTATCCAGTACATTAAAACTTCGAATACACGTTTGCAAGACATATATGCAAAATCTTTATATATTGGATTGTCCAAATTAAATATAAAATAAATAATCAAATACGAATAATTGATTTAAATTTTCAAAACAAAATTTGTTTTCATTTTCAAAGATATACTCTTCACACTCGTTCTAGGATACTACTGATCCTATCTCTAACGAGTCATTCTCATTGGATATTACTAATCCAATATCTGATGAATTATTTCATTCGGTTCTAATGTGTCCTGTTCTCTGAGCTTTGTAAACCAAAGCTCTGATACCAACTGTAACGAAAAGGAATTTCGCTCGATCCGAATCAGTCGCTAGACCGACCCAGACCGTTCGAAACGCCTAATTGTTTTGAGAACACGACAAAATAGAACGCAGATGGAAGAACATTTCATTGTATATTACAACAATTCCATCAGAATACAAGAATATACAGGGTATAAATCAATATTACACATTAAAAAATATCAGAGATTACGATAAATTACATAGCAGCAGGAAATAATACAATACACAACTAGAAGTAATACGCGGATACAAAGCTTTTCGAGTATCGTTCCAGCTGTAAATCAGGATCCTTTGAATATAAATTTGCAAAACCAAAACTACTAGCTGCTCATGTCAAAATAAGGGCACCTAGAGTTTAGGTTAAAACAATAAACTCCAGGTCAGTCATGTGACTGGTGTGAGAAAAAAAACAGTTATTAATCTTTATTTTAAAGTTAGGTAAATCAAGGGACCACGCCTTATAACACGGAACGGGTTTCCTCCCAAGAATACCAGTGCATAAAACAACAGCGTAATGCTAAATAAAGAAAAATGAAGCTATTATAAGACCCAGGTCCCATCACACAATGCGACGCAAGCCGGAGGATAGGGTTTTTACCTTATAATAGCCAAGAATGTGTGATACGTTTAAAACAAATCATTTGATAATATTATAAGTGTATAGTGTATAAAACAACTTCAAATCATAAGTATCAATCATAGACGACATAAGCGCCCCATCCCACTATGTCACCATATATAGGATTACAACTAAAATCGAAACGTCACGCATTGGAAGTTGGATTTCCATCTGTGAACCGAGGCAAATGATAGTCCTCTACCGATTCGAGACTGTCTAGACCGAGCCTCAGGAATAGCCGCAACTGCCCCTTGGAGCGACAGGGCCGGTCCACCGATGTGGATTAAAATTCCTGAACACTGCGTTTCCCCGCCCTTTGGGGCGTAAGTGAGTCAACGAATGACTCCATCAGACCCGGATCGTCCGATCAAACCGAGGCGCCTCGCAATAGCAACAACCACATAAGTCAAACTCGTCAGGGCGTGTAAAACCACTGACGCCACTTCTAACTAGAAAGAAACGCATGTCCTCCCTGAGGTCCTTCTCCCGTTTTTGGTTCACTATCGGGGTGTGAGGCTCGTGAATCAACGTTACACAAAGCTACGCAACACAGGCCGTGCTTTGATCATCAACCACAAGACTTTGCTGTTCAACAGAAGCCTTGATCATTTGCCACTTAGGCATGCCACACAGGCAATTCATTCATGCAATGGATATCCATCATTATATAATCCCTGAGCTCATACGTCTCAGAGAAGGGCGTTAAGCAAGAGAATAAATTTTCCGCCGCCAAACAGATATATATTTAATAGAAATCAATCACACAGACTGAAATCCAATGTCAGACACACAGTCCATTTACAAGTTCGTTCCGAGTCTGAACGAAACCGGAGGCACCTAGTACCCCGCATATCCATCGATCTCCAAGTATGTCTGGACGATCACCAATTGATTCTCTCCTCTTAGGTGTACAACCCAATCAAGATCATCAGTAATTATCCAAACGACGTGAAGACCTCCGGTCTTCAACCACCGTCTTCATCTTCGACACCACGTCGAATCAGTTATTCAGAATGGGATAAACCCAGTCTTTCTGAATAACTCGCGTATATAATAAACATGTGTTACACAAACACAACGTACGCCTCATTCCAATTCATAAGTCACTAACCGTAAATTAACAAGAGAATAATTCCCCAAATATTAACCCCGTAGGCCGAAACCAACATCAGATCAATACCCAGGAAACTGTTTTGCTTAGCTAACCTACAGTTAGTTTCTAAATTTCACATTTCTTAGGGAAAGATTCCCATTAATTTTATCAAAGATAAATTCCTTTAAATTTATTCTTTAATCATCCTTTGAAAATCAATTCAAACCAAATTTTGGTTTATCCAAACTAGTCAGGATTAACGAACCTTACCAAAGTAATCATTTGTTTTAATTTCCCAACCCCAACCTATTCATCCCATGAAGTAATACTGGTAATACTTCATATCTAACACCACGGTGTAATCAGTAAATTCAATTACCATTTCACGTTCAAATCTAATTAAAGATTTAACTATCGCTTGGAGCAAAACTGGTGATACTCCATTCTCGATCTTTTCAATCTAATTAAAGATTCATTAAAACTCCACTTAGTTTTAATCTTTAACTGAGTTAAAGAATCAGTGTCATTTAAAACACGGTTCACGATAAACCCCAAAATCACATCACATTTCAATCAGTCCCTAACCGTAAAATAGCAGGTGAGCAATTCCCTAAGTATTAACCCCGAAGGCCGAAACCAACATCAGATCAATACCAAGAAACCATTCAATCTAACTAATCTCCATTTAGTTTCTGATTTTCTTAACTCCGTTGGGCCTAAGAACAGTATTATTGAAGATACCGTTCACGACAACCCAAAATCATATTCCATTAATTATCGGGTTAAAGAACAAGTGTTATTTAAAACACTGTTCGTGATAAACCCAAAAATCAATACCAATTCAATTTCAATTAAATATTATTTAATTGGTACACTTCATTAAATCCAATTAAAAAGATTTAATCTTTTTCTCAACTGGGCTGACACCATTCACGACAAACCCAAATCACATTTGATATTAAATACAAGGCTCTGAATAGAAAATATATCGGCTTATATTCAATATCAAATTCTACGACCAACAAATATCGTATTGGAAATAACGATATAGATATATCTTTCAAATTTCCATAACAATATCTGTATAATCACGAAACGCAACATCGAAATATTCCGAAGGCAATTTCGATTCAAATCCATTCAATTCACATATTGGAAATTCTGGTTATTTTCAAAACCCTCTCAAATCCACTTTATTTATTTTAAAAATAAATAGAATTATATTCTAGTTCAAAAATAGTTCATTTCGATAAAAATCTATTTTTATCTTTTCAAATATGGAATTTTTCATCCCAATTCTTCCCAAATCATTTCTTATGATTTGACACAAATTATAACTGTTTTTAATTATTTTATCAAGGCCCATACAGTCGATTTCCATCAACGGCCATCGAACTGCACGTACATCGACCTTTTCCAAATCTGATTTGGACATAATTACAAATCCAACCGTTAGATTTCTAATTTCTAATATTCATCAGAAAGCTGTTTTCGATACAAACCCAACGCTTCCAGTTTTAGGAGAATCCGACGGTCGAATCTCCCGTAATGTCTGTTCGAAGTCAATGGTCGAAATTCACGAACTACCGCAGCGTGGCGCATTCTATTCAGGCCATTATACTATATATATAATATATGTAATATATGGTTCATCGATTTCCTTTTAAAACGTATTATATAAATCGTTTTAAATTCGTTTTCAAAACGATTTCAACTTCTTTTCAAATTCAAATCAAAATTGAATTTTTCAATATAAATTCGTTTTAATTTCATTTCAAATCGATTTCAATTCAATTTCAATTTAATTCGAATTTCAATTCGTTTCAATTTAATTCGAATTCATTTCTATTCAATTTCAATTCGAATTCATTTCTATCCAAGATATCAGATTTTGAAATCACTTTCGATATTCATTATAAAATGAATAAAATCGATATAAATATCGTTCACGTCAAAATGGCGTCAATCTAATCAACATGGCTTCATATATTTCTATTTCCAAATATTCTATTTCAAATATTTCTATTCAAATATTTCTTTTTCAAATATTTCTTTTCAAAACTGGAATGAGGCCCAATCAATTACCATTGATTTTATTTCTATGGATTTCCATACAACGCATGTATATATCAACAATGACAAATAATTAACCATCATCCAAAGTGCATTCTACACTTCATAAGCATCAAATGTAAATATTCAACGCTTATAACAATCTGTCAATCAATCGATCGACATACAACTAATTATTGGGATTAGTGTATGTCATATATCATCCCAATACCCGTGTGGGGTTTCAAACAATCAGATACAGATTTAGTTTGCTATTCAATATTTAGAAATCGAATTTTTTAGTTTGCTATTCAATATATAAAAATCGTATTTTTACCTCGCTATTCAATATATAAAAATCGTATTTTTACTTCGCTATTCAATATATAAAAATCGAATTTTTATTCCTTCTATAATATAAAAATCATATCTTTCATGCATATTCTTCCATGTATACTAAAATCGAATTTTTATCTTCATTAAAAATTATATTTTTAACCTTTCTATAATATAAAAATTATATCTTTTCTAAATTAAAAATCGAACCTTTTCATCATTTGAAATCACAACCTCTCATGTTCTAAAAATCTTACCTTTCATGTTCTAAAGATCTAATATTTTTGTATTTAAAAATATAATCTTTTCGATATAAAAATCCTAACTTTTTCTATCATCATAAACCGAAAATCATCATCACTATAAATTGAAAACAAACATACCATTCACATTTAAACTGAAAATAAAAATAGAAATTAATTTAAATTTACTTACAGTGCGAATTTGAGGAGAGGGGCTGCGTCGGTTTCAGGGGGGTGCGGTCGCGGATCCGTGGCGCGGTGGGGCTGCGTGCCTCCTGAGGCGGCGGAGGAAAGCCGGGGGGTGAGGGTGAAGGCGATGGTCTCGGGTTTGGGGGTTTGCGTCTGTGGCTAAGGAGAGAGAGAATGGGAGGAAGAGGGAAGGGCGGCGGGGCTAGGAGGGCGGACGACGGGCGTTGGTGGCCAGGAGGGCGGTGGCACGCGGTACGAGGAGGCGGAGGGGTTGATCGATTGAGTGCGGGCGTTTTTCTCTTTTTTTATTGGATTGAAATGGTCAATGGGGGGAGGCCGAGGGAGATAAAGGGCTTGGGCCCAATCAATAATATATATATATATATTTTTTAATTAATTTTAATTCAAAAAGTTGTGTTTTTATTCGAACTCAGTTTCGAACCCAACGACTGTCGTCCATAGCTAATTACCCCCATTCCGAACACAATGGGATATGTATCGCAAGCTGATTCGATCATTTTGATCAGTTTTCGTCAAAATCTACATATAACTCTATATATTGAATTTGAACGCACATTTCACTTTACCGGGGCCACATACTAACTAGAAAAATTCCAGAAAAATATTTTCTAGCTTCGTATTGACGATACGGTCCTAACAAAACTAATTTTGTCGAATTATGAGACCGTTTGAAAAATGGCCATTTTCCAGTCGATTAAAATCAACTGAAACTAGTCAAACGCGTTTTCCTTTGCCACGCTCACATATTGATTCGAAAAATTATGAAATTTGAAACCTAGCAATAATTTGACATCGCGGATCCAACAAAAGTGGTTTCATCGAAATCCGAGGTCGTTTGCAAAATGGCTATTTCTAAGGGCCAAAATTCCATAGCAACTATTCTGAATTTTCAACTGGGCATATCTTTTGATTCCCACTATGAAATTTTGAGTTTTCGGATTCGTTGGAAAGATATTCTCAAATAGATTCTAATATTTTTGGTTTCGCTAAAATCCGGTTTATTTTGAATCCTATACATCCATTTGAAGTTTGAAATCGAATTATCGAACTACCGCGCCATTTTCTATTCCTTTTATAATTTAAAATAAATATTTATATTCTAACGACGCTCTATATAAATATATACATTCTAATTCTATTCAAATTAAATTTCTCGTCGTTATTATTTAAAATAATTCATTTTAAATACTCAAAATTCGCTAAAATTGCCAAAATAAAAATTTTAAATTGGCTCGGATTTTCGGGTTATTACAGATGGATTAATTATGGAGAACATATGAACGGAACAATTTTTTAATAGACGGTTTGCTACACATGAATATAAAAGCTGAATAATTTTATCTATTTAGTGTCAAGGTAATGGTGTGATGCTCTAAGGCACGTAATCATGTTCACAAAAATTGCGAAAGCGAAATATCAGACTTATCGGTCATGGATTAACATGAATTTATTTCCACCCTTCTTGGAACAATTTTTTTAACCACCGTTTCCTCGATTAATTATCTTTTCACTTTCACCGCCTTTAATATTAAAACATAGCCATTTATTTCATGGCTTCATTTCATATGATTTAGTTTATTGATTACGGGAATAACTCTTTTTATATTTATATTTTTGATCGCCTCCTATTGCGTCAACTTATAATTATTCATACAGTTGTAAAATTATATTTTAATGTACCTTTTTAATCCCTTTTTTGGCGATCATCAAAGTGATGAACATTAATATTTGTAATAGCTGTGCCCAATGAACTATTGTACGGATTCTGACTTTTGCTTAATTACAGTGCTCTTCTCAGATAATGACTACATCCTATCACAGGAAGTAGGGTTAGTTCAGTTTAGAATTTGGCTTAGAATTAGATGCTAGTGATAATAATAAATAGCTTCCAGTAAAAGGAAAGCACATCATATTGAGCTCGTAACAAATGAGAAATACCATTTTTGCTCTTTAAAAATAGAACAATCATAAGAATTTTCAATTTTAAAGAATCCACCAATTATTCCATTCACATGACTATAGAAGAAACCTAAGAAGAACATACAGATTGTAGGATAAGATTAAGATAGACTAAAATACAGAAAACCTACAGGTTGATTGCTCAAGTAAGATATCATGTAAAATGACCAAATCAGGTCATTAGAAAGATACACCGATGATGATAGATTTTGATAACTGACCATGGAACAATGAGGAAGTGGAGTTACTGCAAGAAAGTGATTATAGGAGAAGATAAAAAGGGGGATAGCAGTACAACGGAACTTGTAAAAATAAAATAAAAAATATTGCACGTCCTCTCTTTCTCAAATTCGTAGAATTTGGGCACTTGTCAAAAAAATAAGAGATGTGATTTTGCTTTTACCATTCATATAACAGACTGATTGCACTAAAAACAGAGATATGACAAACATAATTTTTATCAGATATTCTAAACATGGAAACAATATTGGTCAGCACAAATTGAATTTTAGCTCTTAGGCACTATCATGTGTTTCTAAATAGAACTTCCACTTGTAATACTATCGAAGCTCTAGAACTAAAGCTATAAGAGGGTGGTAGTGTTGTGCTCAGTCAATATCATGTAAAGAATTTGTTATCTTAAGTTAACTTTTTCATATATTTTTTCTTAAACTTACTAAGTTTATTTATGTAAACTATATATATATATATATGTTTTATGTTTCTAAGTGAAGAAATAATGTAAATAAGCCTCAATTGGGTACTGTAGGATAAATTATTCAACGTATGATATCCAACGTATACCTTTAAGCTTTATTACTTGTCATAATATCCTTATATGTTGTGACGGCCCGCCCCACACCAACCGACATTTACTCCAAAAATGCGTTGTACACATGTCGAGGGAATTTACAAAACTAGCCATAACCCCATCACTATGTAGACTACCAAACACTACCCTCCGCCCATCATCCGCCCTCACTGTCACCAAAAAGCCCTCACAGTCTACCACCACCCCGTGTCTTTGGAGCCAATCGACTCCCAATATAATTCCATACCCAGTAAAGCCCAAAACAAAGCAATCACAAACAAACATACATCCATGACTCGATAAGACCAAATTCCTGCAAATCATACTAAGGCTAGTCGAACCACCAATCGGGTTCGTCACAACCAATGGTCTATCGACTATCTTGGGTTCCAGTCCCAACCTATCTACCAGGTCACTAGATATGAAGGAACGAGAAGCCCCAGTATCAAACAAAACTCGAACTGGTATATCAGAAATAGAAAACATACCTTGAATAACAACATTCTTTCCTTTCTCCGCCGTAGTTGGGGCATTCGACGAAGAAGTAACAGCATCAATAGCATATGCTTTCACAATCTGCTTCTCCTTAAGAGGTTGCGGACACTTATCCTTGAAATGTCCCACTTGACCACAGTTGAAGCACTTCTTATCCGCTGGCTTGGCCCGACAATCTTTAGCATAATGGCCCTTCTTACCACAGCTGAAGCACTCAACATCCTTCTTGCTCTTTTTCTGGCCACCCTTAGATTGGTCCTGCTTCCTCTTATTCTGAGAGCTATTCTAGCCTCCACCGCCTGCATGCGGCTTTGGCCCTTCTGCAGATGCAGCCTCAATCTTTGACTTAGGGTAAAGACTCTCTGATCTCAAAGCCTTCTCCACAATCGATTCAAAAGTCTCATCGATGTGATTGATAAGCCTTTCCCCCAAGTATCCATCCAAACCAGTAATGAACTTCTCATTCTTCTTCTCAGGAGTATCAATAAGAGATAGTCCATACTTCGACAAAGTGTCGAACTCAGCAATATAGTCAGAAACTGCCCTACCACTCTGCTTGAGTTCCAAGAACCTCTTAAACAACACTGACTTCTGGGCAGCTGGAATAAACTTCTCGCTAAAGCGAGCTTTGAACTGAACCAAAGTAACCTGCTCTTCTGGAGTAGCTGTTCTAACGGCATTCCACCAATTCATCGCTCGCCCTTGCAGCTGACGAGACGCTAGTCTTCTCTTCATCGCATCTTCAAGACCCAAGTCATCGAAGATACGATCACAGCTATCCATCCAGTCTTGAACATCTGTGGCCGACTTCGTCCCATGGAACGGCTTCCCACCAAGGTTAGTGTAATCCTTGCACAACTTGGCAAAATCGACCCTAGGCGCCTGCACTACTGGGCCAACACCAACTCCGGGATTGGGAACTGCCCCTTGCACTTCTCTAAGCATGTCTCTCATGAGGTTAGTAAACATCGCCCTCATGTCAGCGGCATTCCCCTGGTTGGACCCTCTACCAGCACCCCTCGTGTCTCGGCTCATCGTCAATCTGAAAAAGGGAAACGATTAACGACCCCATAGTGGTGCTAGTGCAGTGCGACTTCATTCTTATACTACCAATAGTATATACATATATAGCTTTTGAAAACCAAAGTAATCACAAATACGCGCTCTCATATACGTACTATCTCTCCCTGGTGTCTTTCCCTAGGTTAACTACACAACCTAGAGCTCTGATACCAAGTGTGACGGCCCGCCCCGCACCAACCGACATTTACTCCAAAAGTGCGCTGTACACATGTCCAGTTAGCACGGAACGGGTCGTCAGAAGGAAAAAGGAATAAGGATATGAACTAACAAAGAACCTGTAGAATGTATCACAGCGCATAGAATAAAATATAATAATAACATACTTGACATAAAACAGGTGAGACAGTCCATAAGCTGAAAACCAGAACTAAACATCATAGCAGCGGAAATCCAAAATACAGCTTATTACAACTTTTCAAACTGTCTCAAAGCAAAAGTAAGATAAAGGAGGTACACTACTAATGCCCAAGTAGCGACCACCAGCGACACAGGGAGAATATATATCATACGTGGAAGCCTCCTGCCCGCCTCCGAATCAGCTACTCGCGCATCACCAGCTAACCTGTCTCTAGTCTGCTCCTGTGAGCACCCAGAGTAATAAGAGGAGACATAAAACTCTGGGTCAGACATAAAGCCTGGTATGAGCGATAAGCATCTAAAGTGAACAATAACAGGTAGACTAAAACATACCTGAACCTGGACCTGCAATCAAAGAGTTAGCACTACATACTGTACAACACTCTAAGGTGCCATATCAAACAGTGTAAAGATACGGAGGTGGGGGAGGTGTGCATGTCATAGTGATGGCAAACAATCAAACATAGCATCCATCCTCACATCTCTTACTCAGTGCGTAAAGCATACGATATTCACCACCTCGATCACCCATCCTTGCTACGATCACTTTGCCCCATGAAGTCATAAATGGCTTCACTGCACTGATAACGTAGCCACTAATCCTTCGCTATGTCCGCTTGCCCCATGGAGTTATTCACCCCATCTGCGCTGGCTCATAGCCTTACTGATCCTTTACTATGTCCACTTGCCCCATGGAGTTATTCACCCCATCTGCGCTCCGATCCGCTCCCTTGTTCTTCACGTGCTCCGATCCGCTCCCTTCTTTATCCGATCTGATCCCAGTTCAGTTAGCATGGCCTTCCTTTTTGCCAATTTTCTCCCTTATCTGGTTCCGATCCGATCGAATCCCTTGCCCAGTTCAACATATCCGATCCGAGCCCCCATACCCGATCCGATCCGGAACCTGCACTGCTTTCTGAAACTGTTCCAGCAAGTGTTTACGCCATTCGACGACGTTTTCGACCATTCTAACTATTGAAATCAATCACAAAGCATATCATACAGTCATAGCAACATGCATAATCAACCACAAACATCAAAACATCAATATGATAGGTTAAAATGGATCAAACATATCCAAAATCCCATATTTTCCCTTAAGCATGTTTAGGTGAAACTAATGATAGGATTAGCAAAACTTAACCAAATTAACCCAAATTCATATCAGAGGTCTAAAACATCATTTAAGAATTTATGAACATTTTTCCCGAATTTATTAGTGTATAAATTCGCTAATTAACACTAATTACCCTCATTTAGCCATAATTAGTGTAAAACTATGCAAATCACTCACCTTAGCCACAAATAAACTAAGATCTGAAATAAATCTCTGATTTGATGTGAATCCCAATGCTAAACAGCAGCTCAAATGTTGGTTTGGTGTAGATCTCTCTTGATTAGATTTTGCTAAGCTTAATCCTTGATCAAAAGATGATTTGGAGGTGATTTAGAGGTTGAAGGCCATTTTTAAGGTTACTTGGTGATAAGTGGAGGCTAGAAAACTGAAATGGAATGAT
Source organism: Allium sativum (assembly GCA_030737875.1). Classification (NCBI taxonomy): domain Eukaryota; kingdom Viridiplantae; phylum Streptophyta; class Magnoliopsida; order Asparagales; family Amaryllidaceae; genus Allium; species Allium sativum. The sequence continues at coordinate 197,782,321 of CM060919.1, read as the reverse complement.
TCTCTATCTCATTTCAGCCTTCCCATAACCCTAATCCCGAAATGGGTTATGGGCCTATTCACTAATCACCCTATTTGACCCGGTTAAGTAGTTTTTCACCTTCGAAACCTTATTTCAGCCATATCTCCCAAACGGTAAGTCCGTTTGGCTATTATGACCACTCTACGGAAAGGTAAACCATCAAACGAATCTAATGGAAGTGGTTTCAGGTCAAAATTCCTTTCCAATCAAAAGTTATGTCCAAAACAAGACCATCTAGGGGAAAAATGATCATTTAAAAATCGACAAAGATCATAAGCATGGGAAATGACTCTAATAGATGTTTCCCAAAGTTACATGACCATACGACTTCATATGAGAAAGAAATAAATATTCTACGATCCTCCGATGCGTAGAATGTGGGTCATTACATATGTACATTATCTACTATAGTTACTTGTCTATCAAAAGAAAGATAGGCTGATGTTATAATTTACCCAATGGTCTGTGCAAAATGAATATCTCGCAACAATACACAGAATTGAATGTCGATAAGTATCATATCTCGCACTTTACATTAGCATTATTCTCTATCTGTTAAGCAATATCGATTAGCGAAAGGTTAGAAAGTTTCGCAAAATGTAGCTTAAATGTAAAGCACTTGCTTTTTAGTAAAATTGATCAAGCAAAAAAATAAAATTAAAACAAAGCAACCCCTATGTATAAACTATATCATTGTTAACATAGAAGGAAAGCATTCATATGAAGGTTCAACCGGAATCAAAATTGGTGAAACTACCATAGAATAAGAAATCACCTAAGCGACTTGATTCAACAGCGGATGTTTAAACTGTCCATCAAAATAGAGAATTTTAGAAAGGGGTTTAATCTGCAAATACAATAATCATTTAAGTATAATTAAACATGCAAAATTAAATGGAAACATATGGAACCCTAAAACCACAAATGAAAAGTGTAAAATTGTCATACCTGAAAATTTATATATCTAGCAGTCAACAAAATATCAAAAGACCTCGTCTTAAAGTAAATCGCCAGTGACATAAATTGGAAGTTTACCGGGTTAAGAACGGAAGATCGCAAATTATTATGAATGAAAATTGGGCTTATTTGGAAAGAGTGGAATATTAATAAATCTCCGTTTTAGATTATCATTTTTTGTACTTTATATTTTTGTAGTCAAGAATAATAATAAATCACCTGACTTCGAGGCGGAAGGTTGGAGGAGGTGGAAGCGCGAACGAGGCAAAGAAGAAGGAGCGTGACTAACGAAGCGAGGCTGGAGGAGGTGGAAGTGCGGACGAGGCGAAGGAGTAGGCGCATGACAATCTGATTGTAAAAGAAGCGGCGAACCCTAGAATTCTTTTCTGATTTACGGGGGAACAAGGAAAAAGAAGGGTTAGAAGCGTTAGTAAGTTAGAAACCACGAATACATCACGAAAATACATTTTTGCCCATAATATTTTACTGGATTTACTAAATCCGCAAATGTAATAACGGGAATAACCGTTATATTGTGTTGTAACGAAAATAACTGTTACAAGTTTATTACAGTAATAATCGTTACAACTTGAACCGAGAAAATTGTTACAACATGGCCTATTTGGTGTAGTGATATATATATACACACAAGCATTCGGTTGTACCCCAAAAATGGAGCACCCCAAATGCCCCCTGATTTCCACCACCCGTTTATATTAAAGAATGTGACTGGGAAGTGAGTGGAAGGAGAGAGAAGGGGAAATACTTGGTGGAGATTAAGGGGCATTTGGGGTGCTGCACTGTTTGGGGTGCTCTCGAATCTGCCTCATATATAATATATATATATATATATATATATAGTCAACAAAAGGTAATGATGAAAATATGTAATCCACCCTCTCATATACTTAAATAACATGTCAGCTTTTATTTATATTAACTATAATTACTAAGGTTATTTATCAAACCGACTTTGTCAGTTTTCTTAATTCTACCGAGCCTTTGAAAATTTGTGTCCGTCTGAAGCTTTTTTACAATACCCATTTTGTCCTCCTTTGAATGATGCATTAATTACAATGTCTATTGAATAATCATTACAAGCCTTATATATTTGTTCCTTGTATTTTCTTTCTTTATGTGCATTATGACCAGTTTTAACGTTAATGTTAATTAAATGCACTTTATACAATCAATTGATATACAAGACTTATACAATTTGATTCATTAATGCTCACTGAAAAACGTACAACAATAACTATATAATCCAGTTTTTGCTGTCTTTTTTACCATATATATATATATATATGTTATTTCATATTAATTATGAATCATTAAAAATAATAATTATTGATTAAAAACAACAACATGAAAATGTATTTTTTTCATTATATGGAAAGTAAATCAAGATGTATTACAAAGTCGATTTTCCCACCGTTATGCGGTTATACTAGTATTATCAAACCAACTTTGTCGGTTTTTCTTAATTCTACTGTGCCTTCGAAAACTTGTGTCCGTCTGAAGCTTTTTTACAATTCCCATTTTGTCCTCCTTTGGATGATGCATTAATTACAATGTCTATTGAGTAATCATTACAAGCCTTATATATCAGTTCCATATATTTTCTTTCTTTATGTGCATTTATGACCAGTTTTAACGTTAATGTTAATTAAATGCATTTTATATAATCAACTGATATGCAAGACTTATACAATTTGATTCATTAATGCTCATTGAAAAACCTGCAACAATAACTATATAATCCAGTTTTTGCCGTCTTTCTTACCATATATATATATATATTAGTTATTTCATATTAATTATGAATCATTAAAAATAATAAATATTGATTAAAAATAAAAACATGGAAATGTACTTTTTTCATTATATGGAAAGTAAATCAAGATGTATTACAAAGTCGGTTTTCCCACCGTTATGCGGCTATACTAGTTAACTATAATTACTAAGGTTAAATGACATGTCACCTTTTATGTATTTTAAAGAAATAAATATGAAATCCTACTTCCTTTGGGAAATTATAGTGCATGATAGTTGTTTTAGCAGCAGCTACGAACTGGTAATTTGTTGTACGAAACTTCTTACATAATAATATCTGGCACACCTGCATATGCATGTATATCATCATAACCAAGGTTCGAAGTTCCGCCCGGCACGCCGGATTTCCGGCCATTCCGGTCCGGTTTCGGCGATGACCGGGACGGAATTCAGAATATAAACCGTTCCGGTGGCAAATGTTATGTAATGATGGTCGGAACAAAGCCCCCCTCCTTGTACGCATATGAGCTGACACAACTCCCATATAACAAAAGGAATCTCTGTTGTTACGTGCCTACCAGCTCATATTTGTACACAATTCCTTCAATTTATTCCATGATGTAGGACTTTTAATTCCAAACCATCATCCCTCCTTAACAACATGCGAGGCAATCCTAACAGTCTCCCCCTTGACTCGCATCCTACGAGTATCTTTTGAGAGCATTGCCTTGCCCGCATGGCCCAGCCTGTAACCTTCGGTTCTGATACCACTGTTATGTAACGACGGTCGGAACAAAGCCCCCTTACTTGCACGCACATGAGCTGGCACACAACTCCTATATAACAAAAGGAATCCCTGATGTTCTCCCATATAACAAAAGGAATCCCTGATGTTACGTGCCTACCATCTCATATTCGTACACAATTCCTTCAATTTATTCCAGGATGCGGGACTATTAATTCCAAACCATCATCCCTCCTTAACAACATGCGAGGCAATCCTAACAGTCTCCCCCTTGACTCGCATCCTACGAGTATCTTTTGAGAGCACTGCCTTGCCCGCATGGCCCAGTCCAAACCTTCGGCTCTGATACCACTGTTATGTAACGACGGCCGGAACAAAGCCCCTCTCCTTGTACGCATATGAGCTGGCACACAACTCCCATATAACAAAACGAATCCCTGTTGTTACGTGCCTACCAGCTCATATTTGTACACTATTCCTTCAATTTATTCCATAACGTGGGACAATTAATTCCAAACCATCTTCCTTCTTTAACAACATGCGAGGAAATCCTAACAATCTCCCCCTTGACTCGCATCCTACGAGTATTTTTTGAGAGCATTGCCTTGCTCGCATGGCCCAGCTCGTAACATTCGGCTCTGATACCACTGTTATGTAACGACGGTCGGAACAAAGCCCCCTTCCTTGCACGCATATGAGCTGGCACACAACTCCCATATAACAAAAGGAATCCCTGATGTTACATGCCTACCAGCTCATATTTGTACACAATTCCTTCAATTTATTCCATGATGTGGGACTATTAATTTCAAACCATCATCCTTCCTTAACAACATGCGAGGCAATCCTAACAGCAAAACCCCAAATTAAAAAAAAAGTGGGAAGAGGAAGAGATAGCATGAAGGGAAACTGGATTATACGACTAGAAAATAGAGCGGCACCCAAAGATGAGATAGAGAAAGAAGTGACAGTTCGCAATTGATGGCAGCTGGATTGAATTGGGTTTTGTTGAAGAAGAAACACTGTTTCGATATTTGGACCATGCCTGTTCTGTTTCGCTTCGCTTCCTTTATTTGATATGTACCAGAAAGTATATTGATTAATGTGTATTGGTATATGTGCAACTTTATAGTATATAATGCTGCAACGATTACATTTATTTGATGGTAGCTGTGCAAATATATAATTATCAACGTTACCATTGTATTTTATGCTCAATTGATTTTTAATGGATTAAGTTTAAATGTTAATTTGTGGGTTATGACAACTAAGTGCAAAATTTAATTAATTTAATTCATTAAAGTTTAACTTTAATTTATGACTCATTAAATTAAATTTCTAAAATTTAGTTGAATTCCAATATAACGGTCATTTTATAACAAAATCTACCGGAATTATCAAACCGGAATTAAACCGGAATTTCTGGAATATCCGAAACGGAACCGGATTCTTAAATTTTCCACATGACCGGAACCGGAAACCGGAATTTCGAACCTTGATCATAACATCAAGGAGAAAAACGAAATGTGAATTTGTTATCAGCAAATGAAATACAGTACATATACATGTTTCCTGGCGAAGAGGAAAAGAAGAAAAGGAAAAAAAACACTAAAATACATGTACACAAATTATTCAACACATCCGTTTTGTCATTAAATGCATTCAATTTATACATTGCTGTATTTGTCACAACAATCAGTTTGATAATATTTTGAACTTTAGATTGCAAGAAAAAATAGAGAAGCCCAAATGGACATCTAAAAATGATATGAACTGCATATGGCAAGTCTTTTTCCCCTTTTTGGTACATCACTAATGAGAAGACTCATAAAATGACACATATTGCAATGGGCATTTAGATACAACTTTCTCAGTTTTCACTTTTTTTTACAGTTTTATTTTATTCTCTTTCCAAGACGACATGATCTAAAAGGTATAATGTAACACCCCGTATTTCAGTTAATGCTAAAATTCACTTTACGCAGAATAAATAATCTCAAATATGAGAATTGGGGGAAACGGGCTGCGTCATTTTGTTCGTCTCGGGAAAATACGCAGAATAGAGTCCGAAATTTCGTAAATCGGAGTCCGTATGGCCCAGTTATGGCCCAATGAAGTTTGCAGAAAATTTAAAAGTTCAAAACAGATTTAAAATTCAGGTTTAAAATTCAAAATTGGGGCCATTGGGCGCTGGGGGGAAAAACTCCCGCCTAGCTACCCGTGTCGACAGCCCTGTCGACAGGGCAGTCGACTGGGTAGCACCAGGTCGACAGCCCTGTCGACTTGGGTGTCGACAGGGGGTGCTCGACAGGTTTAACCTGGTGCACCATTTTAGGGATTGGCTGTGTTTTTGGGCTGTTCTCTAGAAGTTTCCAAGATCTGATGGTCCTAATCTAACCTAGGGTTGATCTAAGGGCCTAAAACACTTGCCTAATCCTATAAATAAGACCCTAAGCTAGCCCTAAATGATCATAATCCTATCTCCTAACTAAACTATGCCAAAATTTTCTATGATCATGGCCTCCACCCAAAACCCTAGCCTCCATCCTCTTATGAAACTATTTCTATGAAGGCTTTCATGTTCATACAAGCATCTTTGAGTTGTTTAAGCAATCATTAGCTTGCATTCATCATCAAGTTGCAAGCTTTATGTCCAAGGCTAGAGTTTTTGGGTAATTTGTGGCAAGGGTTTGCTTATGGGAGCTTAGTGGTGAGTTCCTATAGCTTTAATAATCAATTGTTAGATTGATTATGGTAGGATATGATAAGAGATGGCTATGTTTGTGGATAAATGTGTTTATGCAAGTTTAGTATAGTGTATGTTATGTGTTTTGCAAGTTTTATGCTATATGCAAGTTTAATGCCATGTTTTATGATGCAAAACACTATGTTGAACATTTATGCATATGTAATATGTTATGCAAACTATATGTGAGAGTATATGCAAGTTATATGTAACATGATATGCAAGTTATGCATTTGGTTTTATGCATGCTATATAATTGGCTTTATGCATGCTATGTAATTGGTTTTATGCATGCTATGTATTTGGTTTTATGCATGCTAAGTATTTGGTTTATGCATGCTAAGTATTTTGGTTTATGCATGCTAAGTGTTTGGTCATATGCAAGTTGTGATGCAAGTTCATATGCAAGTTATGATGCAAGTTCATATGCAAGTTATGATGCAAGTTCATATGCAAGTTATGATGCAAGTTCATATGCAAGTTATGATGCAAGTTCATATGCAAGTTATGATGCAAGTTCATATGCAAGTTGTGATGCAAATTCATATGCAAGTTATGATGCAAGTTCATATGCAAGTTGGCCTTTATGTATGACATAAGTACATGTGCGAGTTCGTCCCTTTTAGACCTATGACTTGTATGCAAGTTGACACCTTTATGATAGGTCTATAACATGAACATTTAAGCAAGTTACCATCTTCATGACATATGTGATTCATGCAAGTTTTGGTTGGTTATTTTTGCAAGATGGGTTTGTGGTCATATATACAAGTTGACACCTTTTAAACCCATGGTAATGCTAATGATATGCTAAGTTGAACCCATTGTGTGTATGATGAATCTTCTCTTTTGAAGTATGTCATGTTATCGTATTTACGTGGGGACGATGGGGTAAAAAATTAATGAACACATAAAATTGTGTGAAGTGGGTATAATTAAACATACCGTAAAGTGGATGGACATAATTGGGAATTTACCTATTAAGTTAGGTCTACCCATATTATGGAATTGGGAATTTACCTATTAAGTTAGGTCTACCCATATTATGGAATTGGGAATTTACCTATTGAGTTAGGTCTACCCATATTCTTAAATATTTGTAATTAATTAGGGATAATTAATACAAATTATGGGGGTGATTAATTAGGTGTAATTAATCTACTAAGACACGAGGTTGGACCCTTTTGTAGCATAAGACTGCCCGGAACCGACCGGCAAATCCAGCGGCTACAAATGATTGGCCCAATGTGAGAGGTCTTAGTTATAAACTAAATACGTGACAAGTGTAAAGACACGAGGTTAGACTCTGTTATGGTGTAAGGCTGCCCGGAACCAACCGGCATATCCAGCTGCCATAAAAGACAGTCTAATGTGAGAGGTCTTTACAAAGGTTACGATCTTAATTAACTAAGAAACACTTAACCAAATTAGCATGTAGTGGGGGCATGAGGGGTTAAGTGGGTGCCTTGGGTGGCATGTAGTAACTAGTGGGGGTGCCTTGGGTGGCATGAGGAAACTAGTGGGTTGCCTTGGGTGGCAATAGAAAATACGATTAGAATACTTAACCAAAGTGGAACATGTAATTAAACATGATTAAAGGGTTAAGTAAGTGCCTTGGGTGGCATGTGGGAATCAAGTAAGTGCCTTGGGTGGCATGTGGAAATCTAGTGGGGGCCTTAAGTGGCAATTGAAATATAATTAAATGACAAGCTTAAGTAGTAGCTTGTGGGGGCCTTAAGTGGCAATTGAAATATAATTAAATGACAAGCTTAAGTAGTAGCTTGTGGGGGCCTTAAGTGGCAATTAAAATATGATTAAAAGACTTAACCAAAGATTTGTAACATGTAGGTGGACATGGTTAACGAGTTAAGTGGGATTCACTAGATAAAATGGCAAGCTTAAGTAGTAGCTTGTGGGGGCCCATTTCAACCAATATCCCAAACGTATCTTTGTGGGCTCGACCCAGGTCGAGGACGGGACACACATATTGGGCTTGACTATAAGAGGCCAAAACGGGGTAGCGGTGGCAACGCGAGTCCAACGGGTTTCATATGCGTGTGTGGACCCGGGCTGGTTGGTAAGACGTTGTTGCATCGTGTAGGTATAAGCCGTGCACCATTGATTATCGGGTTGCCACTTTGGGGAGTGATACACCCCACTGTGGGGCCAGCACGGGTATCTACGGTATGGAGCCGATCGCTTGGGGGTAGTGGGTACACCTAGTGGAGATAGGGGCAGACGGCACCTATGTAGTCAGCTAGGGGGACAAGGAACTACTGGGTAGAATTACTAAATACACTTAGTGGGATCAACCTTTAAGTAGGAATTACCCTTGGGTGGGTAGAACTGGTGTGGTGCAGTGTAGGAATTACCCTTGGGTGGGTAGATCTGGGGTGGTGCAATCTAGTAATTATCCTTGGGTGGATAAATGCGTCTTTTCGGTTATCTTAGTTTATCCTGTGTTTAGTTGGCTACTTAGTGTAGTCATTATCCCCAGGGGTACCGTACCTTGTTTATATCATACCCTAATTACTTTAATGATTGTATTGTTAGGGTTATAGGACTCACTCAGACTTATGTCTGACCCCGTTGTTTTTATCTTTTTCCAACCCTCAGGTTAACAGAGTGGGCCTACCATTAGTTGGCTTTGATCAAACTGCTTTATCTATCTTTTGGAGCTTGGACCGTGGATGTAAAGCTCAGTTTATCTTTTCTATTATGGCTATTAAGTTATGTAGTGGGATTATGTACTTTTATTTTATCAGGATGGATATTATGTACTTGACTCTTGTTTATGGTTTTGGTGTAACCAAACATGTTTAACTTTCTGCTGCAATGAAATGATGTTTTAAATTCTCAAGTATTACTTATATCTGTCTTGTTGTAATTTTTCTGTTCTATATTCACTTAAAATACTCCACCGATGTTATGGCATTCCCTTAGAGAGTGACCGTAGCGGGTGAAGGGTGTTACACGTGGTATCAGAGCTTAAGGTTACCAGAACAGATAAATTTTTTAGAAAAACCATTTTCTAAGAATATTTTTGAAGGGAGTATTTTCAAAAACATGTCTTTTAAGAGAAAAGTTTTTGAAAGGAAAGCATAATCCCCGATAGCCATATCTTTATCTTTCGAATTCTCCGTTTTGAATCTCTTCCTCTCTCGTTTTGAGTTTCCCCTCCGTGTATAGATGACCTTTCTAAGATAGATAAGAATGGAAAACCACTTCAAGGGACTTAGACGTTAGTCGGATTAGAAGTTGGTTCAAGAAGGAGGAGGACTGGTAGGTACCTATTAGATAGACGATGGGAGGAAGGCTCAAATAGTTGATGTTTAATGAAGGACGAAACCTCATTTTGATGGGAGGTTACGAGTGGAGAATGGGAAGAAGAGGGCTAGTTTTTATCCTTTTGGAGGAATAGGACATCTTATTAAGATTGTCCAAAGAGGCAAGGGCAAGGTACGGAATCTCCTGGAGGGTGGTTGTATTCCCTCACGACTAGGGTACCAGATGGGGATAGGACCGTCTAGGTTGGAATTTGGATTTCTTTATTATCCGATTCGAACTTTATTTGATTCTGACGCATCGAGTTCGTTTATCGCATCATTGTTAGTTGAGTCACTGCACTTAGACACCAATTTGGTAGATGATCCCTTAGTTGTTTCAAACCCAATTGGGGCTCCATGATGTGTTTGGGTTTGAAAGTTTCTATACTTAGCGTTGAGTTTAGAGGTGATGCTTTTTGGGCTTCACGGGCTATGGGATAATTTTGGGCATGGACTGGTTATCCAGTAGGGGTGCCGTTCTTGATTTTGAAGGGAGAGTTGTTAGGCTTATGACCCGCTTAGGTAACACTCTCGAGATCTCTTGTAATCCCATAGAATCTGTTATGCTAAGTTATCTAGAATCGCTTGACACGTTGATCAAGAGTTTGTGATCTGTTAGAGTGGTCCGGGAATACTCGGATGTGTTGGAGGAGGTAAAGGGCTTACCTCCGGAGCGGGAGAATGACTTCCGAATATATCTGGTAGACAATGCCAAACCAGTATCCTGGCCAGGGTGCCACATGGCTCCTCGTGAGAGGAGGGAACTCCATAAGCAAGTAGGCGATTTGCTTGAGAAGGGGTTCATAAGACGAAGTATATCGGAGTGGGGTGCTCCAGTAGTTTTTGCTATGAAGGCGGATGGGTCCCTCAGACTTTGTATAGGTTATAGGGAGTTTAACAAGATAACAAAGAAGAATAGACACCCATTGTCGAGGATTGATGATCTTTTTGATCAGTTGGTCGGCGCCTCAGTGTTTTCGCGGTGGACTCAGCCACGGAGTTCCATCAGTTGAGAGTGGCTGAGGATAGTATAGAGAAGACTACCTTTAGGACTCCGGATGGTTTTTATGAGTGGCTGGTGATGCCATTTGGTTTGACGAACGCCCCTGCATACTTTAGTGACTTGATGAGAAGGGTGTTCAGGGAGTACCTAAATAAGTTCGTGATGGTCTTTGTAAATGACATCTTGGTCTTTCCTAGGAGCGAAATAAGTTTTCGTATGAGCTTAATAGGTTGAGCAAAGCCAGTTATGGGATAAACGGTGGTTTTGGACCGAGACCGGCAAAGACATCCAGAATTGGACAAGGGCTTAGTTATTTAGCTGTTTTTACTAGTATCATCTCACGTAGGTCGTCTGAATTCGAAGGAGGCATCCCTTGGGTGTTTGTCTGATATTGGTTCAGGCCTTTGGGGCTTGCATTTGGGGGATGTCGAGTTCGACTAAGGAGGTCTGCGTGAGAGATGGATAGTTGTGATGATTTTGCATGGGAGAATATCCTGATTTTCTCTAGAAGTGGAGAAAAGCATGCCCTACATCTTAGGGAAGTGTGGGAAACTCTTTGAGCGCATTGTCTTAGGACAACAAAGGTGGATGGAATTCTTAGCATCTTATGAGTTTGAGATAGCGTATACCCCTAGCAAGGGTAACGTGGTAGCGGACGCCTTAAGTAGAAAAAGGTTGTCCTCGAGTTCATGGTTCGTTGAACGACGGAGCTTAGAGTTTATTTCTATGTTTGACTTTAGACCTTCCGTTGACTTTGTACCCGGTTTGCTAGCCTCCTTGGAGGTTAGGCCTACTCTTTTGGGACGAATTGGCGAGACACAGCAAGACGACCCACAGTTGGATGAGTTAGTAGAGAAGCTCACGAGGAGGGGGTCGTCCAGCCATTTGAGTAGGTACACCCTAGATGGTAAGGGGTGGTTGCGTAGAGACGGTAGACCTTGTGTACCGCAAGACGAGGGTTTGAGGAAGGCTATGCTTGATGATGCACATCGGTCGAAGATGACCATTCATCCCGGTGGGGACAAGATGTACCAAGACATGAAGCGAGTTTTCTTTTGGGTCGGTATGAAGAAAGATGTGGCCGAGTATGTCGCTAAACGCTTGGTGTGCTAGCAAATGAAAGCGGAGCAGAAGAAACCCGGTGGGTTGCCTCAACCATTGGAGGTTCCGCTAAGGAAGTGGGATAGTGTCTCGATGGATTACCAAGATCGAGGAAGGGTAATACGGGAATTTGGGTGGTAGTAGACAGACTTACTAAGAGCGCCCACTGTATACCCGTGAAGAGGAAGAGAACTACTCCATGGCTAGCTTCAGTTTACATTCAAGAGATTATTAGATTGCATGGTGTACCTTCTAGTATAGTGAGCGATCGAGATCCTATCTTCACTAGAGAATTTTGGAAAAGTTTGCAAGAGGCGGTAGGGACTCAGTTGTGTTTGAGTACCGCATATCATCCTCAGACGGACGGCCAGACCGAGAGGGTGAATCGTATTTTAGAAGACCTTTTGAGGCTATGTATCTTGGATTTTGGAGGTACATGGGAAGAGCATCTTCCATTGGAGGAGTTGCCCGACAGACTTAGTGGTGTACATGATGTGTTCCATGTGAGGAAGTGCCTACATGAGACCGCAGAGGCGGTAGAGCCGAGCCTGCCTAAAGAAATAAAGGTAGAGCGTGATGTGATTATTCGACGAGCTCCTACTCGCATCCTTGGGTCAGAGATTAGGAAGTTGAGAAACAGAGAGGTTCGACTGGTCAAAGTGAAAAGGGGAGAAGGAGAGAGCAATACTACTTGGGAGACAGAAACGAAGATGCGTTCGTATTACCCATTCCTTTTTGAGGGTATGTCCTTTAAACGTCTCCTTTATCGTTTGTCTAGTGCTTATCTTATCTTTAGTATGTCCTCTCATTAGTATCTTTGACCTTTAGATAGGGTAAACCTATGGCTGAAACATGTGTTTGAGACATGTTATGATTGATGGATGCATGTGGATGCAAGTGTTTGCTAGTTGTTGCTCGTGGATGCATATACACACACTCTAGACACTAGATCGGCTCAATCACTTCATATTGCATATTGCATAAAATTGTGTGTAGGTAACTATATTAATGGATGTATAATGGTTGTGTTATCACATGGATGTTGCATTTTGGTGAATGATTGTGCACTCATGTAGAAATAGTATGTGTCGATAGGGATCTTTCGCATACATATTGGATGCATGGCACTATCACGGTTTGCATATGTTCATACATTAGATAAGGAACATATACACACACTTTTTGCATATACTCATACATCATTAGAAATTGTTTTAAGGACAATGGATGCCCGTGTTTAATGGATTGAGTAGATGGTTGTTTGGATGGTAGGATATGCATTCTCCTTAGCTTAGAGATTTCGGGGACGAAATCCTTTAAGGAGGGGAGAATGTAACACCCCGTATTTCAGTTAATGCTAAAATTCACTTTACGCAGAATAAATAATCTCAAATATGAGAATTGGGGGAAACGGGCTGCGTCATTTTGTTCGTCTCGGAAAAATACGCAGAATAGAGTCCGAAATTTCGTAAATCGGAGTCCGTATGGCCCAGTTATGGCCCAATGAAGTTTGCAGAAAATTTAAAAGTTCAAAACAGATTTAAAATTCAGGTTTAAAATTCAAAATTGGGGCCATTGGGCGCTGGGGGGAAAAACTCCCGCCTAGCTACCCGTGTCGACAGCCCTGTCGACAGGGCAGTCGACTGGGTAGCACCAGGTCGACAGCCCTGTCGACTTGGGTGTCGACAGGGGGTGCTCGACAGGTTTAACCTGGTGCACCATTTTAGGGATTGGCTGTGTTTTTGGGCTGTTCTCTAGAAGTTTCCAAGATCTGATGGTCCTAATCTAACCTAGGGTTGATCTAAGGGCCTAAAACACTTGCCTAATCCTATAAATAAGACCCTAAGCTAGCCCTAAATGATCATAATCCTATCTCCTAACTAAACTATGCCAAAATTTTCTATGATCATGGCCTCCACCCAAAACCCTAGCCTCCATCCTCTTATGAAACTATTTCTATGAAGGCTTTCATGTTCATACAAGCATCTTTGAGTTGTTTAAGCAATCATTAGCTTGCATTCATCATCAAGTTGCAAGCTTTATGTCCAAGGCTAGAGTTTTTGGGTAATTTGTGGCAAGGGTTTGCTTATGGGAGCTTAGTGGTGAGTTCCTATAGCTTTAATAATCAATTGTTAGATTGATTATGGTAGGATATGATAAGAGATGGCTATGTTTGTGGATAAATGTGTTTATGCAAGTTTAGTATAGTGTATGTTATGTGTTTTGCAAGTTTTATGCTATATGCAAGTTTAATGCCATGTTTTATGATGCAAAACACTATGTTGAACATTTATGCATATGTAACATGTTATGCAAACTATATGTGAGAGTATATGCAAGTTATATGTAACATGATATGCAAGTTATGCATTTGGTTTTATGCATGCTATATAATTGGCTTTATGCATGCTATGTAATTGGTTTTATGCATGCTATGTATTTGGTTTTATGCATGCTAAGTATTTGGTTTATGCATGCTAAGTATTTTGGTTTATGCATGCTAAGTGTTTGGTCATATGCAAGTTGTGATGCAAGTTCATATGCAAGTTATGATGCAAGTTCATATGCAAGTTATGATGCAAGTTCATATGCAAGTTATGATGCAAGTTCATATGCAAGTTATGATGCAAGTTCATATGCAAGTTATGATGCAAGTTCATATGCAAGTTGTGATGCAAATTCATATGCAAGTTATGATGCAAGTTCATATGCAAGTTGGCCTTTATGTATGACATAAGTACATGTGCGAGTTCGTCCCTTTTAGACCTATGACTTGTATGCAAGTTGACACCTTTATGATAGGTCTATAACATGAACATTTAAGCAAGTTACCATCTTCATGACATATGTGATTCATGCAAGTTTGGGTTGGTTATTTATGCAAGATGGGTTTGTGGTCATATATACAAGTTGACACCTTTTAAACCCATGGTAATGCTAATGATATGCTAAGTTGAACCCATTGTGTGTATGATGAATCTTCTCTTTTGAAGTATGTCATGTTATCGTATTTACGTGGGGACGATGGGGTAAAAAATTAATGAACACATAAAATTGTGTGAAGTGGGTATAATTAAACATACCGTAAAGTGGATGGACATAATTGGGAATTTACCTATTAAGTTAGGTCTACCCATATTATGGAATTGGGAATTTACCTATTAAGTTAGGTCTACCCATATTATGGAATTGGGAATTTACCTATTGAGTTAGGTCTACCCATATTCTTAAATATTTGTAATTAATTAGGGATAATTAATACAAATTATGGGGGTGATTAATTAGGTGTAATTAATCTACTAAGACACGAGGTTGGACCCTTTTGTAGCATAAGACTGCCCGGAACCGACCGGCAAATCCAGCGGCTACAAATGATTGGCCCAATGTGAGAGGTCTTAGTTATAAACTAAATACGTGACAAGTGTAAAGACACGAGGTTAGACTCTGTTATGGTGTAAGGCTGCCCGGAACCAACCGGCATATCCAGCTGCCATAAAAGACAGTCTAATGTGAGAGGTCTTTACAAAGGTTACGATCTTAATTAACTAAGAAACACTTAACCAAATTAGCATGTAGTGGGGCATGAGGGGTTAAGTGGGTGCCTTGGGTGGCATGTAGTAACTAGTGGGGGTGCCTTGGGTGGCATGAGGAAACTAGTGGGTTGCCTTGGGTGGCAATAGAAAATACGATTAGAATACTTAACCAAAGTGGAACATGTAATTAAACATGATTAAAGGGTTAAGTAAGTGCCTTGGGTGGCATGTGGGAATCAAGTAAGTGCCTTGGGTGGCATGTGGAAATCTAGTGGGGGCCTTAAGTGGCAATTGAAATATAATTAAATGACAAGCTTAAGTAGTAGCTTGTGGGGGCCTTAAGTGGCAATTGAAATATAATTAAATGACAAGCTTAAGTAGTAGCTTGTGGGGGCCTTAAGTGGCAATTAAAATATGATTAAAAGACTTAACCAAAATTTGTAACATGTAGGTGGACATGGTTAACGGGTTAAGTGGGATTCACTAGATAAAATGGCAAGCTTAAGTAGTAGCTTGTGGGGGCCCATTTCAACCAATATCCCAAACGTATCTTTGTGGGCTCGACCCAGGTCGAGGACGGGACACGCATATTGGGCTTGACTATAAGAGGCCAAAACGGGGTAGCGGTGGCAACGCGAGTCCAACGGGTTTCATATGCGTGTGTGGACCCGGGCTGGTAGGTAAGACGTTGTTGCATCGTGTAGGTATAAGCCGTGCACCATTGATTATCGGGTTGCCACTTTGGGGAGTGATACACCCCACTGTGGGGCCAGCACGGGTATCTACGGTAGGGAGCCGATCACTTGGGGGTAGTGGGTACACCTAGTGGAGATAGGGGCAGACGGCACCTATGTAGTTAGCTAGGGGGACAAGGAACTACTGGGTAGAATTACTAAATACACTTAGTGGGATCAACCTTTAAGTAGGAATTACCCTTGGGTGGGTAGAACTGGTGTGGTGCAGTGTAGGAATTACCCTTGGGTGGGTAGATCTGGGGTGGTGCAATCTAGTAATTATCCTTGGGTGGATAAATGCGTCTTTTCGGTTATCTTAGTTTATCCTGTGTTTAGTTGGCTACTTAGTGTAGTCATTATCCCCAGGGGTACCGTACCTTGTTTATATCATACCCTAATTACTTTAATGATTGTATTGTTAGGGTTATAGGACTCACTCAGACTTATGTCTGACCCCGTTGTTTTTATCTTTTTCCAACCCTCAGGTTAACAGAGTGGGCCTACCATTAGTGGGCTTTGATCAGACTGCTTTATCTATCTTTTGGAGCTTGGACCGTGGATGTAAAGCTCAGTTTATCTTTTCTATTATGGCTATTAAGTTATGTAGTGGGATTATGTACTTTTATTTTATCAGGATGGATATTATGTACTTGACTCTTGTTTATGGTTTTGGTGTAACCAAACATGTTTAACTTTTTGCTGCAATGAAATGATGTTTTAAATTCTCAAGTATTACTTATATCTGTCTTGTTGTAATTTTTCTGTTCTATATTCACTTAAAATACTCCACCGATGTTATGGCATTCCCTTAGAGAGTGACCGTAGCGGGTGTGGGGTGTTACATATAATATTGGTATTTGCCATATAATTATCCTTATACATAATGACACATTATGTTAGCAAGTTATTCACTCTTTGAAATTTGATGTAGAGTTGAGCACTCTTGACGTCAAGAATGATACTAGAGTTAAGGAAAATCCCAAACGAAACAAAACATGACATGAGTACCACAAACATATATATATATATATCAATAAATCTGACAACATATAAATTCAATACATCAGTATGAATGAAATAACATTGTCATTAAATACGTTATTATTTTGACCGGTCGTTAAATTATATAACTATACACAAGTAAACTAGAATCAGTGGCTGGTTGTGCTCAAAGAAAGATAAATCATATTAAGCAAGAATCGTCTTTGCATATGAAATCAGGTTAGGCAAAATGAGTTATTGCTTTGTGTTTGTGCGAAAGTGTGCATGTGGGCGTGCACGAGCTCTCATGCATACTAGAAGCTAGAGAAATATGACGAAATTATTACAGTGAAATCTTAAAAGTCAAGAATTGAGTAGGGGTTTTGACTTCATAGCTTAAATTATTGAGAATAGAGATGAATTGTCAGCAATTAATTTTCTATGATATGAAATGAAATATATGAAAATAATTTTTATTCCCAACTAATAAACATGTGAATATTAGTAATTTCCACAAATAAAGATAGGCATTGACTGCTTTAATGGACATTGTAATGTGTAAGTAGTTTAACACATCAACCTCCGCCTCAACACTTTACTAGGGTGACGACCAATCATACAACAAAGTAATGGGTTGAAACTGAAATGCAACATGTTCCCAATGACACTCCATAGCATCCTTAACAACATAGGTTTTCACTTTAACTATAAGGCATAAGTGGTTATTTTAAATTAGTATTCCCAAGCTGTGCTAGGTTGCACTGAAATATCCAGTTTATAAGTATTATCCTTCTATCATATTTACTTTTTTTAAGGATTACTTTTATACTACTAATTTTATGGTTAAACACTTTATTTGATGATATTTTCAAAGTTAGATGTAGAAATATTTTGTTGGTTATTTTTCATTAACAGCAACATGATTATAGCATTGATTTTGTTTCATTACAACAAAATGATAATACTTTATGTTCGTTCGAATAATACAATAGCATTTTCCATGTGCATCAAATTTTAAAAACCTTTTGCGCTTTTATGTGTCGTGAAATAAAATATAAAAATAAATTGAACTTCAAAGTAAGAAATAGAAATAAGAAAAGTTGGTAATTAGCTTTAGGATGACTTTGTTCATAATTTTCTACGTTTAAGGCATTGTGTTTATCATATTTTTGCTCAGTGATACGAGAATATTTTGTTGGTTATTAATATAAAATTATAATTTTAGTATTAATTTTGGTTCATTAGTTTATCATACATAACAAAACCTTAAAAGCCAGAAATACGATAATACGAAAAGATCCCACAAAAAGGGGCATTGTGCGTTTTTATGCCTATTGTAACTTATAATCAATTCAATCAAAGTCCAATTTTTTTTAAAAGAATAAAAATACTAAAATATTTCAACTTTCCTTCCAACACTTCAAGAAAAGTTTTCCACAAACCAGACTTAAACATTGGGCAAAATAAATGCTGATATCAGAAAGTAATCTACCGATGTTACAAGTTACAATGTAGTGTTTTGGGAACACTTAATGATTCCTTGACAGTAGAGGTTTAGCAGTACATCCAAAACATATAAATAACTGTTTCAAAATAGAATTTCTAAGATATACGAGACTGCATTGAAATATATGGTATAAGCATTATCCTTCTTGCTTTTAGTGTGGCTTTCTGCAAATGAAATTCTATACATAAAGCATGACATACGGAATATTTTTGCAGAATGTTACAAAAATGTTAACAGCATCTACCTAATGCACAAGACTAGTGCTTGAGCAGGGTTTCGAGTGGATGAATTGAAATTACTACAAAAAACATAGCGATTTGCGATGGCATTTAGCCGTTGGAGGCCTTCGCAGGCCGTTGCAAGCCGTCGCTAAATGTTGTCGCAAATTAAGTCGTCGCCAACAGAAATTGCAATGGCTTCGTCGCTAATTTAGCAACGGCTAGTAATGGCTTATCGCCACGCGTCAAATCGTTTCTTTTACCGGGAAGCCATTGTAAGCCATCGCAAAACCATTACAAAAAACCGTTATGAGCCTTCGCAAGCCGTCACTATATGCTGACCAATAGGCCGTTGCTAGCCGTCGCAAGTCACCAAAGCCTAGGTATTCATAAACCACCCAACAGACTAGCCAACACAATATAAAATAGTTTATATATCAATTAACAAATACGTTCCCTCATATATATAAACTCTCAACTCATTCTAGGGTACTACTGACCCTATCTCTAATGAGCACATTCCCACCAAAGCCTAGGTATTCGCTCAACCTAAGCTTTGATATGAACTGTAACGGCCCACAAATCCGTACTATCTGAGTTGACTAATAACACCACACGTCCAACCCAAAATGAACAGAAATACGAATCATTATTAGAAAGAAGTTAGAGGATGAGAAATAGAAAGAAATAAATGTTAGAATAGAAGAAAATGAAGATCACAAACTCACAGCGGAACGAATAAAATATATTAAATAACATAACTTTTTGGAATACAAATCAATAACTTTATATACATATCATCATCAGAGCACAACATTATTCATGGAACAGTTATAGTCACATATTTCCAGATACAAACATGGTACACAACGGAAATATGATAGTCTATAGCTAACTGGTGAAGCCTCCTGCTTCCAGCTCTTCCAAGTGAATATGAAAAATCAAGACTACTTGACTGCCCGTACAAATTTGGGCACCCAAGAGTTTAGGGAAAACAAAAACAAAATAAACTCTGGTTCAGTCATGGGACTGGTGTGAGTAAACTCCGACCAATTGTTTAACTTCCAAAATACTTTCGAAAGAAAAGATAATAGTAAGACCAGCCCACACATAAACATGGACAGTTTTTACCTTACTATAACCCAAAACAGTTTGATACGAAAATCAAGTGATATTATAATAGTGTAAACCAAATAGATAGAATCTAGTGGAACGCTTGCATCTCACGCTTCATATATAATATTAAATCAAAAACCGCAGGGCGCTTATTGGGGATTGGAATTCCAACATGACAAGGTATGGAACCACCTTCCGATAGTGTATCTCTAGAGGGGAATACACTGGGTTCAACAAGAACGTCTTGCAACCCGACCCACACATGACCGACCATTCATTTCGCTTGAGTGTATCGAATGTATATCACCAACGGTTGGGATCAGCAACCGTTTCCCGAATGGGACAGCATCGAATAGAATAAGGAATTAAATGAATCTCTAGATAGGTGATTATGCATCCTAATGGGAGCGACCCACATAGCCATGATGCCTGCCCGATTTTTGCCATTTCCCAGTTGTTGAGGCCTGAGGCAACGATTTCTTATCATTCATTTATAATCCAATCACTTTGAATGCCACATTGTCAGATCCGTTAATCATTAATTGATTTGCACAAATATATTCTGGATATTATGCTAAGGGAATAAATCCGTTGCCACCATGTATATTTGTACTAAACAACATATTCGATCATTGGAAATACTCTGTCAGGCATTCGTCCATATACGTTCGTTCTGGGATTGAACGAAACCGAAGGCACAATTTCTATTAATAGAAAGAGTCTTTGCACTTTACTCCGTCTTTGATTATCTTCATATAATTTGATTCGCAACTCTACTGCCAATACAGAGTGGTTCTCAGATAATAATCCAACCGGTCTCTCCATATTGACAACGATATTGGCAAATACTTCGATAGTCGGTTATTTAACTATCGAAGAAAAACAAACAAACATTCATCCATAATATCAATCAATCACTGGGCCTGTTAATTAATATTTCATTAATTAATTCACTTCTTCATTTCCCTATCAATATTCATTAACCAAATATTTTCAGTGATCTTGTTGGACTCCTACGCTATTTGGAAAAATATTTCCCTATATCACCTTCTTTTATTTTCTATACTTAGAAAATATATTCTATTTGCAATTGGAAACAATTTCAATCACTTATCCATTTCCCGACTATTCTAATTATACTCAAGAAATATTTACTTTTATATTTCCAAAGTTCCATCACTTGGGTAAAAACAAATGCTGTGTAAAACATCGTTACAACAACCCAAAATATTTTATTCAACTAACTATTATTCTAACACTTCTCTTCGAGACTGGATCTTGCTATTTATCAACTAAAAATGAAATCAATCAAGTTGGGGTATAACTACCTCTCAGGTCTTGACTGAAAACATCCTTAACTTCAAAACAGACAAAACCACTTACCTCGCATAATCAACATTATAAAAACCAATTATTCATTTAAAACCCGTAACGTTTCTTTCTTCTAATTCTACCAGGTTTAATTATAGATTTCCCTTTTTGTTTATAATATTCTATTTTTAAGTTTGTTTCCTTATCGAATTCTATATATATATACATTGATTTTTAACTATCAATTTTTTTCTTAAAAATATTCTAACTCCTTAAATTTCCGGAAAATTTCCCCATAACCTCCTTTGTACCGGGAGCATTGGTAAAATCCCCAAACCGCCACACAGGCCTCTCCAATCAAAAAGAAAAAGAAAAAGCCAAGTGGCTTGCTGATACGACGCAAAAAACCTCATATAGAATTCAAACGTGTACCTTTTTGTTGGGCACACGAATTAAAATCTTCATACACTTCATCCCATACCCGCTCAACCTATATTTACCTGTTTTCCAATTTATCCAACTTAATTCGGTCATTCCTAACTCAATTTTCTAATTTCTTCTTTAATTAGCTATTTTGCCAAATGTGACGGCCCGCCCCGCACCAACCGACATTTACTCCAAAAGTGCGCTGTACATATGTCCAGTTAGAACGGAACGGGTCGTCAGAAGGAAAAGGAAGAAGGAAATGAACATACAAGGAACCTGTAGAATGTCTCACAGCTTATAGAACAAAATATAATAATAACATACTTGACATAAAACAGGAGAGACAGTGCATAAGCTAAAATAAGAACTAAGCATCATAGCAGCGGAAATCCAAAATATAGCTTATTACAACTTTCAAACTGTCTCAAAGCAAAAGCAAGATAAAGGAGGTACACTACTAATGCCCAAGTAGCGACCACCAACGACACATGGAGAATATATATATATATATATATCATACGTGGAAGCCTCCTGCCCGCCTCCGAATCAGCTACTCGCACATCACCAGCTAACCTGTCTCTAGTCTGCTCGTGTGAGCACCCAGAGTAATAAGAGGAGACATAAAACTCTAGGTCAGACATAAAGCCTGGTATGAGCGATAAGCGTCTAAGTGAACAATAACAGGTAGACTAAAACATACCTGAACCTGGACCTGCAACCAAAGAGTTAGCACTACATACTGTACAACACTCTAAGGTACCATATCAAACGGTGTAAAGATACGGAGGTGAGGGAGGTGTGCATGTCATAATGATGGCAAACAATCAAGCATAACATCCATCCTCACATCTCTCACTCAGTGCGTAAAGCATACGATATTCCCCACTTCGATCACCCAACATACCTTGCTACGATCATTTTGCCCCATGAAGTCATAAATGGCTTCACTGCACTGATAACGTAGCCACAAATCCTTCGCTATGTCCACTTTGCCCCATGGAGTCACAAGAACCCCACTGCACTGGCTCATAGCCTTACTAATCCTTACTATGTCCACTCTGCCCCATGGAGTCGCAAGAACCCCACTGCACTGGCTCATAGTCTTACTACGCATCACCTTGCCCCTCGGGTCATAATGACCCTACTGCACTGATAACGTAGTCTTGCTACCATCACCTTGCCCCTCGGGTCATAATGACCCTACTGCACTGATAAGTAGCCCATCGTTCATTTTCAGTGGTGAATCGAAGTTATGAACGTCGACAACTCCTTAGCACACATCCCGCAGCAAAGTCCAACCATGAAGTGAACTCATCGGTTCCCAACTGGATCCTGAGCTCTAACTTCCCATATTGGACTACCTTTGAATCTCGGGTTATTGGTCAAATACTGGGTCGGGTCGGATCAGAATGCTTCTTCTTCACTGGATCGGGTCGAGTCGCCATCACACCTAGCGGATCGGGTCGGGGTCTCCAGCTTGCCACGGTTCGGATCGTCATCGCGATCCTCTTTCTCTTTGCTTCGGATCGTTCTCCTCTCCTCAGTTCGGATCGGAATACCCCATACAGGTCGGATCGCGCTCCTCCAGCTCGTGGCTCTCCCCGGTTCGGATCGGCGTCTCGTTGTGCATCGGATCGTGGATGCTGCTTTCCTCTAATCAGATCGTGATACGAAGCACAAGTGGATCGGATCGGGTAGCAGTTCACGGTTGTTGCTCATGGGCCTTGCGCAGATGGTTCGGTTCGGAGGATATGACTTGACTTGTGGTGATGTCCCACGATCCCATAGAGCGATCCATTCGACCCTCAATCCCCTATCCGATCTGAATCCCTGCACCTTGTCCAGCGAGTTGTTTACGCCCCTCGACGGCGTTTTCGACCATTCCAACTATTCTATTCAATCACAAAGCATACCATACAGTCATAGAAGCATGTATAATCAACCACAAACATCAAAACAACAATATGGTAGGTTAAAATGGATCAAACATAGCCAAAACCCCCTATTTTCCCTTAAGCATGTTTAGTTGAAAATTATGATAAGATTAGCAAAACTTAACCAAATTAACCCAAATTCATATCAAAGGTCTAAAACATCATTCCGAATTTTATAAACATCTTTCCAGAATTTTATCATGTTTAAATTCGCTAATTAACACTAATCATCCCTAATTAGTCATAATTAGTGCAAAACTATGCAAATCACTCACCTTAGCCACAAAATAAACTAAGATCTGAAATAAATCTCTGATTTGATGTGAATCCCAATGCCAAACAGCAGCTCCAATGTTGCTTTGGTGTAGATCTTCCTTGATTAGAGGTTGCTAAGCCAAATCCTTGACCAAAAGGTGATTTGGAGGTGATTTAGAGGTTGGAGGCCATTTTTAGGGTTCCTTGGTGATAAGTGGAGGCTAGAAAACTGAAATGGAATGATCCTCTATCTCATTTTAGACTCCCCATAACCCTAATCCCGAACTGGGTTATGGGCCTACTCACTAATCACCCGATTTGGCCCGGTTAAGCAGTTTTTCACCTTCCAAACCCTATTTCAGCCATATCTCCCAAACGGTAAGTCCGTTTGGCTATTATGACCACTCTACGGAAAGGTAAACCATTAAACGAATCCAATGGAAGTGGTTTCAGGTCAAAATTCCTTTCCAATCAAAAGCTATGGCCAAAACAGTACCAACTAGGGGCAAAATGGTCATTTAAAAATCGACAAAAATCATGAACATGGGAAATGACTCTAATGGATGTTTCTCAAAGTTACATGACCATACGACTTCATACGGGAAAGAAATAAATATTCTACGATCCCCCGATGCGTAGAATGCGGGTCATTACACTCTTCCCCCCTTAAGAAATTTCGCCCCCGAAATTCCCTAATCAAAGCACACACAATATTCCCGCATGCCTATTAATCATAAAACAACAATCAAACATGCAAACAAGCAAGACAAGTCTACCCGAACATGCGGAAAACTAAATTACAAAATAAACCTTACCAGGCAAAGAGTTCTGGATATGTCTTCCTAATGCTCTCCTCTGTCTCCCAAGTACAATCATTCTCGTTCTCGCCCCACTGAACCTTGACTAGCTTCACCGCCTTCCTTCGAAGTTGCTTTGTGTCATGCCCCACAATACGAATCGGCTTGCGGTTCCCAACCGCCTCGGGTTCTACTTCGAAGTCCTCTAACTGATCAGGTGAAATAGTCCTATCTGGGTCGTGAACGAACCTCCTTAGTTGGGAAACATGAAATACATTGTGAACTCCCGCCATCTTCTCTGGTAAGCCAACTCTGTATGCCAAATTCCTGACTAGTTCAAGAACAGGGAATGGGCCAACAAATCTTGGTGCCAACTTACCTCTCTTGCCAAATCGAATCATGCTTTTTAACGGAGAGATCTTGACAAACACCAAGTCACCAACGGAGAATTTCAAGCCTCTTCTCCTCTTATCAGCATAACTCTTCTGCCTATCTTGGGCAGCTTTCATTCGTTGCTGAATGACCTTAATCTTGTCTGAAGTTCCCCTCACCACATCTGGTCCAAGCACAAACTTCTCGCCAGTCTCTATCCAACATGATGGTGAGTTGCACGGTCTTCCGTACGAAGCTTCATATGGGGCCATACCGATACTGGATTGGTAGCTATTATTATATGCAAACTCTACTAGATGCAAATGGTCATCCCATGATCCACCAAAATCCAATATACAAGCTCTCAAGAGATCTTCCAATATACGATTCACCCTCTCCGTCTGACCGTCGGTCTGAGGATGATATGCGGTACTGAGATGTAATCCTGACCCTAGAGCCTCTTGTAAGCTCTTCCAAAACCCACTAGTGAACAACGGGTCTCGGTCACTCACAATGCTTTTGGGTACTCCATGAAATCTCACTACCCACTTCATATACAATTCTGCCAACTTGGCTGCCGTTCTGGTCGATTTGACTGGTATAAATCTTGCACTTTTAGTCAATCGATCCACAAATACCATAAATGCTATCATATCCCGACCTAGTCCTTGGTAACCCATCAAAGAAATCCATTGACACTTGTTCCCATTTCCATTCTGGAATTTCTAATGGTTGCATCAAACCACTAGGCTTCTTTTGCTCAGCTTTAACTAGCTGGCAATTCATGCATTTGGATATAAACTTCCCAATGTCTCTTTTCATCCCTTCCCAGTAGTAGGTTTGCTTCATGTCTCGATACATTTTATTACCACCGGGATGTATAGTCAGTTTTGAGTGATGACATTCTCTAAGCACTTCATCTCTCAAACCATTCACGTTGGGTACAACTAGTCTTCCATCCTTCCGAAGCCATCCATCTCGATCAAGCCCATACACATTTATCTCCTCATCGATACCCATCTCTAACTTGGAGATGATTTTCAATAGATTAGGATCGTCCCTCTGGCTGGAACCAATCCGCTCTATCAAAGTGGGTCTGATCGTTAAACTAGCTAGCATGACTGGATCCAATTCGCACTTTGGTCTGAAATCAAACCCCGCGATATACTCCAGTTGCTTCCACTCAAGAAACATTGTCCCTAAGCTGGCATGTCTCCTACTCAAGGCATCGGCTACCGCATTACCTTTCCCAGGTGTATATACGATATCAAAATCATACGAAGCCAAGAACTCTAACCATCTCTGCTGACGGAGATTCAGATCTTTCTGGGAGAAGAGATACTTTAACGATTTATGATCGGTAAACAGCTCAAATCTTTCTTCCAAGAGATAGTGTCTCCACATCTTCAGCGCAAATACAATCGCTGCTAATTCCAAATCATGGGTAGGATACTTCTTCTCATGCGTCTTTAGTTGTCGACTAGCATAAGCTACAACCCTACCTCCTTGCATCAACACAGCACCCAATCCGGTACCACAAGAATCTGTGTACACCGTCATCTCTTCATTCCCTTTAGGAATGACTAACACTGGCGCACGCGTCAACCTCTCTTTTAGACTCTTGAAGGCATCCTCACACACTCCGTCCCAGATGAAGGACTGATTCTTCTTAGTCAATTGAGTCAACGGTGCTGCTATCTTGGAGAAGTCCTGGATAAACTTACGATAATATCCAGCTAATCCCAAGAAACTTTTCACATCTGTTGCATTCTTGGGTGTAGGCCAATCCTGTACCGTAGCCACCTTCGTAGGGTCCACGGCAATACCACTCTCGGAAACAACATGACCCAAGAATCTCACTTCTCTTCTCCAAAAATGACACTTAGAGAATTTCGCTTTCAATTGGTGTTTCCTCAACACCTCCATCACTATCCTCAAGTGTCCCTTGTGTTCTTCCTCTGTCCTTGAGTAAACAAGGATATCATCCACGAACACAAGAACAAACTGATTCAACTGATCTCTGAATACTCGATTCATAAGATCCACAAAGTAAGCTGGTGCATTGGTCAACCCAAACGGCATGACCAACCACTCATAAAATCCAGACGGCGTCCTAAATGCCGTTTTCGGAACACTCTCATCCGCTACTCGTAGCTGATGAAATCCTGTCGCGAGGTCCAACTGGGAGAACACTCTAGCTCCTTCCAGCTGATCAAACAAATCATCTATCCGCGGTAGAGGATACTTATTCTTCCTCGTCACCTTATTCAACTCGCGATAGTCCACACACAAACGAAGGGAACCATCTGCCTTAGTGGAAAACACAACTGGTGCTCCCCACTCGGAGACACTCCTTCTAAAAAATCCCTTCTTTAAAAAATTGCTGACTTGCACCCCGTGCTCTCGCTGCTCCCTTGGTGTCATACGACGAAGTGACATCACTATAGGTATGGCATCTTTCACTAAATCAATACGGAACTCAATCTCTCGGTGTGGTGGAAGCCCGGTCACCTCCTCGAAGACGTCCGGATACTGGCCAACCACGGGCACATCTGACAACTCATCCTGCGGGATGTCGAGGGAATTTACAAAACTAGCCATAACCCATCACTAGGTAGACTACCAAACACTACCCTCCGCCCATCATCCGCCCTCACTGTCACCAAAAAACCCTCACAGTCTACCACCACCCCGTATCTTTGGAGCCAATCGACTCCCAATATAATGCCATACCAGTAAAGCCCAAAACAAAGCAATCACAAACAAACATACATCCATGACTCTATAAGACCAAATTCCTACAAATCATACTAAGGCTAGTCGAACCACCAATCGGGTTCATCACAACCAATGGTCTATCGACTATCTCGGGATCCAGCCCCAACCTATCTACCAGGTCACTAGATATGAAGGAACGGGAAGCCCCGGTATCAAACAAAACTCGAACTGGTATATCATAAATAGAAAGCATACCTTGAATAACAACATCCTTTCCTTTCTCCGCCGCAGTTGGGGCATTCGACGAAGATGGAACAGCATCAATAGCATATGCTTTCACAATCTGCTTCTCCTTAAGAGGTTGCGGACACTTATCCTTATGATGTCCCACTTGACCATAGTTGTAGCACTTCCTTTCCGCTGGCTTTGCCCGACATTCTTTAGCATAATGGCCCTTCTTACCACAGCTGAAGCACTCAACATCCTTCTTGCTTTTTTTCTGGCCACCCTTAGATTGGTCCTGCTTCCTCTTATTCTGAGAGTTATTCTTGCCTCCACCGCCTGCTTGCGACTTTGGCCCTTCTGCATATGCAGCCTCAGTCTTTGACTTAGGGTAAAGAGTCTCTGATCTCAAAGCCTTCCCCACAATCGATTCAAAAGTCTCATCTATGTGGTTGATAAGCCTTTCCCCCAAGTATCCATCCAAACCAGTAATGAACTTCTCATTCTTCTTCTCAGGAGTGTCGATAAGAGATAGTCTATACTTCGACAAGGTGTCGAACTCAGCAATATAGTCAGAAACTGCCCTTCCGTTCTGCTTGAGTTCCAAGAACCTCTTGAACAACAATGACTTCTGGGCAGCTGGAATAAACTTCTCGCTAAAGCGAGCTTTGAACTAAACCCAAGTAACATGATCTTCTGAAGTAGCTGTTCTAATGGCATCCCACCAATTCATCGCTCGGCCTTGCAGCTGACGTGACGCTAGCCTTCTCTTCATCGCATCCTCAAGACCCAAGTCATCGAAGATTCGGTCACAGCTATCCATCCAGTCTTGAACATTTATGGCCGACTCCGTCCCGTGGAACGGCTTCCCGCCAAGGTTAGTGTAATCTTTGCACAGCTTGGCGAAATCGACCCGAGGTGCCTGCACTACTGGGCCAACACCAACTCCGGGATTGGGAACTGCCCCTTGCACTTCTCTAAGCATGTCTCTCATGAGGTTAGTAAACATCGCCCTCATGTCAGCGACATTCCCTTGGTTGGTCCCTCTACCAGCACCCCTCGTGTCTCGGCTCATCGTCAATCTGAAAAAGGGAAACGATTAACGACCCCATAGTGGTGCTAGTGCAGTGCGACTTCATCTTTATACTACTAATAGTGTATATATTCATAGCTTTTGAAAACCAAAGTAATCACAAATATGCTCTCTCATATACGTACTATCTCTCCCTGGTGTCTTTCCCTAGGTTAACTACGCAACCTAGAGCTCTGATACCAAGTGTGACGGCCCGCCCCGCACCAACCGACATTTACTCCAAAAGTGCGCTGTACACATGTCCAGTTAGCACGGAACGGGTCGTCAGAAGGAAAAGGAAGAAGGAAATGAACATACAAGGAACCTGTAGAATGTCTCACAGCGCATAGAACAAAATATAATAATAACATACTTGACATAAAACAGGAGAGACAGTGCATAAGCTAAAATCAGAGCTAAGCATCATAGCAGCGGAAATCCAAAATATAGCTTATTACAACTTTCAAACTGTCTCAAAGCAAAAGCAAGATAAAGGAGGTACACTACTAATGCCCAAGTAGCGACCACCAATGACATAGGGAGAATATATATATATATCATACGTGGAAGCCTCCTGCCCGCCTCCGAATCAGCTAATCGCACATCACCAGCTAACCTGTCTCTAGTCTGCTCGTGTGAGCACCCAGAGTAATAAGAGGAGACATAAAACTCTGGGTCAGACATAAAGCCTGGTATGAGCGATAAGTGTCTAAGTGAACAATAATAGGTAGACTAAAACATACCTGAACCTGCAACCAAAGAGTTAGCACTACATACTGTACAACACTCTAAGGTACCATATCAAACGGTGTAAAGATACGGAGGTGGGGGAGGTGTTCATGTAATAATGATGGCAAACAATCAAGCATAGCATCCATCCTCACATCTCTCATTCAGTACGTAAAGCATACGATATTCCCCACTTCGATCACCCAACATACCTTGCTACGATCACTTTGCCCCATGAAGTCATAAATGGCTTCACTGCACTGATAACGTAGCCACAAATCCTTCGCTATGTCCACTTTGCCCCATGGAGTCACAAGAACCCCAGTGCACTGGCTCATAGCCTTACTAATCCTTACTATGTCCACTCTGCCCCATGGAGTCACAAGAACCCCACTGCACTGGCTCATAGTCTTACTACGCATCACCTTGCCCCTGGGGTCATAATGACCCTACTGCACTGATAACATAGTCTTGCTACCATCACCTTGCCCCTCGGGTCATAATGACCCTACTGCACTGATAAATAGCCCATCGTTCATTTTCAGTGGTGAATCGAAGTTATGAACGTCGACAACTCCTTAGCACACGTCCCGCAGCAAAGTCCAACCATGAAGTGAACTCATCGGTTCCCAACTGGATCCTGAGCTCTAACTTCCCATATTGGACTACCTTTGCATCTCGGGTTATTGGTCAAATACTGGGTCGGGTCGGATCAGAACGCTTCTTCTTCACTGGATCGGGTCGGGTCGCCATCACCCCTAGCGGATCAGGTCGGGGTCTCCAGCTTGCCACGGTTCGGATCGTCATCGCGATCCTCTTTCTCTTTGCTTCGGATCGTGCTCCTCTCCTCAGTTCGGATCGGAATACCCCATACAGGTCGGATCGCGCTCCTCCAGCTCGTGGCTCTCCCCGGTTCGGATCGGCGTCTCATTGTGCATCGGATCGTGGATGCTGCTTTCCTCTAATCGGATCGTGATACGAAGCACAAGTGGATCAGATCGGGTAGCAGTTCACGGTTGGTGCTCGTGGGCCTTGCGCAGATGGTTCGGTTCGGAGGAGATGACTTGACTCGTGGTGATGTCCCACGATCCCCTAGGGCGATCCGATCGACCCTCAATCCCCTATCCGATCTGAATCCCTGCACCTTGTCCAACGAGTTGTTTACGCCCCTCGACGGCGTTTTCGACCATTCCAACTATTCTATTCAATCACAAAGCATACCATACAGTCATAGAAGCATGTATAATCAACCACAAACATCTAAACAACAATATGCTAGGTTAAAATGGATCAAACATAGCCAAAACCCCCTATTTTCCCTTAAGCATGTTTAGGTGAAACTTATGATAAGATTAGCAAAACTTAACAAAATTAACCCAAATTCATATCAGAGGTCTAAAACATCATTCCGGATTTTATAAACATTTTTCCAGAATTTTATCATGTTTAAATTCGCTAATTAACACTAATCATCCCTAATTAGTCATAATTAGTGCAAAACTATGCAAATCACTCACCTTAGCCACAAAATAAACTAAGATCTGAAATAAATCTCTGATTTGATGTGAATCCCAATGCCAAACAGCAGCTCCAATGTTGCTTTGGTGTAGATCTTCCTTGATTAGAGGTTGCTAAGCCAAATCCTTGACCAAAAGGTGATTTGGAGGTGAATTAGAGGTTGGAGGCCATTTTTAGGGTTCCTTGGTGATAAGTGGAGGCTAGAAAACTGAAATGGAATGATCTTCTATCTCATTTCAGCCTCCCCATAACCCTTATCCCGAAATGGGTTATGGGCCTACTCACTAATCACCCGATTTGGCCCGGTTAAGCAGTTTTTCACCTTCCAAACCTTATTTCAGCCATATCTCCCAAACGGTAAGTTCGTTTGGCTATCATGACCACTCTACGGAAAGATAAACCATCAAACGAATCCAATGGAAGTAATTTCAGGTCAAAATTCCTTTCCAATCAAAAGTAATGGCCAAAACAGTACCAACTAGGGGCAAAATGGTCATTTAAAAATCGACAAAAATCATGAACATGGGAAATGACTCTAATGGATGTTTCCCAAAGTTACATGACCATACGACTTCATACGGGAAAGAAATAAATATTCAATGATCCCCCGATGCGTAGAATGCGGGTCATTACACCAAACCCCTTTATTTTGAATATATCATGTTCAAATATATTTTAATTCTCTTATAAACAAGTAGGATTTCATTTCTAACTTGAGTTTCAAATTCGATTTCGGAAATGAATCCATAAAACCAATTTACTTATCCAACGCCAATTTCAATTCAAAACTTGATTAACTATTTATTCTTCAAAATTAGTTAAATCTATTTAATAACTAAAAATCTGATTTTTGTTTCAAAAATCATTTCACTTACTTCACTGGAGTTCATATTTTTTTATATCTCCAGTGTCGATTTTCTAATGGCAAATTCGGATTTTATTTCTTTAAAATCCTTTTATTTATTTAACTAAAAAGTTATGGTTTTATAATGGTTCTGGCGCTGTTTTTCTGAAAATTTGATTTTGACATAACTCAAAATCTATTTGACGAAATCTAGATTTTTCTCCTCCATTAGAAAACTATCATCAAATCGGTCCTAACGTTTCTTGTTTCAAAGAATTCCGACTTAAATTGAGTCCTGTATACTCAATTGAAGTTCGAAACGCCAATTTACGAATTGTCGCGCTGCGGCGAGTTCGTTTTAATTATATTTAATATATAAACATTTAAACTTCGTTTATATATATAAATTCCAACTCTATTCTTAATATATTTTAATATATATATTCGGCCTATTTACCAAATCCAACTTAATTCTCTCGTTTATCCTTATCCGTCAATTTCTTCATAACTCAGTTACAAATTTATTTTAACTTAAATTTCTATATCTAATTATAATTTATTTAGAAATAAATTATTTTATACCATTCGATATAATCGAATTTCAATTATAACTCGTTGGATTTTCTCTCAATTCAACTCATATTCCAAATTTCGAAATATACTCTATCATTCTATTTCAAACCGTTTTCCCAATTTACTTTTTAAATTCATGCTTGGATATAAACTTCGAAAGTATCAAATGATAATTTATTTTACTCAATTTATAAACATCGTTATATAAATCCAACTCTCTTGTTTATATATTAAAACAAGTTTCATTTCAAATCTACTTTGAAACTCAATCCCTTTTATATTCCTACTTCCGGAATAAAAACCGATTTTTTTTCGAAAACGATTTCAACTTCCCATTTTTTAAATTCACATTTGAATTTAAATGTTCAAATTACCTTTTGATAATTAATTTATTATACTCATAAACACCATTTTATAAATTCCTTGTTTTATATTTAAACAAGTCTATTTAAAAATCTATTTACAACCAAAATCTTATTTTGGAAATTTCTATTTATCATAACTTGTATAAAGATAGAACCAATTTATTTTCATTTTCAATTTAACCTCTATTTAAATAAATTCGAATTGATCGAATTCAAATCATAAATCCTTACGGATTTATTTTAGTTTATATTCTGAACATCAGAATAAATTCTATCGTTTATTTCTTTAAAACGATTTTCCCATTTCTATCTTTAAATTCACATTTGAATTTAATTGTTCAAATTATTCAATGATAATTTTCCTCACTTTATTTCTATAACCACTGTTCATAATTTCATTCCAATTATCTGATTATCCAACGAAAATCCATCTATTTTGTTTATAAACACCATTTATAAATTCACTTCAAGGTCTTGTATTACTTAATTTATAAACATCGTTTATAAATTCAATACTTGTTTCATTTATTTTCAAAACAAGTAAATCTTTTTAGCCCATTCTAAATTCAAATTCTATTTTAGAAAATAGAATTTTCCTTTTAAATCTCAAATCTCTTTCATGATATTTTTATATATCAACCTTAAGACCCAGTGATATTTCAAATAATCAAACAACTAATTATAATTGACAGGTTTTCTAACACATCATATATGACAGTATAGGTGCAAACAAACAAACAACAGATAATATATTTTTGAGGAATCCAATTAGATCCCTCCAACCTGTTTTTCCTGCATCCACAGACATTAGTCAGCAGAAATAATACCCATCCTGCTTCGAGGTAGGATATCGCGGTATAGAAGGTCATCCACTATCATAGCGTGGGGCGTATAGGGTAATCATCCGCTAATGGTACCATGGGCATCCGCTAATGAGACTGCAGGAATATTCAACCACCAATATATATATATATATAATGGCACACCAAGCCTAAATAACTAATATATTTAAGATGCACATAAATATTAAATGCAACCAAACAAGCAACAACACAATTATTTTTAACTGATAAAAATAATTTTAAATAAAAGGTGAGTGAGATTTATTCACGGGGATTTTTCCGATCTAGTTTTGTTGAACTTCAAAATGACGTTTGCAAATTTTCTAAAATCCCTACTAGCTCCAAATGCACCTAAGTTCGTTCCATCTCGAAGCATATATCACCACAAATCCAATGTACATGGTTTCATCCGAATCAGATCTTCTATGAAAAGGTTATACAAATTTAAAACTTATGTTTTCAAATTTAAAATTAATACGACTTATTTTCACTAAAAATAAATTACCTATTTAAATCGGAAATTTGGATACCAATCTCCTTACCTGCTGTACATTACTCGAACTCCTTTTACATTCTTAACAGCCGTACCCATCATCCTACAAATTAAAGCAGCAACTCAATTCACTCCTCACCAATATAATGCAACTACCCATCAACCTACCAATTTCATATAGAGAATCTGCCACTTCGAATGCCCTAATCACTATTGTCCATCATTTTATATTGCCTTCAGAAGCACCACGAGTTCAACTTGAACTTATGCATGCTACAACAGCTCGATTGAAGATGTGGAATTTCGACTGATTTTAATCCCTATCGCATCGTTCCAGAAACCATCACCATCTGTACCTCGCTCCTGAATCATGACTTTAGCTACAGTGTGACTGTAAACATCCCGGTCTTCCACTCCTCACTGCGCACCCGCTCCATCGTTCTACCATTTCCATACTCCATTGACAGTCACGCTTCTTCCTCATGGACACCATTGCAATCCTCTTCTGATCATCGAACCCGACGCTACCACATCCAACCTCTCGCAGACCCAAGCAGCTCCATCTCGAAGTCGAGCTTCAGCTAACGTCTTCACCTGGCCTCGCGTTGAATTTTCATATCACGATTTGATTCAAGACTCTTATTGTTATTTTAAGAGACGGGTTTGGATTTGATTATGAAAGTAAGGGACGCTTGCAATTAATATGGTATCAAAATCGGATTGGGATAGGAACCATTTTCTTTTGATTTTATTTCTCCTGCAAATGAATTCGAAGAAGTAGAAGGTGGAAGTTCCATCGCGATTTATAAATAGAAGGAGAATAGTTAGGCAGTAAAGAAATAGTACTGCGCAAGGTACGTTAAATTAAATACGATGTGATATGAAAAAAAAAATTAGTTTATTTAAAAGGATTCTGATTTGATATCGAATTTAATTCGATTCTACATAAAGAGATTTTTATTCCTTTTAGACAGATATCGATTTGATTTTGAGCCTATCCACAATCAAATATCTCGGGGTCCATTAATTGAAATTACGAACCGCTATTTTAGCCTATAGACCGACATTCAAGTGTAATAACGGTGTTCTCAGCTCAACAGAATATAATTTGAAATTAAATTTGAACGTGTATATATAAAATAACCATAATAAATCAATATAATATAATTTAAATTCAGAAACAAATCAATTCCTCGACAATATATTAGTGTTATTATTGTTTATACTCAAATACAATTTCTATTGATCATCTGAATCATTTCGATTTAGTTTCTAATTCTGAATTCAGTTATTTTAGATTTGATAAATATACATATATATTCAAAATAAATCGTATATTGATTATTAAATTGATACCTCAATATAAAAATCCATTTATATTATCAACATAATATTTAAAACCATATTAAATATTTAAAATAAATTGTTCAAAAATCTGGGTCGTTACACCAGACACCGGGTATGAGCTAATTTTGGATAAGCGATGGCCAAATGCTCCAACTTGAGGTGAAAACCTGGCTTACATGCCTTTTCTCTGGTTTTAATTCTTATGTTATCATTCTCATATTGATTTATCTATACATGTCATACCTAATCCTATCCAAAACTTTAGTTCGATGACACTAGCAGACTAGACTTCCAGAAGTCAGGTCCTCAGGGCAACTCCAATGGTGAGCATTCAGGGTCAAATATTCAGCGAAACCTCTCCAGTGGCTCCCTTCAGGCGTAATATTAAGGCTAAGCTTCAGGATCCTGAAGCCCATCATGGCGCCTAGTTTTTAGACGTCAGGTTCTGGCTCTTAGTTTTTGGCACTAGGTTCTTGTGCCTAAAAACTAGGCGCCAGGAATGGACCTCCTCCCCCACACATGCTGCTCGTATAAATCCTCCTCTTACCTTGTTACCTCTTCCAACAGCTATAAATGGTCACATTTTTGGAATAAAAAGGCTATAAACGGTCGTATAGAAGTTTCAATGGTCATATTTTTTATTTTTCTATATATATATCGGTATGATTAGCTCATTGTAAAACACAAAAACTTCTTCAAATCCACCATACTCTTTATCTAGCAGTAAACAATGTCATATCCGTCCCAATTCAATAACGAAGCGATGAATACAAATAGATGGGATTTCGATTCTCAACCAACTGAAGATCTTACCCTTCATTCAGCTCCAACACTCTCGTTTCATTCTTCTGCGCCGTGGACCAATGACAAAGATAAAGATCTCTGTTTAATGTACTGCCATTCTTCAAACGATTCAGTCAAGGGAAATGATCAAAATGGGGAGGCATTCTGGTCAAAAGTTATGTCTTCTTACAACAAAAAGCATGCATAAAGGACAAGATCAATGTCTGCTCTTAACGGTCGATTTGGGAAGATTAATCGACAAACCCAATTCTTTGAGTCTCAAGTTCACAAAATTAGAACCGCAAATCCTAGCGGAATGGGTGGAGAAGCCGAGTTGGTAATAATTTGTAATTCTCTAATTCGCTTGTCGATATTTTATTTACCTACAACGAAAGCATACCAGTATTCATTATTTTATTGTTTGTAGAAGCGGATGGCGAATGACCAATTCCTGAAATTATTTCCTAGAGAAAATGGTGCGAAAAAACCGCATTACTACCAGTTCGCTAATTGCTTTGAATTGCTCGTTAGTCATCGGAAATGGAGTTCTAGCAACGCGAAGAGCTTAATGTATATTCAGATGGCAAAAGCAAAGAACTATTCGCTCGTTTGATAAATCATGCACAATATCCTTACTTTTGATCTCCCCAGTGATGGATCAATTCAAGCACAGTAAGCTTATTGTTTTGTATTCACTGAACGGTCTAATCATATCCAGACCCATGTGAATGGTACATTATGAATGCATGTGACTTGTAACAAAAGGCACATAACTATTGCCAAATCTTTGGACTACAAATAAAGGGTGCTTTGGTTCCATACTTTCACACAGTGAACATTTTCTCTTCCCCTGTTACTCTCCTTTATTCATGTCTACTGATAGTTGGTCTCCCACTGAGTTACTAATACTTGTCGAAGCGTATATTGAGTTTCAGGAAATGCATGACAAAATCCTGCAAGGAGGTGGCGGAGTAACCCATGAAATGTACTGGCAATTGGTTCAAAGAAATTACAATGACAACCCCAAGTGTCTGTCCTGGAGGTCTAAAGAAGAGATTCACAGCAAACATAGGACCTTCTGGGATGATTGTGCCCAATACCGCCAGATAATCGAGGCGGTGGAAGAGGAAGATATTTTCAAAGCTGGTCGTGCCACATTCGATTCACGTTATCTTTTCGAACATGGAACAGAATTTGTAGGCAATGAAGCATATAAACTTCATTACAGCTGGCTAACGGGCTTCGGTTATGATTGGTAGAGGTATTCGTGCTACTATTCATGCTAGCCTGTGTAACAACAGTAGCTGTATCGTACTATCTCTTAACAGTGTTCGTGTACTATGTATCAATGTGTATTATTGTAAAAGATTGTAGTAGGCTTCCCAGTGTCTCAGTGTGCAGCTAGTATCTCAGTGTATAGTCAGTGTCTCAGTGTGTAATCAGTGTCTCAGTGTGTAGTTAGTGTCTCAGTTGTGGTTAAGTCTTTAAGTTAACATGTCGAGTCATTTCAATGACTGTAGCAGGCTTTGGAAACAATATTTTACACTTAAGAGTTAAAAAGGTGGGTCGTCCACGTATGCATTAAACATTAATTTGTGACGGGCCGCTATAAAACTCTCCCAAAACACTCCTAACTGAAGACACACAAAAAACATAGTTTTCCTACTCCTCTTACCATTCTCACAACAATGCCTTCGTGGCCTTCAGCTACAGACTCTGAAAAAGAGGCATACGAAGCGATTAGACTTCAAGAGATGGAAGACGAATTATAGTTTCTGAACGACCCACATTTTCAAGTACCAACAGAACCTCAAGTGCCCCATGTTCAACCTTCACACAAACAGTCGGTCCCTCAACCACACCAAGATGTAGAGCTGTATCGGGTACCACCTTGCGAACAGGGAGTTTACTCGTATCCAGTATTTTGCTATTGCGGTCATGCAGCTGAAGTCGTTGTTCAAGCCAAGGGAAACAATATAGGCCGCCGCATACAGAAATGTCCATTGTATCCTAATGGATGCGATTACACGTAATGGATAGATGAGCCTCATTGCCCAAGGGGAACAACCTATGCAAACGAACTTGAATAAGAGATTAGACATCTCGAAAATGAAATTGAGCAGTTGCGATTTAACGTAATGAGACTCCCTTGAGTTTCTACGTAATGAGACTTCAGGGTTAACCAAAAATATTTCCTACGTTTCCTTCTTTGCTGTTTTAGTTGGCATCATGTATCTATAAGGCATGTATCTTTAGGATCTGTTATGGCTTTATGTTTAATGTTGTTCGTCCTCTGCTACCTGTCCCGTTCATCCTCAAATGTTTACTTTACAAGAAAAGATAATTTAGTCAGTAACAACATTAGAAATAACTAAGTTGGTCTCTTAGAAAGATTGAATGTTGCAACAAAAGCAGAAATGTTGTATGGGTGGAGTAGTTCTTCGCGAAACTAAGACTATTAGTAAACTGGATTGTTCAGTTGTTCTGCCATATTGTATCGTAGTTGTATGTTGTACGTTGGGTTGAGTACAGAATGTATATTGTATCTTATATTTGGCTGTAATGATGTCGTATGCTGTACGTTGTATGTTTTAATGATGTTGTATCCTATATTATGTTATAATGATGTATCCTTTATCGTAGTAATTAATTATGATAATTTGCAATAATACAACAATACGCTAATAATACATCAATACTACTTCATAGGAATACAACAGTACGCTAATAATACATCAATACCACTTCATACGAATACAACAGTACACTAAGTATGAATACAAAATACAACAATCCCCATTATAATACATATAAACCACAAATGGAATATCAAAGTGTAGAGAAGACAAATTACAATAGTACGTTAATAATACATCAGTACCACAACATAGGAATACAACAGTACGCTAATATGAAGACAAAATACAACAGTTCCCTTAATAATACATATAAACCACAAAAGTGTAGAAAAGACAAAATACAATAGTTCGCTAATAATATATCAATATCACTACATAGGAATGCCTCCATCATCGTCGCTCCCATCATCATCTCCATCATAAACATCAACATCGTCAACCCCGTCGTCATCCTCATCAGAATCATCAACATCATCGTTGTCATCATCATCAACATCGTGGTCCTGAGCAACAGCGTCATACTCATCGGCAGCATGGCTCGGCAAGTCATCGAGACCAATGTCCTCACCGACGTCTCTAGTCTTGGTATGGATGGTACAAGCCGGTTGAGGGTAATCCAAGAAGGTCGAGGGGATCTGGAAACACTACAGCCCGCTCAATAACGGTACCTGTAATATCGTACGCTCTGAAACTACAGTCCAACTCTATCTGCATGGGAGGCTATGAAAATTGGGATGGAATAGGATCAAATGAAACCTGAGGCACCTGAACTCTACCGGCTGCCAAATGAGGTCCTTAATGTTCGAAGTTAACCCCCCGGGTATAATCAGGACATCCAA
This sequence comes from Allium sativum, assembly GCA_030737875.1. NCBI lineage: Eukaryota > Viridiplantae > Streptophyta > Magnoliopsida > Asparagales > Amaryllidaceae > Allium > Allium sativum. Next base: position 197,742,481 of record CM060919.1, on the reverse strand, counting down.
GTCTACGTGGAGCAACTCTAGCCCAATAAGAATCGTAATGTCCACCAATGAAGAATGGGCTAATGTCAACCCAACCAGCCTCCCGTAGGGCCTGTATGTACTGCACCCCAATCAACCAATTTCTACCAAACATGTCCTCACAAGATAGCGGATATCCCGGTATACGTAAATCGTGGTTGATCTGATACGCACACCTCTCACCCAAATACCAAATAGGGGTATATGTCGTTGTGTGTAAAGCCACCCTACGAGTAGAGAGTGTATATGCAATCACCATCGGGTGGCCGTCGACCATAAGACCAGCCTCTGTCAAATGATCTAAATGTGAAGTCCAAGGAATGCATTTGAGATTGTCCCGACTCTGCATGTCAAGTTGTGCTCTAGACTCCATCAAATAGTGACGTACACCCAATGGAGCATGAGGTACGTAATGAATACGCTCCCACCATCTCATCCGCAGAAAGAACTGCTCAGCTACCTGAGCAGCCATCTCTACCATGTGTGGATGCATGTTAGCTAGATAACCCAAACGAACGGTACTTTTATGGTTTGAAAAAAAATGTCGAACCAAACAAATATAGTAAAAATGCCCTATTCACCCCATTTATAATCTCTGGTCGCTTCGAATAAGAAGTGATGTACTGCTGCAGGTAAGACAATGAAACCGCACCACTACTAATTCTGGTAGCATCAAAATGGGGTAAGAACACAGAAAACATGTTGGGTGACTCACATAATTCATCAAAGGGAACCGGTCTACAATCAAGACGACTAATCTCTATACCAGTCAGCATATACAAATCGACAGGAGTGACACCAAGCTCAAAGTCAGAAAAATGGAAGGTATGTGTGGTCGGCCACCACCGGTTACATAGTGCATGTAACAAGGGTTTGTCGAATGACTTAATAGGTCTAATAGATAGAAACTGACCAAAGGGACTAAGCTGCAACCTATCCTTAATAGGAGTGGGAAGGTCGTCATAAAATGAAATGCATTTCGGCCAGCTGCCTCTACAATGAACGTACGTGTCCTATATATAACGAAATAAGCAATGTTTTTCAATTCAATAACACCTATTTAACTCGTATGAAGATATAGCTCGCGTAATAATAGAAATCATAAACGTTTAAATTATACATGTATCGTGGACAATGCAGTACCAGCTCTGTGCTCGTAGCCCTCCGGAAGATCATGAAGGACACGAAGCTCATCAGCGGTTACACCAGGGGCCGGAGGTGTGTGCAATGGACCCAGTTGCTCGTTTGACAACTTCGGAGCAACTCTCCTTCCAACTTTAATGCGTCACGGCGGCATTTCAACTCAATTTTCTATTAAAAACAAATTAAGAAGAAGCTCAAAGAGGAATTAAATGAAAAAAAATGGCGGGAAAGGGGTCTTATAGGCGCCAGAATCCTGGCGCCTACTTTCTAGGCACCCGGATTTTGGCGCCTGGAAAGTAGGCGCCAGGTTCTGGCGCCTAAAAAGTAGGCGCCAGAACCACTGGCTCGGGGACCCCAATTCAGGGTTGAATATTCAGGTCCCTGAATATTCAACCCCTTAATCGACTGGAGTTGCCCTTATATTGTGTTTTATTCTACTTTTATGGCAACTGTGTTCCATTTGAATTGATTACTACCTCCGTTTCTAAATATAAGATTTTTTAGCTGTAAGCACAAGAATTAAGAAATCAATCAATGACGCTTTAATCCATACAAAAATCTAGTCTCTCTTTTAAATTAGCTTCTTTTATGCACAAAAAGAGGGAAAAACCATTAATATAGAGCAACTAGTGGTTGAAAACATGTGTAGGTGCATAAAAAGTCACATCATTTATTACAGATCACCGAAAAAAAGACAAGAAAAGCTTGAACATGTTATATTTTGAAACACATAAAACTACTTGAAACATCTTATATATAGAAACGGAGGTATTATTATACAAGCAAAACAAATAATCATTACAAAAATGTTTCCTAGAAACCGCGCCTTTAGATTTACAAACCAAAATAATTTTTATGTTCATGTATCTTTTTTCTCAGGTGCCTACATATGATTGTGCTTTGTCCACTACCTAATCACAAATGCTTCACAAGACCCTAAATTCATTCAGATTGAGGTTTCAACTTATTTTATGTTGTAGTTTCCATATTTGCTTATTTCTTCGGTCTTTTTTCGGGGGTTATCTTCTGTAAATTTTAATATTGGCTTTCATGTTGCTTTGGTTCAACATCTACTTCAGACTATGTATTTCTTTTGCTGGATATCATATTTCATTAATGCAGTAATATACATTTACTAGGTTCTTTGTCGTTCATGTCACCTCAATAGATTTCCATAAAAAATAATTTTATTCATTGTAATATAACAATTAAATGGTTGATGTTGTGAAGATATAACCTAAAATGACAAACATTTGAATTTTTTTAATCGTATTGAATGTTGGACTTGCTAACTAATTGAATAAGTTAGAAAATCTACTACGATATTGAATTGGTGGTTTTATTACATAATTTTACCAAATGAAAATTCTAAAGGACAAAAGGTATTTTTTTTGTTAAATTAGATATTTTTATTTCCAAAGTTCAAATAACGAATTTTTTACTTAAGGCCTGCATAAGTACATATTCTTAAAGGTGACTGGTTATTTCAGGTCCAAAAACTTTTATCTGAACCATTAATGATTAGAGTATCATTTTCTTTGATGATTTTTTCTTTTTGGCACTCGACATTGCTTGCAATGAGTGCATGGGTTAGAATAATGTAATATTGTCATTAAATTGTTAATTTACAAATTAAATTTAGTATACATTCATGTTACTTACAAACTATGAAAAAGGTCTTCCTTGAATTGTGATATATAATCTACTACATTATGCATTTATGCACTGATTTGTTGTACGTCTTACTTATTTCGTTTAGATATCAAAATTACTCATTCATGTATAGATTTAGTGTGATTAGAACAGAAGTGTAAACATTTTAGTTCTTTCATTTAGTTTATAATTTTTTTTCATTGTTGTTCATTCCTATTTGATTCAATTTTCCTATTATTTCTTAGGTGAATTTTTCTGTTACAATATTAACATGTGTACATGATTAACATTCAGTCAAAAAAACTTCTCATCTACTCACAAAAAATGACATGTTATTCAAACGTTACCAATATTCATCGAACTTGAGGTTTATATCATTTGTATTGTGAGTATGGCATTTTCTTAGAAATAATGGTAACATGAGTCTTGATGTAGAAGTTATACTTGAAAGTTATGTTACACAATTTCAATTCGCAATGCTAATTTTTTATGTTTTGCTCTTCATTTGTTTTCCTATTTGATGACAGTCATCAAATTTATAATTATTCCAATCGTTGTTCATTTGAATATTTCTTTTAGATTCTTTTATTAAGATGCATCAACTTCTCGACAATTAATGATAAATTAGATGTCATAAAAAGCAAGAAATCCCACCTAGGCCCATTCTATCTTTATCCATAGATCCCTAGAATTGTGCCTGATTATTCTTTTTATGCATGGTATTTGATTATATATTATCTTTGATATGCCATTTTGTTTCTCTACTTTGTATGATTTCCGAAATATGCAATTACCCAATAGCTTTCATCGTCTTATATTTTTATGTATTTATCTTATGATTCACTTAGATCACTTTTTGATTGTGCAGATCCCCACAGTTTCAAGCAGTAAATATTCTTTTTGTTTTATAATATATATGTTTTTTTAATGTATTTTTCATTTATGTAATGTTGATGTGGATAATAGAGACTTTCTTATGAGTGAGTCAGATAGTTCTCTTTGCTCTTACAAATCTACTAGCAACTTGAGGAAGAGGAAAACTAATTTTATATCCAACAAGTATAAAAAGGGTAACAGACTTGTAAATGAAGAACCATTGGTTGAGGATAATTCAGTATGGATTAAACTTATGCAGGAAATCCAGAATAGATAAAAAACAAGAGATGTAAAAGGAGGAGAAAATATAGGAAGAGTTTCTAAGGGAGGTATAACCAAGAAATGAAAGCCTTTGTATCTTTTATTTTGGATAAACCTAATTTTTTTCTTCTTGTGGTCAATATAGATGCAATTTTCTAGTGTGATGATCAGTTATTTCTTTGTGTGCACTGCTTACCTGTTTGCATGTTGCTGGATATTCCTGAGTTAGGAGCTTGTGATTGGGCGGTTGACTGGTTGGTTTCCAGTTGATGTTTGAAGTTTTCTTCTTCTTGGTGGTGGTCATTTCGGCATGGGATTATATAATGTTCAAATCGGTTGTAATTATGGAGTGATGGGCCTTCAGTGATATTTCAGATGGTCTGTTTTTTGCTTGGATATGGGATTTTACTTTCAGTTTGCTTTGACGTGCTTCTCTTTAGGGCTTTGGCTTTTTGCTAGTAGGTTGGCTTGTGGTGTCTTGTATTTTGCGTCTTGACCGTGGGTTATGTAACGATCCAGAATTATTAACCAATTTAAAATTGGAATTTTTATTACTTAATTTGAGTTTGACATAAATATATATGGTTTAGAATATTTAATTATTTTGATAAGTTATATGATAGATTTTACTTGAATTATAAATGAGAATGATTATTAATAAGTTTGGATTTATTGATACTATTTGTCATTTGATCGGATTTGTCAAACCATAACATGAATTAGTAGCGTTAGAACTAAGTGTTGTCCTTAGTTTTCATAGCATTTTAAAGGAAATGCTACCAAAAGATCACTTTCCCTCCTTAAGACAAGTGTAAAGACACTTGTATTTTTGCATGCCTCCTTTCATGCATGTTTTACACTTGCCTCCTTATGTGTCATTACCTCCTTAACCCTCCATTCCTATATAAGGAGGCCTTTCCTCCAACTTTTTACCATTCCACTCCATTTTCTTCTTTTCATCTTCTTCTTAAAGCTTATGGCCATGGTTTCCATAGCATAAGTATTCCTCTTTTCCACCACTACCTTGCCAAAGTTAGTCATCCTCCTCCTCTTATGATAGAGAGAGATTAGCATATATATATTTTGGTGAAGAAGGCGTTGCGCCGAAATACTGTCCGACGGTTCGCTCTGCTAGGATCTTATATATATATGAATAGTAAACGAATTCGAATTGAACTGAATAGAAAACGAATTCGAATTGAACTGAATAGAAATTGAATAGAGATGAATTTTAAAACGAATTTATAAAGAAGAATTCGATTTTTATTTGAATTGAAAAGAAAGTTGAAATAGCTTTTGAAACGATTTTAAAACTATTTATATAATTCGTTTTAAATAGAAATCGACGAGCTCCGACGCCTGACAGCCCACCCCCTGTAAGTTTTTTTTTTCTTTTTTTTTTCTTTTTATTTAACTTAATTATTTTATTTTTATTTTTTTATTTGAAAAATAGTTAAAACTGATTTTTATAAATAGTTAAAACTGATTTTTATAGATAGTTAAAACTGATTTTTATAGATAGTTAAAACTGATTTTTATAAATAGTTAAAACTGATTTTTATAAATAGTTAAAACTGATTTTTATAAATAGTTAAAACTGATTTTTATAAATAGTTAAAACTGATTTTTATAGATAGTTAAAACTGATTTTTATAAATAGTTAAAACTGATTTTTATAAATAGTTAAAACTGATTTTTATAAATAGTTAAAACTGATTTTTATAGATAGTTAAAACTGATTTTTATAGATAGTTAAAACTGATTTTTATAAATAGTTAAAACTGATTTTTATAAATAGTTAAAACTGATTTTTATTTAAATTTAAAACTGATTTTTATTTAAAGTTAAAACTGATTTTTATTTAAAGTTAAAACTGAAATTGGTTAGGATTTTTATATATTGAACATCGAAGTAAAAATTCGATTTTTATATATTGAACTTTGAAATAAAAATTCGATTTTTATATATTGGACTTTGAAGTAAAAATTCGATTTTTATATATTGAACTTTGAAGTAAAAATTCGATTTTTATATATTGAATAGCGAAGTAAAAATGTGATTTTTACGTATGTAGTGAAAGCAGCAACGAAGGTAACAAAAAGGCGAGAACGTAGAAGATTTAAATCAATGAAGAGCCGTGGAGCTAGGATAGCTATATGTGAGAATTTCTCACCTTTCGATTTCTTTTCTAATTATATATATATACTAGGATGCAGACGGTGCTTAGTAGCACCCGACACAATCGTCCACAGACCATGGACTTGTTTGTTTGGTTGCATAGCTTAGTTATATTATTTGATTTGAATTTGGTTGATTGGTGAATTTGATTGATGTGTGAATGGCGTGGGCCTTCACTAGACCGGGGATAAGGCTAGGCCTTGTCCCGTTTCTAGTATCGTGCCGTTATGCCGCCGAAATTTTCTAAAATATGTTAGAAAAATAAAAAAATATCATTTTATTGTGTAAATGAATAATAGAAATTCATATGTTGGAATAAAATGTTTTATCGTTAAAAATATAATTTTTAACGTGAATATGAATATAGTGAAAGTGAATAAAATAAAATATTCATTTATAAACCGGACGGTTTGTTTATGTACACCTATTTGAATGACATTGATTGGGACGATAAATTTTACACATCGCCCAACTGCACAAATAAAATATGTGTTTGATTGTTTGAAACCCCACACGGGTGTTAGGATGAAATTTGAAGTTCACTCATCCTGATTGGTTAAATATGTCGATCGATTGATTGACAGGCTGTTATAAGCGTTGAATATCTATATTTGATGCTTATACAGTGTTGAGCACTTTGGTTGATGGTTGATTATTTTCAATGCTATTATATACATGTGTTGTATGAAAATCCGTATAATTAACTTTATATGGTAATTGATTGGGCCTCATTCCAATTTGAAAAATAAAGAATAATATAAAATAAAAGTTCATGTGTTGACAGTACTCATTCATTGAGATTGGTCATGTGTTGAACGAAATATTTTGATAATAAGAAATATTTGAAAAAGAAATATTTGAAATAGAATATTTGAAAATAAAGGAAATTTATGAAGCCGTGTTGATTAGATTGACGCCATTTTGATGAAAACGATTTCGAAATGAATTGAATTGAAAACGATTTCGAAATGAATTGAATTGAAAACGATTTCGAAATGAATTGAATTGAAAACGATTTCGAAATGAATTGAATTGAAAACGATTTCGAAATGAATTGAATTGAAAACGATTTCGAAATGAATTGAATTGAAAACGATTTCGAAATGAATTGAATTGAAAACGATTTCGAAATGAATTGAATTGAAAACGATTTCGAAATGAATTGAATTGAAAACGAATTCAAACTGAATTGAAAATGAATTGAAATGAATTCAAATTGAATTGAAATTTGAATTGAATAGAAAATAAAAACAGAATTTTTAAAAGGATTACAAAAACTGTTTTTATTTTCTATTAAAAAAGTCAGTTTCTCTTTTTAAATTTCTGTTTTTAAAACTCTTTTATAAAAAAAAAAACAGTTTTAAAACTTTATAAAAAAACAGTTTTTATAACTTATATAAAAATTCAGTTCTATTTCTTTTTAAAATTTCAGTTTATAAAACTAAAAAAAAACAGTTTTCAAATCATATGAAAAAAACAGTTTTCAATCATATATAAAAAAAAACAGTTTTCAATCACTGTAAAACAAAATAAAACAAAACAAAATAATGTACAGGCTCACCGAGGTTTCTAAGGGGAGGAGGAGGAGTCGGCGGTGGCTCGTGGGTGGAGGCGCTCGAAGGTGTCGGCGAGGCTTCGGGGGTTGCTGCGATTCGATGGCGGCGGCGTCTGGAGGGAGGAAGGAACTGAACGGAGGGGTGCGGCGCGAGGGCTCGTCGGCGTCGTTCGAGATAAGGCGGCGCTCGATGATTTTAGGGTTTCCTCTTTTTTTTTTTTTTCGTTTTATGAATAACTGATTCGGGGGGGGGGGCAACAGAAGAGAAAAGGGGAAAGGTGGGTTTGTTTTTTTTTTTTTTATTATTTAATTATTAAATTTTTGCCAAAGGGTTGACTTTTACTTATGACCTCGAAACGAGGTCCACCGCCTGTCGTCCATAGCGTTTTACCCCATCCCGAACACAATGGGATATGTATCGTAAGCTAGTTCGACCGTTTCGATCAGTTTCCGTTCAAATTAAAATATAACTCTATATATTGAATTTGAACGCACATTTCAATTTACCGGAGTCACATACTAACTCGAAAAATTCTAGAAAAATATTTTCTAGCTTCGTATTGACGATACGGTCCTAACAAAACTAGTTTCGTTGAATTCTGAGGTCGTTTGCAAAATTGCTATTTTTAAGGGCCTGAATTCCATAGCGACTATTCAGAATTTTCAACTGGACATATCTTTTGATTCCTGCTATCAACATTTGATTATTCGGATTCGATGGAAAGAGATTATCAATTAGATCCCATTATTTTTGGTTTCACTAAAATCCGGATTGTTTTGCACCCGGTACATTCAACTGAAGTTTGAAATCGAATTATCGAACTACCGCGCCATTTTCAATTCTATTTATAATTATATATAAATATTTATATTCTAACGACGACGCGTATAATATATACGTTCGAATTCCATTCAAAATAAATTTCTCGTCGATATTATTTAAAATAATTTATTTTAAATATTCAAAATTTGCTAAAATCGCCCAAAATAAAATTTTTAAACTGGCCCAGATTTTCGGGTTGTTACAATCTCCTACCAGGAAATTTGGAAAGTTATTTGGTGAGAACTCTTCAACCAAGATTTATATATTTAATTAGTAGTTAGAATGATTTAAATATAGTGATGAATTATTAGTGGTTAATGATGATTGATGTTTGTTGTGATGGAGATGGATGCATAGTTTAGACCACACACACTATTAAGCGTTAGTGTTATAGCGCTTGTGCACAGTTATGATTTATTTAATTATGTTGATGATGGTTGCTATGGATGTTTAAATGGTTTTTGATGTTGTTTTGCACACACTATGACACAACAATTATAGTATCACATTGGTGATCGAAAAATCTCCTTCGTAATTAGAAGCAATATCATAATTGAATTTGGAGGTTAATAATTTGGAAAGACCATATGTAAGAATTCATATATGTTGATAAATTCCTTTAAATGAATAAATAAATAACGGAACATTCTAGGATGATAGAGAGGATAGTGTCTAGGCTTGGTTTGGAAATAAAGTTTCTTGCTCTCCCTTGCTATCCCTAACTGATCCGACGAATGGGATGGTTAATTTGAAGTTATTTGAATTTAGAAATGAATTGGAATTTGATTTATTAGGTAAAAAAATATAAAAGTTGAATTTTAGATCCAAAATAATTTGAAAAGTAAATTTAAATGATTTTAAAAGGGTTATATAAGGATATAATGGTTTCTAAGATATTTTGAAGTATCATAGAATAATGGTTATTATGGTCAAAATAGAGCTTGTCGCATAACGACAATTTACGTATTTTAGATGCAAACTTTAAACGCTTATAACTTTTGCAATCTAAATCGGATTTCCATAAATGAAAAACGTTTGATTTCCATTAACAAGAACTTTCAAATTAGTGAAAGCAGATTTTAAATTCGAGTTATAATTTTCAAATTATGTTTGAAACCATTTTCGAAAAGGTCGATGTAAGAACAATTGTTGACTACAACTATAAACAACTATTTTTAAATGTTTCAAAAATATGGAAAAAAATTGTAAAATCATTACAAATTATGAAAAGGTGTTTTGAATTGTAAATTTTAAGTTTTGGCTAAGATAAACGATATTTTGATCAAAATAGTTAAGATAACGCTTTTGTAACACTTTTGAAACGCTATTGTAACACTATCTTCGAAAACAATCTATTTTGAAGTTTTAACCTGTAAACTATCTTCTGAACTTTAAGTAATGATTTGTAGAATGTTTTCAAAGTTTTAAAAGCATTGGAAATATTTTAGATGGAATCTAAATTGATTTATTTAATATCACAATGGGTTTTCCAATTTTAAATAATTGGATATGGTTAGAGATAAATCTTCAGATGTTTGATATTAATTCGGTAGATGACGACTCTTACTATTTGAGGAATTTAAAAGGTAGTTCACCACTATTCCGTTTATAGTGTGAGTTAGATATCAAGATTAATATTAAGTATAAGTTGATGGTATTTCTATCCAGATCTGTCAAAGAGTTGGATAAATCTTTTAAGTAAGATATGGGTTTCCCAAGTTGATTGGGATAAGTTAGATAGAAATAATCTTTGGATATTTGATATGAAATTCTTTGGTGTAAACGTATACTATTTGCGGAATTTGGAAGATATTATTATTATATTGTTATTCCACTTATAGTATTCGTTGATTATGAGAATTGATATCGAATATAAGTAGATACAATATCTGTGTAACTTATGTTCAATATCGATTGATTTGGGTTTTATCACGAATCATGTTTTCAACAATATCATTCTTAAAACCCAATGAGATTGAGTTGTGGAAATTCATATTGTAAATTGGGATTTAATCAGACCTTTGATTTGAGAAAATAAAAAATAAAAAATTGGGAACCAAGTATAATCTTTTAGTTAAGATTAAAGAATTGAATGTTGGAAAATCGATTTAATCGGAAACTATGGTTGAAATATGGATTAAACGATTTTCAAAGGAAACTGGGTTTTGATAACAAGTAATCAAATGGAAAATTAATTAAGGCTTTGAGGCTAAATTATCTTTGATTTAAGGGATGTGCTGTAAAAGAGAAAGGTTAAATACGAATTTTGTTATAATTTGAGAATGGGTTTAAAAGAAGCTTTATTTAACAAAATCCAAGATGGAAAGAGATTTGGTTGAAAGCCTGTGTGTTCCGTAATTGTATTTTTTTAAAATTGCGCTTATTATTTGGAAACACCGGAATCATATGTATGTCCGAAAACCATTCCAAGTAATAATACGACATTATGGAGAAATTGAAGATATTGAAGACAACATTGAAGACCAGGACCCTTCATATCGTAAGAACGACTTGATAAATGTCTCAAATGGGTAGCTTTCATTTGCATATGGTTTTATATCAGCTAAGTGGCAAGAAGCCCAAACGTATGTGAAGGAATTCCGAATTTATGGTTTCGTTCAAACCTAGAACGGACTTGTATGGATTGTGTGTCTGACATTGTAATTGACTGCGTAGCACTGATCTCTGTTAAATATATATCTATTTGGTGGCGAAGAATTTATTCTCTTGCTTAACACCCTTCTCTAAGACGTATGAGCTTAGAGGTTATATATCGATAGAAATCAGAGATATGTTGTAAATGGACAATGTGCCATACTTAAGTTATGCTGTGAGCTTTGGATGATCAAAGCATGGCTTATTTAAGCGTAGCTTTGTGTATGTCGGGACCTCGGCAAGCTTCACACCCCGGTAAATGGCCAAAACAGAAAGAAATGTAGCATGGTTATGGGGTCTTGTCTCCTTCTAAATAAAAGTTGTACTATGGTATGGAGCCCAGGTATTAACCTATGTGGTAAAAGCATCTATTTTTGTGGTTGTTGTTGGTGCGCACTCGGAATGGTCGGTAACGACCGGGAGATGACATACTTAGGCGTACTCTAAGTCACCCAGATAAGTGGTAACCTGGCCTTGTGTTGGCTTGAGTAGCATCTCTGTTGATCCGCGGACATCCCTCTAGAGGTGTTCAAAATTCGGTTTGGAAGGAATTGCCTGGTCATTGTTTGAAACCAAATCTCTGCTACGAGCCCGTACGATTTTGATTGTATACCATACGTTAGTATAGTATATGGTACCTACACTGGCTAGGATTGATACATTTACTTTTGAAATTGTTTTCGCACTATATGTAACAACCTGAAAACTTCGGGTAGTAAATATTTAAATATTGAGGTCATTTAAATATTTAAATCTTGTATTTAATGGTCTTATAACCATGATTAAATCTCTTTATAAATAATAATTAACAAGGAGAAAAATATGTTGTTGAATTTTTGTTTATGAATATAAGTAGTTCGAAGAAATATCGATAATGCGACCGAAAACAATTATGTCGATAAACAATATTTTCCTTGTAAAAAGTTGTTAGAACATCTTGTGCATGTAGTAACATTAGAATAACACATATATGTGTATGTACATATCATAAAAGTAACATACAAATGGTATATGTGTACATATTCTAGAATATGAAAAATGGTTCAAAATGATAGAGACACGTGTCATCAAATCAACGGAACACATGTCTTATAAGTAAATAAGGTAATGACACATAAACCCATTAGGTGTCCATGTGTAGAAACATCTAAAGACCCCTAAGTAGACATGTGTCTACATCCTAAAGCATGCATGAAGATAAGGTAGACAAGTGTCCAAAATCAAATTACCAAACTAGCCTTAAAAACTACTATGTAAATGGTGGAAAAGTTCATTTTCATATCGTGCATTCACAAGTGAAAAACAATAATAAGAGAAAGAGTAGAAATTTGGGAGAAGCTAGAGGATAAATAGAAAATCAATGTATAATAACAAGGTGAGAAAAACTACTTAAGTTTATATGTTCATTTCATATTTTAAAGAAAAGTGGTGAGAATTACGAAGAAACGATAGAATCCGAATAACTGAAAATGACGTTTGGTATTTTGGGCATAACTTTTGTAATTATTGATGAAATTTCAATATTTTTATCAATTTGGAAAGCTAATTCAAAAGACTACAATTTTTTCCTTGGTCACTTTTTATAATTCAGCAGTTTAAATACCTGAAAACTGGACGTAAGGTCAGGTAAAAATCAGCCTGAAATGTAAATGTTAAAAATGCCTCATGATGTTAGAATGTGTATATTAAATTGATAAATTATTTTGAGGGTTTATTTTGATGATAATTAAGTGGAATAAAAGAGCTTCTTACTGTAGAAAATTTGTAGTCAAAATTTATTTTTATCATAGAGAAACAACACCAAGCATTTTGCCAAAAACAGGCAAAAATCCGATTTTTGGAACTTTTTATAGCACTTCAAAATGCTATCTTTTCTAATTATGGAAGCATGGAACCAAGCCAGAACCTTTTATAGTGCCCAAATACATTATAGTAAGCTGTTTTTAGTCTAAAATCATTATAAACCACTCAGAACTTGTCGTAGCATTACTAGAAGTGTTGTCTTTTTCTAAGATGATTAAGAAGTATTTTAAAAACGAATAGAACTTTTCATAGTATGACAAAAACGCTGTAATAGATATTTTGAGTATAAAACCATGTTAAACTGCTCCAAATCCTCCCAAATTTGGATAAGAGATTTGATGTGATATATAATAATAAGAAATGTTTAATATGACATTTGTTGTGACATTTGATGTGACATTTGATGTGACATATATTAATAAATATTTGATGTGACATTTGATTTGACATTTGATGTGACATTTGATTTTACATATAATAATAAATTTTGATGTGACATTTGATTTAACATATAATAATTATAATAATTACTTGATTTGACATATAATAATAATAATAAATGTTTGATGTGACATATGATGTAACATTTGATATGACATATAATAATAATAAATATTTGATGTGACATTTAAGGACATTTATGGTTGAGTAAGAAATTATTAGAGAGATATAAAGTCGGTTTGAGAATTGAAAATGAAGGAGTTTTTACCTAAGGAAGATAATCAGCATTTAAAATAAGAGATGTTTATCTTTTGAAAGGAAGTTCTATAAGAGATATATAGTTGTTTTGCAAAATAAAAGACTAGAACGTTCTAGGATGACAGAGAGGATAGCGTCCAGGCTTGGGTTTGGAAAATATAGTTTCCTGCTCTCCATGACTATCCTTAACTGATCCGACGAATGAGATGGTTAATTCAAAATTTAATTTGAAACTTAATTTGAAATTATTTGAAAAGTAATTTAACATTACTTTTGAGAATCGCTACATGATATAAAGAATATTTTGGAAGTAAATAATGATTTTAAATGTTTGGTGTAAAGAAGAACTACGTTGGCTTGATCCTATATCTAATTGCTTATTCCCTAATAAGATAAAGGTACATAGGCAGTCACAGGGGGTAGAGACGCATTTGCTTTATTAATAAAAATATTTTTGCTGTTATTACATTTTGTGTTGGCGTATCTTTCATGTTTTATCATTTAAGATGCACTGACGTTTCATCAAGAAAAGAAATAAAGTTGAATTTTAAACCCGAAATAATTTAAATGGTTTATATAAGTACATAATGGCTATCTAAGGTATTTTTAATGTATCAGAGAATAATTTTTATTTCGGTCAATAGCGCTATCATAAAATGGCAATTCGCTTATTTAAGTTATAAACTTTAAATGCTTATAACTTTTGGAATCTATATCAGATTTCCACCAAAAGAAGGTTGTTTAATTTATATTGAAAAAATCTTTCAAATAAGTGAAAGCAGATTTTTATTTCAGGATATAATTTTCGAGTTATGTTTCAAATTGTTTCGGAAAAGAACGTTGTAAGTGCAGTTATCGACCGTAACCATAAATAACTATTTTTAATGTTTTAAAAATATGGAAAAATATTGTAAAATTATTTTAAATTATTTAAGAGTGGTTTGAATTGGAAATTTTAAGTTTTGACTGGCATGAAAATCTGGGGTATCGAGTGTGCAAGAAAGAATATCGATGTCCATCTCGTCAGAGTTGCACAATGATAGATTTATGGTAATCATGTTTAAGTTCATACTCGAACAAATGAAATTTATATTATCTTTATTTAAAAAAAAATCATCCACGACATTTAGAGATGTTGTAAAATAAAATGGTAGCTGTCATTGTTTGTTTTTGGGATGCACGGGATTTTCGGCAATTTTGACTGGGTCCGAAATCTCGGGATGTTACAAGTGGTATCAGAGCTTAGGTTAGGTGCGTAAATAAATTATCACCTAAGATTAGAATATAATTTTAGAGATTTTGAAATAAAGTTATCTTAATTTGATAAATAAAGCCGAATAGGGTAAGGCACCATTCCTCTGACCAGGGTTACGAGTAGTATTTATTTTGTGTGTCTGACTTTGTTTCGTATTTAGACATATATGATTCTTTATCATGCACCATATAAAGAGGTTTAACAAAGTTGTAAGTGCATATAATAAGTTATAAAGTAGCGAGGGAATGAAGCGGCTTATAAAGGGAGGTATGTAGTAGCATGAAATGGGTGCAATGGAGTGGCTTAAACCGAATGTGGAATAACAACTTCTCGAGGAAGCAACTGAATGACCATGGGCAAACAAAATTGAAGAAGACCAAGAGGAGTGAATTGAATACTGCATACATGCAAAACCAAGCTGAGAATTTCTTTTACATAATAAGGTGTTAAAGTTGTTTAGCCCTGATGATGTTAGCTTAGCTGCTAAAAGATCTTTCAGCAATTCAGTGATAACTTTTGATTGCTTGATGGGATTAAACATAACTTATTGGGAAGCTAGATTAATTATCTATAATACTTACATCATATATATTTTGAAAATTTGAAATTTTGCTATCTCAAAACATTTTTGCAAACTAATTATGTAATTATTTTTTTAAAAAAGAAGAAGAGAGAAGGGGGTTTATATTTAAGTTGATTTTCGAAGTTGAGATTGTGGATTTTCCAAAAAGAAATGGTTATCCATGTGGGAGTAATGATTATAAAAAATTCTTTGAGAGTATACTTTGTTTATACTTAATAAATATTTATTTTTTGGATTATTTCATCAATGATGGATATTTTTGGATGATGTTGACGATGCGCGGTATAAGACAATAGATCTTGGGTAGTGCACTATTACTCTATGTTGGTATCGAGCCGAGTAGAGTACATCCTATTTGATGACGGGATGCCGGCACAATAGATCTTGAATAGTGCAGCTATTACTCTATGTTGGTATCGAGCCGAGTAGAGTACATCCTATTTGATGACGGATGCCGACTGCAATAGGATAAAATATCCTAAATTGAGTAGATTGGATCCACTTTGATGAATATGATCCTAGTTTTGACAAAAGATTTGTTTATAAAACTTATTTGACTAAATTAAAAATATTGATTAGAGTCTATTTTGAAAATATTTCTCTCTAGTACATTTTTATGGGTACTGCAATAAGGAGGATACAACATAATTGATGAGTTGACTTTAATGAATATAATCATTGAAGATATTATTTGAGATGTCTATTTTGAAAATATTACCCTCTGGTACATTTCGATAGGTACCACAATATGGGGAATACATCCTTACTTGATGATGATGAGTTGGATGAGCCGGTGTATGATGTATCTTTGGTCCATTTCGGTGGGTACCACACAAGAAAAGTATGCCTTTACTGGACGAATTGGCATTGAAAAAGGGAGAGCTCTGGAATCTATGCCAAATTGAGTGTATACTCATAGTAAGAAGACTAGGTATCGATGTGGGTTGCGAAGAACAAGATCCTAAATTTGAAGCTATGGCATGCCTGATCCAGTAATAGCTTGCAGGAGTAACAGAATATTAAAAGGTTCGAATCGTATAACATTCAGGTATGATTTCAATTTGTGAAATTATTTTGAAAGTATAATTTCAAGAAAATTTCCTGGATACATAGAGTTTTGTTCATGGAATATTTGGTTTTCTATTGATTAAGTATTCAATAGAATTTCGGGGACGAAATTTCTTTTTAGGAGGAAAGAATGTAACAACCCGAAAACTTCGGGTAGTAAATATTTAAATATTGAGGTTATTTAAATATTTAAATCTTGTATTTAATGGTCTTATAACCATGATTAAATCTCTTTATAAATAACAATTAAAAATGAGAAAAATATGTTGTTGAATTTTTGATTACGAAGATAAGCAGTTCAAAGAAATATCGATAATGTGACCGAAAACAGTTTTGTCGATAAACAACATTTTCCTTGTAAAAAGTTGTTAGAACATCCTGCGTATGTAGTAACATTAGAAGAACACATATATGTGTATGTACATATCATAGAAGTAACATAAAAATGGTATATATGTACATATTCTAGAATATGAAAAATGGTTCAAAATGATAAGGACATGTGTCATCAAATCAACGAAACACATGTCTTATAAGTAAATAAGGTAATGACACATAAACCCATTAGGTGTCCATGTGTAGAAACATCTAAAGACCCCTAAGTAAACATGTGTCTACATCCTAAAGCATACATGAAGATAAGGTGGACAAGTGTCCAAAATCAAATTACCAAACTTGCCTTAAAACTACTATATAAATGGTGGAAAGGTTCATTTTCATATCATGCATTCACAAGTGAAAAACAACAATAAGAGAAAGAGTAGAAGTTTGGGAGAAGCCTAGAGGATAAGTAGAAAATCAAGTTACAATCACAAGGTGAGAAAAACTATTTAAGTTTATATGTTCATTTCATATTTTGAAGAAAAGTGGTGAGAATTACGAAGAAACAATAGAAGCCGAATCATTGAAAATGACGTTTGGTATTTTAGGCATAACTTTTGTAATTATTGATGAAATTTCAATATTCTTATCAAATTGGAAAGCTAATGCAAAGGGCTACAACTTTGTCCTCGGCCACTTTTTTCTAATTCGGTCGTTTGCAACATCTGAAAACTGGACGTAAGGTCAGGTAAAAATCAGCCCGAAATGTAAATGTTAAAAATGCCTCATGATGTTTGAATGTGCATATTAAATTGATAAATTATTTTGATGGTTTCTTTTGATGATAATTAAGAAGACTAAAAGAACTTCTCACTACAGAAAATTTGGAGTCAAAATCTAAATTTATCATAGAGAAACAACACCAAACATTTTGCCAAAAAGGCAAAAATCTGATTTTCGGAACTTTTTATAGCACTCCGAAATGCTATATTTTCTAATTATGAAAGCATGGAACCAAGCCAGAACCTTTTATAACGCCCAGGAACGCTATAAAAATGTGTTTTTAGTCCAAAATCATTATAAACCACCCAAAACTTGTCGTATCATTATTGGAAGCGCTGTCTTTTTCTGAAATGATTAAGAAGTACTTTAAAAACAAACAGAACTTTTCATTGCGTGACAGAAACGCTGTAATATATATTTTGAGTATAAAACCATGTTAAACTACTCCAAATCCTCCCAAATTTGGATGAGACATTTGATGTGACATATAATAATAAGAAATGCTTAATGTGACATTTGACGTGACATATAATAATAATAAATGTTTGATGTGACATCTGATGTGACATTTGATTTGACATTTGATGTGACATATAATAGTAATAAATAATTGATGTGACATTTGATTTGATATATAATAATAATAAATATTTGATGTGACATATCATGTGACATTTTATTTGACATATAATAATAATAAATATTTGATGTGACATATCATGTGACATTTGATTTGACATATAATAATAATAAATGTTTGATGTGACATATGATGTAACATTTGATATGACATATAATAATAATAATAAATATTTGATGTAACATTTGATGTGATATTCGAGGATATTTATGATTGAGTAAGAATTTATTAGAGAGATATAATGGTGGTTTGAGAGTTGACAATGAAGGAGTTTTTACATAAGGAAGATGATCAACATTTAAAATAAAAGATGTTTATCTTTTGAAAGGAAGTTCTATAAGAGATATAGATGTTTTGCAAAATAAAAGACTGGAACGTTCTAGGGTCATAAAGAGGATAGTGTCTAGGCTTAGGTTTGGAAAATATAGTTTCCTGCTCTCCGTGGCTATCCCTTACTGATCCGACGAATGGGATGGTTAATTCAAAATTTAATTTGAAACTTAATTTGAAGTTACTTGAAAAGTAATTTAAGATTACTTTTGAGAATCTCTACATGATATAAAGAGTATTTTGAAAGTAAATAATGATTTTAAATGATTTGTGTAAAGAAAAACTACGTTGGCTTGATCCTATGTCTAATTGCTTATTCCCCAATTAGATAAAGGTACGTAGGCAGTCACAAGGGGTAGTGACACAGCTGCTTTATTAATAAAAATACTTTTGCTGTTATTACATTTTGTGTTGGTGTATCTTTCATGTTTTATCATTTAAGATACACTGACGTTTTATCAAGAAAAGACATAAAGTTGAATTTTAAACTCGAAATAATTTAGAGGGTTTATATCAGTACATAATGGTTATCTAAGGTATTTTTAACGTATCAGAGAATAATTTTTATTTCGGTCAAAATAGCGCTATCATAAAATGGCAATTCGCGTATTTAAGTTATAAACTTTAAACACTTATAACTTTTGGAATCTGTATCAGATTTCCACCAAACGAAGAACGTTTGATTTATATTACAAAATCTTTCAAATGAGTGAAAGCAGATTTTTATTTTGGGGTATAATTTTCTAGTTATGTTTCAAACCGTTTTGGAAAAGGGCGTTGTAAGTGCAGTAATCGACCGTAACCATAAATAGTTATTTTTAATATTTTAAAAATATGGAAAAATATTGTAAAATTATTATAAATTATGTAAGGGTGGTTTGAATCAAAAATTTTAAGTTTTGACTGACATGAAAATCTGGGGTATCGAGTGTGCAAGAAAGAATATCTATATCCATCTCGTCAGAGTTGCACAATGATAAATTTACAGCAATTGTGTTTAAATTCATACTCGGACAAATGAAATTTATATTATCTTTATTTTAAAAAAAATTCATCTAGGGAATTTAGAGATGCTGTAAAATAAAATGGTAGCTGTCATTGTTTGTTTTTGGGAAGCACAGGATTTTCGGCAATTTTGACTGGTCCAAAATCTCGGGATGTTACACTATATTATAGTATTGAAAGAGGATTTTCATGTATCAAGCATTTTTGACTGCATAAGAAACCTCACCCATGTGTGAGTTTGCATTGTGTGTGTGCCGGAGACCTTATGTTAGTTTCATTTTTCAAAAAGTCATTGCGAATTTCTATGCACTGGTATTCACATGGAGTAAACCCGTTCCGTATTAGCGGTGTGGTCCGGTGAATTACCTAACTTTAAATAAACCCTAAAAACAAATATTTTGAGTTCACACATCAATCCCGTGATTGACCTGGAGTTTATTGCTTCCACACCTAAATTCTGGGTGCCCATAATTTTTGTACGGGCTGCCTAGCAGTTTGGTTCGCAGATTTAGTCTTGAAGTTGGTTGGAGCAGGATGCTGGTTTAGCTGGAGCTATTATATCTTGGAGCATGCATATTCTTCCGCTGAGTTTAGTATATTTTCTGCTGTGTAATTGATGTACTCTGATGTTTCTCTGGTAACTCTGATGTAATATTATTGTAATGATAATGGAAAAGTTTTTTTTTATTTTGTGCAAATGTGTAAGTACCCCTGCTAACTGGCTTTTTGGTCCGGTTCTCAGGAGAGCATCAGACATGCTCAACTCAACGTATCTCGAGAAGCTGAGGCCGAAAAGGAGCACATATGTGAAGAAAACAGGACCAAGAAGGGGCTACTCCACTTGTAACTTCGCGACATCCAGAAGACATCCGAGAACCAAGGCCTCGAACCCCGAATGAGCCACGAGCCTCAACCACCTGGTCCCGGGATCCTCGCGCCCCTTGGAAGGACCTCACCCAGGCATGACGCGGAATTCGCACCCATGCCTGGGTTCGAAATTTCCAACCCAGTGGGTGCGAGATCTCGAGCCCAGCGGGTGGGAAATCTTGCACCCATGGCTGGGTTCGAGATTCCGAGCCCAACGGGTGCGAAATCTCGCACCCATGCATGAGTTCGAGATTCCGAACCCAGGGGGCAAGATTTCCCACCCACGGTGGCGGGTTCGAATTTTCTGCATGTGGTCCCTATTTCTACCTTATCCTACCTACTTCTACCTACTACCACTCCTATAAATAGATCATGGCCTCACACTTCAAGGGGTTGGATTTTCTTCACTTGAGACCTTCCTAGAGCTCCATGAACTCCATTAATGGCATCTCCTATTTGAGGAAGAAGGAGAATTAAATATTCTTTTTCCCTAATACCTAGCATATGGAAATTACAAAAGTGAATGTAATGAGCATGGCTCTACCTTGTAATTCTTAAGTGATTAATAAAAATTCAACATCCTTCCAAAGTGGACGTAGGCCTAATCCGCAGCCGAACCCTTATAAATTCTCGTGTCATTTACCACTTTCTCTTACTTAGTCTTGCGACCAAATTAACTATTCCTAGTAATAGGAATCTTTGGTGTTTACGACATTTTTTGCCGTCAACATTTGGTGCTTTCACTGAGAATTCGAATTCAAGATTTGCATCTTTCTTCCACATTATCATCTCGACTTCGACAGGCTTAAGGTTCCTTGCCCAGCCTGCTGTCGAGTCTGCTTATGATGGTAAAAATGTCAAAGAACGCAATTGTCAGCTCTTCAGCCACAGCCGAGGCCGGTACCTCCCAACAACCTCAACCGGTAGATGTCCCGGCCCCTAACGAAATCGTCCTTCCTGTTTTGCACCCCGAAGTGCCTGCTACCCAAGCTCAAATTTGCGTGCTTAATGAAAGATATGAGAACACCGCGGTCGAGCTTAACCAAGCATTAAGGGATAACATCGGTCTAATGCGCCAACTTCAAGAAAGTCGACGCATCGTCCCTCAGCTTCAATTGGCTTGGAACAATGCTCGATCCCGACCAAATGCATCGAAAACTTCCTCTTCCGAGTCAAGGGGCCCACACCAAAGGAGAAGATTCACCCTCATCAACAATGTCACCGCTCGCACCAGTGCCCTCGATAACGGTAACGGTCATGCCAACGGGAATGAGAACGGCGACCAAACTATAGTCACATATAGCGAGGGTCACATTATCGAGACCGCTCCCACTTGATTATCAATGACGGACCCGATCCTACAAACCAACATCTTCTCGACACAAGCCAACGGTCGCTAATCAGGGTGAAGGGCCCGCTATCCCAATGGCCCGCGCAACTGTAGAACAGGACCCGCATCACCTTGCTCCACCTCAACGTCCACACCAAGACCCAATCATAAATATCGAGGACATAGACGAAGACGATCCAGACATCCATCGTAGAAGACGACCTCGCAACAGGACCCCGGAGCCACATCAAAATCCGTGGATCCCAATGGCGGATCCCCATCCAACGTACCTTCCCGACATGATATGAAGGGTCATGAGGGAAATGCGAGGGCACGCACACGGCACATGGAAAGCCCATATAAGCGTAACCCCTTCACGAGAAGAGTAAATGAGGCCGAATGGCCGAGGCGATTTAGCATGCCACAAATGCTGCTCTACGATGGTACCACTGGTCCTTGTGCCTTCTTGAATCGCTATGAATGGCAAATGGACTCGAGTCGGGGTGACAATCCAGCCAAATGTAAATGCTTCCCGGTCTTCCTGTCTGGTACTACTTTACTTTGGTTCTTGCGCCTCCCTCTCGATTCCATTAACAACTTCGGACAACTAGCAGCAGAGCTGGTCAAGCAATTCAGGGTGCACATTCCAACTCCGAAGAATGCCCTCACTTTATCTAACCTATATCAGAGGCCCACCGAGTCGCTTAGAAGCTAGCTTTCCCGGTTCAGCACAGCTCTCACCGAGGTCGAGGATCTATATCCTCGCACTATACTCTTTCAACTAGCGAAAGGTGTCCTCCCTACTTCAGAGTTCGGGGCCTGGATCGATCGAAAATTGCCCAAGAGCCTCGACGCCTTCTATGAGAAGGCAGATCAATACTTGTGCCAAGAAGAAGCCAGATGGAATCGGCTCTCCGCCACAAGTCATCCTAATGATCCCCAAGCGGATACTGCCAATAATCACTTCAGAGGTAGGCGAGGCGGGGAGCTCTTCGACCAAACAGGGGGCAGGCCCCCAAAGGCAAAAACCAAACAATGGCAGGCCGGATGGACGAAACAACAGGCAAGCCTCAACAGAATTAAGAAAGCCCGGCCCTCGCCAAGCTTTCGATACCTTCATCCCGTTGAATGAAGACATAGAGACAATCTACTTGGAAACGTATAACACCTTGCCATACAAGAAGCCGCACGTCAGAGAATCAACTGACCGCGAGAAGAACACCAGGAGGTATTGTCGGTACCACGACGTGTACGGGCATGGCACCAACGAATGCCGCCAACTTAGGGATGCAATCAAGAAACTTATTAGTGAGAAACGACTCGAGCAATATGTCCAAGAACCCTTTCCCCCTAAAGCAAACTCGCAGCCTCCAGTGCCAGCTCCACAGACGACTACCAAGGGAGCTCTAGGACCATCTAATCCAAGACGGGGAATCATGATCAACACCATATGTGGCGGACCCTACCCCACACATGACAACTTTCAAAAAATGGAGGAATATGTGAGTTCCATAAAATATGCTACTTACTAAGCCTGCTCCGCTCTCCCTGAGTCCATCCCATCCAAATTACAAAAAAACATGCGGGACGATATCGTCTTCCGAGAAAGAGAGTCGACAGGGGTGGAAATCTCGACCACCGATCCATTAGTCATCACTGCCCAGATCGGTGCCGCTTCCGTTCAGAAGGTTTTAATCGACTTAGGGAGCTCAGTCAACATCATCTTCAAGGCCGCCTACGACCAGATGAAATTAGAAACAAATGACTTGAAGCCATGTCACGCCGCAGTTCACGGCTTCAATGGGGCCTTTAGTTCCCCCCAGGGATGATCGACCTACCTGTACAACTGGGCGAGGGGGACCGAAGCCGAGTTCGAATTCTCACATTCATGGTCATAGACATCGAATCCCCCTACAACGCTTTTCTAGGGCATCCCTTTCTCACCAAGTTTCGAGTTTACATGGCACCATGGTCTCTTTTAATGAAATTCCCGACGGAAAATGGGATCAGAACCGTCAAGGGCGACCAAGTAAGCACCAGGGAATGTTACGCAATAGAATGGAAGAATGCATGCAATAAGGAAAATGGCAAAGCCGTGCCCGCTCCTTCTTGCACCAAGAACGTCTCTGCATAGCAATCAACGGCGTCTGGTCTTAGCTCAGGCACCGCTCCTGTCTTTCCCGATGACCTCGACCCATGGAAGGACGAAGAACCCGAATACGAGAGGGCTACCCCGGTCGAATCCATAGTGGACGTTCCCGTCAACCTCGATGACTCAACAAGGGTGTTGAAGGAAGGGTCACAACTCCATCCAGCAATTAAAGAAGATATCATATGCTTCCTGAAAGCCAATTTAGATGTGTTTGCATGGACTCACTCCGACATGAAAGGCATCGACCCCGCAATTGCTTGCCATTCCCTTGGCTTAGATCCTAGAATGCCTCTAGTCAAACAGAAGCGCCGTTTTTTTAGAGCCAGAGAGGTCCAAGGCACTCGAAGAAGAGGTAGACCGTTTGCTCAACAATAACTTCATCCGCGGAGCTGACTATCCTGAATGGGTTTCCAATCCAGTTCTGGTTAAGAAAACCAACGGTAAATGGCGAACATGCATCGACTTCTCCGATCTGAACATGGCATGCCCCAAGGACAACTTTCCACTCCCGAAGATCAACCGATTAGTCGGCTCAACCGCTAGATATCAGCTACTATCTTTCATGGACGCCTACTCAGGCTACAATCAGATCCCGATGAGCCTCCGCGACCAAGACCATACCTCTTTCATAACCGACCTCGGGCTCTTCTGCTACCGTATTATGCCCTTCGGCCTTAAAAATGTCGGCGCCACTTATCAACGAATGGTTAATCGACTTTTTAAAAATCAAATTGGAAAGTCCGTGGAGGTGTATGTGGACGATATCCTGGTAAAGTCTAAAATATCAAGTGACAACGTCCACGACCTTCCCGAAATGTTTGGTGTCCTTCGCCAGTACGACATGAAACTCAACCCCCTGAAATGCTCCTTCGGAGTCACCTCGGGAAAATTCTTGGGTTTCATTGTCAATTCATGGGGCAACGAAGCTAACCCAGAAAAAATCCAAGCTATTCGGGACATCCAAGTCCTCGTGAACATCAGGGATGTTCGAAGTCTTAATGAAAAGGTCACCGCTTTAAGTCGGTTCATCTCTAAGGCCACCGACAAGTGCATCCCCTTCTTCGATTTACTTCGAAAAGGGAAACACAACTTCGAATGGTCCTCCGAATGCGTCTCCGCATTCAAGGAACTTTTGGATCACTTAGAGCGACCATCTATCCTCTCTAAGCCTACAGACCATGAGGACTTATATATTTACATGGCTATTTCTACGCAGGCAACCAGCTCGGCACTAATACGCCTCGAAGACTGCACGCAACGACCCGTCTACTATATCAGCAAACGGATAACAAGGGCAGAGAAGAACTACCCGAAGCTAGAGAAGCTAGCATTCTACTTATTGATTTCCTCTAGAAAGCTCCGATTATACTTCCAGTTGCATCCCATAAAAGTTTTCACTAACCAACCACTGCGTCCGGTTCTACAACGACCCGAGGCGTCAGGACGATTATTAAAGTGGAGCATCGAGTTAAGCCAGTTCGAGATAACTTTCATCCCCCGATGAGCCATCCTCGGCCAAGCTCTCGCAGATTTCATCGTGGAATTCACAACCCCCGAGTAGGATCCCATAATGAACGCCGGAACTCCCGATGCCAAGTGGAAATTGTTTGTAGACGGCTCCACTAACAGAAAATGCTCCGGGGCCGGAGTCGTGCTCATCACCCCTAAATAACTCCTGATGTATTACGCGTTAAGGCTAAATTTCTTTGCTACTAACAACGACGCGGAGTACGAAGCCTTAATCGCTGGGCTTAGAATGCGATCAAACTCAAGCCGGAGACCGTCCACATCTTTTCCGATTCACAACTTATCGTCTGATAGTACTGGGAGAGTATCAAGCGAAAGAGGGACGGCTTGCCCAGTACTGGGCCCGTGTTCAGGGGTTACTCGTTTACCTTGAGCATTTCACCATTACCCATATTCCACGTGAGAAAAATGAGAAAGCAGATTCCCTCGCCAGAATGGCAAGCTCCGAAGATCCGCAACTTAACGGATTCTCCCCGGTTGAAGTCCTCTACTCTCCGAGCATCAAGCAAGGGCAAGACTAGACGATCATGAGCACCGAACCCGAGCCCGAGTCCTGGATGACGCCGATCAGAAATTACCTGTAGCACGGGTCCTTCCAAAGCACTATAAGGAAAGGCGCGTGCTCACCCGCCAGTCGGCCCGTTACCTTCTTATGGACGGAGTACTCTACTGCAGAGGTTACCCCGTTCCCTTGCTCCAGTGCGTAGCTCACAACGATGCCCTCTGAGTGTTAAGCAGTGTGCATGAAGGCGAATGTGGGGATCACACTGGCGGGCAGACCCTAGCCAGAAAGATTCTTAGACATGGTTATTACTGGCCCACGCTCGATCACGACGCCGCGGACTACGCTCGCAAGTGCGATAAGTGCCAACGCTTCTCCAAAATTCCAAGAGCCCCGCCTACCGAATCATCTCAAATGTTCAGCCCATGGTCGTTCGCCATGTGGGGAATCGACATCATCGGAACTCTTCCAATGGCCAGAGGAGGGGCACGATACACCGTCGTCGCAGTGGACTATTTCACCAAGTGGGCTGAAGCTCTCGCCACCATTACCACAAAGAAAACGATCAACTTTGTTGTCCGCAACATCATTACCCACTATGGAGTGCCTCAAGCTATCATCTCTGACAACGACACTCAATTCGAGAGCACCAAGTTTAAAGCCTTCTCCAGCGCCACGACTTCGACAAGAGATTCACAATGGTGGCTCATCCTTAAGCCAATGGACAAGTCAAGGCGGTTAATAAGGTCATCAAATCTATCATCAAGAAACTTCTGGAAAAGGCCAGGGGCATGTGGGCAGACGAACTTCCTCTAGCTCAATGGGCTTACCGCACCACCCACACGACAGCAACCGGTCATACTCCTTTCGCCCTCGCATACGGATCTGAAGCCGTCATCCCCATTGAGCTCAAGCTTCAATCCCATCGAGTCACGTACTTCGATCCAAAACCGAACCAAGATTTACTTCTGGGATCATTCGACCTGTTGGCAGAGAAAAGGAACGAGGCCGATATCAGAGCCGTCGCCCAACGACAACGAGTAACCCGATACTTCAATTTCAGGGTTCGCCGCAAGGACCTCAACATCGACGACCTTGTTCTTAAGAGGGTTTTTCTCCTGCCAACGGGTCTCGTACCTTGCTGGGAAGGCCCGTACTCCATACATCGGAAGCTCAGCGATGGAACCTTCAGGCTTGCCACCGTCGATGGAGCCTAACTCCCAAGGGCATGGAACAGCGAACACCTCTGCCACTACTTTACATAACTCAGTTTACGGCCGCTTATGCTTTTCAAACAATGTTCTGTTTTTTCAGAAATCTAAGGCATTGTTAAGGCCACTAATGCCAAAATTATTAGTAGAAATTATGTTCAATTTCCTATCTCCTTGTTGTTTACTTCTCATGTAACACGTCTTATTTTCCAGTAACCATCTCAATTCACGCCAACGACCGCTGCATCGGCACATTGAGCACGGGAGCCGGCGCGGCCATTTCAATTTCTAGGCAACATCGAGTCAGAAACACTGGGCTACGACCAGCACCCCGAGCACAGGAGCTGGCAATGCTACTCGAATCACCGGCCCGTAGCGCGATCGAGTCTAAATAACTGCTAACTCGAACCCCGGCCCAGTGCTGAGGCCGAGGATAAATCGTTTCGCGTCCTAGTCTAGGAGGCTTAGCACCACTTAGCAACCGACTAAGATCGATGAAAATCTCTCTTTGCCGGTTGCGGGTGCCGGTCGAATCTTGGCGCAACACCAAGACCGACCTTAAATCATTTCTTCCTCTTAGCTCTCAAGGCTAGGGGCAGCCCGTGGCCACGATTAGATCTTACTAGCTGATGATCAGAGCTGAAAACTATGCCGGTGAATAAACAACGTCTGGCGGCTCGCTTCAACCCGATGAATGATGGAAGAGCCACCTACCTTGTGGATTGTACAATGAGACGCCCTACACCTGCGCTATACTTGGGTTTAACCCTGGGCCACCCAAAATAGCAGGTGCATAGTCTGGTTTCGCAAACTACGGGTTCCCTGAGCTGAGGGGAGCTCACTGAAACCAGCGCTCTACCTCACCTCTCTAGAATAATTTACCCAGAGACGACCCCTAATCGCTTTTGTGGAAAGTGCAATGATAAGTAAGTTTATGCAAGTACAGGACGCTGGAAAACATAAAAAGAACATCCGAACACTTGACATAAAAGGCGACCTTTACTAATTAATTTTTCTTTCACACACACACGCTAAACAAACTACGTGTCTAACACTTCTACTTTCTAATGATAGGGTGTACATGAGAACCACACTGTGTCTTAGAAAACTAAAAGCGAGGGTCGTACTCGCGTAAAGTATCGGCCTACACTACCAAAACAACGGTAACCTCTACTTAGGCTACTAACACTAATCGTGTCTTTTTTCTTTTGCTTGTTCCTTTTTGCAGATTCAGCACGTGATGGTTCGTCACCAGCACCAGACCTCTTTCGACCAGATCCTCTTCTGCTCGATCGACCCTTCGAGGGAGAAACCGACTCATGAGTGACAGAGAGACGACGAGCCCCCGCACCATCACCGCTAGAAACCTCTGTGACATCAGTAGTAACAGTACGTGGCGTAGGCACGGGGACATTCCCAACGGCAGGATCTGCGATAGCCTCGCTTTCTACGGGATCTCCTTCCCTTCCCGCTCAGCCCTCTCCGTCTCCTCCACCTTCTCATGCTGGGCCACCATCTTGGCCTCTTGAGTAGCCCCTATAGCCGACATCATGGGCACATCGGCGTCCACTGAACCTCTGGCCAGGGCACTTTGTCCGTTGACCACCTATCCTTCCTCGTTGAGAATGTCCACCATGCTAGGAGTTACTCTTATGTCAGAAAAGGTGTCAAGTTGGTTGCCGCCCTCTCCAGCCTATGTCCTTATGAGGCCCGACCCAGTTTCAATCACTTGGATGATCACAAGGGCAGGATCCGCTGCCGTCGTAGACTTAGGAGGAACTACATAGCAAAGACACAACCTTTTTAGTCCATAAATTCGGTAATAACTTCATCCTCAGGGATGCAGGGTAAAAGGAGGTTACCTATGGTCAAGGGGGCGTAGGAATGATAGGAAGGGTGCCTGCAGTGATAGGTAAGGGACTGGTATTACCCAGTGCCGGGATGTCGGGATTGTACTCGATAGTGGTTTGGGCCAAAGCCTCAGGGCCACTCACCATAGCAGACCCGAGGGTCCAGGGGCTGATAAGAACCCCCCCCCCCCCCGGCAAATGTTTCTGTCACCACCACGCTATCGGTTGGCATGAACTCCCCCTTTTACATAGTGAGCCAACCTTTCATTCTCGACATCCTCTCGCAACAATCTCCTTCCTTCCTCCAGCTTCTCGCGTTCACCACTTTCCAAAAGAACATTTGCAAGCTGACGCTCATCTAATGTGCTTACATCCACTTGACGCAAGAAGGCCTCGTAAGGAATCAACCTCTCCCAAGTTCTAGAAAGCTCGCGGGGATAGTCTTCGACCCACGAAATCCCTCGGAATCTCAAAGCCTTGACGTATATACTATGAATGCTTTACTCGAAGGAGGACCTAACGCGAAACTCTGCATCTCTCAACTGCTCCCTCAGTAGTTCTATCTCCCTTAAATATTCAGCCTTTATACCCTCGGACTCACTCAACACATCCCTGTTTCTAGCCTTGGCATCTTCCTTCGCCTTTCTCAACACCTCAAGCTGCCATTTCAACTCGGTGACTTCGGCATTCTCAGCACGCAACCTCTCATTTTCCTCCCCCAAAGCAGCGTTATTATTCTGGATTTCAGTGATCCTTGCATTTTCTTTCTCCAAAACGTCACACGCTTGCTTTAGATCAGCTTTGTCCTTCCTTAGTGTTGTAACCACGATGGCTTTATAATTCGAGAGGGTATGATCCGACTCTCTACAATGTGTCGTAAGCCTGCGTCATCTCAGCTGCAACGACAGAGCTAATGTTAAGGGGTCTGATAGTGTGTAAAAAAGAGCTTACAATGTGGGGAACGACATACCTATCTTCTAGTTCAAAGCTTCGACGGTGGTCTGCCCGACATCAATAGTCGACCTCTGATCAACGAGCTGCCAATTCTTCTTTTTGATCAGCTCCGAGAGCTCGAGGGAATACTTGGTACACTCATTGGTCTTGTGATATGAGGCTTTTAGATGCATCCACACCTCCCCAGACTCTCTTCCAGGAACTGGACGGAGGTCGGGGACGAATCTCAACTCATCAAAGTAGTGCCGGGGGAAATGATGTTTCAGGAACGCTCTTGGCTCCTCTATGGACAGCTCTTGAAACTGAGGCTCTGTCAAGTCTGGCACCTCTATCTTGGTCTCTCCCCCCAGCCTCGGCTGGCCAAGAGGTGCTTCCTTTTCCCTAGCAAGATGAACAGGAGCCGAAGGAGCGACCGATGGGGGAGCTATCGAAGGCAAAGACCGAGATCCACCCACATTGAGCCGAGTGTCTCACACGGACACGTGGATAGGAGGAGGAGGAGGAGGAGGAGATCACCTAGATTGAACCCGGTCTCGATGACCGCTGCCTTGTTCTAACGAAGGTGGAGCACCACACAAGCTGGCGGATCTTAGGAATCCCTCGAAAGAAGAACTCTAGAGGGGCTGGCGATCCCCGTGCCCATAACTTTGTCCGCCACGTCCTCCTGCCATGACATCTGCCAATGGAACAAGTCGAAGTTAGTCAAGTAATTCACGTGGGAAAACATCTATGCTATGCAGTGTTATGGATGTATGCCCTAAGTGTTCTCTCAACAGACCAGATCGTGGTCCGACCAAGGGAATTGGCCCCTCAGCAGCGCAAGTAAGTTCATCCAGGCTTGTCGTGTTGTTTGTTCATGGAGTCACTACTAAAGCAAGTCCCTTTAAACCATCAAACTGGCCCGTGGGTTCGAGCGAGCCCGTGGTCCCTGAGTAAGTCACAGGAGACTGCGGTCCAACCAACGCTCCTTCCCTCTCCCCTGTTGTAGGCGGGATGAGAGTGCTCGGCAACCCCTCATCTCTGGCAACCTCCTCTTGACCATGAACCTCGCCTCCGCGCACATCTCCTTGAGGCAGAGCGGCCCTTTGCGATTCTCCTCCCATTGGGGGTATTTTTATCTTCCGCCCGCTAGGGTAGGACCCGCCACAACTCCTTCCTTTGGCACAATAATGGCAACCACGGGCCTGATCATAGCCCAGTTGTTCGGTAGCAAACCAATGCGAAGGAGGCGATCCTGACTTATCACGGTGCTGGTATCGCGGAGATTCTCTGGTATCGCCCGCAAAGCATTGAGGCGTTGCCGATATTCGTCTCCAGTAGGCGCCTTTGGATTTCCTGTTATATCCCATTCAAAGCCATGAATAAAGGAAGGAATCCTAAAGTTACGGCGAGGAACGGAGTTAGAGAGACACTTACTTTCCTCAATCCACCTTCTGGCAAATCCGGGAGGGCAGCTAACGAAGAACCACTCGTGCTTGAACACGGACAGCCTGGGCCATGTCCCGACAAAGAATTTTATGGCAGCCATCGCTTCCAGAGACCATTGAGAATGGGAGGCAGCAATCGTTTTCCTTAAGTGGAAGAAGTATCGAATATCTTCCTAGTGGGCTCCCTGTTCAAAAACTCGCAGAAGAGAATGCAAGTCCTCAGGAGAGAAGAATAAGCATTGGGGTGTAGCTGGGATGGCGCGAGACGGAAGTAGAACAACATGTCTCAGATGAAGTTATTGGCCGGGGCCACGGACCCAGCAAGGCAAGCTTGACGGTTCCAGGCAGTAAGGCCTTCGGGCGGCACATAAGCTCTGCCATCTCTCCCGGGGGCAGGGCATCATCCACCGATATGTTAAATCGCACTGCCATTTTCCTGAGCGCAGTAGCATCCAGGCACGATGGTGCTGAATCGATGATATTCTCCAAAATCACTGCATCAAACAGCATGTCCGGAGCTATTGAAGGTACGGACTCATCCTCGTCCATGATATCTACATTCCTAGCCTCTTCAGTTACGACTGGGGAATATTATCGCTCAGGTTGCTCCCTGTGCTCAGACGCTTCGGGCGAGCTGGTCGAAGTCGAATGAGAAGGAGTCAATCCTTCGGTGGTCTCAAGCTCACTGCCAGACGAGCTACCTCCAGGGGTAGGGTCGGATGTTTGTAAGGCGGCCCGGGAAGCCTCGGTTTCCATAGTCTTTCTGGTCCTTGGTCTGGTTTGCATCTTTAGTTATACTTTAACGTATCAGTGTTAGAACGGACAGTATATTGACTTGTACCCCTCGTGTTGCAGACAACTAATATGTGCGAGAAATGCTATGCAAAAATAAGCTACGTAAAGAAAGTCTAGAACAATTCGAAACAGTCCAAGTCCAAGTCCTAGTCCGATTGTATGCTATATCCTATGTGAACAACCCTAAAACCCCGCTCGTGCGGTTAACGACTCATGCATCAAAACTAAGTATGCAAATCCAGATACAAGTATTCAGAAATCAAAATCCATCGGCGTGACAAATTTGATGCCCAACACATAAAAGGCCATGCCCCAAACCATGACGGGCTCAAAATTTTGAGCTCCAGGTTCGAAATTTCGAACCCAGAAGGGTTCAAAATTTTGAACCAAACTGGGTTCGAAAATTCAAGCCCCTCCAGGTTCGAAATTTCGAACCCAGACAAAGGCTCGAGGATTCGAACCTACAAGGCTCAGAGTCCGAACCCAGAAGGGTTCGACGCTTCGAACCCCCAAGTTCGAAGATTAAAACGCATGTGGGTTCGTGACTTCGAACCTGGTGGGTTCGAAAATTCGAACCCACTGAGTTCGAGAATTCGAACCCATAGGGGGGTTCGAGGCGTCGAACCTGGCTAGGGTCGAAAAATTGAACCCACGAGGTCTCCGCTGTGGCCCTTCAACCTCCTCCCCTTCTCACCACCTCATGTCAAGGTCTCACCTAATTCGGTTCGAAATTTTTGGGTCTGAAGTTATCGAGTTCGAAGCTTTCAGCAATGGCAGCTAGAGAAAGAAAAATTAGGAGGAAGAAAAGTGAGGGGGGCCTATCTATAAAAGGAAAAAGGGTCCCTTCATATTCCGGTACGGGTTCGAAATTTCCGAACCCACTGGGTTCGAAATTTCGAACCTTAAGGGGTTCGAAAATTCAAGCCCCATGGGTTCGAAATTTCGAACCCCCAGGTTTTGGTATCCCAAACCACTGGGCTCGAAATTCCGACCCCACTAGATTTGAAATTTCGAGCTTACGGGTTTGAAAGTTTCCAAAACAAAAAAATATGACGATGGTGACGATGGTCGCACCTTAGGATCGGGAACGCTGCGACACGCTGCCTCGTGCACATCTTTGCACGCGCGCATGCCAACTCCTGCGTATCCATGGAGACTACGCACTGCGGACACTTAATGATTTGAGCACGACCCATCCTCCAAACAACGGCTCATCTGCACCGCCAAGGGGAATGAGCCCCATAGATAACACCTATTTACCATTTGAATTACAGGAAAAATAAACAGCTTCGCCACTACGTCAATCTACGCAAAGCACATCATGTCAAAGACAGCGGGTGCGAAATCTCGTACCCATGGCTGGGTTCGAGATTCCGAGCCCAACGGGTGCGAAACCTCACACCCATGGCTGGGTTCGAGATTCCGAACCCAACGGGGCGAGATTTCCCACCCGCGCCTGGGTTCCAAATTTCAAACCCACCGGGTTCGAAATTTCGAACCCAGGGGACTTGAAATTTCGAACCCATGCCCCGGTTCGAAATTTTGAGGCGTGCGGGTGTTAGTTTCGAATTTCCTGCATGTGGTCCCTATTTCTACCTAATCCTACCTACTCCTACCTACTCCTACTCCTATAAATAGCCCATGGCCTCACACTTCAAGGGGTTGGATTTTCTTCACTTGAGACCTTCCTAGAGCTCCATGAACTCCATTAATGGCATATCCTATTTGAGGAAGAAGGAGAACTAAATATTCTTTTTCCCTAATACCTAGCATATGGAAATTATAAAAGTTAATGTAATGAGCATGGCTCTACCTTATAATTCTTGAGTGATTAATAAAAGTTCAACATCCTTCCAAAGTGGACGTAGGCCTAATCCGCGGCCGAACCACTATAAATTCTCGTGTCATTTACCACTTTCTCTTACTTAGTCTTGCGACCAAATTAAATAGGAATCATTGGTGTTTATGACATTTTTTGCCGTCAACAACCCCTAACAATCCGTCTTTATGAACGGTTTAAGTTGGTTTAATCACTGACGAAACCGGGCAAAAAGTCGGGTCGTTACAGGTTATATTCGTTGTAAGTTTTATTTGGTCTTGTTTTTGTTTTCAGGTCGAGCTGGTCTTAGTTTGTGTTTGTATAGGATTTGTTTTGTCCATGTTTATCATTTGTAGCCAACTCTTCCCTTAATGTGTACTCTTTTATTGTAATCTAAGTACCCTTATTTCAAAAAAAAAGAATGAAAAAATGTATCCAACCATGATATAAAACCTACCCATTTCGCTATTAAGTGGAAACTAATACCATGAATTTACCAAAGGCATCCCCAAAGTTCTTTTTCTACGTAACTGATTGAAAATAAATATTTTTCGCTAATTAAACTATTAATTAAGGATGCTAATGTTTGACTATTTGACAGTTATGATGTGACCTAAAGCACCCAAATTCTCCAATTCCTATTTGACTATTTCACACAAGTTTTACTTTTATATCTCTTGCAATATGTAATAATGTCATAAAAGGTAGGGCTGCACATGATCCATATTCAACCCGACCCAACCCACCAACCCGACCCAATCCACATAAATCCGACCCAACCTATCCTAGTTCGGGTCGAATATGGGTTACAATTTGTAACTCATACTATATACGAGTCAGGTTTGATATTTTGTTCAACCCAACCCTATATTAAAAAACTAATTTAATATTAGCCCACTTAAAATTAGAATAGTATAATCCTAGAATAATGTGTATATATGTATTCTATAGTAAATGTATAAAAAAACATATTTCATGTCAATCCAAACTAGACAGAATTTGACAAATATATTTTGAAGTACATTTTAATGTATTTTAAAATGGAACAATTGTTCTACTATGTAGTAAATTAATTTCATGTGATGTGTTTACCATGGAATTTTAATAAAATATGTTTTATAACTAATCAATTATTTTGAATGCATTATGCTAGCTAAAATCTAATATATTATGCTAAATATTTTAATATTTTTTTTTTTTTTAAAAAACCTCATATTCTCAAAAAAATTGTTACATTTCAGAAACCCAGCCCAACCCTACTAAACCCGACCCAACCCATACTTCAATCCAACTTATATCCAACCTCATATAGGGTCAAATACGGATTAAACTACCTTAAACCCATACCTATGCGAGTCGGATGAAGTATTTCATCTAACTCGACCCAACCCATACTTCGTGCAGCGCTAATAAAAAGTAAAAAATCTCACCGAGGCCCATTCTTTCTTAATCTATAGAGCCTTGGAACTGCACTTGATGATATTTTTATGCACTTTGTTTGATTATGAATTTTCTTTGATACGACATTTTGGTTTTTTTTTTCCTTTGCATGATTTGCCGTAATATGCAATTATCTAATAGATTTTATCATCTTACATTTTCCTGTATTTATCTTATGCTTCACTTAGATTGATTTTTGATTCTGCAGATCCCCGCTGTTTCAAGTAGTAAATGTGTTTTTGCTTTAAAACATATATTGTTTTTATGTATTTTTCATTTATGTAATGTTGATGTGTACCTTTTGATTTCGTTACTTCGCTAGAATGAAAAAAAAAAGTATACAGACATGATGTAAAGCAGCATACCCGTTTAGCTATTAAAATGGAAACCGATGCTACGAATTTAACAAAAGCATCCCTAAAGTCTTTTTCTGTGTATTTGGCTGTGTATTTAGCAAATCGAGCTACTAATTGAGCATGCTAATGTTTTGACTATTTAGTAGATATACTGATTTAAAGCAACTACTTCTCCAATCCCTATTGAAGGCAACAGACCAAGCATATATACAAAAAAGTTGAAGAGTCCTTTTTTTTTCTAAACCCACAAATGAGAGTGAACTAGCAAAATCCTCAACAAAGATGGCAAGGTATCTAACTCTCTCCTTAGGTCTTCTAAGTTTTAATCAGTTACATTTGTACCTGTTGTAATATTCATATAATAGAATATGTTCCTCATTTTCTTTATTATTATGTTTTAGGGAATAAAATATATTTTCTTTTAATTTTGATGAATTTCCTTTTTGCATGTTTAATCACAATGCATTTAATTTGCACTTCATTTCCATAAATGTTTCAAATCTCTTTGATTATGAGAACAATTTTTCATGTTTAGCTTTCTTTTTTTATTGCTTCTCCCTTCATCTGTGATTTACCTTCCAAGAAATCTATTTTCCATTTTAATTTAATTCAGATAAGAAATATTCTCTTCAATTCTAACAACATTACTAAATCCTGCTTTCTATCGTGATTGTCATAAGCTTTATCTTTCATTTCCAAATGCTCAATTTTTGAACTTTTGCGACTTCATCTTATAAGAAATTTGATTTCCATTTCGGTTTAATTCATTTCGGAAGTATGTTATTCAACTAAGAGAGCGCTTCGAATCCATATTTTCTAACCTGATTCTCATAAACTCTTTATTTTATTCCCAAATTATCCATTTTCAAATTGTGTAGAAAACCCAGTTGTGAAAAAAACATTAGTAAGATTTCCTTAAATATTAAGTGGGTCTTTAATGGTACGTTTTATTTTAAGTTTAAATAACAGACATCCTTTTTTCTTCTCTAAGGAGCTAAATATATATAACAATGCTAATCCTTTTTGTTGTACTTTTTTTAACGAATATCAAACCTATTAGATAGTTAAGATGGTTTAGGATCAGGACACATTAACTAAATCAAATGTTTCACTAGCATAAGTATGAGTATCATAGCCGTGTAACCTAACAACCTTCCAGATGAGAATCATAGTTTAACGTAACAACCTTAACAAATCCATACTTAATACAACATGTTATTTCTCTATTTCATCCTTTCTTTGTTTTTACTTCTACACTGTACCCTAAGCATGCATTTTCTTTTGAACTTTATCAACAGTGTTTTTTTTTTCTTCTATGTGCTTGCTGCGAATGTCATGTGCATATGCAAAAATATGAAGGTGGCACATTAGGATATATATATATATATATATATATATATATATATATATATATATATATATATATGAGGGTTCCGCTATACCTCTTATGTTGCACGTGAACTCTCCACCTTAATCTCCACCGCTCATTTCCCCATTTATTCTCTCTCTTCTCATTTCAATATTATTTCTTAGTGGGAAGAGAGAGAATGAGTGGGAAGAGTTCACGTGCAATATAAGAGGTGTAGCGGAACCCTCCTTATTTATATATTTATATATTTATATTTATATATATACATATAGAGAGAGAGTGAGAGAGTACTTTACTCAGAAAACTAAAGTTTGATTGTTTATATGAAATTATTTTATTATGATTATGTGTACATGTGAAATTGATGCAAATGCATTCAAACGTGTACTTTGCTATGCTTATTCATAAGGGGTATTATATGCTTTGGCCTTCGTTGTTTTATATTTGTGTGATATTTGTTATTGCAAGTTATCATGTGGCGACCAAGTGATATTAATAAATAAGGGACATTAAGTATGATTCTTCTCTTCCAACCCAAACAAATTGAAGAAATAAAATTTTACCCAAAATAGTTTTTCCACCACTTTATTCATACAAACTAGCGGCTGTTGTACCCTTCCTTTTGTACTCATCTCTGCCTATATTTACTACACCATGCATTTAGTATGAATTTTAAAATAAAATTGACTATCACCAGGGACGAAGCCAGGATTTTACGCTGACCCGGGCTAAGAAAAGGGGAAGAAAAGGAAAACAAAATAATGTCAAAAAAATGCAAGAAGCTGTTTTTTTAAATTATGTGACAGTGCAATCTTAAGAAAATCACAACTATTTTATGAACATGAATGATGCAGATGAATTAGAACACAAAATGACAAATTTATCTCTATCCATTCTTAAATGAAACAACATGGATTGTGTTTTTCTGCTGTCTCCTGAAAATAAAGCTAAAAAAAAGTAGGAGTACTGTTTAATTATAGGTTATTGCCTGGTTTATACTACATAGTACATGGTTTGTTTGTAATTACACTGGATTAAAAGCAAGTGTCTTGTTTTTCTCAAAAACTACACCCGGGCTGTAGCCTAGGTATAGCTCTGCATGGATCCGTCCCTGACTATCACATCCCTTTTACTATGCCTAAATGAATTGTTTTTTTTCAGTGTTCCTTTTTTACTCGCTAAGGAAGATTGATCACCCTTTATACAAAACAAGGCGTTACTACCAACCAGAAACATTTTAATGCTTATTCAATATATATTTTGAGCATTGGTTTGTGTAAATACTGAACTACTAAATTTTCATTAATCAGGTGCAGGAAATCAAAAACATTCTCTGACTTGAGAGGCGGCTAATCCAGCTCTACAACAATGTTAATTCATTTTATACATATTTTTCTACATTAAGCCTTGAGCACTGTATTATGTTTCTCTTGCACTTAAATGTACCTTGCATTCTTCCAACTTAATTCCCTATAGACACTCATTTGTACATAATTGTGTTGATTCTTCAAAACATCATCTTTTTATGCAAATATTACATGGGATGGGTACTGGCTTTGTATTTTTGGCTAAAAATGGTGAAATCTTTAATCGTTTTCTTATCTGCATGAGTCATTACTTGAACATGTTGATTTTTTAACAACTCTAATATTTTTCCAAGTGAAGATATTTAACTTTTGCTTGGCTAACCAAATACTTCTTAATTATGCTCATTCCTTTGCCCAACTAGAGATTAATTGCCCATATCTACATCCAACGCTAACTAACATACAGTGTAGATGTTAGAGCACACATCAGATAATGTATTAAAACAAAACAGTAATTGCTAACTTTGAAATAAACTGCTCTCCTTGAAGCCGCAAAAAATGCAATCACATATAAATTATCAACTAATCCAGAAGAAATGATTTACGGTTGATTACTATTGAGCTAAATGAAAAAAGTTGACAAAAATATTAAGTGCATCCCGTGTGCGTAGCAGGGTTCGCACTCGTTTTAAATGAATATTCTAGTAAGCATCCAAGAGACTAAAATAATATTGCCAAAACAACAATAACAGCGACAAACCAATTTTTTTGGTACTAAATAATCAAGCATTGCAATGACAAATATCTAAGCTTAGCAAATTATACAACGGGGAAACTAATCTTGTAATATAAAAAATGCAAACTAAATAACGCTCAGTCAAACGATCTAAACAAAGAAGGTTGGATTTAATGCCTTCAAGACCTAGGATGGTTTTTTGATCTATTACAGTTAAGCGATGTCCATGACTGAAGATTCAACTCAACGATGAATTTAAGGCTGCGATCTACAAAACGATGAACAACAATAAAATTATCAATTCAGATTTCTATTTTGTAATGTCAATATACGAATTTAAGTTACTGGAAAAAATAAAAATAAAAAGCAAAATTCAAATTTCCAGTTCAGTTTTTGATTAATCATCCACTGCAAAAGTCATACCCATAATCAGTTAATGGAAACCGGAAGGAAGATTAATCAGGGTATCCAACGAAACGGGTCCTTGAAAAGAAATAAATAAAGGTAGAAATGATCGAAATATACCGTCGGTGAAGAGAGTGATGCTGAAACTCCGAAAATCAGCATAAATTGATCGAAATATACCGTCGGCAGAACTAACGTTTCCATGTAAAGTCAACAAATCATGTGCAAAGTAACTTGTTACCGGTGGCTTCCAGCAAATTCTATTTATATCTCCAAATTGTATTGCCCTAGCACAGTTAGTTGCCGAAGGTGAACATATTTGGACTTTAGAATATTTGAAGTGTATAGATTGTGATGTGGAAATTCAATGTATTCATTAGCGATAGAGAGATGTCATTCACGAATGTTATTGAAGTTGTTTTTCCCAAATCCTCTCATATGTAAGTGCCATATTAAGAATAACATAGTTACGTTTATAGAAAAGAAGAAGAATGTCTAAGAAATGTATATAATAGAGAAAAAAAATCTTTTTTGGGGAACTGAAATGAGCTTGTGTGTTTGAAAAATAGTATGACATACAATGAAAATTTACAGTTGCTGCATGAAAAATACAGCAGTCATGGATCTCTGTTGAAGTATGTACACGATAGTTGGTTGGATCCGTATAAATATCGTTTTATTCAATTGTGGACCGACGAATATTTGCATTTCAGAAACTGTACATCAAATAGGCAATTTTCATTCTATTATTGTGCATATGAAAGTAAATCACTAAGTACTATTTTTTACATTATGATTATTAAATGCAGGGCCGAAGCAGCACACTCAAAGTTGAATAAACACTTAGCTGCTTGCTAATGTAACTTCCAGCAAGTTTGGATAAAAATATACTAGAGTTATCTTTTGTCGAGCTAAAGGGTCATTCGAGCAAAGTTTAAGTAGAGTGAAACATGTTTTTCATGTTAGAGAGTTCAAGTTTCTACGTGGTGTTATTTCTAATGTGGCTCTTGAATTACTTCATTCGGAACTGGTACGGATGAAATCGGTTGGAGACGATGAATTTCTTTGTGGTTGTGTCAGTCGAAAAACACACGGACTTGCATGTGCCCATGAATTGGTTCATCTAGTCCTTCTACCCCAATACCTCTTGATTTAATTGATGTACATTGGACACAGCTACATTTAAATACTGAACCTACCTCGTAGGGTCAATACGTGAATTTGGTTCTAGGTCGGGATGGATCTACGCAGTATGTTCATAAACCAAGGAGTGTTCAAACGTGGTTTGATGATTAACCTCGTGGAGAGCTTACGTTGTCAACTGAACAATCTAAAAAAAAAAATCATTACGAGGACTGTTATATATCCCCGATGAGACTACACGAGGATAAAAAATATCCACGTAGAGTGTGCCCGTGGTTTACAATTTACCACTTTTATGCCTTCCATGGTTTTTATTTTATCCTCATATTCGCTCTCCGTGGTAAACTTTCAAAGCTAAAAAAATAACAGAAACATCATAAATCAGAGCAAGCAAACCAGTCAAATCTTGAAACAAGTGAATCGCACCAGAATTTCATACAACAAGAAGTACATATTACACAACCAAAATACAACATCATGTTCATACGATAGCTTGAAATACACATCCAAAATGCAACATATCAGCCAAAATACAAGAGACAGAGCAAATCCAAAATACACTCCTGAACTAAACATGATGGTGAATGCAGCGTGCATCAACAACTCGAGCATTGTCAAATTGAGGGTTAGCGGCATGCAAAATACCATGCACATCCTGAAGAGTCCAGTAAAAAAAGATTAGGATGAGACAAACAATAACCATGGAGATA
Organism: Allium sativum; assembly: GCA_030737875.1. Taxonomy (NCBI): domain Eukaryota; kingdom Viridiplantae; phylum Streptophyta; class Magnoliopsida; order Asparagales; family Amaryllidaceae; genus Allium; species Allium sativum. The sequence continues at coordinate 197,700,932 of CM060919.1, read as the reverse complement.
TAGATAAGTCATATGTATGCTGAAATGTAAACGTACCGAGTATAGTTGTTCATATGTAGGCTGAAAATGTGGTGCTATGACCATTACATCATCAAGTAAAAATGCGGGATTATGAACACGTACAACACTATGCTCTCTATACCACTCCACATAATCATCCGTGCAACTCATAACAGACTGATGGAGTGGTATTGACCTACGATCTTCTGCAATCACATGATGGTACCAATTCTCCCATATATTTTCCAAAAACTGGTAGTGCACCCGAGTGTATGTAGTAGAACTTGTACCTCGACGTGCATTTATCGCTACTGGTGGAATAGGAGCCGTTGAAATGCTCTGAAATCTACCAAATTGCGTAAGTACTCGGGATGGTAGGGCTCCACAACGTTCAAACATAGAATACAACCGCTATACCAAGCTATGTCATGGAATGGACGATACTGTCGAGCAAATATGTAAGGATCAAAGATAACCTGTTCAACAATGTTTTAAAAAAAATTAATATTCATGGCATACGGCTAATTATAATTAGTGTTATTAAATAACAAAACGAAACATTTACCTGTTGAATTTGGATATTATCAAGAAATATGAGTAGATCAACAACTGAAGCACCACTATTTGTAGATGGGTTCCACCGAGTTGCACGGGGAAAAATCTCATAATACAGCTTCGTAGAAGGATGAAAGCACAGAAAATGCTCAAAAATCCATGACTCAAGAAAACATAGAAATCCGGCAATCTGCCTCGCCCCCATACGAATAGCTAATCCAAGCTGTCTATATAGGAATGCTAGTGCGACTGAACCCCAAAAGTATGTGTGAACAACATCCAAATTTTTTAGTGCATCCAGCAAAGATATATGCACATGAGTCTTGCTTTTATCAGCAAATATTGTGTTGCCAAGCACAAATAAAAGATATGCACGAGCAGCATGCGTAACTGCCCGATCAGACCACTCATCAATGACATCTTTGAATTTATCAAACAATATAGACAAGGAAAGTTTGTATCCAACCCTCTCATTCATCTCTAGCCTAGCTTCTGCTTTACTGAGGCCAAGATACTTAGATACAATTCTAGTTGCTTGTTCCATATCATACGACATACTCTGTATCGGTTTATCTTCGATGGGTATATGCAACAAAGAGGATACATCATCAAGAGTGATGGTCATTTCACCGAACGACAAATGAAATGTATTGGTCTCGGGGTACCACTGCTCTACAAAAGCAGATATCAAATTCTTACTCACACTCTTATAACAAGCTCTCACAATAGGAAACAAGCCAGATGTTTCAAAAATAACTTTGAATCTACCAGCATTATCTAGAATCTTCCACTCCGATACCTTTTGTGCATGGTTAACACATGTAAGCGTTAACCGTTCCTACAGAAATAAAATTTACTTTAATTACATAAAAGTTACGGAGAGATATAATTACATATCATAGACGCAGCCCCAAAAAATGACTAAATAATCTAGAGTACTAATAGATACATACTTGACCAGTCCATATCATCGAAGCAACGTGAGTATCAAACTCTCTAATAACAGCATCGCTTTTTGGTCCACCTTTCTCATTTCTATCTTCTTTGGGTTCATCTTCCTCAGCTTCATCTTCTTCATCTATCTCAGGATCATCATCCATCTCTGAATCCTCTCCCGTCTCATCTCCTTCCCTTGAGGAGTCTGAACCATCATCATCTCCGTGTTCCTCATCTCTGTCATCCTCTTCTTCATGTTGCTCTTCATGCACCACATGGACTTCTCCGGGTTGCTCCTCAATTTGCTCGTCATGTTGCTCATCAGAATGCTCCATGGGTTGCTCTTTGGGTTGCCTTGCAACTACCTCAAGTCCTGATGCGTCCTTTTTTTCCTTGCCATTACCTCTTGTTGTTTTCTTTCGGAAGCTGTCATACGAGTTCCATCCATCTACAAATAAAAATCGAAAATTAAACTAAGCATGACTACGATACAACATAGTAATGCACAGTGATCAAAATAAGCACATCATTGCATTTTTTTCTTTCTATTTTACAGTTACCATGTAGAAGAAAGCCATGGAAAAAATAACAAATACGTAAGCCAGATACGTGGTTTGCATCATGATCATGCAGGATGAATATGAGTTTAACGTTATTACCACGTTTTCTCTCTTCGAGGATCACATTTTTACCAAATATTCCCTTCACGCGGTAGTCATTTTCTGCCAAAAAAATAAAGAAGCAACGTATACTCATGAATTAAAGTCATGTATTATCTGCCATCGTGGCCACCATTCCAACCAATTACGTGAACCATCGTATACTTTTCACCCAAATTATACTCATGAATTAAAGTCAAGATAAAATCCCTTACTGTCCGCCGTGTCTGATCAATACTGATGGAGGAGAGGTAGAAGCTACAACGACGTCTTAATGGTAGAGAGGTCGATGCTTGAATGGAGGTGTGGAAGGTAACAGAGTCACGATTTGATTTTAGAGGAACTGATGAGTGTTTTAGATTAGGGTTAGAATGAGCGTTATAGGAAGGCGGGGGTATTTTGGGTAGGAATGGTGGGCTACTCACTAAATACATGGGTATGTTAAAAAAATTCAAAATAGGGGGACAACTCAACATTTCTGGAGGTCTAAATAGAATTTGCCTTCTTCTAAGGATCCGCTAAACTATTAAATTATTATAAAATTATATACGCTATAATTGATTGTGTCTAAATTTGGGTCAATATTTTGTGTCTAAATAGACTTTCCCTATAATTATATATGCTACAATAGATGATGTCTATCAGTAAAATATTAATATTAAAAATAACTTCAAGGCGTTATCTATATCCTCTCCTAACACTTATATAGGCATTTTAGTCTATGTATGTACTGTAATACTACCATAAATTGATCCTCAATATGTACAACACAAAGTAAAATCATAGTGAGCACGTATAGGAATAAATATGACAAGTTAGGTGAGGCCATGCCTCATCGATGCTTTCCTATGAAATAGAAAAGCGCGAAATTCAAAATTAAATTCTGCAAGTGCACAGATCGTGTAGTATGCAGGTCGAATCATAGGGAGGCAAATAAAAAATTATTATTTATAGAATTTCGTGGGCGAGTTAGACGATGTTTGGAGATTTGGTTGAAATAAAAACAAATTGAAATTGCAAATTAGGAATATCGTTGAATCTAATCAAACGATTAATCACTAATGAAAATAAAATAGCAAAGACAACTTGAGCTCTATCAAATCTAATTGAATAGATAGCACAAATTGCCTGGAAAAAAAAATGCAGAAATTAAAATTGCAGAAAAAGAAGAACAACAAAAAGTAAAATTAGGATTGTCATTGAAACTAATCAAACGACTAATCGCAAATAAAAAAATGTAAAATACAATTGGTGTTCTACCAAAACTAATTGTGAAGACAACACCAATTGCTAAGAAAAAGAAAAATACTATAAAATAAAAGAAGAAGAAGAAGAAGAACTTTTATTAATAGAGGTTAAAATAGAAAAATAGGATAGTGGCTACAATGATATTACAAGGTATTTATAGGAGATAACCAAACCCTAACACTAATTACAAATGGGCCTAGCTATTTCAAGTAAGTTTTAGGCCTTTTGTCATTTGGAACAAGTTCTAGGCCTTTTCTCCTTTTCTCTTGCTAGCCTCCTTTAATTTGAGATGTGCATGGCCTTTTTATCAATCATTTTCTTCTCCAACATCAACTAGATGTGAGATCTTCATCTACAATTCTTCAAAATGTAAATATATAGCAATTTGATCTCTATTTCTCTACTTTTCTGGTTGCATGCGGGCTGGGTTGAAATATCTGTAAAAGTGACAAAACAATACCCAAGTAATATTTATTTATATACAAATGCTAAGATATAAGAGCATAAAATAAACACATTTTTATGTTAATCAAATACCCCCATACTTATCTTTTACTCGTCCTCGAGTAAAACAAGAAATGAAAAACTAAACTAGATAGGTCACACTTTCGTAGGAAACACGATTGCATTGAGCGTATGCAACAAGCCGTTAAACCTCTACTGGTAGGACGAGTGGTGTCTTGTGAGGGCTTTCAGCGGATACTACCCACAAAATCCAAACGCAGTATGATATGGTTCTAATGAAACTACATGAATGAAACAGACATATGAAAAAGAAAATAAAAATGAAAACACGACTTATTTTAGGAAAGTGGTACAACAAATTAAATTAACAATTTCTAATCAGTTGATTGTACTTTAGATACCTCAACTTGTCAAAAAAATTCAATATAATTCAAGTTTTCAAATGTTAAATTCCAGTTTGGCCAGTTAGTTCGGTCGATAACTTAGTGCAGCCATGAAATAGATTCTTAGTTTGCTTGGCACAGTTTGTAAAGTGGTATTATTATTTCCTCGTGTATGAATAGTCAAATCAATAAGGTCAAGAAGTGTTTAGGCATCATCGCTTATTCTCTATTCTATAAAATTTTAAAATTTATGATTAATTACATACGCCTAACTTAAAAGACTAAGGTATACCACCCATACACTGCCTTGTGGACTGACGGAGAGTTAGGACAGAGCTTGGCGGATTGTGCAGACCGACGCTGACTTTGTCAACAACATGTTGGTAATCCTTAGGTGTCCAATTTCATAAAATGAGACCAAGATATTCCAACGTTGACTTTGTCAACAACATGTCGGATAGAGCTTGGCGGGTTTGCACACCAACGCTAAATATACAAGCAATGTTGGATACCCTTGGATTACTATTATTATTATTATTGAGAATATAAGCACAAAAGAGAGTTACGCGAATTCAACTTAACACAAATTAGTTTTAAAGATTCGAAAAGCCAATATAAGTATTTTAAGTCCTCCACTAATTAAACAAAGACTCCAATTTAGAATAAACTTCATGGCCATCACCTAAGAATCTCCCTATGCACCAATTACACTATTATCCCTCAAAATTCAACTTTTCATTATATTTTATATTCGATCTTAGCTGAGAGAAAAAAAATACTATCAACTGATTAACAATCCTTAACTTATTTTGTTGTATCAATCTAAAATGTGTCGTATTTTCGAGGGAAAAAATATAAATTTGACATGTTACTACGGTCTAAAATGCGTGATGGTCCTATATGAAAATAAAGAGAAAAAGAAAAAAATTAAAGAAAAATAAAAGGATGTAATGCAGACTTCCCCCACGCTAGAACTAAACAGTGTCCGCACTATAAACGTTTCCTAAATTTGAAAGATCGTACCCAAAGGTGAATGAGATGCAAAATTATTTGAAGAATGAAATGCAGTCTAGCTATATGTAAGAATGGATCATATGTACAATGATATATGTGTTTGCGATGCATGCGATGCAAAGAATTCCACAAACTTTTCCCCTCACACTTGGTTCTAGCCTGATGAATCAGATTCCCACTATGTCTAGGCATGTTTTCTAATAAACAAAGATTTTTGAAAACCATCTCATCTTTATACCTAGCTTTATGGTCCAGAAGATAAATGTCTAGGGCCATTCTGACATGAAGTTTTTCAACCAAGCCAGCATTCCAAAAATAATTCATGTGTTCAACAAATTTATCAGTGTAATTGTTCAAAAATTTGTGATGGTATATAAATTCAGTGAAATTTGAATTCTAATTGTTGTTCAAGATTATGTGATCACATTTCTCAATTGACAACGTATTTTTGACACTGAAAAATTCTAGTTCGTTTGAAACCTCAAAATCAAAATTTTTGAACTTGGATTGGTGGCTTGATTCAATTTCATCTTCATTTGGCAACTCATCCTCATACAATCCAAAAAATTCATGTTCATTAAAATCCTTCTCCAATTTTGAATTGATAAATTCAACATTTTTATTCTGTTCAATCTCTAGAATTTCAAGTTTCTCACAGCCTGAAAGAGGAAGATCAAAATCTAAGCTTAATTTTTTTTCCTGAAAAGAGTTGAAGTCCAAATCATTTGTTGAATTTTGAACAACTTCATTTAGATCATTATTCTCAATTTCCAAAGTTGTAATCTGAAAATTTTCACTATCAGTAAAGAATGGATTATTTTCTGATTCATCGCTTGTTTGAGTTTGATTTTCCTGCTCGAGTTGTTCTCTAAAAGACGTCATTAAACAAAGAAGTTCATCAAGTTGTCTATCTTTTTCATCAAGCTGTCTATCTTGCCTTTCTACCCTCTCTCTAAGAATGTTAAAATGATATTCTCTAGAATCGTTGATTTGAGAGCTCTCGTTTTGGACTTCTTGATTCTCAAAATTATAGTCTACATCAATTTCACAATCAATATTATTTCCAATGTGGTAGTTGTCTGAATTTTCAGAAAACTGACAATGATATTGGAAATCATTTTGATCATAAAAATTATGTTCGTAACCAAAACTGTTAAATTTGAGTGATTTTGGTTATTTTCAAGATGTTGATGTGGGCTATAATTTTGAAAATTTTGGTTTACAACCCCATATTGATGTTGATCAAAGCTATATTGGGATTCAAAGCTGTTTTGGTGAGGATGTGGCTCATAATCGAAATTATTGAAATTTGAATTGAAGTCGCAATTTCGATCATTTCTATGATTTTGAAAATGTTGGTCAGTTGGGAAATTTTGAAAATTGTTGGCATTGGACTCACGAAATTTTGGAAAATTTTGCCTCATGAGTTCCAATTCATACTCATACTCTTCAAGTGGACGTCTACTCCGATTATTAATCCATAATTCTCTCAATGATTTTTTCGAATCGGACATTGAATGAAATCAAGGGAAGACAGAAATTATTCTTAGTTCAAAATAGTATAAAAGAATGAGTTGTGCTCTATTAATTAACTGACTCAATTAGAAAGGGGAAGAGGGTTTTATGGCGTTCACGTATAGTATAAATACTAAGGGATACGACCAATGTTTTACGGGTAGTATGCAACCTCTTTTGCTAATAGTTCAATAAATTGAACTACTATATATCCGCGATCCAATTATACGAGACAGTCAACTTCACAAAGCACCACTTTTCAATTATATTATTTTGCAAATCAAGTTTCATGATTGAAAAACGCGAGAGTGATGATTTTAATTATGGAAATTCGTTCCTCGCCAAATCTATTCAACAGTTTTCATTCAACACAACAATCAAACAATAATAATTGCAGAAAATTAAAATATTGTACAAGCAAGCCGCGACCCCTGCAGATTTTTTTTACAAACAATGTCTATATATTTTTCTTCACAGCAGAACACCTATAGAGTACAGAATATATTACTGTGGGGTATGGCGGTCCTTCCAGAGCAAATGAATGGTGTTAGTTATTCAAATCCCACCGTTTGCAAATTGGTTGACCTCTGAATCTTTTGTCGCTTGCTTGAATCTGTTTCTTTCTTTGACCTTTGATTTGTTTTGAGTTTTTTTTTCTAGAGAAGAGAAGAAATAAACAAACAAAGGAAAAGAAAAAAACTGAAATAAAGCTAAAACAAAAACTAAACTAAAAACTGATTAGACTAAATAACATAAATGAACAACTAACACACAACTTTAAAACAGAACTAAACCAAGCTTGGAAAAAAAATCAAAAGAACTAAGTTTCTTTTTTTAAAAATAAAATGGAACGGAATTGTAAATAAAAGGGAGGAGAAGGGATGTAAGAAATTAAAAGAAAATTGGTGATAAGGTAAAGGGAAAAAGGAAAAAACAAACAGAGATTGAGATTTTCTTTTTGAGAGAAAAAAAAATGGCAGAAGAAATCTGAAGGAAGAATGACCAAAAAATAGAAGAAAGTAGTGAATTTGAAAGAAAGGAATGCAATGTACAAGGAAAAATAGAAAGAAAGCGGAAACAAAATAAAATGAAAAATGGAAATAAATTGAAAAGTTGGCACGATTTTTCTTATTTTTATTTTTTTTATCGATGAGATTTGTAAAAGAGAGAAGGAGTTTGTAGAAAATTGGAAAGAATTAAATGAAAGAAAGGGAAAGAAATTGTGTGATGGAAAGAAATAAATAAAAGAAGGGAGACGAAAATAAACTGAAGGAAAAGTTGGCAAGTGTTAATTTTTTTTTTTTTTTGGAACTTGTTAAATAGGGAAGAGAATGTAAAAATAAAATGGAAAGAAAGTTGAAAGATGGAAAGAAAAAAAGGATTTTTTTTTTGTTTATTGTTGTAAGAGAATGAAAACCAGTATGTTAACAATTGGAAAGAAGTAAAAGGAAAGAAGGAATAGATGGAAAGAAATCAAAGAAAAATTGGAAAATTTGACAAAATAAATGAACAATGCCAATGAATAATGAAGTAAAAATTTGAAAGAAGGATAGATGGAAAGAAGGAACAGATGAAGAAAGGAAAAAAATGAAAAGGGGAAAGAAATAAATTGAAAAGAAAAGGAAAGAAAATCAAGGGAACTTGGCAATTAATTTTTTTTTCTCTTGTTAGGAAGATTACGATATCAACTTATAATACCAAATCAACCAGTCAAGAATTTTTTCTATATCTATACACAAGAAAACAAAAGGAAAAATAAAAATAAAAACTAACACGAATCAGAAACAAATAATAAAATTTAATTGTTGCCTCCCCGGCAACGGCGCCAAAAACTTGATCGACGCTTTCCTATGAAATAGAAAAGCGCAAAATTTAAATTTAAATTCTGCAAGCGCACAGATCATGTAGTATGCAGATCGAATCACAGGGAGGCAAATTAAAAATTATTATTTATAGAATTTCGTGGGCGAGTTAGACGAAGTTTGGAGATTTGGTTGAAATAAAAACAAATTGAAATTGCAAAATTAGGAATATCGTTGAATCTAATCAAAAGATTAATCACTAATGAAAATAAAATAGCAAAGACAACTTGAGCTCTATCAAATCTAATTGAATAGATAACACAAATTGCTTGGAAAATAAAATGCAAAACACAAATAAAAAGCAGAAATTAAAATTGCAGAAAAAGAAGAACAACAAAAAATAAAATTAGGATTGTCGTTGAAACTAATCAAACGACTAATCGCTAATAAAAAAATGTAAAATACAATTGGTGTTCTACAAAAACTAATTGTGAAGACAACACCAAATGCTAAGAAAAAGAAAAATGCTAGAAAATAAAAGAAGAAAAAGAACTTTTATTAATGGAGGTTAAGATAGAAAAATAGGATAGTGGCTACAATGATATTACAAGGTATTTATAGGAGATAACCAAACCATAACCCTAATTATAAATGGGCCTAGCTATTTCAAGTAAGTTTTAGGCCTTTTGTCATTTGGAACAAGTTCTAGGCCTTTTCTCTTGCAAGCCTCCTTTAATTTGAGATGTGCATGCCTTTTTATCAATCATTTTCTTGTCTAACAACAACTAAATGTGAGATCTTCATCTACAATTCTTCAAAATGTAAATATATAGCAATTTGATCTCTATCTCTCTACTTTTCTGGTTGCATGCAGGCTGGGTTGAAATATCTGTAAAAGTGACAAAATAATACCCAAGTAATATTTATTTATATACAAAAGATAAGATATAAGAGCATAAAATAAACACATTTATATGTTAATCAATGCCCAAGGTAGGATTCCACCAGTTGCATTTGGTCGACCGCGTCCAACCCCCAGTCAAATCAAGGTGCACCAATCGAATCACAAATCAAGCAAGTAAAGGAAGGAGTGTGTCAGCAAAAAGTAGTTGACCACATTGGTCACACGTAAGCTCATGTTTTGGTCATTTTAATTATGATACAAGTGTAAAGACTATCATCAACGTTCTCTTACTTCATTCCAGTAAACGTTTGCCAATTCAACTACTTCATTCTAGAACATCCTTTACGTACAGAGTTGTTAAAGTTGTTCCATTATTGACAAAGAGTACACCAAAATCCAATCTCAAACTCCTCAACAAACAATCGTCATTTTATATATTGTGGCCATTTATGTTTAAATAAAACATCACGTTATAAGACAAGAATCAATTTAGTCCAAATCTCGATTTCACGTTATTATTTCCTCAAATCAATTCAATATTGAATTAAAAATTTAATTTCCTAATTTTGTGTCATAAATCGGTGCATTATCAAAATTCAAATTTCAATTTTAGATCTTTATGTCATAGTTATCATTTTTCAATGAAATCTTATATTCAAAATAGTTTGGGCTCAACGGCTTGGCTTGAAAAATAAACTTTGTATTCAAAATAATTTGTGCGCATATATATATATAATAGTTAAAATTTAAAATATAACACTTAAATAAATGATTATTTCTATAATAGTATGAAATAAGATATTTGTAACACCCTGTAAAATATACTTAATTTAGACATAAGTTAATTTAATTTAAAATAAATAGTAATAATTAATAATATATTAAAAGGCTAAAAATGGAATTTTGGATAATTGGGAATTTGGCCACGAAAGTATTGTAGTTGCGTTCGTAGTGAGATTCTGATCCGTTTTCATTTTTTATTTACTGGAAACAGAGTCTACATGCAAAAGTTATTAATTGATTAAATTGTACGTATATATTAACATACAAAAGTTTGAATTTTAAATATATATATATATACAAGTTGGAAATATATTAAATTGTATTAACATGAAAAGAATATTCATTTTTATTTCAAACTTATGTGTATATATTCACACACGGTAGGGGATAAGAATATATTGATTAAGGTAAGAAATAAAGTGAATTAATTAACGAATAATCAAAAAGTAACATTCTAGAGGAAATTCTTCCTGGGCTTGACCCCAAGAAGGGGGTCGACCGCCCCTCTAGGAGCGATGTCGACCGCATAGGTCAACCGCCCTTCTAGAGCGGGCGTCGACCACCCTACTGTAGGGAAGCCCAGTGAGGGTTGTTTTATGTAGGCACTTATTTATAATTCATATCAAATAGACTACTTAGATTTAATCAAACTAATCTAACGATCCATACACACAATATCAACTATAAATAGACTCTCGAACCCTCATTATTACCCCTATAGCCATTTCTCTCAACGCTCTCATAATGCCTTTCTTTTGTCTCTAATTTCATGAAGCTTAAAGGATTTTTAGGTTTCTTCTATTTCTCTAAATCTATTATATCTTCTTTATCTTATTCTAACATAGATTTAAGATTTATCTGGAATTTAGATTCATATGTATATATACAAGATTCTAATGGTGATTCTTACACACACACACACACACACACACATATATATATATATATATTTGAAAGGATTGGAGCATACGCTTGTTCTTGAAGGCCAAATCCAAATTATGTTCTGTTTAGTCTTGTTATTACTCTTCCTAATAGCTTTTGTGAGTGAAATCTATCTTAGTTGCTATTTTCTATAATTTGATAGTTATATATTTGGATTGTTGTGCCATGAAGGATTTAGGATATACGAAAAGAAAACATGATTAAGCCAATCAAATCTTCCGTTTATTTTATTGGTCGTAGAAATGATTAATCTAGTTATATTTGTGGTTTTGGGTTGTTGTAATAATAATAGAAAGACATGATTCTTATTGCATGATTTTCTATTATGTTTAGATTCCCTTTTGTTCTATTATCATGTAAATTTGTATATTTGATTTTAGGAAAACATGTTAAGATTTGGATAACTTTGTAAATCTAATAGGTTTAAATCTATATTTTTCAAAATAAAGAATTTGAACAAAATATTTATAATATATCTAAATATTAAGGTTTTTTGTATAAACATACGAACGGGACTCTATTCAAAATAGGAATTATAAACAATATGTATATTTCATGTTATGTTTATCTTTTATTGTTGCAATAATTAAGTCAGAACCTGGGTTGCAAGTTTATATGTTGTTAAGATTGTTTTCCCCATTTTATTATGTTAATATGCACATTTATGCTATGCTTGAGGAAAATATGGAAAATGACTTGTACACCTTTAAAAACTAAATAGGGATTGACATTTCAAAAAACATGGTAAGGACGCTAATCTCGTTCGCTTAATTTACGTCTTATATATATATGTATGTATGTATCTATATCTAATGTAATCAATGCATATTAATACATATTAAGTGCATAATAAATACGATTGAATTAGGAATAGAATTTGAATGTCCCCATAGGAATTTGTATGCTTGTATGTTTGTGAGTTAATGGCTTAGTTAATATTAATGACACATAGACACGGGGTTAACCGTTACTTGTAATAGATATCTGCCCGGAACCGACAGGCATATCCATCACCTCCAAGTAAATCTGGTTAATGTGAGAGATCTAGGTTTCATGGGCCATTATGATTAGTACGCTATGATGCGAGATTAGGCCCAACTTGTAGTAGAAGCCTGTCCGAAACCGCCCAGCAAATCCAACATCTATAAGTGGTATGCCTAATGTGAGACGTCTAGTGCATATATATATATATATATATTGCGTGTAGGGTAGACCTGTCTTGGGAAAAATGTATTAAGTGGCTGACTTATCTCTTATTAGGTATTAAGTGATTAGGACTAGGTTTGTTCCTAAGGTCCACTCCTTGGTTCAGAATCTAAGTCATTGGTCCCGCCCTTCTAAAATTAAATGGTTATTGGGTCTGCATTTCTCCTATAAGGTATTAAATGGTCCTAGTAGACGATAAGGGTAGTTCTCCAAGTAATGTATGCTTCTTATCTAGGGGCTAGTGAGGGCTGACTTAGGGGACGGATTATGTATACAGGGCCTAAGGAACCACCGTCTAAGGGAAGTATTAAATGACTAGGAGTTCACCCATAAGGACAGCTAGATAGTAACAAGAGGGTTCTCCAGGAGGGTTCTTCTTAAAAGAAGGCATATTCCTGACCCTAATCTTGGTAGTAAGTTGTCTCTACTATTTGTCGCCCTACAAAGGGAGTTATCATTTATAATGATTAACGTTCGAATGGGATCTTAAGTGACTTGAGGTTTGCTATTGGGTATTAAGTGCGTAGAAGGGTGTCCGCCCTAAATAAACTGAAATATGGTATTAAGTGACTATAATAGTGTCCACCCTTAAATTAGCTTTGAGGTATTAAATTATTTCTGTTGGATCTAGATTAATCCCAGAGGGGGGTAAATAGGGTTTATTAGAGTTTTACGAGATATTAAAACTATCACAGCACATATTGCATCAGAGAAAGTAAATGCAGAAAATAAATAACATAGATTTTACCCAGCTTCGGCAAACCCTGCCTATTGCTGCATCTCCAAGATTTCTACTAGGTTTTAAAACAGATCCTGCTTACAAAACCCTGCAAACTCGCAAACCCTGCTCCTGCTCTAATCCTATGCTCAAAAACCTGGACTAATCTTTATCCCCAAGATCAGATTTTCCTCGAATTACAAACCTGTAATTAATAAACAATAGCTATAAACCTAATAACTAGTAAACCCTAGTTTTACAAACAAACTGGAAAACCATTGGACGATTTACGGACGAAAATACAAAATAAAATAAAAACAAATAAACAAAGAAACCCCCTTTCAATGTAAACACTAGCCGACCCCTTATTTCTTTATTCCCTTGAACGAAAATGTCGCTGATCCAAATTAGGGCTTCTTCTACCCAAATCAAATTACGACTTCAAATCGTGGTTTATGGAAATTGTTCTCTGATGCTTGATTGTTGTTGCTCCTCGTCATTCGATTCTTTAATTTGGGATTTCAATCGAAAATATTTGAAAGTATTTCTGATTTGATTTTTGCTCTCAAATTCGTGGCTTGTTGTTTTCGATAGAATTTGTCAGTGATGATATAGGTGTATAAATACGACTTTGAATCCCCTAACTTATTCTCTTATTTCCCTCTTTGCCTTGGTCTGATTTGTACGTGAATCGTCTGATTGTGTGATTGTTTCTTTGATTTGTTGTCATGACTGCTGTGGTTGAATTCATATATTCTTCACTGTTGAATTCTGGAAATACTCAAATTTATTTTTGCCAAAATGTGATTGCAAAATTCTGGAAACATTTTATACATGTAAATTGCAATCTTGTCAAATATTGATTGTTGGTATTTGCTAAAAAATGTAAATCAAAGAAAACATTCCTGTATATTCTTTGCATGCTGTATTTTTGACATGCCAAAAAAAAGTGTCCCACTGTAAATCTTGTGACATGATTGGCAAATACTGGTTCCCAAATATAACACACGCCAGCAGTGCAAATTGATATTCTTCCCAAAAGAAAATTCCTCTTCAATTCCGTCCATAAACATTTGCCTATTGTATTGATTTTGGAACTTGAATTCTCTGGCATGTCATGCTCATTTTAGCACATACATTTGGTACACACACACACACACACATATATATATATATATACATATATACATATATACACACACCTATATGTATATACATATTTATGTAGCTTGCCAAATTATTGAACTGTTCACTAAGTATGTTTTTCATTTTCCTGCCAATGCATTCCATTTATATTTATTATGTGATGACCCATTGCTTGGCCTGGCTTGTGTATACTGGAATTTGTATTCTGCCATGCTTCAAATGCTTGTGGTTTTTTGTCCTTTTGAATCTGCCTCAAGTCATTGTGCTTGTTATCGAACCTGGTCTTGATTTTGCTATTCCAGTATATGTCTTGTGCAAGCCTGAACTTATGCATGATAAATGTACAATGTATGCTGCATTATCACATGCTTCAGTGTACATGCATTGATTTTCTTGAACCATGTACACCAGAGATTTGAACCGGTTTTGCACCATTTTGAAATGCATGAGCCTACAGTTCATTTATCTGCCTTGTTGTAAGTCTTGTCTGCTAGGACATTTTCAAATGTCGTTGAAGCATTTGTATTTTACCTTACATATACATACATAAATACATACATATATATATATATATACACACACACAACATGTATATATATGTATATGTATATATGTATGGGCCTTGTGCATTGGGGTACCGTGCATTATTGTATTCTTGTGCACATTTGTGCTTGTTGCTCCATTTGCGCCACTGAGTTGCACACATTTGTGTATTCATGTTGGCTGCTTTGATCATTTTTGAATTCTTTCATTTGTACTTGAACATTTGGCTGGCCTAGTTTGAGTGCCTTCCTTCTTGTGTTTGAGTTGTTGCATGCTTGAAGTGTTGGTTGCTCATCTATGTACTTATCATCTTTGACCTGTTGTACGTTTTCACACTGATTTGCATTTGTTTGTGTCTTGTATGAGCCTGAGTACATGCTACCCTGTGTATTTTTGGAACTAGAGCAATATGTATAGCTCCTTGACTTATTACCCTCTGGCCATGTTCCTGTTTTGTAGCTGTGTACACATGTTGATTTCTCTTTGGCTTTGTATATATATGCCATGAATATACATGCATATATATATACATATATATAGTTTTGTATATGTATATGTGTGTTTGGCACTATGTATATGTTGCTTGTATTTGAATCATTATTGTGTGTTGCCATTTTGCTATTTCTCTTGGGATGAACCTGTTTGTAGCTTCTATGTATATACATACATACATATATATATGCACATATGTGTGTGTGTGTCTATATATATATATATATATATATATATATATATATATATATATGTTTGTGTGTTTGTATCTGCAATTGCATTGAATTTCTTGGTTCATGCCCACTCACTGATATTTGACTATATTGCCCCTACACGAAAATATATGTGTATGTACATACACATGTATGTGTATACATGTATGTGCAGAATATATATATATATATATATATATATATAAGCACTAGAGTCATTGTCTACCTTGTGGTATTTACAGTGAATCGCTATGAATATCACAAGTTGTCCAGACACAAATGGATATATATACATATCAAACCAAGTCATGAAATATATGAGAAACGAACCAAAATTCTGTGGCAAATAAATTTTGAAAATAAAATTATATCTTCTAGAATCTAAAAATATTTTGTTCCAGTTTACTATGTGTATTTCTATGACAGGTAACGGGTGATTGGACTGATTGTGCTGACAGACAAAAGACAAGTGAGTGATAGTGAGTGAACCTGTATATATATATATATATATATATATATATATATATATATATATATGAGAGAGAGTGTAACTGAGTGTGTCAATGTATGTACATGAATAACTGAGAGTTGTAATGAGAACAGTGTATATGAAATGGGATGTATTGTATTAAAGTTATGTACAAATAGTGGAGTTATAATTTTTGTACTATTCAAATGTAGAAATAAAATATTATATTCAAATAAAATATTATTTGAATATTTAAATCCTTGTATGGTAGTATTCTATTTAAATATAAACATTTAATTTTGTCGTTGATGTAGTAGAATAGTACAATTGCAAACACATTTATTATATATATATATATATATATGTTTGTTATCATCAAACAAAAATCATAGAATTGTTATATACAACAATCTCCCGCTTTTGATGATGACAAACATATAATAAGATTTTGAAATATAATAAGTGGGTTTGGTAGTGAATTGTGGAACTTCCCCTATTTGTATGCCCCCCCTACAACAAAACTCACCCTAGATATATGCATGAGTGAAAAGAATAAATCAATTTGGAGTTTCAATTGTAACAACCCGAAAAATCGGAACTAATTTGAAATTTTATTTTAAGAAAATTTTGTTAAAAACATGCTATAAATGATAAACATAACTTAGAATGAATTGGTTTAGAGAATTCAAGACATGAAATTGATTTATAATTAAACTTAGTTTTAAAAATATGTTAATTAGCTTTAATATGTAAACATGCTATTTTACATTGATTTTAAACATGTTAATAATTGGCATTGATTAACATTGATTTGTGAACCTGTAAACATGTTAATATAAACATAGTTTTGTTTGGAAGTTGTCATACCATAAAATTCATCTTGATGAAAAGTTTCATCTTTTTAGTTTAGAAGTGTTAAAACATTAAAAATACTAGTTATGTTAAAAATAGAACTGAATGAATAAATATGGGTTTGTGGCGTTGACCAAATTATGCTAAAGATCTTAAATCGGATCATAAGTATAGAAAGAAAAAAAATGATTTGGGTACAAATGGGATCGTATGTAAAATGTGAATTGGCATAATTTGAGTAATATGAGTTTAGACATATAAACCATCATGAGTAATTAATAAATTATGTAATTGGAGAATGCATACATAAATGGAATAAATAAAAATCTCGCGTAAATATACATAAATAAAATTTCAATGTATACAAGCATATTAATTGCACGATTGAATTTGGAATTTAGACACATGTCAAAACTGGAAAAGAATGTAATAAAAATATGGAAACGTATAAGTCGCACGTTGTGAATAAATTGCACAGGTTAATTGCACACTAATCAACATGTTTTTCAAATTCTAGATATATATGCATATATATATATATATATATGTATATGTGTGTGTGCGTGCGCGTGCGTGTGTGTATTAATTATGCATTGACTATATGTCTTTTGACAAAATACAAATAATGTTCAAATTCTATATTTAAAGTTTTGATTTATTAGACATTTAGGGAAGGTTTCTATTTTTTTTTGTATATATATAGTAAGCACATTCTTGTAATTAATAAACATAATTTTGAATTTCCTTAAATATGTGCATATAAAGAGAAGTCTTTAGGTTCATATACCATTAATTACGCATGTTAAGAAATTAGTTAGGCATTGACTAACACATAAGCCAATCAATATGGTTTTAAAAAAAGAACTATTTCCTAGAATAATCATTGGCGTTGGTTTTTTTTTGCTAAACTTGGCATATCTTTAATCTATTTTTAAAACTTAGCCGACGTGGCTTGATCCGTGTAGAATAAAAAACCTAAAATCTAAAGGCATAAGTTACTCTGCATCCCTTATGAATACACTTCCTATCCAATACTTATTCTCACAACTCCATTCCCTATTCTCTACCTCCGCTATGTAAAACTTCTAAAAAAATGGAGTTCTAAGATTTATATTTTTACAAACAAAAATTGGAGGATGTTTATATATAGAACTAGAGATTCTTACCACGGCCATTTGGATAAGCATATTTAGGTGAGATTTCTCAATTATTTAAAAATTTAATTATTTTTCTTGTTTGTACGATGAAAATTCAGATCTGCGATGCAATTTTATTCTTTATTTCAAATCCAATATTTTAGATCTGATTTTGTGACGCCATTTTCTTCTTTATTTCAGATCCAATATTTTAGGTCTGATTATGCGATGTAATTTTCTTCTTTGTTTCAGATCTATTATTTTAGATTCGTCTACGCGATAAAAATCTCAACTTTACTGAGATTCATGTTATTTGATTCGTCTACGCGATAAAAATCTCAACTTTACTAAGATTCATGTTTTTTGATTCGTCTATGCGATAAAAATCTCAACTTTACTGAGATTCATGTTATTTGATTCGTCTACGCGATAAAAATCTCAACTTTACTGAGATTCATGTTATTTGATCCGTCTACGCGATAAAAATCTCAACTTTACTGAGATTCATGTTATTTGATTTGTCTACGCGATAAAAATCCCATCTTTATTGAGATTCATTTTATTTAATTTGTCTATGCGATAAAAATCTCATATTTACTGAGATTCATGTTATTTGTTTTGTTCGCACGATAAAAATTCCTTCTTTATTTCAGATTTTTATTGTTTGATTTGTTCTTGTGTTAAAAATTTCATTTTTATTCAGGATTAATAATAAAAATTTACATTTTTTATTGTTGTTCATGGACATGGATTTTTTTATCAGATTTGGGATTTGAAATAAAATCACATTTTTCATGATTTACATAAAACTTGGATTTTATCAAATCAAGAACTAGAATAAAAATCTCATTTTTATGAACCATATGAACATGTATTTTTATTGAGATTGGGTTTCCAATAAAATAATATTTTATTGATTTTATGTAAAATTTGATTTTTTGTGAATTTGTCTTTTCCAAAATAAAAAGAACAAATTTTGATTTTATTTACATATTGAATAAAAAGAACATCTTTTTATGTTATTTTCATGTTAAATAAAAAGAACATCTTTTTATGTTATTTTCATGTTTATGTTATTTTCATGTTGAATAAAAAGAACACCTTTTTATGTTATTTTCATGTTGAGTAAAAACAACATCTTTTTATGTAGTTTCTTGTTAAATAAAAAGAATATTTTTATGTCATATTCTTTTGTTACATGAAAAGAACATCTTTTTATGTCATTTTCTTTTTATATAAAAAGCAACATTTTTATTTCATTTTAGATGTAAATAAAAAGAATAGACTTAAAGTGATATCTTTATTTACATCTTAGATGTAAATAAAAAGAATAAATTTGAAGTGACACCTTTATTTACATTTTAGATGTAAATAAAAAAGATCAGATTAAAAGTTACATTTTGATTTACATTTTAGAAGTAATAAAAAGAGTAGATTAGAATGTTATATTTTTTTTATTGTCAAACTAAAGACTATAAAAAGATTAGAATCAAAAATTTATTTTTATTTTTATTTTAGATGTAAATAAAAGAATAGATTTTAAAGTTACATTTTTGTTGACATTTTAATAAAAAGGATAGAATCAAAATTTATATTTTTATTGTCATTTTAGGGACAATAAAAAAAGAGTAGAATTAAAAGTGACATTTTTTACATTTTAGATGTAAATAAAAACATAGAATAAAAAGTGACATTTGTATTTACATTTTAGATGTAACTAAAAACCGTGGATTAAAAAGTTTCATTTTTCTTTACATTTCAGATGTAAATAAAAGAATAGATTTTAAAAGTGACATTTTTATCGTCATTTTAGATGCGATAAAAAGAGTAGAAATAAAAGTGACATTTTTATCGTCATTTTAGATGCGATAAAAAGAATAGATTTTAAAATTACATTTTCTATGTAGTTAAAGAATGAAAGGAAAATTTACATTTTTTAATATAAGTAAAGATGAAATAAAGGATTAAATTTTCCAATGTAATAAAAGATTGAATAAAACATTACATTTTTCAATGTAATAAAAGATTAAATAAAAAAACTACATTTTTCAATGTAGTAAAAGATGAAATAAAAGATTACATTTTGCAATAGTGTAATAAAAGAATAGAAAAGGGTTTACATTTTGATGTAATATAAAAATGTTTACATTTTGATGTAATAGAAAAAGTTTACATTTTTATGTAATATAAAAAGTTCACATTTTTGTGTAATATAAACCTCATTATTAATGTAATGAATGAAATATAAAAATGTCATGTTTTAAATTATAAAAACATGTTTACCTTTAAAACCTCAATTCTAATGTAAGAAATGAAATTAGAAAATATTTCATGTTTTAAAAATAAAACATGGTTACAGTAAAAATCACATTTTTAATGTAAAGAAAGAGAATATAAAATCGTTTGAAATAGAAATGATAAACAACAAAAATTTACATTGTAATGTAATAAATGATGAAAAATATTCATCGTTTGAAATAGAAATGATAAACAATAAAAATTCACATTTTTATTGTCATATAAGGAATGAAGAAAATGTACATGTTTTGAAATAGACTTCTGTTCGTTAAAAATAACTTGAATACGAAGTGTAGAAAATTATTTAAAGAATAAGTAATTTGAAATTGTCGAACGAATGAATTATATATATATATATATGAATTAAAATAAAACGAATCGCGCTGCTGTAGTTCGCGATTTGAAATCGTAACTTCAAATGATTATACCAAAAGATCCGACTGTCGGATTTTCCCAAAACTGGAACCGTCAGGACCACTTTGGGAAGATATTTCCAACGATATAAACTTTGTTAAAAATCCAACAGTTAGATTTCAAGATAGATGTAAATCAAATTTCAATAAAAACAGTGCCAGGAGCCGCCCATTGACCCGAAGCATCGTTGAATTGAATTGAGCTATTTATATATATATATATATATAATAGTGATAAATTATTATTAAATACTAATAATGATATGAAATGATTTTAAAATATATATATATATATGCGAGGATCATTTGAAAAATTCGAGTTCAATCTCATTTCAAATGATTATACGACGATCTAATTCGAAGATTTGAAGATGGTGATTGAAGATCGACGATCTTCACATAGAATGAATGTGTTGCTACTGAGTGCGATGATTGGAGTAACTACCTTGAAGGGGCTTCAGTGGTAGTCGTTCGGACGTACTTGTTGATTATTCGGGTATGCGAGGAATAAAGTGCCTCCGGTTTCGTTCAGACCTAGAACAGACTTGTAAATGGATGATATGTCCGACGTTGTATTCCTTTATGCTATTTGTTGATCTCTGCTAAATATATATATCTGTTTGGTGTTTAACACCCTTCTCTGAGACGTATGAGCTTAGAGCTATGCAGTTAAAGCGCTTAGCGGTTCTATAGCGGCGAAGGTGCAAAAAGGCGTAACGGGGATAAAGCGAGGAAATAGCGGGGATATAGCGAAGGCGCAAAAAAGTTCATTAAATGTAAAACCAAATATTTGAAAATTAATTAATCATCTTTGTCACATTATATGTGTACAAGAAACTAATATTAATTAATGTTATATAAGAAAATCACGGAATATCATAGTTTTGCATGTTATATTTGATGAGTGTAATTGATTGTTACCATATATTAGGCACTTATGCCTTAAATTTATCCCTTTACGCTAACTTTACTGAATTTTTTTGGAAAAATAACTAGTCAAATCAAGCTCTATAAATTAATATTTCTAAAGCAGATGCTAAAAATCCTTGATTTAGCGGATGCAGTGGAAAATAGCGGGGCTAGAAGCGGATATATTGTTCATTAGCACTAAATTGAAATAGCGTAGCGGTTGAAGAGCGCTATGGGCTATAGCAGAGATATTGCAGGGCTTTAGTGGGGCTTTAACTGCATAGGCTTAGAGGTTATATATTGGTAGAAATCAATGGCATGGTATGGATTGACAATGTGACATGCTAAGATGCATGGATCATGACTTTTGTTGAAAAGCAAGGCCTTGTGATTGATGATCAAAGCACGACCTGTTTAGGCGTAGCCTTGTGTATAGCATGACTTCGCAAGCCTCACACCCCGGTATGAGTCAAAAAGGGGATTAGGACTGCAGGGAGTGCACATGTTTCTTTCTAGCTAAGAAGTGGTGTCAGCGACTTACCAGCCCTAACATTTTTACTTATGTGGATGTTGGATTATGAGGTACCTCGGGTTTTATAGGTTGTTAGTGGCCATATTAGAGGTTCAAAAGAACCGGGTAGCGTGTGTTCAGGAATTGCCAATC
Source organism: Allium sativum (assembly GCA_030737875.1). Taxonomy (NCBI): domain Eukaryota; kingdom Viridiplantae; phylum Streptophyta; class Magnoliopsida; order Asparagales; family Amaryllidaceae; genus Allium; species Allium sativum. The sequence continues at coordinate 197,678,668 of CM060919.1, read as the reverse complement.
CACTAGCGTTTATGTGTGGACCGACTCTGAAGATCCAAGGGTTCACTGTGGGGAATCCTGAGGCATTTGCTAAAGTGTCCTGAATCGGAGAGGATGATCCCTAGCCTCGATTCATGATGGAAACCAAATCTCTAATACGACATTACGGTTTTGATTGTAAACCTATATACGGCGACATAGTGGGATGAGGTATTATGCCGTCAATGATTGATACATTATGATTGAAATTGTTTTGAAATATATATATACACACTAATAATAATATTAAATCCGTTTTTATCGTATCAAACATTTTTGACCATTATAAGGTAAAACTCTATCCTCCGGTTTGCGTTGCATTGTGTGATGGGAATTGAGTCTTATAATGGTTTCATTTTTCTAAAAAGCATTGCGTTGTTTAACGATTTACTTTATTTCATGCACTGGAAATCCAATGGAGTAAACTCGTTCCGCATTAGCGGTGTGGTCCTGTGATTAGCCTTATTATTAGATTAGTTAAGTTAGATTTCTCATACCAGTCACATGACTGACCTGTAGTTTGTTTCACTTGCAAACTCGGGTGCCCTTTTTCCACATGGGCAGTCGAGTAGCTTTTTGCAGATATTTATGTCTTGAGCAGGATTCTGGATCGAAGTCTAAAGCTGTTGTAACAACCCGAAAATTCTGAGCCAGTTTAAAATTTTTATTTTGGCAATTTTAGTGAATTTTGAACATTTAAAATGAATTATTTTAAATAATATCGACGAGAAATATATTTTTGAATGGAATTCGAACGTATATATTATATACGTCGTCATTAGAATATAAATAATTATATATCATTATAAATAGAATTGAAAATGGCGTGGTAGTTCGATAATTCGATTTCAAACTTCAATTGAATGTACCGGGTGCAAAATAAACCGGATTTTAGTGAAACCAAAAACATTAGGATCTAATTGAGAATATCTTTCCAACGAATCCGAAAAATCGAAAATTCATAGCGGGAATCAAAAGATATGTCCAGTTGAAAATTCTGAATAGTCGCTATGGAATTCAGGCCCTTAAAAATGGAAATTTTGCAAACGACATCAGAATTCGACGAAACCACTTTTGTTGGGTCCGTGATGTAAAGTTATTGCTAGATTCCAAATTTCATAATTTTTTGAATTAATATGTGAGCGTGGCAAATTAAAACGCGTTTGACCAGTTTCAATTGATTTTAATCGACTGGAAAATGGCCATTTTTCCAATGGTCTCAGAATTCGACGAAACTAGTTTTATTAGGACCGTATCGTCAATACGAAGCTAGAAAATATTTTTCGGGGATTTTTAGAGTTAGTATGTGACCCCGGTGAAATGAAATGCGCGTTCAAAATCAATATATAGAGTTATATGTTGATTTTGACGAAAACTGGTCGAAACGATCGAATCAGCTTACGATAAATATCCCATTGTGTTCGGAATGGGGGTGAAACGCTATGGACGACAGGCGGTGGGCCTCGTTTCGAAGTCGAAATAAAAAGTCAACTTTTTGAATTTTAAAAATAAATAAAATAATATAATAACTTTCCATTTAACCCCCCCCCCCCTCTATTCTTTTCTTCCCCGACAGTCATTTCTAAAAAAAAAAATAAAAAAAAAAGAGAAGAACGGAGGAACGCAGCAGCCATCGCCGCCCCTCACAGGGCACCGCCGCCCCTCCGGCGACGCCTCGCCGAGCGCCCCCCCCTTCACGCGCGCTTCTCTCTCCTCTTCTTATCTGAACCCTAGCACCCCCTACCCGAAACCCTAGGCCCCTCCTCTGACCAAGATGGCCGCCGCCCCTTCCCTGAGTCTACCTCCGATGACCAGCAGCCCGGCGCCGCCTCCAACCACCCTCCAGCGCGCTAAACCCCCTCCGCTCCCTCCTTACTCGATTCAAACAGCCGCCGTGAACCCCAAGACACCTCCCCCGACCCTTCAGCAAGCCCTCAGTCCTCCTTTAATAAAAAATGTAAGATTTTCTATTTTCTATTTATTCAATTAGTTTAGATATGAAATAAAAATATAATTTTTGTGGTATATAAAGCGATTTGAAAAGATAAAGGTGTGATTTTTGATATTAGAAAGTCTATATTTTTATATTGTTAAAGTCTATATTTTTATTCGCTCAAAGTTCATATTTTTACCATATTAAAGTTGAGATTTTTATTTAGATAAGGAAATGATTTTTAGAAGTTAAAAATTTAATTTTTATTATATAGAAAGGTTAAAGATATAATTTTTATATTATAAAAAGAATAAAAATATGATTTTTAGCATATGTAAAGTATAAAAATATAATCTTTTATATTGTAGAAGTATAAAAATATAATTTTTATAAAGGTAAGATAGTAAAAATATCATCTTTATAGATATAGCGAAATAAAAATCTGATTTTTATTATATATATAATGAAGTAAAAATGTGATTTTTATAGTGATGAAATAAAAATGAAATCTTTATATTTGAAAAGGCGAAATCTTTATATTTGAAAAGGCGAAATCTTTATATAGAGAATAGCGTGATAAAAATATAATCTTTATTATATGAACACCGTTATAAAAATAGAATTTTTATCTATATAGTAGCGGTGTAAAAATAGAATTTTTATCTATATAGTAGCGGTGTAAAAATAGAATTTTTATCTATATAGTAGCAGTGTGAAAATAGAATTTTTATATACATAGCAACATATAAAAATGTGATTTTATATATGTAGTGGCTACGGGCAACGAAAGTGACAAAAGGCGAGAACGACAAGATTTTTCTACATAAGAAGAGTCGAGATGATTGGATTAGCTATCGGTGAGAATTTCTCACTCTTCAATTTATTTTCTAGTTATATATATATATACTAGGATGCAGACGGTGCTTAGCAGCACCCGACACCCGTCATCCACAGACCATGGATGGCTTGTTTGTTTGATTGATGTGTTGTGAAAATTGTTTGTGATGTTGATGTGAAATCGATAATAAATGTAGATAGTCGAAATAAATATTTTATCGTTAAAAATATAATTTTTAACGTGAAAGTGAATAAATGAATATTTATAAACAAATCGGCCGATTTGTTTATATACACTGATTCGACTGATATTGATTGGGACGATAAATTTTACACATCGCCCAACTGCACAAATAAAAATCTGTGTTTGTTGATTTGAAACCCCACACGGGTGTTGGGACGATATTTGGGTACACTAATCCCAATTATTTAATTGTATGTCGATCGATTGGTCGACAGACTGTGTAAGCATCGATTATTTATATTTGATGCTTATGCAGTTGTGTGGTGCACCTTGGATGATGGTTGATTGTTTATCATTGCTTTCATATACATGTGTTGTATGGAATCCATATAATTAACGTTATATGGTAATTGATTGGGCCTCATTCCAATTGGGAAAATAATGAATATTATAAAAGAAAATTCATTTGTTGAATATAAAAATAGTCATGTGTTGACGATGTTCATGAGTTGAAACTATTGATGTGTTGAGTGAAATATTTTATACAATAAAATTTACATCTTTATCATATTTAAAATTAGAACTACTTCACGGTGAAGTCTAATTGAAAATCAAACGATAGATACCCTAATTTTATAAAATATTTAAAATAACAAAAATAGACGTGTGTTGAAAGAAATATAGTTCATGTGTTGAATAGAATAAATATTCATTTGTTGAATAGAATAAAGAAGTTTTTGGAAAAATATAAAACCGTGTTGATTAGAGATGCGTTATTTTGACGCGAACGATATTTATATCGATTTTATTCGTTTTATAATGAATATTGAAAAGTGATTTCAAAATTTAATATTTTGAAATGAAATTCAAATTAAATTAGATTAAAAATTCAAATTGAAATTTTATTGAATCAATTTGAAATGAATTCGAATCGAATAGAAAATGAATTCGATTCGAATTGAATAGGAAGTGAATTTGAATTCGAATTGAATAGAAATGAATTCAAATTGAATTAAATTGAAATTGAATTAAAACGAATAGAAATCGTTTTGAATGAAATTTAAAACGAACGGAAATTGAATTGAAATCAATTTGAAATGAATTCGAATTGAATTAAATAGAAGGTAAATTCAAATTGAATTGAATTGAAACGAATTAGAATTTGAATTGAAACGAATTTGAATTCGAATTAAATAAAATTGAAATGAATTCGAATTGAATTGAAATCAAATCGATTTGAAATTGAATGTAGCGTTGAAATGGTTTTGAAAACGAATTTAAAACGATTTATAAAATACGTTTTAAAAGGAAATCGACGAAATATATATTATATATATAATGGCCTGAATAGAACGCGCCGCGCCGCGGCAGTTCGTGATTTTCGACCATTGACTTCAAATTGACGTTGCGGGAGATCTGACCGTCGGATTCTCCTAAAACCGGAACCGTTGGGTTCGTATCGAAAAGAGCTTTCCAATGAATATTAGAAATTTGAAATCTAACGGTTGGATTTGGAATTATGTCCAAATCAAATTTAGAAAAGGTCGCTGTAAGTGCAGTTCGATGGCCGTTGATGGAAATCGACTGTACGGGCCTTGATAAAATTATTAAAAATATCTATAATTTGTGTAAAATCATAAGAAATGATTTGGGAAAAATTGGGCTGAAAATTTCCATATTTGAAAAAATAAAAATAGATTTTTATCGAAATGAACTAGTTTTGAACTAGAATTAAAATCAATTTATTTTTGAAATAAACAAATTGAATTTGAAAGTGATTTTAAAAATAATCAGTATTCCCAATACGTGAATTGGACTGGAGTTGAATCGAAATTATCTTCGGAATATTTCAATGTTGGATTTCGTGATTACACAGATATTGTTATGGGAATTTGAAAGATATATTTTATATCGTTATTTCCAATACGATATTTGTTGGTTTCAGAATTTGATATTGAATATAAGCCGGTATATTTTCTATTCAGAGCCTTGTATTTAATATTAAATGTGATTTAGGTTTATCGTGAATCGTGTTTTAGATGACATTGGTTCTTTAACCCAGTTAAAGGCAGGATGTTGATTTTTGAAAAGATTAAAACTAAGTGGAGTTTTAATGAATCTATAATTAGATTAAAAATGTGAATTGATAATTTAAATTATCAAATTTGAAAGGTGATCGAGAATGGAGTATCACCAGTTTTGCTCCAAAGAGGTAGTTAAATCTGTACTTAGATTTGAACGTGAAATGGTAATTAATTTTACCGATAACACCGTGGTGTTAGATATGGAGTATTACCAGTTCTTGTTGCAGTCATGATGGGGGGTTCTCGCTTCGCGGTTTGGTGGTGAACGGGAGACTCTTACCCCCACATGTCCCTTGTGGTGGGGGTTGGTTAGGCAGTGGCCGGGAGGCTCGAGAGGGTCGCCGTAAAACAAGTGTACTGGGGGACCGCTGGGAGCCACGGTGGGTTTTACCTGCTGCTTTGGGGGATGAAGGGATGGTTGCAAAGCCTACCGGATTTCGTTGGGCTATCTCAGTTTGGTATTAGAGCTTTGGTTTACAGAGCTCGAGAACAAGACACATTAGAACCATACGAAAGAATTCATCAGATATTGGATTAGTAATGTCCAATTAGAATGACTCGTCAGAGATAGGATCAGTAGTATCCTAGAACGAGTGTGAAGAGTATATTTTTCAAATGAAAACAAATTTTGTTTTGAAATTTAAATCGCTTTATACGTATTCGAATATTTTATTTGTATTGAATTTGGACAATCGAGTATATATAGATTTCGCGTATACGCGTCATGAACGTATAGTCGAAGTTTTAATATACTGGATAGATATAGAATCACATTCTAGACACCCAGGGATAATTCTGGTAATGCGGCCGCATTATCAATATTTATGTTCGTGTTTCGAAGGAGTGGTTTCTATATATTTCCATTAGACTGGTGTGAGAACCAAAACTAATATAGATAGATTTATTGTTGTGAATTGGCATCAAAAACATGGTTTTTTGTATATATATATATATATATATATATCAAAATTATGAATTTGAAACGTTAATTCACTAATTAATTGATGTTTGTGTTGTTTGATAATTTTGAACTATTTTGCCTAATGGAATCGAATATTGAATTGTATTGAAAATTAGCCGCATTTGCTTGCATATACATGTACTTACATTGAACAGGTCATAGCAAGGAGGCTAGAGTAGAGAATAAAATTTGTTTGCCCGACAAATAGGTACATGTTTACTATATAATTTACTGTTTTGTTTGGGTGATGATGATTTTATGAGCCTATTGGCTAGCCGTTTGGCTTTTTCTTTTTCTTTTTGAGATCAGAAGGCCTGTATGGCAATTCCGGGATTTTCCAGTGGCTCCCGATGCAGGGGAGGTTATGGCGAAATTTTTCTAAAATTCCGGGTGTTAGCCAATTTTTGAAGAATTTGAAAATTCTCAGAAACTGAAAAATTGGAGATTGGAAGCCAGATCGAACGTAGAGTTGATTAATCAAACCACTTTCGACTTTTTTCCTTTTCGGGGACGAAAAGTTTTAAGTGGGGGAGATTGTAACAACCCGAAAATTCTGAGCCAGTTTAAAATTTTTATTTTGGCAATTTTAGTGAATTTTGAACATTTGAAATGAATTATTTTAAATAATATCGACGAGAAATATATTTTTTGAATGGAATTCGAACGTATATATTATATACGTCGTCATTAGAATATAAATAATTATATATAATTATAAATAGAATTGAAAATGGCGCGGTAGTTCGATAATTCGATTTCAAACTTCAATTGAATGTACCGGGTGCAAAATAAACCGGATTTTAGTGAAACCAAAAACATTAGGATCTAATTGAGAATATCTTTCCAACGAATCCGAAAAATCGAAATTTCATAGCGGGAATCAAAAGATATGTCCAGTTGAAAATTCTGAATAGTCGCTATGGAATTCAGGCCCTTAAAAATGGAAATTTTGCAAACGACCTCGGATTTCGATGAAACAACTTTTGTTGGATCCGTGATGTAAAGTTATTGCTAGATTCCAAATTTCATAATTTTTCGAATTAATATGTGAGCGTGGCAAAGGAAAACGCGTTTGACCCGTTTTAGTTGATTTTAATCGACTGGAAAATGGCCATTTTTCCAATGGTCTCAGAATTCGACAAAACTAGTTTTATTAGGACCGTATCGTCAATACGAAGCTAGAAAATATTTTTCGGGGATTTTTAGAGTTAGTATGTGACCCTGGTAAAATGAAATGCGCGTTCAAAATCAATATATAGAGTTATATGTTGATTTTGACGAAAACTGATCGAAACAATCGAATCAGCTTTCGATACATACCCCATTGTGTTCGGAATGGAGGTGAAACGCTTTGGACGACAGGCGGTGGGCCTCGTTTCGAGGTCGAAATAAAAAGTCAACTTTTTGAATTTTAAAAATAAATAAAATAATATAATAACTTTCCATTTAAACCCCCCTCTATTCTTTTCTTCCCCGACAGTCATTTCTAAAAAAAAAAGAAGAAGAGAAGAACGGAGGAACGCAGCAGCCGTCGCCGCCCCTCACAGGCCACCGCCGCCCCTTCGGCGACGCCTCGCCGAGCGCCCCCCCCCCCCCCCCCCCCCCCCCGCTTCACGCGCGCTTCTCTCTCCTCTTCTTATCTGAACCCTAGAACCCCCTACCCGAAACCCTAGGCCCCTCCTATGACCAAGATGGCCGTCGCCCCTTCCCTGAGTCTACCTCCGATGGCCAACAGCCCGGCGCCGCCTCCAACCACCCTCCAGCGCGCTAAACCCCCTCTGCTCCCTCCTTACTCGATTCAAACAGCCGCCGTGAACCCCAAGACACCTCCCCCGACCCTTCAGCAAGCCCTCGGTCCTCCTTTAATAAAAAATGTAAGTTTTCTATTTTCTATTTATTCAATTAGTTTAGATATGAAATAAAAATATAATCCTTGTGGTATATAAAGCGATTTGAAAAGATAAAGGTGTGATTTTTGATATTAGAAAGTCTATATTTTTATATTGTTAAAGTTTATATTTTTATTCGCTCAAAGTTCATATTTTTACCATATTAAAGTTGAGATTTTTATTTAGATAAGGAAATGATTTTTAGAAGTTAAAAATACAATTTTTATTATATAGAAAGGTTAAAGATATAATTTTTATATTATAAAAAGAATAAAAATATGATTTTTAGCATATGTGAAGTATAAAAATATAATCTTTTATATTGTATAAGTATAAAAATATAATTTTTATAAAGGTAAGATAGTAAAAATATCATATTTATAGATATAGCAAAATAAAAATCTGATTTTTATTATATATATAATGAAGTAAAAATGTGATTTTTATAGTGATGAAATAAAAACGAAATCTTTATATTTGAAAAGGCGAAATCTTTATATAGAGAATAGCGTGATAAAAATATAATCTTTATTATATGAACACCGTTATAAAAATAGAATTTTTATCTATATAGTAGCGGTGTAAAAATAGAATTTTTATCTATATAGTAGCGGTGTAAAAATAGAATTTTTATCTATATAGTAGCGGTGTAAAAATAGAATTTTTATCTATATAGTAGCGGTGTGAAAATAGAATTTTTATATACATAGCAACATATAAAAATGTGATTTTATATATGTACTGGCTACGGGCAACGAAAGTGACAAAAGGCGAGAACGACAAGATTTTTCTACATAAGAAGAGTCGAGATGATTGGATTAGCTATCGGTGAGAATTTCTCACTCTTCAATTTCTTTTCTAGTTATATATATATACTAGGATGCAGACGGTGCTTAGCAGCACCCGACACCCGTCATCCACAGACCATGGATGACTTGTTTGTTTGATTGATGTGTTGTGAAAATTGTTTGTGATGTTGATGTGAAATCGATAATAAATGTAGATAGTCGAAATAAATATTTTATCGTTAAAAATATAATTTTTAACGTGAAAGTGAATAAATGAATATTTATAAACAAATCGGCCGATTTGTTTATATACACTGATTTGACTGATATTGATTGAGACGATAAATTTTACACATCGCCCAACTGCACAAATAAAAATCTGTGTTTGTTGATTTGAAACCCCACACGGGTGTTGGGATGATATTTGGGTACACTAATCCCAATTATTTAATTGTATGTCGATCGATTGGTCGACAGACTGTGTAAGAGTCGATTATTTATATTTGATGCTTATGCAGTTGTGTGGTGCATCTTGGATGATGGTTGATTGTTTATCATTGCTTTCATATACATGTGTTGTATGGAATCCATATAATTAACGTTATATGGTAATTGATTGGGCCTCATTCCAATTGGGAAAATAATGAATATTATAAAAGAAAATTCATTTGTTGAATATAAAAATAGTCATGTGTTGACGATGTTCATGAGTTGAAACTATTGATGTGTTGAGTGAAATATTTTATACAATAAAATTTACATCTTTATCATATTTAAAATTAGAACTACTTCACGGTGGAGTCTAATTGAAAATCAAACGATAGATACCCTAATTTTATAAAATATTTTACATGACAAAAATAGACGTGTGTTGAAAGAAATATAGTTCATGTGTTGAATAGAATAAATATTCATTTGTTGAATAGAATAAAGAAGTTTTTGGAAAAATATAAAACCGTGTTGATTAGAGATGCGTTATTTTGACGCGAACGATATTTATATCGATTTTATTCGTTTTATAATGAATATTGAAAAGTGATTTCAAAATTTAATATTTTGAAATGAAATTCAAATTAAATTAGATTAAAAATTCAAATTGAAATTTTATTGAATCAATTTGAAATGAATTCGAATCGAATAAAAAATGAATTCGATTCGAATTGAATAGGAAGTGAATTTGAATTCGAATTGAATAGAAATGAATTCAAATTGAATTAAATTGAAATTGAATTAAAACGAAAAGAAATCGTTTTGAATGAAATTTAAAACGAACGGAAATTGAATTGAAATCAATTTGAAATGAATTCGAATTGAATTAAATAGAAGGTAAATTCAAATTGAATTGAATTGAAACGAATTAGAATTTGAATTGAAACGAATTTGAATTCGAATTAAATAAAATTGAAATGAATTCGAATTGAATTGAAATCAAATCGATTTGAAATTGAATGTAGCGTTGAAATGGTTTTGAAAACGAATTTAAAACGATTTATAAAATACGTTTTAAAAGGAAATCGACGAAATATATATAATATATATATTATATATATAATGGCCTGAATAGAACGCGCCGCGCCGCGGCAGTTCGTGATTTTCGACCATTGACTTCAAATTGACGTTGCGGGAGATCCGACCGTCGGATTCTCCTAAAACCGGAACCGTTGGGTTCATATCGAAAAGAGCTTTCCAATGAATATTAGAAATTTGAAATCTAACGGTTGGATTTGGAATTATGTCCAAATCAAATTTAGAAAAGGTCGCTGTAAGTGCAGTTCGATGGTCGTTGATGGAAATCGACTGTACGGGCCTTGATAAAATTATTAAAAATATCTATAATTTGTGTAAAATCATAAGAAATGATTTGGGAAAAATTGGGCTGAAAATTTCCATATTTGAAAAGATAAAAATAGATTTTTATCGAAATGAACTAGTTTTGAACTAGAATTAAAATCAATTTATTTTTGAAATAAATAAATTGAATTTGAAAGTGATTTTAAAAATAATCAGTATTCCCAATACGTGAATTGGACTGGAGTTGAATCGAAATTATCTTCGGAATATTTCGATGTTGGATTTCGTGATTACACAGATATTGTTATGGGAATTTGAAAGATATATTTTATATCGTTATTTCCAATACGATATTTGTTGGTTTTAGAATTTGATATTGAATATAAGCCGGTATATTTTCTATTCAGAGCCTTGTATTTAATATCAAATGTGATTTAGGTTTATCGTGAATCGTGTTTTAGATGACATTGGTTCTTTAACCCAGTTAAAGGCAGGATGTTGATTTTTGAAAAGATTAAAACTAAGTGGAGTTTTAATGAATCTTTAATTAGATTAAAAATGTGAATTGATAATTTAAATTATCAAATTTGAAAGGTGATCGAGAATGGAGTATCACCAGTTTTGCTCCAAAGAGGTAGTTAAATCTGTACTTAGATTTGAACGTGAAATGGTAATTAATTTTACCGATAACACCGTGGTGTTAGATATGGAGTATTACCAGTTCTTGTTGCAGTCATGATGGGGGGTTCTCGCTTCGCGGTTTGGTGGTGAACGGGAGACTCTTACCCCCACATGTCCCTTGTGGTGGGGGTTGGTTAGGCAGTGGCCGGGAGGCTCGAGAGGGTCGCCGTAAAACAAGTGTACTGGGGGACCGCTGGGAGCCACAGTGGGTTTTACCTGCTGCTTTGGGGGATGAAGGGATGGTTGCAAAGCCTACCGGATTTCGTCGGGCTATCTCAGTTTGGTATCAGAGCTTTGGTTTACAGAGCTCGAGAACAAGACACATTAGAACCATACGAAAGAATTCATCAGATATTGGATTAGTAATGTCCAATTAGAATGACTCGTCAGAGATAGGATCAGTAGTATCCTAGAACGAGTGTGAAGAGTATATTTTTCAAATGAAAACAAATTTTGTTTTGAAATTTAAATCGCTTTATACGTATTTGAATATTTTATTTGTATTGAATTTGGACAATCGAGTATATATAGATTTCGCGTATACGCGTCATGAACGTATAGTCGAAGTTTTAATATACTGGATAGATATAGAATCACATTCTAGACACCCGGGGATAATTCTGGTAATGCGGCCGCATTATCAATATTTATGTTCGTGTTTCGAAGGAGTGGTTTCTATATATTTCCATTAGACTGGTGTGAGAACCAAAACTAATATAGATAGATTTATTGTTGTGAATTGGCATCAAAAACATGGTTTTCTGTATATATATATATATATATATATATCAAAATTATGAATTTGAAACGTTAATTCACTAATTAATTGATGTTTGTGTTGTTTGTTTAGTTGTTTGATAATTTTGAACTATTTAGCCTAATGGAATCGAATATTGAATTGTATTGAAAATTAGCCGCATTTGCTTGCATATACATGTACTTACATTGAACAGGTCATAGCAAGGAGGCTAGAGCAGAGAATAAAATTTGTTTGCCCAACAAATAGGTACATGTTTACTATATAATTTACTGTTTTGTTTGGGTGATGATGATTTTATGAGTCTATTGGCTAGCCGCTTGGCTTTTTCTTTTTCTTTTTGAGATCAGAAGGCCTGTATGGCAATTTCGGGATTTTCCCGTGGCTCCCGGTGCAGGGGAGGTTATGGCGAAATTTTTCTAAAATTCCGGGTGTTAGCCAAATTTTTGAAGAATTTGAAAATTCTCAGAAACTGAAAAGTTGGAGAATGGAAGCCAGATCGAACGTAGAGTTGATTAATCAAACCACTTTCGACTTTGTTCCTTTTCGGGGACGAAAAGTTTTAAGTGGTGGAGATTGTAACAACCCGAAAATTCTGAGCCAGTTTAAAATCTTTATTTTGGAAATTTTAGTGAATTTTGAACATTTAAAATGAATTATTTTAAATAATATCGACGAGAAATATATTTTTTGAATGGAATTCGAACGTATATATTATATACGTCGTCATTAGAATATAAATAATTATATATAATTATAAATAGAATTGAAAATGGCGCGGTAGTTCGATAATTCGATTTCAAACTTCAACTGAATGTACCGGGTGCAAAATAAACCGGATTTTAGTGAAACCAAAAACATTAGGATCTAATTGAGAATATCTTTCCAACGAATCCGAAAAATCGAAATTTCATAGCGGGAATCAAAAGATATGTCCAGTTGAAAATTCTGAATAGTCGCTATGGAATTCAGGCCCTTAAAATGGAAATTTTGCAAACGACCTCGGATTTCGACGAAACTACTTTTGTTGGGTCCGTGATGTAAAGTTATTGCTAGATTCAAAATTTCATAATTTTTCGAATTAATATGTGAGCGTGGCAAAGGAAAACGCGTTTGACCCGTTTCAGTTGATTTTAATCGACTGGAAAATGGCCATTTTTCCAATGGTCTCAGAATTCGACGAAACTAGTTTTATTAGGACCGTATCGTCAATATGAAGCTAGAAAATATTTTTCGGGGATTTTTAGAGTTAGTATGTGACCCCGGTAAAATGAAATGCGCGTTCAAAATCAATATATAGAGTTATATGTTGATTTTGACGAAACTGATCGAAACGATCGAATCAGCTTACGATACATATCCCATTGTGTTCGGAATGGGGGTGAAACGCTATGGACGACAGGCGGTGGGCCTCGTTTCGAGGTCGAAATAAAAAGTCAACTTTTTGAATTTTAAAAATAAATAATATAATATAATAACTTTCTATTTAAACCCCCCCTCTATTCTTTTCTTCCCCGACAGTCATTTCTAAAAAAAAAGAGAAGAACGGAGGAATGCAGCAGCCGTCGCCGCCCCTCACAGGCCACCGCCGCCCCTCCGGCGACGCCTCGCCGAGCGCGCCCCCCCTTCACGCGCGCTTCTCTCTCCTCTTCTTATCTGAACCCTAGCACCCCCTACCCGAAACCCTAGGCCCCTCCTCTGACCAAGATGGTCGCCGCCCCTTCCCTGAGTCTACCTCCAATGGCCAGCAGCCCGGCGCCGCCTCCAACCACCCTCCAACGCGCTAAACCCCCTCCGCTCCCTCCTTACTCGATTCAAACAGCCGCCGTGAACCCCAAGACACCTCCCTCGACCCTTAGTGATTGACGTAGAAATGTGTTTATTTTATGCTCTTATTTCTTATCTTTTGTATATAAATAAATATTACTTGGGTATTGTTTTGTTACTTTTACAGATATTCCAACCCAGCCCGCATGCAACCAGAAAAGTAGAGAAATAGAGATGAAATTGATATATATTTACATTTTGAAGAATTGTAGATGAAGATCTCACATCTAGTTGCTGTTGGACAAGAAAAGGATTGATAAAAAGGCTTTGCACATCACAAATCAATGAAGAAGTGTCAAGGAAGCAAAAGGAAAAGAGAAAAGGCCCAAATTTGCTTTATTTATCTAAGGCCCATTTATGTTTCTTATTGTAAACTCTCTTGTGATTTCCCTAAGGCCCATTTATCATATATTAGGGTTAGGGTTTGGCTATCTACCCTATATATACCCTTGTAATATCATTGTAGCCACCATCCATTATTCTGTATTCTCTTCTCCATTAATAAAAGTTCTTCCTTTTTACTATTTCTGCATTTTTCTTTCTTAGAAATAGGTGTTGTCTTCACAATTAGTTTTGGAAGAGCACCAATTGTATTTTACATTTGTTTCATTAGTGATTGACCGTCTGATTAGATTCAGCGGTAATCCTAATTTTATTTCCTATTGTTATTTATATTCTGCACTTTTATTTTCTGTATTTTAATCGCGTTCATAGGTTAAATTGGATTTGATTAGATTTGAATCTGATTCATAGTTTCATTGCTTTTCCATTGAAATTGTGATTTGATCGTCGGTTCAGTTAGATCTGTTCTGAATCAAATTACAGTTTTAATTTTGTTTTGTTTTATTTTCAAAATCAACCTCCAAAGTTTTGTCTAACTCGCCCAAGAGATTAGATAAATAATTTGATTTTAATTTACCTCCCTGTGTTCGACCTGTATGCTACACACTTGTATGCTTGTAGAATTTAATTTAAATGTCGCGCTTTTCTGATTCATAGACTAGCGTCGATCAAGTTTTTGGCGCCGTTGCCGGGGAGGTAAACACTAAATTTTATTATTTATTTAATTTCTGATTCGTGTTAGTTTTTTTTATTTTAATTCATTTCCTTTTTGTTTTCTTGTGTATATAGAAAAAAAAATCTTGATTGAATAGATTTGGTATTATTCAATGATACCGTAATCTTCTAAGCAAGAGAAAAAAAAATAACTTGCCATTTTCATTGATTTTCTGTCTTTGCCATTTTTTTTCTTTTACTTCTTTCCTTTTTTTCCTAATCATTTCCGCCTTTGTACAAATTTCTTTCTTGTTTTACAAGCATAAAAAAAAAACTGTTAATTTTCCTTTTTTCTTTCCATCTTTCCACTTTCTTTCCAATCGTCTACATTCTTTTTCTTTTTACAAATTTCAAAAAAAAAAGATTCCTCTTTTGCAATTTCTTTTCTTTTCTTCTTTTGTCTTTCTTGTTCTCAATTCATTTGATTTCTTTTCTTCTCTTACAAATTTCCTTTCTTTCCTCATTATTCCTCCTTTCCAATTTTCAATACAATTACTTCTCATTCTTCTTTTACAAGTTCAAAAAAAAAAAAACTTGCCATTTTTCTTTTGTTTCTTTCCTGTTTTCAACCTCTTTCCCCTTTCTTTCATTTATTTGTTTCCCTCTTGCAAATTCGTTCCTACTTTAGACAAATAATAATAATAAAAAAAAATATAACTTGCCAAATTCTCTTGATTTTTTTTCCTTTTCATTTTTGTTTTTCCTTTTATATTTCTTTTTTTTCTTTCCCTCTTCATCTATTCCTTCTTTCCAATTTTTACTTTATTTTTATTGTTCATTATTGTTGTACATTTAATTTGCCAAATTTTCTTTAATTGGTTTCCATTTATTCCTTCCTTCCTTTTACTTCTTTCCAATTGTCAATACACTGGTTTCCATTCTTTTACAACAATAACCAAAAAAAAAAACTTGCATTTTTTTATCGATTGCTTTCTAATTACAACTCTCTCTCACTTCCTCTAATCTTTCTTTCCATCTTTCTACCACCTTGTTGATTTTCACATTTTTCTTTTCTCTTTCCTTTTCTTTTTCTTTATTTTCATCTTTTGTCTACAATTTTCTAAAAAATAAAATAAAAAACTTTTGCATTTTCTTCTCTGTCTACGTTGATTTCTTTCTTGTTTTTGTATGCTTTTATTTCTTTCCTCAATTCCTTCTACCCTTCCTCTCTACTCAAAAAACCTTGTTTTTTTTTCCTTATTTCCTTCCTTTTTTCATTTTTTCCCTTTTTTGTTTTTCTTTTTCTCATTCATTTTTTCCCTTTCTTCTTGTTTAAATTTTTTTAAAAAAAATTTGCATTCTTTTCTTTTTATTTATTTCTTTCCAATTGCATTTCTCATTCACCTCCTACAATCTCTCTTTCCATTATTTCATTTATTTCTTTCTAGCTCTCTCCTTCATAATTTTTTTTTTCTTTTTCTTTTCTCTCTTTTATTTCTTTTGTTGATTTTGCTACCTTTCTCTCTCTCTCTCAAAAAAGAAGAAGAAGAAGAGGTGAAATTCAAATCAAAGGCCAAAGGAAGGAACAGATTCAAGCAACGAACAAGGATTCAAAGGTCAACGGATTTGCAAATAATGGATTTCAATCATTAATACTGCTCAATTTTTCTGGACAGATTGCCATACACCGCTGTAATATTTTCTAAACTCTACAGGTGCTTTGCTGCAAAGAAAAAATATAGAAATTGTGTGTAAAAATCTTCTGCAGGGGCAGCGGCTTGCTTGTACAAATTTTTTATTCTGCTATTGTTCTGTGACTGTTCTGTGATTGAATTTTTCTTAATCTGTTTAGTTAGGAATTATTTTCCATAACTAAAATCATCACGCTCGTCGTTTTTCAATAATAAAACTTGATTTGATTTTCAAAATAATATAATTGAAAAGTGGTGTTTTGTGAAGTTGACTGTCTCGTATAATTGAATCGCGGATATATAGTAGTTCAATTTATTGAACTATTAGCAAAAGAGGTTGCATACTACCCGTAAAACATTGGTCGTATCCCTTAGTATTTATAATATACGTGAACGACCATAAGACCCTCTTCCCCCTTCTAATTGAGTCAGTTAATTAATAAAGCATAACTCATTCTTTTATACTATTTTGAACTAAGAATAATTTCTATCTTCTGTTGATTGCATTCAAATGACTGATTCCAAAAAATCCTTGAGAGAATTGTGGGATAACAATCGGAGTAGAAGTCCGCTTGAAGAGTATGAGTACGAATTACAACTCATGAGGCAAGATTTTCCAAAATTTCGTGAACCCAATGCCAACAATTTTCAAAATTTTCAAAATAACCAACATTTCCAAAGTTATGATCGAAATGGCGATTTCAATTCAAATTGCAATAATTTCGATTATGGGCCACATCCACATCCAAATAGCTTTGAATCACAATATACCTTTGATCAACATCAATACGGGGTTCGAAACCAATTCGAAAATAATTTTGAAAATGATTTTCAAATCGATCAAAATTTTCAAAACTACAACCCATATCCATATCTTGAGAATGACCAAAATTGGAATTTTCCCACCAATTTTAACAATTTTGGTTACGAACCTAATTTTCAAAATCAAAATGATTTCCAATCTCAATTTCAATTTTCTGAAAATTCAAACTATTTTGAAAATCAAGAAATCCAAAGCGAGAGCTCTCAAATCAACGACTCTGAAGAATGTAATTTTGATGAGAGGGCGGAAAGGCTAAATAAAAAGATGGATGAACTTCTTTGTTTAATGGCGTCTTATAAAGAACAACGAGAGAAAGAAAATCAAATTCAAACAAGCCTTGAATCAGAATATAATTCAACTCTTAGTGACAACGAAAATTTTCAAATAACGACTTTTGAAATTGAGAATAACCATCTAAATGAAGTTGTTCGCAATTCAGCATGTGATTTGGACTTCGATTGTTTTCAAGAAAAAGATTTAAACTCAAATTTTGATCTTCCTCTTTCAGGCTGTGAAAAACTTGAAATTCTAAGAATTGAACAGAATAAAAATGTTGAATTTTTCAATTCAAATTTGGAAAAGGATTTTAATGAACATGAATTCTTTGGATTGTACGAGGATGAGTTGCCAAATGAGGAAGAAGTGGATTCTATTCACGAGTTCGAAAATTTTAACTTTGAGAAAATTTCAAACTAACTTGAAATTGTCAGTGTCGAGAATACGTTGTCAGTTAATGATGAGAAATGTGATCACATACTCTTGAACAACACTCAGATTTCAAATTTCACTGAATTTATATACGATCACAAATTTTTGAAAAATTACACTGACAAATTTGTTGAATACATGAATTACTTTTGGAATGCTGGCTTGATTGAAAAACTTCATGTTAGGACGACCCTGGATATTTATCTCCTGGACTATAAATCTAAGTTTAAAGATGAGATGGTTTTCAAAAATCTTTGCTTATTAGAAAACATGCCTAGACATAGTGGGAATGGTACTCATAGGGCTAGAACCAAGTGTAGGGGAAAAGTTGGTGGAATTCTTTGCATCGCATACATCGCAAACACATATATCATTGTACATATGATCCATTCTTACATATAGTTAGACTGCATTTTATTTTACAAATCGTTTTGCATTTCATCCACCTTTGGGTACTGTCTTTCAAATTTAGGAAACATTTACAGTGTGGACACTGTTTAGTTCTAGTGTGGGGGGGGGGGAGTCTGCATTTCACTCATTTTCGTTTTTTCTTTATTTTTCTTTCTTTTCATTTTCAGCCATTTAAATAGGACCATCATGCATTTTAGACTGTACTAACATGCCTTTTTTTTGAAACATGACTCATTTTAGTTTGATACAGCAAAATAAGTTAAGGATTATTAATCAGTTGATAGTATTTTTTTCTCTCAACTTAGATCGAATAAGAAATATAATGAAAAGTTTAATTTTGAGGGATAACAGTGTAACCGGTACATAGGGAGATTCTTAGGTGATGGCCATGAAATCTATTCTATATTGTAGACTTTGTTTAAATAAGTGGAGGACTTAAAATACTTATATTGGCTTTTCAAATCTTTAAAACTAAGTTGTGTTAAGTTGAATTCGCATAACTCTCTTTTGTGCTTATAAATTCAATAATAATAACAGTAATCCAAGGGTATCCAACATTGCTTGTATATCTAGCGTTGGTGTGCAAACCCGCCAAGCTCTATCCGACATGTTGTTGACAAAGTCAGCGTTGGAACATCTTGGTCTCATTTTATGAGATTGGACACCTAAGGATTACCGACACGTTGTTGACAAAGTCAAAGTCGACCTGCACAATCCGCCAAGTTCTTTACCCACTCTCCGTTAGTCCGCGAGGCAGTGCATGGGTGGTAAACCTTGGTCTTCTAAGTTAGGTGTATGTACTTAATCATAAATTTTAACTTTTATAGAAATAGAGAATAAGCGATGATGCCCAAACATTTCTTGATCTTATTGATTTGACTAGCCATACACAAGGAAATTTGAATACCACTTTACAAACTGTGCCAAGCAAACTAAGAATCTATTTCATGGCTACACTATGTTATCAACCGAACCAACTAGCCAAACTGGAATTTAACATTTGAAAATTTGATTTATATTGAAAATTTGTGACAAGTTGAGGTATCTAAAATAAAATCAACTGATTAAAATTTGTCAACTTAATTTGTTGTACCACTTTCTTGAAATAAGTCGTGTTTTCAACTATTGTTTTCAATTGCATAAGTCCTCTGCATTCATGTAGTTTCATTAGAATCATAACATACTGCATTTGGATTTTGTGGGTAGTATCCGCTGAAAACCCTCACGAGACACCACTCGTCCTACTAGGGACACCTAGAGGTTTAACGGCTTGTTGCATACGCTCAATGCAATCGTGTTTCCTACGAAAGTGTGACCTACCTAGTTAGTTTTTCATTTCTTGTTTTACTCGAGGACGAGTAAAAGATAAGTGTGGGGGTATTTGATTGACATAGAAATGTGTTTATTTTATGCTCTTATTTCTTATCTTTTGTATATAAATAAATATTACTTGGGTATTGTTTTGTTACTTTTACAGATATTCCAACCCAGCCCGCATGCAACCCGAAAAGTAGAGAAATAGAGATGAAATTGATATATATTTACATTTTGAAGAATTGTAGATGAAGATCTCACATCTAGTTGTTGTTGGACAAGAAAAGGATTGATAAAAAGGCTTTGCACATCACAAATCAATGAAGAAGTGTCAAGGAAGCAAAAGGAAAAGAGAAAAGGTCCAAATTTGCTTTATTTATCTAAGGCCCATTTATGTTTCTTATTGTAAACTCTCTTGTGATTTCCCTAAGGCCCATTTATCATTATATTAGGGTTAGGGTTAGGGTTTGGCTATCTACCCTATATATACCCTTGTAATATCATTGTAGCCAGCATCCTATATCTCATTCTATTCTCTTCTTCATTAATAAAACTCATTTTTCTTTTTATTTTATGCAATTTTCTATTTCTTAGCAATTAGTGTTGACTACACGATTAGATTCGGTAGAACACTATTTGCATTTTGCATTTCTTTTCATTAGTGATTGACCGTCTGATTAGATTCAGCGGTAATCCTAATTTTATTTCCTGTTGTTATTTATACTCTGCACTTTTATTTTCTGTATTTTAATCGCGTTCATAGGTTAAATTGGATTTGATTAGATTTGAATCTGATTCATAGTTTCATTGCTTTTCCATTGAAATTGTGATTTGATCGTCGGTTCAGTTAGATCTGTTCTGAATCAAATTGCAGTTTTAATTTTGTTTTGTTTTGTTTTCAAAATCAACCTCCAAAGTTTTGTCTAACTCGCCCAAGAGATTAGATAAATAACTTAATTTAATTCACCTCCCTGTGTTCGACCTGTATGCTACACACCTGTATGCTTGTAGAATTTAATTTAAATGTCGCGCTTTTCTGATTCATAGACTAGCGTCGATCACTTAGCAAGCCCTCAGTCCTCCTTTAATAAAAAATGTAAGCTTTTCTATTTTCTATTTATTCAATTAGTTTAGATATGCAATAAAAATATAATCTTTGTGGTATATAAAGCGATTTGAAAAGATAAAGGTGTGATTTTTGATATTAGAAAGTCTATATTTTTATATTGTTAAAGTTTATATTTTTATTCGCTCAAAGTTCATATTTTTACCATATTAAAGTTGAGATTTTTATTTAGATAAGGAAATGATTTTTAGAAGTTAAAAATATAATTTTTATTATATAGAAAGGTTAAAGATATAATTTTTTTATTATAAAAAGAATAAAAATATGATTTTTAGCATATGTGAAGTATATAAATATAATCTTTTATATTGTAGAAGTATAAAAATATAATTTTTATAAAGGTAAGATAGTAAAAATATCATCTTTATAGATATAGCGAAATAAAATTCTGATTTTTATTATATATATAATGAAGTAAAAATGTGATTTTTATAGTGATGAAGTAAAAATGAAATCTTTATATTTGAAAAGGCGAAATCTTTATATTTGAAAAGGCGAAATCTTTATATAGAGAATAGCGTGATAAAAATATAATCTTTATTATATGAACACCATTATAAAAATAGAATTTTTATCTATATAGTAGCGGTGTAAAAATAGAATTTTTATCTATATAGTAGCGGTGTAAAAATAGAATTTTTATCTATATAGTAGCAGTGTGAAAATAGAATTTTTATATACATAGCAACATATAAAAATGTGATTTTATATATGTAGTGGCTACGGGCAACGAAAGTGACAAAAGGCAAGAACGACAAGATTTTTCTACATAAGAAGAGTCGAGATGATTGGATTAGCTATCGGTGAGAATTTCTCACTCTTCAATTTCTTTTCTAGTTATATATATATACTAGGATGCAGACGGTGCTTAGCAGCACCCGACACCCGTCATCCACAGACCATGGATGGCTTGTTTGTTTGATTGATGTGTTGTGAAAATTGTTTGTGATGTTGATGTGAAATCGATAATAAATGTAGATAGTCAAAATAAATATTTTATCGTTAAAAATATAATTTTTAACGTGAAAGTGAATAAATGAATATTTATAAACAAATCGGCCGATTTGTTTATATACACTGATTTGACTGATATTGATTGGGACGATAAATTTTACACATTGCCCAACTGCACAAATAAAAATCTGTGTTTGTTGATTTGAAACCCCACACGGGTGTTGGGATGATATTTGGGTACACTAATCCCAATTATTTAATTGTATGTCGATCGATTGGTCGACAGACTGTGTAAGCGTCGATTATTTATATTTGATGCTTATGCAGTTGTGTGGTGCACCTTGGATGATGGTTGATTGTTTATCATTGCTTTCATATACATGTGTTGTATGGAATCCATATAATTAACGTTATATGGTAATTGATTGGGCCTCATTCCAATTGGGAAAATAATGAATATTATAAAAGAAAATTCATTTGTTGAATATAAAAATAGTCATGTGTTGACGATGTTCATGAGTTGAAACTATTGATGTGTTGAGTGAAATATTTTATACAATAAAATTTACATCTTTATCATATTTAAAATTAGAACTACTTCACGGTGGAGTCTAATTGAAAATCAAACGATAGATACCCTAATTTTATAAAATATTTTACATAACAAAAATAGACGTGTGTTGAAAGAAATATAGTTCATGTGTTGAATAGAATAAATATTCATTTGTTGAATAGAATAAAGAAGTTTTTGGAAAAATATAAAACCGTGTTGATTAGAGATGCGTTATTTTGACGCGAACGATATTTATATCGATTTTATTCGTTTTATAATGAATATTGAAAAGTGATTTCAAAATTTAATATTTTGAAATGAAATTCAAATTAAATTAGATTAAAAATTCAAATTGAAATTTTATTGAATCAATTTGAAATGAATTCGAATCGAATAGAAAATGAATTCGATTCGAATTGAATAGGAAGTGAATTTGAATTCGAATTGAATAGAAATGAATTCAAATTGAATTAAATTGAAATTGAATTAAAACGAATAGAAATCGTTTTGAATGAAATTTAAAACGAACGGAAATTGAATTGAAATCAATTTGAAATGAATTTGAATTGAATTAAATAGAAGGTAAATTCAAATTGAATTGAATTGAAACGAATTAGAATTTGAATTGAATTGAAACGAATCTGAATTCGGATTAAATAAAATTGAAATGAATTCGAATTGAATTGAAATCAAATCGATTTGAAATTGAATGTAGCGTTGAAATGGTTTTGAAAACGAATTTAAAATGATTTATAAAATACGTTTTAAAAGGAAATCGACGAAATATATATAATATATATATTATATATATATAATGGCCTGAATAGAACGCGCCGCGGCAGTTCGTGAATTTCGACCATTGATTTCAAATTGACGTTGCGGGAGATCCGACCGTCGGATTCTCCTAAAACCAGAACCGTTGGGTTCGTATCGAAAAGAGCTTTCCAATGAATATTAGAAATTTGAAATCTAACGGTTGGATTTGGAATTATGTCCAAATCAAATTTAGAAAAGGTCGTTGTAAGTGCAGTTCGATGGCCGTTGATGGAAATCGACTGTACGGGCCTTGATAAAATTATTAAAAATATCTATAATTTGTGTAAAATCATAAGAAATGATTTGGGAAAAATTGGGCTGAAAATTTCCATATTTGAAAAGATAAAAATAGATTTTTATCGAAATGAACTAGTTTTGAACTAGAATTAAAATCAATTTATTTTTGAAATAAATAAATTGAATTTGAAAGTGATTTTAAAAATAATCAGTATTCCCAATACGTGAATTGGACTGGAGTTGAATCGAAATTATCTTCGGAATATTTCGATGTTGGATTTCGTGATTACACAGATATTGTTCTGGGAATTTGAAAGATATATTTTATATCGTTATTTCCAATACGATATTTGTTGGTTTCAGAATTTGATATTGAATATAAGCCGGTATATTTTCTATTCAGAGCCTTTTATTTAATATCAAATGTGATTTGGGTTTATCGTGAATCGTGTTTTAGATGACATTGGCTCTTTAACCCAGTTAAAGGCAGGATGTTGATTTTTGAAAAGATTAAAACTAAGTGGAGTTTTAATGAATCTTTAATTAGATTAAAAATGTGAATTGATAATTTAAATTATCAAATTTGAAAGGTGATCGAGAATGGAGTATCACCAGTTTTGCTCCAAAGCGGTAGTTAAATCTGTACTTAGATTTGAACGTGAAATGGTAATTAATTTTACCGATAACACCGTGGTGTTAGATATGGAGTATTACCAGTTTTGCTCCATGGGATGAATAGGTTGGGATTGGGAAATAAAATAAATAATTACTTCGGTGTGGTTCGTTAATCCCGACTAGTTTGAAATGATATCCAAAGGAAGATTAAAGAATAAATTTAGAAGAATTTATCTTGGATAAAATTAATGGGAACCTTTCCCTAAGAATGTGATTTTGTGAATAAATGAATATTCTGAATTGGAATGAGGCGTCTGTTGTGTTTGTGTAACATTTGTTTATCATATACGTGGGTTATTCAGAAAGGTCGGGTTTATACCCATTCTGAATAACCGATTCGACGAGATGTCGAAGATGAAGACTGTGGTTGAAGACCGGAAGTCTTCACATCGTTTGGGTGATTACTGATGATCTTGATTGGGCTGTACACCCAGGATGAGTGAAACAGTTGGTGATCGTCCAGACGTACTTGGAGATCGGTGGATATGCGAGGAAAGTGCCTCCGGTTTTGTTCAGACCCAGAACGAACTTGTAAATGGATTGTGTGTCTGACATTGGATTTTATTCTGTGTTGATTGATCTCTATTAAATATACATATGTTTGGCGGCGGAGAATTTATTCTCTTGCTTAACGCCCTTCTCTGAGACGTACGAGCTCAGAGGTTGTATATCGCTGGACATCAGTCGCATGGAGTGAATTGCCAGTGTGGCACGCGTAAGTGGCAATTGATCAGGGCTTCTGTTGACAAGCAAAGTCTTGTGGTTGATGATCAAAGCACGGCCTGTGTGGCGTAGCTTTGTGTATAACGTGAATTCGCGAGCCTCACACCTCGGTATGAGTCAAAAACGGGAGACGGACCGCTGGGAGAGCACGGCGTTTCTTTCTAGCTAGGGTGGTGTCAGTGACCTACCAGCCCTGACATTTATATACTTTTCACCTGTGTGGTTGTTGGAATGCGAGGCGCCTCGGATATAGGTCTGTAAGGACCGGGAAACGTGTGTTCAGGAATTGCCAATCCTCAAAAGAAAGAGAGGACCGGCCCAGCCGATTCCAAGGATCAAAGTGGGGTCCTAGGACATTTGCTTGAGTGTCTCGAACGCGGAGAGGAGCTTGCCCCTTGCCTCGACTCATGATGGAATCCAATTTCCAATACGTGTGTTTCGGTTTTATTTGTAGAGCCTAGTATGGCGACATAGTAGATGGTAGCTATGCCGCCTATGATTGATACTTATGATTGAAATTGTTTTGACACTATACACCTATAATAGTATCAAATAATGTGTTTTAAACGTATCAAGCATGCTTTGGCTGTTATAAGGTAAAAACCCTATCCTCCGGCTTGCGTTGCATTGTGTGATGAGACCTGGGTCTTATAACAGCTTCATTTTTCTTTATTTAGCATTGCGCTGTTTGTTCTATGCACTGGTATTCTTGGGAGGAAACCCGTTCCGTGTTATACGGCGTGGTCCCTTGATTTACCTAATTTTAAAACCAATATTAATAACTGTTTTAGTTCTCACACCAGTCCCATGACTGACCTAGAGTTTATTGTTTTAACCTAAACTCTGGGTGCCCTTATTTTCGACACGGGCAGATAGTAGTTTTGGTTTTGCAGATTTATATTCATAGGGTCCTGATTTACAGCTGGAACGATGCTCGGAAAGCTCTGTATCCGTGCATTACTTCTAGTTGTGCTTTTGTATTACTTTCCTCTGCGATGTATTTAAATGTAATTTACATCTCTAATATTTGTTGAATGTATTTTATTCATTTATGCTCTGTATATTCTTGTATCTGATGGAATTGTTGTAATAACAATGAAATGTTCTTCTGTTTGCGTTCTATTTTGTCTTGTCCTCAATTCTATCTGTGCTTTCCTTCACGGGGAAGTTCGGGTCGTCTCAGTTGTGTCCAGAGTATAGAAAGTCTTTCGCGGTGTATTGTATTAATTTATTGTAATAAGTCTTCCGCTGTATTTTATTTATCGATGTACTCTGATATTCTATACTCTGATGTAACATTATTATGATGTTTATAAAAGTCTTTTGTTGTTTGTTCTGATGTGTTGTATGCCCAGAGTTAATGCATTCGAGAATTTCCAACTTTTGGATCAGACCTGTGTGGTTTATGGTCAATTCAAAGGACCGGGATTTTCGGGTCATTACATATTGTATCAGAGCTCTGGTTAGCTCAAATCTTTTGGGTACAACTCGTTAGAACTGAAAAAAGACTCATCAGAGGTTGGATTAGTAATATCCAATAAGAATACTCATTAGAGATAGGTTTAGCAGTATCCTAGAATGAGAAAACTCGTTACAGATGGGGTTAGTAATGTCCTAGAATGAGTTCAGAGTGACAAATTTATAATTCACGTATTTGTGATCATATATAATCCAATATTAGAAAATATGATTTCGATATATAAAAGTTATATATATTTGAAAAGTTAATCAACTAATAAAATTATTAAAACCAAAATCAAAATAAAAATTTAACTTGATTTGGTTAATTAAAAAAACTTTTAGCTTCGTTCCTTTTCGAGGACGAAAAGATTTTAAGTGGGGGAGATTGTAACAACCCGGAAAATCAGAACTAATTTAAAATTTTATTTCAAGAAAATTTTGTTAAAAACATGCTATAAATGATAAACATAACTTAGAATGTATTGGTTTAGAGAATTCAAGACATGAAATTGATTTATAATTAACACTTAGCTTTAAAAATATGTTAATTAGCTTTGATTTGTAAACATGACATTTATTAAGTAAACATGCTATTTTACATTGATTTTAAACATGTTAATAATTGGCATTGATTAACATTGATTTGTGAACCTGTAAACATGTTAATATAAACATAGTTTTGTTTGGAAGTTGTCATACCATAAAATTCATCTTGATGAAAAGTTTCATCTTTTTAGTTTAGAAGTGTTAAAACATTAAAAATACCGGTTGTGTCAAAAAATAGAACTGAATGAATAAATATGGGTTTGTGGCGTTGACCAAATTATGTTAAAGATCTTAAATTGGATCATAAGTATAGAAAGAAAAAAAATGATTTGGGCACAAATGGGATCATATGCAAAATGTGAATTGGCATAATTTGAGTAATATGAGTTTAGACATATAAACCATCATGAGTAATTAATAAATTATGTAATTGGAGAATGCATACATAATTGGAATGATTAAAAATCTCACGTAAATATACATAAATAAAATTTCAATGTATACAAGAATATTAATCGCACGATTGAATTTGGAATTTAGACACATGTCAAAACCGGAAAAGAATGTAATAAAAATATGGAAACGTATAAGTCGCACGTTGTGAATTAATTGCACGGGTTAATTGCACACTAATCAACATGTTTCTCAAATTCTAGATATATATGCATATATATATATATATATATATATATATATTTGTGTGTGTGTGTGTGTGTGCGCGCGCGCGTGTGTGTATTAATTATGCATTGACTATATGTCTTTTGACAAAATACAAATAATGTTCAAATTCTATATTTAAAGTTTTGAGTTATTAGACATTTAGGGAAGGTTTCTATTTTTTGTATATATACAGTAAGCACATTCTTATAATTAATGAACATGATTTTGAATTTCCCTAAATATGTGCATATAAAGAGAAGTCTTTAGGTTCATATACCATTAATTACGCACGTTAAGTAATTAATTAGGCATTGATCGACACATAAGCCAATCAATATAGTTTTAAAAAAAAGAACTATTTCCTAGAATAATCGTTGGCGTTGGTTTTTTTTTTTTTTTGGCTAAACTTGTCATATCTTTAATCTATTTTCAAAACCTAGCTGACGTGGCTTGATCAATGTAGAATAAAAAAAACCTAAAATCTAAAGGCATAAGTTACTCTGCATCCCTTATGAATACACTTCCTATCCAACACTAATTCTCACAACTCCGTTCCCTATTCTCTGCTTCCACTATGTAAAATTTCTAAAAAAAATGGAGTTCTAAAATTTATATTTTTACAAACAAAAATTGGAGGATGTTTATATATAGAACTAGAGATTCTTACCAGGGCCATTTGGATAAGCATATTTAGGTGAGATTTCTGAATTATTTAAAAATTTAATTATTTTTCTTGTTATTTAATTCTTGTTTGTATGATGAAAATTCAGATTTGCGATGCAATTTTATTCTTTATTTCAGATCCAATATTTTAGATTTGATTTTGTGACACCATTTTCTTCTTTATTTCAGATCCAATATTTTAGGTCTGATTATGCGATGTAATTTTCTTCTTTGTTTCAGATCTATTATTTTAGATCCGTCTACGCTATAAAAATCTCGACTTTACTGAGATTCATGTTATTTGATTCGTCTACGCGATAAAAATCTCAACTTTATTGAGATTCATGTTATTTGATTCGTCTACATGATAAAAATCTCAACTTTACTGAGATTCATGTTATTTGATTTGTCTACGCGATAAAAATCTCAATTTTACTGATATTCATGTTATTTGATCCGTCTACGCGATAAAAATCTCAACTTTACTGAGATTCATGTTATTTGATTTGTCTACACGATAAAAATCTCATCTTTATTGAGATTCATGTTATTTAATTTGTCTATGCGATAAAAATCTCATCTTTACTGAGATTCATGTTATTTGTTTTGTTCGAGCGATATAAATTCCTTCTTTATTTCATATCTTTATTGTTTGATTTGTTCTTGTGTTAAAAATTTCATTTTGTTTTTCAGAATTATAAATATTTATTGGGTTTTAAATTAAAGATTCCATCCTTAATTATACAAGAACATGGGAATCGGGATTAACAATAAAAATTTACATTTTTATTATTGTTCATGGACATGGATTTTTTTTTCAGATTTGGGATTTGAAATAAAATCACATTTTTCATGATTTACATAAAACATGGATTTTATCAAATCAAGAACTAGAATAAAAATCTCATTTTTATGAACCGCATGAAAATGGATTTTTATTCAGATTAGGTTTCCAATAAATAATATTTTATTGATTTTATGTAAAATTTGATTCTTAGTGAATTTGTCTTTTCCAAAATAAAAAGAACAAATTTTGATTTTATTTACATGTTGTATAAAAAGAACATCTTTTTATGTTATTTTCATGTTAAATAAAAAGAACATCATTTTATGTTATTTTCATGTTGAATAAGAAGAACATCTTTTTATGTTATTTTCATGTTGAATAAAAATAACTCCTTTTTATGTTATTTTCATGTTGAGTAAAAACAACATCTTTTTATGTATCTTCTTGTTAAATAAAAAGAATATTTCTATGTCATATTCTTTTGTTGCATGAAAAGAACATCTTTTTATGTCATTTGCTTTTTATATAAAAAGGAACATTTTTATTTCATTTTAGATATAAATAAAAAGAATAGATGTAAAGTGACATCTTTATTTACATCTTAGATGTAAATAAAAAGAATAAATTTGAAGTGACAACTTTATTTACATTTTAGATGTAAATAAAAAAGATCAGATTAAAAGTTACATTTTAGAAGTAACAAAAAGAGTAGAATAGAATGTTATATTTTTTTATTGTCAAATTAGAGACAATAAAAAGATTAGAATCAAAAGTTATATTTTTATTTACATTTTAGATGTAAATAAAAGAATAGATTTTAAAGTTACATTTTTGTTGACATTTTAATAAAAAGGATAGAATCAAAAGTTATATTTTTATTGTCATTCTAGGGACAATAAAAAAAAGAGTGGAATTAAAAGTGACATTTTATTTACATTTTAGATGTAAATAAAAACATAAATTAAAAAGTGACATTTCTATTTACATTTTAGATGTAAATAAAAACCATGGATTAAAAAGTTTCTTTTTTGTTTACATTTCAGATGTAAATAAAAGAATAGATTTTAAAAGTGACATTTTTATCGTCATTTTAGATGGGATAAAAAGAGTAGAAATAAAAGTGACATTTTTATCGTCATTTTAGATGCGATAAAAAGAATAGATTTTAAAATTACATTTTCTATGTAATTAAAGAATTAAAGGAAAATTTACATTTTTCAATATAAGTAAAGATGAAATAAAGGATTACATTTTTCAATGTAATAAAAGATTGAATAAAACATTACATTTAATAAATAAAAACACTACATTTTTCAATGTAGTAAAATATTACATTTTGCAATAGTGTAATAAAAGAATAGAAAAAGGTTTACATTTTGATGTCATATAAAAAGGTTTACATTTTGATGTAATAGAAAAAGTTTACATTTTTATGTAATATAAAAAGTTCACATTTTTGTGTAATATAAACCTCATTATTAATGTAATGAATGAAATATAAAAATGTCATGTTTTAAATTATAAAAACATGTTTACCTTAAAAACCTCATTTCTAATGTAAGAAATGAAATTAGAAAATAGTTCATGTTTTAAAAATAAAACATGGTTACAGTAAAAATCACATTTTTAATGTAAAGAAGGAGGATATAAATCGTTTGAAATAGAAATGATAAACAGCAAAAATTTACATTGTAATGTAATAAATGATGAAAAATATTCATTGTTTGAAATAGAAATGATAAACAATAAAAATTCACATTTTTATTGTCATATAATGATTGAAAAAAATGTACATGTTTTGAAATAGACTTCTGTTCATTAAAAATAACTTGAATACGAAGTGTAGAAAATTATTTAAAGATTAAATAATTTGAAATTGTCGAACGAACGAATTATATTTATATATATATACATATATATATATATCTATGTATGAATTAAAATAAAACAAATCGCGCTGCTGTAGTTCGCGATTTGAAATCGTAACTTCAAATGATTATACCGAAAGATTCAACTGTCGGATTTTCCCAAAACTGGAACCGTTAGGACCATTTTGGGAAGATCTTTCCAACGATATAAACTTTGTTTAAAATCCAACAGTTAGATTTCAAGATAAATGTAAATCAAATTTCGATAAAAACAGTGCCAGGAGCCACCCATTGACCCGAAGCGTCGTTGAATTGAATTGAGCTATTTTTATATAAATAAAATAGTGATAAATTGTTATTAAATACTAATAATGATATGAAATGATTTTAATATATATATATATATATATATATTTTTATATATGCGAGGATCATTTGAAAATTCCGAGTTCAATCTCATTTCAAACGATTATACGACGATCTAAGTCGAAGATTTGAAGACGGTGATTGAAGACCGACGATCTTCACATCGGATGTGTTGCTACTGAGGGCCATGATTGGAGTAGCTACCTTGAAGGGGCTTCAGTGGTAGCCGTTCGGACGTACTTGTTGATTGTTCGGATATGCGAGGAATAAGGTGCCTCCGGTTTCGTTCAGACCCAGAAGGGACTTGTAAATGGATGGTATGTCTGACGTTGTTTTCCTTTATGCTGTATTCATTGATCTCTGCTAAATATATATCTATTTGGTGTTTAACACCCTTCTCTGAGACGTACGAGCTTAGAGGTTATATATTGGTAGAAATCAATGGTATGGTATGGACTGACAATGTGGCATGCTAAGATGCATGGATCAAGGCTTTGTTGAAAAGCAGGGCCTTGTGGTTGATGATCAAAGCACGGCCTGTTTAGGCGTAGCCTTGTGTATAGCGTAACTTCGCGAGCCTCACACCCCGGTATGAGTCAAAAACGGGATTAGGACTGCAGGGAGTGCACATGTTTCTTTCTAGCTAAGAAGTGGTGTCAGCGACTTATCAGCCCTAACATTTTTACTTATGTGGATGCTGGATTATTAGGTATCTCGGGTTTTATAGGTTGCTTGTGGCCATATTAGTCAGGAATTGCCAATCCACTAGCGTTTATGTGTGGACCGGCCCTGAAGATCCAAAGGTTCACTACGGGGAATCCTGAGGCATTTGCTAGAGTGTCTCGAATCAGAGAGGAAGATCCCTAGCCTCGATTCATGATGGAAATCAAATCTTCAATACGACATTACGGTTTTGATTGTAAACCTATATACGGCGACATAGTAGGATGGGGTACTATGCCGTCTATGATTGATACATTATGATTGAAATTGTTTTTGAAATATATACACTACTAATAATATTAAATCTGTTTTTATCATATCTAGCATTTTTGACCATTATAAGGTAAAACTTTATCCTCCGGTTTGCGTTGCACTGTGTGATGGGACTTGAATCTTATAATGGTTTCATTTTTCTAAAAAGCATTGCATTGTTTAACGATTTACTTTATTTCATGCACTGGAAATCCAATGGAGTAAACCCGTTCCACGTTAGCGGCGTGGTCCTATGATAGCCTTATTATTAGATTAGTTAAGTTAGATTTCTCATACCAGTCACATGACTGACCTGTAGTTTGTTCCACTTGCAAACTCGGATGCCCTCTTTTCCACACAGGCAGTCGAGTAGCTTTTGTAGATATTTATCTCTTGAGTAGTATTCTGGATCGAAGCCTAAAGCTGTGTCCAGAGTATAGAAAGTCTTCCGCTGTGTATTGTATTAATTTATTGTAATAAGTCTTCCATTATATTTTATTTATCGATGTACTCTGATATTCTGTACTCTGATGTAACATTATTATGATGTTTATAAAAGTCTTTTGTTATTTGTTCTGATGTGTTGTATGCCCAGAGTTAATGCATTCGAGAATTTCCAACTTTTGGATCAGACCTGTGTGGTTTATGGTCGATTCAAAGGGCGGGGATTTTCGGGTCATTACATCAATATTAAATATTTATGAAATATTCACTCATCGATCAAAATCTTAACTCATTCTCTCCCTTTTGTTATCATTAAAAGGATACAGAAATAAAAATAGTGATGAAACATATACTAGAAATGTATAATCAGCCCAAGAGAGAGAATGTTCATCATAAATCCCATTCAGTCAAACAAAAAACATAATATTATAGGAACTAGAAGAAAATTTCACATTATAGAATGACGTATTTACGGTGAATTTTATAAAAATGGATAGAGTTTTAAAACGTATGATTCCAATTATTTTCAAATAGATTTTTAAAAAAAACAAGCACAAAACAATGATGGGTTTGGAAAACGATTATAAATTCAAATTAAGTGAAAAAATCAATTAATCTCAAATCCCAATAACTATCAATCAACAAATCATAATATACCATAAAATATTAACACATTTCATAGCTTCAAAAAAATGGATTGATAGGCCGGTTTTACACGCTAAGGAGGATTTCATATAAAAAACTATTTATTTATTTCCCTTTTTCTTTTCATTTTAAGAGAACACTGACCACGCATAACCAGATCTTGGATTTTTAAATGAGGTCAGTCACCACTTAAATTATAAGTAATCTCATAACTATGCATGACCAGATCTTGGATTTTTAAATGTGGTTAGAGAAACACTTATGTATAATATATATATTCATCATTTTCTTTTTCAAAGTCTCCTTAGTATATAAAACCAATATGGATGATAGAAATATGGTAGGTATAGAAATAATTATGAAATAAATATCTAATTTAATCATATTATGAAATATACTCAAATGTACCGGGATTTTTGAAAAAAAATCAATTTTCTCTTTTTCTAACAAAAATAATATAGTCACATTTCCATTAAAATTTTTGAAACCGTAAATTTAAGATGATTTTAAAAGATAAACTCTCCACATTAATATAAAATCATGATGGATGGATGGCAGAATAATGATTAAAAAAAAAGAAGATGGTCGTGAAATAAACTCCAATTCAAAGATATTCTAAAAATTGTTCAAACATCATGAGAATTAAATAATACCTCCTCTTGTTGTGAAATATACAGTAGTCATAACTCATCACAATTTCAAACATTCTGATAATAATTTTGATGAATTGAAAATACAGTTCAGTTTGGTAATTGATTTCAATTTCAGAATAAGTAATCAATATTGATTTTGAAATTGAAAATCAATAAGAGGGATTCAGAAAATTTTATATAGGATGAAAAACAGATCAATCAAATTTTTTTCAACACTTCTAAAATGATACCATTTGGGGTTCTGTAACACCCCAAAATTTAATACACTATAACCATACTTTAAAGATAATAAAATGGAAATTTATTAATTAAATATTAAGTAAAGCGGCTTTACCGTTGCGTTCGTCTCGGATTTCTGGTTCAAATAGACACCAAATTTGTGTAAAACGGACAACATATGAAGAAGTCATGAGCATTAGAAGTTTGTATACATATAAGGTAATCATATATAAATATAATACAAAAAGTATTCAAAATAATTAAACGAGATAAATGTGCAGAAAAGGACCGTTATGGAACGACCCACAACGGGCCTGGGTCGATCTATGGGTTGACCCAAGTCATGGTCGGTCGACTTATAGGTCGACCCAAAAGGTCGGTGGGTCGACCCATCCAGATCCGGGGTAAATTCCGAATTGTGTATCTGGTCAGTTTTGTGGCTAGTTTTGTTGCTGACTCATCGCTACGTGTACGGATTAGATTAAAACCCTAGAATCTAAAGGTTGAGGTTAACATTGTGAATCTATACATAAGTGGCTTTCTCCTATTCCAATACACATAATTTCTTCATACCTTCGGCCTCCCTGAATCTATCTCATATATATATATATAATAATTGGGGAATGCTGCTGAAGCCTAGATCTACAGAGATAATTCAAATTCAAGGACTGTTTAGAAGTGGACCTTTTCTATGGCATATAGATATATATAAGAGATTTAATCTCTTCTTCACCAAGACCCACTGTGAGTTCCTAGTTATTTTCAGATTTGATACTTAGAACTATATCATGATAGTTAAATAAAATTGGGTTTAGAATATACAGTGTCTGTAAGATAATTATTATGCCTGCTTTTTCACTGTTAATCACCTACACCGTTATATGCCTTTACTGTCAGATAATTAATTAGTTATGTGTAAATATCTTCCTTTTCCCTATCTCTACTGATTTATTTTATTTCAAGTCTTGCCTATATGCCTATGTGATTTGATTCTATTCTCATTCCTCTGTTTTTCCTTTTTGTTTATGCTAAGTCTAGGCCTTTAGAAGCCTAGACCATGTCCGATTAAAGTTTGCGTACAGTAAAAATTGGGATAATTAGAAATGACATAAAAAGGGGAAATTTGGGCATATTGTTAATTTGAGGAATATTTAACTATAGTTTGGGGAAAGGAATAATATGCATATACTTGTTGTAAATTGATAAAAAGGGTAATATGCATATACTTGCCATAAATTGACAAAAAAGGATAACATGCATATACTTGCTGTAAGTTGATAAAAAGGGATAATATGCATAAATTTGTACATACTGTAATTTGAGGACATAATTGAATGAATAGTATGAATATGTATAAACATGTTAGACTTGACTTAACACAGACATTAAGTGAATGACATGTTAGAATATTGTAAGTACTAGATGTAGGTTAATAAAGTGAATCACTATATAAATTGTATACATCTGGGCAGGTGTTTTGGGGAAGGGTTGTACATACATAATAACATGTAATATTACAACCATGCTTATTAGTAAACCTAAACCTGTTAGGTTAAACATGATTATTAATAAGCTAAGAGGTCCCTCTCTACTGTTGTATCAGGTTTTGGGACTCTTAAATCCTAGTTATTTGGGGGCACAAATTTAGGGGGTTTGGCTTGTGTCAATCTGCTGTTTGGAACTCTTATCAGTCAGTATCCCTGTTGGTATTTTGTTAGAGCGCCTCGCACTAGGTGGGGCCAGGGCACGCTTTACTGAACTGGATAGTAAGAGGTTCACATGGGGAAGGTGGGTATGGGCACGTTCTGGTGGAGTCATGAGCTTGCATGAGTCCGATTAGGGAAACGAAGTTGTTGTAACAGCAGTAAATAAGTCTGTATTATATAAGTTGTTGGGTTAGGGAGTGATACACGCTACTGTCGGGGCTGACACATGGTATTTACGTATTAGGGAGTTGATCACATGGGTAGTAAATAGGGTACACCTAATCCTGCTGTTATGTAATTAGGGTACACCTATTCCTGTTGTTATGTAATTTGGGTATGCCTAATCCTGTCCACTACAAGAAAAACAACATATAGCAGCGGAAGTATCCGCTTCTAATCCGTCGCTATATTGGCCTTAGCGACGGATTCCCTGTATAACATGGTGGTCGGTAAAAACCATGACGGTAATTGTGTCAGATTTTTACGATGGAATTTAACATGAGTTTTCCGACAGTTTTCCGTCATTTTACTAATTTTATAATAAAAATAAATTTTTATTTATTAATTTAATTTTAATTTATATACCGACTATTTACGACGGATAAGTAATTTATAATAAATTGTTATTCATAAAAGGCGTTGGTAAATCCTTAATAATTGCCAAGGGTTTAGCAACGGATTATAATTAATGTGAATATTTAATCTAACGTAAGGTGTTGGTAATCTGTCACTGTTCCCCTTCTGATCTGCCTATATATATATATATATATATATATATATCGAACTTATATCATTCAACTATAAACACCGAAATAGCATATCCAAAAAACAATGATAAATTTGCCAATAATATTAATTTTGAGTTGAAAAGAACATCTATAATCACATACAAAAAAGAACATCCATAATCCTTCACCAATTCATACACAAAGCTAAATTGTGAGTAACAAAACTATTCAACCGATGCTAACGTTATCCCACATACACTCACATACCATCCATAACCATGCTAAAACCACATAACGTTATATTTACATCATAATGAGTCTCCACATACCCAACCTATGCAAAAGCTTCATATCAAACATCTGGCAGGAATGCTCAACCTCTGCAAAATCTTCATCAACTCAATCACCAAGTAACAGAAGCTAGCCAAATAGAAGGAAAAAATTACAATTACTTCACGATAAAGACTAGAAGTTTATAAAAACAATTATGTACAGCTACTACTGCTACTCTACTACTCGTAGTACTGCTACTATTATTGTTTTGACATTGAACGTAACTATGGTGATGGATGGATCTAGTACATTAACCTTAACATGAATTAAATTTTAGATAAAGATTGTAATATTCATACTACAACTAAAAATTAAACATTAACCAAGTGCAAACACATTAGAACATATTTTCGAATGGTGAAAAGCGGAATTGGAAAAATGAATGAGATGATGCAGTTCTTTGGTAATTAAAAAGTGATGGCGACATTTCAAGAGAAGTTAAATGGCAATGTTCAATTTTATAATCAAATCTCATTGTTGTTTTTCCAGCACTCCCATACTCTCTATAAATAATATCCTGAAACGTTCCATCACAAAATGCAGGTAAATAAGTCAAGCAAGTTCTGAAAATATAATTTGTGAGTTCTCCAGTTTTACCTCAACAATCAGAATGCGGTCAAATACCGTATATGTTTAGCTATTATATATGAAATATTTAAACAGGTTTGATATATTTGAAATGGCGTCTGATGGATTTCATACACAATTCAGTTTACAATGATATTATCACATTTATAAAGTGTAGGTAAAATATAATTAACTTGTACAAAGAAGTTGATCATTGCTTTCAGAGAGGTCTAGTTCGAAGGCTTACCCTCTTGCTAGCTTCTTGCAACTCACCAACAAGGAACTCATCCAGCACCAGATATACCTTCAAATACATAACAAAGTTAGTTCCCAATTATATAAGCAAGGATATTCAAAAAAATAAAAACTGCACCAAAGTCACAATTGTATAAGCATCTCAAGTGTCATATCCACCCAATAGGCGACGTACATATACACATGCAGACACATGTATGCATATATACAAAAGGAATGAAGGAAGAAAAATGAAAAAGAAGGAAAAGTAACTGGAATGGAAAATTTTAACTGATGCTATAGGGGTGTTAGCCTGCTTTATGACCAGGCCACCCCAAAACCAAGGACTCGATTATGTACTTGCATGGATTGGCAACCACTTAGATGGAGTGACACAGCATTGGAAACTCGACATTGGCGTGGGTAAGACACCGGATCGGATCAAGGTATTCGGTTCAGATCGAACTGCTCGATTTGAGTGGAAGCAACATACTTCGGAGTACTGATAGTTGAATGCGAGTTAAACCAACCTGGTTGGAGTATCAAGCATTGGATCGAATGTATGCCCCGAGTCGGATGTGGAATAGTGTATCAGATTGAAGGAATGGAGTACTTCATCTTTTTATGAAGCAAAGATCGCGGATCGAATTGACTGGGTTGGGTGTACTCAAACCGACCCGCCTATACGTATTAATATGGCATAGGATTCTAGTATTATCGCTTCGGTTTGGAAGTCTACCTACCTGAACCCATGTTCATAACCGTGAAGCCTTTACTCATTCAATTAGTAACCGATTCTCTTACCTACAATTGCGGAACAGGATACAAGTGGCAAGATCTGACTTGAAGCCACGTTTCTACGTTCTACGCTACACTAATTCAGTTTCAAGGTCCCCTCTCCATCCTCCACGTGGCACATCTGACCCACCTAACCAAGCAGTATTCCTACATCTATAAATGGAGCATTTCATGGCACAATGGGGGGACTTTTTGGGCATTTAGTGTTCATGGCGGTCATGGCCAGAACTCCACTATGAATAATTACCATTTTCTTCATTAAAATCGATGAATTCAGATAAAATTATTCATCGAATTCGAGTGTTTGAGTGAT
Source organism: Allium sativum (assembly GCA_030737875.1). Lineage (NCBI taxonomy): Eukaryota > Viridiplantae > Streptophyta > Magnoliopsida > Asparagales > Amaryllidaceae > Allium > Allium sativum. The sequence continues at coordinate 197,639,925 of CM060919.1, read as the reverse complement.
TGTATTCGTTGTGATTGTAATCCCTGAATGAAATGAAAAGGTATGAAGTGGACGTAGGCTCGTTAACGCTGAACCACTATAAAAATCGTGCGTTGATTCCTTTTCTATGCTTTTAGATTATTATTCTCGATTATTCTCTACAAATCCTAGACAATTTTGGTATAACATTTTGGTATAACATTTTGGTGCTTTCACTAAGAAGATTGAATCTTCAGCTTTCTAGATTATTATTCTATTGTTTGGATCACCAAATCCGAAGAGATAATCCACGTTTTTCATAGCTACAAGAAAAGATAAAAAGCAACAGGCTTCGCACAGAAATGAAGTGAATGCAGAACAACAGGATGACGAGCAGGCTGTAGGTGTGGCTCCAATCACCGGTCAAGTGTGCCTGGTTCGGATCGGCTCCGAACCGACCCGATACTGATACATCGATCCGACCCGGTAACGGAGCACTGACTAGAACTGGAAATGCAGCACTGATCTGATCCAATCCTCCACCACCTCGAATGAGAGCCTAGTACTCCAAGTTTCAGACAAGCTTCACCATCGGATCGGATGTGTGCCCCGGACCCGAACCACAAAGAAGTGGCACAACGAACCGACCTGGGGGAAGTACCCCGATTCGACGCGGTGATGCATCTCCGAATCGAAGTGAGTGCCGTGAACTGAACCGAGGAAATGAATGTTACTGATGGTGCAACCATGACCCGACCCGAAACGGTTGTTTTTGGGGAAAAAAATACATTTTTCTGATCATTTCAGAAAAGGCTTTATCTTCCAAAATCGAAAAAATCGTGCGGTGCCCACATGCATCAATAAACCAATGTGAGGAGCTATCTATCAGATTCAGATTGCTATCAACGACAGTATACGAGACATGATTATCTCATAGCATCTTCCTCTTCCAGAGTTCCGATGGTGTATTGATTTCACTAATGCAACCGATGTTTTCCATGAACGAGTAGTAATCACCTAGCTTACATGACTGAAACATGTCTGATTGGTGGAGTCCCAGATGGCACTAATATGGAGCAGTCCAGGCACTATTCCGAAGACTCGGATGATCATAGCAACGATGATTCACAATGACAAGATACTAGAAAGTGACTGCGAATCCTATCATTACAAATCTACACTTCGCTTGTATGGTGTGATGAAAGACATATGTCCTGCGGTCTACTCCTGGGAGAAATTAGCTGACCTTTGCAATGCATAACTGCTATCCACTACATTAATGAAGATTGATTTCCATCATATAAGAGTCGCATCAACATACTTTGGTGCCCAGAGTCAGGTACCAGTTAAACCACCGCGAGCCATGATTGGACATATGATATTTGCCCGGGCGATAGCAACTTGACTGCTCACCAGTCACCATACGACCTCGGTCAAGAGATGAGAGCTCGAGATCAATGAAAATATGAGTCAACCATTAGCTCTCCACTTCATACAATAGTTAGGACATAATTTGTGAACATTACTTGGAGCCTTGCAAGCTATGCTACTGCATTTAAGCTTAGCTAATCAAGGTCTCGACCGAACAGCTCTAGCAGAATTCAGAGCTTACATAGTACCTTGGTGCCTACTGCTAAATATCCCAACCGAAGATGGAGTGGGAATGGTCTATGGTGACCAAGTTATTGGAGAAGCCGACTATTTGGCTAGATGGAATATGCCACGCAACGCAGATGGCGTGGAACCCAAAGACGCTTTCCCTTCAGTTGGAATGGAGTGTGTAGAAGGTGTCAATATTGCGAATAAAGGGAACATCACAAAAGGAATTGCCAGATGATCTGCCCGAAGACATAGATCCCAGAGAGGATGGTGATTCGGGATGCAGAAGGATGACATCTAATGATGCAACTGCACACGTTCCGATTGTTGACGCCGACCTAACTAAGGTCTTGAAATCGAATCTCATTTAGGCCTCCTTCGAACGAGGGAACTGATATGCTTTCTACAGGCGAGCCTGGATGTGTTCGCTTGGACCTATACAAATATTCATGGGATTTTACCATAAATTATGAGTCATCGGCCGAGTATAAACCTGAAGTGTGCTCCTGTCACGCAAATAAGATGTATGCAGTACAGGGAGAGCATCTGCCTTGAAAGAAGAAGTCGGAAGGCTGAGAGACAATGGTTTTATATGAGATGCCGCACATCCCGTTTGGATATCAAGTCCCGTCCTCATCAAGAATGCTAATAGAAAAATGGCGCACGTGCATCGATTTTTTAGATTTGAACAAAGTTCACCCAAAAGGAAGCTTCTCGTCACACAGAATTGACCAGCTTATGGATTCAATGACTAGACATGAACGTCTCCCTCTTATGGATGTGTGTGCAGGAAAGCTTCTTGGCCTCATAGTTAGCCCACACAGGATCGATCAACCCTGATCAGATTGCAGCGATCATAAACATGCGTGAACAACAAAGAATTAAAGGTGTTTGAAAGTTGGCAGGAAAGTCAGCACCACTTGTATGTAAGGAGGATAAGGTCCAGAAACCAGTCTATAATGTGAGCAAGAAGGAAGCCGTGGTAGAAGGCAACTACCCGAAGGTTGAAAAGCTCGTCTACAGCTTGCTGATCAATTTGAGAAAGCTCCCCCACTACGTTCAAGTCCATCCGATTATGATACATACTCGTTGGCCGCTACGACGGGGCCTACAGCGAACCTAAGGCATCTGGAAGATTGCTCAAAAGGAACATAGAGCTGAACTAGTTTGATCTCAATTCCCTCCTAAAGAAGTCCAAACGAGGGCAAGCATTAGCCAACTACATCGCTGAATGTACCGCTCCTGAAGAGGATGTGTTAGATGAAGATGATGGCCCCCTGAAATGAAAGATGAAAACAAGCACCTGGAAACTGTATACAGACGGTGAGAGAAATGACCGACGGTCCAATGTCGGAGTTTTTTGCAGATAACCCCTGAAGGACGGCTCGAAAGGACTTCCAAGCGAAGGAACCATAACTCGCGGCTTACCTAGAACCAGTAGAAGAGTTGTGGGATGGATTGAAACGTTAAAGCATATCTCATGTCCTACAAACATAAAATCAAAAGGCGAATAATCTGCCCAAATGAGAAAGTTCCGATAATCTAGAAAAGGTAGAGATAGTCCCTATCAAAACACTACAAAATCCAACCATTGATCAGATGGAAGTTTATCCAGCGTTGGAGACCGAACCCGGAAGAGAGTCATGGACAACCCCATGATAAACTTCTTGCAGCACAGAATGCTTCCAACAAGGAGAATGAATGGCGTACCATTGTTCTTTAGGCCTCGAGATATGACATGCAAGTCAATACTGCCTATTTTTCTTGGAAGGTTGTCCCAAGACAAACACCAACGACTACCATTGCTGAGCTCACCGCCTTGAATGATTCGACAAAATCACTAATTAACTTCCCACTTGGTGGGAGATGTACATGAATGAAACTTTTGATGAACGACGTTTTGAAGCTAGAAAGTGAAGACTCGCAATTCCACTCCTTTCATTGATTAGCAAACTCATGCCCCAGACACTAGGAGCAACTGGAGATTTGAGCATGGATTGTTCGAGATTACATCATCTTATTTAAAGCCGACACATCATAAATTGGCATGACCGACTGACTCAGTGTTCTCCGAAGATTGGCGAGACAAAGGTCTGAAACACTCAAGTCTGGATGCTAAGTGATCGTCTATGCACCAACCCTTGTCCTTGACTTAGGATTGAAGGCATATCGACAAATTTACAAGATATGACTATCTCTCCAACCGCTATGTCCTATTTCCTAGCATGGAAAGTACAAAAGAATCTATAAACATGGATCCATTGTTCTCCTGCTAATTACCGTCCTAGCACCAATGCGAAGATGTGCTACCATTAGCAATGCAGTCATGACTACCTGACACTCTATCCTTACCCTCAACGTGGAGGCAAAAAGGCGATTTAAAGGAGATGCGACCTCATCACTCGCTTACAATATCTACCTAACCGCCTATGCCATTTCAAGACTCCGATTAAGGTCTATTCATTCTCGGGACTACCACCCCATGATGGTTTGAAAAGATATCCTTCATCAGCTAAAGACTTTGGCAACCCTTCACCGGCAGAGATAGGGCAAAGCAAAATGGACCTGCAATGAACATGCAATACCATTTTCACTTAGAATGATACTCATTCCTTTAACAGGATTATTCTTTAATCATGAATCTTATATTTGCATGCTTTACGAGTTATTAACGTAATTAACTCAAATCAATTAATATGTGGAAGGTGTAGGTACCACGAAGTAGATACCGATCAAATTTCTAACATTCGTATATAGAGTCTTGAAGCAAAACCGTAACAAGCCCAACTAAAATGCTCATTTACGAAGCCACACCCTCCATCGAGGAAAGTTGTATAGCTCAAGGTGGATCAAAGATGACCATCCACTCCTTGGCTCACACGTTGCAGACCTCAAGATAAATGTGCATTGACTTTAGCATTTCAGAGACGGAATCCAATTCCATAGGGATGCAGTTCGACCGTCTACATGGCTCGATCCTATGCTCGACGCCACCAGAGTACCCAAGATCGGTGCCAATCGCTCCTCCCATAGATCAATCGGAGGAATGCAGAGCCTTGGAAGATGTTCTTTGACTATTTGCTTGACTAATTATAATCCTCAGAGCTTGGATAGAAGCATAAAGGACGTACTATGACGTCCACCCAAACTCCATCCCACGAGTCAACGGGACGAGAAAGAATTGATGATTGCAAAATGGCCACCTTTACCCAGGAATCAGGGATTATGAGGTAGCGCCTCGGCGAGTGTGATCCGACCACTTGCCCGAAAAGCTCCATCCGCCAGAGTGAAGCATGGAGTGAGGACTAAAACGGAGTTCGAGAACGATACTCGAGACGACAGAATCCCTCTCTTTGAATTAGAATGTACAAGGAATGCCGGGGTGAATGATACGACCATTCGCCTGAACCGCTCTAACTCTCAAGATTCGATAGAGAGTATAAAGGACGAAGAAATTAGACGTCCATAAGGTGTGAAGGTGCACCATGATTAAAAGACTGCCTTACTTCCACTCTACCCTTGCATCCAACGAGAGATTATAAAGGCGCCAGGGACTGGCGCTGCAAATGAACTCCTACCCTGCTGAAGGATCGGGGAGCAGACTGAAAGCTGAGTTCGAACTCTATCCTGGGCATACGACAGGGGAGTATAAAGGCATTATGATTAAATTCCACGAAAGGGCTCCTACCCCACTGCAGAATCGAGGGCAAGAATGAAAGCTGAGCTCGAACCCCTCATTTCCGAACATGGGGGGAAATACACTATTAATCCTAATCAATCCCAAACTAGCCCTGGCCAGACACTTATTCACTATTGATTGAGGGCATATACACACATCACGCCCCTACGATGGCTGCAATATGACATGCTATTTATTTGCAGTACCAAAATGAAACCCTTATCTGATTTGTGATGTGACTCATTGCTTACTACTCAGTGTAGTAGTTCTCTGACTACAAATATATTCGATTGAAATATATAACAAACTTGCAAATGTATGATATTGCAGGGATACCACTTTATTTGCCGATTGCAGATTTACAAAGGATAACTGGTCAAGAACGTGGGACCAAAATTCGCAATAGCAACAGCAGAGCAGTGGAAAACAAATAAAGGGTCGCGTCCAGAAGGCTCACACTGATGCCCAATGATAAGCATCCTACGTGACTCAAGGCGGCAAGCCAAAAGAGGCCTTGAGAGTGAATTATTCAAGGGCATGTCATGCAACTTAATACTCGCGACTGGGAAGGACCCGGTGAAGCCCTGGGATTGTTGGATTTCTACTCGACCTTAATACGATGTTGAGCGATCGTTGGATTTTCGGTCTTAATACAATCCGACTCGTGACATTCAGAATTTCTATGGATTGAAGATCTCTCTGACTATCCAGAATACGCTTCCCTTCATCTAAATTCAAAAAGGATGTGATCCGGCCACCACCTGTCTTATGTCATTACCCTGAACTGGGGGCATGACTATTGAAGATATTTACAAATGGCATAACTTATGTGTCTGTGTTTAACTTATGTTGTGATCCTAACATGCCCCTTGAGGACCAGGAAACATATGCAAAAAGAATGTCCATCTGACGATCCCAACCTACTTCCAGAATGGGAAGCTCAGATAAGGCTGGATGTATCCTATGCAACAATAAGGACGGAAGTATGATTGACGACTACTTTCACTTATTTCAAGACTTCATGCTGGGGGCACCAGAGCTGAATCGCAAGGCCGAGCAACAATCGTCAACCTGTTGGAAATGATAGAATTGAATGACAAACAGTGTCGAACTTGGCTCGATCAGATAGCAACAATAGCTCGAGTTGAGCACGAACCAATCAACAAGCATGTAGCATGCGGCTTCGATTCAGAATATCATGGATGGGAGCGGGGGCAACAGAACAACTATCTGCAACTCCCTAGAAAAGAATGACAAGAATGTGTAGTTCCAAAGAGAATCTATACCACTTATCGATCCCATGATCTTGTTTGTCAAGCTCAATTGAACCGAGCATAAGAAAGAGACTCAATAAGACTATGATGACCATTTCAGACTATGCTGAGGCACAAACGGAGGGGCCCAACTAACTTCATAATGACATTTATTCACTCGCATTTGACAAGCTTACTTAACTCCGCAACTAATCCGATAAAAAAAAGAAGAGAAAAAAGGGGGTTTACAGGCGCCCACCGTGGGGAAATCCTTACTAACTGATTAAAGATAACTAACGACATCAAAGCGAACGTGATTCGACCGTCCGCGTACACAACTCATACTCTTGCTGACTCGAGAAAGAGCGCAGAATGTCTTAGGTTGTCTAAGGTTATTAAACCTGCAACTCTTACCTGGTGCAGCGATGGGAAGTATAAAGGCTTAAAGATTGGATGTCCGAGTGACTTGACCCAACCCCTACTGACCTTGGGGGCATAAATATCGACTTCACTTGCCCTCCAATTGCATCGAGAGCACAAGCATAAATTCATAGGCTGACTTTGAAAATGACCATGGCCTGGACCAAGATTTAAAGCATATTTACTATATCTTTGGAACTGTACATGATATGTCCTGCCTGTTCAAATAAGCTAGCTTATGGGTCAAATGTGACTTCAAAGACTCAAATCGCAGTTACATCGAATGGAAGGTTTGATAAGTTTCTTTACTAGCTTACAATTGTGAAAATCATACGAGCACTGGTTCACGTGATTTCAACAACGTCCTTTATTGACTTGTATGTGATTATTGGATTACGAAATGATCTATAGCAACTAGGGATTTCTTTAAATATAGTCTGATGCGACCATGGACTTTTGATTTCTCATTGACACGATCTGGAGTGATCGTGGCTTTCAGGATCACTTATTGTTACGATTCGATGCAACCATGAAATCCTAAATTAATATCCTGATATCAAGATGGTCCGATGCTAAGTAAAAATGTCAAATCCATACGCCAATTCCGTTGTGTTCTACCCAAATGGTCTAGATGCTAGCTCAGAGCCCGAAGAATCTTATATTACCTCATGACTTGGACAAGTACTTCATACATTGCGTTATATATAAGACAAAGTTTGACCCGACAATACGCTTGAATTGTGTAGGAATACGACGTTGTTTGGCAATGACCCATACATGTATGATTACATTCGAGAGCCAACGATTCAACATGAATTTTAAATGAGGGAATTCAGCCTCTTGATTCGACGAGGTCTGAACGACTGCTTGATCATCTTGTCCATTATGGCCATAGAATTTGACCCGATGAACACCCATTAAAGCGGTGTGATATATGACGAACCGTCTACACCATGAAGAGTCGGAGTATTAGAGCTACTCGAGAGACACAACGACTCGATAAAGCTTTCACATAGGTGGATGATGTTGAGAAAGATTCAGCCCGTCTTGTTCAAATTACATCTCATCTACGATAAGATGTACTTTGGAGGGCAAAATGTTAGCCTGCTTTATGACCAGGCCACCCCAAAGTCAAGGACTTGATTATGTACTTGCATGGATTGGCAACCACTTAGATGGAGTGACACAGCATTGGAAACTCGACATTGGCGTGGGTAAGACAACGGATCAAATCAAGGTATTCGGTTCGGATCGAACTGCTCGATTCGAGTGGAAGCAACGTACTTCGGAGTACTGATAGTTGAATGCGAGTTGAACCAACCTGGTCGGAGTATCAAGCATTGGGTCGAATGTATGCCCTGGGTCGGATATGGAATAGTGTATCAGATTGAAGGAATGGAGTACTTCATTTTTTCTGAAGCAAAGATCGCGGATCGAATTGACTGGGTTGGGTGTACTCGAACCGACCCGCCTATACGTATTAATATGGCATAGGAGTCTGGTATTATCGCTTCGGTTCGAATGTCTACCTACCTGAACCCATGTTCATAACCGTGAAGCCTTTACTCATTCAATTAGTAACCGATTCTCTTACCTACAATTGCGGAACAGGATACAAGTGGCAAGATCTGACTTGAAGCCACATTTCCATGTTCTCCACTACACTAATTCAGTTTCAAGGTCCCCTCTCCATCCTCCATGTGGCACATCTGACCCACCTAACCAAGCAGTATTCCTACATCTATAAATGGAGAATTTCGTGGCACAATGGGGGGATTTTTGGGCATTTAGTGTTCATGGCGGTCATGGCCAGAACTCCACTATGAATAATTACCATTTTCTTCATTAAAATCGATGAATTCAGATAAAATTATTCATCGAATTCGAGTGTTTGAGTGATTGTATTCGTTTCCCTGAATGAAATGAAAAGATATGAAGTGGACGTAGGCTCGTTAACGCTGAACAACTATAAAAATCATGTGTTGATTCCTTTTCTATGCTTTTAGATTATTATTCTCGATTATTCTGTACAAATCCTAGACAACTGGGTGTTAGAACCACTTTTTGGTCTAACAAGGGGCACTGGAAATTAATTCGTAAACCTAATGGTGTGATTCAGATGGAGTGAGGTAAAGAAGAACATAATGGCATCAGAATAAAATTATGGAATCTCAGGAAAAAAGAAAAAAACAAAATGTTGAAACACATGGAAAAATCAAAGCATTACTCAGATTGCTGTATTTTACATCAAAGATCCTTGATAAGTTTGCTTTGATAGGCAGTCAAATGTGTTCTGATTTGTCATACTACAACAAATTGACCCTATTACAACGGTGGAAAACCGTTGTAAAATACATTTTACAATGGTGGGGTAACCGTCATATATTAAGAAATTGTAATAAACTAAAATCTTTTACAACTGTTTTGCACTGTTGCAACACCGTGTGATATGTATATTTTAGAACTATTTTCCACCATTGTAATAAACTTTATTACAACTGTTATGCACCATTGTTGTTACAATTTTTACAACTATTTATAACTGTTGTGCTATATTTTATTACTACTTTTATTTTACAGTTGTAATATATTCTCAAATTATACGCATAAAAATCTACATATATTATATGTGTACAACAATTAATAAATAACATAAGAAATAGATGTAAGTTTAAGGGCATCATGATCCATTCATTGATAAAAATCACAACTTTATATCCAGAATACAAATTATAAATCATATACCATATAAAAATGTATAAAATTACAACTGTAATCCTCATTTGCCTCTGAAAGCTGTTGGAAATGTTTTATAACATTAAGTGAATTATTAAAAATCTTGAATAAGTGTATGAATGGCTTCTATATGGGAATAGTCCCACATCATGGGATTATATGAAAGAAGCAAGTATTTATACTTGTTTCTAAGAAATCATGTTGGGGCCTTGGGCTCCCAATACATGCATTGTTGTGAGGAGGGAGACCATGCATCATGACCACCACACGCGCGCGCGACCGACCGACTCGACCCGGCCTGGTCCGGTTCGGTTCGGGCTCGGGCTCGGGCTTGGGCTTAGGCTCTGTGGTGTAGACACTTATATTTTTTGGACCATAAAACTTAGCCTTTTTCGAACCTTTTTTTATGGAAAAGATTTCTGCAACGGTAAAAATTCTTATCTTTCATTAAAGCGGCCCATTAATCAGTAAACCCAAACCCTAATTCTCGTCCTGTATATTGTCATTAGCTTCAGACGAGAATAACCTACCGAATCACAATTTCTCTTTTTCTCTCAGCCGCCATTAAAATTTTTCTCTCAGAAATTCTCGAGCAGTATTTTAATTCAGAAAGTGCAAATCTACACTGATTTGTTGTGCAAGCAAATCAATTATTGTTTTAGAGGCTGTTTTATCCTAGAGGCGGCGACGAAGGAACGAACTGGTTTGCACCTCCGACCAGATCGCCGAATCGTCTTCAAGAAAGCGACCTAGTCCGCGACTCAGCCATTGTTTCCCAACAATTTGAAGATGATCTGAAACAATGGCTTCCAACTCAACCCTAGACGATTCTGCTCCACCCTCTGCTTTCCAAAACCCTCTCGCGACTGCTGCTCCATTCAGATTTGAAGGCTTGCATTTCAAACGATGGCGTCAGAAGATGGAGTTCTTCCTCACCATCAAAAAGGTTGTGGTTGCGCTGACTGCTGACAAACCGCAGCTTCCAGATAAACCTGACGAAGCTGATGCAGCGAAAATGGCATCATGGACTGAATAGTCAAAGCAACTGCAGACCTGGACTGAACATGATTACTTATGCAAGAACTTTATTCTGAACGGACTGAGCGATGATCTGTATGATTACTATAACTCAGATGAAAAGACAGCAAAGGGGATCTGGGAAGCACTAAAGAAGAAGTATGATACAGAGGAGGCAGGGGCAAAGAAATATGCTGTGAGCCGTTACCTAAAGTACCAGATGACTGATGATAGATCTGTAGAGATGCAGTCTCATGAGCTGCAGAAAATAGCTCATGAGATCATCTCTGAAGGTATGGTCTTGGACGAACAATTTCAAATTGTTGTTATCATTGACAAATTACCCCCAAGCTGGAAAGATTTTAAGAATGACTTGCGACATAAGACTAAGGAATTTTCCTTAGAGAGCTTGATTACACGCCTCCGTATTGAGGAGGAGGCACGCAAGCAGGACCAGAAAGAAGAGGTGCTGATTGTGAATAACAATAGTACTAAGAAGACCACTCCCGCTGTTCTGAAACCAAATCAGAAATCTTTTAAGAATAAGACCAGGCGCAACAAGCAAAATGGGAATCCGCAAGGAAACCCAAAAGGACAGCAGAAACCAGCCCAAAAGAATGACTCTGGACAGTTGTTTCTGTGTTACAACCGTGGAAAACCAGGTCATATGGCACGTAAGTGTCGGAACAGGCCAAGCTCTACACCGCAGGCTAACCTGACTGAGGAGCCTCTTACGGCTATGATTACTGAGATTCACCTTGTTGGTGGATAAGAGGGTTGGTGGGTAGACACTGGTGCTTCTCGCCATATCTGCTATGATCGTGGCATGTTCTCGACATACACGGCTGCTGAAAATCAGAAAGTGCTGTTGGGAGATTCTCACACCACTAGAGTTGCGGGGATTGGCAATGTGGAACTCAAGTTCACCTCTGGAAAAACTGTAATTCTGAAAGATGTTATGCACACTCTAGAAATAAGGAAGAATCTGGTCTCTGGCTTCCGCCTTAATAAAGTTGGTTTCACTCAAGTAATTGGGGCTGATTTGTACACCCTAACTTTTAAGGGAACTTTCGTGGGAAAGGGTTATGCTTGTGAGGGTATGTTTAAACTGAATGTTGAATCTAATAAAATGACTACTTCTGCTTACATGTTGTGTGATTTTAATATCTGGCATTCTAGATTATGTCATGTTAATAATCGAATAATACGTAACATGAGCACCCTAGATATGATACCTAAAATGACAGAATCTGAACTTGATAAATGTGAATTCTGTACACAAGCTAAAATCACAAAGAAACCTCACAAATCTGTTGATAGAGTTTCTGAACCCTTAGACTTGATTCATTCTGACATATGTGAACTAGATGGCACTTTGACTAGACAGGGACATCGTTATTTTATCACTTTTATTGATGACTGCTCTGATTTCACATATGTATACCTTATGAAAAATAAAAGTGATGTTGTTGATATGTTTAAAATATTCAAAACTGAGATTGAGAATCAAGAAAATAGAAAAATTAAGAGACTTCGTAGTGATAGAGGAATAGAATACGAATCTAATTCAATTCTGGACTTCTATAAACAACATGGTATAGTACATGAGAGAACTGCACCCTATTCTCCTGAAATGAACGGTAAAGCAGAAAGGAAAATTAGGACCTTTACCGAACTAGTAGTTGCCATATTATTAAATTTTGGTGCAGCAAAACAGTGGTGGGGGGATATTTTATTGACTGTATGCTATGTTCTGAATAGAATCCCCAAATCTAAGAAAAAAAATTCTCCTTATGAAATTTTAAAGAATCATAAACCCAATGTCTCATACTTTTGAACTTGGGGTTGTTTAGCTTATGTTCGCATTCCAGACCCTAAGAGAATAAAATTGGCAAGTAGAGCATATGAATGTGCATTTATAGGCTATGCTATTAATAGCAAAGCATATAGATTTTATGATCTTAATGCACATAATATAATTGAATCAAATGATGCCGATTTTTATGAAACTAAATTTCCTTTTAAATTAAGGAATAGTGGGGGCACTTCAAATATGCCAATTAGAACAGAAATTAATGAAAATTCTGAAGCTGAACCTAGAAGAAGTAAAAGAGCAAGAACCATAAAAGACTTCGGTTCAGATTTTTGTGCTTTTACTATTGAGGAGGATCCCATATACCTCCAAGAGGCCTTATCTTCTTTAGATGCCGATTTTTGGCAAGAGGCTATAAATGATGAGATGGATTCTTTAGAATCCAAAAAGACTTGGCAATTGGTAGATTTACCCCCTGGTTGTAAATCTATAGGCTGTAAATGGGTACTTAAAAAGAAATTAAAACCTGATGGCACTATAGATAAATATAAAGCACGACTAGTAGCTAAAGGTTTTAAACAAAAAGAAAATATAGATTTCTTTGACACTTTTTCACCTGTAACTAGAATAACATCCATTCGGGTTTTAATTTCACTTGCTTCCATTCATAATTTACTTATACACCAAATGGATGTTAAAACTGCTTTTTTGAATGGTGAGTTAGACGAAGAAATTTATATGGACTAGCCTGAAGGATTTGTCGTACATGGTCAAGAACATAAAGTATGTAAATTAGATAAATCATTATATGTTTAAAACAAGCACCTAAACAATGGCATGAAAAACTTGATAACTTAATCATTTCAAATGGTTTTAAAGTTAATGAAAATGACAAATGCATTTATTACAAATCTGAGAATGACATTTGCACTATTAAATGCCTTTATGTAGATGTCCTACTCATTTTTGGGTCAAATGTTCATGCCATAAACTCAGTCAAATCCTTATTAAGTGTCAATTTTGATATGAAAGATCTAGGTGAGGCGAGTGTAATACTTGGTATTTAGATTACTAGGTCAGAAAAGGGAATTTCTTTGGATCCATCTCATTACATTGAGAAGATACTAAAGAAATATAATTACTTTGACTGTAAACCTGCAAGTACACCATATGATCACAATGTAAAGTTATTTAAGAACACTGGGTGAAGGTGTAAGACAGTCTGATTATGCGAGCATCATTGGCAGCCTTCGGTATGCCACTGATTGTACTAGACCCGACATTGCCTATGTCATGGGATTATTGTGCAGGTTTACCAGTAGACCTAGTATAGAGCACTGGCAAGCTATTGAAAGGGTAATGAGATACCTTAAACGAACCATGAACCTTGGATTACATTATGAAAGGTTTCCAGCTGTACTTGAAGGATATTCGGATGTAGACTGGAATAACTTATCTGATGATTCTAAAGCGACCAGTGGCTATATATTTAGCATCGCTGGAGGAGCTGTTTCTTGGAAATCCAAGAAACAGACTATTTTGGCTCAGTCTACTATGGAGTCTGAGATGATAGCACTAGCTACAGCTAGTGAAGAGGCAGAGTATTTGAGAAATCTGCTAGCTGAGATTCCCTTATGGGAAAAACCGATACCAGCTGTGTTGATACATTGCGATAGTACCGCGGCTATTGCAAAAGTTCAGAACCGTTATTATAACGGTAAGAGACGACAAATACGTCGTAAGCACAGTACGGTTAGAGAACTACTTTCCACAGGCACCGTTAGAGTGGATTATGTACGTAGTGAGGAAAATTTGGCAGATCCTTTGACGAAAGGACTGTCCAGAGAGAAAGTCCATAACTCTTCTAAAAGAATGGGACTATTGCCCTTAGATTGTTGAGTCACGCACAATGGTAACCCGACCTAAATGACTGGAGATCCCAAGAACTAGGTTCAATGGGTAATAACAAGTTGTGTAGTGATATGAGTTGAACATGCTATTTAATAAACCAAGAAGCATGTATTCCTAAAGTGATTAGAGGATGAGTTAATAGAAACTTTTAACGAGTTCTATACTCTATGTGGAGTGGAGTACCTACCTTCAGGAGTGCTCTTGTGTAACGACCCGCCTTTTTGCCCGGTTCTTGCCGGTAATTAAACCAACTTAAACCGTTCAGAGAGACGAATTGTTATGGGTACATACATACATTGAACAAAATAACAGAACCTTTCATTGAATAATTCAATATTACATCAGAGTTACATGAATATCAGAGTTACAACATAAACGTATATAGCGGAAGAAAGAAAATATATTCTCAGCGGAAGATCAAAATGATAAAGCGGAAGCTTCAAACTCTAGCGTGAACTCCAATCCAGAAAGCGCTTCGAATCTTGCTCCAATGATCTATAACTGCAAAACTAAACTACTAGCTGCCCGTGTAAAATTAATGGGCACCCCGAACATACCTTATTCCATAAGTCATAAGTGGTTTCCCACTGCTGCAGCGGTCATCATCAATTCATATATATACACAACCTAACCGCCAGTTTCTCATCATCCAGGGTGTGAGGTTTGTCGATGTCACATCATACACAAAACATGCTTAGAAAAGCAATGCCTTGATCATCACTAGCTCATTCATAACTCCGGTATGCCACATTGACAATTCACGACATATCACTAATTTCAATCAATGCATACCCTCTTAGTTCATATGACTTAGAGATGAGGATAAAATATTTGCCACAAATCCGATATATATTAACGGAGATCAGTGCTATGCGGTAAATTTAAATGTCAGACACACCATCCATACAAGTTCGTCCTGGGTTTGAACGGAACGAAATCCGAAAGTTCTCCCAACACGTTCGGACTTTCTGCCACTCCGGTAATAGGGGCATCTCTCTACTGTAGCTATCAGTAAAGAAACCAATCAGCAGGCAGTCCGTTCGATGTGAAGAACCACGGCCTTCAATCGTTGTCTTCATATCTTTATCTATTACGTCGTATGGTTATTTCGAATGGTTTTCGGAAATAAGTTCCAATCCCAGTCTTTCCAAATAACCAGCGCTTCATATTTCAAACAAGTGATTCCCGATAAATATATGCACATACATCATTTAATCCTTTCTATATCTAGAATGATCGTTTAAGAGATGATTGTTTATAAATTGTCTTCCTCCTAACTCCTTACTCTCTAGCAATCACTTATAAACCAAGGATCATGATTTCAATAATCCTTAAATCTAAATTCGTTGTAACATTCAAACGGGTTCATTATATTCAAATCAAACGGCTCGGGATCGAAACAATTCCAAATTTTATAAAATAATCAAAAATAATACATTTGTAATAAACTAAATATATATATAGAATAACTTTAAAATAGAAATGTTTTAAAATAATTACTTAACATATATTTAACTTTGAAGAAGTATACTAATATAAATATTTTTAAACATATACATTTCTTTAAAACAATAAGCTTTATTTAGTTATTTTCTTGAAATTAACATATCATATTAAAATAGTTAAACCTATATAAATTTAACAAATACTTTAAAAATGGAATTGTTTCCTTTCCATGTCGATGACATGAACTTATATTCACACTCAGTAGAGTATAATTGGCTTCAATATCTCGAGTCGATTCACATAAATTTCAAAGACACTCAACTTATTCACTTTTGTTTACTTAGTTCCGCATTAGCTTCCATAATTAACCTAAGCTTTATTCAGAACAAAACAAAGTTATTATCATATCATTTAAGTTAAACCAAACGATTTATATTAAATACAACTCACAAGATGATTATCATTAACTTAATACTTAACTCCCAAAATAATTAACATTTCTTAATATCCAATTTACAATTTTTTTATTTACCAATATTGTATCGTTAAGTTCAAACTCAACAACTTCCAATTTGCTACACCAAAATACATTATAATACCACTTAATGTTGATAATAACATGTTAATTGGTTTCCAAAAATCGAATTTATTCATACCATTAAATCAATTAACAAGTTCCCAAATATTAGTCAAACCATTATTGCATTCATATTAAAAAAAATGTTAACAACATAACTTGGTTAATAAATTGCTTTAATGACACCATAAAATTTAAATCGACATTATCAAATGTATTCAATGTCATGAAATCTTAATTAGAGAAATTATTCGCGTAATCAAATATTACTAAATTAACACAATGTTATTGAATCAAAAATCAACAAATATTATCACGTCAGTATTATTTAGTTAACGAAACCCTTGCTAATCACTAAATTCTCATTTAACCAATAAATCGTTTCTTACTTAAATTTAGGAAATTTCCTAATTTTTCGCTGACAATTCATATAAGGTCGTAGTGAGTACATATATATATATATATATCATATTTGCACACATTCAACACCATTTTATACATTCATTTCTACATGCAATTAACGAATAAAATTCCAAATACGCGTTATGCACTAACGCGCCTCAAATGTATTTATTTTGGCAACCATCACACACTAACAATTCCTACATGCAATCAACGAATAAAATTCCAAATACGCGTTATACACTAACGCGTCTCTAATGCATTTATTTGGCAACCATCACACACTAACAACAATTAATTAGCCATTAATGCAACCACACATTTTCAAAATTCATTAACTATGCATATAAAGTTTAAATCATATTAAATAAATTTGTTCTCACCTTAATTGCTTTCCAGGAAACCCGCGTGTTTCCTGCACTCTTCACGTATTTGTTTCTTGTTCGCTCTTTCTCTTCTCGTCACTTTTCTTGTGCTCTGTTCCCTTTCCCTTCTGTCTCTTTATTCACGTTCTCTCTTCTTTTTTTTTCTCTTTTTTTTTTCTACAAACAAAATGTACATGCATGCAACAAGAGAGTGGTGCCAGGGAGAAAGAGGTGCGGACTACCTTTTTCCACTTGCGTAAGGTGATAAAGGGAGGTGCGGACTGATTATTGACAGGTGGAGGGAGAGCAAGAAGCAAAGGTGGAGGCGGTGAGCAGTCGGCGTTGGGTGGAAGCGGACGCAGTGGTGCATGCAGGCGATGGTTGCGACATCCGGTCGAGTGGCGGTGGAGGTGAATGGCTCACGGGTTAGTGGAGCTTGAGTGGGAGAGGTGAACTGGGTTGTTTGCATGCATGCTTTATAGGGAAGTTTTGCTGTAGAGGTGGTGAGGGCTTGGGATGGGAACAACACGGTGGAGTGGTTGGTAGCAAGGTGGACTGATGGTTTGTTCAGTGGGGTGCTGCCTAATGGAGTGGGGCGGTGAGAAATGGATGGCAGTCCGGGATGATCAGAGGAAAGCAGGTCAGTGGCGGTTTGGGTGCCTGATGAGGAGAGGGCGTGTGCGTTTCAAGGGGGGAAGAGGAGAGAGAGAAACGAAGGTGGAAGGGTTTTCTTACATGAAGTTCCGGAAGTGGTTGCGACTGTTTAATGAGGTGAAAGGGAGAGTGGTTTCTCGCGAGTCTGAAGCAAATGGAAAAAGAAGGAGGCGGAGTGCAATCTTAAGGGGAAAGCCAGATCACCACGTGTACCCTGTTTCGCCACTTGTCTCACCACCCTACTGTTTGTTTGCCACATTCTATATTATATTTTATGAGTGAATTTTTTTTCTTTTTTCTTTTTTCGCTTGCATCAAGTTGGTAGATAAAGCCTACCATTTAACCGTGTTCTTCTTGTCTACCGTATCGACTAAGTTTTTGCCTCGTTCTACCGCTGAAATATTTTACATTATCAATTTTATTTTATTCTATAGTTACTGTTAGCGAATAAACACAACTAATAGTGAAATCATGTACAACAACGCATACGTATCACAAAACAAAAATAAAATAGACTGCTTGATTAATTCTGCATAGTGTCAAAAAGGGACTATAGTTACCCTAAAATACGTTAGAAAAATATACGCTTATTTTCCAAAACAAAAATTTCAATAAATTTCTATAAAATATTTTAAGACTACGAGAACTGAAACTGAACAAAAATTTGCGCCGAATATTTAATTATAATTTAATTTCAAATCATAATTGCCTTTCGTGACTAAATTACAACTGAGTTTTGAAAATTCGATTAATGACGAAACATTTTCTCCAACAAAATTGTTATAACAAATTTCACAATAAAAATTAAACTTTTAGTTTGTAGAATACCATTATTGCCTTGAAATTTGATTCACCAGTAATTTAAACCTTTTAAACTTTATTAAAAATTCATATTAAATTCAAATTTTATTTTCAAAAAATCTTAGATCGTTACATTCTCCCCCACTTAAGGCTTTTCGTCCTCGAAAAGGAGAGTTCGCAAGATTTTACATAAACAAGATAAATCTTACCTATAAATTTGTTGAAATACAATTATTTATAAATTTCATAAATCTTGAAACTTATCAAATGGTTCTTAGGAGCTAAATTTTCACACGACTAACTTGGTAAAACTCCTATATCAAAAGTTTATTCATACAAAACATAAATCGTTATATTAAAGAGATATAAAATTGTTGAAATGATCAAATTAAGGAAGTTTGAGTTTAATTAGAGTTTATAGCATTTGAAACCTCAAAACGATCTCTCGGACTTAGAATCCCATTTAATTTTTCAGATCACTGAAATACTACATATTCCTTTCATATAGAAAATCATACTTTGCTTCGGGATCTCCAAAACCAAATGTTCTTTCAAAATTTCAAATATACTATGACAAAATCTATATATTATTAGCTCGAGAAATTCATCCTCATGACAGGGCAACTGAGTATCACCCATCGCATAAAAATCAAACCCAACAACCCAGTTTTAGTCACGGTTACTCGAACAACCAAATCATTTCATATCCCGAAGTTGTAAATCCTTTTCGAACTCAAAATTTACAAATACTCATTGTTTTCTAACAATTCAAAATATCGGGATTCTAGTCGTCGAAATTTCTTTTATTTTTAAGTCATATTTCAGTTGTCGTATTTCCAAAATCGAATAAACCCTTTCCTTTTAATCGACTTGAAATCCAAAAGATTTGATTTCTCTCCCTTTCTCAAATCTTGAAACTTATTAAGGAAAAATTTCTTTACTCAACTAGTCGAAAACTCATTTTTACCACGCTTCTGCTACGCTACTCTGATTCGACATATCTTAACTAGTATTGTTTCAAACATTTATTCAAGCATTCAAGTTAAAATTTTAAAATCAACAAATATTTATAAATCCAATTCCCTACCTAAGTTAGAACTTTTATTTCAAATGCTCTCAGTTACTATGCAACGTTTGTTTATTTGAATTCATTAACATATTATTAGAATAGATCACTATTCCTATTTTGAATTTAAACTTGGCTTTGTTTGACAAATCAAAATGCATGTACTCGAATCGGGTTGTAAATAAAAGTTCATTATCAGAGTGAGGGTTCGAATCAAATTACTTGACCAAGTTTACAAGACAAAAGGATATGAATAATGTTTTCAAGAACCATCGGTACGAAAAAGTAACCGACGTAGGTCAAGATAGAAAAACGAGTGCACTTAGCGATACGATTATGGACAGTTCACTTAAGACAAATCTTACTTTAATATTTCCTTTTGCGTCTTAAGCAATTGCTTGTTAAGAAATTTCCAGTTGACTTCCTTATATCGTCTCAATAGGGAAGAGTATTTTCTCCCCCACTTAAGACGTTAGTTATATTCTAAAATCGATTTTTACACAAATTCCTACTTAAGCTAAAATTACCTTTAAACTTTTCTTAAGGGTTTGCTTTGCTAGGATTATACTTCCAAGCAAATTAATTCAACTTGTAATTTACCGTTCACCATTCCTGTTAGGTATAGGTTAAATTCTATTGTTTGACACTCATCGAGGAATATGATATCTTCTCTGATTACTACCTATTAAATTACAAAATTCAGATTCAAATGTTAGTTATACCTTGATCCATTATTCTTGTAAATCTAAGATATGGTAAATTATCCTCCTTACGTGCATTTTCAACGATACATTACCCAATTCTTAAGTGAGATTTTACTCTTAAGATATATCTTTCTAATTTCTCAAGTACTTGTTGTTTAACCTATTCAAAGTTTTAAGGCTTCAAGGTCTTTAAGTATTCTTAAGCCAGTCTCGGTTTTTCCCTTCAAGACCTCTAGTTTGTTTTCTTGAATTAAATTTCTATATTAATTTACCAAACCATTTTATTAAGGATTATTCATTAAAATACTTAGCCTGATGATTTTAAGTATTCCTCGACGTTTAAACTGGAATTATATAGTCATCACACTTTCGAAACATGAAAATGAATGTCGATGGTGCTGCAGTCATCAACAGAATCATCCCCGAGTGACTAGAGTGTGATTCTATATCTATCTAGTATATATTGGACTTCGTATATACGTTGATCAGACGTATATTTAAAATCCTTACATACTCGATAGTCCCGTCGTGACGTCGAATACAATACTCAAGAACCCTCATCTTCAATTATATTTCAAAATAATTTCCATTTTCAAAATGATTTACGAGTTTCAAAATAATTTATATGGATTTCAAAATACGCTCTCTCAACGGGATATTCAAAAATCTCATTCTAGGGCATTTCTAATCCTATCTCTAATGAGATATTATAACTCTGATGAGTTCTGTCATTTGTTCAAAATATGTCGTACCCAAAGCTTTGTATAACCAAAGCTCTGATACCAACTGTAACGACCCGCCTTTTTGCCCGGTTCTTGCCGGTAATTAAACCAACTTAAACCGTTCAGAGAGACGAATTGTTATGGGTACATACATACATTGAACAAAATAACAGAACCTTTCATTGAATAATTCAATATTACATCAGAGTTACATGAATATCAGAGTTACAACATAAACGTATACAGCGGAAGAAAGAAAATATATTCTCAGCGGAAGATCAAAATGATAAAGCGGAAGCTTCAAACTCTAGCGTGAACTCCAATCCAGAAAGCGCTTCGAATCTTGCTCCAATGATCTATAACTGCAAAACTAAACTACTAGCTGCCCGTGTAAAATTAATGGGCACCCCGAACATACCTTATTCCATAAGTCATAAGTGGTTTCCCACTGCTACAACGGTCATCATCAATTCATATATATACACAACCTAACCGCCAGTTTCTCATCATCCGGGGTGTGAGGTTTGTCGATGTCACGTCATACACAAAACATGCTTAGAAAAGCAATGCCTTGATCATCACTAGCTCATTCATAACTCCGGTATGCCACATTGACAATTCACGACATATCACTAATTTCAATCAATGCATACCCTCTTAGTTCATATGACTTAGAGATGAGGATAAAATATTTGCCACAAATCCGATATATATTAACGGAGATCAGTGCTATGCGGTAAATTTAAATGTCAGACACACCATCCATACAAGTTCGTCCTGGGTTTGAACGGAACGAAATCCGAAAGTTCTCCCAACACGTTCGGACTTTCTGCCACTCCGGTAATAGGGGCATCTCTCTACTGTAGCTATCAGTAAAGAAACCAATCAGCAGGCAGTCCGTTCGATGTGAAGAACCACGGCCTTCAATCGTTGTCTTCATATCTTTATCTATTACGTCGTATGGTTATTTCGAATGGTTTTCGGAAATAAGTTCCAATCCCAGTCTTTCCAAATAACCAGCGCTTCATATTTCAAACAAGTGATTCCCGATAAATATATGCACATACATCATTTAATCCTTTCTATATCTAGAATGATCGTTTAAGAGATGATTGTTTATAAATTGTCTTCCTCCTAACTCCTTACTCTCTAGCAATCACTTATAAACCAAGGATCATGATTTCAATAATCCTTAAATCTAAATTCGTTGTAACATTCAAACGGGTTCATTATATTCAAATCAAACGGCTCGGGATCGAAACAATTCCAAATTTTATAAAATAATCAAAAATAATACATTTGTAATAAACTAAATATATATATAGAATAACTTTAAAATAGAAATGTTTTAAAATAATTACTTAACATATATTTAACTTTGAAGAAGTATACTAATATAAATATTTTTAAACATATACATTTCTTTAAAACAATAAGCTTTATTTAGATATTTTCTTGAAATTAACATATCATATTAAAATAGTTAAACCTATATAAATTTAACAAATACTTTAAAAATGGAATTGTTTCCTTTCCATGTCGATGACATGAACTTATATTCACACTCAGTAGAGTATAATTGGCTTCAATATCTCGAGTCGATTCACATAAATTTCAAAGACACTCAACTTATTCACTTTTGTTTACTTAGTTCCGCATTAGCTTCCATAATTAACCTAAGCTTTATTCAGAACAAAACAAAGTTATTATCATATCATTTAAGTTAAACCAAACGATTTATATTAAATACAACTCACAAGATGATTATCATTAACTTAATACTTAACTCCCAAAATAATTAACATTTCTTAATATCCAATTTACAATTTTTTTATTTACCAATATTGTATCGTTAAGTTCAAACTCAACAACTTCCAATTTGCTACACCAAAATACATTATAATACCACTTAATGTTGATAATAACATGTTAATTGGTTTCCAAAAATCGAATTTATTCATACCATTAAATCAATTAACAAGTTCCCAAATATTAGTCAAACCATTATTGCATTCATATTAAAAAAAATGTTAACAACATAACTTGGTTAATAAATTTCTTTAATGACACCATAAAATTTAAATCGACATTATCAAATGTATTCAATGTCATGAAATCTTAATTAGAGAAATTATTCGCGTAATCAAATATTACTAAATTAACACAATGTTATTGAATCAAAAATCAACAAATATTATCACGTCAGTATTATTTAGTTAACGAAACCCTTGCTAATCACTAAATTCTCATTTAACCAATAAATTGTTTCTTACTTAAATTTAGGAAATTTCCTAATTTTTCGCTGACAATTCATATAAGGTCGTAGTGAGTACATATATATATATATATATCATATTTGCACACATTCAACACCATTTTATACATTCATTTCTACATGCAATTAACGAATAAAATTCCAAATACGCGTTATGCACTAACGCGCCTCAAATGTATTTATTTTGGCAACCATCACACACTAACAATTCCTACATGCAATCAACGAATAAAATTCCAAATACGCGTTATACACTAACGCGTCTCTAATGCATTTATTTGGCAACCATCACACACTAACAACAATTAATTAGCCATTAATGCAACCACACATTTTCAAAATTCATTAACTATGCATATAAAGTTTAAATCATATTAAATAAATTTGTTCTCACCTTAATTGCTTTCCAGGAAACCCGCTTGTTTCCTGCACTCTTCACGTATTTGTTTCTTGTTCGCTCTTTCTCTTCTCGTCACTTTTCTTGTGCTCTGTTCCCTTTCCCTTCTGTCTCTTTATTCACGTTCTCTCTTCTTTTTTTTTCTTTTTTTTTCTACAAACAAAATGTACATGCATGCAACAAGAGAGTGGTGCCAGGGAGAAAGAGGTGCGGACTACCTTTTTCCACTTGCGTAAGGTGATAAAGGGAGGTGCGGACTGATTATTGACAGGTGGAGGGAGACCTAGAAGCAAAGGTGGAGGCGATGAGCAGTCGGCGTTGGGTGGAAGCGGACGCAGTGGTGCATGCAGGCGATGGTTGCGAAATCCGGTCGAGTGGCGGTGGAGGTGAATGGCTCACGGGTTAGTGGAGCTTGAGTGGGAGAGGTGAACTGGGTTGTTTGCATGCATGCTTTATAGGGAAGTTTTGCTGTAGAGGTGGTGAGGGATTGGGATGGGAACAACACGGTGGAGTGGTTGGTAGCAAGGTGGACTGATAATTTGTTAAGTGGGGTGCTGCCTAATGGAGTGGGGCGGTGAGAAATGGATGGCGGTCCGGGATGATCAGAGGAAAGCAGGTCAGTGGCGGTTTGGGTGCCTGATGAGGAGAGGGCGTGTGCGTTTCAAAGGGGGAAAGAGGAGAGAGAGAAACGAAGGTGAAAGGGTTTTCTTACATGAAGTTCCGGAAGTGGTTGCGACTGTTTAATGAGGTGAAGTGGAGAGTGGTTTCTCGCGAGTCTGAAGCAAATGGAAAAAGAAGGAGGCGGAGTGCAATCTTAAGGGGAAAGCCAGATCACCACGTGTACCCTGTTTCGCCACTTGTCTCACCACCCTACTGTTTGTCTGCCACGTTCTATATTATATTTTATGAGTGAAATTTTTTTCTTTTTTCTTTTTTCGCTTGCATCAAGTTGGTAGATAAAGTCTACCATTTAACCGTGTTCTTCTTGTCTACCGTATCGACTAAGTTTTTGCCTCGTTCTACCGCTGAAATATTTTACATTATCAATTTTATTTTATTCTATAGTTACTGTTAGCGAATAAACACAACTAATAGTGAAATCATGTACAACAACACATACGTATCACGAAACAAAAATAAAATAGACTGCTTGATTAATTCTGCATAGTGTCAAAAAGGGACTATAGTTACCCTAAAATACGTTAGAAAAATATACGCTTATTTTCCAAAACAAAAATTTCAATAAGTTTCTATAAAATATTTTAAGACTACGCGAACTGAAACTGAACAAAAATTTGCGCCGAATATTTAATTATAATTTAATTTCAAATCATAATTGCCTTTCGCGACTAAATTACAACTGAGTTTTGAAAATTCGATTAATGACGAAACATTTTCTCCAACAAAATTGTTATAACAAATTTCACAATAAAAATTAAACTTTTAGTTTGTAGAATACCATTATTGCCTTGAAATTTGATTCACCAATAATTTAAACCTTTTAAACTTTATTAAAAATTCATATTAAATTCAAATTTTATTTTCAAAAAATCTTAGATCGTTACATCTTGATAGACTCACCTTTGTGAATGTGGAAATGTGGCCGTTTCCTATGGAGTTGCGGGCAAAACTTCTACAGCATTCACTAAACTAGGATAGACGTGCATGGCCATAAATGCACGGGCTTATTTGATTGCACTATATAAAAGGTTGTGTGTGATTTGATGTCAGGAATAGAGTTCAAGACTACGTGTCACTCTAGTAAATTCTGAATCTTATTCACTATGTAAAGGTTCAAGTCGAAAGACACCTTTGTTTATGCACAATCTTATGCTTTTTAAGAAACTGCTCGAAAATATTTTTAAAAATTCAAGTGGGGGATTGTTGGAAATGTTTTATAACATTAAGTGAATTATTAAAAATCTTGAATAAGTGTATGAATGGCTCCTATATGGGAATAGTCCCACATCATGGGATTATATGAAAGAAGCAAGTATTTATACTTGTTTCTAAGAAATCATGTTGGGGCCTTGGGCTCCCAATACATGCATTGTTGTGAGGAGGGAGACCATGCATCATGACCACCACACACGCGCGCGCGACCGACCGACTCGGCCCGGCCCGGTTCGGTTCGGGCTGGGGCTTGGGCTTGGGCTTTGTGGTGTAGACACTTATATTTTTTGGACCATAAAACTTAGCCTTTTTCGAACCGTTTTTTTTATGGAAAAGATTTCTGCAACGGTAAAAATTCTTATCCTTCATTAAAGCGGCCCACTAATCAGTAAACCCAAACCCTAATTCTCGTCCTATATATTGTCATTAGCTTCAGACGAGAATAACCTACCGAATCACAATTTCTCTTTTTCACTCAACCGCCATTAAAAATTTTCTCTCAGAAATTCTCGAGCAGTATTTTAATTTAGAAAGTGCAAATCTGCACTGATTTGTTGTGCAAGCAAATTAGTTATTGTTTTAGAGGCTGTTTTATCCTAGAGGCGGCGGCGAAGGAACGAACTAGTTTGCACCTCCGACCAGATCACCGAATCGTCTTCAAGAAAGCGACCTAGTCTGCGACTCAGCCATTGTTTCCCAACAAAAGCCTTTAACCCAATTACAAAGCTCATTTTCCTATGAAATCTACAAAGCTCATTTGCCTCCGAAATGTAATTGGCCTCCACCTAATGTTATCCTCATATCTTCTGTTTACATCAGGAATGCCTCTATAATCTGCAAAGCTCATTTTCCTGAAACATTATCATGAACAGAGTGAAATAAAAAAACTATATGACATCCTTGTGCTTGTTATGATACATGAATACGTCCTTCCACCTGCGATTTGTCTATCATATTTGTGACCTTTGGAATATATGATATTTATAATGGTGGCCAGGCGATTATTTCAATGGATCACTAAACTATGAATGACATACTTAATGTTTAATGCTCAATGCTTAGTTATTCAAATATTGATCGCACAGCCTTGAACACAACGGTAATGTGGTATAACATACTCAAGGTGACATGAGTAGATAAAACATATATCACATTAATTGAAGAACAAAAAAACAGTAATGTACCTTCACATTTCAATTGAACCTGCATGAGAACAAATTTTGATTTCCCATATATTTTGCTTGATAATTGTTGCATGACTGTCTCTCTTAAGAATAAATGGAATGCTCTGGTTGAAGTTAACAGCCTAACAAAAATCAATATGCATTAATTCCAAATGAATGATCCTTGGTTCAAATTTAACTTTTCAAAATTCATTCTGCATAGTATACCAAAACATGACATAAGATAAAAAATAAACTAAGCAAAAAAATCAGAGAAGATGAATACATACATAAGGACATACCAAATCCAACATAAGCTTTCTTTCTCTTCAATCTGGAATATATCTGATGAGGACTAAACAATGAGATTTTATGATTAATACCTAAAAGAACGGGTACCTAAAGTAATGTCTTGTTGAAGGTAAACAGAGAACGATTCAACCAAAAAGAGAAACAGAAAGGAAAAAGCATAAGCATAAGTACCTAAATGAGTGAACATCGCCAAACCATTTACTTCAACTTGTAGCTACAACCGTGGGTAAATAAGCAAAAATATTTATGTTAGACTTCCAGCAAAAATAAACAAAAACAAAAATACAAAAAATAAAATGCAAAACTGCAAGATGCTACTAAGGTGAATAGTAAAAAAGAAAAAAAGGTCGTTCGTGCATAATGCGGAGCAATAAATTTTGTCAAAGTGATTACAAATAATTGTTGAATGTTTTGCAAACCATTTAATCATGGGCATATGAATACAAATAAACTGGTTGTTCTAATTTTATAATAAAAGTACATAATGCGGAGCAATGAATTCTGGCAATAGCAATGAAATGAATAATGAATGAAGGACATTTATACAGAATCATATAATGTGGTGTACAGTACCATGGCAGTATATGAAGTATTGAATGTCATTTGTGGGTTATTATGTAACTAATCTTCCTTTTCTACGTATACAACAGATGCACCATGTCAAAACTATGTAACATAGTACTGATAAATTAATATGAGACGGACCTCTAATATTTTCTGTTACTAATCGATTTTCCCCATATTTCTTCCAGTCACAGCGCCCATAAAATGGTGAATAAGTGATAAATACTTTATTGCAATTTTTCTCCTTCCTGTTTAAACCATTTCAAGATAAACATATCATGCCTGAATTAAGATTACTACCACAACTTTGTGAAACATACACCTGATATATGAATCATTTTGGGAAGTAGATTTCCTCTTCAACTGCCTTGAGATATTCGCGAAGTATCAGGCATGGTTTTCAAAAGTGAAATTCCATTTTCAATATTAGAAATTACTAACACATAACTCAGATAAAAGGCTCGACTGTTGATCTATTAAGTACCAAAATTCAGTTGTAAAATTCAACCCTTTTGTGAGCTCTGTGATTGCTGCCTTTTCTTGATCAGGCGAATTCATATATAGTTGTCCTTATAATGATTTCAAGTGAAAATTATTAAAAAGTTACGACAATGAGAGAACACAAATGTGACAGAAAGCCTTAACCTCTGAATTGCATTGCAGCAAATTAATAAACGGTAAGTCCGTAGTTATGAAAGGAGTCATAAGGCTCGCGCCATGACACAATGTGGTATTTGCACCTTACTTCCCTATGGTGCAGCACAAATGAAAAGGTGCAACGGATGGTGCTAATGGCGCTCAAGATGCAAATGGCGCATGGTGGAAAAATCGCATGTTAATTTTAAGTTTTTACTGTTTTTGTTTATTCTGAAATGAATTCGATGATTCATACTTCCATACATACATACATAAACACACACACACACACATATATATATATATATATATATATATATAGATGCATGTATGTATTTTCAAAAAAAAGTGGAATTTCATAAACAGAATTGAACTACAAATGTGGGGTAAATTGTATGCATAATATTTGTAAAGGTACCTGGAGCCTGTAAGAACCCGTTACTTCCCCGTGAAGGAAAGAGCGGATACTTTGAGAACAACACACAAATGAACGCAGACGGAAGAACATTTCATTGCTATTACAACAATTCCATCAGATACAAGAATATACAGAGTATAATTGAATAAATTACATTCGACAAATATCAGAGATTACAATAGATTACATAGCAGCGGAAAATAATACAAAGCACAACTGAAGGTGATATACGGATACAGAGCTTTCCGGATATCATTCCAGCTGTAAACCAGGATCCTATGAATATAAATCTGCAAAACCAAAACTACTAGCTGCCCGTGTCGAAAATAAGGGCACCCAGAGTTTAGGTTAAAACAATAAACTCCAGGTCAGTCATGTGACTGGTGTGAGAACTAAAACAGTTATTTAAAGCTTGACTTTAAAAGAGAGTAATTCAAGGGACCACGCCGTATAACACGGAACGGGTTTTCTCCCAAGAATACCAGTGCATAGAATAAACAACGCAATGCTTTTTCGAAAAATGAAGCTATTATAAGACCCAGGTCCCATCACACAATGCAACGCAAGCCGGAGGATAGGGTTTTCCCTTATAATAGCCAAACATGCTTGGTACGTTTAAAACAAATCATTTGATACTATAATATGTGTATAGTGTCAAAACAATTTCAATCATAAATATAAATCATAGACGACATGGGTACCATATATCATGTCGCCATACTAGTTCTACAATTAAAACCGCAATACACGTATTGGAAATTGGATTTCCGTCATGAGTCGAGGCAAGGGGCAAGCTCCTCTCCGCGTTCGAGACACTCTAGCAAATGTCCCAGGGCTACGCACTCTGGGCAACCCCTGGATCTTCAGGGCCGGTCCTCACTTACGTTAGAGGATTGGCAATTCCTGAACACACGTTTCCCGGTCCTTACAGACCTATAATCGAGGCGCCTCGCATTCCAACAACCACATAGGTGAAAAGTATATAAATGTCAGGGCTGGTAAGTCACTGACACAACCAAAGCTAGAAAGAAACGTCGTGCTCTCCCTGCAGTCCGTATCCCGTTTTTAACTCATACCGAGGTGTGAGGCTCGCGAATTCACGTTATACACAAAGCTGCCACGTAGGCCGTGCTTTGATCATCAACCACAAGACTTTGCTTTTCAACAGAAGCCTTGATCTATGCAACTCAGTGTGCCACACAGGCAATTCATGCCATGCGATTGATATCTATCGATATATAACCTCTAAGCTCGTACGTCTAAGAGAAGGGCGTTAAGCAAGAGAATAAATTCTCCATCGCCAAACAGATATATATTTAACAGAAATCAATCAACACAGAATAAAATCCAATGTCAGACACACAATCCATTTACAAGTTCGTTCTGGGTCTGAACGAAACCGGAGGCACTTTCCTCGCATATCCATCCATCCCCAAGTACGTCTGGACGACCACCAACTATTTCCATCCTCTCGGGTGTACATCCCAATCAAGATCGTCAGTAATTATCCAAACGATGTGAAGACTTCCGGTCACAAACCACCGTCTTCATCTTCGACAAATCATCGAATCGGTTATTCAGAATGGGTATAAACCCGGCCTTTCCAAACAACCCACGTATATTAAAAACAAATGTTACACAAATACAACATACGCCTCATTCCAATTTAGCAGCCACTAACCGCAAATTTCATATTCTTAGGGAAAGGTTCCCATTAATTTTATCCAAGATAAATTCTTTAAAATTTATCCTTTAATCTTCCTTTGGATGTCATTTCAAACCAAATTATGGTTTTCTGAACTAGTCGAGATTAGCGAACCACACCGAAGTAATTATTTATTTTATTTCCCAATCCCAACCTATTCATCCCATGAAGCAAAACTGGTCATACTCCATATCTAACACCACGGTGTTATCGGTAAAATTAATTACCATTTTATGTTCAAATCTAATTAAAGATTTAACTATCGCTTTGGAGCAAAACTGGTGATACTCCATTCTCGCTTATTTTCTATATTTGATAATTTGAATTATCAATTCACATTTCAATCTAATTGCAGATTCATTAAAACTCCTTTTACTGGGTTAAAGAACTAGTGTCATTTAAAACACAGTTCACGATAAACCCAAATCACATTCTATTTATTATCGGGTTAAAGAACAAGTGTTGTTTAATACACTGTTCACGATAAACCCACAAATCAATTCTATTTACAACCCATTTCAAATACAATTTATTTATTTAAAAATAAATGGGTTTTAATTTCAGTTCAAAACTAGTTCATTTCGATAAAAATCTATTTTTATCTTTTCAAATATGGAGTTTTTCAACCCAATTTTTCCCAAATCATTCCTTATGATTTTACACAAATTATTACTATTTTTAATAATTTTATCAAGGCCCGTACAGTCGATTTTCATCAACAACCATCGAACTGCACTTACAGCGACCTTTTCCAAATTTGATTTGGACGTATCTCCAAATCCAACCGTTAGATTTTGAATTTCTAATATTCGTTAGAAATCTCTTTTCGATACGAACCCAACGGTTCCGGTTTTAGGAGAATCCGACGGTCGGATCTCCCGTAATGTCCGTTTGAAATAAATGGTCTAAATTTACGAACTGCCGCGGCGCGACGCGTTCTATTCAGGCCATTATATTATATATATAATATATATTTCATCGATTTCTATTTAAAACAAATTATATAAATAGTTTTAAATTCGTTTCAAAAATAATTTCAACTTCCATTTCAATTCAAATCAAAATTGAATTTTTCCTAATAAATTCGTTTTAAAATTCATTTCTATTCAATTTAAATTCATTTCAATTCGTTTTCAATTCAATTCGAATTCGTTTTCAATTCAATTCAAATTCGTTTTATATTTGATTCAATTCAAATTGGTTTTCTATTCGATTCAATTCAAATTGGTTTTCTATTCGATTCAATTCAAATTGGTTTTCTATTCGATTCAATTCAAAATCGCTTTATATTAAATTCATTACTAAATCGTTTTGTATTCAATTCATTTCGAAATCGTTTCTATTCAATTCATTTCGAAATCGTTTTCTATTCAATTCATTTCGAAATCGTTTTCTATTCAATTCATTTCGAAATCGTTTTCTATTCAATTCATTTCGAAATCGTTTTCTATTCAATTCATTTCGAAATCGTTTTCTATTCAATTCATTTCGAAATCGTTTTCTATTCAATTCATTTCGAAATCGTTTTATATTCAATTCATTTCGAAATCGCTTTATATTCAATTCATTTCGAAATCGTTTTCTATTCAATTCATTTCGAAATCGTTTTATATTCAATTCATTTCGAAATCGCTTTATATTCAATTCATTTCGAAATCGTTTTATATTCAATTCATTTCAAAATGAATAAAACCGATATAAATATCGTTCGCGTCAAAATAGCGCATCTCTAATCAATACGGCTTTATATATTTCAATAATTCCTTTATTTTATTCAACAAATGAATATTTATTTTTGTCAACACATGACTAATCTCAACGAATGAGTACTGTCCACGTGTGACTATTTTTGTTAAATTATTTCGTTCAACACATGACTAATCTCAACGGATGAGTACAGTCAACACATGAACCTTTATTTTATAGTGATAAGGATATAAAATTTATTGTTAAAATATTACGTTCAAAACATGACTAATCTCACGAATGAGTACAGTCAACACATGAACCTTTACTTTATAATATTCTTTATCTTCTAAATTGGAATGAGGCCCAATCAATTACCATATAAAGTTAATTATATGGATTTTCACACATCACACGTATATAATAGCATTGAAAAATAATCAACCATCAACCAAAGTGCACTACACTGTATAAGCATCAAACATAGATATCTAACGCTTATAACAGCCTGTCAATCAATCGATCGACACATTTAATCAATCAGGATGAGTGAACTTCAAATTTCATCCCGACACCCGTGTGACGTTTCAAGCAATCAAACACAGATTTTATTTGTGCAGTTGGGCGATGTGTAAAATTTATCGACCCAATCAATATCAGTCAAATCAGTGTATATAAACAAATCGGTCGATTTGTTTATAAATATTTATTTATTCACATTCACGCTAAAAATTATATTTTTAACGCTAAAATATTTTATTTTAACACATGAATTTTTATTCAGTGCATTTACAGAATAAAAATGATATTTTTATTTTTCTAACTTATTTTAGAAAATTTCGGCGGCATAACGGCACGATACTAGAAACGGGACAAGGCCTAGCCTTATCCCCGGTCTAGTGAAGGCCCACGCCATTCACACATCAATCAAATCAATTTCATTTCATCAAACAATCAAATTTCAATCAAATACTCTAACTAATTTTTGCAATTAAACAAACAAGTCCATGGTCTGTGGACGATTGTGTCGGGTGCTACTAAACACCGTCTGCATCCTAGTATATATATACAACTAGAAAAAGAGATTTTGAGTGAGAAGTTCTCACCGATAGCTATCCCAATTCCACGACTCTTCATTTATAGAAATCTTCATCGTTCTCGCCTTTTTGTCACCTTCGTTTGCTCGTAGCCACTACATATATAAAAATCACTCATTTTTATATTTTGATGTCTTTAAAATAAAAATCACATTTTTATTTGTTCACTTTCAATTCAAAAATCATATTTTTATAATCGCTTCATACATTTAAAATCGAATTTTCACTTCGCTATTCAATATATAAAAATGGAATTTCTACTTCGCTATTCAATATATAAAAATCGAATTTTTTACTTCGCTATTCAATATATAAAAATTGAATTTTTTTCTTCGCTATTCAATATATTAAAATCGAATATCTACTTCGCTATTCAATATATAAAAATCGAATTTTTATTATACTATTCAATATAGAAAAATCGAATTTTTTATTTCGTTATTCTCTATATAAAGACTCCGCCTTTTCAACTATATCATTATAGAAATCACATTTTTATTTTGCTACACATATAAAGATGCTATTTTTAATATTCCTATCATGTTAAAATTATATTTTTAATTCTCTACATAAACAAAATCATATTTTTACATCTTCTACATAGTAAAGATTATATTTTTAATACTTTAAAAATATAAAAATCATATTTTTAACTTTCCTATATTATGTAAAAATTATATCTTTACTCTTCATAAAAATCAAATTCTTATCACTTTAAAACTGAAA
Organism: Allium sativum; assembly: GCA_030737875.1. Classification (NCBI taxonomy): domain Eukaryota; kingdom Viridiplantae; phylum Streptophyta; class Magnoliopsida; order Asparagales; family Amaryllidaceae; genus Allium; species Allium sativum. Next base: position 197,605,930 of record CM060919.1, on the reverse strand, counting down.
AAAAATTCCATACCTAAAAAAAACTGAAATTAAAATTGAATTTTTATTGAACAAATAAAGAAAATAACACAAAAAAAACTTACAGGGATGCTAGGGAGAGGACGCCGGCTTCTGCAGGTCGGGGGGGGGGGGGGGTTTCTTGCGTCAATCGAACAGGAGGGGGGGTTTCGTCGCGTCAGCGCGATTAGGGGGGCGCGCTGGCCATGGGTGGTCGTGGCAGTCGGTGTAGGGGTTTGGGGAGTTTAGGGCTCGAATTAGAAGAGGGAAAGCGAGGAGGAGGCACGGAGGAGGGGGAGAGAGGGTTCGACGACCGGAGGCGCCGTCGCTGGTGGGTGCGGCGCTGCCCTAGGGGGGGCGCGATGCTCCTCTCCGTCTTCTTCTTCTTCCTTTTTTTTTTCTCTGATAGTTCGTTTTTAAACGGGGGGGGGGGGGGGCAGAGTGATTTAAGGAGAGGGAGAGAGAACATTAATTTTTTAATTATTTTAATTATTTTATTTTCCACCTAAAAGCAACTTTTATTTTCGACCTCGAAACGAGGCCCACCGCCTGTCGTCCATAGCTAATTACCCCCATTCCGAACACAATGGGATATGTATCGTAGGCTGATTCGATCGTTACAATCAGTTTCTGTTAAAATCAACATATAACTCTGTATATTGAATTTTGAACGCGCATTTCAATTTACCGGGGTCACATACTAACTCGAAAAATTAAAGAAAAATATTTTCTAGCTTCGTGTTGACGATACGGTCCTAACAAAACTAGTTTCGTCGAATTCCGAGAACGTTGTAAAAATGGCCATTTTCCAGTCGATTAAAATCAACTGAAACTGGTCAAACGCGTTTTCCTTTGCCACGCTCACATATTGAATCGAAAAATTATGAAATTTGAAACCTATAAATAATTTGACATCACGGATCCAACAAAAGTGGTTTCGTCGAAATCCGAGGTCGTTTGCAAAATGTCTATTTTTAAGGGCCTGAATTCCATAGCGACTATTCAGAATTTTTAACTGGACATATCTTTTGATTCCCGCTATGAAATTTCGGTTTTTCGGATTCGTTGGAAAGATATTATCAATTAGATCCTATTGTTTTTGGTTTCACTAAAATCCGGATTGTTTTGCACCCGGTATGTTCAATTGAAGTTTGAAATCGAATTATCGAACTACCGCGCCATTTTCAATTCCTTTTATAATTATATATAATTATTTATATTCTAACGACGACGTATATAATATATACGTTCTAAATATATTCAAAATAAATTTCTCGTCGATATTATTTAAAATAATTCATTTTAATTATTCAAAATTTGCTAAATTTGTCAAAATAAAAATTTTAAACTGGCCCAGATTTTCGGGTTGTTACAATCTCCCCCACTTAAAACTTTTCATCCCCGAAAAGGAACAAAGTCGAAAGTGGTTTGATCAATCAACTCTACGTTCGATCTGGCTTCCATTCTCCAACTTTTCAGTTTCTGAGAATTTTCAAATTTTCAAAAATTTGGCTAACACCCTAAATTTTCGAAAAATTTCGCCATAACCTCCCCTGCACCGGGAGCCACGGGAAAATCCCGAAATTGCCATATAGGCCTTCTGATCTCAAAAAGAAAAAGAAAAAGCCAAGCGGCTAGCCAATCGGCTCATAAAATCATCATCACCCAAACAAAACAGTAAATTATGTAGTAAACATGTACCTATTTGTCGGGCAAACAAATTTTATTCTCTGCTCTAGCCTCCTTGCTATGACCTGTTCAATGTAAGTATATGTATATGCAAGCAAATGTGGCCAATTTCAATATAATTCAATATTTGATTCAATTAGGCATAATGGTTTAAAATTATCAAATAAATAAACAACCAACACAAACATCAATCAATTAGTGAATTAAAGTTTCAAATTCATAATTTTTGATACATATACAAAAAATCATGTTTTTGATGCCACTTCACAACAATGTGTTCTAGCTATATAAGTTTTGGTTCTCACACCAGTCTAATGGAAATATATAGACATCACACCTTCGTCACTCGAATATAAATTCTGACGACGAGTACTCAACCATCAGAATCATCTTCGGGCCACTAGAGTATGATCCTATATCTATCCAGTATATTAAAACTTCGAATATACGTTCATGACGCGTATATGAAAAATCTTTATATAGTGGATTGTCCATATTCAAAATAAATAAATAATCAAATACGTTTAAAACGATTTAAATTTTCAAAACAAAATTGTTTTCATTTGAAAAATATACTCTTCACACTCGTTCTAGGATACTACTGATCCTATCTCCAACGAGTCATTCTAATTGGATATTACTAATCCAATATCTGATGAAATCTTTCGTATGGTTCTAATGTGTCTTGTTCTCAAGCTCTGTAAACCAAAGCTCTGATACCACTGTAAGAACCCGTTACTTCCCCGTGAAGGAAAGAGCGGATACTTTGAGAACAACACACAAATGAACGCAGACGGAAGAACATTTCATTGCTATTACAACAATTCCATCAGATACAAGAATATACAGAGTATAATTGAATAAATTACATTCGACAAATATCAGAGATTACAATAGATTACATAGCAGCAGAAAATAATACAAAGCACAACTGAAGGTGATATACGGATACAGAGCTTTCCGGATATCATTCCAGCTGTAAACCAGGATCCTGTGAATATAAATCTGCAAAACCAAAACTACTAGCTGCCCGTGTCGAAAATAAGGGCACCCAGAGTTTAGGTTAAAACAATAAACTCCAGGTCAGTCATGTGACTGGTGTGAGAACTAAAACAGTTATTTAAAGCTTGACTTTAAAAGAGAGTAATTCAAGGGACCACGCCGTATAACACGGAACGGGTTTTCTCCCAAGAATACCAGTGCATAGAATAAACAACGCAATGCTTTTTCGAAAAATGAAGCTATTATAAGACCCAGGTCCCATCACACAATGCAACGCAAGCCGGAGGATAGGGTTTTCCCTTATAATAGCCAAACATGCTTGGTGCGTTTAAAACAAATCATTTGATACTATAATATGTGTATAGTGTCAAAACAATTTCAATCATAAATATAAATCATAGACGGCATGGGTACCATATATCATGTCGCCATACTAGTTCAATAATTAAAACCGCAATACACGTATTGGAAATTGGATTTCCGTCATGAGTCGAGGCAAGGGGCAAGCTCCTCTCCGCGTTCGAGACACTCTAGCAAATGTCCCAGGGCTACGCACTCTGGGCAACCCCTGGATCTTCAGGGCCGGTCCTCACTTACGTTAGAGGATTGGCAATTCCTGAACACACGTTTCCCGGTCCTTACAGACCTATAATCGAGGCGCCTCGCATTCCAACAACCACATAGGTGAAAAGTATATAAATGTCAGGGCTGGTAAGTCACTGACACAACCAAAGCTAGAAAGAAACGTCGTGCTCTCCCTGCAGTCCGTATCCCGTTTTTAACTCATACCGAGGTGTGAGGCTCGCGAATTCACGTTATACACAAAGCTGCCACGTAGGCCGTGCTTTGATCATCAACCACAAGACTTTGCTTTTCAACAGAAGCCTTGATCTATGCAACTCAGTGTGCCACACAGGCAATTCATGCCATGCGATTGATATCTATCGATATATAACCTCTAAGCTCGTACGTCTCAGAGAAGGGCGTTAAGCAAGAGAATAAATTCTCTGCCGCCAAACAGATATATATATTTAACAGAAATCAATCAACACAGAATAAAATCCAATGTCAGACACACAATCCATTTACAAGTTCGTTCTGGGTCTGAACGAAACCGGAGGCACTTTCCTCGCATATCCATCCATCTCCAAGTACGTCTGGACGACCACCAACTATTTCCATCCTCTCGGGTGTACAGCCCAATCAGGATCGTCAGTAATTATCCAAACGATGTGAAGACTTCCGGTCTTCAACCACCGTCTTCATCTTCGACATATCGTCGAATCGGTTATTCAGAATGGGTATAAACCCGGCCTTTCCAAACAACCCGCGTATATTAAAAACAAATGTTACACAAACACAACATACGCCTCATTCCAATTTAGCAGCCACTAACCGCAAATTTCATATTCTTAGGGAAAGGTTCCCATTAATTTTATCCAAGATAAATTCTTTAAAATTTATCCTTTAATCTTCCTTTGGATGTCATTTCAAACCAAATTATGGTTTTCTGAACTAGTCGAGATTAGCGAACCACACCGAAGTAATTATTTATTTTATTTCCCAATCCCAACCTATTCATCCCATGAAGCAAAACTGGTCATACTCCATATCTAACACCACGGTGTTATCGGTAAAATTAATTACCATTTTACGTTCAAATCTAATTAAAGATTTAACTATCGCTTTGGAGCAAAACTGGTGATACTCCATTCTCGCACATTTTCTATATTTGATAATTTGAATTATCAATTCACATTTCAATCTAATTGCAGATTCATTAAAACTCCTTTTACTGGGTTAAAGAACTAGTGTCATTTAAAACACAGTTCACGATAAACCCAAATCACATTCTATTTATTATCGGGTTAAAGAACAAGTGTTGTTTAATACACTGTTCACGATAAACCCACAAATCAATTCTATTTACAACCCATTTCAAATTCAATTTATTTATTTAAAAATAAATGGGTTTTAATTTCAGTTCAAAACTAGTTCATTTCGATAAAAATCTATTTTTATCTTTTCAAATATGGAGTTTTTCAACCCAATTTTTCCCAAATCATTCCTTATGATTTTACACAAATTATTACTATTTTTAATAATTTTATCAAGGCCCGTACAGTCGATTTCCATCAACGGCCATCGAACTGCACTTACAGCGACCTTTTCCAAATTTGATTTAGACGTATCTCCAAATCCAACCGTTAGATTTTGAATTTCTAATATTCGTTAGAAAGCTCTTTTCGATACGAACCCAACGGTTCTGGTTTTAGGAGAATCCGACGGTCGGATCTCCCGTAATGTCCGTTTGAAATAAATGGTCTAAATTTACGAACTGCCGCGGCGCGTTCTATTCTGGCCATTATATTATATATATAATATATATAATATATATTTCGTCGATTTCTATTTAAAACAAATTATATAAATAGTTTTAAATTCGTTTCAAAAACAATTTCAACTTCCATTTCAATTCAAATCAAAATTGAATTTTTCCTTATAAATTCGTTTTAAAATTCATTTCTATTCAATTTAAATTTATTTCAATTCGTTTTCAATTCAATTCGAATTCGTTTTCAATTCAATTCAAATTCATTTTCTATTTGATTCAATTCAAATTGGTTTTCTATTCGATTCAATTCAAATTGGTTTTCTATTCGATTCAATTCAAATTGGTTTTCTATTCGATTCAATTCAAAATCGCTTTATATTCAATTCATTACTAAATCGTTTTCTATTCAATTCATTTCGAAATCGTTTCTATTCAATTCATTTCGAAATCGTTTTCTATTCAACTCATTTCGAAATCGTTTTCTATTCAATTCATTTCGAAATCGTTTTCTATTCAATTCATTTCGAAATCGTTTTCTATTCAATTCATTTCGAAATCGTTTTCTATTCAATTCATTTCGAAATCGTTTTCTATTCAATTCATTTCGAAATCGTTTTCTATTCAATTCATTTCGAAATCGCTTTATATTCAATTCATTTCGAAATCGTTTTCTATTCAATTCATTTCGAAATCGTTTTATATTCAATTCATTTCGAAATCGCTTTATATTCAATTCATTTCGAAATCGTTTTATATTCAATTCATTTCAAAATGAATAAAACCGATATAAACATCGTTCGCGTCAAAATAGCGCATCTCTAATCAATACGGCTTTATATATTTCAATAATTCCTTTATTTTATTCAACAAATGAATATTTATTTTTGTCAACACACGACTAATCTCAACGAATGAGTACTGTCCACGTGTGACTATTTTTGTTAAATTATTTCGTTCAACACATGACTAATCTCAACGGATGAGTACAGTCAACACATGAACCTTTATTTTATAGTGATAAGGATATAAAATTTATCGTTAAAATATTACGTTCAACACATGACTAATCTCACGAATGAGTACAGTCAACACATGAACCTTTACTTTATAATATTCTTTATCTTCTAAATTGGAATGAGGCCCAATCAATTACCATATAAAGTTAATTATATGGATTTTCACACATCACACGTATATAATAGCATTGAAAAATAATCAACCATCAACCAAAGTGCACTACACTGTATAAGCATCAAACATAGATATCTAACGCTTATAACAGCCTGTCAATCAATCGATCGACACATTTAATCAATCAGGATGAGTGAACTTCAAATTTCATCCCGACACCCGTGTGGGGTTTCAAGCAATCAAACACAGATTTTATTTGTGCAGTTGGGCGATGTGTAAAATTTATCGACCCAATCAATATCAGTCAAATCAGTGTATATAAACAAATCGGTCGATTTGTTTATAAATATTTATTTATTCACATTCACGCTAAAAATTATATTTTTAACGCTAAAATATTTTATTTTAACACATGAATTTTTATTCAGTGCATTTACAGAATAAAAATGATATTTTAATTTTTCTAACTTATTTTAGAAAATTTCGGTGGCATAGCGGCACGATACTAGAAACGGGACAAGGCCTAGCCTTATCCCCGGTCTAGTGAAGGCCCACGCCATTCACACATCAATCAAATCAATTTCATTTCATCAAACAACCAAATTTCAATCAAATACTCTAACTAATTTTTGCAATCAAACAAACAAGTCCATGGTCTGTGGACGATTGTGTCGGGTGCTACTAAACACCGTCTGCATCCTAGTATATATATACAACTAGAAAAAGAGATTTTGAGTGAGAAGTTCTCACCGATAGCTATCCCAATTCCACGACTCTTCATTTATAGAAATCTTCAGCATTCTCGCCTTTTTGTCACCTTCGTTTGCTCGTAGCCACTACATATATAAAAATCACTCATTTTTATATTTTGATGTCTTTAAAATAAAAATCACATTTTTATTTGTTCACTTTCAATTCAAAAATCATATTTTTATAATCGCTTCATACATTTAAAATCGAATTTTCACTTCGCTATTCAATATATAAAAATGGAATTTCTACTTCGCTATTCAATATATAAAAATCGAATTTTTTACTTCGCTATTCAATATATAAAAATCGAATTTTTTTCTTCGCTATTCAATATATAAAAATCGAATTTCTACTTCGCTATTCAATATATAAAAATCGAATTTTTATTATACTATTCAATATAGAAAAATCGAATTTTTTATTTCGTTATTCTCTATATAAAGACTCCGCCTTTTCAACTATATCATTATAGAAATCACATTTTTATTTTGCTACACATATAAAGATGCTATTTTTAATATTCCTATCATGTAAAAATTATATTTTTAATTCTCTACATAAACAAAATCATATTTTTACATCTTCTACATAGTAAAGATTATATTTTTAATACTTTAAAAATATAAAAATCATATTTTTAACTTTCCTATATTATGTAAAAATTATATCTTTACTCTTCATAAAAATCAAATTCTTATCACTTTAAAACTGAAAATAAATTCCATACCTAAAAAAAACTGAAATTAAAATTGAATTTTTATTGAACAAATAAAGAAAATAACACAAAAAAAACTTACAGGGATGCTAGGGGGAGGACGCCGGCTTCTGCAGGTCGGGGGGGGGGGGGGGTTTCGTCGCGTCAGCGCGATTAGGGGGGGCGCTGGGGGAGGCGCGCTGGCCATGGGTGGTCGTGGCAGTCGGTGTAGGGGTTTGGGGAGTTTAGGGCTCGAATTAGAAGAGGGAAAGCGAGGAGGAGGCACGGAGGATGGGGAGAGAGGGTTCGGCGACCGGAGGCGCCGTTGTTGGTGGGTGCGGCGCTGCCCTAGGGGGGGCGCGATGCTCCTCTCCGTGTTCTTCTTCTTCCTTTTTTTTTCTCTGATAGTTCGATTTTTAAACGGGGGGGGGGGGGGGGGGGCAGAGTGATTTAAGGAGAGGGAGAGAGAACATTAATTTTTTAATTATTTTAATTATTTTATTTTCCACCTAAAAGCAACTTTTATTTTCGACCTCGAAACGAGGCCCACCGCCTATCATCCATAGCTAATTACCCCCATTCCGAACACAATGGGATAGTTATCGTAGGCTGATTCAATCGTTACAATCAGTTTCCGTTAAAATCAACATATAACTCTATATATTGAATTTTGAACGCGCATTTCAATTGACCGGGGTCACATACTAACTTGAAAAATTACAGAAAAATATTTTCTAGCTTCGTGTTGACGATACGGTCCTAACAAAACTAGTTTCGTCGAATTCCGAGACCGTTGTAAAAATGGCCATTTTCCAGTCGATTAAAATCAACTGAAACTGGTCAAACGCGTTTTCCTTTGCCACGCTCACATATTGATTCGAAAAATTATGAAATTTGAAACCTATCAATAATTTGACATCACGGATCCAACAAAAGTGGTTTCGTCGAAATCCGAGGTCGTTTGCAAAATGTCTATTTTTAAGGGCCTAAATTCCATAGCGACTATTCAGAATTTTCAATTGGACATATCTTTTGATTCCCGCTATGAAATTTCGGTTTTTCGGATTCGTTGGAAAGATATTATCAATTAGATCCTATTGTTTTTGGTTTCACTAAAATCTGGATTGTTTTGCACCCGGTATGTTCAATTGAAGTTTGAAATCGAATTATCGAACTACCGCGCCATTTTCAATTCCTTTTATAATTATATATAATTATTTATATTCTAACGACGACGTATATAATATATACGTTCTAAATATATTCAAAATAAATTTCTCGTCGATATTATTTAAAATAATTCATTTTAATTATTCAAAATTTGCTAAATTTGTCAAAATAAAAATTTTAAACTGGCCCAGATTTTCGGGTTGTTACAGAGCCAATATACAAGCTTTTTTTATCCGCGTCAGATTAAGATGTGTATCCCTAATTGAGTTATTTGTGATGTCATCCTGAAAAACAACACATTTTAAATATAAGTACTTCATTTACAGAACATCAACTCTTAACCAAAAAATGCAACTAATAAAAAAATCAATGTTGAATTTCATCCAACGTATTCTTTCAGTCAGAGTGAATTCTAAATCATTCATTGGACAAAATATCGTTGAGCATCATTCATGCTTTACATATGAAGAACAATTTTAAAGCATTTATAACTGCAACATGATAATAGTAGTTAGACGACGATATTTAAAACCTTACGATTCCATAAGCATATAAAATTCATGTTTCAGAAGTTCATATTGTACATGGTTGTAATCTTCAAGCTAGCTCTCCTTGTTGACACGCTTTTTTGTCAAAGCTGTCACACGTCAAGTATTTGGTGAGCAACGCGCTCAAGCATCCAAAAAACACAAAGCAACGGGGTTCGAAATTCTGGGTTCGAAATTCTAGGGTCAAAATTCTGGGTTCGAAATTCTAAGGTCGAAATTCAAGGTTCAAAATTCTAGGTTCGAAATTCTAGGGTCGAAATTATAGGTTTGAAATTCTGGGGTCGAAATTCTGGGTTCGAAATTCTAGGTTCGAAATTCTAGGTTCGAAATTTCGGGTCGAAACTCCTAGGGTCGAAATTTTGGGTTCGAAATTTTGGGTCGAAATTCCTGGGGTCGAAATTCTGGGTTCGAAATCCCTGGGGTCGAATTCTGGGTTTGAAATTCCTGGGTCGAAATTCTAGGTTCGAAATTCTGGGTTCAAAATTCCTAAGGTGGAAATTCCTGGGGTCAAAATTCCTAGGGTCGGAATTCTGGGTTCAAAATTCCTGGGGTCGAAATTTCTATTGCGAGGCTGCTTTTGGGGTGCGAAAATTATTTCTTATGGGTTCCATTTCTCACCTACTCCCACCTAACCTTCCTCCTATAAATACCCCAAGCCTTGGCCTTCATTTGGATCCTTCTCCTTTGGAATTCTTGGACCTTAAGAGCTCCAAACACTCATTAATGTCTTCCAACACTTCCACCATGACCATTGGAGATGACATGGACAATTAAAACATGACATGCATGTTTTCCTTCAACACTTGGACAACAATAAGGACTATTATGCTACTTTTGAACTTCATGGACATAAACACCAAACTCAGATATTATTGATCAAGTCAACGCTTTTCAAAGAAGAGGAAGAAGGGCAATTTAGTCAAAGTGTAGGACATGTATATATTTTGCTATTCCATTGTAACATTTCGAGCTTAGCTATTGTCTGAACTTGTATAACCTTGTAATCAACCAAAGATATAATGAATAAGGATTATAAAGTGGATGTAGGTGTTAGCGCCGAACCACTATAAAAGTTGTGTCTCCCCGCATTTACATACTTTATTGCTTATTTGGATAATTGTTCACACATTCACATTGGGTGTTGGCGTGCGACAATTTTGCCCGTCAACATTTTATCGTGCCAGGTAGGGGACACACAGCTTCGACCTCTGCATCGGAGTAAGTACTTGGATTTACCTTCGAATCTCGACTTAGGTTTCAGTTATCGACTTCGACTTCGCTACTCGCCTCTCGACATGGTAAAACGAAAATGGTTCGACACTACCTTCGAGGCTCGGACCGCTAGTAGCGAGGAAAATCAAGAACATTTTACCAATGAGGAACTCTCAGACTTGGTTACTCGAGAAGACTTAGCGGAATTGGCTAGAGGATTGATCGCTTGTTTGGATCAGCAAGCAGAAGTTATGAACAAGTTCCTCACTCGGATTGAGTGTAGATTACATGGTTTTGGAAGGTCAAATGACCAAACAGAAGTCACTAGAACAAGTTCTTATGTTCCGCAGTCTGTAACTCGGGACATGGGGGCAACCTCGCACGCCCCATAACAGGACGATGCCGATCCTCGGATCAACGCCGCTCCCTCGACACTGGAGGGCACCCCCATTCCCGATAGAAGCGCAGTCCTACAAGTTTTGGATACTCGAGCTTTGGTCTCAAGTAAAGGAAAGCCTTGTAACAAGGCTAGTAGACAACGTAGGTTCCCGAACCACTCGAAGCTTACTCACACTCTCGAGGAGATCTACCGAGAGGTTTACCGTATTGCTCCTTTCAAAAAGCCTCCCACTCAGGAGCCCTCTCAACAAGAAAGAGATTCTAACTGACACTGCATATTTCATGACATCGCTGGTCAAAATACAAATGAGTGTCATCACCTTAAGAATGCTATTGAAAAGCGCGTTAGAAAAGGAGAACCGGAATGACTCGTTCGTACTCAGGCTGATATGCCAGGATAGGTACAACCACCAATTGCTATTCAAGATAGGCCCGAGCCTCGCGCTCGAGGCCCCGATTCAAACTAAACCTCTCACTGGATCTGATGTCTATGGTCCAAGCCTCCCTAACACCAGTTTCTTACGGATTTTCTATCTTCTAGTCTTATTATGGTTCTCTATGGCTCTCAAATAAGGCGCTTCTCACTCACGGCTTTCTCGATCTGGCTCTACAGTTTCAAGTATTTGGGTTTTGGCCCATGGCATTGAATTTAAGGACCTTAGTCCTTTGGATGTATCCTCCCTTCTGGTTACTAATGAAAAATCTACTTTTCTCAGCTCTGAATTGTGAATGGTTATGTTTGTATAGCCATGTAATCGAAGCCGGTAAGATCCTAGGCATGCTCTTCACAAACGATAAACTATTCGCTTTTCCTTAACAAATGAACTCGAAATAAAAAAAAACGGCCAAATCCGTTTACCCGTCTCGGGGGCAGGCCAGCTTCCAAAGCATGCTCTTTACGGACGACGAATCGTTGATTTTCTTGTGGCTTTACTAAAAAATCCCTAACTTTAATAACTCTAATAAAATTACTTCACAAAGTAAGGATGCTTACTTGTGAAGTATGAAGTCAATAGCGGGATTGCAAACTCTAATAGCCGTCTAACTATCTTGGTTTCTCATCCTACTTTAACGAGATTTCCTTTACTCTTGTCGAGTGTCAGATCATGTACAATCCTGTTCGTTTGGATTAGTGGGTCGCCTTGTCAATGACCTTGGATTACATCGGGTAGACTCGTCAATGACATGACGAGAATATCCACTCGTAACTGTCTCGACCTCTTATCCTACTTCAATAAGGGTGCCATGACTCGACTTGCCGAGGTCATCTCGCTCACACGAGATTTCCTTAAATGTCGCTTGCCAAGGTCATCTCGCTCACACGAGATTTCCTTGATCGCCACTTGCCAAGGTCATCTCGCTCACAGGAGATTCCCTTGATTGCCACTTGCCAAGTTCATCTCGGTCACACGAGATTTTCTTGATTGCCACTTCCCAAGGTCGTCTCACTCATACGAGATTTTCTTGATTGCCACTTGCCAAGGTCGTCTCGCTCATACGAGATTTCCTTGATTGCCACTTGCCAAGGTCATCTCGCTCACACGAGATTTCCTTGATTGCCACTTGCCAAGGTCGTCTCGCTCACACGAGATTTCCTTGATTGCCACTTGCCAAGGTCATCTCGCTCACACGAGATTTCCTTGATTGCCACTTGCCAAGGTCATCTCGCTCACATGAGTTTTCCTTGATTGCCACTTGCTAAGGTCATCTCACTCACACGAGATTTCCTTGATTGCCACTTGCCAAGGTCATCTCGCCCACATGAGATTTCCTTGATTGCCAGTCATCTTGCTAACATGAGATTTCCTTGATTGCCACTTGCCAAGGTTATCTCGCTCACACGAGATTTCCTTGATTGCCACTTGCCAAGGTCATCTCGCTCACACGATATTTCCTTGATCGCCACATGCCAAGTTCATCTCACCAATGTGAGATCTCCTTGATTGCTACATGCCAAGTTCATCTCACCAGTGTGAGATCTCCTTGATTGCTACATGCCCAGTTCATCTCACCAATGTGAGATCTCCTTGATTGCCACATGCCAAGTTCATCTCACTAATGTGAGATCGCCTTGATCGCCACATGCCAAGTTCATCTCACCAATGTAAGATCTCCTTCAAGGCTACTTTCCAAGATCATATCACCAATGTGAGAATTCCTTGAATACCACTTGCCAAGGCCATCTCCCTAAACGCGAGATGTCCTTGAATGCTACTTGCCAAGGCCACCTCCCAAATGTGAGATTTCCTTGAATGCTCTAACATGCCTTGGCCACTTTACCAACGTGAGATCGCCTTGAATGCAGTCTATCAAATGAATACGATGACCTATGGAAGCCTTGTAACACCCCGTATTTTCTGAGAATATTAAAAGAACGAATTAAAGAATACTTAATTTTTAAATTAATAATTAAGGGAAAGGGGTTATTCCATTGCGTTCATCTCGAAATTCTGCTTGGAATAGAGTCCAAATTTTCGTAAATAGGACTTCGTATGAGGAAGTTATGGCCCTCAGAAGTTTCAGGAATTTAAATAAATTAAAACAACTCAGATTTAAATTCAAAATTCAAACGAAAACAAAGAAGCGGACTGGGCGGGATTTTTCCCGCCCCAGGCCAGGTCGACCAGGGGGTCGACCTCCCCCTCGCCTAGATCCAAACAATGACGATTTTTTGACCTGTTGCTGAGTCTTTTCTGACTTGCTACTGAGTCACTAGGGCACAGGTGATAATTCTGCATAACTCTATCTAGTCTGGACGGTTGTGATTGCTCCTTGGATGATCCAACGGCTCACATAAGTTTAAACCTCTATAAAAGCAACCCTAGTCCTCAACCCTAAATCACACAAATTCATTCCAAGGAGCCACCATGTTGTCCATGATCGTCCTAGCCTAGCCACCATTTCTTCTTCAACTAGAAAGCAAGTTAGGAGCTATGAATCAAATCAAAATTAGATAGTCTTCGTCAAGGGATTGCTTTTCAGTTTCAGAAAAAAGATTCCAAAAATACAAGAATCGTTCTCTTTTTGTAAGTTCAAGTTACTTTCAGATGTGAATTCTTAATTGAAATTCTTGGCATGTAATAATCTGGATCCAAGCAATACTCGATTATGAGATAATCCTCTCAGATTTATCAAATCTAATCTATTAGATTTATGCCTGCGATGTTATTCAAATCTAATCCATTAGATTTATGCCTGATGTAAGTAATCCTTTCATTTGAATCTGTGCTTGTATATGCTTTTGGGAATCATTATTGACTATGGAATTGGTCCAATCATATCTATCCTTGTTGTATATCGGAATTGTAATCCTTTTCAAGTTCATGATATAACTCTTGTCAAACCTATATGTCTGTGATGGTTCATAATGATACTCATATCATATCTATATGCCTGCAATGTATTCTATGCAAAACTTGTCAATTTGGTATATCAAATTTATTGGACCAACAGTTCTTATCGTCATATGCCTATTCTTATGCCTCTTATGTTCCATATTGTTTCTCCGCTTATTTCATGAATCTTGCGTTGAATCTCGAAGTACGTACGTTATGAATGCGGGGGTAAATTGGGTATAACATGAAATTGAAATTTATTTGGCATAATTTGGAACATATATTATGGCATGACTGTTAAGATGCAATTTGGGGTAATTTGACATGAATTATGGAATATGTAATTTGACATATTGAACCTAGAATTGGCATGAATGGCAAAGTACGTAATTTGGCGTGAAAAATCTAGTTTTGGGCATAAGCTGTAAAATAGAATATTAAATCTAGATTGGGCATAATTATTAGTTGGAACGCCAAGCATAGTGTATATTGTGATTTTGGAGCATGACTATTATTGTAAATTTAGGGAAGATTGGGTATAGCCAATTTTGATTAATAACTTGAAATTTGAAATTTGTTGGGCATAACTTGGGAATTGGAACATGACCAGTTTTGGTGAATTTGGTAATTAGCATGTGAAATCTAGATTTGGGTATATATGGTAAATGTATAAAATAAAGATGAACATGCCTAACCCGAGGTTAGATTAAGTTGTGGTGTAAAACTGCCCGGCGCATCTAGCAACCATAACAATACCTGTCTAATGTGAGAGGCTAGTGCATCATGCCCAAGAAAAACCCGAGGTTAGATTGAGTTGTTGTGTGAAACTGCCCAGAACTGCCTGGCACATCCAGTAACCGCAACAACACATATCTAATGTGAGAGGTTGGTGCATTAGTAAATCAATTAATGCTAATGAACAAGATGAATGACTAGGGTTAAGTTCATAGGAACACTTAACCAATATAACATGAATGACTAGGGTTAAGTTAATGAGAAACACTTAACGAATATAACAAGATCAATGACTAGGGTTAAGTTAATAGGAAAAACATAACTAGTACAGCATGATAAATGGGTAGGGCTAAGTTAATAAGAAACACTTGACCAATATAACTTGATTTGTGGTAATGTTAAGTTAAAACAAGAGGGCAACACTTAACCAATCCAACATGATAAGTGAGGAGGGTTAAGTTAATAAGAAACACTTAACCAACATGACACGATGAATGGGAAGGGTTAAGTTTACAAGGGAGGGCAATACTTAACCAATATAACTTGATTTGTGGTTGGGTTAAGTTAACACAAGAAGGCAACACTTAACCAAAGTAACATGACAAGTAGGGGGGTTAAGTTAACTTGAATTTATTGATGACACTTAACCAATATAACTTGATGAACGAATGAGGTTAAGTTAACAGAAACACTTAACCAACATGACACGATGAATGGGTAGGTTAAGTTAACGTGAATGGACAACACTTAACCAATATGACATAATGTGCGGGAGGGTTAAGTACATATCGGGTTGGTGGGTAATATTAGTAAATATAGGCCCACGAAACTTAACCATTAAATAAACATGCTTGAATCAGTAGGAGGGTTAAGTACATATCGGGTTGGTGGGTATATTAGTAAATATAGGCCCACCAAACTTAACCATTAAACAAACAAGCTTGAATTAGAGGGAGGGTTAAGTACATATCGGGTTGGTGGGTAATATTAGTAAATATAGGCCCATATGCTTAACCAGTAGGAAACCCTAGTAACGGGGACCCATTTCAGCTGTAACCCACATAGATGTATCTTGGTAACCTGAACTAGGCAGGGTGGGGCACGATTACTGGGCTGATTATAACCGGTCAAAACAGCGGCAGGGGGTACGTCAGTGTAGGTTCCGACGGTTTACGGGTGTGCACGTACTCCAGAGTGGGAAAAAGCAGGCATTGGGTACCAGTAGTTATACACTGTGCATCTTGAATCGTGTCGGGTTGCTATCATAATGATTGATACACCTTATGGTGGGACCAACACAGGGTATCTACACGCAAGAGAGGGCCGAGTGACACAGACACAAGGAAAAATTAATACAAGTAAGGAGCCGATCGATAGGGTAGTAAGGGTGCATCTAACATGTTCATGGCAATTAGGCAGATTGAGGTGGAATCCTCATGATAGATGTACACCTGAAGGCTACCACAATTGTGGGGATTGGGATGACATTACAATATGATCATTTTATACGGATTACTAGTTGGGACACTAGTTAGTGGTGGAGAGATATAGAAATCAGAGCAGAGAAAGAGTAGAAGTGCATTCAGTTTATCTTGCCTTATCATACCTTATGCGTATCTTATGTTATCATGTTATCCCTATTATCACGGTATTGTCTTATATTCAGTTTATTCATGTCATGTTGCTTTTACCTGTTTACATGCTGAAAGTCACTGAGCTTACTAGACTTATGTCTGACCTAGTTTGTTTTTGCTTCTTTTCTTCCGTCCCTCCCCCCTCCCGGTTCGCAGGGAGGGAATATTACCACTTAGCTCAGTTTTCTTTCCAAGCTTGAAGATAGTCGATGTACTTCTCTCTTTTTCCATTGCTATGGCTGGCTCATGCTTTATTGGGGAATATCATTGTCATTTTATGCTTCTTATATACTTGGAAGTTTTTGAATCAAGACAGAAGCTTTATGTAATACTTTTAAGTATGATTGAGTCAATTGTTGTAAAAGCTTGACTGAATTAAGTTGTTTATAAAATGACTTTATTTTCTGCTGCTTTATTTGTCCATCTTGTAATTTATCTGCATCTTTTACCTAAAGCGCTCCACCAAATTTAAGGCATTCCCTTTGTGAGTGACCTTATTTTCCGATGCTTTATTTGTCTGTCTTGTAATTTTCTGCATCTTTTACCTAAAGCGCTCCACCGAAGTTAAGGCATTCCCTTTGTGAGTGACCTTAATGGAGGTGGGGTGTTTCACTTGGTATCAGAGCTGAAGGTTACCGGATCAGATAAAAGAATTGAAAAATTATTTTCAAAACGGTTTTAAAAGAAGCATTTTCAAAAGAAAGGTTTTGTTTAAAGGCATATTCCCCAAAGCCATATGCATTATCTTTTGATCCTCTGTTTGAATCCTTGTTTCCTTCTTTCCTGAGTCTCCAGGGCTCCTGGATTTATGGGAGGTAACCTCATCGTGGCATGGTTCCATAGGCTTGATGAGACTACAACACTTGTCAAAGGGCAAATAAGCGCCCAAATTCCGTCTATAGCCGCAGTAATTTCACCTACGGCTAATTTTCTTTCGAGATTTTCCGTCCGATGGAGGCAGCTTTCGAGAGACTTGTCAACATGTTACACAAGGATAGTAAAGATGAGAATGAGGGAGTTTGGAAAAGGAGCACAACCCAAGGATGAGAAACTCATGGATATGGAATTGGTTCACAAAGGAGGAAAAAAGGAAGAGGTGCAAGTGGAAGAACCACAGGATAAGAAGGGAGGAAAGAATAGTAAAACCTAAGACAATAGGAAGTGTCTTTACTATGGTATAACGGGTCATATAATTAAGGACAAGGGCAAGAACAAAGAACAGGATTTTCAGGAGAGCAAATGCATGCTCTCACTGCTAGCATACCTGAGAGAGAGGTAATAAAGTTTCTGTTAAAAAAAAGGGGTTTAGCTTTTCTTTTTGATCATCCTGTTAGTACACTTCTTTTTTTGATTTTAGTGCTTCACATTCGATTGTATCTGCTTCCATAGTTAAGTCTCTGCATCTTAGTACTTGTATAGTAGAAGATCCCATTATTGTATCAAATCCAATTAGTGGTTCGGCTCATTTATCTTTGGTTTGTTTGGATTTGAGAATATCTATATTAAAGATTGAGTTTAAGTATAATGCTTATGTTTTTGGTTCCATGGGCTATGGGTTGATTCTAGGCATGGGTTGGTTAGCTAGTAATTGCGAAAGGAGGGTAGTTAGACTTTTTACTTGCCTCGGGAATACCCTCGTGATTTCGTGCGATCCTGAGGGGATCGGTTAGGCTTAGCTACCTAGAATCACTTGATGCATCTATCGACGATTTGCAATCCATTAGGATAGTCCATGAGTACGCAGATGTTTTTGATTAGGTTAGGGGTTTTCCCCCTAAAACTTGAGATAGACTTCCGGATATATCTAGTTGACAATGAAAAGCCAGTTATGCGATCAACGATAGTTTTGGAGCAAGATTGGCGAGGATAGCCAGAGTTGGTTAAGTGCTCAATTGTTTGGTTGTTTTGTACTATCATCTCACATAAATCATCCAAATTCGGAGGAGGTATTCCTTGGGTGCTTGTATGCATATGATCATGAAGGCATTAGAAATCTTATTTAAGGACAATGGATGTCTGTGATTGAATGGCTGAGTAGATGGATGTTGGATGTTAGGATATGCATTCTTCTTAACTTAGAGATTTCGGGGACGAAATCCTTTAAGGAGGGGAGAACGTAACACCCCGTATTTTCTAAGAATATTAAAAGAACAAATTAAAGAACACTTAATTTTTAAAGTGAGAATTAAGGGAAACGGATTACCCCATTGCGTTCGTCTCGAAATTCTGCTTGGAATAGAGTCTAAGTTTTCGTAAATCGAACTTCGTATGAGGAAGTTATGGCCCTCAGAAGTTTCTGGAATTTAAATAAATTAAAACAGCTCAGATTTAAATTCAAAATTCAAAGAAAAACAAAGAAGCAGGCTGGGCGGGATTTTTCCCGCCCCAGGCCAGGTCGACCAGGGGGTCAACCTCCCATATATAGGTCGACCTTGAGGTCGACCTACCCCCTCGCCCAGATCCAAACAGTGACGATTTTTTGACCTGTTACTGAGTCTTTTTTGACTTGCTGCTGGGTCACTAGAGCATAGGTTGCAATTCTAGATAACTCTATCTAATCTGGACGGTTGTGATTGCTCCTAGGATGATCTAACAGCTCACATAAGTTTAAACCTCTATAAAAGCAACCTAGTCCTCAACCCTAAATCACACAAATTCATTCCAAGGAGCCACCATGCTGTCCATGATCGTCCAAGCCTAGCCACCATTTCTTCTTCAACTAGAAAGCGAGTTAGGAGCTACGAATCAAATCAAAATTAGATAGTCTTCGTCAAGGGATTGCTTTTCAGTTTCAGAAAACAGATTCCAGAAACACAAGAATCATTCTCTTTTTGTAAGTTCAAGTTACTTTCAGATGTGAATTCTTAATTGAAATTATTGGCATGTAATAATCTGGATCCATGCTATACTTGATTATGAGATAATCCTCTCAGATTTATCAAATCTAATCTATTAGATTTATACCTGCGATGTTATTCAAATCTAACCCGTTAGATTTATGACTGATGTAAGTAATCCTTTCATTTGAATCTGTGCTTGTATATGCCTTTGGGAATCGTTATTGACTATGGAATTGGTCCAATCATATCTATCCTTGTTGTATATCGGAATTGTAATCCTGTTTAAGTTCATGATATAACTCTTGTCAAACCTATACGTCTGTGATGGTTCATAATGATATTCATATCATATCTATATGTCTGCAATGTATTCTATGCAAAACTTGTCAATTTGGTATATCAGATTTATTGGACCAATAGTTCTTATCGTCGTATGCTTATTCTTATGCCTCTTATGTTCCATATTGTTTCTCCGCTTATTTCATGAATCTTGCATTGAATCTCGAAATACATACGTTATGAATGCGGGGGTAAATTGGGTATAACATGAATTTGACATTTATTTGGCATAATTTGGAACATGTATTATGGCATGACTGTTAAGATGCAATTTGGGTTAATTTGACATGAATTATGGAATATGTAATTTGACATATTGAACTTAGAATTGGCACGAACGACAAAGTATGTAATTTGGCATGAAAATCTAGTTTTGGGCATAAGCTGTAAAATAGAATATTAAATCTAGATTGGGCATAACTGTAGTTGGAACGCCAAGCATAGTGTATATTGTGATTTTGGAGCATGACTATTATTGTAAATTTAGGGAAGATTGGGTATAGCCAATTTTGATTAATAACTTGAAATTGGAAATAAGTTGGGCATAACTTGGGAATTGGAACATGACTAGTTTTGGTGAATTTAGTAATTAGCATGTGAAATCTAGATTTGGGTATATATGGTAAATGTATAAAATAAAGATGAACATGCCTAACCCGAGGTTAGATTGAGTTGTGGTGTAAAACTGCCCGGAACCGCCCGGCACATCCAACAACCACAACAATACCTATCTAATGTGAGAGGTTAGTGCGTCATGCCCAAGAAAAACCCGAGGTTAGATTGAGTTGTGGTATAAAACTGCCCGAAACCGCCCAGCACATCCAGTAACCGCAACAACACATATCTAATGTGAGAGGTTGGTGCATTAATAAATCAATTAATGCTAATGAACAAGATGAATGACTAGGGTCAAGTTCATAGGAACACTTAACCAATATAACATGAATGACTAGGGTTAAGTTAATGAGAAATACTTAACGAATATAACAAGATGAATGAATAGGGTTAAGTTAATAGGAAACACTTAACCAGTATATCATGATAAATGGGTAGGGTTAAGTTAATAAGAAACACTTAACCAATATAACTTGATTTGTGGTATGGTTAAGTTAAAACAAGAAGGAAACACTTAACCAATCCAACATGATAAGTGAGGAGGTTTAAGTTAATAAGAAACACTTAACCAACATGACACGATGAATGGGAAGGGTTAAGTTAAAACGAGAGGGCAACACTTAACCAATATAACTTGATTTGTGGTAGGGTTAAGTTAACACAAGAAGGTAACACTTAACCAAAGTAACATGACAAGTAGGTGGGTTAAGTTAACTTGAATTTATTCATGACACTTAACCAATATAACTTGAAGAACGAATGGGGTTAAGTTAATAAGAAACACTTAACCAACATGACACAATGAATGAGTAGGTTAAGTTAACATGAATGGACAACATTTAACCAATATGACATAATGTGTGTGAGGGTTAAGTACATATCGGGTTGGTCGGTAATATTAGTAAATATAGGCCCACAAAACTTAACCATTAAATAAACATGCTTGAATCAGTAGGAGGGTTAAGTACATACCGGGTTGGTGGGTAATATTAGTAAATATAGGCCCAAGAAACTTAACCATTAAATAAACATGCTTGAATCAGTGGGAGGGTTAAGTACATATCGGGTTGGTGGGTAATATTAGTAAATATAGGCCCACAAACTTAACCAGTAGGAAACCCTAGTAACGGGGACCCATTTCAGCAGTAACCCACATAGATGTATCATGGTACCCTGAACTATACAGGGTGGGGCTAGATTACTGGGCTGATTATAAGTGGCCAAAACAGCGGCAAGGGGTACATCAGTGTAGGTTCCGACGATTTACGGGTGTGCACGTGCTCCGGAGTGGGAAAAAGTAGGCACTCGGTACCAGTAGTTATATTCTGTGCATCTTGAATCGTGTCGGGTTGTTATCATAAGGATTGATACACCTTATGGTGGGACCAGCACATGGTATCTACACGCAAGAGAGGGCAGAGTGACACAGACACAAGGAAAAATTAATACGAGTAAGGATCCGATCGATAGGGTAGTAAGGGTACATCTAACATGTTCATGGCAATTTGGCAGATTGAGGTGGAATCCTCACGATAGATGTACACCTGAAGGCTACAACAATTGCAGGGATTGGGATCACATTACAATATGATCATTTTATACAGATTACTAGTTGGGACACTAGTTAGGTGGTGTAGAGATATAGAAATCAGAATAACAGGGTAGTAGCAAAGCAGAGAAATAGTAGAAGTGCATTCAGTTTATCTTGTTATCATACCTTATGCTTATCTTATGTTATCATGTTATCCCTGTTATCACGGTATTGTCTTATATTCAGTTTATTCATGTCATGTTGCTTTTACTTGTTTACATGCTGAAAGTCACTGAGCTTACCAGACTTATGTCTGACCTAGTTTGTTTTCGCTTCTTTTATTCCGTCCCCCCCCCCAAGTTTCGCAGGGAAGGAATATTAACACTTAGCTCGGTTTTCTTTCCAAGCTCGAAGATAGTCGATGTACTTCTCTTTTTTTCTACTGCTATGGCTGGCTCATGCTTTATTAGGGAATATCATTGTCATTTTATGCTTCTTATATACTTGGAAGTTTTTGAATCAAGACAGAAGTTTTATGTAATACCTTTAAGTATGATTGAGTCAATTGTTGTAAAAGCTTGACTGAATTAAGTTGTTATAAAATGACTTTATTTTCCGCTGCTTTATTTTTCTGTCTTGTAATTTATCTGCATCTTTTACCTAAAGTGCTCCACCGAAGTTAAGGCATTCCCTTTGTGAGTAACCTTAATGGGGGTGTTTCAAGCCTTGTAGACAAAATGGCAAGGCCGCTCACATATGGTTCTGTGTACACCTTTTCTATGTCGGTTACTAGGCTCCTCCAGTCTCTCGGATACTCTAGCTATTATGGCTTTCTATTAATACGATCCAAGCGATCATGGATTTATACCTTATCGGCTTTGGTTTTCTGGATAATACGATCCGGCGTGGATGTGGCTCTTCAGTTTTATGAATATAGAACCTCGCTCCAGATTACTGCTAGCTTCGGTTTTTGGATTTCTCCTCTCCTTGCAAAACACACCGTCTTTGGACCAAGCAAGATATGTTTTGGAGGGCAAATGTTGACACGCTTTTTTGTCAAAGCCGTCACACGTCAAGTATTTGGTGAGCAACGCGCTCAAGCATCCAAAAATCTCAAAGCAACAGGGTTCGAAATTCTGGGGTTAAAATTATGGGTTCGAAATTCTAGGGTCGAAATTATGGGTTTGAAATTCTGGGGTCGAAATTCTATGTTCGAAATTCTGGGGTCGAAATTCTAGGTTCGAAATTCCGGGGTCGAAATTCCTGGAGTCGAAATTCCTGGGGTCGAAATTTCCTGGTTTAAAAATTCTGAGTTCGAAATTCTAGGTTTGAAATTCCTAGGGTCGAAATTCTAGGTTCGAAATTCCTGGGGTTGAAATCCCAGGGGTCGAAATTGCTATTACGTGGCTGCTTTTGGGGTGCGAAAATTGTTTCTTATGGGTCCTGTTTCTCACCTACTCCCACCTAACCTTCCTAGTATAAATACCCCAAGCCTTGGCCTTCATTTGGATCCTTCTCCTTTGGAATTCTTGGACCTTAAGAGCTCCAAACACTCATTAATGGCTTCCAACACTTCCACCATGGCCATTGGAGATGGCATGGACAATTAAAACATGACATGCATGTTTTCCTTCAACACTTGAACATCAAAAAGGATTGTTATTCTACTTTTAAACTTCATGGACATGAACACCAAACTCGGATATTGTTGACCAAGTCAACGCTTTTCAACGAAGAGGAAGAAGGGCAATTTAGTCAAAGTGTAGGACAAGCATATATTTTGCTATTCCATTGTAACATTTCGAACTTAGCTGTTGTCCGAACTTGTACAACCTTTACCAAAGATATGATGAACAGGGATTAAAAAGTGGACGTAGGTGTTAGCGCCGAACCACTATAAAAGCTGTGTCTCCCCACATTTACATACTTTATTGCTTATTTGAATAATTGTTCACACATTCACATTGGATGTTGGTGTGCGACAATTTTCCCGTCAACACTCCTCTTTGCATGCTGACATCCACTTCTCACATCTTGCACGCAGCCTCAGCGTTGCTTTAGCATTAGACTCAACATCAATTTTATACCCAGCTTTAAACTTCTCTGCAAAATACTTAGATAAAACCTCATCAGAATCCCTTCCACCCAATGATTTGTCATAGGCATGGGACAATATTTACAGTTGCCCCTTTTCAAATACAGCGATACAGAGTTGCATGTACCATGTATAAAAAAGCAACATTTAGACACTCTTTTTTTTTTAAAAAAAGGTAGGAATAATATCATTTCCAATTTTTTACTGTTAACTTCTTTTGCGCAAGAACAACATTCTAAAAGGGGTAAAATATTGTATCTGGTTCCTCGCAATGGGGAAAAAAGGATCATGCAGCCTTTTTAAAATCAAAGGAACCAAAAGATGCAACCACCATAGAAAAACACAAGAGATATATCATGTTTAAGCTGCAATTGAAATGCTTTCTTTTTTGGGTAGAGGTTTATTTCCTGGAAATGTAGCTCATGAAATATAAACAAACGCTTTAAAGATGTGGGGTTCATGCATTGACAATTTAGAATGTACTTTCTTGTTCAATTGGATTTTCTCCTTCATCGGTCCATGAATAAAATTTCCATAATTCACCCCATGAAGTCGAGTCCCAGCATTGATTCGCTTGATCTAAAGAGATCTCATGTCTCTCTTCTTATTTCTACGATCTATGTATGAATATTACAGTGCTTTCTCCACTCTTTCTCTCATGATTCTTCTGCAATTCTTAGCCCTCCCCCCTCCAAATCCTTTCGCTAATTTAAAAATCTTATATTCATTCATTTCGGATTTTAAAGAGTAAGTACGAGCTGAATTAGAATCAAGCATTGCAATTTTGAATATGATTCTATGAACTCTGAACGAATCAAATCGGCTAAGAAATTCAATATTTACATACTCATTTTTTTGGCAAAAACACTATAGTTATCCAAAGGTCATACCTTCTGTCCAAATTCAGAGAGGTTATCCCAAATTTAGAACACTATCGTAGCTTCACTTAGCGTCGCTAACACTCCGCAACATTCATTTGGGAGTTGCAACTATGTGGATCCACCACTACGTTGACAGCCTCAGGCGTAGATGCATGCGTCGACCGCGAATAATCCTTCAGTCGTCGCTTAAGGAGAAAACCTCCCTTAGTCGGCGCATGAAGGATTCAACTCCCTTGGACGTCGAGCAACAACATGTTGCGCTCCTTTGCCCCTTTTTTGTCCAATAAAATGAATTCGGGATTTTTTTCCCCTTTCTTATCCGATAAAATGAATTAGGGATTTAGGGGACTGTGTTTAAAAGCTTTGATTCTTTGTTTAGGGGTCGGGTTGAGTCAACTGACAAAGCTTAAAATTAGAGTGCGCGGAGGGAAAATTTCAGCGTTGGAGCCAATTTTTTAAGATGGAGGGAAAATCTGGATAGTGAATTCAATTGTTTTAAAACTTGTATAACACGGTAAGCTAAAAACCGTTGTGTTGATACATACATATGGAGGGAAAAAAAGTTTGACACAAAAGGTAGTGGATTGTTACTTCTATCGACCAATCATTGTTTTCAAAGTGATTCAACATGATAAATTAAATAATATATATTGTAATTATCTGTTATTTTTTGAAATTTATATTAAAATAATTTATAAATTGCTTGAAAAATTAATCAAATATTATATATTACTTTTTAAATATTAATTGTTAGTTGCTACTTCATAATTCTTGATTATTAATCATGAATTAGTTATTAGTGGCAATTATTAATTATAGTAATTAGTTATTATTGTAGTTATTAATTACTAATTATTTACAAATTAATCATTGTATTATTTATTTATTTATTTACTACAAATTTATTTATTAATGCTTCGCATATTTAATTATTAATTCCAAATTTTTTTTTAATAAACGATTATTAAATATTTAAAATTTAAAAT
Organism: Allium sativum; assembly: GCA_030737875.1. Lineage (NCBI taxonomy): Eukaryota > Viridiplantae > Streptophyta > Magnoliopsida > Asparagales > Amaryllidaceae > Allium > Allium sativum. The sequence goes on along the minus strand of CM060919.1, from coordinate 197,580,009 downwards.
CTATATGCTAATTATTAATTATATCATAGTTCAAAATAATAATACTTATGAACTATTAATACTATTATTTAATGAGTATTACTATTTATAAATTAATAATAATTATTATTATTATCAATTGCTGCTATACTTATTTATCTCAACGGGCGAAAAAAGAAATGTTGTGATAGATATCTATTACAACTAACAAAATAGAATAGTTGTTAAAAGTAGGTTTATTACAACTATTTGTAAAAAGTAGTTGTAAAATATCTTTATTACAACGGTAATTTTGTGACTGTTGTAAAACTACAGTTGTAATAGGGTCGTTTTGTCGTGGTGTCAAGAAATATGCAAATGATGTATTTATTGAAAAGAGGGATTCATGCTAGTGTATTGCACCTTATGGGTAACCAATTTATTGAAAACAAAATAAAAATATATATTTAACATATAGTGCCTTATGGAATAGCACTTAGGCTTGCAAAGGCTATCAAGGGTGAATTCTCTTGCATTTGGTCATCAACTCTTATCTGTAAACAAAAATATCCTTTAGACATAAAATTGTCTATAGACATTTTCTACTAAGTACTAAAATAACATTAAATGAAAAGCATAAAAAAAAACTTCGATATGAGCTACTACTATCGTTGTTCTTACTTTAACGAACCATGCAGACATCTCAATATGTATTTAGACGTGTTTTGTTGTTCTTCTCGTTTTCCATTCAAAATTAAAATGATAAAAACAAAAACAAAAACAAAAGTCATTTGTATTCAACGTATATATGCTAGTCAAGTTTAAGGTTAAATATCTCTTCTACCACTTCCTTAATCCTTGTAATGTTGATAGTAGTGCAAGCTAGGAAGATGAAAAGAAAATAACTTGCACTGTTAATATAAAAGCGTACTTGATGTTGCATGCTTATGCTGATGGTACTTTTATTGTTCTTTTTTCTTGCATAAATTATTAACTGTGTTTATGCAACAAGACTTGGTTGAAATTTATGGCACTCAGGCGGAAATATACTTTAGTCCAAAGCGCAATATAATGTTTTGAGCTAAGTCTTTCGATCAGCATAGCATATCTCATGATCAGCTGTTCAGCACACAATCAAGGATGTTAAATGAATCGTCCTGTAAAGGTTTGTTAACTAACTATATATAATGTGAAACAGGACGCAACTAGGATAAATTTCAGAGGTTTCTATTTTTTATTTGCTACGCACAGCATACCCTTCCGAATAAAGAAATACCCCAACCCCTCTGGTTCGGAATGCTAAAAGATGTCATGATAGAGAAGACAAGAACATCAACCCCTCTGGTTTGGAGTTGAATAATTTGTACAAACTCTGTCATCGTCGTGTGTGATAAAATGTTTTTTTCCTTTTCTTTTCTTTTATAGAAACTATTTGTACTGTACTGAAATAGAAAGGAGTACTAAAATAACATTAAATGAAAAGCATAGTTGGCAATTATTCCAATAAGGGGACTATCATATATTATTCTAAGCAAGGGCTAGATATTTTGCCTTTTATGCCTAGCTTTCAGCTGGTTTCTTTACTGTTATAGAGCTGATAATGTAATACAAAAGAGGACAATTACCAGAAATTAACTTCTTTCTGATGATGTCTATTACTGAATATCTTTAAACATTTTGCTGCACCCAAGTAACGATCGAGTGCATAAGAATTCCATCACAATCCACAATAAATACTTAACCTGGATGAATGTTAAAAATGAGAAACTGTTCCTATGAGAATCCTTGGCATCAGAATCAGTAAAAGGATGTTCAAAAACAAAATTAAATGGTTAATGCACACTGGTTCATATTATTCTTTGTAATATAATAGATTATATTACTAAATTTGTACAGATGAATTTTTAACATTCAAAACTGATTTTTATCATATTATTTTTATTGCTTGTATTATTATTACGCAAAGCAAAGAAGATGAACATCCAATATTATATGAATAATTTTAGATTTTGACAGTAACAATCCACATACCAAAGTATCCGCTAGGTAAAAAAGCAGATCGTCATCGTATAAATAAATTCTTGCAAAATACAGAATACAACATGAAAAGATCCGTCAACATAAAAAGAAAAATTAGGGAAGCAATACCTGAAAGTGACTATGATATTGTAGCAGTTGCCCATGTCGAGTTCTCTATGATTGATTTACGAAAATCATTGGAAGAAAAAAGAGATTTTTAGAAAGATGACCACTGTTTGATTCAGATCTATAATTTTGAGCGTATTTCAAGTTGAAACATATCGTATTGTTTTTCAGATCTGAAGTGTTTTTTTGCGCCGCCATGAATTAGGAACTGGTTCGATTTTTAGGGTTAAGATAAAAGGATCGTCGCCTTTTGGTTTAGGATCGACTATTTTGGGTAGTCATTGCTTGTACTCGGTTTGCTTCCGCTTGTGTGCGCTTTGGGTGCTGTAGCAAATAAAATTTAATCACCTTATTTTATTGTTCTTTAAATGAACAAATCAACATTATTATTAAATAAATAAAATAAATAAACACTAATTATTTATATTTGTTATTTCTTATTACTCAGTTGAACTAATTATTAAATATTAATTCATATTTATAAATTTGAATTATCGGTTATTCATTATTAAGTTACGTAATAATAATTATTAACTAATAAATAATATTTGTTAAGTAATATTTATTAAATAAATTAATATTAAATAGTGATTAGTATGTATACAATAACTTTGTTGGCAATGGGCTAAAGAAAAAATGAAGCGATATCATTATTGTTTATATATTATTATGTATACTAAACATTGTTTATATATCATCGATTAGTATGTATACTAAGCATTGTTTATATATTATTATTTAAACATTATTAGTTGAACTTATCAATCAATTAACGAGTTAATGATAATTACTTATACAATATCATTAATTATTAAAAATAATTGAGAATTACAAATTATTAAAATGTTACTCAATAATTATTAAAAATAACTATAAACTATTAACATATTACTTATTAATTATTAAAAATATTAACTATAAATCATTATATAATACTATTAATGCTAACTATTGAAATTTATTTACTATTATTAGTAATTTTTATTTTTCATTATTAGTATATTATTATCAACATTAATTATTTAAAATTTATTTTTGCTTATCATTTACTTACTGAAAAAAGTAATTGTTTTAAAGGATTAGCATACCAGTCCCTTGCAAATCCCTTGAGAACCTGCTGCAAAATAGCTTCAAAACAAACACGATGGTAAACCCTTTCAAACTCCAATGGAATTCAGCGATGAAGAAATAATGACGTTAAACCATTGCAATTTGCTATGGTTTAGCAGCAGAAATCGGAAATCGACGGTAATATTCTGAAACAAGTTAAAATAACAAATTCTAGAAAATATCCCTTATAGATTCCACAAAAATCCATCGCCAATTTGCGATGGAATTTTCCACTGCTAAAAAACTGCCGCTATTTGTTGTTTTTCTTGTAGTGGTCATTTAATCATGTTATTTGTATTAAGTACTTAAGCTAACACCTAATCGTGTTATACTAGTATTGATGCAGACACAACCTGTTTTAGGATATAAATGTGAAGCAATACTCGATCATCGTTTATTTCTGTTTATCATGTAATTTCTCAACTAGTCTTGTTTACCCGTCTTGATATCCCTATTTTATGCATATTTGAAAATCACTGGAACTCGCTAGACTTTATGTCTGACCCTTTTTTCCTGTTTCTTTCTTCTTTTCCCACCAGGTCCTCAGAGTGGAAGCACTCATCAGTGATTAATACTTTTTCTTTCAGCTTGGACTTGGACTTTCTGAGATGTATCGTTTTGACTTGCTTTATAGTCTGCTACGTCTTGCGATGAGGGATACAGTTTTATATTGTTGCACTCTGTTATTTTGTTTCATGAGAAAGATTTGAGATACTTGGTTTTTGATATAACTGATTTTGATGTAACCTATTTTGAGACTGTGTTTTATTTTCAATAATAAAGTTGAAATTTCCGCTACTTATTTTATATCTGTCTTGTCAATTTGTGTACTATTTACCAATTGCGCTTTACGAAACATAATGCATTCTCTTGTGAGTGACATTAACGGAAGTGAGGTGTCACATTCAGTAGCAGAGCTGAAGGTTACAAGATCAGAGAAAAAGCTTTTAGAATTTTTTTTCAAAATCAATGTATTTTCAAATAAAAACTAGTTTTTGAAAAACATATCCCTTCAAGCCATATTCAATATTCTCTTGATCTCTTGTTGAATCTTTTGTTTCTTCTCATTTCAGCATGTTTGGGGAACCTAATCTTCCTAAGGGCATTCCAGTAATGACATGGTTCTGTAGGTATCTTGAGGCTACGACACCCTGTTGGAGGAAAAGGGTATGCTACACCCCCAGCTGCAGCCGTTGTAGCTCCACCTCTAGGAGTAGATAACTTTTGTAAGCTATGTAAAGACTTATGCGCTATGGGAGTAAAACCGTTCCGTGGTACCGAGAGCTTTTTTGAAGCACGGAATTGGCTAAGAGAAACAGAGAACGTGTTTGGACTTTTTGAGCTTGATGAAAGAAGGAAGATACAGTTGGCTGCATGACAACTAAAGGACGAAGCTTCCTACCGGTGGGACGTAAAGCAGGCAGAAAAACCAGTAGCTACTTAGGATGATTTCAGATAGAGATTCGAGATGAAATTCTTATCTCAAGCGGAAAAAGGACTACATATGGAGAGATTCTTGGCTTTGAAACAAGGGGACATGTCTGTTAAGGATTATGTGAATAAGTTCAATCAACTGGCGAGATTTGGTCTGGACTTGGTGGATACTCCGCATAAGAAGGCTCTTAGATTTGCGAGAGGGTTGAATCAACCTCTTCAAGGACTTGCGTTATCTCATATACTAATGGGGGTAACGTTTGAGAGGCTGGTTGGCATGGCTCTTATGCATTAAGATGGCAAGGATGAGAAGATAAACGGTAAGACCGAAGAGACACGGGCTAAAGGCGAGAAAAAGAAATCATGGCCTAAGAAAGGAGCACAAAAGAAAGGAGGGAAGCCTGACAAGGCTCATATCAATAAGAAATCAAGTGTCATGGTTGTGGAGCTTTGGGTCATTTTGTGAAGGACTGCAGAAAGGAAAAGAAAGCCTGCTTTAATTGTGGACAAGTGGGATACTTCACTAAGAAATGCCTAGCAAGAGAGGACAAGGGGCAGGAACTTCTGGAAAAGTACATGCTTTAGAGGCTAGTGGACCTGATCGAGGTAGGAAAGTCATGTTTGAAGGGTTAATTTTCCTTTTTGACTATCCTGTTAGAACCTTGTTTGATTCTGGCGCTTCACATTTGTCTATATACAATTCTATAGTAGATAGTCTGCACCTTAATACTAGTATAATTTCTGATCATGTAGTAGTCTCAAACCCCATAGGAGGATTGGCCTATTTATCCATGATGTGTAGGGGTTTGATATTTTCTATCTTGGGCATCGAGTTTGAATCCGACACATACATTCTGGTCTTTATGGGCTATGGTTTGATTCTAGGAATGGATTGGCTAACCATGTATGGTGCCATCCTTGATTGTGAAAAGAAAGTACTTAGACTTCCTACTTGTCATGGTAGAACTCTCGAAATTTCCTGTGACCCACGGGGGTCAGCGATGCTCAGTTTTCTAGAATCACTTGATACTTTTGTTGACGATTTGCTATCTGTACCCATAGTCAGAAATTATCCATACGTGTTTAGGGAGGTTAAAGGACTACCTCCAAGGTGCAAGATAGATTTCAGGATTTACTTGGTAGAGAATGCGAAGCCAGTTTCTCTACCAGTGTGCCACATGGATCTTAGAGAGAGGAGGGAACTTAGCAAGCAAGTAAAGGAGCTATTCAAGAAAGGTTTTATTAGGTGAAGCATATCAGAGTGGGGAGCTCTAGTCGTCTTTGCAACTAAGGCAGACAACTCAGTTCGTCTATGCGTGGATTATGGAGAGCTGAATAAGCACACAAAGAAGAATAGGCACTCACTTCCCAGGATTCATGACCTATATGGTCAGCCAGTAGGCGCATCAGTTTTCTCGCAAATGGATTTGGCCATAGGATTTCATCAGTTGAGGGTGGCAGAGGACAACATTGATAAGGCTGCTTTTAGAACTCCAGACGGTTTCTTTGAATGGATGGTTATGCCTTTTGGGCTAACCAATGCACCCGCCTATTTTGTGGACTTGATGAGTAGGATGTTTAGAGTGTTTCTGAACAAGTTTGGGGTGGTCTTTGTGGATGACATTCTGATATTCTTAAAGAACGAGGAGGAACATGCCCTACACTTAGGAGAGGTTCTACGAACTCTCAGATTGCATCAGATCAAGGAAATTTTTTCTAACTGCCACTTTTGAAGAAAGAAAGTAAGGTTTCTAGGGCATGTGGTCTCCAAGAATGGGATAACAGTGGACCTCGGTAAAATCGTCATAGTTTAAGATTGGAGGGCTCCAAAGAATGCGATGGAGGTGAGAAGTTTTCTAGGGTTGGCGGGCTATTATAGAAAGTTTATCAAGAAATTTGCAAGGGTATCCGCCCCGCTTACCAGATTGACGAAGAAGAACTTGGCTTTTTGGGGGCATCGATTGCGAGGATGCCTTTCAGAGATTAAAAAGTGTTCTAACAATAGCCCCAGTTTTGACTCTCCCTGATGGAAGCAAGATGTTCACAGTTTACACAAATGCTTGTGGCATAGGACTTGGTGCCATTCTGATGCAAGAAAGAAGGGTAGTATGCTATGGTAGCAGATAGTTTAGAGTTCATGAGAAGAAATACCCTACCCATGATCTAGAATTGGTTGCAATAGTGCTCACATTAAAGTCTTGGTGACATTATCTACTAGGAGAGAGGTTTGAGCTATACACGGATCATAAGTCCCTTAAATACTTGTTCTCGTAGAAGAATCTCGGCCTAAGGCAACAACTATGGACGGAGTTCCTAGCGTCCTACGACTTTGAGATAGCTTATACCCCGAGCAAGGGTAATGTAGTGACGGATGCATTAAGTAGGAAGAGAATGGCCTTGATTCCTCTATCCGTAGAAAGGCGGAGCTTGGAGTTTATATTGACTTTTGATTTTAAGCCATCTACAGATTTCACATTGGGATTGTTAGCATCATTGGAGGTGCAACTTACTCTATTGGAGCGTATTGGATCTATGCATCAAGAGGACCCATAGATATCAGACATCTTGGATAGGCTTAGTAAAGGAGAGACTTCCAATCACCTAGCTACTGTGGACGAGAAAGGGTGGCTAAACAATATGGAGGGCTATGCATCCCTAGAATTGGGGAATTACTAAAGGCAGTGCTTGAGGACGCTCATCATTCTCGGATGACTATCTATACGTGTAGTGACAAGATGTATCGAGACATGAAGAGAGTTTTCTTTTGGACTGGCATAAACAAGGATGTGATGGAATTTGTAGCTCGATGTTTGGCTTCCTAGCGAGTAAAAGGCTGAATAAAAGAAACTTGGTGGATTGCTTCAACCCTTGGATGTCCCACAATGAATTGGAAGAGCATCTCTATGGATTTCATCGATGGATTTCCCTGATAAAGGAAGGGCAATACGAGCATTTGGGTGATAGTAGACAGACTTACGAAGAGCGCTCACTTTATTCCTGTCAAGAGTAAGAGAACGACAACTTAGCTAGCATCGATATATATTAGAGAGATAGTTCGACTTCATGGGGTACCTTCCAGTGTAGTAAGAGGTCGTGACCCCATCTTTACTAGTGAGTTTTGGAAGAGCTTATAAGAGGCATTAGGTACACAACTATGTTTGAGCACGTCATACCACCCTCGGACAGATGGATCGACTGAGAGGGTGAATAGGGTTCTTGAGGATCTTCTAAGACTGTGTATCCTAGACTTTGGAGGGACTTGGGGGGAGCATCTCCCATTGGTTGAGTTCGCCTACAACAACAGCTACCAATCAAGCATAGGCATGGCACCCTTCGAAGCGCTACATAGACGACCTTGTAGATCGCCGACTTGTTGGTGGGAGTCTACGAACAGACTTCTGCTTGGACCTGAGATGATTCGAGATACTTTGTGAAGATTGATCTTATCCATCGGATGAAGGCAGCTCAGGACAGACAGAAATCGTAAGCCGATAAGAGGAGAACCAACTGGGAATTCGAAGTCGGAGATATGGTCTTCATTAAAGTATCACTGCTAAGGAATGTAGTTTGCTTTGGCTCGGTAGGGAAGTTGGAGCCGAGATTTGTAGCGCCATTCCCTATAGTTGAGAAGATATGTCAAATGGCCTGTAGGATCAAGCTACCTGATAGACTGGCAGTGTAACAACCCAGATTTGTGATTGATTTAATTGAAATATTTAATATAGTTTTAAATATTGAGTTGATATTTTAAATCGATTTTTATATTGAGTTATCAAAATAATATCGAATATAATTTAATTTAGAGTATATACAATTACTGTAGTTCGAAATATAATTGAAATCGAAGTTGAAAACTGAATCAAAATGATTCAGATGATAAGTAGGAATTTTATTTTACATATACGATGATAAATAATAAATAATTATCAAAGAATTTGTGGTTTTCGAATTTAAATTATATTATATTAATTTAATATAGTATATACATTGAAATTAAATTTCAAAGTATTTACGGTTCAGTTCAGAATAGTGTTATTACATTTTAATGTCGGTCGGTACGCTAAAATAGCGGTTCACGGTTTTTAATTGTGAACCTCGGGATATTTATAATGGATAAGATCGAAATCAAATCGATATCTGTTTAAAAAATATAAAAGATCTCTTTTTATCGAATCAAAATCAAATCAAATTAATTAGAAAATCTTTTTAAAATAAATACAAAGATTTATTGTGTATGTTCTGTTCCCTACTTCATCTATAAATCGCACCTACTCCCTCTGCTACTTCTTTCTTCTGAAAAATTGGAAATCAAATTCCCTTGTCTTTAATCTTAGCAAAAATGGAAGCCGTGAAGTTCAATCTCTTATCAAATAAAATGAAATCCATTTCCAATCAAAAACCAAATCATATGTCTCTTTATTCTAAAATCGAGCGTCGGGGATGCTCGACAAGTGAAGTTGAGGCCTCGCGAAGGAGACACGATCATTGCTTGGGGGAATCCGGCTCTAAGCTTGGCTGCGATTTTTGGTACGATCAATTTTTGGACATTGATCTTGGGTAACATCAGCTAGGGTTGCCGTTAATTGGAGAATGGTGCGGTCAGGGAAGCAGCTTTCGTCACTAATATTGTTTCATCACTTGAAGGTCGAATCGGAATATTCTAGTGATTTGTGAGGATGCGGGTTTATTATATGAGAATTGGATGATGTTAGTGGATCAACAGTGGGTGTTTGGTGCGGTTTAGTGTTCAGGGGGATGGTCTGATGATTGTGGTGAAGCAGTAGTTCGTTTTCATGAAGATGGGGAGGAAAGAAGGTGCGTGATGTTGGAATCCTGTTGCTGTTTTCTTGTATGCGTTAGCAATGAGAAGATTCTGACTTTAAAATGAGAAATAAAAGGTTAGTTTATTTAGTTAATAATGTTTGCTGAATAGATATACAAACTAGGAAAATAATAATATCAGTTTGTTAGTTAATTACTTTTAATCAAAGTAAACTAGTTTAATTTGTAGTCGATTTGTAACAACTATATTATTCATACTGAATCGGATTCAAATGTAAACAGTTGAGTTATAGCCGTGACAAAGTGATTTGCGCAACTATATATAGTTAGTAAAGAAATAAATTTCGAGACTAATCATTTGGGTACGAGTTTAAGAAAAGATTAGATTTTTCTTTATCATTAAAGAGAGGAAAAACAAATCATTGATTTAAAATATTGTGTTTAATTTATACAAGGTTTTAATTAAATAGTTTACTAATGGTTAATGATGTTTTAGACCCTTCACAAACTCGTAATGACAATATGTATATTTCATATGAATTCAGATTCGAGCTAAATTAGAAGCATTGTGTTCATAGATCATAGTTGCTAAATAGATTCGTTGAGTAGATGCGTCGACGAGACAATTTGGAACTTAATTGGATATTCGGCAAAAAGAAAAATCACGGTAAGTAAATCTCACTCGCATGTTATATAGAATTATTTTTATTCGGTAAAAATAATTGTTGTTGCTTGTTTGAATGCTTTCTGGTTGATTTAAATATATTAGTTATTTAGGGTTGACTATTATATATATATATATATATATATATTGGGTTGATGATTGGATTGTTCCCGCAGTCTCATTAGCGGATGCCCGCGGTACCATTAGCGGATGATTTCCCTATGCACCCCACAAATATATATTAGTGGATGACCTTCATACCGCGATATCCTGCCTCGAAGCAAGATGAGTATTATTTATGTTGATTAACGTCTGTGGAAGCAGGAAAACAAGTTGGAGGGATCCAACTGGATTCCTCAAAAATATATTATCTGTTTATTTATTTGTTTGCATATATACTGTCATATATGATGTGTTAGAAGACCTGAAATAAATAATTGGTTGTTTGGTGTTTAAATATCACTGGGCCTAAGTTTTAATTTAAAAATATCCTGGAAAGGATATTTGAGATTTAAAAGGAAAATTTTATTTTTAAATTAGAATTTGAAATTTTAGAATGGAATAAAAATATTAACCTATTTTAATAAAATAAAAACAAGTAAGTTTATAAATGAAGTGAAAAGAATTAACATTGGGTAATTCAGAAATAAAAACACAAGTGTGAAGTTGAAAAGGGAAAGTATTTTTCCAAAGTAGAAATTATTGATTTCAATTGAATTGGAAATTAAGACTTGTTTAATATAGAATATAAAGAAAATTTAAATAGAAATTGAATATAGAAATTCAAATGGAGTTTAAATATAGAAAATATAAAGGAAATTCAAATATATAATTTGAATATAGAAAGTGAAATGGAATTTTAACAAAGAAATTTTAAATGTAAAATTTGAATATAGAAATTGAATAGAATTTGAATACAGAATTTGAATAGAATTTGAATATACAGAAATTTGAATAGAATTGAATAGAATTTGAACAGAATTGAAAATAGAATTTGAAAATAGAAATTTCAAAGTGAATTTGAAATAGAAAATTGAAATCATTTCGAAATGGGAACGACGAAATATATTTCGAAATGTGGATTTTTAAACAGAATAGAAATAAATCCAAAGGATTTATAATTTATAAAGGGAATTGAAATTAAATATAGAAGATCGAAATATAAATGAATTTATTACTGAATAAGGAAAAATCGACAATTTTAGAAGATTGGAAATAGTATGTTGAATTGGGAAAAATTGATTTGATATTTATTAAAAATACATTAGAATGGAGTTGAATTTACTATAAACGAAGTTCAAACGTTTATATATATATAAATATAATTAAACCGAACTCGCTGCAGCGCTACAGTTCGTAAATTGGCGTTTCGAACCTCAATTGAGTATATTGAACTCAATTGAAGTCGGGATTCTTTGAAATAAGAAACGTCAGGACCGATTTGATAATAGTTTTCGAATGGAGGAGAAAAATCTGGATTTCGTCGAATAAATTTTGAGTTATATCAAAATCAAGTTTTCAGAAAAACAGCGCCATAACCATTTAAAAACCATAACGGTTTATTTAATTTTATAAAAGGATTTTAAGTGAATAAAATCTGAATTTCTATTTAGAAAATTTCAGATTTGAGTTGTAGATTATGTGAACTCAGGTGGAGTAATGAATTGATTTTTGAAATAGAAATCAGATTTTTGATTATTGAATAGAATTAACTAATTTGAATAGTAATTAGTTAATGAGATTTTGAATTGATATTGGGCTTTGAATAAGTGAATTCGATTTGAAAATTTATATTAAAAATCGAAAAGGAAACTAGAATTGAAATTGAAATTCAATTTGGTTATGAGCAAGTTAAATATTTTGTTTAAACAAGTTATGTTCAAACAAAGCAGTGAAATAGGCAAAATAGCTAATTAAAGAATAAATGAGCGAAACTGAATTCAAACGATTGGATTGAGTTGAATTGAATTGGAAACAGGTGAGCATGTGTTAGACAGGTATGGGATTAAGTATATGAAGATTTTAATCTATGTGCCCGATAAAAAGGTACATGTTTAAATTCATATATGAGATTTTATGCGCCGTATCGGCAAGTCGCTTGGCTTTTTCTTTTTCTTTTGGATTGGTGAGGGCCATGGGAGGCTATTTGAAATATCCCGATGCTCCCGGTACAAGGAAGGTTATGGTGATTTTTTCCGGGAATTTAAGGAGTTAGAATATTTTTAAGAAAAATTTGATAATTAGAAATAAATGTATAGATATATGCAGAATTCGATAAGGAAACGAATTTAAGAATAGAATATTATAAACAAAAAGGAAATCGATAGGATGGTAATAGAAAGAGAAACATATATACGTTTAAAAATGAATAATTGGTTTTTATAATGTTGATTATTCGAGGTTAGTGGTTTTGTCTGATTTGAAGTTAATGATGTTTTCAGTCAAGGTCTGAGAGGTAGTTATACCCCAACTTGATTGATTTCATTTTTAATCGATAAATAGCAAGATCCAGTCTCGAAGAGAAGTGTTGAATAAGAGTTAGTTGAATAAAATATTTTTGGTTGTCGTAACGATGTTTTACACAACATTCGTTTTAACCCAAGTGGTGGAATTTGGAAATATAAAAGTAAATATTTCCTGAGTATAATTAAAGTAGTCGGAAAAGAGATAAGTGATTGAAATTGTTTTCAATTGCAAATAGAATATATTTTCTAAATACAGGAAATAAAAGAAGGCGATACATGGAAATGTTCTTCAAAATATCGTAAGAGACCAATAAGATTACTGGGAATATTTGGTTAACAAATATTGATAAGGAAGTGGAGAAGTGTTTTAATTAATGAAATATAAATTAAAAGGCCCAGTGATTGTTTGATGCTGTGAATGGGTGTTTGTTTTTCTTCGATAGTTAAATAACCGACTATCGAAGTGTTTGCCAATATCGTTGTCAATATGGAGAGACTGGTTGGATTGTTATCCGAGAACCACTCTATATTGGCAGTAGCGTTGCGGATCAGATTATATGAAGATAATCGAAGATGGAGTGAAGTGCAAGGACTTTTTCTATTCATAGAAGTTGTGCCTTCGGTTTCGTCAGTCCCAGAACGAACGTAAATGGACGAATGTCTGACAGAGTATTTCCAATGATCGAATATATTGGTATGTATAAATATATATGGTGGCAACGGATTTATTCCCTTAGCATAATATCCAGAATGCATTTGTGAAAATCAATGAGTGATTAACGGATCTAACAATGTGGCATTCAAAGTGATCGTGCTATCAATGAATGGCAAGTAATCGTAGACTCAGGCCTCAACAACTGGGAAATGACAAAAATCGGGCAGGCAGCATGGCTATGTGGGTCGCTCCCATTAGGGTGTATTATCACCTATCTAGAGATTCGTTTAATTCCTTATTCTATTCGATGCTGTCCCATTCGGGAAACAGTTGCTGATCCCAACCGTTGGTGATATACATTCGATACACTCGAGCGAAATGAGTGGTCGGTCATGTGTGAGCCAGGTTGCAAGATGTTCTTGTTGAACCCGGTGTATTCCTCTCTAGAGATACACTATCGGAAGGTGGTTCCATACCTTATCATGTTGGAAATCCAATCTCCAATAAGCACCCTGCGGTTTTTTATTTTATATTATAATGAGCGTGAGATGCAAGCATTCCGCTAGATTCTATTTATTTGATTAGACATTATTATAATATCACTGGATTTTTGTATTAAAGTGTTTTGGGTTATAGTAAGGTAAAAACCGTCCATGTTTACGTGTGGCTGGTCTTACTATTATCATTTCTTTAGAAAGGATTTTTAAAGTTAAACAAATGGTCGGAGTTTACTCACACCAGTCCCATGACTGACCCAGAATTTATTTTGTTTGTTTTCCCTAAACTCTTGGGTGCCCAAATTTGTACGGGGAGTCAAATAGTCGGGATTTTACAGATTCACTTGGAAGAGCTGGAAGCAGAAGGCTTCACCAGTTAGCTATAGACTATCATATTTCCGTTGTGTACTATGTTGTATCTGGAAACAGGTGTTTATAACTGTTCCAGGTATAACTGTTGTGCTCTGATAATGATGTGTGTATTCAAAACATATTTGTATTACAAAGATTATGTTATTTAATATATTCTATTCGTTCCGCTGTGAGTTTGTGATCTTCGTTTTTTCTTCTATTCTAATATTTCTCTCTTTCTATTCCTCATCCTCTAACTTCTTTCTAATAATGATTCGTATTTCTGTGCAATTTGGGTTGGACTTGTGGTGTTATTAGTCGACTCAGATAGTACAGATTTGTGGGTCGTTACAGTTGGTATCAGAGCTTAGGCTGAGCAAATACCTAGGCTTTGGTGGGGTTGTGCTCATTAAAGATAGGGTCAGTAGTACCCTAGGATGAGTTGAGTGTATATATATACGAGGGAGCGTACTTGTTAATGGATATAAAAATTTGTTTTATATTGTGTTGCCTAGTCTGTTGAGTGGATTATGAATTCTGATCGAATCGTGAGACGCCACGAAGTCGATAGGAATTTCTAAACACTTGAACAGAGAAATTCGACACAGTATTGTTTTAAGTGGGTAAATGAAATAATTTTACCCAAAATTTCTATTTTGATAGAAAAGGAATAATTTTTTTTAAAAATTGTTATATTATATGGATGTATTGGTTGTTATTATAATCAAATAAGATTATAAAATTTGAATAGTTATATATAACCAAATAGAATTTGTATAAGAATGAAATATTCAAATGAGATGAATTAAATTTGAATTCAAACTAGAATTTGAAATTTAAAACCTGGGAAGTTTGAAATATTTTTGGAAGTATATTAGAACAATATAGCTTTGTTTTAAAAGGATTTTGAATGGGTTTTGAAATTGTTTAAGCAGTGAACTCACTTCAGTGGATGGAAAATAATTCTGATGAGGACTGCAGCTTCATCAGTGTTCATTTTAGAGTTTCTAAGTGATGGGTTGCTCCCTTAGAAAAGTTTTGATGGGAATTTGTTTGAAAGAAAACAAGTTTAGTTGGAAAATTCAAATATTTTGAATTTGAAAAGATTATAAATATATGTACATGTTTAAGTGATTTCAATAGGATTTGGAATGAAAACCCTGGGATTTGGATTCTGGAATTGGAATTTAACTTAAGCTAGTTAAATGGGTCGAAGTGAATCAATTGACTAGAATCAATTTGAATAGGTCTAATAGAATATAGATTGTATATAAATGGATTGGTCATAGATCATTCGAATTAAAATAAGGAAGACCAAAAGTTTTGGTGGAATTAAATTTTTTGAAATATGAGGAGTTGAGTTTCACCATAAGTGAGATTTTGAAAAGTAATGGATTTGTACCATTTTTCCTACCTTAGCAATTTCGAAGACGAAATTATTTTAAGGGGGGAAGAATGTAACGACCCAGATTTGTGATTGATTTAATTGAAATATTTAATATAGTTTTAAATATTGAGTTGATATTTTAAATCGATTTTTATATTGAGTTATCAAATTAATAATGAATATAATTTAATTTAGAGTATATCGAATTATTGTAGTTCGAAACATAATTGAAATCGAAGTTGAAAACTGAATCAAAATGATTCAGATGATAAGTAGGAATTTTATTTTATATATACGATGATAAATAATAATTTATTATCAAAGAATTTGTGGTTTTCGAATTTAAATTATATTAATTTAATATGGTATATACGTTGAAATTAAATTTCAAAATATTTACGGTTCAGTTCAGAATAGTGTTATTACATATTAATGTCGATCGGTACGCTAAAATAGTGGTTCACGATTTTTAATTGTGAACCCCGAGATATTTATAATGGATAAGATCGAAATCGAATCGAAAATCAAATCGATATATGTTTAAAAAGAATAAAAGATCTCTTTATATCGAATCAAAATCAAATCAAATTAATTGGAAAATCTTTTTTAAAAATAAATAAGAAGATTTGTTGTGTACGTTCTGTTCCCTTCTTCATCTATAAATCGCACCTACTGCCTCTGCTACTTCTTTCTTCTGAAAAATTGGAAATCAAATTCCCTTGTCTTTAATCTAAGCAAAAATGGAAGCCGTGAAGTTCAATATCTTCTCAAATAAAATGAAATCCATTTCCAATCAAAAACCAAGTCGTATGTCTCTTTATTCTAAAATCGCGCGCCGATGATGCTCGACAAGTGAAGTTGAGGCCTCGCGAAGGAGACACGATCATTTCTTGGGGGAATTCGGCTCTAAGCTTGGCTGCGATTTTGGGTACGATCGATTTTTGGACATCGACCTTGGGTAACATTGGGTAGGGTTTCCGTTAATTGGAGAATGGTGCGGTCAGGGAAGCAGCTTTCGTCACTAATATTGGTTCATCACTTGAAGGTCGAATCGGAATATTCTGGTGATTTATGAGGATGCGGGTCTGTTATATGAGAATTGGATGATGTTAGCGGATCAACAGTGGGTGTTTGGTGGGGTTTAGTGTTCAGGGGGATGGTCTTATGATTGTGGTGAAGCAGTAGTTCGTTTTCATGAAGTATGGAGAGGAAAGAAGGTGCGTGATGTTGGAATCCTGTTGCTGTTTTCTTGTATGCGTTAGCAATGAGAAGATTCTGACTTTAAAATGAGAAATAAAAGGTTAGTTATTTAGTTAATAATGTTTACTGAATAGATATACAAACCAGGAAAATAATAACGTTAGTTTGTTAGTTAATTACTTTTAATCAAAGTAAACCAGTTTAATTTGTATTCGATTTGTAACAACTATATTATTCATACTGAATCAGATTTAAATGTAAACAGTTGAGTTATAGCCGTGACAGTGTGATTTTCGCAACTATATATAGTTAGTAAAGAAATAAATTTCCAGACTTATCATTTGGGTACGAGGTTAAGAAAAGATTAGATTTTTCTTTATCATTAAAGAGAGGAAAAAAATCATTGATTTAAAATATTGTGTTTAATTTATACAAAGTTTAAATTAAATAGTTTACTAATGGTTAATGATGTTTTAAACCCTTCACAAACTCGTAATGACAATATGTATATTTCATATGAATTCAGATTCGAGCGAAACTAGAAACATTGTGTTCATAGATCATAGTTGCTAAATAGATTCGATGAGTACATGCGTTGATGAGGCAATTTCGAACTTAATTGGATATTCGGCAAAAAGAAAAATCACAGTGAGTAAATCTCACTGACATGTTATTTAGAATTATTTTTATTCGGTAAAAATAATTGTTTTTGCTTGTTTGAATGCTTTCTGGTTGATTTAAATATATTAGTTATTTAGGGTTGACTATTATATTTATATATATTGGGTTGATGATTGGATTGTTCCCGCGGTCTCATTAGCAGATGCCCGCGGTACCATTAGCAGATGATTTCCCTATGCGCCCCACAAATATATATTAGTGGATGACCTTCATACCGCGATATCCTGCCTCGAAGCAAGATAAGTATTATTTATGTTGACTAACGTCTGTGGATGCAGGAAAACAGGTTGGAGGGATCCAACTGGATTCCTCAAAAATATATTATCTGTTTATTTATTTGTTTGCATATATACTGTCATATATGATGTGTTAAATAATTGGTTGTTTGGTGTTTAAATATCACTGGGCCTAAGTGTTAATTTAAAAATATCCTGAAAAGGATATTTGAGATTTAAAAGGAAAATTCTATTTTTAAAATAGAATTTGAAATTTTAGAATGGAATAAAAATATTAACATGTTTTAATAAAATAAAAACAAGTAAGTTTATAAATGAAGTGAAAAGAATTATCATTGGGTAATTCAGAAATAAAAACACAAGTGTGAAGTTGAAAAGGGAAAGTATTTTTCCAAAGTAGAAATTATTGATTTCAACTGAATTGGAAATCAAGACTTGTTTAATATAGAATATAAAGAAAATTCAAATAGAAATTGAATATAGAAATTCAAATGGAGTTTAAATATAGAAAATATAAAGGAAATTCAAATTTAGAATTTGAATATAGAAAGTGAAATGGAATTTTAATAAAGAAATTTTAAATGTAGAATTTGAATAAAATCTGAATATAGAAATTGAATAGAATTTGAATACAGAATTTGAATACAGAATTTGAATAGAATTTGAATATACAGAAATTTGAATAGAATTGAATAGAATTTGAATAGAATTTGAAAATAGAAATTTCAAAGAGAATTTGAAATAGAAAGTTGAAATCGTTTCGAAATGGGAACGACGAAATATATTTCGAAATGTGGAATTTTAAACAGAATAGAAATAAATCCAAAGGATTTATAATTTATAAAGGGAATTGAAATTAAATATAGAAGATCGAAATATAAATGAATTTATTACTGAATAAGGAAAAATCGACAATTTTAGAAGATTGGAAATAGTATGTTGAATTGGGAAAAAATGATTTGATATATATTAAAAATATATTAGAATGGAGTTGAATTTATTATAAACAAAGTTCAAACGTTTATATATATATATATATATAAATATAATTAACCTGAACTCGCCGCAGCGCTGCAGTTCGTAAATTGGCGTTTCGAACTTTAATTGAGTATACAGAACTCAATTGATGTCGGAATTCTTTGAAACAAGGAAAACGTCAGGACCGATTTGATAACAGTTTTCTAATGGAGGATAAAAATCTGGATTTCGTCGAATAAATTTTGAGTTATATCAAAATCAAATTTTTAGAAAAACAGCGCCATAACCATTTAAAAACCATAATGGTTTATTTAATTTTATAAAAGGATTTTAAGCGAATAAAATCCGAATTTCTATTTAGAAAATTTCATGTTTGAGTTGTAGATTATTTGTGAACTCAGGTGGAGTAATGAATTGATTTTTGAAACAGAAATCAGATTTTTGATTATTGAATAGAATTAACTAATTTGAATAGTAATTAGTTAATGAGATTTTGAATTGATATTGGGCTTTGAATAAGTGAATTCGATTTGAAAATTTATATTCGAAATCGAAAAGGAAACTAGAATTGAAATTGAAATTGAAATTCAATTTGGTTATGAGCAAGTTAAATATTTTGTTTGAACATGTTATGTTCAAACAAAGAAGTGAAATAGGTAAAATAGCTAATTAAAGAATAAATGAGCGAAACTAAATTCAAATGATTGGATTGAGTTGAATTGAATTGGAAACAAGTGAGCATGTGTTAGACAGGTATGGGATGAAGTATAGGAAGATTTTAATTTATGTGCCCGACAAAAAGGAACATGTTTAAATTCATATATGAGATTTTATGCGCTGTATCGGCAAGCCGCTTGGATTTTTCTTTTTCTTCTGGATTGGGGAGGGCCATGGGAGGCTATTTGAAATATCCCGATGCTCCCGGTACAAGGGAGGTTATGGCGAATTTTTCCGGGAATTTAAGGAGTTAGAATATTTTTAAGAAAATTTTGATAGTTAGAAATAAATGTATAGATATATACAGAATTCGATAAGGAAACGAATTTAAGAATAGAATATTATAAACAAAAAGGAAATCGATAGGCTGGTAATAGAAAGAGAAACATATATATGTTTAAAAATGAATAATTGGTTTTTACAATGTTGATTATTCGAGGTAAGTGGTTTTGACTGTTTTGAAGTTAATGATGTTTTCAGTCAAGGTCCGAGAGGTAGTTATACCCCAACTTGATTGATTTCATTTTTAATCGATAAATAGCAAGATCCAGTCTCGAAGAGAAGTGTTGAATAAGAGTTAGTTGAATAAAATATTTTGGCTTGTCGTAACGATGTTTTACACAACATTCGTTTTAACCCAAGTGGTGGAATTTTGGAAATATAAAAGTAAATATTTCTTGAGTATAATTAAAGTAGTCGGAAAAGAGATAAGTGATTGAAATTGTTTTCAATTGCAAATAGAATATATTTTCTAAATACAGGAAATAAAAGAAGGCGATACATGGAAATGTTCTTCCAAATAGCACAAGAGACCAATAAGATTACTGGGAACATTTGGTTAACAAATATTGATAAGGAAGTGGAGAAGTGTTTTAATTAATGAAATATAAATTAAAAGGCCTAATGGTTGTTTGATGCTGTGAATGGGTGTTTGTTTTTCTTCGATAGTTAAATAACCGACTATCGAAGTGTTTGCCAATATCGTTGTCAATATGGAGAGACCGGTTGGATTGTTATCCGAACCACTCTATATTGGCAATAGCGTTGCAGATCATATTATATGAAGATAATCGAAGACGGAGTGAAGTGCTAGGGATTTTTCTATTAATAGAAGTTGTGCCTTCGGTTTCGTTCAGTCCTAGAACGAACGTAAATGGACGAATGTCTGACAAAGTATTTCCAATGATCGAATATATTGGTATGTATAAATATATATGGTGGCAACGGATTTATTCCCTTAGCATAATATCCAGAATGTATTTGTGCAAAACAATGAGTGATTAACAGATATGACAATGTGGCATTCAAAGTGATCGTGCTATCAATGAATGGCAAGTAATCGTAGCCTCAGGCCTCAACAACCGGGAAATGACAAAAATCGGGCTGGCAGCATGGCTATGTGGGTCGCTCCCATTAGGGTGTATTATCACCTATCTAGAGATTCATTTAATTCCTTATTCTATTCGATGCTATCCCATTCGGGAAACGGTTGCTGATCCCAACCGTTGGTGATATACATTCGATACACTCAAGCGAAATGAGTGGTCGGTCATGTGTGGGCCAGGTTGCAAGATGTTCTTGTTGAACCCAGTGTATTCCTCTCTAGAGATACATTATCGGAAGGTGGTTCCATACCTTGTCATGTTGGAAATCCAATCTCCAATAAGCACCCTGCGGTTTTTGATTTTATATTATATATGGAGCGTGAGATGCGAGCGTTCTGCTTGATTCTATTTATTTGATTAGACATTATTATAATATCACTGGATTGTATCAAAGTGTTTTGGGTTGTAGTAAGGTAAAAACCGTCCACGTTTATTTGTGGCTGGTCTTACTATTATCATTTCTTTAGAAAGGATTTTTAAAGTTAAACAAATGGTTGGAGTTTACTCACACCAATCCCATGACTGACCCAGAGTTTATTTTGTTTGTTTTCCCTAAACTCTTGGGTGCCCAAATTTGTACGAGTAGTCAAGTAGTCGGGATTTTACAGATTCACTTGGAAGAGATGGAAGCAGAAGGCTTCACCAGTTAGCTATAGACTATCATATTTCCGCTGTGTACTATGTTGTATCCGGAAACAGGTGTTTATAATTGTTCCAGGTATAACTGTTGTGCTCTGATAATGGTATGTGTATTCAAAACATATTTGTATTTCAAAGATTATGTTATTCAATATATTATATTCGTTCCGCTGTGAGTTTGTGATCTTCGTTTTTTCTTCTATTCTAATATTCCTTTCTTTCTATTCCCCATCCTCTAACTTCTTTCTAATAATGATTCGTATTTCTGTGCAATTTGGGTTGGACTTGTGGTGTTATTAGTCGACTCAGATAGTACAGATTTGTGGGTCGTTACAGGCAGGCGTACATGACGTGTTTCACATTTCCCATTTAAAGAAATGTCTACATGATACGGTAGAGATAGTGGAGCCAAGCACACTTGATGGTGTGGAAGTCGAGAAGGAAGCAACGGTGAGAAGAGTTCCTACTCATATCCTTGGATCATAAATCAAGAAGCTACGTAACAAGGAAATCATATTGGTAAAGGTACAATGGGGAGAAGACCGTGAAGATGCGACATGAGAACCCAAAGATTGGATTTGCGCTTCTTATCCTTTTTTTTTTGAAAGTACAATCTTGACTTCTTTTCCAAGCTTTTACTTTGCATTTGCTTCTATCATTCAAGTATGTTTATCCTATCGTTCGAACCTTCGATCCTTTGGTAGAACCCAATGGTTGGAAACATGTGTTTGAAACATTTTATGATTGATCGTTGCAAGTGGATGCAAGTGTTTGCTAGTGGTTGCTCGTGGATGCATAAACACACACTAGGCACTGGATCGACTCAAGCACTTACATATTGCATATGGATGCGTGTGCATTTTAATTTTCTATGGAGGGAAATTGATGAATCATCATATGGATGTTGCATATTAGTGAATGATTGTGCACACATATAGAGTTTTATATGTTATATTAGGATTATTTTCATACATATTGGACTCATGGCACAAACATATATTACATTAAGGAGGTCAACTGAATCAGTCAACCACCTGATTTTCTTGCATTAGTATAAGGACATATACACACAACACTTTTGCATATGTTTATACAAGCATTAGAAATTCTTAAAGACAATGGATGCCTGTGGATAATGGATGAGTAGATGGTTGTTAAGATAGTAACATTCTTCTTAACTTGGAGATTTCGGTATGGAAATCCTTTAAGTAGGGGAGAATGTAACACCCCAAAATTTAATACCCTTTAACCATACTTTAAAGATAACAAAATGGGAATTGCTTAAAGAAATATTTAGAATTAAGTAAAACCGGCTTTACCTTGCGTTCGTCTCGGAATTCTGGTTTGGATAGACCCCAAGTTTGTATAAAACAATTAATGTATGAAGAAGTTATGAGCATTAGAAGTTTATATACATATAAAGGGCTTATATATAAATATGATACAAAAAGTATTCAAAATAATTCAAACAAGATAAACACGCAGAAATGGACCGTTATGGGATGACCCACAATGGGATTGGTTCGACCTATAGGTCAACCCAAGTCACGCTGGGTCGATCTATGGGTCGACCCACCTAGATCTGCGGAAATTTATGAATTATGTATCTTGTCAGTTTTGTGGCTAGGTTCGTTGCTGACTCAGCGTTACGTGTACGGGTTGGATTAAAACCCTAGAATCTAAAGGTTGAGGTTAACTCTATAAATCTATAAATAGGTGGCTTTCTCCTATTCCAATATACACAATTTCTTCATACCTTCTGCCTCCTTGAATCTACTCTAATTTATATATATATATATATCTAATGGGGGAATGCGTTAAAGCCTAGATCTATAGAGATAATTCAAATTCAAGGACTGTTTAGAAGTGGACCTTTTCTACAGCATATATATATATATATATATATACATAAGAGATTCAATCTCTTCTTCACCAAAACCCACTGTGAGTTCCCTATTATTTTCAGATTTGATACTTGGAACTATATCATGGCAGTTAATACAATTGGTTTTAGAATATACAATGTTTACGAGATAATTATTATGCCTGTTTTTCACTGTTAATCACCTATGCCGTTATATGCCTTTACTGCTAGATAATTAACTAGTTATGTGTATTTATCTTTCTTTTCCCTATCTCCACTGTTATAGTTTATTTCCAGTCTTGCCTATATGCCTATGTGATTTGATTCTATTCTTGTTCTTCTGTTTTATTCCTTTTTGTTTATGCTAAACCTAGGCTTTAGAAGCCTAGGCCTTGTCCGATTAAAGTTTGCGTATAATAAAAATTGGGATAGTTAGAAATGACATAAAAAGGGGAAACTTAGACATATTGTTAATTTTAGGACTATTTGACTATAGTTTGGGGAAAGGGATAATATGCATATACTTGCTGTAAATTGGTATAAAGGGATAATATGCATATACTTGCTGTAAATTGATAAAAAGGGATAATATGCATAAACTTGTCCGTACTATAATTTGGAGACATAATTGAATGAATAGTGTTAGACCAAAATGTTGTTCTAACACCCAATTGACTAGAAATCGTGAAGATTTATACTTAGAAAACAAACAAAAAGCAATCAACAAGCAAGATTTATAGATGTTCAGAGTGAATGAGTCTACGTCCACTTCATAACTCTTTGATTAATGAATTGATGACAAGTACAATGAATGTAATCACTCAACCTCACAAATACAATCAATAATCTCTCTCAATTTGTAGAATTATACTCAAAAACTTATAGCACAATCTGAATAAAATAGAGGAATATTGTTAATGGTGGAGTTTGATTACTTAGAATGCAAAAAGATCCCTCAAAATGGTGTGTTCTTGTGTATTTATAGGTGTAGAGTACAAGCACGTCAGATGCCACGTGGGTCCCATCCCACAAATCTCAGAATTGAGTGAACCTATGATGAAGATAGCACATCAACTTCCTGGGTTAGTGGGTAGTAATTGCCCAACATTTCTTGCGACGTGATAAGCAACCACTTCAGGATAACAGTCATCGGATCAGAATTGTGTCCATATGACCCAACCCGCTTTGATGTCAACGGGATATCATGTTATTTCATGTATTTGAAGAGCTTGAATACTTGGTGGCCGACCCGATCTGGTTTCTACTTGTTGTAAATGAGCTTCATGTGCATGTGAGAAGGGACCGGATTGGAATCGTTCCTCTGACCCGATCCATCCTTGTCCAACATCCGTTGGTGCTTCTTTCCCTCTTCCTCTTGATATTCCTTTGCCAATCTGATCCAATATCATTCCCTGCAAATGACTGTCTAAACTTTATGTGGCCTAGTCATAAAGTAGGCAAACATTTTGCCCCCTCGGAGTACGTTTTATTGGAAATAAGATGTGCTTCGAAATGGTAAATCTGTCTGTTCTTGAACTTGTGATAACCAATGATCGTATCTGTCTGTAGAGTCACAACACTTGGTGAAACATGTTTCCTGATTTTTGTGCCATGTATAAATAGGAGGTTTGATTCATCATCATTTCCGTTGCCTTCATCAAGCTGGAGCTTTCAACCAGAGCATATACGAGTTTCTAGGTAAATTCTCTGACTTCCGTTGTCCCAAAAAGTCATGATTACTCAATTCAATTAAATTGTCTCGTCTACCTATCTTCACACATTTACGTAGTCTCGCATAACTTCTTTGAATTTTCTTTAATTCCAACTTTGATCGACTTCATTATCATATTGCCAGTTCAGGTTTTTGCATAGCGGATCGGTATGAAATTATCCAAACCGCTTATACATTTGATCTACTCACTTCCATCTGCTTTTGTTATTTTCCTAATAGATCAAGTTGAACTCCTCCGATCCACTTCGCTTTTTCACCCTGCAAGTCTCAAATCGCCTCTTCTTTTGTTACGCGAATAGGGTTGGACTGGGCCATCCTTTCACTAGATTACGAAGAGCCTATTACTTCTCTATATAAGTCGAATAAAACTCTATACTCCCATCTTCATTTTATTCTTCCTTCCAAATGATTTCCCCCATTAAAACTCCGAAAACTCGTTCAATCATCAATTCTAATTCGTAGGTTGGTTAAAATTTCTTTTTTTTCTCGTTCTTTCTCCTTCGATTTCCATTAAGAAAGATCCAATTTTCATGTCGATTTGTGTTATTTTGCTCGCATCGAAGCTATCGTTGGCCTCATGGCTTCTCTGGCCTACCACCGCTGTTGGTGGCGGCATCATCACCTCTAAGTGGCGACATTGATGATTTATTGCCTGACATTGAAAACATTAGTGCATGGATTTGCCTTTGATCTCGATGAAAATAGAACGATGGGGATAAAATTTTCGGTGGAGTGGAAGAGGAGAGGGGATGATGGGTTAAGAATAGTAGGAATTGGTGGATCGGACAGGGTGACGTTAAGGCGAGGTTGGATATGTTTAAGTGGATGGAGTGGAGTGTACCCAGGCGGATCGGGTCGGGATGAGTTCTTCAAATACACTCTGTTATTCCAGTATCACTCCGATCCGACCTAGCATACCTGTCCAAAAATCTATGATCCGGCATGATTGCCCAAGAATCTCCGATCATATCCGATGCATTCAATGTAGAACATATGCATAACTTAACACTATCAGACTCAATTGAAACTAATACTTTGACGATTGCGAACTCGTGACGTAACCTTGCATATCCATATAATTCAATCATACTCGAATACAACTTATAGATTCATGGACAGTTAGGATAGAGCTTGTTAAGCTGGACATTTTGGACTTAACAAATGTATAACTTCTTGGTTGCTTAATGCATACTGATTAACTGCTTGCTTTCCTACTCATTTTATGTCTTCTAATTTCAGCATTGCACATACTGGCACACACTAGTGCACAAACAGGGGGCATGGGCAACCATACTCTAATCTTTGCTATCTCTTGGGTAGTACAGCGATTATGTTTGGAATGTGCTCAACAAGATTGTTAAAGAAAACTACAGTTCTTAGGTCATCAGATAATCCCAATCTCGAGGCTATCTCATCATCTTCAGATCCGGAATGGGACAGTGTTGGCTCAGACTTTAAGGTAGAAATTCATCAGAGCGCAGAATCATCTGAATGCGAAGTTTCCATGGATGAAGGAGAGTATGGGGGAGTAGGAGACAAGCGTGCTCATAATGAATTTGGAAGTGCAACTATCTTAGAGACCCCCAACGATTCCGTTCGTTCAATAATCGATGAACCCAGACTTAGGTGAATATGCTTAAAACACGGAATCCCGTGGAAAGAAGTTCGGGTGGCAACTAAAATAGACAGACCCCATGATCCACCTGAGGTATGCATGGCAATGAGCCAATTAATGTGCTTTGTAGGGGTCATTCCTCCATCAAACTGGATGCGCTAAACGATGGCTTCAGTCGAGTAAGCTTCAAATCTTGGCCTTTCATTCTAACAACCGCAATAAATGTGCCAACGTATGTTATTCTTTTGCAGTTACCAATCTGAGGAAGGAAGAGAACCAAGTATAGTTCGATCGCTTGAACCTTTTGCTAAATGGCAATGCAGATTTCTTAAAAGTAAAGAAATATTTGGTGGGCGAGTATCTTCATCGTCATCGTTAGCTTGCCATGACTCAGAGTATAGGCCATGAGGGCGGAACTTATATATGTGACCCCAGCTCAAGTTCCTCCTGCATCCGCAGAAACTAGCAATATACCCCCAGTCGAGGGGCAAGTTATAGCTTCAATTGAGAAAGGAGAGAGCTCTAGAGCTCAAGAACCTTCGGGTCTCAAGGGAATACCATAGTCATGAGATAAAGAAGCAACTCCCACACAAAATCCAGACACTATTTTAAGAAGTCCGTCTATGATGCATATCCAAGACGATGACCTTTTAACTAGGCCACTTGTTGGAGAATCCCAAGACGTTGACCCGAAAGACATTTCCACCTCAGAGATGCAAACTTCTATGAATACTCCATCTTCGACTAGATCTCCAGTAGGTGGGCCTTAGCCAGATGCCTCCATATTCAGGGACTTGGCTAAGATCCCTTTACCTGATAAGATCTACACTACCAAGGACATCGGCTTGGGATCTTTTTTTCTTGCTATGGAGAAGAAGCTACTCCCGCAAAAGACGAGAAAACTAGTCAGACAAGCCTAACTCCGGGGTCTGGTCCATTGGGGGGATCACTTAGGATATGCACTACACTTACACTGCACGTCACAACAATTGTGTACTATATTAATCCCAATTTCTAATGACTGCCTATGCAATTTTGCAGAAGAGATGCCACGTCGCCGATATTCCCTTAAGGATGTATGTGCAAGCATGCCTAGGTTTGATTTTGATACAGAGTATGATCGAGGGGACAGTCGTGGGAGGGACAACAGGAACATCATGATATGCACCACCCTTATTCTTTACGCACTCATTCCCCCCGCAAGTCAAATACTGATAAGCATAAGAGCCGTCAAGATCGTCGTGAAGGGGATACGCCACCATCTAAAGCTCCAACTCTTCCGAAAGGGTCATACCCTCAGGAAAAAATGCCACCGAAGCGCTCTGACTGACAAAATAAAACTAAGGATTTGGGCGAAGAGTAAGAAAAAGGCAAAACGGCCGTCATGCCCGCCAGGTCGCGAAACATCAAAATCACAACAACAAAGCCTATGGTACTTGACTCCGAGAATGAGGCTAAGATGGAGATTCTAAAGAAATAATTTCCAGATCATCATTTCGAGAACATGCCTTTCGTCCCAGCCCATGAGCCGGTACCTTCAGATTGGGCAGATGATGTCAAATCTAAGATCGAGTTTGTAGACAAACAATACAAGGAAATACGCAAGTATTCTCGAAATCTTTCCAAAATTGTCCGAGACTTGCTAGCCAATGTAAGTCATGTGAAGGAGATGGCTAAATATGACGAGAAGGCCATAAAAAATACAGAGAAAGAGCTTGAGGATGCACAAGCCCAACTTGCCTTAGCACAGTGTGACATTGGAAACTACAAGGAGCAATATGAAGAACTGCAAAAATGCTACTATACCAAGCTCGATTCCTATAGCCAGGAGCGTGTGCTTTGAAAAAGGAGATTGAGGATGCTAAGTCGGGAAGCATCGAGGCAAAGATGTCTTGTACCCTCCTTGAACAGGAGAAGGCGGAATTAGAAAAGAAGAATGCCATTCTAGAAGCCAGGTTAGCAAAAGTCGAGGCAAGGGCGGTCTTAGCTGAGGGGAATACTGATATCGCCATCCAATCTGCTGTCGATGATAACGCACATCTTACTGAATCCTAAAAGGAGTTGGAGGGCTATAACAAACATATGATTGAATTCTTTTCTTAGGTGCTTCGGACTCGCGACATCTCTTGGATCAAATACTATTCGATAATTTTGGTCAATGTGTGGGATCAGATTGTTGATGATGAAAAGTGACGGCTAAGGGTGGATACAATTGATGAGGAGAAGCTAATGGAGACATACTTAAGGGTTGATGAGCCGGAACGCCTAACTGAATGGCTTAAGCTAATTCAAGCGACTATGGAGGAAGAGAGGCGCCGAGCTAAGGGTAAGGAAACCGTCGAACGTGATTCCGGTTCATCTTATGCTACTCCTGGGGCTACTGAAGCAAAGGGGTATGATCCCGAACATCCAGGAATCTCTAAGGCAGCTCTCTTATCTCTGATTGTTGAATCGGCCCCTAACACTTCTGCTACTACTACCGACAAGTCATATGAGGTATTTACACCTTCTCGCCTCAATTTGTTAAAGCTATTGTAGCATATCATCGCATTGTAGAGCAAACGATTGAAAACCCATGTTCTCTTCAGACCTAATAGCTATTGCTTCTCGTTCTTTAAGTGCTAAGCCTGTCGAGGAGACCGAAGAGAAGTAAGAAGAGGTTGCTGACAAAGCCATCGTGTCGTCCAGTGCTGAAGTTCCCAAGGACAGGGATGTGATATATGCTTTAAAAGACATCGATGGTGATGGAAGTGGGGGAGATGATGATGTTGTAATGACCGGGCACTCGGGCGAGACTGAGAATATGACTTTGGTGGAAAGAGAGGCAAAGAATGATGAGATTTTGAAAGTCAAGGTTGAGGAAAAATATGAAGAACCACTCAACATTGATCCCATCCAGACGATTGCTCTCGGGTCTAAATTGATTCTCAAGCTTTCTACTCGATCCATCACGGGGGAGCTAGCTCAGATATCCTTTGCCGATCCAACTGCAACTCCCTCAGTCAAGAAAAAGAAGGAATGTATCCTCACTGATGCTGAGCGAGAACAAAAGGAGAAACTTAAAGCTGCCAAAAAGTCCAAGTCTTCCCCAAAGCCTGAGTGAAATGCAGTCAAGTCTTTTCATTTTTGTTTTCCACTGGCCTCCTGTTGTTGTAGCGAGTGCGACCCTCGCGCTTCTACTTAGTTCCTTTGAACGAACATACACTTTTGTGAATAAGGTAGCTTTCCTGCAAGTTTATTATTTATCTCTACCAAATATAACTGTACACTTAACATTATCATGCTTATAGTAAATAACAAATTGTATCACATATCAAACCAGAATTCGTACTCACGATTCCTACAAACTAAATCAAGTAATAAATATGTGTGATATGTGTATGCCCGTATCAATCACGAATAAAGTGCCTGGCCAGGGCTTGTTCGTTTTGGAGTTTTGATGACAACAACCTTATTTCAATATTAATTGATTATAAAATATATATTAACATCTATATCTAGAATTTATATATACATAGATGCAGGTTTTATATACAGGAATTAATACTGAAGACTGTACAGTTTTAGAGTTTTAGAGACTCAAGAAATTCAGAATTCAGAGAAGATTCAAGACTCACGAGTAATTAAGAAATCAAGAGTTCAAGATAAATATAGTAATAGATTCTAGTTTATATGTAAGACTCTGAATATCACTCCAGGTTCAAATTCAAATTCTTTTTTTTTGAATTCTGATTTTCAAATTTCAAATTCTATTTTAAGAATTCAAATTCTAATTTAATTAAGTTTTTCTATCTTTGATTTGAAACTTGAGTTTCAAAGTTTATAAGTTTATACATAGTTATATAATTTATACACTTTTATAGTTTTAAACATTATAATTTTATAAATATGTTTATATAATTTATATTTAAGATTTCATATGATTTTCTACTTTATAATACTTATTTATATCAATATATTTTAATTTAAGAATTATATATATATCAAAACACTTGAAAATATTCAAAATTCAAATTTTTAAAAGACATACGTCGACATACATATATACATATGTCGACATACAACTGTCATATTTTCAGTTCTGAAAGGAAGTGTCTTTTCACCATTTATAATGTTCCAGAAGCGTTGTAACCTTTCAAATATTATAAATAGGGGCTGATTTCAAATTTTTTAACCATTCTTCATCTTCATTCCTTTTCATTCCTCCATTATTATTTCATATTTTTATAATTTCTACACTTCTACTCTGTTGATTTCTATTCTAATTCCATAAAACTTCTTCTCTTCTCACTCTCTACTCATTACTCTCTGAATCAAAGTGATATTGAAGAGTTATAGGGCTGTTGTAATCATTTGGGATTGTTTTTGGATAGTTTGAAAACGGCGTGTTCCTTGTGGCTATGAAATCAAGGAAGGAAACGATGTTGAATTTGTAGCTAGGAAATCACAGGTGGTGGAAACGGTGTTAACCTTGTAGCCATGAAGTTAAGGGGATTGTAATTGGATATTGATTGTAATAAAACTCTGTGCAATCCAGCATCGCGTGGGACTGGACGTAGAAGCAATCCAAACCAGTATAAAATCCGGTGTGTTCTTTCCTTTTCTGCTTTTTACTTTTGTTTATTTCTGCGTTTTTGTTTGATTCTGTGTCTGTGATTATCTCTGTGGTGTGTGATTCATATAGTAGATCTATTAGTTTTAAATTTTCTTGAATTCTTTGAAAACACTATTCACCCCCCTCTAGTGTTAGTTTTGCCTTAACGATCCATTCTAAATTCCCTAACAATTGGTATTAGAGCAAGGTTTTTCAAAAAGTTCATAATCTGATTTTTGAAAATATTAAATGATAAATTTTGAAACGATTGTTAACACTAGTGTCAATTTATGCATTGTATCAATGTTGAAAGAGTCTGCATATAATCATGTTGAAAATTCAAGTGATATACTGAAATGTTGTCCAATACAGGAAAATATGTGTTATATGGCTATTGGAAATTCAAAAGTTGAAAAGATGGGTAAAGTGGCTGTTAAAAATTCAAATTCCGAAATGGTGTGTTACATGGCTGTTGAGAATTCAAACTCTGGTGAACAAATGGTGGAAATCAAAATGGATAAATGGATACTGGATAGTGGTTATTCAACACGTATGACGAGAAATCCAGAAATACCTAATAATCTGGTATATGATGATGGTGGAATGGTCAACTTTGGTAATAACTCTAAAGGATATATTGTTGGCTTCGGCAGTGTCGGTAATTCTGAAACTCCTACTAATTCTGATGTTTTATTAGTTAGAAATTCAAAATACAACCAACTAGGTATAAGTCAACTTTGCGAAAATGGTTAAAAGGATAAATGTTTTATAGAAGATAAGAATTCAAAAGTAATATTTGAAGGAGATATAAAGAAAAATATCTATATATTGAATATGGAAATCTCCAACGATAATCTATATCTTATGGCCAACACAAGTGGCCCTTGGATCCGGCATAAGAGATTCGGTCTTATAAATTTCAAACATAATTGATCTAGGATTTCAAAATTTGATTCAATTAGGGGATTACCCAAAATGAAGTTTAAAGTTAATAATTTATGCGACGCTTATCAGTTCGGGAAATTAAAAGAAGTTCACTTAAATCAAAAGAGGAAATTACAACCTCAAAACCATTAGAGTTAATCCATATGATTTATGTGATCCATCTCAAACCCAATCAATAAATCATAATAAATAAGTTTATGTAATAGTCGACGATTTTTCTAGATTTACTTGGACTTTGTTTCTTAAAAATAAAAGTGATGTTTTGATAAATTTAAAAATTTTGCTAAAAAAATTCAAAACTTATTATCTCAAAAATCAAAACAATACGTAGTGACCATGGCGGAGAATTCGAAAGTTTTTAAAAAAATTGTAATAAAAAGGGAATAACCCATAATTTTTCTTTCCTTAGAACACCACAACAAAATGGAGTAGTTGAACGTAAAAATAGATTGATACAGGAGTATGCGAGAACTATGTTATCTGATAGTAATCTACCAAGAAATTTTTGGTCTATGGCTGTTGCAACAGCTTGTTATATTTTAAATAGAATTTCAATTATACCCTTAACTCATAAAACGAACTTTTATACAAATAGAAACCTAAAGTATCATATTTTAAAATATTTGGAAGAAAATATTTTATACTTAATACTAAAGAAAATTTAGATAAATTTGACTCGAAATCCGATAAAGGAATTTTTATAGGATATTCAGAAAGAAGTAAGGCATATAGAGTTTTTAATTCAAGAACCAATACTATAAAAGAAACCTTAAACGTATCCTTTGACGAAAATTATAAAAATACAACATAACACAATGAAGATGAATGTGAAAATGAAGTTAATGAAACAAATAATGAAGATAGTCAACCAAATAAAATAATTATATTACTAAGAGACCACCCTGTAGAAAATATCCGAAGAGATATTGAATCCATCATTAGGACTCGTAATCAATTAATTAAAATGAGCAATTAAACATTTATTTCAACTATTAAACCTAAGAATCCAAAGGAAGCATCATCTGACGATTCATGGATTCTTGCTATGCAAGAGGAATTGAATCAGTTTACTCGGAATGATGTATGGGAACTTGTTCCTAGACCAGAGGATAAAACTATAATAGGAACTAAATGGGGTTATAATAATAAAATGAATGAACACAGTGAAGTCATTAGAAATTAGGCACGATTAGTAGCACAAGGCTATATTCAAGAAGAAGAAATAGATTACGATGAAACGTTTGCCCACGTTGCTAGATTAGAAGCAATTAGGATATTACTAGCCTTTGCAAACCACAATAATTTCAAATTATATCAAATGGATGTTAAAAGTGCTTTTCTAAACGGATTTGTTAATGAAGACGTATATGTAGAACAACCACCTCTTTTTGAAGATGAAAAATTACCAAATCATGTATATAAGTTAAAGAAAGCATTATATGGATTAGAACAGGCTCTTAGGGCTTGGTATGATAGATTAAGAAATTACTCATTACAATCCAATTTTGAAATAGAAAAACTAGATAACACCTTGTTTATTAAAAGAAATAATAAGGATACACAATTAGTACAAATATATGTTGACGATATAATTTTCAGATCGATAAATAATAAGATGAACAAAGAATTTTCAGATATTATGACCTAAGAATTTGAAATGAGTCATATGAGAGAACTAACATTCTTCTTAGGCTTACAAATTCGTCAAATAAAGAATGGTATCTAACGACCCGGAAAATCCGAACCAATTTAAAATTTTTATTTTAAATTATTTGGTGGAAAAATGTGGCAGAAATTAAAAATTCCCTTTTTAAATAATATTGAAGCCAGTGAAAATAGTCAATTTTCAAACGATCTCTGTTTTCGACGAAACCACTTTCATCGGAACTGGAATGTCATATTATTGCTAGGTTTCAATTTTTATAATTTTTCGACTTAATATGTGAGCGTGGCAAAGGAAAATGTGTTTGGTCGATTACAGTCAAATTTAATCGACTGAAAAATAGCCATTTTTTAAACAGTGTCAGAATTCGATGAAATTAATTTTGTTAGGACCGTATCATCATAACGAAGCCAGAAATATTTTTTTCTGGATTTTACTGAGTCCGTATGTGGCCTCGGTGAATTTATTTGTGTGACATAATTAATTTAATAAATAAATTAAATTAAATAATACAGGCCACAGACAGCCGTTTGGGCTGACGGGACCTGTCCCATTGAGTCCGGAATATGGGCTATTGGCTAGGGTCACTTTCTGCTGGACTGAATTTGATCCGGTTTGGAAGATATGGTTTTTTTTGTAAAAATACATTTTAATATTATAAAAATAGGAGATTAGAAAACCCTAATTACTATTGTCTTCTTCTTCTGCCGCCTCCCTCTTCTGAATCCATGGCCACAAAGCTCTGAACTTCCTCCACTTCGTTCTCCCTCTCCTTCAAGAATTAAACCCCATACTTTACACCATTTCAAAGCTCTCCTCCTCCTCTACAATTTCATACCACCTGATCGCCTCCTAGTGCCGCAACCACCAAGCACCGACGACCCAAAACCGTCGCGTCTCGTCCGCCGTGGGGCCGAGTTGGACCAACCCCCCCCCCCTGCGTGCGCCTTTCCACCTACTCCGACGTCCCCCCTCCCGATCGGCGAACCCTTCAACCAATTTGAAGCAAATCCCAACCCTAAGTTCGAACCCGATATTGAAAATTGTCGGCCTAATTCTACAGTGAGGAAGAAGGTGAATTATCCTATTAAATTATTATTTAATTAATTTAAATTATTTTTAAAACTTCAATTTATCATATCTAACTCGTTTCAATTCAGAATTCGATTATTTCAGCGGCGTTGTAATCGTGTGACTGAGATCTACGCATCGAAACTGACTGGAGTTGATTCTGAACAATTCGAATTTTGGCCAAAAAAAATCGTCAACGACTGTGAGATTCTGAATTTGAATAATTAAATAATTTATTTTAAATCCTATTTGATCAGTTGAATCATTGTATATTATTCTGATCTATTATGTGGTGATTGTTGTATTGTTGAATCTGATTCGTTGTGATGTCATGTTATAATTTGACTGTTTGGATCTGTAAAATTCTGATGTAGTCATAATAAAGTTCTCGCCTTTGTTTTTATTTTTATTTTTATTTTTGTTCCTTTCTCTTGAAACTGGTCTTTTGATTTGAAATCAAACAAAATAAAGTTTTAATCTTTTGTTTGAAAACAAAATAAAGTTTTAATCTTTTGTTTGAAAAAAAACTAAAGTTTTAATCTTTTGTTTGAAAACAAAATAAAGTTTTAATCTTTTGTTTGAAAATAAAGTTTTAATCTTTTGTTTGAAAACAAAATAAAGTTTTAATCTTTTGTTTGAAACAAAATAAAGTTATAATTTTTTTTTTGAAAACAAAATAAAGTCCTAATCTTTGATTTTGAAAACAAATTAAAATTGGATCTTTTGTTTTTGATTTACGAATAAAACAAAGTTTTAGTTTTTTGTTTTTTATTAACAGAATTTTGTTTTTTTCAAAAACAAATATAAAGGAAAGTTTGATCTTTTGTTTTTGGAAAACAAAATAAAATAAAGTTCAATCTTTTATTTTCCTTTCATTTTGTTTTAAATAATAAATAAAGATTGGATCTTTTATTTTGACATATAAAATAAAAGAAGTTGAATTTATATAATGAATTGATCTTTTATCCTATAAAATGAATAGAGTTCATGTAATTTGTTTTATTTCACAAAATAAAGGCGGGGTCTATTATTTTTGATTCATAGGAATTTTACAACCAATCATATGTTGCCATTTGTTGTAATGCACAAAATTCATCGTATGTTAGTATAGTTGAAATGACACCAAAATTTCATCGTCATGTTTATGTGGTTGAAATGAACAAAACTTTATTGTTATGTCAATATAGTTGAAGTGAATCAAATCTTGACATTAGAAATTATTTTTATTTTAGGAATATTGACGCTAGAAAAGACGTTTACATTGTAAATAAAGTCCACCTTTTTAATTGCATTTTACAATGCAAATATTAGATAGAAAGATGTATTTACTTTTTAATTGAAGGATAAAAGAAAGAATAAAGAAAGACATCTTTATTTTCAATGTATAAAAGAAAGACATCTTTATTTTCAATGTATTTAAAAGAATAAAAAAAATCTTTATTTTCAATGTAATAGAAAAGAATGAAAAGACATTTTATTTTCAATGTATAGAATAGACATTTTTATTTTCAATGTAATAAAAAAGGACATTCTCATTTTCAATGGAATTGGAAAGAATAAAAGAGATTTACATTTTATAGGTAAATAAAAGAATAAGGGACTTTTACATTTTTATTTGTTATACATTTTAAAATATCATTTTTGGTCGCATTAGAATTGGCGAACAAAAATGTCATTTTGTTGAACATTAAAATATATATCGTTAAAATATCATTTTTGATCGCATTAGAATTGGCGAACAAAAATGTCATTTTGCTGAACATTAAAATATATATCGTTAAAATATCATTTTTGGTCGCATTAGAATTGGCGAACAAAAATGTCATTTTGTTGAACATTAAAATATATATCGTTAAAATATCATTTTTGGTCGTATTAGAATTGGCGAACAAAAATGTCATTTTGTTGAACACTAAAATATATATTGTAACACCCCGTATTTTCTGTGAACGTATAGGTAACAAATCAGAGGATAATTAATTTTTAAAATACGAATCAAGGGAAACGGGTTGCGCCATTGCGTTCATCTCGGAATTCTTCTTGAAAACGAGTCCGAGTTTGCAAGAATCGGAGTCCGTATGAGGGAGATAAGACCCTCCGAAGTTTCAGAAATATTCAGAATCGGAAACAGCTCGAAATTCGAATTCAAAATTCGAATTCAAACCCAGAAGCGGGCTGGGTGGGAAATTTCCCGCCCAGGGCCCAAGTCAACTGGGGAGTCGACTGGGCAGTCGACCCCCAGGACCCAGGTCGACTGGCCAGTCGACCCCCCGGACCAGGTCGACTGGGCAGTCGACCTGGGGGTCGACCTCCCTGGTCGAACCTGGTGCGTGTGTGTGCGATTTTGAGGGCTGTGACATGTTTGAACGGAGCTGATGAGTTCTAGGGTTAATCTGAGGGCCTAAGTGAGTTCCTACACCTATAAATACATCCTAAGACCTAGCCTTCTCTACACACAATTCTATTCTGCTTCTACTCTACCTCTGTTCTAATAAAAATGAAAATGGCGTCGCTACCCTGCTGGAATCAAAACTAGAAGCTAACCAACATCAACCTAAGCAACTCAATTCAAATTAGAGATTAAAGCTTCTGCAACGATTCTACAACAATTAAAGTTCTTTCTTTAATCCAACCAAGGCAAGTGCAGTTATTTTCTGATATAAATGTTAATTCTGATTGTGACATGAATTGTAAATCTGAATCTGAGGTTATATCTGTTCTGTTCTGTTTAGATCTTATTTTGTATCTCTTTCCTCTTTCTGTTTTATAGCCAGGCTACCACGAGCCTGAGCCAATCTCATAAGAGATTAACGTACGCTAAAATGTTTGGGACAGTAAAATGAATGATGCATAAATTGGGCATGACCAATAGGTGACTAATTTGAGGAAAGAACATGGACTGTAGCTAGAACGTAAATCTGAGACATATGACCGGACATGTTATATTTATAACATAAAGGGGATTGAACATATGATTTGAGGACACGACATAGAAAGGCATATAATTGGACATAAATATAGACTGTATTGAACATATTACTTGAGATAAAGAGAATATGGCTTAGGTATAAAGATTTACATTAAAGTAGGATATCTATCAAATGTGAATAACACCTAAGTAGGAGATTTTTGAACATACGACATGCATTGAAATCGATGGCTACATTTGGTATAATTTATATGTGAATCTTTTGTACTAGGCAAGTTGAATTAAATTGGGACATGTAAATTATGACCATAATCTGTGACAAGTAAATTCAATGCAAACGTGGGGTATATGATCATAGTGTGAATCATGACAACTATTTAGGCATGCAAACTTAGGCCAAATTTATAATTAGGCAAGATATGTTTGTGAAACTTTAAGGAATGATTAAATCTGTTATATTTGCCTAATTTGCTAGTTCTGCTATATTTTCCTAATCTGCTAGTTCTGTTATATTGCCTAATCTGCTAGTTCTGTTATATTGCTTAATCTGCTACTTCTGCTCTACTGCCTAGTCTGCTAGATCTGTTCATCTGCTAAATCTGTCATCTGCTAAGTCTGTTGAAAATGCCAAATCTGCTAAACTAAATCTGTTGAGATGCCTAAACTGCTAAATATGTTGAGATGCCTAAACTACTAAATCTGTTGAGATGCCTAATCTGTTATCTGCTATATCTGCTAGTTTGCTTAATCCGCTAAATCCGTTAAGTTGCCTAATCTGCAAAATCTATTATCTGCTATATCTGTTGAGTTGATATAATTAGTCTGTTATTGACATAATCTTAATTGGCTATAGTTATAAATAATTTACATGTATATTAGGCGTGGGCATAAATGGTAAATTATTAATTAATTGGTCGCAAAGATGAACATGGCTAACTCGAGGTTAGAATGAGTTTGCGGCGTAATCCTGCCCGGAACCGCCCGACACATCCAGTGGCCGCAAACAATAGGTTCTAATGTGAGAAGTTAGTCATAATATGCTTAGACACGAGGTTAGGTCTGGCTTGTGGCAGAAGTCTGCCCGGAACCGCCCGGCCCATCCAGCGGCCACAAGCTAGCGACCTAATGTGAGAGGTCTGTGCATTAATAATTAATTAATGCAAATCTGAGATAAATATGATGTCTAAAACGTGTTGGGCGGATAGGATAAAACCCACTAAACTGATGAATTTAATTAATCTGTTCCGTGAATCTGTAGGCCCAATTACAAAGATAGACAAATCTGTAAGTCTGTTAATCTGTAACTGGTTAATCGGTAAGTCTGTTAAATCTGTATATCTGATCCGTTAGTCTGAAAACTTATCTGTGAACTAGTTGATCTGAATTCTGTATGTCTGAAACTTGTAAACAAGTTAATCTGAAATCTGTTAGTCTGGGGACACATGGTTAGGAGGGGAATTACTTGTGTCATCTGTTGTTTGAGACCCATATTAGTCAGTAACTCTTTCTGGTATCAAAACTTTGACCCAACAGTAGGTAGGGTCAGGGCATGCTTACTGAACTAATTATAAGCGGTTCATTCTGAAAATGGCGAGGGGTGTTGATGGTGCGTTCCAACCGGGTCATGTGCGTGCATGGATCCCGGTCTGCCTCTGAGGATGTAAGACGCTGTGACATCTGTAAATAGGTCTGTGCCAATTGGTTGTCACTTTAGGGAGTGATACACCCTACTGTGGGGCCGACACAGGGTATTTATGTATTAGGGAGCCGATCGCTTGGGGTAGGGATTTAGGGTACTCTTAGTTCTGTCTGTTTCTGTTGGTACCGTCTGTTTCTATTGGGTGGAAACACCTGTCTGTTTCTGCGTGGTACCGTCTGTTCGGGTGGTAAAGGCCCAATTACTAGTGTACACCTAATTCTACATTCTGTTTCCGTAGGGATTAATCTGTTTCTGTTTCTGTTCGGGTGGTAAAGGCCCATTATCCGCATTCTGCTTCTGTCTGTTTCTGATCGGGTGGTAAAGACCCATTATTAGCGTTATGTTTCTGTGGAAATTATTCTGTACCCGTTTCTGTTTCAGTTTAGACATTAGGGTGACACCTAATTCTGTTAAAATAGTATTAGTCCAGAGAATTGTAAAGAAATAGCTTATGTCATTCTGTTCTTCTGTTATATCCGCTACACCTATTACAGTTATCTCTCATCCAGTTTTATGTTCATGTCATGTTATTATTATCTGTTCATAACTAAAAATCACTGGACTTGCCAGACTTTTTGTCTGACCCTTTTTGTTTCGCCTCCTTTCTTCCGTTTCCCCCCAGGTTTTGTAGAAGGGAATACTCTAGCTTGATCCAGATTTCTTCTGCTTGAAGTGTTTAAAGTATGGCTTGTCTTCTTCTGTGGGGATTATGATTTTAAACTATGCATTCTGAAGGCTTTTGTACAAGACTGATATTTTGTACTTGAATTCTGATATTGTGATTTGAAAGGATGTAACAAAGCTTATTTCGGTTTCTGTTGTAATAAAGTTATAAAATTTTCAACTACTGTTTTATCTGTCTTGTAAGTTTCTGTTCTGTTTACTAAAATGCTCCACCAAAGTTAAGGCATTCCCTTTGTGAGTGACCTTAACGGAGGTGGGGTGTTACATATATCGTTAAAATATCATTTTTGGTCGCATTAGAATTGGCGAACAAAAATGTCATTTTGTTGAACATTAAAATATATATCGTTAAAATATCATTTTTGGTCGCATTAGAATTGGCGAACAAAAATGTCATTTTGTTGAACATTAAAATATATATATCGTTAAAATATCATTTTTGGTCGCATTAGAACTGGTAAACAAAATGTCATTTTGTATTTGATTTAAAGTGATACATAGTTGAAATCCTCATTTTTAATAAAGGAAATCGCCCAAATGGTTCCTATATTATATATATAAATATAAAATTAAACGAAACGAGCGCTGCAGTTCGCGTATCGACAATCGTAACTTCAAACGAATATATAGAAAGATCCGACCGTTGGATTTTCCCAAAACTAGAACCGTTAGGACCGCTTTGGGAAGTGCTTTCCAACAATATGAATTTCATCAAAATCCGATGGTTAGATTTTAAGATATGTGTAAATCAAATTTCGGTAAAAACAGCGCCAGCGCCGCCCATTGACCCGAAACGTCATTTATATATTTCGAGCTATTTTTAATAAATAAAAATAATGACAAATAGTTATAAATATATATGAAATGTTTTAAACTATAATTATGCGACAATTATTTGAAAAGGCTGAGTTTAACTCATTTCAAATAATTGAACGACGATTAAATCAAAGATGTAACAAGACGGTGTAGAAGACCGGCGACCTTCACATCGAATGGGCAATGACTTCTGATTCCTTGGACTGACTTGCTCCCAGGACTGGGTTTAAGCAGTAATTGTCCGGACGTGTGTGTTGATCGTGCGGATTAGCGAGCACCTTCTTAGTGTCTCCGGTTTCGTTCAGACCCAGAACGGACTTGTAAATGGATGCGTGTCTGACGTTGGAATTCGCTACATGTAATAAAATCGATTTCTATTAATATATGTCTATTTGGTGGTGGAGAATTTATTCTCTACTTAACACCCGGATACGTAGTAGTAGTTATCGATAGCATGGCATTGAATTGTCAACGTGGCACGCCAAGATACAATGATCAAGGCTTTGTTGAAAAGCAGGCCTTGTGGCTGATGATCAAAGCATAGCCTGTTTAGGCATAGCTTTGTGTATTACGTGACTTCGTGAGCCTCACACCCCGGTATGAGTCAAAAACATGATATGGACCGTAGGGAGTGCATACGTTTCTTTCTAGCTAGAGTGATGTTTGGGTTTTAACACGGCCCGACATTTTACTATGTGGATTTTGGATTGAGGTACCTCGTTTTTATAGGCCGGAAGTGGTCACATTATAGGTCCAAAGGGGTCGGGAAACGTATGTTCAGGAATTGCCAATCCACTACCGTTAGGTGGGGACCGGCCCTACCGTTCCAAGGGTTCACTGCGGGGGATCCCGAGGCATTTGCTAGAGTGTCTCGAATCGGAAGAGGACGATCCCTAGCCTCGAATTCATGACAGAAAACCAATTCCCAATACGACAACATTTCGGTTTTGATTCTAAACTTATATACGGCGACATAGTATATGGTACCTATGCCGCCTAGGATTGATATATTTATATTGAAGTATTTTAATACTACCTTGACACTAATGATAATATTAAAATATTATTTTTCACGTATTAAGCATGTTTGATCATCATAAGGGAAAACTCTATCCTCCGGTGTGCGTTGCATTGTGTGATAGGACTTGAGTCTTATGATGGTTTCATTTTTCAAAAGTCATTTCGCTGTTTTATATCAACTTTATAAAATATTGCACTGGCAATCCAATGGAGTAAACATGTTCCGCGTTAGCGGCGTGGTCCTGAGATTCGCCATCTTGATAGTTAATTTAGTTAAGAATTCTCACACCACTCCCATGACTGACTTGTAGTTTGTTTCACTTTTGCAAACTCGGGTGCCCTCTTTCCACACGGGCAGCCAATTGGCAGGTTTCTAGGTGATACTTTTTGGTGGGAGCTAGCTTTGGGGAGGAAGAAGAAGAAGATCCTTTCTCAATCTTTTATTCTGCTTTTGAGAAATTTTCTATCTTTTGCTTTGGATGTATGTAATGGGATTTGAAACTCATTTCTTTGATTTGAGACATGTTTCTCTTTTGGTCAAGACTTCTATTATGCTAAGTGGATCCTGTAAAACTGCATACTCTGATGTTCTGCTGTAATGTTGATGACATTTATTTCCGCTGCGATGGTTTAGGTGTTATGATATTTATCTGAGATCTGTTTTTGTTGTGGATATGTTGTATTCCAAAATGATTATCCTTACTTTCGGTCTACGGAAGTTTGGGGTTATCACAGTTGGTATCAGAGCCAGGTTTACCTTAGCTACGGAATATAACATATTTAGAACAATTCGTCTAGATAGAATCCACATTATTCTAAGACGAGTAGTTCATTAGAGATAGAGCTAGTAATGTCCTAGAGTGAGCACAGCAGAATAGCACATATTTACCAGTCATTACATCATCATCTTTTCATCTCGTCCTTATCTTATCTTTTTTTGAAAATTCTCATTTTTGTTGGTCTGTCTCTTTCCTTGATGGTACAGACTGATTTAAATGGATACTAGATCCAGAACAGCCCGAGGCGGAGCCCGTGGTGGAGCTCGAGGCGGGGCTAGAGGAGGAGCCCGAGTAGGAGCTGGAGGGCAAGCTAGAGACGAGACACCCATCACTCAAGACCAGCATAATTCAGAGGTCGTAGTTGAACCACCTCCACCTCCACAGCCTTTTGATTTGGAGAGAATGTCAAAGAAATTCAGGAACCTTGGAGGTGTGCCTTTTACAGGGTGGGAGTCTACGATCCAAGAAGAGGCATGGCTTAAAGATTGCGAAAAGATCCTAAAAGGCTTGGAACTGGAAGATCAGCGAAAGCGTTATCTAGCGGTTTGGCAACTAAAGGAGGAGGCAGGGCATTGGTGGGATACAATTAAAATCTGCAACGATGTGGCCAATATGTCTTGGGCCAGATTCAAGGAGCTTTTCAATGAGAAATATATACCCCCACAAGCTAGAGAGCGTCTGCGCGAGCAGTTCGTTAACCTGCAGCAAAGCAGTATGACCGTTTCTGAGTATGTGAGGAAGTTTGATGAACTTTCACGATATGCCCCAAGTTTGATTCAAGACCCAGTAGAGAAGAACAAGAGATTTATCAAGGGGTTGTCCAAGAAATATTTGAATCGAGTCACTGCCCATATCAAGCTTCCTTTCAATGAAGTAGTGGAAATGGCGTGCCGCTATGAAGAGAATGATGAGTCTGGACTGCAGGATAGGGGAAAAGGTCAAAGCAACAACCCGAAGGAACAGGCTAACAAGAAACAAGAGGCAAGCAATTCTTCTGCAGCTAAGACACAAGGGAAGAAGAGGGATAGGAGCAAGGTGACCTGCTATAACTGCGGCAAGATTGGGCATTTCGATTACGAGTGTAGAGCGCCAAAAAGGGTCAGGAGAGATGATTCAGGCCCTAGTCAGAACCGTGGTCAGAGCTCCCAAAACCGTGGTCAAAATCCTCATAATCATGGCTAGAGTTCGCAGGACAAAAGTGAATGCTACAATTGCCATCAAAAGGGGCACATTAAGGCGCATTGTCCACTGCTAAGGAATGCTCAGGTGGCACATGTTTATGAGGGAGCAAATACACCAGCTTCGACTGAGGGGCCTAATAAACCCGATGTCTTGGGAGGTACGCTTAATATTAAGAATATCCCTATTACTGTCTTATTTGATACTGGTGCTACACGAAGCTTTATTTCTAATGATGCGATTAAAAAGCTGAAACTGAAACCTAGGAAACTCAAAAAATTTATTAGAGCCAATAGTCCGATAGGATGTTCTCTTATTCTTGATCAGTATTGTCGAGTACCTATTTCTTATTCTCGTTGCAAATTTCCCTTTGACTTGATCGTTATGAGTTTCTCCGACTATGATGTCATTCTTGGGATAGATTGGCTGACAAAATATGAGGCCGAAGTCAATTGTGCTGAAAGAATTGTCAAAGTTAAAACTAATCTCGGAAATGTATGTATACCCTGCCATGGCACAGCCACCGACAGGAAAACTTTCTGGTCTTCTCTAGAAGTTACCCCTACTTCTATTGAGGATATCCCTGTCGTCAAAGATTATGCTGATGTTTTCAAAGAAGTTGAGGGCCTACCTCCACATAGAGAAATCAGCTTCCGAATTGATTTGGCTCTGAATGCAAGGCCTGTTGTACATCCCATTCGGAGAATGTCGCCAAAAGAAAGAGAGGAGCTGAAAAATCAAACCAAGCAGCTTTTGTGGAAGGGTCTGATCAGGCCCAGCTTCTCGGAATGGGGAGCAGCAGTGGTGTTCGTCCCAAAATCAAACGGTACTCTCAGGCTATGTGTAGACTACCATGATCTCAACAAGCAAACTCTTAAGAACAAATATCCACTGCCTCGTATTGATGACTTGCTTGACCGACTACATGGGGCACGAGTATTCTATAGGATGGACCTAGCTACAGGCTTCCATCAACTTCGCATCGCAGAGGAGTGTGTGCCTTTAACTGCTTTCAGAGGCCTTGACATCTTCTATGAATGGCTAGTAATGCCTTTCGGTCTATGTAATGCTCCAGCATATTTTGTTGATTTGATGAATAGAGTA
This sequence comes from Allium sativum, assembly GCA_030737875.1. Classification (NCBI taxonomy): domain Eukaryota; kingdom Viridiplantae; phylum Streptophyta; class Magnoliopsida; order Asparagales; family Amaryllidaceae; genus Allium; species Allium sativum. The sequence continues at coordinate 197,535,031 of CM060919.1, read as the reverse complement.
TTCAGAGATGTTTTAAATAAATTTGTGCTCGTGTTCATCGATGACATCCTAATCTTTTCTAAATCCGCTGCTGAGCACGAACAACATCTGAGGGAAGTCTTAGAGATTTTGCGAAGAAATGTGCTGAAAGCAAAATTTTCTAAATGCATATTCTGGCAAGAGGAGGTGAAATTCCTCGGCCACGTTGTATCAAAGGAAGGCATCTCAGTAGATCCAGGAAAGATCTCAGCCATTCAAGAATGCAAGCAGCCTAGAACTCCCACGGAGGTCAGAAGTTTCTTGGGACTGGCCGGCTATTATCGGAAATTTGTCAAAGACTTTTCGAAGGTAGCTTGTCCATTGACCAACCTGACCAAGAAGCATACGAAATTCAAGTGGACACCCGAATGCGAGGCAGCTTTCCAAGAGTTAAAGAAGAGGTTGACCAATGCTCCTGTGTTGACCATCATAGATGGCAATCAGGATTTGAAAGTCTGGACCGACGCCTCTAAGCAAGGTTGTCTCTTTATAAATTTACATGTCTGAGATCACATTTTCCTTTAATGACAAATCTCATTTTAACATGTTATCCCTTATTTATTTAAGGTATTGGTGCGGTGCTGATGCAAAGAGGCAGGGTAGTCGCATATGCTAGCCGCCAACTGAAACCGCATGAGAAGAATTATGTCACGCATGACCTTGAACTAATGGCCATTGTGTTTGCTCTTAAAATATGGAGGCATTACCTTTTGGGTGAAAAGTTTGAAATTTACACCGACCACAAATCTTTGAAGCACCTTTTTACCCAAAAAGATTTGAATATGAGGCAGCAGTGCTGGGTCGAATTTCTTGCATCATATGACCTGGATATCCTATATACTCCGGGAAAAGCAAACATTGTAGCCGATGCACTCAGTAGAAAGAATGCAGAATGCAACAATCTCATTATCGCCAGTCTCATTGTCACTCCTTCTTTGATTGATAAAGTCTCTACTCTTCAGAAGGATGATAAATTTATTCAGAGGATTATTAAAAGGATTCAGGATGGCGAAACCACAAGTTTCCAGATTGATGACAAAGGGGTTCTGAGGCTATTGGGCCGAATCTGTGTTCCATACGATTCTAAGCTCAGAAGAGAGGTTATGGATGAATGTCATAAATCTAAGCTTAGTGTTCACCCTAGTGTGAGAAAGATGTATCACGACCTCAAGCATACATTTTGGTGGAGGTCGATGAAGAGAGACATTTCCATTTATGTTGTTAGATGTCCTACTTGCGAACAAGTTAAAAGCGATCAGCAGAAACTGCAGGTTTGTTGCAACCGCTAGGAGTTCCTGGTTGGAAGTGGAAGGAAATTTCTATGGACTTTATAGATGGCTCGCCTCGAAGCCGAAAAGGCAACGATAGCATATGGGTGATTGTCGACCGCTTAACAAAATCTGCCCATTTTATCCATGTTCGGTCCAATAGAACAGCTCGAAGTTTAGCACAGCTCTATCTTAAAGAGATAGTCAGACTACATGGGGTTCCCAAAGGCATTGTCAGTGATCGGGATCCATTGTTTACCAGTAAATTCTGGGAAGCTTTTCAAGAGGAACTTGGGACCAAGTTAAATCTGAGCTCTGCCTATCACCCTCAGACAGATGGCCAAACTGAGAGGGTGAATCGTGTTTTGGGAGACTTATTGCGTGCTTGCATTCTCGACTATGGCGGTTCATGGGAGGACCACTTGCACTTGGTGGAATTCTCCTATAATAATAGCTACCAAGCAAGCTTGGGGATGTCACCATTTGAATTGCTTTATGGCAGGCCGTGCAGATCTCCGGCATGTTGGGTAGAGTCAGGCAATCGATTAGTCTTGGGCCCCGACATGGTTCGAGAAGCATCAGATAAGGTTGACTTGATTAAGAAGCGCTTGTTGACTGCTCAGAGCCGACAAAAGAGCTATGCAGATCAGCGAAGAAGGAATCTTGAATTCTCTGTGGGTGATCGAGTATACTTGAAGGTTTCTCCTCTGAGAGGCGTGATTCGTTTTGGGAAGATGGGGAAGTTGGCACCGAGATTCATTGGTCCATTCCGTATTCTCGAAAGGATTGGTACTCTCGCTTATAGAGTGCAGCTGCCCGACTGGTTGCCAGGGGTGCATGATGTATTTCATGTGTCTCAACTCCGCAAGCATGTGCACGATCTAGATCTGATAGAGGATAAACTAAACCAACAGGTCCTAGATATTGCTCCAAATCTGACGGTGAGAAAGGACCCAGTTAAGATCATTGGCACAGAAACCAAAATCTTGAGGAACAAGAAGATCAACCTAGTCAAGGTTCAGTGGAGTGGGGATCCTAGAGACTGTACTTGGGAGACTGAGGATAGCATCAAAAAGGCTTACCCCAAGTGTAGAGTGGATATCTCCGAGTAACTCTTGTACTAAGGTACGTTTATATCAATTTACATTTTCCACATTGGTTCCTACTTTACTTTGTTTCCTTTTCGAGGACGAAAATTCTTAAGTGGGGGAGATTGTAATGACCCGGAAAATCCGAACCAATTTAAAATTTTTATTTTAAATTATTTGGTGGAAAAATGTGGCAGAAATTAAAAATTCCCTTTTTAAATAATATTGAAGCCAGTGAAAATAGTCAATTTTCAAACGATCTCTGTTTTCGACGAAACCACTTTCATCGGAACCGGAATGTCATATTATTGCTAGGTTTCAATTTTTAGAATTTTTCGACTTAATATGTGAGCGTGGCAAAGGAAAATGTGTTTGGTCGATTACAGTCAAATTTAATCGACTGGAAAATAGCCATTTTTCAAACAGTGTCAGAATTCGACGAAATTAATTTTGTTAGGACCGTATAATCATAACGAAGCCAGAAATATATTTTTTTGGATTTTTCTGAGTTCGTATGTGGCCTCGGTGAATTTATTTGTGCGACAGAATTAATTTAATAAAGAAATTAAATATTAAATTAAATAATACAGGCTACAGACAGCCGTTTGGGCTGACGGGACCTGTCCCATTGAGTCCGGAATATGGGCTATTGGCTAGGGTCACTTTCTGCTGGACTGAATTTGATCCGGTTTTGGAAGATATGGTTTTTTTTTGTAAAAATACATTTTAATATTATAAAAATAGGAGATTAGAAAACCCTAATTACTATTGTCTTCTTCTTCTGCCGCCGCCCTCTTCTGAATCCATGGCCACAAAGCTCTGAACTTCCTCCACTTCGTTCTCCCTCTCCTTCAAGAATTAAACCCCATACTTCACACCATTTCAAAGCTCTCCTCCTCCTCTATAATTCCATACCACCTGATCGCCTCCTAGTGCCGCAACCACCAAGCACCGACGACCCAAAACCGCCGCGTCTCATCCGCCGTGGGCCCCCCTAGCCGCCGCCGAGTTGGACCAACCCCCCTCCCCCCCCCCCCCCCGCGTGCGCCTTTCCACCTACTCCGACGTCCCCCCTCCCGATCGGCGAACCCTACAACCAATTTGAAGAAAATCCCAACCCTAAGTTCGAACCCGATATTGAAAACTGTCGGCCTAATTCTACAGTGAGGAAGAAGGTGAATTATCCTGTTAAATTATTATTTAATTAATTTAAATTATTTTTAAAACTTCAATTTATCATATCTAACTCGTTTCAATTCGGAATTCGATGATTTCAGCGGCGTTGTAATCGTGTGACTGAGATCTACGCATCGAAACTGACTGGAGTTGATTCTGAACAATTCGAATTTTGGCCAAAAAAAATCGTCAACGACTGTGAGATTCTGAATTTGAATAATTAAATAATTTATTTTAAATCCTATTTGATCAGTTGAATCATTGTATATTATTCTGATCTATTATGTGGTGATTGTTGTATTGTTGAATCTGATTCGTTGTGATGTCATGTTATAATTTGACTGTTTGGATCTGTAAAATTCTGATGTAGTCATAATAAAGTTCTCGCCTTTGTTTTTATTTTTATTTTTGTTCCTTTCTCTTGAAACTGATCTTTTGATTTGAAATCAAACAAAATAAAGTTTTAATCTTTTGTTTGAAAACAAAATAAAGTTTTAATCTTTTGTTTGAAAACAAAATAAAGTTTTAATCTTTTGTTTGAAAATAAAGTTTTAATCTTCTGTTTGAAAACAAAATAAAGTTTTAATCTTTTGTTTGAAAACAAAATAAAGTTTTAATCTTTTGTTTGAAAAAAAATAAAGTTTTAATTTTTTTGTTTTTTTGTTTTGTTTTGAAAACAAATTAAAGTCCTAATCTTTGGTTTTGAAAACAAATTAAATTTGGATCTTTTGTTTTTGATTTACGAATAAAACAAAGTTTTAGTCTTTTGTTTTTTATTAACAGAATTTTGTTTTTTCAAAAACAAATATAAAGGAAAGTTTGATCTTTTGTTTTTGGAAAGCAAAATAAAATAAAGTTCAATCTTTTATTTTCCTTTCATTTTGTTTTAAATAATAAATAAAGATTGGATCTTTTATTTTGACATATAAAATAAAAGAAGTTGAATTTATATAATGAATTGATCTTTTATCCTATAAAATGAATAGAGTTCATGTAATTTGTTTTATTTCACAAAATAAAGGCGGCGTCTATTATTTTTGATTCATAGGAATTTTACAACCAATCATATGTTGCCATTTGTTGTAATGCACAAAATTCATCGTATGTTAGTATAGTTGAAATAACACCAAAATTTCATCGTCATGTTTATGTGGTTGAAATGAACAAAACTTTATTGTTATGTCAATATAGTTGAAGTGAATCAAATCTTGACATTAGAAATTATATTTATTTTAGGAATATTGACGCTAGAAAAGACGTTTACATTGTAAATAAAGTCCACCTTTTTAATTGCATTTTACAATGCAAATATTAGATAGAAAGATGTATTTACTTTTTAATTGAAGGATAAAAGAAAGAATAAAGAAAGACATCTTTATTTTCAATGTATAAAAGAAAGACATCTTTATTTTCAATGTATTTAAAAGAATAAAAAAAAAATCTTTATTTTCAATGTAATAGAAAAGAATGAAAAGACATTTTATTTTCAATGTATAGAATAGACATTTTTATTTTCAATGTAATAAAAAAGGACATTCTCATTTTCAATGTAATTGGAAAGAATAAAAGAGATTTACATTTTATAGGTAAATAAAAGAATAAGGGACTTTTACATTTTTATTTGTTATACATTTTAAAATATCATTTTTGGTCGCATTAGAATTGGCGAACAAAAATGTCATTTTGTTGAACATTAAAATATATATCGTTAAAATATCATTTTTGGTCGCATTAGAATTGGCAAACAAAAATGTCATTTTGTTGAACATTAAAATATATATCGTTAAAATATCATTTTTGGTCGCATTAGAATTGGAGAACAAAAATATCATTTTGTTGAACATTAAAATATATATCGTTAAAATATCATTTTTGGTCGCATTAGAATTGGCGAACAAAAATGTCATTTTGTTGAACATTAAAATATATATCGTTAAAATATCATTTTTGGTCGCATTAGAATTGGCGAACAAAAATGTCATTTTGTTGAACATTAAAATATATATCGTTAAAATATTATTTTTGGTCGCATTAGAATTGGCGAACAAAAATGTCATTTTGTGGAACATTAAAATATATATCGTTAAAATATCATTTTTGGTCGCATTAGAATTGGCGAACAAAAATTTCATTTTGTGGAACATTAAAATATATATCGTTAAAATATCATTTTTGGTCGCATTAGAATTGGCGAACAAAAATGTCATTTTGTTGAACATTAAAATATATATATCGTTAAAATATCATTTTTGGTCGCATTAGAATTGGCGAACAAAAATGTCATTTTGTTGAACATTAAAATATATATATCGTTAAAATATCATTTTTGGTCGCATTAGAACTGGTAAACAAAATGTCATTTTGTATTTGATTTAAAGTGATACATAGTTGAAATCCTCATTTTTAATAAAGGAAATCGCCCAAATGGTTCCTATATTATATATATAAATATAAAATTAAACGAAACGAGCGCTGCAGTTCGTGTATCGACAGTCGTAACTTCAAACGAATATATAGAAAGATCCGACAGTTGGATTTTCCCAAAATTGGAACTGTTAGGACCGCTTTGGGAAGAGCTTTCCAACGATATGAATTTCATCAAAATCCGACGGTTAGATTTTAAGATATGTGTAAATCAAATTTTGGTAAACACAGCGTCAACGCCGCCCATTGACCCGAAACGTCGTTTATATATTTCGAGCTATTTTTAATAAATAAAAATAGCGACAAATAGTTATAAATATACATGAAATGTTTTAAACTATAATTATGCGACAATTGTTTGAAAAGGCTGAGTTTAACTCATTTCAAATAATTGAACGGCGATTGAATCAAAGTTGTAACAAGACGGTGTAGAAGACCGGCGACCTTCATATCGAATGGGCAATGACTTCTGATTCCTTGGACTGATTTGCTTCCAGGACTGGGTTGAAGCAGTAATTGTCCGTACGTGTGTGTTGATCGTGCGGATTAGCGAGCACCTTCTTGGTGTCTCCGGTTTCGTTCAGACCCAGAATGGACTTGTAAATGGATGCGTGTCTGACGTTGGAATTCGCTACATGTAATTAAATCGATTTCTATTAATATATGTCTGTTTGGTGGTGGAGAATTTATTATCTACTTAACACCCGGATACGTAGTAGTAGTTATCGATAGCATGGCGTTGAATTGTCAACGTGGCACGCCTAGATGCAATGATCAAGGCTTTGTTGAAAAGCAGGCCTTGTGGTTGATGATCAAAGCATAGCCTGTTTAGGCATAGCTTTGTGTATTACGTGACTTCGTGAGCCTCACACCCCGGTATGAGTCAAAAACAGGATATGGACCGTAGGGAGTGCATACGTTTCTTTCTAGCTAGAGTGATGTTTGGGTTTTAACACTGCCCGGCATTTTACTATGTGGATTTTGGATTGAGGTACCTCGTTTTTATAGGCCGGAAGTGGTCACATTATAGGTCCAAAGGGGCCGAGAAACGTATGTTCAGGAATTGCCAATCCACTACCGTTAGGTGGGGATCGGCCCTACCGTTCCAAGGGTTCACTGCGGGAGATCCTGAGGCACTTGCTAGAGTGTCTCGAATCGGAAGAGGACGATCCCTAGCCTCGACTTCATGACAGAAAACCAATTCCCAATACGACAACATTTCGGTTTTGATTCTAAACTTATATACGGCGACACAGTATATGGTACCTATGCCGCATAGGATTGATATATTTATATTGAAGTATTTTAATACTGCCTTGACACTAATGATATATTAAAATATTATTTTTCACGTATTAAGCATGTTTGATCATCATAAGGGAAAACTCTATCCTCCGGTGTGCGTTGCATTGTGTGATAGGACTTAAGTCTTATGATGGTTTCATTTTTCAAAAGTCATTTCGCTGTTTTATATAAACTTTCTAAAATATTGCACTGGCAATCCAATGGAGTAAACCCGTTCTACGTTAGCGGCGTGGTCCTGAGATTCACCATCTTGATAGTTAATTTAGTTAAGAATTCTCACACCAGTCCCATGACTGACTCGTAGTTTGTTTCACTTTTGCAAACTCGGGTGCCCTCTTTCCATACGGGCAGCCAATTGACAGGTTTCTAGGTGATACTTTTTGGTGGGAGCTAGCTTTGGGGAGGAAGAAGAAGAAGATCCTTTCTCCATCTTTTATTCTTCTTTTGAGACATTTTTCTATCTTTTGCTTTGGATGTATGTAATGGGATTTGAAACTCATTTCTTTGATTTGAGACTTGTTTCTCTTTTGGTCAAAACTTCTATTATGCTAAGTGGATCCTGTAAAACTGCATACTCTGATGTTCTGTTGTAATGTTGATGACATTTATTTCCGCTGTGATGGTCTAGGTGTTATGATATTTATCTGAGATCTGTTTTTGTTGTGGATATGTTGTATTCCAAAATGATTATCCTTACTTTCGGTCTACGGAAGTTTGGGGTTATCACAGGTATATTTATTAACCAAGAAAAATACGCAAGTGATTTAATTAATAAATATAATTTAACAACAACTTATGGAAGACCAACACCAATGGCAACTAATATAGCCTTAAATAAAGATGATACGTCAAAAGACGTTGATCAAAATTATACAGAGGAATGATAGAATCACTATTATATATAACCGCTGGTAGACCAGATATAATGCATAGTGTATTTCTCTATGCAAGATATCAATCGAAACCTTGGGAAACACATTTAAAAGCTGTAAAATGTTTTCTAAGATATGTAAAACATACATCAGACTTTGGATTATTTTATCCTAAGGATGATTCATTCGATTTAATTTTTTATTGTGACGCTGATTATGCGGGATGTAATTCCGATCGTAAAAGTACTATCAGAACACGTCATTTCTTAGGACATTTGCTAGTCTCACGGTTTAGTAAAAAGCAAAATACCGTATCTTTGTCCACAACTGAAGCAGAATATATCTCTGCTACTTTGGCTTGTTCACAAGTAATATATATGCAACAAACTCTAAATGATTTTCGATTAACAACAAATAAATCACCAATATACTGCGATAATACATGCGCTATAAATATATCTAAAAAATCACGCTCATCACTCAAGAACTAAACATATTGATATATGACATTATTTTCTAAGAGATAGCGTAAATAAAGAGAAAATTTCACTCGAATTTATATAAACAGATAGACAAATAGCAGATATATTAACAAAACCAATAAACAAAGCAACGTTTACTAAAGTTAGAAGAGAATTAGGTATTTATTCATTAAGTGAATTAGAATAATTAAATATATTAATATATATATAAGAATAACATTAAAAATAAGAAAAATAAAATTATCACTACATGTATGTTGACATATAACTGCCAGATTTTAAAAATTAATTCCCACCAAAAGTTAGTTACAATAACCAATTAAACTCTCCACTTCGAATTTCCTTCTTCATTTCACTTATATAGAAACTCAAAACAAAAATAAATCATGGCCTCCACTAATTATAACAACCAGTTTAACCCCGAATCACCCGCTAGACCATCCGAAGGTCCTTTCCAACGTTCTACGCTCTCTCGTGTAATCAAATTAAAAGAGAAAATTGAATATGCTCTTCAAATGCTTGCTGAGATTCAAGTACTTTAAATATGCATGAATCAAGAGAAAATTAGACAAGGAAAGATGGTGAGGAATCTCCATTAGTTTGTAATGGATAACTAAGCGAATCCAACCATCATCGAAGATGATAATCAAGCAATGGAGGAAGAAGTAGAGGAAGAAGAGGAGGAGGAAGAAATGATGGAAGAAGAAGAACTGGAAGAGGTACAACAAGAAGTCACAGGAGAAGATGATCAAGTTGTGTGCCTTGGTGAATTTTTATTCGATCAACATGGATATATAATTGAACGAAATGGGAATTTTCGCCTACATTACCTAAATTGTCTTACCCACAAGTCTCGTATCATAAGGAACAATTTGAAGATTAAGTTTCTTTTCGTTTATTCAATCTACTACATGTATAGTAATTTATGTAATTTCTTTCGGGTGTATCGCTTGTATTGAAAATCAATGTTTAATATAATGACTGCTTTATAAGCATTTCATTAGTTTGATATATAGACACAAATTTATGGGGAGTATATATACTTTACTATATAATCAAGTATAGAAATTAAGGGAAGTATTTTTAGCATAGATAGATATAGAATTTAGGGGTAGTATTTCAAAAAAAAATCTTTTTGATAATGCCAAAGGGGGAGAATTTATAAAATATAGACTTAGTAGAATATATAGGATTCATATTAATAGTGGGAGTATTAGAAGGATCAACATCAACAGGTATGAATATTTTATAAACTAAGGTTGTCATCATCAAAAAGGGGGAGATTGTTGGAGAATGGAGTTTTGATGACAACAACCTTATGTCAATATTAATTGTGTATAATATATATATTAACATCTCTATCTAGAATATATATACATATATGCAGGTTTTATATATAATAATTAATATTGAAGACTGTACAGTTTTAGAGTTTTAGAGATTCAAGAAATTAAGAATTCAGAGAAGATTCAATACTCATGAGTAAACAAGAAATTAAGAGTTCAAGATAAATATAGTAATGGAGTCTAGCTTATATGTAAGACTCTGAATAACACTCCAGGTTCAAATTCTGTTTTTTTAATTCTGATTTTCAAATTTCAAATTCTATTTTAAAATTCAAATTCAAATTTAATTAAGTTTTTCTATCTTATCTTTGATTTCAAAGTTTATAAGTTTATACATATTCATATAAGTTATATACTTCTATAGTTTTAAACTTTATATTTTTATAAATATGTTTATATAATTTATATTTATGATTTCATGTGATTTTCTACTTTATAATACTTATTCATATATTTATATTTTAATTCAAGAATTTCCAAAATAATATATATATATTGAAAATATTCAAAATTCAAATTTTTAAAAGACATATGTCGACATACATATATACATATGTCGACATACAACTGTCATATTTTCAGTTTTGAAAGGATGTGTCTTTTCACCATATGCAACGTTCCAGAAGCGTTGCAACCTTTCAAATCTTATAAATAGGGGTTGATTTTGAATTTTTTAACTATTCTTCATCTTCATTCCTTTTCATTCCTCCAGTATCATTTCATATTTTTATGATTTCTACACTTCTACTCTGTCGATTCCTATTCTAATTACATAAAACTTATTCTCTTCTCACTCTCTACTCATTACTCTCTGAGTCGAAGTGTTATTGAAGAGTTATAGAGTTGCTGTAATCATTTGGGATTGTTTGGAAACGGTGTGTTCCTTGTAGCCGTGAAATAAAGGAAGGAAACAATGTTAACCTTGTAGTCGGGAAATCAAGGGTGGTGGAAACGGTGTTAACCTTGTTGCTGGGAAATCAAGAGAATTGTAATTGGATATTGACAGTAATAAAACTCTACGCAATCCAGCATTGTGTGGGACTTGACGTAGGAGCAATCCGAATCAGTATAAAATCCGGTGTGTTCTTTTCTTTTCTGCAGTTTACTTTCGTTCATTTCTGTGTTTGTATTTGATTATGTCTCAGTGATTATCTCTGGTGTGTGTGACTCATTTAATAGACCATATTTGTTTTAAATTTTCTTAAATTCTTTGAAAACACTATTCACCACCCCCTCCAGTGTTAGTTTTGCCTTAACAATCCATTCTACATTCCCTAACAGTTCGGGAGTAATTAGGATTGACATTAGATTATTCCCAATCCTTCCATGGGGAGTGTGGGCTCAGCATTCACACTTGCCCCGAATCCTTCTGCAACAGCCCACATTTTATGTATCGGAGGATCGTAAAATATTTTTATTTTATTCCCCGAGGGTTGGATCATTCTCATATTTTGACATGTTGGTTATGAAGATGTGAGACATGTCCATAATTTTTACCAATTTTATTTGTGACCATTTTCCCCTATCAGTCTTGTACAGGGGATTATTTTTGACTGGGATCGAATTAGGTGCCGAGGTCGGTCTCATTGGAAAGGAAATGGTGCTGCCAATTCCGTAGAATGGTCACATTAAAGATTTGGTTCCGCGGTTTTGGAGGAATCGCTGTTTTTGTGTTTCGTAGTTTGTTGTTTAGGTTTTTGAACCATTAGTGGGCTGATTTGGAGAGGACCATTAGTGGGCTGGTGGGAGGCTATAAATAGGGGGTTAAAGGCATAGAGAATGTTTTACTTTATTCATTCTCTCATTTGGTTAAGCTCATGATCCTCCTTGCTCAATCAAATACACCTTTCCATCATTAAAATTCTAGATCTAGATAAGAGAATCGAAAATCTACATTATTTGAAGCTAGATCTACATCAATCGAAGAGAGATTTCATCAAACTAAAGAGTTTGAAGCTAATTTTTCGTTGTCTGGATTTAGATCCAAGTGTTTTTGTGTTGTTTTGAAGATTTTGTGAGTGATATGCATCACTCACATGGATTCAATCAAGTATATGAGTTGTTTGATAATTATTTCACCATTTTCAAGTTGTTTTCACCTAGATCTACATCATGGTAAGTATATTTTAACTTGAATCACCATAGGATCTAATCTAGCAACTTAAAACCAGTAATTCTTATGTTTCCTAGGTTTATGCAAGTTAGATCCATTACTTTGTTCATTTATAGATTTATTATGATTTTGGTGAATTTTATATAGTTATTGATGAATAATCGTCAATTTGATGTTGTTAATGATTTCATAAAGTGTTTATGGTTGAATTGGTCGCATCTATTTTGTCGTTTTGTAAAGATTTGGTCAAGTTTAGAGCAACTTTAGTCAGATCGAGTCAGGTCGTTTACATAACACGGTTTAGCCCAGGTCATTTGCACAACACGGGTTGGCTCAAGTCGTTTGCACAGCACGGGTTGGCTCAGGTCGTTTGGCTTAGGTCATTTGCATAACACGGGTTAGCTCAGGTCGTTTGCACATCACGGGTTGGCTCAAGTCGTTTGCACAACACGGGTTTGGCTCAGGTCGTTTGGCTTATGTCATTTGCACAACACGGGTTTAGCTCAGGATCGATGGTTTTAGATAGCATTTAGACAAATGTTGTAAAAGGTTGTTTTAAGCAAAAACGATCCATAAGGGTGGATGGACTGCCCAGAAGCAATGATAGCGATCCAGAAGCGCTATGAAAGGCTGTTTTAGGCAAAAACGATCCATAGGGGTGGATGGACCGCCCAGAAGCAATGACAACGTTCTAAAATTGCTATGAAAGACTGTTTTGATGTTTTACTTATTTTTTCACACCAGAATGATGCAGAATTAAATCAAGAGATATAATAGCATTTCAGAAGCATTGCAAAAGGCTATTTCCACATTTTGGACAGTTTTTCATAGCGAAAAAGATGGAAATGCTATGGACTGCAGAATCGACCAAACGGAGCTTGTTTTGAGTCGACGATGATTATAGACGCTAATTCAAGGAGGAATGTTCAAAGTGATGTGAAGTATTCGTTGATCGGGGAGATGCAATGAATTGCGAAGACAACTCAAGGGTGTTTTTAGTTGGTGCATAATGGTTGCACATGCGTGTTTTGAGCTTGTGAATAGTCGCAGGTGTTGACGACTAGAGGTGTTGTAGTCTAAGAGATTATCGTTGTCATAGGTTCTAGAGGGATCAAAGCAGGGATACAATAGAGACATCTAAAAGACCGGTTGTATGGTTGAGTACCCTGGGTATCGTTAAAAGGCCTAGATACATATCGTTGAAGGGCAAGATGATATGGCCAGTCATACGATTAGCGATGGTTTCAAAGTAGGATTGGCGGTGATAGCAGAGTCAGTCATGAATGTTGTTTGTTTGCTTGTACCGTTTCACGTGGATTATCTGACAACGAAGGAGATGTTTCTTGGGTGCTTGAATGATATTGGTTTAGGCCTCTAGGTCTTGTGCTTGAGGGATGATGAGCTCGATTAGGATGGTTTACATGAGATATATAATTGGTTGTTCTGATTGTTATTGTCTAGTTACTTCTGATTGCTATGAATGAATGGATGTCTGGTTGCAAAGGATGTATGGTTGAAATGCTTGTTGTAAAGGCTATCATTGTCCGATGTGGGGAAGATGGAGTTGAGTTCTTCTTTGGTGTTATTGGTAGATTAGTTGGTTTATCTGCCTATTCTCATATACTTAATCGATGATGTTAGATAGTTGTTTTATCGCTCACTAAGACTGTTGTCTGACTCAATGTTTTATGTTTCCCTCTTATTATCTTGAGTTGTTCGTTCGACTTTTGGATGGGTAGACTAAGTAGCAAGTGACAGGTGATATCTTGGCGAGGATGATGTTGCAGTACGGAGGTGAACATGAGGCTAACGTATCATTTTTCTACTATATAGTATATGTTGTTTCTGCTGTTTGATGTTAACTTTGAGTGTTGTAGTGAGGAAAATTTGTACAAACATTTATGTTGTAGTCCGGGGTGTATGGGTATTCTTTCTAGTTTTTATGAAAGTTGGAATTTTCTGCTCGAATGTTTCACTATTATTGTCTGTTGTATATGTTCTATTATAGTTTATCCTTGCGTTGTGAGTTATACAATAGGTTTTTCTTGTGTTTCATACCTTGATGATTGTCCATATCCACCTGGCATGTCTTTCAACACATTATTTCCCTTTTAAAGTGCGGGAGTTATAGGCGGTTGTCACATTTGGTATCAGATCCTTGGTTATCGATTTTAGCCAAAGTTCAAAGACGTAACAACTTATGAAAGACGTATTTGTAGATTTTTCATGGATGAATACTATATAGTAGTATATGGTATAATAGCATTCGAACTTCATTTCTGTAGTTATCTCATGTGTGGACTAATCATTCTATTTTTAGATTTAGAATGAGTCGTAAAACTACGGGAAACACTATTAGGGATGATCCTGCGACTGGAAGGGTAGGCAATGGTAACCAGTTGGGAGCTTCAGCTGTTATGCCAGAATTTTTGGTTATGTTCGGGGCCATGATGGCGGCAGACCTATTAGGGATGCCCATTCTAGAAGCGGCAGTAGAGCATGGTGTTCATGTACAAGTACCTAGGGATGATTTTGCTAAGCGAAAAAGGGATTGTTCTCCTACATATAAGAAGATGAGTTAAGAAGGAGTATAGCTTTGGAGCAACTTCGACGCCGAGTTACGAAGCGAGAAGAAAGGATTAGTGCTGCTTGGGACGAGACATTTATAAGCAGGCATGGACCTCAAGAAGAAAATTTTACTGGCCCTGGTACAACAAAGAAGCTGAATAAGAGAAAGAAGAAACCTAAGAAGAATAACATATGCTTCAACTGTCAGCTAAGGGGCCATCATTCCAAGGATTGTAAGAAACCAAATGTCATGAGGAGGTGCTATAACTGCGGCAAGCCCGGACATGAGAAGAAGATTGTCCAGTTCTTCTAAAAAAATAAGTAATTGGAGGAAGCATGTGTTCTGGAAGCTATTCCGATTTCCTATTGCATTCCTAATGAGAAATAGGAGAAGAGATTATTAGTTTGATATGCTTTTTTCCAATGGAGTTTGTTTGTGTTTTGTTGGTACCAAGAAATTGTCTCCTTTTACCTATAATAAGATTGTTGCTGATGGGTTTAGAACCAGAAGTTGTCATAGACCTTTGGTTATAACTAATCAAGTATGGGCTTCATTTACTCTTTGCATGACTTGTCGTAGTCTAGTTTACTTAGTCATGGTTGCTCTTTATGAATGATTGTTTTGGCTTTCGCTGGGTTTGGGGTTACCTTGGGTGTGGATCGGTTCAAGTAGTACGCGGCAAAAGCGGATTACGATAAGCTGTAGGTGACAATCGGGAATGTGGAAGGGCGAATGGTGGCGATTTGATGTAGGCTCGTAGATGGGTTCTTTGTAAGTTGTTTATATTTGCTTGAGATTCCACAGGAAGCCGTGTCATCGAAGCGGATCGTAAGTAAGGTTGATGATGTCTTTGAGGGGGTCAAAGGTTTGTCGCTGCATCTTGATATTGAGTTTAGAATCATTTGATCTAGGGTGTTAGATCTATCGTTATGCCTCTTAGGCGGATGGTGTCTAAGGAACAACGAGAGTTAGAGGTGCAAGTCCATGGACTTTTAGGAAAAGGATTAATTCGGATAAGTGTATCTGAATGGGGTGCATCAGTTGTGTTTGCAACCAAGGCTAATGGCTCGTCGAGACTGTGTGTGGATTATCGTGAGCTAAACAAGGTGACCAAGATGAACCAAGTATTCACATAGAATGTGAAGTGTGAACAAGCTTTTAGAATCTCGAAAGAGAGACTGACGAATACTATGTTTTGACAATTCCAAGTGGAAATGGTGGTATTCACTGATACATGCGGTACTAGATATGGAGCAGTGCTAATGCAGGAGGATAAGGTTGTGGCTTACATAAGTCGACAGCTGAAGCCGCATGAAAGGAATTATCCAACTCATGATTTGGAGTTGGCAGCGATTGTGTTTGCACTAAAGATATGGAGACATTACCTGTTGGGAGTTCGATTCGAGTTGTTTACGGATCACAAGTCGTTGAAGTATCTTTTCTCCCAAACAGGATTTGAATCTTCGGCAAAAACGGTGGTTAGAGTTTTTGGCATCATATGATTTTGGTATAGTCTATACTCCTGGTAAATGGTAACGTAGTGACAGATATGTTGAGTTAAAGACACGCAAGTTTAGAAGAGGTGTTTTCAGAATGGAAGAATTTTGAGTATTTGGCAAAGTTTGACTTCAGAGAGTGGAAACCTGAAATGTTGGCAAGTTTATCGATAAGACCTACTCCCATCAAAAGGACTGGCAAAAGCCAAAAGCGTGATGCAAAGCTTTTTGGGATTATCCATAAGATGGAACTAGAGGATAAGGAGTTCGAGGTTGATCGAGAAGGTTGGCTTCGAAAGCAAGGACAACTGGTTGTTCCTGATATCGACGGACTGAGAGATGAGGTTTTGAGGGAATGTCATTACTCGAAGTTGACGATTCATCCTGGTGGTAATAAGATGAATCAGGCATGAAGCGAACTTACTATTGGGAAGGTAGTAGAAGAAGAAGCTGATTGGTTTGCTTCAGCCATTGGAAGCTCCTACGTGGAAGTGGGATTGTAGTGGCCCGCAAATCCATGCTATCTAAGTTGACTAAATACACCACACGTCTAACCCAAATTGCATAGAAATACGAATCATTATGAAATAAGAAAAAGAACATAAAACAACAACACAGAATCTCACATCGCAATAGAATAAAATACATTATATAACAGCTTTTGGAATACAAAACTTTAATTGTATATACATACCATTATCAGAGTACATTACAAATGCAACACAGAAGAAAATAACACTAGATAACTAATACTGAAGCCTCCTGCTCCAAGCTCCTCGAAGTATCTGTAAACACCTGAACTACTTGACTGCCCATACAAATTTGGGCATCCAAGAGTTTAGGGTAAAACAAAACAAAATAAACTCTGGGTCAGTCATGGGACTGGTATGAGTAAACAATTTAAAACAGTTTTAGAAAATAAACGATATCTCATAAGACCATGCCCTATAACACGGAACGAGTTCTTCCCTTATGAGAATCCAAAACACTTGATTTAACTTTAAAAATCCTTTTGGAAGAAACGATAATGTTTATATCAAAACTCTTTTGATATTGTAATAATGTCTAAATCAAATAAATAACAATCTATTGGAACGTTTGCATCTCACGCTCAACATATATATAATATACAATCAAAACCGCAAGCACTTATTAAGTAATGAATTTCCAACTATGACAAGGTATGGAACCACATTTCGTAGTGTAAATCTAGAGAGGAATACACTGGGTTCAACAAGAACATCTTGTAACCCGGCCATACATAACCGACCACTCATTTCGCTTGAGTGTATCGAATGTATATCACCAACGTTTAGGATCAGCAACCGTTTCCCGAATGGGACAACATCGAATAGAATAAAGAATGAAATGAATTTCTCTAGATAGGTGATAATACAACCTACTTGGGTGCTACCCACTTAGCCATGCTGCCTACCCGATTTTTGTCATTTCTTGGTTGTTGAGGCCTGAGGGTACGATTACTTACCGTTCATTGATAACACAATTACTTTGAATGCCACATTGTCAGATCCGCTAATCATTAATTTATTTGCACAAATATATTATGGATATTACGCTAAGAGAATAAATTCTCCGCCACCATATATATTTGTATAGACCAACATATGCGATCATTGGAAATACTTTGTCAAACACTCGTCCATACACGTTCGTTCGGGGATTAAACGAAACCGAAGGCACAATTTCCATTAATTCATCTTAGGAAATTTATATCTATGATTAACAGAAAAAGCCCTTACACTTTACTCCGCCTTCGATTGTCTTTATAAATCTGATTCGCAACACTACTGCCAATATGGGGTGGTTCTCGGATAATAATCCTACCGGTCTCTCCATATTAACAACGATATTGGTAAATACTCCGATAGTCGGTTATTTAACTACCAAAGGAAAACAAACATCCATTCAAAGCATCAAACAATCACTGGCCCCTTAATTAATATTTCATTAATTAAATCACCTCTCCATTTCATTATCAATATTTGTTAACCAAGTATTTTCAATAATCATCTTGGACTCTTACGCTATTTGGAAAAAAAAATCCATATATCGCCTCTTTTATTTTCTATACTTAGAAAAAACATCTTCTATTAAAAATTGGAAAACATTCCAAGTACTTCTCCCTTTCAAGGCCGTTCATTTCTATACTTAGGAAATATTTATTTTTTTGTTTCCAAAATTCCACTTCCCTGGGTTAAAACGAATGTTATGTAAAAAATCGTTATAACAACCCAAAATACTTTATTTAGCTAAACTCTTTAAACATCTCTCTTTGAGACTGAATCTTGCTACTTATCAGTTAATAACGAAATCAATTAAGTTGGGGTACAACTACCTCTCAGACCTTTACTGAATAACATCTTTAACTACAAAATAGACAAGACCACCTATCTCAAATAATCAATACCATAAAAACCAATTATTCATTTTTAAAACGTGTATTCGTTTCTCTTTCTGTTTTTACTAGATTTAATCTATAGATTTCCTTTTTATTTATAGTATTCTATTTTTATTACGTTTTCTTAACGAATCCTATATATATCGATATATCGATTTCTACTTATCCAATATTCTTAAAAATATTCTAACTCCTTATATTTTCGGAAAATTTCGCTAGCACCTCCTTTGTACTGGTCGATAGCTCAAACTCCAACTCGCCTCTCTAGGTCCCTTCCATTCAAAAAGAAAATTAAAAAGCCAAGCGGCTTACCGATTCGGCGCATAAAACTCATATGGAATTTAAATGTGTACCTTTTTATCGGTCACTCGAATTATAATCTTTATACACTTCATTCCATTGTTGTCTAACCCATATACGTCCATTCCTAATTTATTCCATCTCAATCCAATCATTTTTAACACAATTCATTAATTTATTCTTTAATTAGATCTTTTGCATATTCCACTATTTAATTTAACATAACACGTTCATACATGATTTTAATTTGCTTATAAACCAATTGAATTCCATTTTCAATTCAATTTTCATATTCGCGATTTCGAATATGAATTCGCCATTTTAATTTACTTAACCAAAACCCAATTTCTTATCAAACTCGATTAACTAATTATTCTTTAAATTAGTTAATTCTATTTAAAAATTAAAAATCTATTTTTTGTTTCAAAAATCGGTTCACTTACTCTACTTGAGTTCATTTTTGTTTTATATCTCAAGTTTGGATTTTTCTAATGGAATTTCGGATTTTATTTACTTAAAATCCTTTTATTTATTTTAAATAAACCGTTATGGTTTTATAATGGTTATGGTGCTGTTTTTCTGGAAAATTGATTTTGACAAAACTCAAAATCTATTCGACGAAATCCAGATTTTTCTCTTCTATTAGAAAAATATTATCAATCAGTCCTGATGATTCTTGTTTCACGGAATGCTGACTTAAAATGAGTTCTATATACTCAGTTGAAGTTCGAAACGCTAATTTACGAACTACCGTGCCGCGGCAAGCTCGTTTTAATTATATTTAAATATAAACATTTAAACTTCGTTTAATTTAAATTCCAATCTCATTCTTATATATATTTTAATATATATAAAATCCAGTTTTGAAATCTAAATTAATATTTCTCATTATCCCTAATTGTCGATTTTTCCTTAATTGGTTATAAATTTATTTGTAACTTAATTTGCTATATTAATTTCCAATTCCCTTATAAATAAATTATTTATAAAATCTGATATAATCGAATTCTAATTATTAATCCGTTGGAATTTTCTCAACTTAGTTTATATTCCGAAATACAATTCGTCGTTCCCTTTTTCGAAGCGATTTACAATTCACTTTTAAATTCAAACTTTAATTTAAAATCCCAAGTTATCCTATGATAATTATCTTACTTAATTTATAAATGTTGTTTTTGTTTTATAATTTAAAACAAATTTACATTTCAAATCCATTTGAAACCCAATTCCTATTCTGGAATATATTATCGATTATAACTTTTACACACACACACACACACACACAAACACACACACACACATATATATATATATATATATATAAGTAAATAGTGAATCTATTTTCACATTTAAATTTAAAACCCTGATATCTTTTCTAAAAATAATTTATTTAAATAAATTCGATCTAATCGAATTCAAATCATAAATCCATACAGATTTATTTAATTAAATTTACATTTTGAATATCAGAATAGACTTACTGTTTCCCTTTGAAACTAAATTTCAATTTTCCTTTTTAAATTCACATTTGAATTTAAATTTCCCAAATTTATCCAAATGATAATTTTTCCATTTCATTTGTAAATACCGTTTATAAATTTACTTCAATTCCCTGCGTTATCCAAAGAAAATCATTCCATTTTATTTATAAACACAGTTTATAAATTTACTTCAATTTTCTGCGTTGTTTAATTCATAAACATCATTTATAAATTTTCAATACTTGTTTTTACTGTACTTTTTAATTTATAAACATTGTTTATAAATTCAATACTTGTTTTATTTATTCAAAACAAGTTAATATCTTTATAGTCCATTCAAAATTCAAATTCTTTTTTTGAAAAATAGATTTTCCCTTTTAAATCTCAAAATCCCTTTCCATGATATTTTTATAAATCAATATCTAGGCCCAGTGATATTTTAACATCCAAAAACACCCAATTATTAATCATAGGTTTTCTAACACATCATATATGATAATATATGTGGAACAAACAAATAATAATATCTTTGAGGAATCCAGTTGGATCGCTCCAACCTGTTTTTTCTACATCCACAGACGTTAGCCAACATAAGTAATACCCATCCTTCTTCAAGGCAGGATATCATGGTATAGAAGGTCATCCACTATCATATTGCGGGGCGCATAGGAACATCCACTAATGATACCGCGGGCGTCCGCTAATGGTACTGCGGGAAATATCCAACCACCAATATATATATATATATATAAGCCACAAATACCAATCCTATGTAACTAATAAATATATAGAATAGCCACAAAAATATTTAAATGCATCCAATCAATTAACAAACATTGTATAATATTATATTAAATCATCTAAAGAGTGAGTTTACTCACCTTGATTTTTATTTCAATGATTATCGTAATTTTATCTAATTTTAAACAACTATTTAAAATTAGACAAAATTAGATTCCATAAAGCATCAAAGCATTCCAAATCAATCCCAAACACGTAGCCAACGTCCATATGATTCTAATGCGACAAACCGCTTTTCGGTTTGGACCTAAATCGAATAAGATATAAATTTTATAAGTTTTCAATTTATTTGAATATATGGTTAATTTTAGCTGATCACAAAATTAATACCCCTAAAATACTGAAATTAAGGATCGCCAATTACCCTTGATCGTTTCAAAGCATGCATATCCAAAATATAGAATTAATAACTTAGTATTCTTGTATGCTTTGAGTACCTGTTTTCAGAAGTAGATAGCGTTCCAACATATGTACAGTCACTTTACACAACAACTATTGGGTATTGGGAAAGAACCAGCAGGCTAGGAACCAGATCCCTATAGCACACTCCATCGAGTAAATTACACGCAAAATATAGTATCTCGCGGTTGACAAAAATGCTTGATTTCATGCTCTCAACGTGCATACTGCAAACGTATTCAACTCCTATTAATCACCAGCATCTTCGATTTCACCATAGCACCTGTACATTGAATTCCGACCCCAAGCAATCGATGATGAATTCAAGTGTCGCGTTATCCGAATCAAAATCTTCAATTCGCCATCATCGCTCGGACAATCGCCTTCACCGCCCTTTAGCTCGCAATTACTCTTACTCCATCGATTTTGCAGGAGGTGCTCGATGATAAGGAATGGAGTTTTGGATTTGGCTTCAATGAGTTGCGCGTATCTCGGGGAGATCGATTTTTAGGCTTCCGATTTTTTAAAGAAGAAATTGGGATTTTTCTTCTTTCGTAAGAGACAACTTCATTTATGGGTTTATAGGAAAAGAGAAGCCTGGTTTTATTAGAAAGAAAACTTCGGAGAGTATACGGCTTCAAAAGGGGAATGGCCATTTTCGATTTTGATAGCTGAAGAGAAAAAAACAAGAGTGGGGAAGTTTGCATTTATATAAAGGAAGAATACTTCAGGAGGAAGGAATTTTGTGACGGCCCGCCCCGCACCAACCGACATTTACTCCAAAAGTGCGCTGTACACATGTCCAGTTAGCACGGAACGGGTCGTCAGAAGGAAAGGGAAGAAGGAAATGAACATACAAAGAACCTGTAGAATGTCTCACAGCGCATAGAACAAAATATAATAATAATACACTTGACATAAAACAGGAGAGACAGTGCATAAGCTGAAAACCAGAACTAAGCATCATAGCAGCGGAAATCCAAAATACAGCTTATTACAACTTTTCAAACTGTCTCAAAACAAAAGTAAGATAAATGAGGTACACTACTAATGCCCAAGTAGCGACCACCAACAACACAGGGAGAATGTGTGTATATATATATATATATATATATATATATATATATATCATACGTGGAAGCCTCCTGCCCGCCTCTGAATCAGCTACTCGCGCATCACCAGCTAACCTATCTCTAGTCTGCTCGTGTGAGCACCCAGAGTAATAAGAGGAGACATAAAACTCTGGGTCAGACATAAAGCCTGGTATGAGCGATAAGCATCTAAAGTGAACAATAACAGGTAGACTAAAACATACCTGAACCTGGACCTGCAACCAAAGAGTTAGCACTACATACTGTACAACACTCTAAGGTACCATACCAAACGGTGTAAAGATACGGAGGTGGGGAAGGTGTGCATGTCATAATGATGGCAAACAATCAAACATAACATCCATCCTCACATCTCTCACTCAGTGCGTAAAGCATACGATATTCACCACTTCGATCACCCAACATACCTTGCTACGATCACTCTGCCCCATGAAGTCATAAATGGCTTCACTGCACTGATAACGTAGCCACTAATTTCTCGCTATGTCCACTTGCCCCATGGAGTTATTCACCCCATCTACGCTGGCTCATAACCTTACCAATCCTTACTATGTCCACTTGCCCCATGGAGTTGTTCACCCCATCTGCGCTGGCTCATAGTCTTACTACGCATCACCTTGCCCCTCAGGTCATAATGACCCTACTGCACTGATAACGTAGTCTTGCTACCATCACCTTGCCCCTCAGGTCATAATGACCCTACTGCACTGATAAGTAGCCATCATTCATTTTTAGTGGTGAATCGAAGTTATGAACGTCGACAACTCCTTAGCACACGTCCCGCAGCAAAGCCCAACCATGAAGTGAACTCATCGGTTCCCAACTGGATCCTGAGCTCTAACTACCCATATTGGACTACCTTTGCATCTCGGGTTATTGGTTAATACTGGGTCGGGTCGGGTTCCTCCTCAAGCCATCGGTTCGGGTCGGGTATCCTTCACCGGTTCGGGTCGGGTCTTCTTCATCGGTTCGGGTCGGGTCTTCTTCTGGTACGGTTCGGGTCGGGTATTTCTCCTCGGGTCGGGTCGGGTGCCATCCCCCTCCAGTTTGTGCTTCCACTCCGATCCGCCTCTTCGTCCTTCACGTGCTCCAATCCGATCCATTTTCGTGCTTCCGCTCCGATCCGCCTCTTTAATCCGATTCGATCCCAGTTCAGTTAGCATGGCCTTCCTTTTTGCCAATTTTCTCAAGTGTCAGTCTCCGATCCGATCGAATCCCTTGCCCAGTTCAACATATCCGATCCGAGCCCCATATCCGATCCGATCTGAAACCTGCACTGTTTTCTGAAACTGTTCCAGCAAGTGTTTACGCCATTCGACGACGTTTTCGACCATTCTAACTATTGAAACCAATCACAAAGTATTTCATACAGTCATAGCAACATGCATAACCAACCACAAACATCAAAACATCAATATGATAGGTTAAAATGGATCAAACATACCCAAAATCTTACATTTCCCCTTAAGCATGTTTAGGTGAAACTAATGATAGGATTAGCAAAACTTAACCAAATTAACCCAAATTCATATCAGAGGTCTAAAACATCATTTAGGAATTTATGAACATTTTTCCAGAATTTTATCATGCTTAAATTCGCTAATTAACACTAATTACCCTTAATTAGCCATAATTAGTGCACAACTATGCAAATCACTCACCTTAGCCACAAATAAACTAAGATCTGAAATAAATCTCTGATTTGATGTGAATCCCAATGCTAAACAGCAGCTCCAATGTTGTTTTGGTGTAGATCTTCCTTGATTAGAGGTTGCTAAGCCAAATCCTTGACCAAAAGGTGATTTGGAGGTGATTTAGAGGTTGGAGGCCATTTTTAGGGTTCCTTAGAGATAAGTGGAGGCTAGAAAACTGAAATGGAATGATCCTCTATCTCATTTCAGCCTTCACATAACCCTAATCCCGAAATGGGTTATGGGCCTATCCACTAATCACCCGATTTGGCCCGGTTAAGCAGTTTTTCACCCTCCAAACCTTATTTCAGCCATATCTCCCAAACGGTAAGTCCGTTTGGCTATTGTGACCACTCTACGGAAAGGTAAACCATCAAACGAATCCAATGGAAGTGGATTCAGGTCAAAATTCCTTTCCAATCAAAAGCTATGACCAAAATAGTACCAACTAGGGGCAAAATGGTCATTTAAAAATCGACAAAAATCATGAACATGGGAAATGACTCTAATAGATGTTTCCCAAAGTTACATGACCATACGACTTCATATGAGAAAGAAATAAATATTCTACGATCCTCCGATGCGTAGAATGCGGGTCATTACACTCTCTCCCCCTTAAGAAATTTCGCCCCCGAAATTCCCCAATCAAAACACACACAAAGGTCCCTCATGCCTATCAATCATAAAACAACAATCAAGCATGCAAACAAGCAAAACAAGTCTACCCTAGCATGCGGAAAACTAAATTGCAAAGTAAATCTTACCAGACAAAGAGTTCTGGATACGCCTTCCTAATGCTCTCCTCTGTCTCCCAAGTACAATCATTCTCGTCCTTGCCCCACTGAACCTTGACTAGCTTCACCGCCTTCCTTCGAAGTTGCTTCGTATCGTGCCCCACAATACGAATCGGCTTGCGGTTCCCAACCGCCTCGGGTTCTACTTCGAAGTCCTCTAACTGATCAGGTGAAATAGTCATATTTGAGTCGTGAACGAACTTCCTTAGTTGGGAAACATGAAATACATTGTGAACTCCCGCCATTTTCTCTGGTAAGCCAACTCTATATGCCAAATTCCCGACTAGTTCAAGAACAGGGAATGAGCCAACAAATCTTGGTGCCAACTTGCTTCTCCTGCCAAATCGAATCACGCTCTTTAACGGAGAGATCTTGACAAACACCAAGTCACCAACGGAGAATTTCAAGTCTCTTCTCCTCTTATCAGCATAACTCTTCTGCCTATCTTGGGCAGCCTTCATTCGTTGTTGAATGATCTTAATCTTATCGGAAGTTTCCCTCACCACATCTGGTCCAAGCACAAACTTCTCGCCAGTTTCTATCCAACATGATGGTGAGTTGCATGGTCTTCCGTACAAAGCTTCATATGGAGCCATACCGATACTGGATTGGTAGCTATTATTATATGCAAACTCTACTAGATGCAAATGGTCATCCCATGATCCACCAAAATCCAATATACAAGCTCTCAAGAGATCTACCAATATACGATTCACCCTCTCCGTTTGACCGTCGGTCTGAGGATGATATGCGGTACTGAGATGTAACTCTGACCCTAGAGCCTCTTGTAAGCTCTTCCAAAACATACTAGTGAACAACGGGTCTCGGTCACTCACAATGCTTTTGGGTACTCCATGAAATCTCACTACCCACTTCATATACAATTCTGCTAACTTAGCTGCCGTTCTGGTCGATTTGACTGGTATAAATCTTGCACTTTTAGTCAATCGATCCACAATTCCCAAATGCTATCATATCCCGATCTAGTCCTTGGTAAACCATCGATGAAATCCATCGAGACTTGTTCCCATTTCCATTCGGGAATCTCTAATGGTTGCAACAAACCACTAGGCTTCTTTTGCTCGGCTTTAACTAGCTGGCAATTCATGCATTTGGATATAAACTTCCCAACGTCTCTTTTCATCCCTTCCCAGTAGTAAGTTTGTCTCATGTCTCGATACATCTTATTACCACCGGGATGTATAGTTAGTTTTGAGTGATGACATTCTCTAAGCACTTCATCTCTCAAACCATTCACGTTGGGCACAACTAGTCTTCCAATCTTCTGAAGCCATCCATCTCGATCAAGCCCATATACATTCATCTCCTCACCGATACCCATATCTAACTTGGAGATGATTTCCAATAGATTAGGATCGTCCCTCTGGCTGGAACCGATCCGCTCTACCAAAGTGGGTCTGATCCCTAAACTAGCTAGCATGACTGGATCCAATTCGCACCTTGGTCTGAAATCAAACCCCGCGATGTACTCCAGTTGCTTCCACTCAAGAAACATTGCCCCTAAACTGGCATGTCTCCTACTCAAGGCATCGGCTACCGCATTACCTTTTCCAGGTGTATATGCGATATCAAAATCATACGAAGCCAAGAACTCTAACCATCTTTGCTGACGGAGATTCAGATCCTTCTAGGAGAAGAGATATTTTAACGATTTATGATCGGTAAACAACTCAAATCTTTCTCCCAAGAGATAGTGTCTCCACATCTTCCGTGCAAATACAATCGCTGCCAATTCCAAATCATGGGTAGGATACTTCTTCTCATGAGGCTTTAGCTGTCGACTAGCATAAGCTACAACCCTACCTCCTTGCATCAATACAGCACCCAGTCCGGTACCACAAGCATCCGTGTATACCGTCATCTCTTCATTCCCTTTAGGAATGACTAACACTGGCGCACGCGTCAACTTCTCCTTTAGACTCTTGAAGGCATCCTCACACACTCCGTCCCAGACGAAGGACTGATTCTTCTTAGTCAATTGAGTCAACGGTGCTGCTATCTTGGAGAAGTCCTGGATAAACTTACGATAATATCCAGCTAATCCCAAGAAACTTCTTACATCTGTTGCATTCTTGGGCGTAGGCCAATCCTGTACCGTAGCCACCTTCGCAGGGTCCACGGCAATACCACTCTCGGAAACAACATGACCCAAGAATCTCACTTCCCTTCTCCAAAAATGACACTTAGAGAATTTCGCTTTCAATTGGTGTTTCCTCAACACCTCCATCACTATCCTCAAGTGTCCCTTGTGTTCCTCCTCTGTCCTTGAGTAAACAAGGATATCATCCACGAACACAAGAACAAACTTATTCAACTGATCTCTGAATACTCGATTCATAAGATCCACAAAGTAGGCTGGTGCATTGGTCAACCCAAATGGCATGACCAACCACTCATAGAATCCAGACGGCGTCCTAAATGTCGTTTTCGGAACACTCTCATCTGCTACTCGGAGCTTATGAAATCCTGTCGCGAGGTCCAACTGGGAGAACACTCTTGCACCTTCCAGTTGATCAAACAAATCATCTATCCGCGGTAGAGGATACTTATTCTTCCTCGTCACCTTATTCAACTCGCGATAGTCCACACACAAACGAAGGGAACCATCTGCCTTAGTGGCAAACACAACTGGTGCTCCCCACTCGGAGACACTCCTTCTAATAAGTCCCTTCTTCAAAAGATTGTTGACTTGCACCCCGAGCTCTCGCTGCTCCCTTGGTGCCATACGACGAGGTGGCATCACTATAGGTCTGGCATCTTTCACTAAATCAATACGGAACTCAATCTCTCGGTGTGGTGGAAGCCCGGTCACCTCCTCGAAGACGTCCAGATACTAGCCAACCACAGGCACATCTGACAACTCATCCTGCAGGATGTCGAGGGAATTTACAAAACTAGCCATAACCCCATCACTAGGTAGACTACCAAACGCTACCCTCCGCCCATCATCCGCCCTCACTGTCACCAAAAAGCCCTCACAGTCTACCACCACCCCGTATCTTTGGAGCCAATCGACTCCCAATATAATGCCATACCCAGTAAAGCCCAAAACAAAGCAATCATATACAAACATACATCCATGACTCGATAAGACCAAATTCCTGCAAATCATACTAAGGCTAGTCGAACCACCAATCGGGTTCGTCACAACCAATGGTCTATCGACTATCTCGGGTTCCAGTCCCAACCTATATACCAGGTCACTAGATATGAAGGAACAGGAAGCCCCAGTATCAAACAAAACTCGAACTGGTACATCATAAATAGAAAGCATACCTTGAATAACAACATTCTTTCCTTTCTCCGCCGCAGTTGGGGCATTCGACGAAGAAGGAACAGCATCAATAGCATATGCTTTCACAATCTGCTTCTCCTTAAGAGGTTGCAGACACTTATCCTTACGATGTCCCACTTGACCACAGTTGTAGCACTTCCTTTCCGCTGGCTTGGCCCGACATTCTTTAGCATAATGGCCCTTCTTACCACAGCTGAAGCACTCAACATCCTTCTTGCTCTTTTTCAGGCCACCTTTTGATTGGTCATGCTTCCTCTTATTATGAGAGTTATTCTTGCCTCCACCGCCTGCTTGCGGCTTTGGCCCTTCTGCAGATGCAGCCTCAGTCTTTGACTTAGGGTAAAGACTCTCTGATCTCAAAGCTTTCCCCACAATCGATTCGAAAGTCTCATCGATGTGATTAATAAGCCTTTCCCCCAAGTATCCATCCAAGCCAGTAATGAACTTCTCATTCTTCTTCTCAGGAGTGTCGATAAGAGACAGTCCATACTTCGACAAAGTGTCGAACTCAGCAATATAGTCAGAAACTACCCTTCCATTCTGCTTGAGTTCCAAGAACCTCTTGAACAACACTGACTTCTGGGCAGCTGGAATGAACTTCTCGCTAAAGCGAGCCATGAACTGATCCCAAGTAACCTGATCTTCTGGAGTAGCTGTTCTAATAGCATTCCACCAATTCATCGCTCGCCCTTGCAGCTGACGAGACGCTAGCCTTCTCTTCTTCGCATCCTCAAGACCCAAGTCATCGAAGATACGATCACAGCTATCCATCCAGTCCTGAACATCCGTAGCCGACTCCGTTCCGTGGAACGGCTTTCCACCAAGATTAGTGTAATCTTTGCACAACTTGGCGAAATCGACCCTAGGCGCATGCACTACTGGGCCAACACCAACTCCGGGATTGGGAAATGCCCCTTGCACTTCTCTAAGCATGTCTCTCATGAGGTTAGTAAACATCGCCCTCATGTCAGCGGCATTCCCTTGGTTGGTCCCTCTACCAGCACCCCTCGTATCTCGGCTCATCGTCAATCTGAAAAAGGGAAACGATTAACGACCCCATAATGGTGCTAGTACAGTGTGACTTCATTCTCATACTACTAATAGTATATATATACATAGCTTTTGAAA
Source organism: Allium sativum (assembly GCA_030737875.1). Classification (NCBI taxonomy): domain Eukaryota; kingdom Viridiplantae; phylum Streptophyta; class Magnoliopsida; order Asparagales; family Amaryllidaceae; genus Allium; species Allium sativum. The sequence goes on along the minus strand of CM060919.1, from coordinate 197,505,433 downwards.
ACCAAAGTAATCACAAATACGCGCTCTCATATACGTACTATCTCTCCCTAGTGTCTTTCCCTAGGTTAACTACGCAACCTAGAGCTCTGATACCAAGTGTGACGGCCCGCCCCGCACCAACCGACATTTACTCCAAAAGTGCGTTGTACACATGTCCAGTTAGCACGGAACGGGTCGTTAAAAGGAAAGGGAAGAAGGAAATGAACATACAAAGAACCTGTAGAATGTCTCACAGCGCATAGAACAAAATATAATAATAATATACTTGACATAAAACAGAAGAGACAGTGCATAAGCTGAAAACCAGAACTAAGCATCATAGCAGCGAAAATCCAAAATACAGCTTATTACAACTTTTCAAACTGTCTCAAAACAAAAGTAAGATAAATGAGGTACACTACTAATGCCCAAGTAGCGACCACCAACGACACATGGAGAATGTGTATATATATATATATATCATACGTGGAAGCCTCCTGCCCGCCTCTAAATCAGTTACTTGCGCATCACCAGCTAACCTGTCTCTAGTCTGCTCGTGTGAGCACCTAGAGTAATAAGAGGAGACATTAAACTCTGGGTCAGACATATAGCCTGGTATGAGCGATAAGTATCTAAAGTGAACAATAACAGGTAGACTAAAACATACCTGAACCTGGACCTGCAACCAAAGAGTTAGCACTACATACCGTACAACACTCTAAGGTACCATACCAAACGGTGTAAAGATACGAAGGTGGGGAAGGTGTGCATGTCATAATGATGGCAAACAATCAAACATAACATTCATCCTCACATCTCTCACTCAGTGCGTAAAGCATACGATATTCACCACTTCGATCACCCAACATACCTTGCTACGATCACTCTGCCCCATGAAGTCATAAATGGCTTCACTGCACTGATAACGTAGCCACTAATTCCTCGCTATGTCCACTTGCCCCATGGAGTTATTCACCCCATCTGCGCTGGCTCATAGCCTTACCAATCCTTACTATGTCCACTTGCCCCCATGGAGTTGTTCACCCCATCTGTGCTGGCTCATAGTCTTACTACGCATCACCTTGCCCCTCAGGTCATAATGACCCTACTGCACTGATAACGTAGTCTTGCTACCATCACCTTGCCCATCAGGTCATAATGACCCTACTGCACTGATAAGTAGCCATCATTCATTTTTAGTGGTGAATCGAAGTTATGAACGTCGACAACTCCTTAGCACACGTCCCGCAGCAAAGCCCAACCATGAAGTGAACTCATCGGTTCCCAACTGGATCCTGAGCTCTAACTTCCCATATTGGACTACCTTTGCATCTCGGGTTATTGGTTAATACTAGGTCGGGTCGGGTTCCTCCTCAAGCCATCGGTTCGGGTCGGGTATCCTTCACCGGTTTGGGTCGGGTCTTCATCGGTTCGGGTCGGGTCTTCTTCTGGTACGGTTCGGGTCGGGTGTTTCTCCTCGGGTCGGGTCGGGTGCCATCCCCCTCCAGTTTGTGCTTCCACTCCGATCCGCCTCTTCGTCCTTCACGTGCTCCAATCCGATCCATTTTCGTGCTTCCGCTCCGATCCGCCTCTTTAATCCGATCCGATCCCAGTTCAGTTAGCGTGGCCTTCCTTTTTGCCAATTTTCTCAAGTGTCAGGCTCCGATCCGATCGAATCCCTTGCCCAGTTCAACATATCCGATCCGATCCGAAACCTGCACTGTTTTCTGAAACTGTTCCAGCAAGTGTTTACGCCATTCGACGACGTTTTCGACCATTCTAACTATTGAAACCAATCACAAAGCATTTCATACAGTCATAGCAACATGCATAACCAACCTAAAACATCAAAACATCAATATGATAGGTTAAAATGGATCAAACATACCCAAAATCCCACATTTCCCCTTAAGCATGTTTAGGTGAAACTAATGATAGGATTAGCAAAACTTAACCAAATTAACCCAAATTCATATCAGAGGTCTAAAACATCATTTAGGAATTTATGAACATTTTTCCAGAATTTTATCATGCTTAAATTCGCTAATTAACACTAATTACCCTTAATTAGCCATAATTAGTGCAAAACTATGCAAATCACTCACCTTAGCCACAAATAAACTAAGATCTGAAATAAATCTCTGATTTGATGTGAATCCCAATGCTAAACAGCAGCTCCAATGTTGCTTTGGTGCAGATCTTCCTTGATTAGAGGTTGCTAAGCCAAATCCTTGACCAAAAGGTGATTTGGAGGTGATTTAGAGGTTGTAGGCCATTTTAGGGTTCCTTAGAGATAAGTGGAGGCTAGAAAACTGAAATGGAATGATCCTCTATCTCATTTCAGCCTTCCCACAACCCTAATCCCGAAATGGGTTATGGGCCTATCCACTAATCACCCGATTTGGCCCGGTTAAGCAGTTTTTCACCCTCCAAACCTTATTTCAGCCATATCTCCCAAACGGTAAGTCCGTTTGGCTATTGTGACCACTCTACGGATAGGTAAACCATCAAACGAATCCAATGGAAGTGGTTTCAGGTCAAAATTCCTTTCCAATCAAAAGTTATGGCCAAAACAGTATCAACTAGGGGCAAAATGGTCATTTATAAATCAACAAAAATCATGAACATGGGAAATGACTCTAATAGATGTTTCCCAAAGTTACATGACCATACGAATTCATATGAGAAAGAAATAAATATTCTACGATCCTCCGATGCGTAGAATGCGGGTCATTACAAATTTAGTTTGCAAATGGTACATTATAGGTTATAGGCTTAAGTACATTTTATAATTCTGATTTGATTATACATTAATATGATTTGATTTAAAGGGATTTTTATTCTTTTTAAAATGATATCGATTTGATTTCGAGCTTACCCATTAATCTAATATCTTGGGGTCCGCAACTTGAACTTACGAACCGCTATTTTAACGTAACAACTGACGTTTCAACGTTATAACACTATTTAGATCTCAATATAATATATTATAAAATTTAATTTGAATGTATACTTAAAGTAACCCTATTTTATTTATATAATATAATTTAAATTCAAAACAGTCAAATCCTTCGATAATAAATTATTATGCTACAGTATACTTTCCTTCCTGTTAAGTTGTTCGAGTATCTTTGAATTAAAAGAATTTGGATTATGAACTCCATATTTCGTTAATGGTGTTTGTGTTACCATCTTCCCCTCCACTCCTTTCGAAATATCCAGTTAAATACAAACCTTTCCTCCTTCCTCGTTCATCTCTGTCAACTTCGTCTTCTTCTCATTTGTGTTCTTCTTCTTCTGTTCTTCCCCGCCATCCTTCTCGTTCTTATCTTCCCTCTCGTCCTTATTCTCAAATCGATCATGCTTCCTCTTCCTTTCCCTATCCTCATCGTTCTTATCCTCATCGTGCCTCAGCTAAATCGGTTCATGGTACTCCTCGTCCTGTATCTGTTCCGGTCTCTAATTCCTCTCGTCCTCATCACTCTCGTTCATCTTTTCTATCTTCATCCAATCGTTTTTCTGTTCTTTCTGACCACCCTTCTGATTCATCAGCCAAATCTTATGCTCAGGTTGCTGCTACTCCTCCTTCATCATTGCCAAAACCACCTCCTAAGAAAAAGTTTAGATCACCTCTGCCAGCTTTCATCTCCATTTTCCAACCCATCACCTTCTTGAAAAAAGAAAAACGATGTCTATAGTGTGCATGAAAGAGACACGTGGCAAAGGAGTGTAGGGAACCAAAGATATGTTTTAAATGTGGCTCTTATGGTCATTCAGTGCCACGTTGTTCGAAGAAAACCAATAGCAATTTGAACGCTTTGGCTTCTTACACCAAATGCCGGCAGTAAGGGTCATTATGATCAAGTACGTTGGGTCCCCATAAAATCTACTCAACCTTCAGAAACTTCACATCACGCATCTCTTCGTAAAGACACCTGTCAAGACAATTACCACGCAAATTCAAATATTAAGCATACTTCAAAACCTAATTATCATCATTCTCCACTTTCATATCCACAATTTCAGACTCCTAATTATTTCACAATGGCAGATTCCTCGAAATGTATCATTGTTAAATCTCTCACTGAAAAAAGGAGTGTAGAGACCCTACATTATGCCTTAGAAGTCAATCTCGAGCATGATTGCTGGCTGATGTCGATCATCTCGAACAATTCCTTCCTAGTTTATTGTCCTACCTACAACAAATGAGATCTGTTTTATTACTGAAAATATTGACATAACCAGGTGCAGCCATTTGCTTAGAAGCTTGGGACGATGAAGAGAGAGAACCATAACCTGCTTTGGAGAATAAATCATGGGCTAAAGTGGAAGGCTTTCCTAAATTTCTAAAGAATAATGGTGATGCAGTAAAAGAAATTCTGAAACCGATGGGTCGTGTTTTAGCATTGGATGATTGTGATTGGTGTCACTTTGATCATAGAGAATTTCTAGAAAAACTTCAGTTCTATGAGGGCATAGGCTCAAAGAGTGCATTTGCTATGCGCTTCAATAACAAAATTCACATCATCAAAGTACAACGTAGTAAACATGAACATCCTGGAATAAGACCAAAAACGCTCTTTATTGAAAATGAAAAGGAACAAGTGGTACTGTGTCTTCATAACTTCTATGAAATGTGCTCGGAAGATAGATTTGATGCTATGATTGATGAAGCAGCAATGTTACCCCCACTGCCACCCATTTATCAGGAAGTTGATATGAATATTATCCCTCCAATAATTGATAATCAAGAGGTAAAACAACCAGACCCAAGCGAAGTAAACCAAGAAATGCATGTTGACCTAAGTTCATCGTTTAATCAAATTATACCCTGTCCTCAAGAAATTTCTCCTCTTGACCTTACTATGGTCCCTATCCGGACTATTCCTCTTGACTTGCCTCGATCTCTCCTCCGCAATCACCTCCTCAACAGCCATGGGCTGATGATCAAGACTGGACACAATATCTCTCCTATCTTTGTTCTTCGAAGTGGCAGACACAACAATCCTGATGTCACTGGTAGTTTCTTGACCCCTGTTATTTTTTCTTCTGCTAATAAATGTATAAACAAAAGGATTTCAAGTTGCATGGGTGTAATGACCCGCATTGGCAGAGGTATTATAAATAATTTATTTAATTATATAAATAGTGATATAGTGAATTAAATGGTCGTGGAATTAAATAATGGTGAATATTTAATTAAAATAATAAATTAAATAATATACTTAATTCTGAAATAATCAGAATTGGCTGAAATGGCGATATGGTGTGAACTGGATCATCTGTGATATTTAATTCAGCTTGGAATTGAATTAGAATAACGAATATATTATATAAACGAAGATTGAACGTATAAATTATAATATAATTATAATCGAGCTCGAAATGGCGCTGCAGTTCGTAATTTGGCAATTTGAACTTCAACTGAATGTACAGGATTTGTTTTAAGCCGGATTTCTATGAAACAAGAAACGTGTGGAGCTGGTGGAGTATATCTTTCTAGTGGAAGAGAAAAATCGGGATTTCGTCGTGTAGATTTTGATTTATGTCCAAATCAAATTTTTGAAAAGTCGCTGTGGAATTCCTTTATAATTTATAAAGGAATTATTTAAATTTTAAAAAGGAATTTCATTTTAAATCGAATATCGATTTAATCAGGAATTGAGATATCGAGTTATAAATCCCAGTAGAGCAGTATGGTATTCCACTGTGAATATATATGATAATATTAATTTATAAATATTTTATTTAATTATATTTATATATTTAAATGGTCATCCAGAGCTTTAAAAATAGCCACATTTGCAAACAAGGTCGGAATTCGACGAAACTAATTTTGTTGGATCCGCAATGTCAAATAGTTGTTAGATTTCCAGTTCCGTAATTTTTAGAGTACTGTGTGGCCGTACCGATTTTTAGAGTGGAAAACAGTCGATATTTTTTACCTTCAAAAATACGCTGTATGAGCAAACGGAGTCGGAATTCGACAAAACCGGTTTTGTTGGGACCGTAATGTCGAACTCTAGCAGTATGTCTAGTTTCTTGATTTTTAGGTATCGTGTGCGATCATAGGAATTTGTAGAAGACGGAAAAAAGGAGCATTGACTAAAATAAAATATCTAAATAAAATATCTAGGTATTTATGCCTCCTATAAATACCCTTAACAACTTCCCTTAAGACCTAATTTCATTTCCCTCTGGTCAAATTAATTCCGCCATTGTTTTGCCTACACAGAAAGAAAAATGGCAAACAAAAATTCAAAATAAAATACAAATAAAATCCCTAAAATGTTAAAGCTTATATATTCGAAGTCCCCTAGCCTTGCTCTCCGTCGCAGTACCAATTCTGAAGCGTTCGAACATCCTTCGAGTTCGCTGAAAATCCAAAGGCAGCGCCTAGGGTTCGTTGTAGCAAGAAATAGGGAGAGCTATTCGAGTTTTTTGAGGGCGTCTTTGAGTTTGTGGCGTTGTATAGCTCGAGTTTATATTGATTGGTGGGGTTCCGTTCGAAAATTTGTCGCACTGTACGGTGCATTCAGCGGAGCTGGTGAAAGTCGCGACAGGAGATGAATGTCGAGTGTTTCGAAATGGGTATGGGGAGGTGGAGAACGAGATGAGGAGAAGCAGGGTGGTGTCGGTTTTGAGTTTCACTGAGAAACGAAGTGGCAAGGTTGGAAGAAGGATCCAGTAATGAAGTGTTGAGGAGTAGTGGCTCAGTGGTTGTCATCGTGGAAGAAAAGGGACCGTATTCGGGTATTGGGTTTTCATGTAGGGGCGGTGGGCTTTTTGATAGGAAGTTGGGCCGGTGATAAATGGTTAAGCCCTATTTGAAATTAAACCTTTGTTTTGTTTTTATTTAAACTAGTGTTAACTTTAAAAATATGTAACTAAGTCATACGATATCAGAATCAGATGAAACAAGATCCATTGGGATCGTATGGACGGTGGCTACACCATGGAGCTGACTGGGAGTGAATCCGAGCTCGTTACAATTTATAGAAAAATAAATTGTCCGTCTGAATCAAGTGATGGTTATCGTTATTAACGATGATCGTCCAATGTGAGTAAATCTCACTAACTCTAAACAGTTTATAATTTCATGTTGTATTTTTAGAACTGTTAAATATTGGCAGATTGACTACGTGTTGACTGTTTGATTGAACTGCTAGTCAGTTAGTTGAATTTCTATATTGATTCTGTTTAATAGAATATATCATATGGAACTGAAAGTGATGTTATCTATATTGTTAAACATCTGTGATGCAGGGAAACAGGTTGGAGGAATCCGACTGGATTCCTCAACATTTATTTTACTGTGATTCATATATTGTGATATATGATGTGATATATAATCTGTTGTTGATTATGTGTGTTTGGACGATATTTATCATTGTTATATAGGATGTTAAATACCATAAGAAATATTGGATGTGGAAAAGGGGGTTTTCAAAGTGTATTTTGAAAATGAATTATTTATATAAAATCGATGGATTTTATATAGAAAAGGAAAAGGATTTTTTATAAAAATAATTATAAAATCGAAGGATAAGTTAGATATAAAAGGAAATATTTGTAGAACATTTACAAATATATTTAATGGGATTATTTATTTATTTAGGAAATAAATAGAAATCAAAGGAAATATTTATTTGTTTAAAATAAATAGAGATAAAAGGAGATATTTACTTGTTAGAATAAATAGAGTTAAAAGAGTTAATCAGTTAGAGTTAATCGATAGAGTTAAATCGAACTAGAGTTAGTTAAATAGAGTTATCAAATATTAGTTTATTCGAATAGAGTTAAAGGGAAGGAGTTATTGATTATTAGTTAATCGAAGAGTTATCGATTATTAGTTAATCGAAGAAGTTATCGATTATTAGTTAATCGAAGGAGTTATCGATTATTAGTTAATCGAAGGAGTTATCGAATTTAGTTATTCGATGGAGTTAATCGATTAGAATAGAAAGTAAAAGGAGTTAATCGAATATAGTTTATTCGAATAGAATCAATTGAGTTAATTGAATATAGTTTATTCGAATAAAGTAAAAGGAGTTAATCGAATATAGTTTATTCGTATAGAGTTAAAGGAGTTATCGAATATAGTTTATTCGAAAGGAGTTAAGTGAAATGAGTTAATCCAATAGCGTTAGTCCGATAGAGTTAATCCAGTAGCGTTAGTCCAATAGAGTTAATCCAACAGCGTTAATCCAATAGAGTTAATTGATAAGGGTTAATCGAATAGAGTAAATTGAATGGAGTTATCGAATATACCTTATTCGAAGGAAAGAATTATCGAATAAGAGATGATTCGAAGGAGAGTTACGTAAGGAAGTTGTTAAAGAATTAAAAGGGTGAACTTTGTCTATTTCAAGGTTAGAAACGTTGTTCAGTTAAGGTCTGAGAGGTATTATTACCCCAACTTGATTGACTCCATTTTTAACTAAGGAATGGTTAAGGTTCGATAGTGAAGGTGGGTTAAAGGAATTTAGTTAATAAGCGTAATGTTTTGAGTTAGCATCGCGATGGTTTGTTTAAACATCTGTCTAAGTCCAATGAAGAAGTTTTGGAAATGTTTTCCAAATAAGAACCAGAAATGTTTTCTGATATAGAAAACAAGAAATGGAAATGTTTTCCAATGGTAATAACATATATTTTCTAAATTTAGAAAATAAGAACTGTTGAATATAGGTAAACAGGAGATAAGTAAATTTATGAAATAAAGAGATAAATGTTGAATGATGATTGATTGATAGAATTTCCATTTGGAAATAATATCGTTGTTTTCGCACGTGTTTTTCTTTGATAGTTAAATCACAAACTATCAAAGTTTTGACCATTTTAACGTTGTTAATATGGAGAGACCTGTTGGATTATTATCCAAAAAACCACTCTGTATTGGCATAAGCGTTGCGAATCATATATGCCAAAGATAATTGAAGACGGAGTAAAGTGCAAGGGCTGTTGTATAAGTCTTAGATAACAATGCCTAAGATGGATATACTGAATAGTACCTTCGGTTCATCCTGTTCCTGGATGACTTGTATGGACGGATGTCTGACAGAGTATTTTCAGACGATCACGTATATTGATTTCTCCAACCGTACCAAGAGTGGAAGCGGAGAAGGAAACTTCTTTTAGCTAACACATAATGTATGGTTGAGGACGTCAATCGGTGATTTGATGGATTTGACGATGTGGCATTCAAGGGGAATCTGGTGTGATGATAAAGCATAGCTTCTAGCCTCACATCCGGTAAATGACAGAAATCGGGCAGGCAACATGGCTAAGTTGGTCGCACCGAAGTAGGTTGTATAATCACCTGTCTAAAGTTTCATTTACTTCTAAAAATCTATTGTTGATGCTATCCCATTCGGGAAACGGTTGCTGATCCTAACCGTTGGTGATATACATTCGATACACTCAAGTGAAATGAGTGGTCGATCATGTGTGGCCGGGTTGCAAGATGTTCTTGTTGAACCCAGTTTATTCCTTTCTAGAGGTACACTAGCGAAAGGTGGTTCCATACCTTGTCATAGTTAGAAATCCATTACACAATACGTGCTTGCGGTTTTGATTGTATACTATATATGTAGAACGTGAGATGAAAGCGTTTCTGCTAGATGATTATTATATTGTGGTTGATAGACATTATTATAATATCAAAAGGTTTTTGATATAAAGATAATTTGGATTCTCATAAGGGAAAAACCCGTTCTGTTATACGGCGTGGTCTTATGAGATATCGTTTACTTGTTCAAACTGTTTACTCATACCAGTCCCATGACTGACCTAGAGTTTATTTGTTTTTTTCCCTATACTCTTGGGTGCCTAAATTTGTACGGGCAGTCAAGTAGTCGGGATTTACAGATATACTGGAAGAGCTTGGAGCAGGAGGCTTCAGGATCATATAGCTGTAGTGTATTTCCGTTGTGTTGTAAGTGCTGTACTTTGAAATGATATGTATATTCAATTACAGATGTATATTTCAAAGTTATGTTACATATATTATATGTTATTCGTTCCACTGTGAGGTTCGTGTTACTCTAATGTTGTGTTCTTCTTTTTCTATTCTAAGTTTCTATCTTATCTATCCTCACCTTATGTTTTCTTTCTATTAATTTCCTGATTTTTAGTTTAATTTGGGGTTGGACTTGTGTTTTTGGTCTGCTCAAATTGGACCGGAATTTTGGGTCATTACAGTTAGTATCAGAGCTTAAGTTAAGTGAATTACTTTGGCTCTGTGGCGTGACTCGGTAGAGATAGGGTTAGTAATACCCTAGATTGAGTTTGAGTGTATATATACGAGTGAACGTATTTGTTATTGATATAAAAATTGTTTTATATTGTGGAGATTCATTGCTTGAGTTGTTTATGAGTTCTGGTCGATCAGTTTGATCCACTGTATCGGTAGGAGTTACTAAACACTCGAATACGATGGGTCGACACGATATGTTTTGAAAAGAGGGTAAATTAAAATAAGTTTACCCAAGGTATATCTTGATATAAAGAAGATATATATATATATATATATCAAAATTTTAATATATTGGATACATTGGTTATTATTATAATCGAGTAAGATTATAAATTTAATGGTTATGTAAATAACCAATCAGAATTCATATAAGTGAAATACGTGAAATCAGATGAGTTGAATCTGAAATTTTAAACCAGAAATTGAATTAAAATTCGAGAAAATTGGATAAGTGTTTGTAAATGGATTTGGATTAAAGATAAGGAAAATTTAAGATCCTGGGAGATTTTAAAATTGTTTTACAAGCAGTGTGAATTATATTTTGAAATGAATTTCAAAGTGGAAATGTTTAGAAATAGTTTTATAGTATTGAACTCACTTCGATCGCTGGAAAATAGATTTTGATGATGACAGCTGCATCATCAGTATTCATTTTCGAGTTGTAAGTGACGAATTACTACCAGAGATACTGTTTTGAATTTGTTTTGGGAAAGACAAGTTGTGTTGAATTTCAAAATGGGATTTATAATAAAGAATGAATAAAGAAAGTTTGAAATAGAAATTGAATATAGAACTTCAAAGGGAGTTTGAATATATGAAATTCAATGGAAGCGATATAGAATTTGAATATAGAAATTCAAATGGAATTTGAATATAGAAATTCAAATGGAATTCAAATATAGAATTTGAATATAGATAATATAAAGGAATTTAAACTATAGGGTTTGAATATATAGAATTTGAATATATAGAATTCAAATGGAATTTAAACTATAGAATTTGAATATATAGAATTTGAATAGAATTTGATATATAGATTTGAATAATAGAAGTGATATAAACTTTGAATAGAAATTGAATAGAATTAACTAAGTCGAAGAGGAAATAGTTAATCGAGTTTTGAATTTGAAGTTGAACTTTGAAAGGTGAATTGGATTTGTAAATGGATATTCGAAATCGAATATAGAACTTAAATTTGAAATTTGGATTCAAATTAGTTAATAAGCAAATTAAAATATATTTGAACATGTCATGTTCAAATATAAAAGTGAAATAGACTAAAGAGTTAATTAACAAATTAATTAACGAATTGAGTTAAAACGATCAGGTATAGTTAAAATAGATTGGACAGGTATAAATATACATGAGATAAGTATGGATAAGGTATGAAGGTATATTTCGACGAAAAGGTATGTATTTAATTCATATATGAGATTTTATGCGCCGTATTGGCTAGCCGCTTGGCTTTTTCTTTTTCTTTTGGATTGGTGAGGGCCATGGGAGACTATTTGAAATATCCCGATGCTCCTAGTACAAAGGAGGTTATGGCGAATTTTTCCGGGAATTTAAGGAGTTAGAATATTTCTAAGATAATTTGATAGTTAGAAATCAACGTATCGATATATATATATATAGAAGTCGATAAGGAAACGAACTTAGAAATAGAATAGTAAAATTCAAAAAGGAAGACTAAGAATAAAATCTAGTAAGAATAGAAAGAGGAAGCGTATATGTGTTTAAAAGTGAATAAGTAGATGTATGGTAATGATTATTCGAGTAAGTAGTCATATCTATTTTGACGTTATAAATGTTATTCAGTCAAGGTCTGAGAGGTAGTTATACCTCAACTTGATTGATTTCATTATTAACAAATAAATAGTAAGATTTCAGGCTCGAAGATCAATGTTGGATAAGAGTTAGTTGAATATAGTATTTGGGTTGTCGTAACGATGTTTTACACAACATCCGTTTTAACCCAAATAAGTGTAAGCTTGGAAATATAATAAAGAATATTTCCTAAGTATAGAAATAAACGAGATCGGAAAAGAGATAAGTAATTTGAGTATTTTCCAATTATAAATAGCATATATTTTCTAAAGTTTAGAAAATAAAGGAAGGCGAAATTCAGAAATGTTTTTCAAATAACATAAAAGGCCAATATGGGTATTGAAAATATTTGGTTAAAAAATATTGATAAGGAAATAGAGAAGTGATTTAACTAATGGAATATTAATTAAGGGCTCTTTGACATGTTCAAAAGGAAAATTTGATTTTTGAAAGGAGTAATCTGTTTAAAAACTCCCAGGGAAAGACTGTTTGAATTAAAAACAGATTTAACAGAAATTTGTGAAAGCAAATTTGAATTAAAGTAAAGCCAGTAAAGTGGTAACTGAGATTGAATTAGAATGATATCAAGATAAATTGGATTGTGAGATTCAAATTTGAAGTGTAATGTGATAATCAAGTTAAGAGTTGGGAATCGAGAAGAAACTCGAGTTGAAATGATATTTGGCTCGGATATAAGCGAATGGTTGTGTTGTGGATAAAAGCAGATTGGAATTTGATTGGGATGACCCTTGTATCCGCTGAATTGATAACAGGTGGAAAGGATATAATGATATGCCGACAAAAGGTACAAGTTTATATTTCTATTGGATATAAGACTTATGAGTCGAATTGGTAAGCCGCTTGGCTGTTTGATTTTCTTTTGGGATGGAGATGGCCCAGAGAGGCGAGTTGGAGTTTGACCGATTGACCAGTACAAAGGAGGTGCTGGCAAAAAATTTCGAAAAATAAAGGCGTTAGAAAATTTTCAGGATTTTTGAAAATTTTCGTTGATAAGAATTAATTAATATTTAATTGAAATTAAATTGGTTCAATTGAAACGGAAGTTAAGAAGTGAACAAATATGTTTAAACCAGTCGATAGGGTCGTTCTCTACCTTAGCAATTTCGAGGACGAAATTATTTTAAGTGGGAAGATTGTAATGACCCGCATTGGCAGAGGTATTATAATTAATTAATTTAATTATATAAATAGTGATATAGTGAATTAAATGGTCGTGGAATTAAATAATGGTGAATATTTAATTAAAATAATAAATTAAATAATATACTTAATTCTGAAATAATCAGAATTGGCTGAAATGGCTATATAGTGTGAACTGGATCATCTGTGATATTTAATTCAGCTTGGAATTGAATTAGAATAACGAATATATTATATAAACGAAGATTGAACGTTTAAATTATAATATAATTATAATCGAGCTCGAAATGGCGCTGCAGTTCGTAATTTGGCGATTTGAACTTCAACTGAATGTACAAGATTCGTTTTAAGCTGGATTTCTGTGAAACAAGAAACGTGTGGAGCTGGTGAAGTATATCTTTCTAGTGGAAGAGAAAAATCGGGATTTCATCGTGTAGATTTTGATTTATGTCCAAATCAAATTTTAGAAAAGTCGCTGTGGAATTCCTTTTATAATTTATAAAGGAAATATTTATATTTTAAAAAGGAATTTCATTTTAAATCGAATATCAATTTAATCGGGAATTGAGATATCGAGTTATAAATCCCAGTAGAGCAGTATGGTATTCCACTATGAATATATACGATAATATTAATTTATAAATATTTTATTTAATTATATTTAAATATATTTAAATGGGTCATCCAGAGCTTTAAAAATAGCCACTTTTGCAAACAAGGTCGGAATTCGACGAAACTAATTTTGCTGGATCCGCAATGTCAAATAGTTGTTAGATTTCCAGTTCCGTGATTTTTAGAGTTACTATGTGGCCGTACCGATTTTTAGAGTGGAAAACAGTCGATATTTTTTACCTTTAAAGATACGTTGTGTGAGCAAACAGAGTCGGAATTCGACGAAACCAGTTTTGTTGGGACCGTAATGTCGAACTCTAGCAATATGTCCAGTTTCTTGATTTTTGGGTATCGTGTGCGATCATAGGAATTTGTAGAAGACGTAAAAAAGGAGCGTTGACTAAAATAACATATCTAGATATTTATGCCTCCTATAAATACCCTTAACAACTTCCCTTAAGACCTAATTTCATTTCCCTCTGGTCAAATTAATTCCGCCATTGTTTTGCTTACACAGAAAGAAAAATGGCAAACAAAAATTCAAAAGAAAATACAAATAAAATCCCTAAAATGTTAAAGCTTATATATTCGAAGTCCCCTAGCCTTGCTCTCCGTCGCAGTACCAATTCTGAAGCGTTCGAACATCCTTCGAGTTCGCTGAAAATCCAAAGGCAGTGCCTAGGGTTCGTTGTAGCAAGAAATAGGGAGAGCTATTCGAGTTTTTTGAGGGCGTCTTTGAGTTTGTGGCGTTGTTTAGCTCGAGTTTATATTGATTGGTGGGGTTCCGTTTCTAAATTTTTTCGCACTGTACTGTGCATTCGGCGGAGCTGGTGAAAGTCGCGACAGGAGATGAATGTCGAGTGTTTCGAAATGGGTATGGGGAGGTGGAGAACGAGATGAGGAGAAGCAGGGTGGTGTCGGTTTTGAGTTTCACTGAGAAACAAAGTGGCAAGGTTGGAAGAAGGATTCGGTAATGGAGTATTGAGGAGTAGTGGTTGTCATCATGGAAGAAAGGGGACCGTATTCGGGTATTGGGTTTTCATGTAGGGGCGGTGGGCTTTTTGATAGGAAGTTGGGCCGGTGATAAATGGTTAAGCCCTATTTGAAATTAAACCTTTGTTTTGTTTTTATTTAAACTAGTGTTAACTTTAAAAATATGTAACTGAGTCATACGATATCAGAATCAGACGAAACAAGATCCGTTGGGATCGTATGGATGATGGCTACACCATGGAGCTGACTGGGAGTGAATCCGAGCTCGTTACAATTTATGGCAAAATAAATTGTCCGTCTGAATCAAGCGATGGTTATCGTTATTAACGATGATCGTCCAATGTGAGTAAATCTCACTAACTCTAAACAGTTTATATTTTCATGTTGTATTTTTAGAACTGTTAAATATTGGCTAATTGACTGTGTGTTGACTGTTTGATTGAACTGCTAGTCAGTTAGTTGAATTTCTATATTGATTCTGTTTAACAAAATATATCATATGGAACTAAAAGTGATGTTATCTATATTTTTTAACATCTGTGATGCAGGGAAACAGGTTGGAGGAATCCGACTGGATTCCTCAACATTTATTTTACTGTGATTCATATATTGTGATATATGATGTGATATATAATTTGTTGTTAATTATGTGTGTTTGGACGATATTTATCATTGTTATATAGGATGTTAAATACCATAAGAAATACTGGATGTGGAAAAGGGGATTTTCAAAGTGTATTTTGAAAATGAATTATTTATATAAAATCGATGGATTTTATATAGAAAAGGAAAAAGGTTTTTTATAAAAATAATTATAAAATCGAACGATAAGTTAGATATAAAAGGAAATATTTGTAGAACATTTACAAATAGATTTAATGGGATTATTTATTTATTTAGGAAATAAATAGAAATCAAAGGAGATATTTATTTGTTTAAAATAAATAGAGATAAAAGGAGATATTTACTTGTTAGAATAAATAGAGTAAAAAGAGTTAATCAGTAAGAGTTGATCGATAGAGTTAAATCGAACTAAAGTTATTTAAATAGAGTTATCGAATATTAATTTATTCGAATAGAGTTAAAGGGAAGGAGTTATCGATTATTAGTTAATCGAAAGAGTTATCGATTATTAGTTAATCGAAGAAGTTATCGATTATTAGTTAATCGAAGGAGTTATCGATTATTAGTTAATCGAAGGAGTTATCGAATTTAGTTATTCGATGGAGTTAATCGATTAGAATAGAAAGTAAAAGGAGTTAATCGAATATAGTTTATTCGAATAGAATCAATTGAGTTAATCAAATATAGTTTATTCGAATAAAGCAAAAGGAGTTAATCAAATATAGTTTATTCGAATAGAGTTAAGGGTGTTATCGAATATAGTTTATTCGAAAGGAGTTAAGTGAAACGAGTTAATCCAATAGCGTTAGTCCGATAGAGTTAATCCAATAGCGTTAGTCCAATAGAGTTAATCCAATAGCGTTAGTCCAATAGAGTTAATTGATAAGGGTTAATCGAATAGAGTAAATTGAATGGAGTTATCGAATATACCTTATTCGAAGGAAAGAATTATCGAATAAGAGATGATTCGAAGGAGAGTTACGTAAGGAAGTTGTTAAAGAATTAAAAGGGTGAACTTTGTCTATTTCAAGGTTAGAAACGTTGTTCAGTTAAGGTCTGAGAGGTAGTATTACCCCAACTTGATTGACTCCATTTTTAACTAAGGAATGGTTAAGGTTTGATAGTGAAGGTAGGTTAAAGGAATTTAGTTAATAAGCGTAATGTTTTGAGTTAGCATCACGATGGTTTGTTTAAA
Organism: Allium sativum; assembly: GCA_030737875.1. NCBI lineage: Eukaryota > Viridiplantae > Streptophyta > Magnoliopsida > Asparagales > Amaryllidaceae > Allium > Allium sativum. The sequence continues at coordinate 197,488,787 of CM060919.1, read as the reverse complement.
CATCTGTCTAAGTCCAATGAAGGAGTTTTGGAAATGTTTTCCAAATAAGAACCAGAAATGTTTTCTGATATAGAAAACAAGAAATGGAAATGTTTTCCAATGGTAATAACATATATTTTCTAAATTTAGAAAATAAGAACTGTTGAATATAGGTAAACAGGAGATAAGTAAATTTATGAAATAAAGAGATAAATGTTGAATGATGATTGATTGACAGAATTTCCATTTGGAAATAATATCGTTGTTTGCACACCTGTTTTTCTTTGATAGTTAAATCACAGACTATCAAAGTTTTGACCATTTTAACGTTGTTAATATGGAGAGACCGGTTGGATTATTATCCAAAGAACCACTCTGTATTGGCATAAGCGTTGCGAATCATATATGCCAAAGATAATTGAAGACGGAGTAAAGTGCAAGGGCTATTGTATAAGTCTTAGATAATAGTGCCTAAGGTGGATATACTGAATATTACCTTCGGTTCATCCTGTTCCTAGATGACTTGTATGGACGGATGTCTGACAGAGTATTTCCAGACGATCACGTATATTGATTTCTCCAACCGTACCGAGAGTGGAAGCAGAGAAGGAAACTTCTTTTAGCTAACACATAATGTATGGTTGAGGACGTCAATCAGTGATTTGATCGATTTGACGATGTGGCATTCAAGGGGAATCTGGTGTGATGATAAAGCGTAGCTTTTACCCTCACATCTGGTAAATGACAGAAATCGGGCAGGCAGCATGGCTAAGTCGGTCGCATCGAAGTAGGGTGTATAATCACCTGATCTAGAGTTTCATTTACTTCTAAAAATCTATTGTTGATGTTGTCTCATTCGGGAAACGGTTTCTGATCCCAACCGTTGGTGATATACATTCGATACACTCAAGCGAAATGAGTGGTCGGTCATGTGTGGCTGGGTTGCAATATGTTCTTGTTGAACCCAGTGTATTCCTTTCTAGAGGTACTCTAGCGAAAGGTGGTTCCATACCTTGTCATAGTTGGAAATCCATTACCCAATACGTGCTTGCGGTTTTGATTGTATACTATATATGTAGAACGTGAGATGAAAGTGTTTCTTCTAGATGATTATTATATTGTGGTTGATAGACATTATTATAATATCAAAAGGTTTTTGATATAAAGATAATTTGGATTCTCATAAGGGAAAAACCCGTTCCGTTATACGGCGTGGTCTTATGAGATATCGTTTACTTGTTCAAACTGTTTTAAACTGTTTACTCATACCAGTCCCATGACTGACTCGGAGTTTATTTATTTGTTTCCCTAAACTCTTGGGTGCCTAAATTTGTACGGGCAGTCAAGTAGTCGGGATTTACAGATATACTGGAAGAGCTTGGAGCAGGAGGCTTCAGAATCATATAGCTATAGTGTATTTCCGTTGTGTTGTAAGTGCTGTACTTTGAAATGATATGTATATTCAATTACAGATGTATATTTCAAAGTTATGTTACATATATTATATGTTATTCATTCCGCTGTGAGGTTCGTGTTACTCTGATGTTGTGTTCTTCTTCTTCTTCTTATTCTTCTTCTTCTTCTATTCTAAGTTTCTATCTTATCTATCCTCACCCTCTGTTTTCTTTCTATTAATTTCCTGATTTTCAGTTTAATTTGGGGTTGGACTTGTGTTTTTGGTCAGCTCAAACTGGACCGGAATTTTGGGTCATTACAATGGGTGTGAGTCTATGTGATTCACATTATAAACCCATGCAAGCTTTAGAACAAGAGCGTATTTATAGGTATCAATGAAAATAGTCACATGGAATGTACGGGGTTTGGGGGACCATTCAAAATGTCATGATATTAATCTTGTTCTATCCCCACTTAATTTAGATGTCCTTTTTATATAAGAAATTAAACTTTCTTATCCATCTAATTTCCACGTTAGATTGATTGGTGGATCTTTTTTGACTGGTTGGGATCATGTTAATGACTTAGAAACTAGAGGGGGCCTCTTCACTTCTTGGAATGAATCTAACTGGCCACTTCACTAAACTTTTTCAGACCAATCTGCCTTGCATGTTGCTCTTAGACACATTGCTTCTAACATTATCTATTTCTTTTCCAATATTTATGGTCCTCAGGATGCTCATGAGAGAATAAATCTTTGGGAACACTGTAAACATTTAGCCAATAGTTTTTCTGGACCATGGGTAATAGGGGGGATTTTAACACCATAAGAAATGTATATGAGAGAAAATCTGGTATTATCTCAGAAGATACTGATGCTTTTAACTCCTTTATCTTTGATTGTTGTCTCATTGACCCTCCTATTTATAATCGTTCATTTACTTGGTCCAGTCACGGACCTGATCCTTCTCTTGCGGAACTTGATCGTTTTCTCTTCAATACTGCGTGGGAGGAGGAGCATTCTTTATCCTATGTTTCCAAGTTAGCCTCAATCATCTCTGATCATTATCCCATTATTCTAAATTTCGGTTCCCTTTCTAACTTTAAAAGGCCTTTTAGATTCGAAAGATTGTGGTTGCTAGAACCATCCTTTAAGGAATTTATCAAAACAGTTTGGGAGCAACCGGTCCAATCCCAATCTTCTACTCACAAAATCATATTGAAATTGAGATCATTAAGAAAATTGATTAAGCCATGGGCTAAATCCATTTGGGGATCAATTCGTACTTGCATATCTAACTTACAGGAAGCTATCTTGAATCTTAACATCTTAGAGGAATCTCGCATTTGAATGATGAAGAGAGTAACACTTTAAAAGAGCTTGAATTTGAATTAGACAGACTATTCAAACAAGAAGAAATTGGTTGGAAACAAAGAGCCAAATCCAAATGGATTAATGAAGGGGATAAAAACACAGCTTACTTTCATCGAGTTGCAAATAGAAGACAAATAACAACTTATATCCTAGAAATTTCTCATGAAGGCCAGTCTTATAAAAATCAAGTTGACATTCTTCATCTTTTTTCCACTTTTTATTGTTCAATCCTTGGTAGCACACCCACTGCTCTTCCAGTTATTGATTGGAATTCATTATACCTTAATCCTGCCTCTATTTCCATCGATCAACCTGTTTTAGAAAGTGAGATTCGGGATGCTCTAAACGAAATGCATGATGACAAAGCCCCAGGCCCAGATGGCTTTGGGATTTCATTTTTTAAATCTTTTTAGGCCTTTGTAAAGCATGATATACTGGAAATGTGTGGGGAATTCTATGATAATCCTAATCTCATATCTCGGTAAAATTATGCAAACATTGTCCTTCTTCCCAAATCTGCTATAGCAAATTCTCTCTCTTCTTTTCATCCTATCGGTTTTCTCAATACCACCATCAAAATCATTACTAAAACCCTTTCTAATCGTCTTCAATCTGTTATCTCTCCTCTTATCGGCTTTGAACAATCTGCTTTCATACACTGACGTACCATTCTTGATTGTATTGCAGCTACACAAGAGGTAATCTCTTTTGTCATCATTCTTGTACACCATGTGTTCTTCTTAATTTAGGTTTTTCTAAAGCCTTCGATTCTATCAATTGGGAATTCATTTTTCAGCTGTTGAAACATAGAGGCTTTTCTTAAAGATGGTGTAATTTGATCGAATGTATTTTAAACACCAATTACTCATCCATCTCTATCAATGGTAGCACTGGAGGTTTAATTAAATCAACTAGAGGACGTCGGCAAGGATGTCCACTATCCCTTCTTATTTTTGTGCTCATTGCAGATGTGTTTAATCAAATGGTGAAAAGGGCAATCGCTAATAATCTCTTTGATGGTATCCATCATCCAAATTCAATTCTATCAATTTCAACATTTTGTAGATGATACCATCATCTTTTCATCTCCAGACCTCAAACACATTCATTATCTCTAAGTTATTTTATATGTCTTTGACCTCATCTCTGGTCTTTCTATTGATTTATCTAAGAGTTCAATAATTATGCTAGGCAAATCCGATCACCTTGGGCCGGTTATTTCTTCCTTTCTTAACTGTCCTATTGATAACTTCCCAATTGTTTATCTAGGTATTCCACTTAGACCCACTAAACTTCTCAAAGCTGATTGGTTTCCACTTATTCATAAGATTGAAAAGAGATTAGCCTCATGGAAGGCTAGTTCTCTTTCTTCAGCTGGTCGGATAGTATTGGTTAAATCTGTATTATCTGCAATTCCAGCATATTGGATGTCATTCCATAAACTTCCTAAATGGGTAATTTCTAAGATTAATTCAATCAGAAATGCATTCTTATGGAATGGGAATAATGTTAAAAGATTGGTTAACTGGAAAACTGTATGTTTACATCTAGATTAGGGGGGCTTGGGTATAGTTAATTTCTGGAATTTAAATATTACATTATTATCAAAATGGTTATGGCGTATTATCACTCCAGGTGCTTTCATTTGGAAAGAATGGATTCTTTCCCTTTTTTATTCTGATAATCCTCATCTTCTTATTCATTTTCCACCATCTGTTAAACCCTCTCCTTTCTGGGCTGGTGTTATTTCAACTATTCCACGTATTAAAAAATTGATGCATGTCAAGCTTGGTAATGGTGAATCTTGTTTATTTTGGTTAGATATTTGGCACGATCAGTTTCCTCTTTCCCATGTTTTCCTTCTCTTTTTCCTTTGATTTCTATCTATTGCTAACTCATTTAATAATGGTCCCTTTAGTCTTTGCCCTTCTTCTTTGTTTGATGTCCATGTTTTCCTTAATCTTCTGGATATTTCCAGTCTTCTTCTTCAAATTCAATTTTATGAAAATTTTGATAGTTATGTCTGGTCATTATCACCTAGATGTGGTTTTTTTGTAGCATCCTTATACCATTACCTCAATTATACAGGAAGGTCTTTCTCATTTTCTAGGTTGTGGAAAATCTGTTTACCACCCAGAGTTCTTTTCTTTCAGTGGTGCCTTATTCATGGAAGGGTTAATACTCAAGCAAAATTACATAGGCTTAATTTGGTAGCAGACCCCTATTGTGCATTTTGTTCAAGGCATGAAGAAACAATTCACCACTTGTTCTTTGATTATGATGTCACTTACCCCATACTGGTTGCCTCTAGTATTCACTTACTTGGCATCTCCCTAACCTTTCATCTATGTCTGATTACTGACAATATAGTTCGGCTAATGTTGCATTAGATTCCTTCTTATCTATTTAATGCTAGTGTATTTGGAAGGAGATAAATGCTGCAATTTTTAATAACCATTGAAACATTTTGAAGGTATATGCAGACTCATCATCTACTTCTTTCAATCATGGACAGGTCAGCCATCTTCGGCTAGATTCAGGCTTGCTTTGCCTCTGAGTAATAGCCCTGCAGAATCGGTGGGTTCAAATCAAGGAGGTTCGAGCCCAGATTTACACTAAAGTTTGGATATTCCTGCACGGGCTGCTGATGCTTTTGGTGCTTCATTTTGATAGGCCTTTTAGTGACTTTGGTGCTTCCTTTATGTCTCTTTGATGCAAAATATTATGATATTATCTGTAGTGATTCTGATAGTTTTTGCGGCTTCTTAATGCACTTATATCGAAGTATTAGCCACCAGTTGGGGTTGTCAACTGGATAATATTTATATATATATATATATATAATATTACTAATCAGCTATGCAGTATCACGCTACACATCCGTTCTACTCAAAAATAAATAAATTATTATTATCGTTTAAAAATTCAAATAAAATTTATATTGACTATATGAACTATTTCAATTCAGTTTGAAACTTCAAATTCATTTATTTATCGTTTTCGTATTACGATAATTTAATATATTCAAATTTAAATCGTATATCGATTATTAAATTCGATAAAAAATACATTTATATTATCAACTCAATATTTAAAACCATATTAAATATTTAAAATAAATTGTTCGAAAATACGGGTCGTTACAGGGAGCAGATACCGATAGATTTTATCAATGGATTACCTAGAACCAGGGAAGGAAATAAAGGAATTTGGGTCATCATGGATCGCTTGACCAAAAGTGCAAGGTTCATTCCTGTCAGATCAACTAGGACATCATCGAAGTTGGTTAACTTTATATAAAATGGACAGTTCAGTACCATGGTATCCCAAAGAGCATAGTATGTGATCGAGATCCATTGTTCACGAGTGGATTTTGGAAAAGTTTGTAAGAAGCTTTGGGAACTGAGTTGTGTTGAGTACGACTTATTATGTAACACCCCACCTCCGCTAGGGTCACTCACAAAGGGAATGCACTAGTTTTGGTGGAGTATTATCTAGGTAAACATGCACAGAGATATCACAAGGCAGAACATAAATAAAGCAGCGGTAGAAATTAAAAACCAACATTTTATTATTTCCAAGAAAAGAGTCAATAGCTCATATATCCAAGATACAAATTATTCCATTACATCAAGTTCATAGTAAAGAAGCATAAACTTTAAAACAAAAGTAAATTATTCCCCATAAATAGCAGAAGCAGCCATAGCATAGCCCAAGACCAAACCGTACAAGAGCTGTCAGAAAGCAAGTTGAATCCAAGCTAAGAGCTAGTGTTTCCTCTCTGGGAACCTGGGGGGGGAAACGAAAGAAAAAGGGGCGAAAGAAAAAGGGTCAGTCATAAAGACTGGTAAGCCCTAGTGACTTTCAATATGAAAACTAGTAAAGGTAACATGATATGTGAAAACTAGAATTAAACATAAGGATGATAACAGAACTAGTTGGGTAATTAAGATAACAAGATAAGTCAAGTCTGGCATCGCATGTTCAAGGTTCACTGCACCAACTGTACTAGTATTCTAACCCATATCAAGTATTAACCATGAAATGATCCCTTAGCCCAGTGTCATGAAGTGACCCATTACGGGGTCCTACGGTACGATCTACTAATCGATCGGCTCCCTACAAGTCCTAGCTTGTCACGTGTCTATGTCATACGGCCCTATCCAGAAATGTAGTTACTTGAGCTAGGTCCACCATATGGTGTATCAAGTCCTACGGTGCCAACCACCGACACGAATCAAGCACGCACAGTGTAAATCTACGGGTGCCCAATGCCTGCTTTTTCAACTCCGGACTACGTGCACGACCATAGCCCGCCTGAACCTACAATGGCGCACCTACTAAGCCGTCGTTCTGGTCGCTTACAATCAGCCCAGTAATCGTGCCCCACCCTGCCTAGTCCCAGGGTATCGTGATACATCTAAGTGGGTTACTGCTGAAAAGGACCGCGTAACTAGGGTTTCTAATGGGTTAAGTGTTGTCATTCAAATTCGTGACTTAACCCTATCCAGATCATGTATCAAGTTGGTTAAGTGTGTTCAAGCAGTTCATGACTTAACCCTATCAAGTCATCGTGTCAATTTGGTTAAGTATATTCAAGTGGTTCATGACTTAACCCTATCAAGTGGCATTAATTCATTAGTGCATGCCAACCTCTCACATTAGACCAACTGTTGTGGTTACTGGATTTGCCAGGCGGTTCCGGGCAGATTTACACCACAACATAGTCTAACCTCGGGTTTTTACATGCGACATGACCAACTACCCACATTGGATCCTATTGTTTACAGCCGCTGGATTTGCCGGGCAGTTCCGGGCAGATTTACACTGCAAACTCAACCCAACCTCAAGTTGGCCATTTTCAAGTTTATCTAACTGTCATGCCCACGTTCAAGTTTCATGTTTAGATTCATGTCGAGTTTTCAAGTCATGTTTTATGTCAAATCATGTCAAGTTCATGTCCATATTCAGGTTCAAGTCATAATAATGTTCATGTTCAAGTTTAAAGCTAATTCATATTTTACCTAATCTACCCAATTCGTATTCCCATCGCACGAAGGTTCGAATCGATACAAATAAATCTAATTAGGGAGTGACATAAAAAGAAATGGGTATAAGGTGGCAAGAATGATTACTAGCATAGCATGATATGACTTGAAATAAAACATTACTGACATATGAAACATTGGCCTCAAACATAAAGATTCCAAATCTAGCAAGATAAGGTACTAGTCAAAATAACCGTTGTCACAAGGTGATAGTATAGTCATGGTAACGACTGTCATAAGGTGATAGTATAGTCATAGTAACGATGGTCATAAGATGATAGTATAGTCACAGTACGACTGTCATAAGGTGATAATCATAAACATGTGGCTAATAACAGGTTCAACATGATAATAAGAGGGGTTTCTCTTTTTGATTTACAATATGAATAGGCCCCAAATCGATGTCATAGTAATATTCAAGAGTCAAGATCCAAGATGAACAAGAATGAATGTAAACAGTCATCATACAGAGGTCCAATTTCAATTTTACATCATATTCATAATACATTTACAGTTTAAATCTGAAAATAACTGGGGCTTACAGATCGTGGTTCGAGAATTAGAAAAAGAGAGTCGTTTGTTGCTTAGTCAAGTCCTAATAGAAGTCCCCTAATCAGCAATTCCTTTAACGCAGTCTCAACGTAGTAGAAGCAGTCCCTCTCTCAAACTTTTCAACCAGAATCAGAGCAGCATAAGGTCAGAAAGAAATTTGGTGTAGAGAGACTGGTGTTAGAGGCTGTATTTATAGGGTCAGGTCAACGAATGTGGACAGAAATGAGGCCACATACATCAGAGTGAATCTAGCTTCAGAAACGGGCTCGGGCACCAGGTCGACCCCCCGGTTGACACTATGGTCGACCTGACCCTGGGTAGGTCGACTACATAGTCGACCCCCAGGTCGACCTGGTCCTGGGCGGGATTTTTCCCACCCAGTCCATTTGGAGGTTTGAAATTCGAATTTTGAATTCGAATTGAGTCTGTTTTGAATTTGAAATTTCTGAAAACTTCGAATGGCCATAACTTGGTCATACGGACTCCGATTTTCGTAAACTCGGACTCGTTTCCAAGCAGAATTTCGAGACGAATGCAATGGAGTAACCCGTTTCCCTTGATTCTTATTTTAAAAATTAATTCTGCCTTGATTTATGATTATTACATGTTATAAAAACACGGGTTGTTACATATTATCCCTAAACCGATGGTCAAACCGAGAGAGTTAACCGAGTTTTAGAAGGTATCCTAAGAGCTTGTGTATTGGACTTCTGAGGATCATGGGAGGACCATCTATATCTAATCGAGGTTGCGTATAATAATAGTTACCATTGGAGCCTTGGGATGGCTCCATACAAGGCATTGTATGGTAGACTACGTAATTCTCCGGTATATTGGTTAGAAACTGGAGATAAGTTGATACTTGGACCAAAGATGGTTAGAGAAACATCAGGTTGTATTGAGATCATTTGGCAACGAATGAAGACAGTCCAAGATCATCAGAAGAGCTAAACCGATAAGCGTCGTAGGGATTTGGAATTCGACGTTGGTTATATGATTTTCGTGAAGATCTCGTTGTTAAAGCATGTGGTTAGATCTGGAAGTAAAGGAAAGTTATCTCCTAGATTTGTTGGACCATTTACGATAGTTGAGTGGATTGGAAAGCTCTCATATAGAGTGGATTTACCCGAAAAGATGACAAGTGAGCATAATGTTTTCCATGTGATGTTTCTACGGAAGTGTGTACATGATTCAAATGTAGTAGTATCTTCGGAGCAGTACGAAGACCTAGATGTTGAGCCCATAGTTACGAAACCTCGTAAGCCGCTTCGTGTAGTGGGTAATGACACGAGACAGCTTAGGAGGAAGGCAATTATGTTAGTCAAGGTTCATGGAGTGAGGATGATGATGATTGTACGTTGTTATTGTTTTTATGATTGCTGTTGTTGTTGTTGTTGTTAGAATTCCGCACGCTAGGATAAGGCTATGGATGCATGGGTTGGTGGCTGTTAGTTTGGTTGATAGAATTTGCTACTCACGGATGATAGGAATGCAGAATCGTTCTGATTGCTTATGGTTGTTGGGATTTCGGGGGTGAAATTCCTAAAGGGGATGGGAGAGAATGCAACAGCCCGTATTTTACGTATTGGAGGATTGTAAAATATTTTTATTTTATTCCCTGAGGGTTGGATCATTCTCATATTTTGATATGTTGGTTATGGGATGTGTGACATGTCCATAATTTTTACCAATTTTATTTGTGACCATTTTGCCCCTATCACTCTTGTACATGGGATAACTTTTGACTGGGATCGAATCAGGTGCTGAGGTCGGTCTCATTGGAAAGGAAATAGTGTTGCCAATTCCATAGAGTGGTCATGTTAAAGATTTGGTTCTGCAGTTTGGGAGGAATCGTTGTTTTGTATTTCACAGTTTGCTGTTCAGGTTTTTGAACCATTAGTGGGCTAGTGGGAGGCTATAAATAGGAGGTTAGAGGCATAGAGAATGTTTTACTTTCTTCATTCTCTCATTTGGTTGAGCTTGTGATCCTCCTTGCTTAATCAAATACATCTTTCCACCATTAAAATTCTAGATCTACATAAGAGAATCGAAGATCTACATTGTTTAAAGCTAGATCTACATCAATCGAAGAGAGATTTCATCAAACCAAAGAGTTTGAAGCTAGTTCTTCGTTGTTCGGATTTAGATGCAAGTGTTTTTGTGTTGTTTTGAAGATGTGGTGATTAATATGCATCTCTAACATAGATTCAATCAAGTATATGAGTTGTTTGAGCATTATTTCACCATTTTCAAGTTGTTTTCACCTAGATTTACATCATGGTAAGTATATTTTCATTTGAATCACCATAGGATCTAATCTAACAACTTAAAATCGGTAATTCTTATGTTAATTCCTAGGTTTATGCAAGTTAGATCCATTATTTTGTTCATCCACGGATTTATCATGATTTTGGTGAATTTTATATGATTATTGATAAATAATCATCATTTTGATGTTGTTAATGATTTCATAAAGTGTTTATGGTTGAATTAGATGATTTGGATGAATTAGTCGCATCGATGTTATCGTTTGGTTAAGATTTGATCAAGTTTAGAGTTAATTTGGTCAGATTTGGAGTCAGGTCGTTTGGCCTAGGTCGTTTGCACAGCACGGGTTAGCTCAGGTCGTTTGGCTTAGGTCGTTTGCATAGCACGGGTTTGGCTTAGGTCATTTGCACTGCACGTGTTTGGCTCAGGATTGCTGGTTTCAGATAGCATTTTGACAAACGCTGTGGAAGGTTGTTTTAGGCAGATACGATCCATATGGGCAGATGGATAGCCCAGAAGTAATGACAGCGATCCAGAAGCGTTGTGAAAGGCTGTTTTAGGCAAAAATAATCCATATGGGTGGATGGACTGCCCAGAAGCAATTATAGCGTTCTAGAAACGCTATTAAAGGCTATTTTGATGTTTTACTTAGTTTTTCATACCAGAATGATGCATAACTGAATCAGGAGATATAATAGCATTTCAGAAGCGCTGCAAAAGGCAGTTTTGACATTTTGGCCGGTTTTCCATAGCGAAAAAGATGGAAATGTATGGAATGCAGAATGGACCAAACGGAGCTAGTTTTGAGTCGACGATGATTATAGCTTCGACGTGAATTCAAGGAGGAATGTCCGAAGTGATGTGAAGTATTCGTTGATCGGGGAGATGCAACAAATGTGAAGACAACTCAAGGGTGTTTTGAGTTGGTGGATAATGGTTGCTCAAGCGTGTTTTGAGCTTATGAATAGTCGCAGGTGTTGAAGACTAGAGGTGTTGAAGGCTGGGATATTATCGTTGTCGTAGGATCTAGCGGGATCAAAGCACTGGTACAATAGAGACGTCTAAAAGACCGGTTGTATAGTCGAGTACCCTGGGTATCGTTGAAAGGCCTAGATACGTATCGTTGAAAGACATATGGGGTTTTTGCTAGAACTGGGGTTATCATTAGTCCTTTACGTATAGCAGGATGATATGGCCATTCATACGATTAGCGATGGTTTCAAAGCAGGATTGGCTGTGATAGCCAGAGTCAGTCATGAATGTTGTTTGTTTGCTTGTAATGTTTCATGTGGATTGTCTGATGTCAACGGAGATGTTCCTTGGGTGCTTTTTCTGGTATTGGTTTTTGGGGTTTGTGCTTGAGGGATGTTGAGCTCGATTAGGATGGTTTACGTGAGATATATAATTGGTTGTTCTGATTATTATTATTTATAAGTTACTTCTGATTGCTACGAATGAATGGATTCTGGTTGCCAAGGATGTATGGTTGAAATGCTTGATGTAAAGGCTATCACTGTCCGTTGTGGGGAAGATGGGGTTGAGTTCTTCTCTGGTGTTATGGGTAGATTAGTTGGTTTATCTGCCTATTCTCATATACTTTATTGATGATGTTAGATAGTTGTTTTACCACTCGCTAAGACTATTGTCTGACTCAAGGTTTTATGTTTCCCTCTTATTACCTTTGGATGTTCATCCAATTTTTGGATTGGCAGACTAAGTAGCAGGTAGAGGTGATATCTTGGCGAGGACAATGTTGTAGTACAGAGGTGAGCAAAAGGCTAACGTGTTGTTTTGCTACTATATAGTATCTGTTGTTTTCGCTGTTTAATGTTAACTTCGAGTGTTGTAGTGAGGCAAATTTTTATAGACACTTATGTTGTAATCCGGGATGTATGGGTATTCTTTCTAGTTGTCATGAAAGTTGGAGTTTTCTGCTCAAATGCTTCACTATTATTGCCTATAGTATATGTTCTATTATATTTTATCCTTGCACTGTGAGTTATACGACAGGTTCTGCTTGTGTTTCATACCTTGATGATCGTCCATATCTTCTTGGCACGTCTTTCAGTGCATTATTTTGCTTCTGAAGTGTGGAAGTTATGGGCGGTCATCACACCTTCAGTGGGGGTAGGAACCCATTTTCTTTAGCACTTGCTCTCAGCGCCTTTATACTCTTCTGTCGTATGCCTAGGTTAAAGTGTAATCAAGGCGGTATTTAATAATGGTGCACCATCACGCCCGCGGACATCGTCTTCCCGTCCTTTATACTCTTTCTCAAATCATGAGAGTTAGAGTTAATCCGATGAATGATCGCGTCATTCGCAATCAATTTGAACTCAGGTCCTATGTTTCAAACCAAGATCAAAATAATCACATGACAAAAAGAAATAAATTCAAGGAAAGTAAATGACACGCGATATTTTTATAGTGGTTTGGCCAAATCATTGCCTACGTCCACTTTATAATCTTTTGTTTATGTCAACCAGACTCTTTCATGCAAGTCGTGCCTTTTTACATAGTTTGCAAAACAAAAGATTCAGTACAATCTTAAGTCACATAATGCTACAAATGTTGGGCATTCCATGCTCTGGGGATTTCATCGCCATCCAAGGTCGTTAGCTTGAAAGCTCCTTTATCAAGTTTCCATTAGATGACATATGGTCCTTCCCATTTCGGGCCCAAGAAGACAGGGGCCGGGAAGAACCGTTCCAATACTAAGTTCCCTGGTTCGAAGGTTCGAAGGTTCGAGCTCGAACCTCTTTGTTGTAGTATCGAGCAACCAGATGACGGCGCCTCAAACCATGTAAGTCCGCTTCATCTCTTTTATCATCAATCATGTCCTGGGATTCGAGAAGAAGTGCTTTATTCGTTATTGGATCATAGCATGTCGTTCTATGAGAGGGGACTTCCAATTCCACTGGAATCACTGCTTCTGATCTGTACAAAAGTGAGTAGGGAGTATGGTCAGTCGCTGATTTGTAGGTTGTCCTATAAGTCCATAAGGCTAAGGGTAATTCATCAACCCATGCGGCTCTTTCCCGTTCCAATTGTTTCCTTAGGATGGTCTTTATCATCTTGTTCACTGCTTCGACTTGTCCATTAGATCGTGGGTGAGCTACGGCGGTGTATATTGTACTTTTGGCAGAAATCTCTGAATTCTATACTATCGAATTGGGTCCCATTATAAGTGATGATGACTTTTGGGAATTCCAAATCGGCAAATGATGTTTTTGACAACAAAGTTAATCACTCATTTTGTTGTGATCGTGGTCAGTGGCTCGGCTTCTGCCCACTCTGTAAAGTAGTATACTGCCACGATCGCGTACTTTGCCCCGCTTTGGCAATTGGTAGGCTTTCGATGATGTCAATTCCTCACACAACAAACAGCCATGGGCTCACCATCGAATTAAGTTGGCTAGGAGGTGCTTTTGGAATTTTTGCAAATTTTTGGCAAATATCGCAGCATCGTGAATAATCAGCTGCGTCCCAATTCACGGTAGGCCAAAAGTAGCCATACCGCAATATCTTCTTTGCCAATGTTTGACCTCCGACATGATCTCCACATTCACCTTCGTGTACTTCTCTCAGCACATATTTGATGTCATCATGTGCTGTACACCGGAGTAAAGGCATTGAAAATCCTCGTCTGTAAAGAACTTCGCCTTGCATGATATATCTCGAGGCTTTGCAAACGACGGCGCGTCTCTTGCACTTTTTGGTTAGGAGTGCTCCGTTTTGTAGGAAGTTCTTTATCAAAGTCATCCATGACTCCCTTTATGGCTCGACTTCGAGCACTGGATCAACTTCCATCTGAATGATCCTCGGAGTTTTCAGTACCTCTATTAAAACCATTTCTATCTTCTCTGCATTGTCGGAGCTTTCTAATTTGGCCAACTTATCCGCTTTCTGATTCTCTGTCCGTAGGATGTGGGATATACTGTAATGCTCTAGGCTGTCCAATAGCTCCTCTACCTTTTCTAAGTGAGTTGTAATTCAAGGTCCCTTCGCTTCCTTTCAAACCTAACAAACAACAATTTGAGAATCTCAAAAGATGTCCAACATCGGTACTCCCAATTCCTTAACGAGTTTTAACCTGGCAATCAGGGCCTCGTATTCGGAATCGTTGTTAGCGGCGAAAAATTTTAATCATGGAGAATAATAAATCAACTGCCTTTCAGGAAATATTAATACAACTCCAGCGCCAAACCGTCGATCACTCTTAGCACCGTTGGTGTATAGTTTCCAGGTACTGGATCCCGGCTTTTGTTTCGAGGGGCTACCCTCTTCATATGGTACATCCTCTTCGGAACTCAGCGATGAAGTCAGCTTGTGCCTGCGCTCGTACGGATTTTTGAGGGAGGAAATTGAGATCAAATGGGCTCAACTCGATATTCCATTTGAGCAGTCTTCCCGAGGCTTCAGGTCGCTGCAGAACCTGTTGTAGCTGCTGATCGGTGTATATAATCGGGTGAGCCTAGAAATAGTGGAGAAGCTTCCAAGAGGCGATCAACAAGTTGTAAGCAAGCTTTTCTATCTTTGGATAATTACGCTTTGTTGCCGCCAATTTTTTGCTCACATAATATACCATTCTCTGAATTCTGTCCTCTTCACGCACAAGCACTGAGCTGATAGCATGTGACGACACTGCTAAGTATACAAATAGATCCTCATGATCCACTGGTTTGGACAATATCAGGGGCTTTTCTAAGAGATCAAGTAAGTTCTGGAAAGCTTCAACGCAATCTGGGGTCCAAGTGAAATTGCGTTTTCCTCGTTTTATTAAGTTGAAGAAAGGTACGCACTTATTGGTGGCTTTGGATATAAATATGCTCAACGCTACATCCTTCCTGGCTAGGCTCTGTACATCCCTGATCTTTCGTTGCTCACTAATATTCCTGATCACTACAATCTAGTCAGGATTGATTTCAATTCCGTGCGAGCTGACAATGAATCCAAGGAATTTTCCTGGCGCCACTCCCAATGAGCACTTCAATGGGTTAAGCTTCATCCCATAACATCGGAGGATATCGAACATCTCTGCCAAGTCTGCCATATGATCAGACGAATGCCTAGACTTTACAAGCATATCATCCACATAGACTTCCATGGATTTACCAATTTGATTGTAGAACATCTGATTCACTAAGCATTGGTATGTCGCTCCAGCATTCTTCAATCCGAAGGGCATCACCATATAACAATACAATACTAGGTCGGTGATGAAACTGGTAAGCTCTTGATGCGGGACATGCATTGGGATCTGATTATAGCCCGAGTATGCATCCATCAAGGAGAGGAGTTCGTGTCTCGCCGTCAAGTCTACAAGCTGATCAATTCTTGGTAATGGGAAGCTGTCTTTTGGGCAGGCTTTGTTCAAATCTGAAAAATCAATGCATGTACGCCACTTCCCGCTTGATTTTTTGACCAGGATGGGGTTTGATATCCAGTCGGGATATGCTGCGTCTCTATAAACCCATTGTTTCTCAATTTATCTACTTCCTTTTTCAGGGCAGCGGACCTTTCCGGGACCAGCAAACGCCTCTTTTACTTCATAGGAGGATGTTTTAGATTTATGCTCAGTGAATGACTTATGATGGATGATGAAATCCCGCACATATCAGCATGTGACCAAGCGAACACATCCAGGTTCGCTCGCAAAAAATCGGTTAGCTCCCTCGTCTGGAGGGGATCCAAATGAGATTTGATCTTCAAGACTTTTGTCGGGTCGTCATTACTAATTGGAATATCTATAGTTTCCTCGTTAGGTGTTTCCCTTCTGCGTTCTGGTTCTTCATCCTCTCTGGGATCTATATCTTCAAGTAGATCGTCAGGTGATTTCCTTGGCAACGTCTCCTTTATTTGCTATGCTAAATCATCCTTTGCGGGAGGAGAAGTATTTTTCGGTTCTATGTTATCTCCATTGCGCAACATCTTCAACTCATCCATGTAGAAGGCTCTTCCATTAACTTGGTCACCGCGAACCATTCCTATTCCGTCTTCAGTTAGGAACTTTAATAATAAACACCAGGGCGCAATATATGCTTTGAACTCCGCGAGAGTCGGTTTGCCCAAGAAAGAATTGTATGGGGAATCGATATCCATGAAAACAAATGGAAGGATATGCACTCTCCTACAATCCCCTTCCCCGAGTTCTACAGACAGTTCCACTACTCTCATTGGGAACGTTGACGTGTCGTTGAAACCACGAATCCAACATGTGCATGCCTTCAAATCTTTAGCCTCCAACTTCATCTGGTCAAAGGCTTTTTTAAACAAGATATTGACGGAACTCCCACAGTCGATGAGGAATTTCCGTACAAGATCTGGACCGATGGTAGCAGTTATCACCAATGGGTCGACACTCGGGGTCTCCATCACTACACTTTCTCTTTCTCTAAAAAATAACATCATACGTCATCGTCTTATGTTGCTTCATAGCAGAGTCTTCGTGGGAACTGCACTCCCCCACTTACGGATGCTTAGCGGCATTAACGTATTGCTCCATTGTTCTATTGCTAAATCCATCTAGATGTGGTCCTCCGACCACGTATTAATTATTATGCCATTGCCTTTCTGTTGAGCTATAGGCTTAGGAGTGGGTTGACTCTGGCTTGGAGTCAATCCTCCTTGCACCCTATCTTTCTAGACAACCTTACACTCATCCAATTTTCCAGCTCGAAGTAACTTTTCCACGAAATCTCTCAAGTGGCAACACTCATTCGTAGAGTGGCCATAAGTCTGATGAAACAAGCAGAACTTCCCGGTTTCACGCTCTTTTTCCGTCGAGTCTCTGGGTAGAGGTTTCTTATATTAAACAACATTGTAAGTATCCATATAAATATTCTCCAAGGTTTCATTCAGTGGTGTGTAACTTTGAAAAGACTGAAAATGAGGTCTCTTTTTGGAATCGTTTCTCTGATTCCTATTTCTCTTGCCGCCATTTCCGCCTTGGCGGTCATTTCCCCCACTTTTGTTACCAACATTCACTTCGACTTTTCGGCGCTGTCACCTGATTGCTTGATGGTAACATTGCTCTGAATATCTTCCCTTGGGACATCATCAGATTTTCTCTTCCCTTTAGCATATATTTGCTCCCATCGCAGACGAATGTTAGCCTTTTCATAGAACAATTCTCTAGCCAATGGCGGTTTTCCGGCGAGGTACATTCCAAACTCGGTATCCTTATCAACTCCATCTATCAAGGCCATGGAAATGGTTTTCTCATGAGGGTTGCTTACTTCTGTAACTGCTAGGTTGAAACGATCAAGATACGATTTCAAAGTTTCCCTGGAATCTGTTTGATTGCAAATAGCTCGATGACGTTTTTTGATTTCTGGGCATGAAGTTGAAACTGATTCATGAAGCTCTCACTTAATTCTTTGAAGCTGGAGA
Source organism: Allium sativum (assembly GCA_030737875.1). Lineage (NCBI taxonomy): Eukaryota > Viridiplantae > Streptophyta > Magnoliopsida > Asparagales > Amaryllidaceae > Allium > Allium sativum. The sequence goes on along the minus strand of CM060919.1, from coordinate 197,470,778 downwards.
TTGATCGAGGCAGTAGCCATGTGAACCACATCAGTGCGACGTCTTCGAGATAAATTGGGAAGGCCTTGAATTTCACAACATTGGGTGCGGCCGTAGAATTCATATACGAGGAGTATCACACTAGATGTTGTCTTGTGTCGGTACTTCGTCCATACCAGCAAATTGAATCGCCTTGGGTACTGGATGTCCAGTATGCCATTGATGAAGGGTGTATGGCTGCGATTGATGCCCCAATCCTCATTGGTGTAACCTCTGCTATCCGCCATAATCTGGCGCACCGTAGCCTCTACTTCAGCATTAGTTAGTGTGGGTTTAGGTTCGGCACTTCTTGCCCTTCCAGCGCTTCCGACTCCTACATCAGGTGACGTCCTCCAATTTATTGTAAAATCAGAGCCCCGTGCCCCCTACGGTCCCGGTCGTCCACAGGATAAATTCAGGCCTTCGAATCAGGTCAAACTATTTCCTCCAGATCAGTTCAGCTCTACTCCCCCCGATCGGCTCGGCCCTCCTCCTTCGGATTGGTTCAGGTACGAACGTGTCCCCTGGGACTTGGTAGCTATGAGCGTTCGTTCATTATCCCGCTGATCTTTGTTTGCGTTGTTTATCCGGGAAGTCTTTGGTTCCTTTCATTTTTCATGGGGCCATGAAACCTAAGTCTTTTGAGATTGATGAAAACTTCAAAAACAGTGGAGATGCGAATTAACTTCTTCGGACTTGAAAATCCAAAAAGTAGAATGATAATCCGGAATGATGAGAATTTAAGTTTCTCAGTGAAAGCACCAAAATGTTAGACCAAAATTTGGTTCTAACACCCAACTGACGAGAAAGCGTGAAGATTTATACTCAGAAAACAAGCAAGATTTATAGTGGTTCAACGTTAGTGAGCCTACGTCTGCTTTATAACTCTTTGATTAATGAATTGATGACAAGTACAATGAATATAATCACTCAACCTCACAAATACAATCGATAATCTCTCTCAATTTGTAGAACTATACTCAAAAACTTAACGCAAAATATGAATAAAACAGAGGAATATTGTTGATGGTGGAGTTTGAGTACTTAGAATGCAAAAGGATCCCTCAAAATGGTATGTTATGGTGTATTTATAGGTGCAGAGTACATGCGGGTCGGATGCCACGTGGGTCCCATCCCACAAATCTCAGAATTGGGTGCACCATGATGAAGACAACACATTAACTTTGTGGGTTAGTGGGTGGTAACCATCCAGCATTTCTTGCGACGTGGTATGCAACCACTTCAGGGTAACAATCATCGGATCGGTGTCCATACGACCTGACCCGCTTCGATGTCAATGGGATACCACGTTATTTCATGTATTTGAGGAGCTTGAATACTTGGTGGCCAACCCGATCTGGTTTCTGCTTGTTATAGATGAGTTTCTTGTGCATGTGAGAAGGGATCGGATTGGAATCGATACTCTGACCTGATCCGTCTTTGGCCAGCATCCATTGGTACATGGATTCCCTCTTCGACTCGAGATTCCTTTGCCAATATGATCCAATTTCATTCCCTGCAAATGACCGTCTAACCTTTTTGTGGCCTAGTCACAAAGTAGGCCAACAAATAGTATGCATATGTATAAACATGTTAGATTTGACTTAATACAGACATTAAGTAAATGACATGTTAATATTATAAGTACTAGATGTAGGTTAATAAACTGAATCACTATAGAAAATGTATACATCTAGGCAAGTGTTTTAGGGAAGAGTTCTATACACATAATAACATGTAATATTACAACCATGATTATTAATAAACCTAAACCTTCTAGGTTAAACATGATTATTAATAAGCTAATAGGTCCCTCGTTTTGCTGTTGTATCAGGTTTTAGGACTCTTAAATCCTAGTTATCTGGGGGGCACAAGCTTCGAGGGTTTGGCTTGTGTGAATCTGCTGTTTGGAACTCATATCAGTCAGTATCCCTGTTGGTATTTTGTTAGAGGGCCTCGCACTAGGTAGGGGCTAGGGCACGCTTTACTAAACTGGACAGTAAGAGGTTCACATAGGGAAGGTGGGTACGGGCGTGTTCCGGCAGAGTCATGAGCGTGCATGAGTCCGATTAGGGAAACTAAGCCGTTGTAACACCATAAATAGGTCTGTGTTATATAAGTTGTTGGGTTAAGGAGCGATACACCCTACTGTCAGGGCTGACACAAGGTATTTACGTATTAGGGAGTCGATCGCATGGTTAGTAATTAGGGTACATCTAATCCTGTTGTTATGTAGTTAGGGTACATCTAATCTTGCTGTTATGCAGGTACGCCTAATCCTGCTGTTTAATCCTACTGTTTAACCCTGCTGTTTAATCTTGCTAATCTTGCTGTTTAATCTTTTTGTTTAATCCAGTTGTTTCTATTAAATAATTATGCTAACGCCTAATCCTATTATACTAGTATTGGTGTAGACACAATCTGTTTTAGGATATAAATGTGAAGCATTACTCGATCATCGTTTATTTCTGTTTATCTTGTTGTTCTGTTTATCTAGTTTACCTGTTACCTTATATGATACTGTACTTTCTCATCTAATCTTGTTTACCCGTCTTGATATCCCTATTTTATGCATATTTGAAAATCACTGGAACTCGCCAGATGTTATGTCTGACCCTTTTGTTTTTTCTTCTTCCTTCCTTTTCCCCCCAGGTCCTCAGAGTGGAAGCACTCATCAGTGATTAGGACTTTCTCTTTCAGCTTGGACTTGGACTTTCAGAGATGTACCATTTTACTTTCTTTCTACTCTGCTATGGCTTGCGATGAGGGATATGGTTTTATATTGCTGCACTCTGTTATTTTGTTTCATGAGAAAGATATGAGATACTTGGTTTTAATGTAATCTGCTTTGTAACTATGTTTTATTTTCAATAATAAAGTTGAATTTTCCGCTGCTTATTTATATCTTTCTTTTGAATTTTTGTATTGTTTACCTATTGCACTTTACGAAACTTAATGCATTTTATTATGAGTGACATTAACGGACGTGGGGTGTCACAGGTTCCTAATTGATCATAGAAGTCAATATGAAAACTATACAGAGAATTTTCAGAATAAATCATCAAGCCCAAGCAAACAAACATAACAGTTCAGTTTCTTTTATCATAGCAACAGAATCAATTTTAGATTAGAGATGCACAAGAAAATTTTCAAAACATTTGTAACAGGCACAAAATATGGTTTATGATCCAGTATTAAAAGTAGTTCATTTGAAATCACTAAAAAGATGTAAATTTAAAGATTTAATGAATACACATAAGATTATTAATTTCAAATCCAAGAAATGTGTGAGATTCAAGAAAACAATATTTTCAAATGATTTTAAACAATCAAATATTCAAGCCAAATGATCATGATTAAAAAGTGAATTTCAAGATGCAACATAATGATTCAAGCCAAATGTTTTTCAATCCAGAAACATACAAGCCAATCCAAAAACCAATGAAGTTATCGCAACTGGAAAATAGAAGTATGCTGTAATGTGTGGAATTTTTCAAGCCTTTCCAAAATGAATTAGAAGAAACTCGAAACAACAAAGGCGTGTGATATTTCATTAGTTTTTCATATCTTCAAAAAAAATAGAATTCAAATTAACAGTGTTCAAGATATGATATGAATACTTCGGCACTGTTTGGAATTCAGAATTTAAAAAAATAAACTTCAAAACAATTGCGGATATTTACAAATATGAATTCAAGATCTGGAAATCACACTACAACAAAACTGCTATTTTATAGCGGCCCAGAGCCGCTATGAATAAGATCTATAGCGGTTTCATAACTGCTGTATATGAACATGTTATAAAAAACTGCTGAACATTTATAACACTTTCTATTCCGTTATTAAAGATACCGTTTGATAGCGATGATTTACCGCTATGTTATTTTATTACAGTAGCTCATTTTGACCGATGTAATACATCAAAATCTCATTCAAAGAGAAAACATTTATAACACCGTATTGCCGTTATAAAATAAGTGTTCAATAACAGATATCCAACGCTATTAATTAAACGTGTTATAGTCTTACTAAACCCTTTGACAGCTCATTTTTGCCGCTATGCTACATCAATACAATAGCTCATTTTCACTACTATTATACATGTAAATCTCAACAAAATTGAGATTATTCATAACACAGTTTTACTGCTATAACATATATCTTTGATAGCTTCCATAGGCCGCTATTAAATTAACATGTAGTAAAAATCTCTCTACAGCTCATACATTTCAACAATAATAATCAAAATGAATCTTCATAACAAATTAAAGATGAAGACACAAAATATACTAATAGCAAATAAAGTATCAACTAACAAAAGAAATTCAATACATATGTTTTCAATTCCCGTTGATGTCAAATTAAGTACACAAAATACAAAACATAGTTCATAATTGTTCAGTTAACACACAAAAGACACAAGACAAACAGTTCAATCCTGCTAGATAAAACAGCTCAATCCTTTGTCGGCCTGTATACAACAAAAACGAATCGTTGATGAGGAGTAAAATATAAGAACTGTGTGAATCACACGATAATGCATACAAACTGGGTATGTTATAATCTTGCTGAACTAAGCATCGTGCAATAAGCTTTATACAAACTGGGTCTATTATAATCAATTCGTGATATGCAATCATTTCAAAACAAACACACAAGAGCATGAATCTATCTGTTATGGATGCGCCAACAATTGATGGTTATGGATGGGCCAATAATTGATGCTGCACCCAAGAGCATGAATCTATCTCAACAGGTTTGGTAAAATATCCCTTGAGATATTTTCTGCATGCTGCATTTGGAAAGAATCATTAAGAGGTTTGGTGAAATATCCCTTGTAAAAAAATTGCCACTGTATTGCAATCAGTTTCCCTTCATGAACATAGAATATATTCTATCATCAATAATCGGCATAAATTCATATCAACGGTTATCAGTGTTTGTCTTCAGTCACCTTCATCAATAGCCATTCACCGTTCTGTTGACAATTAATAAAAAGAAGGTACAAAGCGGCCCACTGTGCAAAGACTTGTTCCATATATATGTGAATTGTGAAAGGTCCTTAAAAGCATATTCTGTATGAAATATTTAGCTGAGCCTGAATCAACTTTTGAAAACATAAATTAGAGCCCAATCTTAAATATTATATATATCATACAGTCTGCAGCTGGAGCATTAAAATATTAGAAAAGTTCGCTAAAAAGTTCTCATGGGAAGTTGTATTTTCTCATTACATTTTCTTTTACAGGAAAATATTGAGAAAGGGAAAATTATGGTCACACATTTTTGAAAGAAGCATATGTTTTAAAATTTAGTCCGAATATGCTAAATAACATATTAATGTAGCATGTAGATAAACAGATGTTATACGAACTATAAAAATGAATGCTAAATGAACTTAGCATCATATATGCATAATGTTGTACTAATTTCACTTTTTTTTAAATGTGAAAATGAATGCTAACTTGGTTCATCTACCATAGTTCATCCAATATTATTTTCAATTAGCATTCCATCTATCTTGGTTCATCTATCTCAACAGGTTTGGTGAAATATCTCTTAATGATTCTTTCCAAATGCAGCATGCAGAAAATGGATCAAAAGGGAAGAGAGCAGAGATGGAGAGGTACGTACCCAAACCTGTAGCCAAGGAGCTCTCTCAACAGGTCAACTCTCATCAAATATCTCAAGGTATCAATAAAGAAGATAAATCTAAGCATGACAAGCATACAAAGGAAAACAATGCATGGCGTCAACGTGTTTCAGATGAGTCTGATCCATCAAATAATGTTCAGGTTTCAATTAGTGAAGACGATGCTGTTCCCAAGAGCAATGTAACAACATCCAGACAAAGGAAACAGCCTTTTAAGGCAAATAGAGCGCATGTTTCGGATCCACACCCAACATCCGATAGTGAGAATCATAATGCTAGTGTAAAATCTCATTGGCAGCCAAAGACTCAAGTGAAACAGAATGATACTTCTGTTGTGGCCGAGGCTAGAGAATTATCCGAGAATCAAGGGTCGAGAAGGGAGAGTAAAACAAGTGATTGTTCTGATTCAAATGTCAGCTATAACCACCATGATCAGCGTGGTCGGGTCCAGAGGGGATACAACCCTAACTATAGAAACCAGGATGACAGGGAGCATGAAACCTCTTTTAAGGGTCCTGGGTCGAGGCATAGAGGCCGGGGGCGTAACTATCAATGTGGCGGTGGTGATTTTTACTCACGAGGCATGTCAGCTAGGGCTGGCAATGATAATTGAAGCTGGTGCTTTGTGTTTTGAGGTAATAGTTGTTGTGCATTTCACCTAATCTGTGATAAGAGTACACACGAAAGCCACTAAAAACAAACACACAAAGGCCCTCAAGCTCCAGGGACAATGCATACAAACTGTGTGAATCACACGAACTATATGTCAACTAAGACCTGTTATAATCATTTCAAACTGGGTCTGTTATAATCATTTCAGCCGACTTTGTCAACTTAGACCTGTACACAAACTATATGGATTCCTTTCAAGTCTAATTATTTTTTAACATGTTAATCCAATCTAATATTGCTACTGATTACTTTGTTTGCTGCAGCCGACTGAACCTACCTATTTTCACTCTCATATATCTTTAAAGATAAACACAATACCATATTTTTGTCCTCACAAAATGTTCTGCATATGAAAAAAAAATAACCCTACCTACGTCATGTCAATTTATTCCCACGCGTATTTTATGAAGTAGAAAACCATTTAATTTCTTCTTATAGTGCATACTGCCACTGGTTTGCTACTTATTACCGAGGAAAATTGACATGCCGTAATATTTTGGTAATATGGATGGTGATAAGGTTCAAATGTACTTCAGCCTTAACAAATTTCGACTACTGGTACTGTTTATTTTGTTAATATAGACCACTGGATGCAAAATGATGCTACTGATTCGATAGAGATATTTTATGAGAAGATAGAACTGTTGATGGACCAAAGCATTGTTATGATTGTACTACGACAAAAGTTGAACTTTCAATTTGAAGAAGGCTAGAAATTGGAACGTACCTGTTAGCGCGCACAAAACAAAAGCGAGGCAGGGATCACTATTGTAAAACCTGAGCACAGAAAAACAATATAGTTTTTTAATAAAGACGAGCATAGAAGCAAAAACCATAGTCTTGCACAAAAACAGCAGCCACCAACCATAGTCTTGCACAAAAACAGCCACCAACCGTACAGTCGCATATTATTAGATACAATTAAACTTTCATGTTAAATACACACACATCCAATACCCCCACTTACCTAATACCAGTGTGCAAGTGATTAAGTATGCAGCCCATAATTTACAGCAATCATTACAGCACAATAATTTTCGGAATTACGGTAACTGATGATGAATGAAATAATTTAGGCATTCAGTAAACAAATGAGCAGCATTCAGGCATATATAATAATGTTACAAATAAAAAAAAAATTGTTGATTGGTCTACATAAATAAAATGTATTATGAAACAATCCATACCTGAAATTGTCGATAAGAATAACCGATTCAAATGCTAACAGCCGAGGAAAACAATTTTTATATTCACAGAAGGGCCGCCATACACTAAAATGTTTAGAACATAAGTTAGCTGACAAATATGTTGGAAATTCAATAGCAGTGCTTTATTCAATCCCATACACACAGGACATGCATTAAATATATCATGCATGGACATAAGTGAAGTCTTTGCTTGATTAAGTTATTACCATATAGACTCTCCAGATAAATGAAAAGAAGTAGCTCAAATGCAATAAGCAATGGTGTTGCAACAATAGCATAACAAGGTGCCCACTGTTAATACGTTGAATTGAATAAGTTGCAAGCTATATGAAAAAAGGAAGTCATTTAAAAATAAAATGAAAAATGAAAAAAAAAGTTACGAACTCATACATGACGGTCATGTGGTAATGATGGAGCAGGCAAGGAGAATCTTCCTCGTGCAGCAACAAAGTGAAACAGCCAAAGATGAGCAAAAATAATCCTGTGTTACCAAATGGATAATTGAAGTTACAAGAAACAAATCAAAATTTTGAAACTATATGAAACAAGGTTCGGCTTTTGCACACTGATGCTGTTGCTAGTTCCATTACATAATTCGGTGCATCTTAACTTACATATGTCCGAAATGCAGTAATGCTAATCAATGGAAAGAGTGACTTTAAAAAAGAAAATTGGTATAAATTTTATAGATGTGCAAAAAATAACAAACTATGACTGAAAGAACATAGCGCTAACAAGATAAATTATGGCACTTGATTGGTGTTTGGCACCACCTTATGACTCTATGAGTAGTGAAATCACTCTAAAAGTTACTTAAGTGATTTTGATGTGCTTTACACCCCTTAAAATAAAATAAAATATTAAAAAACACTTCTGACTTTTGCAATCAGGTATAGGCCAATTTCTTTTTCATCTTTTATAACTAATCAAAATTTCAAATTAAACTATACAGTCATCACTAGATTTTACACTTCGATGAAAAGATACAATTTTAGTCGTTATGGGATGAAATTGTTCCCAAACAAGACCGTATGCATTTCCTTAAATATTTCCATTCCAGAATACAAGACAAAATTTCAAAAACATGACAAAAATACATATGTCAATAAAATCACATCCCAAAATCTCAAATTTCCTAAAACCCTTCCGAAATCAAGACTTTCAACAATTTAGCCTACCACACGATATATTCGAAATGAGATTTACAATGATACCAGATTTTTTTTATGAAGTACCTTAATTTAGAGTTCGTCTACGCTGATTCATACAAAGTCTGGACCGGGGTAGCAAATTGAGCGGACGATACTTTATTGCTGTTAATAAAACTGGTGATAGCTTCTGTTGTTCTATCTCCATCATATTGACTAACTTTTCCACAATGGAAATGGTTGCTTACAATGTGTTAAGTTGAAACAGCGAGTATTTAATAACACTATGCGTTATAACATGGATTTTAAGTGGCTTTAACAGTGTACCTGCACTACTTCTTCAAGCATGGACAAGGATGGAATTATTTGTTCGCCCACCATCTCAAAATTCTAGAGTGGAGGCTTTACGTGTCATTGAAAAGCCTGGATTTGTTCACATCGTTTAGTAGTGTAAACAAGTCTGTCTACGCACCCAATTCTATTGATCAATCTACAAGTGAAATTGATCCCTAAAAGAAAAGAAAAACAACTTTCAAAACCAATACCGGACTCTAATGCTCAAGATCCTTACAATTATTGTGCCTTTTATTAGTTACCTGGAAGTAATTGATCCCTACAACAAAAATTTATTTGCCCGGTATTGGTTTTGAAAATTTCTGTTTTAGAAACTTTTACATATTTATTAACATACTCAATGCTGATTAATTCGTAAAAACTACTAAACAAAAAACTTCTGATTGTAAACAAACACCCTAATATGTGACTAACGAATATATGATAAGTAATATTCTTACTGTAGACAAACAAAGTCTGAATCATGTGGCTTATTAATCTTTGCCTAGACCAACTGATGTATTGTTATCAGAACAATTATTGTACATTTTATTAGTTACCTGGAAGTAATTCTCTATCTTTTTGATTGAAATGCAGCTGTAGTCCATCCTTTTGCAAAGCACATAGTCCATCCTTTTGCAGAGCACATAGTGTACTACAAACCTGTGCATAAATTTGAACAAAGAAAGTTCAGATGGAAGTACATTGCTTACTTCTTGTAAACTGTGGAAATGTTTTCCAGTCACAACCCACTTATTCACTGAAATCCTGGAAATTAATTTTCATAAAGAAAGTTCAGATGCATATGCCTTTCAAATGCGTATTGCAGAGCACATAATATTTCTAGCTGCCAAATACAAAATGAATCTGGGCTCCAACCAAAACTCCTAGGTTGCTGTAATGTTTTCTGATCGTTCCCTAAAATAAAAAGCTGTATTTTATAATAGCACTGGATGTCATTTTGGACCCAATATAAAATGGAAATATTTTTAAATTTTTTTACGTAGAAACATAAAGAAGGTAAAGATTTAAGGTACCCGATCCCTTGTAATAACACATATAATTTAATTAGACTTTTTGCCTTAGTTTTTAACAAATCGAACAACCATTTTTTAGTAGAATATTTTCCATCGTGTGCTAAATAAGCATCTTTTAGGTACAAATATTATTGCATGAATTTCATCATTGATTGTCCGGCTTGAAGTCAAATTTACCTTGATGTCCTATAATTGTAAAGAAATAAGCTTTATTTAGTAATAAAGGATCCTTCTGAATCGCACATGTAAAACAGTAAAGGCATATCAAAATACATCCAAGAAATTTCAAAATATTCAAAAGCCAAATTTCCAATGCGATATGGATTTCAAAGGAACAGAAATTACTGTTGTATTCAACTAAGATTGTTTTTTTTTTTTTGACTAATACTCGACAAATATACATGAATCAAATATTCAAAAGCCAAATTTCAAAATCAAAAAATATAACATTGTACTGATATAGTTCTAGGAATACCAATAGCTGTTTTTTGGAACCGTTATGACCATATTAACCTAAAACCCTATAATTGAGAATCTACAACTTCACATTTTATAAAACCGAAATTCCATTAACAGCACATAAATACTTAGATGTACACTTTAAATTTCTTTCACAATCAAAATTAGTAATATTTTTCTCCAGAAACATTTGACTTAAATGTACCCTATAATTATGCACATTGTATATATGTATGTACGTATGTATATACATATGTATGTATGTATACGTATATATATTGAATGTATATATGTATATGTATATATATTGTACGTATGTATTAAGTTAACATTAAAAAAATTCACTCAGTATGAAAAGAAACTTATAGTTAAGTACACAGTTAGTAATTTGTGAACTTTTCCAGAACAATGTTTGCAAATTCAACAACTCTATTATGTTTTATAAGAAAATGAACATTAAAAAATTATTATTGTTTTGAAAAACGAAGAACTGAACTCTTTTTTATATTGACAAATAAAATAGCTTAGCAAGTAACTGTTAGTTGAATCATGAATGCATAGTGCTATGGTAGTGCTATTTTAAATTTTGTTTTACCTAAAATAACCAACAAAAAAACAATGTACAGAACATGTATAGACTCTAACAAAAGTATATGCAACAACAGTATATATTATCAGAATGATAACACATTCCAACTAAACAAACCTACTTGGAAATTCCAACCTACTCGTATTACCTAGCCTACTTTTAAAAAGATAGGTCTGTCAATTTCTTCATGCCTGCACATTTTTGCAAGTTTGATGTCTATATCTTAAGGCATACAAACCTATGCAGAGTTTCTCCACTTCCAAGAAAATTTATTTTTATTAACTAATGTATATTATCCATTCATTTCGTGTATCTTCTATTTGTCGATCGTCTATGGGATGGTTTTGTATATGTTATTAAGTGTCGATAATGCATATGGAGATATATGGTTTCAAATATAATTTAATGAATTTATAGTGTAGGATCACTCTTCAAAAAAATGTTTGCAGTTTTGAAATGGTTATAAAAAAAATAAAAAACCTGAGGTTGATGATTCGATTTTTAAAAATGAAATACATTGTTTACGATAATTTGATTGTAGCATATCTAAGAATATGTCTACAATCTAATAACATAAATCTGACAAATTTATCACTGAACATTAAAATTTATTAACAGTAACAACACAATATGTGACTGCTTTCATTGGTATTAAAATCAAATGATGCCTAGAACAAATAGTGAGCTTTATATCTGATACTAAGGTCCATATAGAAAATTAAATTAAAAAATCCAATGATATATTTCTTTATTTTTACACTTAAGACCAAGGTTGTCTATATGGTTATTTTTTGAGATTATAAAGAAACATATATAATTTAAAATTAATACGTTGTTTACCGAATATAGATAGGCTAATAAGTTCATACTCATAACAGTAACAGTTAGTATGTTGTCTACTTATACAAATAAAATTAAATTAAATCTATGATAAAAGGACCAACTGGGACAGTAAGCAACTTTTGCTACTAAAAATGTTAAAATAAAGACGAATCATTTACCATTGTAAGGTTTTTGAGTATGGAAGGTAAGGAAATATAAAAACAATATCGTGTAGTGACCTCTAAATCTGGTGGCATGGGAAACAAAGAATAAACCTAATCTACAAATACAAAACAAAAGGATAAAAATGTCGCTGCTTAGAAAACGAAAATTCGATGTTTTATCCTTTATATAAAGTAAAATATCTCATCAAACCAGTCATAGCTATGTAAAGCTAAATTTGTCGAGTCAAAGGACTAAAAAACACCTGAGTACTCTTGTTATTTCTGCATCGTTTTAGCCCTATTCGGATCCATAAAACAGAGGAACGGCTCGAAAGAGGAAGCCTTCAGGTGCCAATTTAATCACATGAGAAACCAATTATTCTTAGGAATGTTAAAATAAACTATTGGAGGTACCAATTTATCTAAAAAAATGTACATACAGATCTAGAATTTTCTATTACACAGATCTGCATTCCTAGGCATATCCCCAAATATGGAATTTTATTTTCTCTAGCAAATTTTGCTGCCAATATCATTCCCATGCCTTTAAAGTTCATTATAAGTAACCGTAACTAGCAAATATCATTCCCAGTCCTTTTCTCTAGCAAATTTTGCAGCCAATATCATAAACATTCAAATAGGAGTTTTGTGCAATAAACTTCATAATAAGTAACCGTAACTATTACCTTTACAGTTTCCCATGCCTTTGCATGAGCTTCCGGTGTCTGCTTGAAAAATATAGGTTAAACTTCTGACAATAAAATTGATCAAAGCAATTAATAAAAGTACTAACGAAGTCTTTACCCCATGTGCACTTTCATCTTCCAGATCTGAAGATCTGATGCGGCTATCCATTCAACTGACGGTTTCAAAGAGCAAGCAACACAAGCATGTAGAGGAGACTAAAAGGATAAAATACAGAATGATGTGATGGAATTTAAACAACCAAAAAAACAAATGAGGGTACCCTAAACAATAAAATCGATGGGTAGGTTGAAGAAGATGTTGAGATCCAGTAGTGGGGATACGGAGAACACGGCTTACCAAATCGAAATCGAAAATTAGGGTTTCGTAAGGAATGAACCGCTGCTTGTAGGAGAGAAGCGAAATTATTTTGGAGGGAGGGGGAAAAGAATTCACGATGTTGGAGGGAGACACAATGAGGGTTAGAAAATGTGAGCGTTATGCAGTATGGATAAAACAAAATGACTTGGAAACTAAACAATTAAATGTAAATAATAACAGTTCAGCATAACGTGTTATTAAATGGCGTTATAAATATCATATTTTGTTGTAGTGTCAATAAAACATGAGAGTTTTATACGAACGAACCAAATTTCAATAAAATCAAGAATTCTGTAATTTGAAGTTAAAGAGGCTCAAAATTAAAAATGTGGCAGCGACAATGTGAATCAGAATGAGCAGAATGAAAAAAATAGAAGGGGGATAAAGAGGAAGAATAAACATAACGGAGAATATAAAAAAAATGAGTTTAGAGATCATACCTGAATTTTCAGAGGACATTGTGGATTCTCTAACTCAAAATAAACTTGGCCAAGGAACACTGAATGATACAATGATATGGTACAACTTAAATTCAATCTCTTTTTCATCAAGTAGTTCCTCAGCCATCTTCGATGCCTAATTGTTTATTGGATCGAGTGGTCTAATAAAGATCGTTTTACCACCCATAACTTTGTTTACACGTTTTGGTACCCAAACTTGTTTATATAACAATCCATCAGAGTTTACCATTGTGCCTTTAGGGACCCAAATCTGTTTGAATTTAACCAAGCTCGCTTTATTCCTTTTTGGGGTCCAAAGACGTTTAGTTGGATTGTTACAAAACAAATTCTCATATCGTTTGTGATTTAAAAATCCTTTAAAATGATTAGAGTCCAAATTTTCTATTTGATCTTTTTCAAAGTAACTTGAAGAATTTTTAAAATCACATGAATTTAGCTTTTCAAAATTATCAGTTTTCTCAAAATCGATACCATGCTTATTTTCAAAAGAAAATTGATTTTTCAATAACATATTCAACGATTTTTCTCCAGTTGAAAAATGTTTCAAGCTTAGTTAAAGACCGTTGATTTAGATTACAAAAAATCATTCTTGTTTATTAGTTCAGAACAATGGTTGGTCAAAATTTCTCTCTCCTCGGCATCTTTTAGTTTTAAGATCGAATTTTCATTTTCAAGCATCTCAATTTCGACCTTAGACTCAGAAATTTCATTATCAAAACATTTCTGTTTTTCAAATTCAAGTTTTTCAAAATTCTTGAACTTCTCAATTTCTTTTTCAAGCTTATTCAAAATGGATTTGTTTTTCAGCAACTTTTGTTTATCAACAATTTTATTTTTGAAATTTTTATTCGTCTTAAAATTTTCAAATTCTTTTTGCAAAAGATCGTTTTTACAAATTAGCTCATCCTCTTTATCTTTTAGAACCATAATTTCTTTTTCAAGTTTTTGAAATATTTCATTGTGATGAGCTAAATCAGTTTTGAATTTTAAACAATTTTTGCAATCAGATTTTTCTAATTTTCTGACAAGTTTTAGTTCCAAAATATTATTTTTACTGATCAACTCAAGTTTCTCAGATTTCAGAGTTTTATTTTGAGATTTGTGACTCTCAACAGATTTTGTTAAATCATTACAAAGATGAATTAAATCTTCCTATGAAAAATATCCATTGTCCGAATCATTGTCTGTTGAGTCTTCATCTGTAAGTAGCATACATCGTGGTAGTCAAAGCAGCTATAGACATACATATTTTTTAACTTAGAGCTTTTAATTAACTGTAGCAAATAACAAAATTAGCTCTCCTCATTTGGCAACAAGGACATTCAATTCAAAATGACGAATCATGGAAATCATGAAGACGTACTGATTCTACATTTTTCCATCTTCTCCTTTTGGTACATAACGTTTCGTCCTTAATACTTTTTGTTTTCAACGTACTTGATTTGTAATACAGTTACGATGGATGTTACCTGTCTATCATAAAACATACAACATCTTTTATGGCATATGTTTTAAACAATATGCATGTATCATAGGAAATTGCAATAGGTAACATAAAACATAATACTTGATAGTAAAAAATAAAGAAATTAAATCTCGCATTAACTAAAAATATGATCCTTGCTAACCCAATATGGACTTTTTGGATGAATCTTAGTGAGACATATTACATGCAAAGAGCTCATTTTACTATCATGTTTCATAGAACATGATTGTTATTGTTATAATATGGGGAAGAAAGTTTTAAAAACAACAGTATTTCTCATTTTAGAAAGGAAAAGGTAAAATGAATTAGATAATCTTTATGATATAATTCCCAGGATATTGTAATTATATTAGTGCTCACTATATCACTATAACTTTATATGTGTGACATATATCATTACCCTTAGACTCATGAAACTTAAGCAAAAAATAGTCCCATGTCGTTAATTTTTGAAGATATTATATTGAAAAAATAGTTACTAATTCAAATTAATAAATTTATGATGGTCAATGCTAATTTTAATATAAACAAACAATGGCGATAACATAATAATCCACTTTAGAAGTGTTACAAAAGTTAAGGATTCACGCTCCATGCACAAATCGAGCAGATGAAAGTGCTGACATCTTCATGTCATTTCCCTATTCTCTAACTAGGAAATCAATTCAAAAAAAGATATTAGAAAGTATGTAACCCTAGGCCAATAGTTAAAAAAAAGGTTTCTATGTTTATTCCAAAAATTGTTCATTATCCACATATTAAGTGTTGACTCTTACAAATAGCAATCTTGATTTACATAACCATATAACTCCTAGGTGAAAGTTTAGCATTGTAGGGATTAAATTAGTTTATAAATTTAACAGCCATAGCAAAAGAAAAGCATGAATTATTTTATACACACATCAAGATATCTAAGTAAATTAGTTTCATCACGGAGTAATGGTGTCCTAATTTCACAAGTAATAAACCCCCGTAAACATATAAAGAACAATGATATAGCATGAGTCCACATAATACACAACGAATAAATTTTTGATTTGAATCATTTTCCCAATTAAAAGCGGGAGAGAAATTTATCATTAGTTTAAATAAATTTTATAATCAACCATTATTGAGACTTTAAATGATGTAGAAGTAAATGTATAGGTATTTGAACAGTTGATTAAGTAGTGCATAAATAATGAATTGATAATTGATAAACTACAGAGGTCAAACTTTTGCTTAATCAATAATCACATAATTTGCTTAAACATCTTGAGAAAATGACACTTTCTATGAAATGAATGTTATGTCATTGGTAATACAGTAACTGAAATTTGTAAACCTCCTAAGAGCTTTAATAAATTAGTTTATTCACACATAAAAAATAATACCACGAGAGATATATGCTTTCCTTTGCTTACTGAACTACTGCAAACTAAACAAACTTCCAAAGGTAAACATTTAGATATATGAACAACTGGTACTTATGCAAGAGATATTTTGATTCTATCAATTATCAAGACATTACTTTAGCTGAAAACAAATCAAGTAAAGATAAAAAGAAAATATTGTAATAGTGTTGTGATAACAAATTGACTCTTATTTCACTGCATATAGGTTTAGTGTGCAAATGAAGTAACGTAGAGCCAGCTTGAACAACTTCATGTATCTCTTTGTAAGTTTTTGTGTGACCAAGCCTCTAAAAATTTGTTGACATAAAAATATTGCAAAATATTGATAAGTCTAGTTATTGCCTTATTAAGTTGAAAATTTGATCTATAACAAGATGTAACGTGCCTACCTAATTAATGAACAAGAGTACTTAGCAGCTCCTTTAATAATTCACCAATTATATGCAACCTCTATTATTGCCAATGTGATTCATTAACTAAAGCATGAAATGAATATATATATGTATATGTATGTATGTATGTATATATATATGTATATAGGGGAGAGTTCTGCTACACCTCGTATATTGCACGTGAACTCTCCCGCTGAATCTCAGTCACCCATCCCCTCACTTTAGATCTCCTCTGAATTCCACCTCACACATAAAAACAAACAAATCTTGTGGTCCAGATTTTATGTACACAATTTTGTATCCAATTTTGTTTCTACAGCCGCTCCCATATATATGCACACGCGTAAGTTATATATAATGCGGTACTAATTTAATTATCAAAACTGGAACTAGCTATATGATTGTTCATACAAAGTGACACATCAACAAGAGGCTTGTCAGATACAATACAATATCTTTTCAGGGTATCCATGCTTGTACATTAAACATCAACTTGAAGGCTTAGGAAATTCGTGTATATGCTCCTCAAGAATCATCACAACATCCAAGAAAAAGAATTGCATGTAGAAATAATAAGTTGCAAAAAGGAAGAGTACTAATTGAAGTGGATAAGGCTTCAAGTAATCTCCCCCTCGGTGTAATGATGTTTCTCCACTGGTGGACCGCTATACCTCCACGAGTTGATCGACACTAACAGATTCAGAGCCGACGAGGCTCCAAATTAACCTTTGGTCGAGCTCTGGTCAGCCTCAGGCATGGTACATCACCTAGGTTAGATTATTAAAGAAAAACAAGGATATTCAATCATAGTTTACCAAGCTACCGTGCATTGACTTTGGGTTTCAACTAATCATCTTGAAAGTATATGTATAATGGACTTAGGATTCTATAGGCAATGATTCAAATCAGTAGCCACTCATCCATCACACTAACATTAACATAAATTAAAATACACTAGAAAATAATTTAAAACCATTCTCAACTTTGGCACATCTCAAATTTAAATGACTAAACAAAGTCTCAAGAATATCTCCCGCGAAAATATAAATCCAGCGAAAACATAGATCTAGCATACTATAACAAAACAATAATAGTTAAAACAATAAACATCTAAATAATCCAGATAAATTAAATCCTTATCAGTAACTATTTATGCAAATTAAATAGTAGGTTAGGTTGGGCAACATTATATGATGGAGTTGGTGTGATGTCAAGTGGACCGATTGTACGTTGATTGACAAAGATTATATAAGTTGTTACTTCATTTCCGTTGTTGCCTGGATTTACTTTAAATTTTATTTATGCAACTTATTATACTAAGCAGAATACACAGTTTGTGCCATAATCTATATCGCACTTGAGTGATTAGGCGTATTTATCAAACCGACCATTAGGTAGGTTTTTCTACCGTAAGTGGTGCAAAATAAATTCGCCTGAGCAATTTTACGTAGAATAATATTTCCCGTGCTTATGTTCCTTCTTCTTCAGCTTCCTTGTTCTCCGCCTTTTTATTAAGTTTGTTCCTTTTTCTTCTCCTTCCTTCTTCTTCGCATTTCTATTAATTAAAAACCTAAATTTGTTTGCGACAACTCTTTTTTCTGATTTGTATCCTTCTCAGGCCTAATTCCTGCTAGAAATGAATAACCGAATTTAGCCAAATTTGGCAAAATCACTAAGTCCCACATCGGGAAAACTTTTGCCTTAATTCACTACATATACAAAAGCTTGATATGTTATTAAAAAGATCAAAGATTAAGGCCTTGGGGCTCTTGGGGTCTTGTGATCGTATAAGGCCTCCGTATGCCGCCAGGCCTGCTTGCGCTGTTTAAACGACTATTTTTTTAATAGCCGCGCAGATACTAATGGAATTGACTGTTGGTAAAGGGTCAACCTTTCCAACAGTTATTGCCATTGCAATTCGAACAATGGCATCCCTTCACGAATAAATACCTCTTCACAACCTATATAAAGGGCAGTGAAAAATCAAATCAGAAACAATTTTTCTGACTTTCGCTCTTCTTCCTCAAACGCTCTGTTCTATAAATAAAATAGCCTTACGTTCGCCGTTGCTTCGCCTGCTGCACTGTACAGCGAAGTTGAATCCGTTTTATCTTGGGAATCGATTTGCATCAAAACCCTAAAGTGCCAAGAAAGGGGCGCAAATACGATTTAAGGAAACAGTCAACTTTTGGCTGGACTCGGATTCCTCACCAACACATTTCTGATCGACAGCGATGGTATATTCTCCGTTTTGTTGTACATTTTGTTGCATTCGCTTTGCAAAAGTTTCCAGATTACTGTTCATAATCTGTTGTTACTGTATCAACACATTTTTTACTGTCGTTGGAATAGCAATTTCTGGCTAATGATTAACCACGATAACTGGTCTTTCTCAGACCTAATTACAAGGAAATATCTAAATTGATGCTTCAGATCCAACCAAAACCAATACTTCTTCAGTCATACATGTCGTCTTCAATTATCATTGATTGGAATTTGGAACTTCGTTTTTCCAGTCTTACTCGCGGCTTGAAAATTTATGCTAATTGATGCTTCGTCGCCTTGGACTGGTGTTGGAATCGCCCGCTTCGCCACTCACTAATCGCTAATTGACTCTATGTATGTACCTTCTAGCTTTCCTCCCAGTGATTTCCTGATTGCCTCAGTGCAATTTTGAGGTCCGCAAATCAATGTTACTAGGAAACTGATGTTATTTCTTTGTCCTATTTAGGTAAACCCTAACCCTTAAATGAACAAGGATCATCTCAGCAATCAACAACTGTTTGTCTCATTCATCGTAAGTATGGAATCTTCCTCTGTTTTCCACGCTTTTCCGTATTTGTATTCCACGCTTTTCCATATTTGTATTCCAGTCACCTTGAATTTCTGGTTATTCTCAATTCTTTTCGTTTATTGCTTTTGATTTTCAGGTGTAGAGGTTTTTACTATGAACTAGAGTAATTCATGCAACAGATCATCTATCTGTTTAGAGCCGGCCCGAAGGCCAAGCAACCCAGACATTTGTCTAGGGCATCAAACAGCGAAGGGGCATCAAAAATTTACAGCTTCTTCAGTTCTTCTCATCTCGCTCGCGATCAATTTGTCTTGACTCTCAGATTCTCGCCTCGTGGGGTTGCCTTGAGCCCTCCCCTCGCGCTCGTCGTCGGCCCATCAGTGCCCTCCCTGTCCCTTTTTGCGGCCAGTGCTCTCCGACCCCTCCCCATCTAGCGATATGATTCTCGCAATCCAATCAGAGGCGATTCTCGGATTCAGGGATTCACCGATTCACGGATTAAGGTATAGCCCTAATTTTAATTTTTAGATAGTGTACAGATAATTTAATTTTGCGGTTTTTGATTCTGGATCTGACAGTAAAAAACAGACATTCCATGACCAAAGTAAAAAAACAACTGTTAAACAATGTTATAACGAGATAATAGATGAGTTTGCTTCGAAGAATGCACGACGAAGTTGCTTTCGTTATTGCGTATTAATTTGTTATGATATTATATTAGATTTTTGTTTAGATGCTATTGAAATGACTAGTTAAACAATGTTTTGTGATCTATTTAAATTTTATTATGATATGTGTTTGATTGTTTGATTTTTTTTTAAATGGGGCAACAAAAATGAAAGAATGAACAATTCGTTTAGGGCATTTGTTACCCTTGGGTCGGCTCTGTATCTGTTACTTTTGGAGTGAATCCTTCAAATTGCACATGTTATTTCAGGTACATGAGAAGCTAGAAAACGTATAAACTTCACTGTTCATTGAATATTAAATTTATGTTGCATCAAATGTTTTAGCGATCTCCAAAAAAAAAAAAAATTGTTCCACGTTATTATTGTTCATTTTAAAGTGTTGAACGAATACAGGCTTCCAGTATGTGAAAGTAGTTAGCTAATTGGTTGAATCATTTGAAATAAAAAAACAAATGAAAATACTACTTTGCATTCCTATTTAGCTTGGGCTAATGTGATCACTAGCCTTATTTTCGGAGACCTTATACGCCTTACCTGTTCATGGGCAATGCATTTTTGGAATGCTATCTCTTCGAGATTTTTATATACTGCCATGGATGCATTATGGAGTCTAAAACTTTTGAATTCTAAATGTTTGACATAATTGAGAAGCTAGAAAACATATAATTTTCATTGTTTATTGAATTTTAAATAATACTGCCTATATTAAATATTTTAGTGAATCTCCAAAAAAAATGTGCTCCATGATATAATATTACTTATTTTAAAGTACTAAATGAATACATACCTCCAATATGTGAAAACATTGAACTATTTGGTTGAATCATTTGAAATAAAAAACAAACAAAAATACTACTTGGCATTGCACTTTAGCCTACGTTAGCGTCATCACTAGCCTTATTTTTGGAGGCCTTATACGACTTACTTGGTTCATGAGCAACGTACTTTTAGTACAATTTGTCCTCCAGATTTTTATATACAGTTATGGTTGCACCATGGAGTTTAAAGCTTTTGAATTTCAATTGTTAGTAATAGAGTTTTTCCCAAACTTAAAAGTTGGGCAAGATAAATAAAGAAGATAGTTACAGTAACAGTTTGGTAGCAACATTTTTTTCCGGTAAGTAGCTAAATTTGGAATATTATGATATTCTCCCTTTTAACCATTCTTTGGGATTGGCATAAATTTATGTTTCATATTTTCACACGTCTAAGGGCAACTCCAACAAAGACCCCAAAATCCAAAATTCAGAAATCCAACCCCATAAGTCATCCCAACAACGTGTACATTCTTCCCATCGGTTGGATTTTAGGGGGGAAAGTTTTGGAATGTGCAAACTCTTTAGGCGTTTGTTGAACAAACGCCTAGATCCAGGCATTTGTTCAACAAACGCCTAAAGAGTTTTGATAATAATAATAAAATAGTTGGGGTCTACTTTTATCTCTCTAAACAATTGAGGCGCCTGTTGAACAAAGGCCTAGGCGTTTGTTCAACAAATGTATGTAATAGTTGGGTCCACTTTTATCTCTCCACAACTTTGATTCTTTGCCTTTTTACATGTTGTCCCCACTTTTTATGTTGCGTTGGCACATTTTAGCACAAATACAATTAATTTTTACCCACTTTTTATGGTATGCGGCACATTTTTTGTCCGATTTTTATGCTATGCTGGCCCACTTTTATTTTTTTTAATACTAATTTTCCAGGCATTTGTTCAACAAACGCCTGCAGGCGTTTGTTGAACAAAAGCTTGGTTCTAAAAATTGTTGGGGTTCCTTTTTTCCGAAGTGTGGAAAATCGAAAATCAAAATTCCACACTCCGGAACAGTTGGAGTTGCTCCAACATATAAATTCACAAATACCATTCCGGTACATATTTAGTAAATTTTAATCCTGACAGGGTCAAAACAAGCCATAAGGTAACATATTTTACCTATAGCAAGCAACAATTTCTTGGATATACGTGAAACATATATACATTTGCATAAATAGTGGCTTAAAGTTTCAATGATTGTACATTTCTGTTCACATAACTAAAAATGGTTGAAGGTTCGACATACTAATCAAAACGAATCAAGTTACTTCTACACTAATATTATTCTCAGAATACTTTCACATGGATTCCCACATATCCAAATCTCGGATGCTGAGTTGATTTTAACATGTTTTTTGATTTGTAAGCATAGCACGTTGTGTATGATAACTTTGTTGACTGCATTTTGAAGTATATAGTTACTTTTTTAATACATGCTTATTGTCTTATTGTTATTGTTACTAATCTTTGTTTCTGTCCCTTAAAGGTCTTCCCATCGGTTGTTAATTTGTTGCTACTTGAGTGATCCATTGTTTACTTTATTTGATTAAAATAAACTGATAACGAAAATTTTGTGCATCTTATGTGCTAAATCATGCAAAGCAATTTTTAATTATTATGATGCAGGTTAGATTTGAATTTTTCACCTGAAAGCCAAAAATTGATTGAGAGTCAAGGTAACCTTTGCAATTTGTCTTATTTTGATTAAATTTACAATGGGTGCAGTGAGGATTTTAACACTACCAGTAGATATGAATTTGGCTACATAGTTAAAAATCAAGAAAAATGTGTTGGCACTGTAAGGTCTCCAAGTACATACTTTTTAAGTTATTTACGGTGTTAAGAATGCGTCGTGATTATATATTGGAATGTGATTTTTATAGACTGATTTGCTTGCTAATGCAATGAAGAAACCTGCATATTTTGTATCAAAGTTTTATAAATATTAGCCTATTTTTCTGAAGAAAAAATTATAATAATCTACAGTTGATTCATAATAATTGTCTTCAAATTTTTTTTTACTGTTTCTTTTATTTTGATAATACTATAAATTAGTTATTCTATCGCTTTCAATTGAGCCTAACACATGGTATCTATACTAATTTATTCTTTTTTGAAATTCTGCTTCCCTCTAAGGTAGGTAAGAATATATGTTTGAATTACTGCTCTAGACATTCCCTTAGCGTATGCATATGCATCATTTTGCCTGCCATGAACAGTGCAATAGGGTTGGAAACTATTTGTGCAAGGAAACTCAAGTGCTTGCTGGCTTACTGATTGAAACTCTTTAAGAAACAATTATTCAAACATGAATCAGTGATTCAGTGCGTGGTCTTACAAGCTTTAGTTTAACTAGTTAGTTAGTCTTAACTTTTGGTTTGCTTATCAAAATCCAGCTCTGCTACTAGCTTGTAAGAAGGAACCAAACCTTGGTTTGTGTCTTTGTATATAACGTAAGTGCATGTTTGAAGTAGAAAAATCATATGATGCTTGAAGTTGTTGTACGTTACCAACATTTTTTGTCATATTTCTATGCCAATGCTTGAGATTGTCCTTTACTTTGTCCTTTACTTTATCCTAATCTAGAATTTTAACAAATACAGCTTAAAATTTGTTAAAAAATTTCTATGCCAATGCTCGAGGTTATGTGGTTGAAAATTTAAGTAATATAATTCCATTAAAAAAATTAACAATTGTACAATCACACATTAAATAATGTCGTTCAATAATATATAATTTATTTATTACATCTATTTTGTATTTTAAATCTTCTTTAATCAAATATTCACAGGATCGCAAAGATTCTTGTATATGAGTAACAATTGAACAGTCGTCTTATTTCATAAATCCAATAATGATTTAGTGCTACAAAGAAGCTCAAAAATTAAAAGTATATTGATCGTTTTTTATATGTTGTATATGAGCTTATAAGTGATTCATATCAATATATTAATAATAAGTCCTTAATGGGCAGTTGATTTATATGTGCAACCTTTAGTGTGATTGGATTTACATTTCTTCATTTGCTCTTGTTCTTTACATAAACAATACATTTTTTAATCAATTTGTGTGGTTATACTAGTTTATTTTTATGGTGAGGACAATGTGTTTTTTAACTGATTCTTGCTAAAAGAAGTTAAAATCGGATTTATATTCAAAAAATTGGAATAGTATCACAAAGATTCTGGAAGTCCTTTTTGGTACCGACATCCACTTTGTCCTAAAATTATTGAAAATTACTAATTATAAGTGTACTGAAGAACATCCTAAACTGCACAACGAAGGAAAACCAACTGTTAGAAACATTTATATAAAAATAAAAATTATTCGTTAAAAATCATTTATATAAAATTAAATTTTTTTTGTTAAGAATTTATTTTGATTTAGATTTTAGTGAAAAAATTGAAGTGTGTTTTAAGACAAAAATGAAAATAAATGAGTAAGTGTAAATCCAATTAAGCTATGAATTGTGCATATTAAGACTAAGTGTAACACCCCAAATTTTCTGTTAATAGTAAATTAACAAATTAAGGTATAATTAATTCTAAATGAAAGAATTAAGGGAAACAGGTTACGCCATTGCACTCGTCTCGGAATTCTGCGAAATGGGTTCTTTACAAGAAAGAATTACTTCCGCCAAAGAAGGGTCTATAACTTCGATCCAAGCAGTTTATGTACCTGCAGATGATTTGACCGACCCTCTAAGATAGAGTCCGAGTTTGCGTGAATCGAACTCCGTATGAAGGAGTTATGACCTCCGGAAGTTTCAGAATTCAATTTAAAATTCAAACGGTTCAAATTCAGTTCGAAATTCGAAAAAATAGACCCAAACTGGGCTGGGCGGGAAAATTCCCGCCCAGGCACCAGGTCGACCATAGGGTCGACCTGGGGGTCGAACTGGGTAACCAGGTCGACCATAGGGTCGACCTGGGGGTCGACATGCCCAGTCGACCTGGTTTGGCTTTGGCTGGCCTGGTCGGTTTCTGGTCAAATTTCTGAGCTTGGCTGTGTCACTTGGGCTGATTTGTCACATTCTGGTTGGCTCCTCTCGAAGTGAATGGTCTAGATTCATCTATGATCATTTGACGGCTCAAATCAATCTGAAATTCTATATAAACAACTTAAGTCTCCAACCTAAATTCACATAAAAATTAGAGAGAGCCGCCATGCCGTCGGGAGAAAACTGAGAGGAGCCTCCACTTGTAGAAAAGCTTAGAGACGAGCCAAAACTAAAGTAAAATAAGAATCTATCAACGTTTGTCTACCCAAAGGAAAGCATTGCAAATTCAGAACTCAGAAATCGGAAAACAAGACCATCGTTTGTTGTCAGTATAGTGATTTTTTCGATGTGAATAATAATTAAGACTTGATTCGATGTAAATTGGAAGTGGAATTGTGCTATTGTATATCGATGATGTTAATTCATATATATGTATTGAAATGGTTGTATTGTGAATGGTTGGAATGTTCGTGGTTAAATTTACTTGGTGTTGGATCTATTCAAATGAAAACAACATCACATGCAAGTTGTATAGTTCATGTTATAATCTACACCTATATGTTTATGTGATTATATAAGTTGTATGTGATATGTCCAAGTTAAGATCTCATGTATATACTTTATGCTAAAATCTCTATGCCTAAATGATTAAGTTCATATACATGCTCATATGTTTATACAAAAGTTGCAACGTCCGTAATTGGATCCATGCCAAGATTCATTTTTAATACAAGTTTCATGTTATAGTAGTAAACATGATTTAGATCGAGTTCACACATGCGATGAAATTATACATACTTGATGGACATGTCATATTCTTGTCATATGCCAGTGATGTTCAATGTTATGCCTAGATCTAAACATGTTTAGGCTTATGTTGTCTAAATCATATGCTAATTCATAAGACACTTGTTTAGTTAGATTTCCTTTTTTTTATGCAAGTTCACATGACAAGTTGAAACCCATGATTCAGTCTATATTGCAAATTCACATATATGTATGTTGACTATTTTGCAAGTTCACACCTATGATGTTCATATTGACTATGCCAAAAATGCCAAGTTTACACCTATGTCATGTTTATGTTTATGAATTTCTCTATGCCTATTTTATGTACACTAAATTAGGCTAAGTTTTTAGCCTAATATTATATGTTAAAAATCATACGGACGAAAAATTAGGCTAAGATTGTTAGCCTAATAACTAGACGGGGTAACGTTGGAAAAAATTGGTAATTTGACACAAATTGGTGAAAATATATGAAACTGGTATGTTTGTCACATGCCAAAATTGGTGGCACTTGAATGGTATAAATTCTTATAACAGAAATGTTAAACTTGGAAAGTGGGCCATAACATTTAATTATTAGCAAATTTACATATAACAAGTAATAAAGACAAATATGTAAATTTAGAAAATACGAGTATGCATAACACGAGGTTGGATTGAGTTGTGATGTAAACCTGCCCGGACCCGCCCGGCTGTCCAGTATTCACAACAATACCTATCCAATGTGGGTGGTTAAGCATTGAGCCCAATAAGGACCCGAGGTTAGATTGAGTTACAGTGTAAATCTGCCCGGAACCAACCGACACATCTAGTAACCGTAACAATACCTGTCTAATGTGGGTGGTCGGTGCTTTAAAAAGGTAAGGACAGACAAGTCAGGATGGTAGGGTTAAGTTAACCAAAACACTTAACCAATTCAACAGGTTAATTAAACTGATGGGTGGGGTTAGGTAAATACATACACTTAACCACTTAACATGTTTGACTAGAAAACCCTAGTAACGGGGACCCATTTCAGCAGTAACCCAATTAGGTATCATGGTACCCTGAAACTAGGCAGGGTGGAGCACGATTACTGGGCTGATTGCAAGCGGTCAAAAGCGACGGCGGTGGGTGCAACAGTGTGGGTTCTAACGGAGTGCGGGCGTGCACACACTTCGGAGCAGACAAACATGGCACTAGGGGCACCAGTAGTATACCCTATGCATTTTAGGATTGTGTCGGGCCACCATCATGGGACTTGATACACCCCATGGTGGGACTAGCATAGGTATCTACAACCTTTGGGGGCCGTAAGACACAGATGATTATGCGAGTAGAAGCCGATCTTTAGAAAAGGGGACCACTTCGCCCTGATCATGGGGTGCCAGTTAAGACAGTACAAGTAGGTGCAGAGATATAGTGTGGGGTGCGATAGTATATTCATTTTAAACTACTTTATCTTAGTTTATACTTTCCTACTTCCAGTTTATACCTATCATGTCCTTTTTCTTATTCTCATACTGAAGAGTAACTAGACTTACCAGGCTTTATGTCTGACCCTATTTTCTTTCGTCTTCTTTTCTTCCGTCCCCCCCCCCCCCAGGTCCACAGGGAGGAAACAACCCAGCTTAGTCAGACTCTTTGCAAGCTTCAAGATAGTAGATGTACGGTTTGGACTCTCTTTCCTTGGTTATGGCTGTTGGACACATTCTATGAAGATTTATGCAGTTTTAATTATGTTTTATGCTTCTTTATTTAATAACCAAGACAGAAATGATGATGTAATGTTTTGGAAGTTATTATGTGACAGTTATGGAAATGTTTTGTATGAACACGTATTTATGAAATAAAAAGTCTGTTGTTTTCCGCTGATTATATATATGTGTTTATATCTGTCTTGTGTTTTATCTGTGACTTTTACTTACAAACCTCCACCAAAGTTAAGGCATTCCCTTTGTGAGTGACCTTAATGGAGGGTGGGGTGTTTCACTAAGAATATGCTATCGATGTATTGATATAAATGGCTCATAAGCACATACATACAAGTAAAAAACATCCATCTATGAATATTTACAAGATTTAATATCACGTGAAATTAGAATCTAACAAATAACTTTATTTGCAAATTCATTTTCCATTAACTAATAATTTAAATACAAATATCATTGCATATCTAAATGAAATATAGCTCACAAGAACATTTCATGTTGCTACAAAATGCAAACTTGAAGTTGCCACAATGGGCTTGGTTCTTCAACAACGTTGACTACTTCCGGTACATTATTTTGTACCTCTTTACAACAAGCTGAGCATCTGGGAATATATTAAACATATTACGTGAATTTGCATCTATAAGTGAAGAATATATAACTAAACTCAAGACTGACAACATAACAACATGGAGCAAACAAACATATCAGTAACCATCTTAATAGCCGTATGTATTCAGTCAAACTTTTTGAGTTTAGTCTAATTTTGTTGGCATCTTGTGTTGTGCATGATTGGTGAAAATATAATTATGTTTTCCATATTGTCTTAACAAAAGCATTCAAGACTATGTAATATTTTAGGACCAATTACATAATGCATGACAATTATTTCCTAACTACTCTTAGCCTTTCTAATAGCTCACTTGAAATCATGGACTTCCTTATTCTGACTCTATTACCGGGATCAACGCATTCCATACTATTGGACCTGCTGCTTATTTAAAAACTACATTTTACATGATCACTATATAAGACATTCTGTGCATAATCTGCAGCTTGAATTTTGTTTATCAGCTAAGCAACATAGAACTTATGTCTAAGAACTTGAATAAGAAAGAATTAGAACGTATTAAGTTTCCAGGTTAAGAATTATTTAAAGAATTTCAAGGAAAACTTTTTATTGTTTTGAATAAGCAATATTCTTTGAAAGATCTACGTTTCCTTGTCAATACACATGTATGTTTCTGTCGATTCTGTTTCATCTTATAAAACTGTAATTTCTTACCTACATTTTCTAATGCTGATAAAGTCATTTTATTAAACTTCAGTAAATATATAAGCACTTCTAAAAATTCCTTATATGTGAACTATAATATACCACTTCATGTCTGACCAAGATGACTTCAATAAACCGAATTCATATGAAAGCTATATTGAGTTTTCTTTATATAAGTTTTATTTTATTACTGTCACTTTATTAGAGAAAATCCTGGTAATCGGTTTAATAAAACTTATTGCAAAATCCATTACCTGATAATTGTATTATCAGTTTAGCATAATTTTAAGCTTCATGAAAAATAAAACTGATTTTATTTTGTATAAAATAATTTTATAATTCTAAACTCGATTACTTTATTAAACTGATTACCAAGGTTATTTAATTAAACTTACTACAATATAAGAATTATTGAGTATAATAAAACTGATTGAATCATATTTTTAGATGACCAATTTCAAATTATGATGCTCAAAAGCTTTCTAAACAAATGGAATTCAATTTTAAAGTTTGAAGTTACACCTGAAATATATTGAATAGTATAAATCAACTAGATATTCAATTATCATAATCATAGGGTTATAATATCAAAATCCTTGCAATTAGACTAAATCATAAACCAAATTATCAAAGATAGCTATTATTTCTAGTATTTTTTTTCAATCAACAGTGGAATAATAAGCATAAGAATTATAGTATATGATACCTTAATTAAACAGGATGTGTTAAGAATGTGTAGCATCAGGTATTGCGGGGCGGATCCATGCATCTAGCAGTGGGGTGAGATACAAGGTGACATCGATTTGAGACCCTTGCATGGTTCCCCCAAATACTCTCACAGAAAATCCCAGTCATGACATTCTAAGTATTTAAACCTGTTACGTTCAAAATGAAAATTCAGTAGAAGTAAAAACTAAAAAGATTCATAGACAGAATTTCAAATTTTGTTTATAAAAAATTGTAGTCCTTAATAATATAATCTTTTTTCTTTTTTTAAGTTTAAAAGATTATTAGCATTAGCAAGCTATCTATGCATCATAGACATAGGAAAGAGCATAACTATAATTACATGAATAATCAATGACCTAACAAATAAATTTGATAATTTTTATTCTAATACACGGTTTTAATAAGTTAATCCACCATTAATTTTACTTTAATAAGTTAATCCACAACTATTTTGAAAGTTAATCCACGAGTGGATTAACTTAAAGATTTCACCCTATTATATAGCTAACAATCGATTGTGTGCTTCTTCTTTCACAATTCTACGTTATTTCACAATTATATGTGCTGAATTGTCCCTCTCGTTTGATAAAGTAGTAACAAATAAATATGTATTAAAAATAGAGTTGATAGCACTTGAATTCAGCAAAAAAGCAATCAATAAGATACAATTAGTTCACTAATTATCTCTGAATATGATCGGATATGATATGGTAGTAGATGATTATGAAAATAAAAATTAAGATCAAAATTCCAGTGGAAGAGTTCGCATCAAATGTTTTCAAACAGCTTAATATTTTAAAGATACATCACCAATTGCACCGGGCAACAACAGTAAATAAGAATTAAAATCAAATTCAAGATCTACATATTAGACAAATAGCAAGTAATTAAACAATACTAACAAA
Source organism: Allium sativum (assembly GCA_030737875.1). Taxonomy (NCBI): domain Eukaryota; kingdom Viridiplantae; phylum Streptophyta; class Magnoliopsida; order Asparagales; family Amaryllidaceae; genus Allium; species Allium sativum. The sequence continues at coordinate 197,440,192 of CM060919.1, read as the reverse complement.
TCAATAAAAGAGAAATTTGTATATTATAATTGTTTGAGAGTATAAATACTTAGGGGGTCTAGATAGTGAATGTTATCCAAACAGCCTATACTCCTATTACAATATTTGAATAAAATGATATTCTACTAATGTATAATTTTTTTCAAGATTTCAGAAAATAGCTAACTATAATTATAGGTGATAATGGTGATATTAAAAAAATACAATTTTGTATACAATTAATCAACTTCAAATTTTTTTTTAAACAAATTACTTATTGTTATTACGTTGAATTACTCCGCTTAAGCTTAGATTTAGATGCTATGATTATAGAAAAAAGAAGACGACTAAAAACACAGCGAAGAAGACCAAGAAGAAGAGAAAATAAGTACGTTTTTTGTGGATACACTGATTAAAATCTAAATTTTAGTAAAAGTCAACAATCCTATAAAATAGGGTGGATTAACTTACTAATATTGTGGATTAGAATAAAAATTATCAATAAATTTTGATATGTCGGTTTATCCTATTGGAAACTCCATTACCATTCTGCCTGAAAAGCTAATGCAGCAGTCGATTGTTGACCATCTATGTCAGAGCATGGGGGAAAGAAGCACATGTATTAACCATTAGTAGAGCACCTAGGTGGTAGGCTTCCATCGAATCATTACAATGGACGTTTTCATATATCTTGTACAATTGTGTCCATGCATTGCCATCTTTGAATCTCCTTGACAGTTGATAAAACAAGATGAAGTTACAGAAGAATACAAATCTGAACAAAACTGATTTAGATATGAAAACTGAAAACACAAACTATTTAGGACCATTTTGGTTAGCTTCGTAAAGAGAACAACGGAAGGAACGAAAACAATGAAACTAAAATGATATCAAAGAACAAGATGATATCAAAGAAAAATCCAAGAACAAGATGATTTAAGTTGCGAAAAGTGTTAGACCAAAAAGTGGTTCTAACACCCAAATTGATTAAAAGCAAATAAGATGAAATAAAAATAAAAAAATGAACACACAGGATTTATAGTGGTTCGGCGGAGAAATGCCTACGTCCACTTATCTTTCACTATATTCAATGATTCAGTTGCAAATACAATGTAATTTTCACTTGATTTCACTCACAACTCACTTATATTCACTCAATAGACTAAAACAAGTAATGAAAGAAGATTTGGATTCTCTGGGAGTAATGGAGTTTGGATTATGGAGGTGGTTGAATTCTCAAAGTGCCTAAAAAGATCCTTTTCTTTGTCCCCAGACGAGGTATTTATAGGTGTGAATTTGCTCAAAATCCGATCCGGATCGGATCCACGCGTCGTCCATCCCATTAGCCTCGGGTTTGGATGAATTATTGTATTGACAACGCATCAGAGCAATGAACGTTATGGGTAGGAACTGGTCATAGTCGATCCGGATATCCAGGCGCTTTTGCTGGAGAATAATATGGAACACGGGCTCGGGTCGGAGACACACATATAAGGGCTTCAGATCGGGATACCCGATCCGACCCGGATTAGCTTGGATGCAACGCTCTCTTCTTCTTTAATCTGCTCTGCTCCGATCTATTTCCTTGGCAACCAGGTGGCTTTCCGATCCGATTGAGATTATATTGTCCTCCGATCCGAATAGCTATGCCTTACCAGTTTCCTCAGCAACAGTTCACCGATCCGAACAGAAGATTTTATCCGATCCGAACCGATATGTTGCTCTGGCCCGACCCGAACAACTGCAGCTATCCAATCTAGATTGTAGTGTCTTCTCCAATCCGAACCGAAGTCTTCTAATTAAAAATGCTCTTCAATGTCCGATTTCTTGACTTTGTGTTGCCTAGTTCACAAAGTAGGCTAACACTTTGCCCCCTCAAAGGATGCTACTGTTGGAAACGGAGCATGCTTTGACTGCCATAGCGCAAAAGCTTCATCCTTCCTTTTGAATTCATATGCCAAGTTGTCGTACTTCAGCCTGTTCAGTTCGGATTCCGACCCGAACGGATTTCTGGCTTGGGTTCCGACCCGAACAGATCTCCTTCCTCCTGTACTCTGCGATGGATTAGTGGGCCAAGCTGTGTTACTGGGCTTTTCGAGCCGGTCCGATCGGGAATACGAATAGCCAACCTGTTTTTCATATAAATTTACTTCATCTCTCTTCTTTTCTTTCATTCACTGTTTTTGCTCATCCGAACCGATTCCACATCGAAGCCTTAGTCTTTCCAAGAAACTTCAAAATTTTCGCTTCCATCTTCGAATCAAATACATAGGTAGTCTTGTAATCTTGAATCTCGTTGCCATAATCGCTTTTAATTTACATCCGCGGTTAGTTTGAACGATTCTAGCAAAGTAATTGAATAATTCCATCACCACGGCTTCTTCCATCCTCCGCCTTCGTCGTCAATGGCATCGACGCCATTTCGAGGCGTTGGAGGAAGGTATTGAAACTCGTTATTGAATACTTGAGTGCTTAATCTCTCGACTTTAATTAAGGCTTGGGATTTCGAGTTGGGTTCGCTACTTAAGAGGAGGAAGAGGAAGGAAACTGGAGAAGATCGGTTCGAATAGGGGAACAGTAGGAGAAAAAGGAAAAGAGAGAAATTCACAGAGCCGGATCGGGTCGGAGCAATAGGGACAAGAAATGAGTCTTAACTTGTTTGACCGGGTCGGGTCGGATCTACGAATACAATGAAGGTCAAGACTTATGCGCTCGGATCGGACCCGGTTGTGAAACAAAAGAGAGACTAGGGGTCTGGTTATCCAGGTTAATCCGACCCGCTTCGGGTGTCAATCTCCGAACCGATCCGGATATATCTCTCTGAGCATGGGCCTTTACTTATCCGATCCGAACCTGGTGTCTGCATCCGAACCGAACACTACTCAATCTAAAACACAAACTTTCGTCCAACTATTTAAAAGATATTACTTCCAACTTCATGAACAGTTAGGATAGTGCCTTGCGGACATAAATGAACATTAAGAACTACTCTGACTATCACTTTCTCTTCAAAGTTTCGTCTTACATTGCTGCACTTTTACTTTGCATTTCTCACATTCGCTGCATACATTTTAGTTCACACACATACACAGGGGGGTACGGGCTTATTTACTCTAATCCGTGCTATTGCTTCTTCAATAGTTCCATGACAATGAGGCCCAGACGTTCTTCCAGACTAGCTGAGAGGAAAGAAGCCCCGGAAACTTCTAACAAAATCACTCTTGAGTATATATCTTCTTCTTCGGATCCAGAATGGGACAGCGAGGGTCCAGATTACGGGGTTGGACATCGGGAAAGCGACGAGGTGTCTTCAGAGAATGAAGTTTCTCTGGGTTTTGAGGAGGAAGGAGGGATTGGTGACGATCGAGCCCCTGATGAATTTGAATCGGCAATTATATTAGAGTCACCTCCAGACTCTGTTGAATCAACAATCGACAATGATCGACTTGTCCGAATTTGCTTAAAATACGGGATAATGAAAAGGGACACTCTAGTGCCTTCACGCTCTGACCGTCCCCACAACCCTCCAGAAGGATATATGGCAGTCACTCGATTGATGTGCATGGTCGGCGCCATTCCTCCATTCTCTCCTTTCATCGTTGATTTTTTAAGACAAATGCGGATTGCCCCCATGCAGTTACATCCCAATTCATATGCCTATTTGCACACCTTGTACATAGCATATCGTGAAATCTTAGGCATAGAGCTCACGTTCGATGACGTTCACTTCTTATATAATTTCAAGCATCGGACTCGAGAGACTCCATCTTTCTGCTACTTTGAATCAGTCCCAAAAAGGAAGATAATCTCTGCACCATTTAGCAGTAAAGCTGGAGATTCCAGACTAGAATGGTTCTACGTGAAGCGACAGCCTGGATGCGCCAGGAGATGGACAAAATCAAGTAAAGCACTGATTTTCTAAATCCGGGCTCTATACACTTAATCATCACCTTGACTTGTTTTCCTTTTTGTTTGCAGTCGACAACCCCAAACAGATATCAGATCAGGTGTTCTTTGACCGGATGCACCGACTTCTTAATGGCGATCAGAAATTCTTGACTATTGACGAAACCCTTAAGGACGAATACCTTCACTTTCATGGGCTATTATCTGTTTTTTGTAGCATTGGTCATGGGACGGTCCCTTACGCATACATTCCTCCAGTGGAGGTGGTTCCAGAGACAGGAGAAGGCTCGGGAATTCCTACAGTGCCTCTTCAAGCTTCACCTTCTCCATCTTCTACACAAGATGACGAATTGGCTAACCTGGCCGAAAGGCATCGAGAAGGATATGCTGCCCCCGAGGAGGCTACTTCTCTGGAAAAGTCAACATCCCTAGCAGAGTCGCCACTTAATGCTTCTGAGGGGAATATTCCTAGTACTGATGAGCAAATATTTCAGGGTTTGGGGGAACTCCCCTTACCTGAGACTATATACACTTCAGAGGATTTCAGGAAGGATCCTTTAGTCTTCACCTCTTCTGAAGAGACCACTCCCGCTAAGGCCAAAGAGCCTGCCCGTACTAGTCTAGCTTCAGACTCGGGTTGGTTTGGGGGGAGAACACATCACTTAGGACACACTTTACATAACAGCATTAGCATTCATAGCACCTCTTTCTCCGTGAATCCATTAATTCTAAATTTCGTTTGTCTTATTGTGCAGGCACGATGTCTCGATCCTACTATGATATCAGGAAGCTTCGTCGCAGCATGTCCAATCCTCCTCAGGATGTCGAGTATGATCGTCGAGATGATCGTGGCAGGGATGAGAGGAGGCCTTATGATCCCTATCGTTCTCGACCCTCACGTTCTCGCTCACCCGTTAGGCCGGAACAAGAGAAATACAAAGGTTATCAAAGCCGTAGGGAAGAGGACAGACCACAATCCAAAGACTCCACCTCTTCCCATGAAAAACGCAGTAGGGAGAAAAGTCCTCCAAAAGAAACCGGGTCTCGAAGTAAACAAAAGGTCCCTGCTACTAAACGATCTAGGACAGACAAAGAAGCTACCGAATCCTCCTCACAAAGGGACACCGAATTAACAATCCTTGCTCCTCCCCCACCAGATGCGGGAACTGCAATAAAGCGGGCATATTTGAAAGAGCAATTTCCCGAACACTACTTCGAAACTCTGACTTTTTTACCTGCCCTTGAACCTATTTCGTCTAAGTGGGCAGATGAGGCCAAAGCAAAGATAGATGTTGTGGACAAACAGTATACTGAGATGTTCAAATATTCACGCAATCTTTCTAGAATTATCCGCACTCTAATCACAAATACTGACTCAATGCAAAAGACCGCGGAGGAGGATGCCAAAGCTCTAAAAGCCCTAGGAAAAGATTTGGAAGACACTCAAGCTCAGCTAGCTGTCGCTCAAAGGGACGCTTCTAATCTCAAACAACAATTTGAGGACATGCAAAAACGTTATCATGACTTGCTTGAATCCCACACTCAGAAGCGCTCTGAATTAAAAAAGCAAGCTGACGAGGCCAAGTCAGAAGCTGCTAAGACACGCCTTGCTTATGATGAACTTGAACGGAAAAACGCCGAGTTAGCAATGAAGAATACTGAACTAGAAAAGAAGAACGCTGACTTGGCTTCAAAGCTGTTGGAGGCAGAAAACAGAGCTGCCTTGGCCGAGGGCAATGTGGAGTGTGCTATCAAATCTGCGGAGGAAGCCCGCAAGCAATTATCTGAGGCGGAGGTTGAGGTTCAAAGTTTCGGCGAACTGATGATTGAATTCTTCGCACATATTATTCGTCGCTGAAACATTTCTTGGATCGAAGATTACCCATCCACTCTGGTTCAAGTGTGGAATCAGATCGTCGAGTGGGAAAAAGAGGAACTTAAGGTCGATTCCCTCGATGAAGATAAACTAATGGAGAAATACTTGAGGGATGATGAACCGGAGCGCCTAGCTGAAGGGCGCCGCCTCATTGCTGAGGCCATGGAAGAAGAGAGACGGAAGTCTAAACAAAAAACTGTTCTCGAAGCTGGTTCCTCTTCTTCTGCCCTTGCAACTTCTGAAGTAGAGGGGTATGATCCTGAAAATCCAGGAATTCTTCGAACAACTCTGCTATCCCCTATTCCTGAAACAGCACCAGAGGTAGTAGTCACCCCTGCCGAGAGGTCTTCAGAAGGTATCCCTACCTTTTCTCCTCAATTTGCTAAGGCTATTTCTACCTTTCGCCACGTGATTGAACAATCGATGAAAGACCCATTGTTTTCGCCTGAGTTGATAACTGTTGCTTCTCATTCTGTAGGTGTTGAATCATCCGAAAGGAAAAATGTGACTCAAGAAGCCACCGCTGGGGCAAAGCCCGCAGAAAAGGCCAAAAGAGGGGAAGACAAGGCTGCTTCTATAGACTTGGGAGAAGGAAGTGAGCCGACTAAGGCCGCCACTCCCCATGATGAAGAAATGATAGCGGCTTTAAAGGATGATGGCGGTGACGGGGGTCAGGAAGAGGAACCGGAAGTTGCAATAATCGGGGAGTCAAAAAGTGCTGATGACGTTACTTTGGCTGCAATGAAAGCTGATCAAGACAAGCGCTTGCAATTAAAAGCCGAAGAACTAGACCCTGAAGCCCTCAAGCCCCTCGCAGTCGTGGATGCGGGATCAAGGTTAGTTGTTAAGCTCTCAACTAGATCTATTACAGAGGAACTCGCTAAAAAATCTTCTCTTGATTCCAGCGCCCCACCTTCCGGGAAGAAGTCTACTGGCTCCAGCACCGCATCTTCAGGAAAAAAGAAGTCAAAGAGAATCTTGACGGAGGCTGAGAAAGAAGCAAAGGACGCGGAGAAAGCCGCCAAGAAATCCAAGGCTCATTCAAAATCTAAATAGTGGATTGCCTTGTATCGTTTTAGCATTTAGTGAACCAACAATTGCTGCTACAAAAGTAGTTCCTGCACTTTCTTTTTTAGCTATTTTCCTGTACAAATTCATTCATTTGTAAATAAAAATAACTCATTTTTTGCAATGTTTGCTTGTTAGTAGTTCTGCACTTATGTAAAAATGCATGTCTATAGTTATGAAACGAAGTTGTGAAGGGGGGAAATATGCGTATACATACGTATCCCCAGTCAATTCCCACAAATTATTTAATGCTTAATCAAGCAATCTGAATGCTCCCGATTCTCTGACGGGATAGCATTTCCTGTGTCGTCAGTACCTGTCGTTTTTTCTGGCATTTCTTTTATACTCTCTCTCTTTCTCTTGAGAGTTAGAGTTCGAGCTCAGTCATCTATTTATTCCCCGGTCTTTCAACGGAGAAAGATTTCTTTCTCAGCGCTCAGTCGGAGACGCCTTTAGACTCTCTTTCTCTCTGGAAAGTTAGAGTTAGGAGGAGAGTTTCTTTTTCAGCGCTCAGTCGGAGACGCTTTTATACTCTCTCTCTCTCTGGAGAGTTAGAGTTAGGAGGAGAATTTCTTTTTCAGCGCTCAGTCGGAGACGCTTTTATACTCTCTCTCTCTGGAGAGTTAGAGTTAGGAGGAGAATTTCTTTTTCAGCGCTCAGTCGGAGACGCTTTTATACTCTCTCTCTCTCTCTGGAGAGTTAGAGTTAAGAATGTCGTTTTCTCATTCTTTTATGGCTTATCGCACAAACAGTCGTTGTGCTTCTTTTTATGTCTAAACTGTCTTCAACCTTTTTAAGCTGTGAGTTATCCTGTATCTTATAATCACAACAGAATAACTGATAAATGTATATACGTAATGCATAAAAGTAAATAACACACAATATTTTTATAGTGGTTCAGCTAAGTCGTAGCCTACATCCACTTTATAGTCCTTTATTCATATCGTCAGATTTTCCCAAGGCAAGTCGTGCCTTATTACAGGGTTCACAGGAAAAATAACAAAGAGTACAGCATTTCTAATTCAAATATCGCATTAAGTGTTGGGCATTCCATGCTCTGGGGACTTCTTCGCCATCTACGGTCGTTAACTTGAAGGTTCCTTTTTCAAGTTTCCGTTGGATGACAAAGGGTCCTTCCCATTTTGGACCGAGGTGAGGAAGGGACGGAAAGACTCTCTTTAGCACCAAATCTCCTGGTTCAAAAGTCCTGAGGCGAACTTTTTTGTCATAATAGCGTGCCATCTGACGTCGATGTCTTGCCGCACGCAAATCCGCTTCATCCCTTTTTTCTTCGATTTCATCAAGAGACTCAAGTAGGAGCGCCCGATTCGCCATCGGGTCATAATATGTCACCCTGTGGGAAGGAACTTCCAGTTCAACTGGAATTACTGCTTCTGAGCCAAAGGAGAGAGAGAAAGGGGTATGACCGGTGGCTGTCTTAAATGTTGTTCGATATGCCCACAAAGCTAGGGGCAATTCGTCAACCCATCTTGCCTTTGCACGCTCTAACCGTTTCTTGAGGATGGATTTTATTACTTTGTTTATTGCCTCTACTTGCCCATTTGACTGCGGATAGGCAACTGCAGTATATCGCTTGTCTATCTTATACTTCTGACAGAAATTTCTGAATTCAGTACTATCAAACTGGGTTCCGTTGTCAGTTATAATCGTCCTTGGGATCCCGAACCGGCATATAATATTTCTGACCACAAAACTTATCACCTTTCTTGCTGTGATCTTGGTCAAGGGCTCAGCTTCAACCCACTTCGTAAAATAGTCCACAACCACTATTGCATACTTAGCTCCTCCTTTAGCAATTGGTAGAACTCCAATGATATCAATTCCCCACGTGGCAAATGGCCAAGGACTCACCATTGATTTAAGTTGGGTCGACGGTGTCCTGGGGATTTTGGCGAATCTCTGGCACTTATCGCAGCGTCGTGAATAATCAGCTGCATCTTTATTGATCGTAGGCCAGAAGTATCCGTACCGCAATATCTTCTTTGCTAAAGTTTGACCTCCTGTATGATCTCCACACTCACCTTCGTGTACCTCTCTTAGTGCACGCTTGATGTCGTCGTGTGCTATACATCGTAACAGGGGCATAGAAAATCCTTGCCTATAAAGAGTATCATCTTGTATGACATATCTGGTAGCTTTGCTAACTATAGCTCTTTTCTCACTCTTCTTTGATGGGAGTGTCCCATTCTTAAGGAAATTCTTAATTGGAGTCATCCACGACTCCTTCTCTGGTTCCGCTTCAAAGGCGAATTCAATTTCCATTGACTCAAAGCTTGGTGATTCCAACGTTTCAATTGGAATTATTTCAGTCTCTTCTGGATTGTCGGAACTAGCCAGCTTTGCCAGCCTATCCGCTTTCTGGTTTTCAACTCTAGGAATGTGCGTTATGTTGTACCGCTCTAAGCTATTCAATAGCTCTCTCACTTTCCCGAGGTAGGCGATAAGTCGAGGTCCTCGAGCCACAAATTCCTCTCGCACTTGGCAAACAACAATTTTAGAGTCACAGAATATGTCTAACATTTTCACTCCGAGGTCTTTAGCAAGCTTCAGCCCGGCAATCAGGGCTTCATATTCAGAGTCATTGTTAGTCGCCGAAAATTCTAATCGCAGGGCATAATATAACGACCGTCCTTCGGGAGTGACTAAGATGATTCCAGCTCCGGACCTTCGGTCGTTTTTGGCTCCATCTGTATATAGTTTCCACGGATCTATCTTTAGCTCATCCTTGGACTTAACCACTCTGTCATTGATTACTTCCTCCTCCGGAATGGTGAACTCCGCAATAAAGTCTGCTAGAGCTTGCCCCCTGATCGACCTTCGTGGTTGGAAATTCAAATCAAACTGGCTTAGTTCTATGTTCCACTTGATCAACCTTCCCGATGCTTCGGGTCTCTGCAACACCTGCCTCAAGGGCTGGTCGGTGTATATGGTTATTGGATGAGCTTGGAAATAGTGACGAAGTTTTCGGGATGCGATTAGGAGGCTGTAAGCAAGCTTCTCAATCTTTGGATAGTTGCGCTCTGCCGTTGCTAACTTCTTGCTTACATAATACACTGGCCTTTGTACTTTGTCTTCTTCCCGAACCAGGGCTGTGCTAACGGCGTGAGCCGAGACTGCCAAGTAAACGAACAATTCTTCATGATCCACTGGCTTTGACAAAATCGGCGGTTTCTCTAGCAGTTCCAATAAATTTCGAAAGGCCTCAACACAGTCCGGAGTCCATTCGAAGTTTTTCTTTCCCCTTTTAATTAAATCAAAAAACGGAACACATTTGTCTGTGGCTCTGGAGATGAATCTACACAGTGCCGCTACTTTCCCTGCAAGACTTTGGACGTCTTTAATTCTCCTCGGCTCTTCGATATTTCTAATTGCTGCTATCTGGCTAGGGTTGATTTCAATTCCTCGGGAACTCACAATGAAGCCAAGGAACTTTCCCGATGCCACTCCAAATGAGCATTTCAGAGGATTCAATTTCATCCGATATTTTCGCAGGATACCAAACATTTCCGCCAAGTCTTGCGTATGGCTGGAGGACTGTCTCGATTTGACAAGCATATCATCCACATAAACTTCCATAGTTTTTCCTATTTGATTATAAAACATTCTGTTCACCAAGCGCTGATAAGTAGCTCCAGCGTTTTTCAATCCGAATGGCATTACAACATAACAATATAATCCCAAATTCGTAATGAAGCTCGTATGTTCTTGGTCTGGCACGTGCATAGGAATTTGTTTGTATCCAGAATATGCGTCCATGAAAGAGAGAAGTTCATGACCTGCTGTCGAATCTACAAGCTGGTCAATCCTGGGAAGTGGGAAACTATCTTTTGGGCAAGCTTTGTTTAAATCTGAAAAGTCAATGCAAGTCCGCCACTTTCCGTTTGGCTTCTTTACCAAGACGGGATTCGATATCCAGTCGGGATATGTCGAATCTCGAATAAATCCATTCTGCTTCAACTTCTCTACTTCCTCTTTGAGAGCGGCCGACCTCTCTGGGCCCAGCATGCGTCTCTTTTGCTTCACAGGCGGATGTTTCGGGTTTACATTCAATTTGTGACTTATAATGGATGGCGATATCCCACACATGTCAGCATGGGTCCAGGCAAACACGTCTAAGTTTGCCTTCAAGAAGTCCGTTAGTTCTTTAGCTCGACGTGGATCCAATTGAGAACCAATTTTCAAAACTTTTGTCGGATCAGTTTCATCAATGGGAATTTCCACTGTCGCTTCATTAGGAGTTGCATTCCTAGCCTCTGGTTCCTCGTCTTTTCTGGGATCCAGATCTTCAGGCGTTCCTTTGGGCAACTCCTTTGGAGTCAGTTTCTCTAATTGCTATGCCGAGCCTCCCTTTGAGGGAGATGAGGCATCTTTACTCTCAACGTTAAGTCCTTTCATCAAAATTTTTAATTCGGCCACATAGCAGGCCCGTCCGGAAACTTGATCCCCTCTCATTACTCCAGTTCCGGCTTCGGTTGGGAACTTAAGTAACAAGCACCAAGGGGCGATACAAACTCTGAATTCAGCAAGGGCAGGCCTCCCCAAAAATGCATTATAAGGCGAATCTACGTCCAATACTACGAACTGAAGCATCCGCACTCTTCTACGTTCTCCTTGGCCCAGGGTCACGGGCAACTCTATGTATCCCATGGGAGCTGTCGACGCCCCGTTGAAGCCTCTGATCCATCCTTCACATGGCTTCAAATCTTCAGATTCAAGCTTCATCTGGTCGAATGACTTTTTAAACAAAATATTAATGGAACTTCCGTTGTCTACTAATACCTTATGAACCAAGGCCGGCCCAATGGTGGTAGTAATAACCAACGAATCGTCGGTGGGTGATTGGATCCCAGTATTATCTCGGCTGCGGAATACCACGTCGTCAAACATGGTCTTCTGTTGTTTTATGGGGGTGATATCTTCCAAATCATCACCTTCATTCACCTCTAGATGCTTGGCAGCATTTACATATTGATCCATTGATCTGAAACTTCGGATTGCCGGGTGAGGTCCGCCCACTATGGAGTTGATAACAATTCCTTTATCTTTCTGCTGCGCTGTAGGCTTGGGAGCAGGTAGAATCTGTTTTGGAGCCTGCTCTCCTTGCCCCCTGTCCCTCGGGGCAACCTTGTACTCATCCAACTTCCCTTCACGCAGCAGCTTCTCAATTACATCCCTCAAATGCCGGCATTCATTGGTTGAATGCCCATGAGTTCCATGAAACAAACAAAATTTCCCTGTCGCCATTTCTTTCTCGGTTGAATCACGAGGTGGCGGTCTTTTGTACTGTAACACATTGTACGTATCCAGGTAAATATTTTCCAGGGTGTCGTTCAATGGTGTATAATTCTCGTAGTTCTGGAATCGGGGTCTTTTGTTAGGATCACTTCCCCTATTTCTGTTTCTTCTGTTACCGTTCGAATTACGGTTATTGTTGTTGTTAGCCCCGCTTCCAGCATTGCTGTTTCCACCCTTGTTTCCTACATTTACTTCAACCTTGCCAGAACTTTCTCCAGACTGCTTCACGGCGATATTACTCTGCACATTCTCCTTTGAAGCCGTCTCAGACTTTCTCTTTCGGTTTGCCCTGGCCTCCTCTCGCCTTAGATAAATATCGGCTTTTTCGTAGAATATCTCCCTTGTGGAGGGTGTTTTCCCAGAAAGATAATCTCCGAACTCAGATTCAGGATCGACTCCTTCCTTCAATGCCATCAGAATAGTGGGCTCGTGCGGGTCACTGACCTCAGTCACAGCTTGGTTAAAACGGTCAAGATATGCCCTCAAAGACTCTCCTGGTGCCTGCTTGATTCTCGATAATTCAATAACACTTTTGGACTTTCGGGCATGGAGTCGGAACTGGTTCATGAAACGCTCGCTTAGTTCCTTGTAATTCGAAATCGAACGAGGAGGAAGTCGGGTAAACCAGAACAGCGCCACATCTTCTAAGTAGATTGGGAATGCTTTGCACTTCACTTCATCAGGGGCAGCAGCAGCATTCATGAGCCACGAGTATCGCATCAAATGCTGCCCCGGATCAGTCCTTCCGTTGTATTTGTCCATCTGTGGCAAGTTAAAGCGTCGGGGAAATTGGAAGTCGAGGATATCGTCGGTGAAGGGAGTATGGCTTCGCTCAATGCCATAATCTTCATTTGTATAGTTCCGGCTCACGGACATGATCTGGCGAACCATTGCCTGCACATCAGCATTAGTTAGGGGCCGCTCAGGTTCCCTGGCCCTAGTGTCCGAGTTCCTTCTCGGCTCTTGTTCAGGAGATGCCCTTCTTCTTCAGGCCGCCTCTGCTCGATTCCGTTCCCTGCGCTCCCGGTCGATCTCGGGAGGAGGGGACTGGAGTCTTTGCCCCCGAGTGGGGTCATTGTTTCCTAACGCTCGTGCAATATCCTCACGAGATCCCAAAGATCCAAATGTCAGCTGCTCCACGTTCTGAGGTCGTTCGAGTGGCCTTCGTTCACGGGGCCGCTCTTCCTCGGAAGATGAAGATTGATCCACTGGTGTGTGACGAACCGGTGATGGAGTTCTCTGTCGACGGAGTTCGCTAATCTCCCGACTCATGAGCCTCATATTTTCCTGCATCATGAGATTAGTGCGCTCATGAACTTTCATGGCCTCCCTTGTGCTCTCAAGCATGTCAAGTAAGCGCGAAAAATCTCCTTGAGTGATGGGCGCAGATGGATTGACCTGATCACCAACCCTGGCGGCTGGAATCGGAGCATTCGTAGGGACTCGAGTAGAGGTTCCAGCTTCACCAAGCATCGGGTCGGATCGGAGGTAGGAGGTCGGGTCGGTTCGGAGCTGGGGAGCCTGGTCGGATCGGTACGTGGCAAGCTGCTCGGGTCGGTTCAAATTGGGGGAATGCACTGCTTCAGAATCTCCTACCTGGATCGGATCTGAGCTCTCCCCCTGCTGGCGGCTCGGATTTCCTGCATTGGTTCTTCCTGCTGCTGAACTCTGCCCCCGAGACCTTGTTACAACTGCATTTTGCTGATCTTCGCCAGCTCCATTTCCTCGACCAGATTGAACTTCTTTGCCTTTTCCTTTGGCCATGATTCTTTGACAATCACTTCAACAAATATGAAAGAGCGGAGAAACTTAAGGATTAACTTCTTTGAACTCAACGGTCCAAAAAGTAGAAAGAAATCCCGAAAAATGAAGAATTCAGATGAGGATTCTCAGTGAAAGCACCAAAATGTTAGACCAAAAAGTGGTTCTAACACCCAAATTGATTAAAAGCAAATAAGATGAAATAAAAATAAAAAAATGAACACACAGGATTTATAGTGGTTCGGCGAAGAAATGCCTACGTCCACTTATCTTTCACTATATTCAATGATTCAGTTGCAAATACAATGTAATTTTCACTTGATTTCACTCACAACTCACTTATATTCACTCAATAGACTAAAACAAGTAATGAAAGAAGATTTGGATTCTCTGGGAGTAATGGAGTTCGGATTATGGAGGTGGTTGAATTCTCAAAGTGCCTAAAAAGATCCTTTTCTTTGTCCCCAGACGGGGTATTTATAGGTGTGAATTTGCTCAAAATCTGATCCGGATCGGATCCACGCGTCGTCCATCCCATTAGCCTCGGGTTCGGATGAATTATTGTATTGACAACGCATCAGAGCAATGAACGTTATGGGTAGGAACTGGTCATAGCCGATCCGGATATCCAGGCGCTTTTGCTGGAGAATAATATGGAACACGGGCTCGGGTCGGAGACACACATATAAGGGCTTCGGATCGGGATACCCGATCCGACCCGGATTAGCTTGGATGCAACGCTCTCTTCTTCTTTAATCTGCTCTGCTCCGATCTATTTCCTTGGCAACCAGGTGGCTTTCCGATCCGATTGAGATTATATTGTCCTCCGATCCGAATAGCTATGCCTTACCAGTTTCCTCAGCAACAGTTCACCGATCCGAACAGAAGATTTTATCCAATCCGAACCGATATGTTGCTCTGGCCCGACCCGAACAACTGCAGCTATCCAATCTAGATTGTAGTGTTTTCTCCAATCCGAACCGAAGTCTTCTAATTAAAAATGCTCTTCAATGTCCGATTTCTTGACTTTGTGTTGCCTAGTTCACAAAGTAGGCTAACAAAAAGTAAGAAGGTTCAAGTGTATAATATATGTTACCATTGTATCCAGTTCCATTGTAGCTATAGATGATCAAACTATATTTATAACTAATCTATTGTACTACAAGCAAGAGAAACTTCATTTGGAGATAACTACTTTCATCCTACTTTAGATATACGTACTCTCACGGATTAGCTCATTTTGAAGAGGACATACATAGCTTATTCAAGTTTCAAGACTTCATATATGAAACCCAAAGTTTGATGTTTGCTTCAGGGTGCTAATATGAACAAGTATTTGATATTAAAAACGAAGAACGATGATAGTTTTTTTTGCTATTTGCCTATCAAATAAACACGCAATAGAGTACCGAAAAGTTGATAAAATATTATAATTTTGTTACTTTTTCTTAATAAATCATATAAGTAAAAAGAAATTAAATATACTTGTGTGAAAAAAGTTAGTCTGCAAAAGCATTTTACCAGCAAATGTTGACATTTCACATGTTACATATGTAAAATGCAATGAGTAAAGTGAATTATATTTTTTTCCTTTAATCTTTTTTTTAAGCAACATTCGTTGATCCCTGATTGGCATCGTTTATGGTTGCGACTAGGACGGTATCTGATCATCTTTGAGCCCCCAACTTTCGTTTTTACTAATAGATATCTTTTGTTGTTATAGCATGTCATTTTTACTAATAGATCGTAATAAAGAATACACAAATGCAAATATCATTTCGTGGGCTCCACAATAGAACAAAATTACGACTAAAAACTAAAGAATCATGATAGGATTATTAGGTGGTGCAACAATATTATGGAGCAACAATATTATGGAACAACAAATAGAAATAGGAATATATATATATATATATATATATATTAGCCATGAGAAAAATTGTTTGAATAGTATATTTGCAAAGACAAATTTTTTAACAAAATTAAAAGCAGTTCATTGTTTTTAGATGATATAATAACATTTATACACGTGGACTTTACATCATAAACTCGGTCTAACTTTACATCAATCTACGCCTCATTTTGGGATAATATTTGTTAGTAAATTGCCTAATAATTATTTATTACATATGAAACAAAAACATCAACATTTTCTTAGGATTGGTAATAGTTCAAAATAGTTGGGCGTTCTTATTTTGTAGCATGAACAAACATTAAACTTCATCAAATCTGAGTAACTCACAAAATGCTATGAACAAAGCAAAAAATATTTTAACCAAGGATGAAAGTTGGTTAAAGTCAAAAGCTTGAACAATGTCTATGTAGTGCATTACTTAATGAGTAATAGTGTAACAATCCGGAAAATCAGAATCAATTTAAATTTTTTGCTTTAACTATTTTAATAAATTTTGAATATTTAAAATGATTTATTTTAAATAATAATGACTAAAAATTTATTTTAATCGAAGTTAGAATGAATAAATTTATTTTAATAATAAAACAAGCCTGAAATGGCGCGGTAGTTTGAAAACTCGATTTCTAATTTCAATTTAGTATACATAACTCATTTTAAATCGGAATTGGACGAAACAAGAAATATTTGAATCTGTTTAACAATATCTTTCTAACGAATGTAAGAAACTGAGATTTTGTTTTATAAATTGTAAGTTATGTCCAATTTAAGATTCAGAAAAGTCGCTATAGAATTTATATGTATTTTAATATATATATATATATATATGGCCCTTAAAAATAGCTATTTTACAAATGATCTCCGTTTTCAACGAAACATTTTTGTTGGATCTGGAATGTCAAATTGTTGCTAGATTCAAATTTTCATAATTTTTGGAATCAATATGTGAGCGTGGCAAAAGAAAATGTGTTTTGTCAATTTTGGATCGACCAAAAAATGTCCATTTTTCAAACGGTCTCCAAATTCGACGAAACTAGTTTTGTTAGGACTGTATCGTCAAAACATAGCTAGATTAATTTTTCGGGAATATTTAGAGTCAGTACGTGGCCCCGATAAATTAAAATGTGCGTTCAAATTCAATATATATTGATTTATACTTTAATTTTGAAAAAAACTGATCGAAACACTTGAATTGGCTTACGAAATGTATTCCATTGTGTTCGGAATGGGGTTTTTTGGCTAGGGGCGACACTTGTTGGGTTTGATTTGGAGTTCGTGGCATAAAACCCTAATTTTTGAATTAAATAGAATTAAAAATAATAAAATATTTATTATATAAAAACCCCTTGGAAACCGAGCAAACCCTATCCTCTTTTACGAACAGCCGCCACTATTGAAATCGAAGGTCTCAAACGCTCGATCTTTCTCCCCATTCTTTCTACAGATCCACTCAATAAATTTCGATTCTCCTAAAGCTAAAAGGAAGAGCTCGTCGAGCCCTCTCAGGTCAACGGTGGAGATCGCATGAAGGTCGCTAGGATGGCCGGAATTTGGTGAGGAAGTTAGCGGATTTGTGGTTGATTTCCGCGACCTAGGGGTGATCGAACTTCACCCTGGATGGGGCGCTGGGGCGTGGCATGGAGGCGAAGGCTGTGGCAGTCTCTGATCGACGTCAGATGAAGCGTGGCGATGGCGAACTCAAGACCTAGATAACGACGTTGGTAGCGATTTTCAGCTGAAAGAGAACGGCTGATTAAAGAAGATGACGGGCAGGCTTTTGTTGGGGTAAATTAGTTCATTTAAAGATAAATTCACATTGTTTTTAAAAATAAAATCACATTGTTTATAAAAATAAAATTACATTGTTTTTAAAAATAAAATCACATTGTTTTTTTTTAAAATAAAATATAAATGTATAATTTTAAATATAAACAATATTAATAAAAATCTTGTTTTTAAAAGAAAATCGCATTGTTTTTAATAGAAAAATCACATTGATTTTAATGGAAAAATCGCATTGTTTTAATATGAAAATTGAATTGTTTTTAATAGAAAAATCGCATTGATTATAAAAATAGGATTTTATGAAATCGCATCGTAAATAAAAATATGATTTTTATAATTTAGATTTGAAATAAAAATGTGTCATTTTTATATATGAACCATTGAAATTAAAGTGTGTCATTTTTATATACGAACCATTGAAAAAAACGTGTCATTTTTATATACGGACCATTGAAATAAAAATGTGTCATTTTTATATACGAACCATTGAAATAAAAATGTGTCATTTTTATATACGACCATTGAAATAAAAATGTGTCATTTTTATATATGAACCACTGAAATAAAAATGTGTTATTTTCATATATAAAGCATTGTAATAAAAATCACTTTGTCATGTATATAAAATTTACATTGTTTTTATAAATAAAATAGAACATTGTTTTGTATATAAAATTTACATTGTTTTGTAAATAAAATAGAACATTGTTTTGTATATAAATTTACATTGTTTTGTAAATTAAATAGAACACTGTTTTGAAATTAAGTAGAACACTGTTTTGAAATTAAATAGAACACTGTTTTGAAACTAAATAGAAAACTGTTTTGAAAATAAAAAGAACTCTGTTTTGAAAATAAAAAGAATATTGTTTTGAAATAAAAAAGAACATTGCTTTGAAAATATAAAAAGGGCATTTTTTACAAATAAATATAACATTAGTTATAAAAATATGATTTCTATATATATAGAAGCGTTATAAAAATATGATTTTTAATATATACACCGCGTGAAACAGATTGCGATGGAACTGACTGGAAGCAGAACGGAATCAAAATCGCCGGTAAAGAATGAGGGAGTGAAAACGAAGGTGAGAACTCCTCACTAAAAATTTTGCACAATTATTTATTTATTTTCATAACTGAAAAATATATAGAATTGCAAGTGTAGATTTTTTTTATTAGTTTAATCACTATAAATTGTACATGGTACATGTTAGATCACATTCCTCGTACACAAACCATGGACGATTTAAATTGACAGTATTGCATATTGGTTGTGATGTGAAATGTTTGACATATTAAAAATAATGTTAATATTAATAGGATAGCGAAATTAAATTATAAATATTCATTTATAATTTGAACAGTGAAAATTGGTTAAATTTATTAACCAATAATTTGTTTAAATGAAATGTTGTTGTTTGAAAAACCCACACGGGTATTGGGATGATATTAGACATACACTAGTCCCAATATTTAGTTGTATGTCAATCGATGGACTGACAGTCTGTGATGATCTTTATTTATTTATTTATTTATTTTAATACCCACACAGTTGTAAATTTCACTTTGGATATGAATAGACCGTTTAATGATTATTTATCATTATTGTAGAATACATGCGGTGTATGAAATCCATGTAATTAAAATTATATGGTAATTGATTGAGTCGCATTCCGAATCAGAAACAAATAATGTGTTATAATAAATAATGTTGAATAAAATATCATTTTAGATTAAAATAACATTTTAGAATAAAATAACATTTTAGAATAAAAGATCATTTTAGAATAAAAGAACATATTTATATAAAAGAATCATTTTTGTATAAAAGAACATTTCAATGTAAAAGGAACATTTTTATATAAAAGAACATTTTTATATAAAAGAATCATCTTAATGTAAAAGAACATTTTTATATAAAAGAATCATCTTAACGTAAAAGAACATTTTTATATAAAAGAACGTTTTTACATAAAGGAATATTTTTATATAAAAGAACCATTTTAATGTAAAAGAACCATTTTAATGTAAAAGAATCATTTTTAATGTAAAAGAATCATTTCAATGTAAAAGAAACATTTTTAGGTAAAAGAACCATTTTAATGTAAACAACATTTTTATATAAAAGACCATTTTAATATAAAGAATATTTTTAAGCAAAGAATATTTTAAAATAACGAATATTTTAAAATAATATTCAGTAAAGAATTAAATCATGATTTTCGATGTCGGTTTTTAGATGGACATAAAAATATAAAAATATGAAGCCGTGTTAAGTATAGAAACGCCATTTTAACCCGAACGGGTTTATCAATCGATTTATTTCATTTTATTATGCAAATAGAAAAGAAGTTATTTTAAAATCTAACATTTTGAAAATATTATCATTTTAATATGATAAAAATATAGAATATTCAATTTTGATTTAAATTGAAGATGAAGTTTGAATCATTTTTAAATGAATATATAAACGATTTATAAAATACATTTTGAAGGGAAATTGACGAAAAGTATATATAATATATTATATATATTTGATGGCCTAAATAGAACGCGCCGCGCAGCGACCGTTCGCGAATTTCGACCATTAACTTCAAATTGGTGTAACGGAAGATCCGACTGTTGGATTCTCCTAAAACCGGAACCGTTGGGTTCGTATCGAAAAGAGTTTTCCAATGATTATAAGAGATTTGAAATCTAATGGTTGGATTCCAAATCAAATTTGGTAAAGATCGCTATGGATGTAGTTCGGTGGCTGTTATTGGAAACCGACTGTAAGGGCCTTAATAAAATTATGTAAAATCATAATAAATGATTTAGAAAGAATTTGGATGAAAAATTCCAATTTTAAAAATATAAAAATATTTTTTTATCGAAATGAGCTAGTTATTAACTAGAATAATAACCCAGTGTTTTAAATAAAATGAAATGTGAGTTGGGTTTATTGTGAGATGTGTTTTAACGACATTCGTTCTTTAACCCAATTAACAGTGAAAATATAATTTGGAATTTATAAATCTTTATTAAGATTTAAATGGAAATTTTCCAAAGTAAAGTTTTCCAATTTAATATATTAAATTGGAATTGAATGAAATTCGATTTAATAATAATCGAGATGAGCTTCTGTGAATGAAGACAGGTACTATATATGGAATTTAAAAGGCTTTGTCGTTATTCCATTTATATTATTAGTCTGATATAGAAATTTATATCGATTATATATTGATTTGATTTCTGTGAAGATTCCATATTTAATGGAAGATGATTTTGGGTTTATCGTGAACTGTGTTTTAAATGACATTGGTTCTTTAACCCAGTTAAAGATATGATTAATTTCTTAAAGTTGAATAATCATAAAGTAAAGATTTTTGATACTAAACCAAATTAGATTTTTAATAGATCTTTAATTAGATTAAAATGTGAAGGAGATAATTAAATTTGAAATGATCGAGAATGGAGTACCACCAGTTTTACTTTAGAGGATAGTAAAATCTTTACCCAGATTTGAACGTGAAATGGTAATTAATTTTACCAATAACACAGTAGTGTTAGATATGGGGTGCTACTAGTTTTTCTCCATGGGATGAATAGGTTGGGATTGGGATAATAAATGATTACTTCGGTAAGGTTCGTTAATCCCGACTAGTGAATAAACCTTAATATGGTTTAAAATTGTGAAAAGATAAAATAAAATCTTTTGGAATGAGATCCATAGGAATATTAAAGAATAAATTTAAAAGAATTTATTTTTGGTAAAATTAATGGGAACCTTTCTCTAATATTCTGTCTATGCAGAAACTCAAAGTCCCTTCTCGTATGTCTAGCTTTGACATATTTTTCATGTGAACTGTAGACTCCAACCCTTGACTCTCCAAGTACAGTGCTTCCCCTCAAGAGATACAAATTATGAAGCATATCTCCCTTCATCGCTACAAATGCACCCTTAGAAACCCATAGACTATCCTTATCAATAGTCACCTCACATCCATTGGATGCCAGTTCCCAAGAGATATCATTGACTTCCGAAGACCTAGAACATAATGGACACCTGTCAAGGTGTGTATTACCCCGCCATACATGTGAATCCGCATAGTACCTTCGCCCATGACTCTACAACTAGCACCATTTTCCATAAGAATTAGTTTCCCTCTTTTTATTTTAAAAGAACTGAAATAATTCTTATTAGGTGTCATATGAAAAGATACCCCCGTATCTAGCACCCAATGGTCTGATACATCTGATACTACTGTTTCCAACAAGTCATCAGACAAAAATTCCTCCACTGCAACCAATGAATTTCCAGCTTCAATTTTTTTCTTTAAATCCAGACATTCTCTCTTCCAATGGCCTAGTTTCTTGCAAATGTAGCATTTCCCATCTCTTGACTTTAATTTCTTCCTCTTCTCCCCTTTCTCCATACTAGCATAAGGCTTCTGTACTACTTTCTCCTTTACTCTCACCCAACCCCTTCATCTGATCCCTCAAGTCCTCGGATAGAAGACTTGCCTTCACATCATCTACTATTAGTGTATCTCTGGCATAGATAAGGTTGTTAGCGAAACATGTGTATCGCTCCAGAAGAGAACACAAAAGAATCATTGTTATTTTCTCCTCATCCACTCTCAAGTCAACAGTCTTCATCTTCATCATGAGATCATCAAAGAAGCTTAGATGTGCCTTTACTGAAGTACCCTCTCTCATCCGCATGGTGAAAAACATCTTTAGCAAAATCAGATGGTTGGTTAGTGACTTCTTTAAATAGAGTTTTTCCAGCTTGGTCCAAATGTCCTTAGCAGTGGTCTCACCGCTAATCTCTGAAATGACATTTTTTCCCATTGTTAATTGTAAAGTAGTAAATGCCCATAGTTCTTTCTCCTTCCTTTCCACGGCTGAAATATCATCCGTCAACTCCTCAGGAGCAAACACCACAGGATGAACATTGTTTCTCATCAGAACAACTTTCATCCTCCATTGCCACTTCTCGAAGTCTTTATCCTCATTCCATCTTTCTACTGCTAACTGAGATCCTGCTGCCATATATGTCCCTTTGACATATGGCCTTGATACAATTGTTGAATTCTCCTCATCTCCTGCCATAATGCCTAATACCCTTTCTCAATCAACCTCGTCGCTCCGATACCAATTGTTGGGGAAAGGTTTCCCAAAAATACCTTGAGAATAAAACCCAACCTTGCGGAAAAACAAATAGGAATGGATTGATGGTGAGGCAAAACAAACAACAGATAGTCACCATCAAAACAATCACGGATCAAGCAATAAAAGAAAGACACAAGAGATTTATAGTGGTTCCACTAACATCTTTTTAGTGTACGTCCACTTAGGGAGAAAAGATTTTATTCCTTTTCTAAATAAGAAAATATTACAAGACTGATAATAGAGAAGAAGAAGAAGAAGAAAGACAACTTTGAGAGATGTCCCATACATTTACCTATTCCCTATCCTTATATAAGGATTAATACTTAGGGTTGAAGTAATTGATTTATGATTATAAATCAGTGCCTAATTAATTCTCCAATCAAAGAATTAATTCGTTACTTCAATATCCCAAAAGAAACTTCTTCACATTCTTCCACTTATGTAGGTAATTTATTGTCCTGTCTAATTTTACAAAAAACAAGCAATAAATTTTCTGATATCTTACAAATTTTCTGCAGTTGGAAATATTATATTATTCGAATTAACAATATTTCCCAAATCTTCTCTAAATGGAAATATTGTATCACCATAATCAATAATATCTTCCAAATCTTCTACAAATGGAAATATTGTATCACAAATTCTAACAACATAAATGTCTCTATTAGTGTAGTTAAACATAGCACGCATTACCAACAGTATGTGTTGGAGAATGGAGTTTTGATGACAGCAACCTTATTTCAATTATCATTGATTATAAAATATATACTAACACTTTTGTATAGAATATATATATATACACACACATATGCAGGAATTATATACAGGAAATATTGTTGAAGACTGTACAGTTTAAAGATAATACAGTACAAGAATTCAGAGAAGTATCAAGATTTTAAGAGTTCAAGATTAATATAGTTATAGAGTCTAGATTATGTAAGACTCTAAATAGCACTCCAGGTTCAAATTCATATTCTAAATTTTCAAATTCTGATTTTTAATTCTATCCTCAATTCTCTCTATTTTAGTTTCTATCTATTTTTTCCTTTCTTATTCTTCTTTGTTTGTCAAACTTAAATTTTATACATTTATATTCTTATACTTTATATTTATACAGTTTAAAACCTTATAATTTTATAAATATGTTTATATAGTTTAAATTTATGTTTTCATATGATTTTCTACTTTATAATATTAATTTACAATACTATATTTTGATTCAAGAATTTCCAAAATTATATTTATATCAAAACACTTGAAAAAATGTTTTAAAATTCAAAAATACACTAGGGTATGTCAACATAACAAAAACACCATGTCGACATATAACTGTCATTTTTTTCAATTTTGAAAGGAAGCGTCTTTTCATTATTTGAAACGCTTCAGAAACGTTGCAACCCTTCATACACTATAAAAAAGGGTTGAAACCGAATTTTAGATAGATCTGCACTTTCATCCTCTTTCATTATATAAACATTCTTAATCATTTTTATGATTTCTACACTTATACTCTGCTGAATTCAATTCTGTTTTGATCAAACTTCTTCTCTCTACACTCTCTTCTCATCTCTCTCTAAATCAAGTGCTATTGAAGAGTTCTAGGGCTGTTTGTAATTGTTTGGGTTGAGTAAAAGAGGAATCCGTGGTAACCTTGTAGCCGAGAAATCAGGGAAGTAGGAATCAATGTTTCCTTGTAGCCAAGAAATCAGGGAAGTAAAAATCGATGGTATCCCTTGTGGCCGTGAAATCAAGGAGGGTGTACTTGACTATTGATATAGTAATAAAACTCTGTGCACGTTGTGCAGGACTGGATGTAGGAGTAATCCGAACCAGTATAAAATCCGGTGTGTACTTTCCTATTCTACATCCTTATTTCTGTTTATTTTGTATCTGTGTTTGAATCTGTGTCTGTGATTGTGATTGTGTTTGTGGTGCTTGATTCATACCGTAATTCACATAAGTTTTAGATTTTGTTTAAATTCTAACAAACACTATTCACCCCCTTCTAGTGTTTGTTTTGCCTTAACGATCCATTCCACATTCCCTAACAATTGGTATCAGAGCAAGGTTTTTCAAAAAGTTCATAATCTGATTTTTGAAAATGGTCAATGGAAAATTCTGAATAATAGTTTTAATTCATGTATTGCATTAGTATTTAATGAGTTTGCATTCAATTTTATTGAAAAATCAAGTTACTATGATTTGACTTTTGAAATTTTGAAATTTTGAAATCCTGGATATGTTACAAAACCATCATGATATAATTGTAGTTAGTTATTTTGGAAAGTCCTTTGATTATTTGAAAAGTTATTTGAAAACTTGGAAAGACATTTGAATTATTTTAAAAGTTATTTGATTATTTGAAAAGTTGTGTAGTTTTACAGGAAAAGATGTGTTATATGGCTATTGGATAATCAAACACTGAAAATATGGTTGACATGGCTGTTGTAAATTCAAATTTCGAAATGGTCTCTATTGAAAATTCAAATTCTGAAAAGAAATTAAAAAGAAGAGAAGAGTAAAGTCGGTTGGTGAAGAGGCATAAAGAAGAAATGGATATATATAATATAAATCAGCAAAGAAATGGGTAACAGATCACTTTATTACTTTGAATTTTCATCTACAACTTATCTTCATACTGTACTTCTCTTCATTTGCTTCGCAATGCCGCTGGTTTCATGTAAATCCATCAAGAATTGATCAAGTAATGATCAAATGAAGTTTTGGTGAATAAAGAGAGAAGGAAACCAAAACTGTCGACGATTATCTTCATATTACATCCACAGGTTAGACTATTTTGTCTCAAATACTTTTCCAGATTGTAGTTGTAGTTCGTGCGGTCGATTTGATGGGTAGATCGTCAATTGAGTGAGATATGGCAGTTTGAAGTTGACAATTCAAAACTGAAAAATGTTACGGGATTTCATGCATACCTCTTACTGTTTCGACTTGCTGCACCCCAATACCATCCAAATTCATCCCCAAACTGCTACTATATCGTAATCCTTGAATTTGTCTTTGATTTTCCGCTGATTTCGTCCAAATTCCGTTTAGAAACGAAGAAGTTATGCCTCCTGAAAGTTTGATTGAAAGTGAAAAACGAGAGGAAAAAGAAGAAGAGAAAGAATGTGAAGAGACATGACTTTTGGGCCTATTTATAATGGCTGAAGTGTCTTTTCATTCAGATTCAAAATTCAAATTCAAAATTTTGGCGCTAAGTTGGTTGAACTACTATATCTTCGATATCTTTCTCATACGGTGTTCAAATTCTGTAAATAAACATACTATCTTAACAAGAAAAAACGAGCCTGTCTCAATATAGCAGATCACATCATCAAATTCCGGAAGATCAATTCAGAATTCAGAAAATTTCAAAGAAAAGGATCAAAAAACAGGGTACGCCTTAATTAATTTTTATTTTATTCAATTGAATGGTTACTTTATTTGTTCGCTTTGTCTTAAATTTAAAATTTTAAAATTTAAACTTGAAAATTGAAAATTGAAATTTGAATTTCAAAATAATAATAAAATAATAAATAAAATAATAAAATAAATTTTTAATGTTTTTTAGGATTAATATTATTTCAAGAAATAGTTAAACTTGAAATATGAATCGATAATTTGAAAACAAAGTCACAAAACCATATGTTTTTTGAAATTTATGCATGTATGTCGATATACATATGTCCTTATGTCGACATAAAGGCTTGTAAAATGAAATTCAAATTCTGAGTTTCAAAAGCTTAAACTTTCAAACTTCCCTTCATATTTTATATACGAAAATGCCAGTTCAAATTCTAGTTATTAACTTTGTCTGTCTACTTATTTTCTTAATATATCTTGTTTCAAAATTTATATAAATTAATAAAATTATATAGACATGTTAACATGATTTAAATATATTTTAAAGACATTTTATATTGTTATAGAATATAAGTTTATATATCTTTTATATGTAGTTTAAACATTCATAGTTTAACTTATATTTTCATAACAATTTTTAGGTTACATTATCATAGATATTATTTGAAACGAAGTACTAATTTTGATTTATTGGTTTATTACGATATATGAAACTTGTATCTTCTAACTTAATATTTTGGGGTACACTGTAGCGAACCAACTTTCGAACACATCTCAAGTTGTGCCATTAATAAGAAATAAGAATAGATAGAAGATAAAACATAGAAACATCAGAATCTCACAGCGGAATTTTCACAAAAAGATAATACTTCATATTATTACACAGCGGAATATATTACATCAGAGCACACTGGATCTAGTAACACCAGCCATTCATAGTACAAATTTTACATATCATTGATGATCAAACTTGCAGACTTGATAATACAGTAGATAGATGGACCAGCATACAGCAAAAATCTTCATTCCAGCTTCACAAGTTAATCCAAATCCTGATTCACTTGTCTATTCATAACAAGCGTTATGAATACCCAAGAGTTTAAGGGGAAAACACAGAAAAATAAACTCCGGGTCAGTCAGGGGACTGGTATGAGTAAACAGTTTAAAACAGTTTAAAGAAATCAAAATATCTCATAAGACCATGCCGTGAATACGGAACGGGTTTTTATCTTATGAGATCAAAACACTTTGTATACTTGAAATCAGATATTATCATATAAGTTTTCCACAAATAATTTAGAATCTAGAAGAATGCTTGCATCTCACATTCTCCTATATATTATACAAATAAAAACCGCTTGCCACTTAGGGAAATTGGATTTCCAACTCTGACAAGGTATGGGACCACCTTCCGATGATGTATCTCTAGAGGCAAATACACCTGGGTTCAACAAGAACGTCTTGCAACCCGGCCCTCACATGACCGACCACTCATTTCTCTTGAGTGTATCGAGTGCATATCACCGATGGTTGTGTACAGCAACCTTCCCCGCATGGGCAGAATCGATAGATCAAGAAACAAAAGGAATTTCTCTAGATAGGTGATACTACACCCTAATGGGAGCGACCCACATAGCCATGCTGCCAGCCCGATTTTTGTCATTTCCGGGGTATGAGGCTTGAGGCTAGACTCGTCTTTTCATCACTGGTTCATTTCCTTTGAATGCCACATCGTCCTACCCGTCAGAAATACTCATACGATTTCCCAAATATATCACGGGCAATAAAGCTAAGAGAAACGAATTTCTCCGCCACCAACGTAATATACTTACGTAAATTCGATGTGTAGAATCTGACGGATATACGTTGTCAGACACTCGTCCATTCAGGTTCATTCTGGGACTGAACTGACCGAAGATACAATCTTCTTGCACACCGTCGTCTTCAGTTTGAACATCTCTGATGCGCGATGTCTTAATCAAATCAAAGTGGAATGTATATCCGGACTCTTTGAAATGATTACGAACATTTTTTTTAAAATCATTAATCTAACATGATTAATATACGGTCAAATCAAGCTGTATACAATCATCTTGCTTATATCTGGCTTTTTGATCATATCTTAGAATTGAACAATTTTAGTGTGCGCGTTGCACGGGTTTTATTTATATCTTGTTCGTTACTTCTGAAAATGAACCCTGAAATTATCCTTTTCAGAAATTTATCTTTCCTCAATCATCTCTAATTCTGATTCTTCACAAATGAATTAAATTTATAATTTAATCTCATTTACAGCTTTTATACTGTATTTCTTTCTCTTGTCAAATCTGCTTCTTCTTTCTATAATTTAGGTAAAATTTCCCCCTTCAAATTATCAATCTACACAGGATAAACACACTATTTTTGTTTATACCAGTCCAGATAGTATAATATTATCAGTTATGTTGTGATAGGGATTTTGACTTATAGATTTGAACTCGGAAATTTTAAGTGTAAATAAAATATTCCCTTTTTATCACTATAACCCAAATATTTTCTTTGAATAAAAGTTTCAAATTCTGTTATAACTAAATTTTAGCTAACCTTACTTCTGTATTTCTCGACAAGATTCCGCCAGATCTCCCTTTTGATCTGATTTATTCCTCCTTCGTTCTATACCGATAAAATTTTGCTCCTCTTTATTTTATCAGTCTAAAACGATTTAAAATATCGTTTGTAATTTTTATTTCATCAAATGCTGAACTGTACATGACCGTTCCTTGTATTTTAAGATTATAGCTTAACGGTCAAATTCAGTGTATGCATTTCATTTGTTCCATTCCCACTAAAAATTCAAGTATTCTATTCACGAATAAAAATCAAATTTAAATTATAAGCTGAATTTATAATTTAACAAAATTTACCGATTTTGAATTAGAATTTCTGACGAACTATCCTGATTCACTTTCTTTAATTAAATTAAATAAAAATATTATTTTTATTTAAATATTCATTTACTCTATTTTATTTAATCCAATATTTAAATTTTAAAACATTTTAAAATCATTGTTTTAAGTCAAAATATAGCAAAGTAGCAATTTTGCCAAGTGCCAGTTTGAAAATCCCGCGATGCGCACACGAAAACTAGACCATATCACATGATTTTGACCAAGCACCAAGTACCAGGGTCTCGGTCCTTGGCATTTCACTTGATCGATCACTTAAATTCCCATGTAATCGCAAAGTACCACTTTAAGGTGGTAGTACCACATCATTCTCCCTCAATACCCAATGCACCGCTGTGCACGTGCATCACGTCTCCGGCTATCCTGCGACCGCCGCGTCGACGTCCACAACCCCGACTACCTCTCCATACTCCACTGACCATTGGCGATGTCCTGTAAACCCTTCCTCTCCAAAAACGCCCTTCCACCATTGATTTGAAAAAAAAACCAACAGCAGCTGATTTAAAACCCGAACCACCACCGCTCCGCTCCGTTCATCGGAAATGACCGCACCACCTCCAAATGCTTTACCAACCTCGGCCGCACCGCTGGCCTTGATTCCAGACCACTCGGTGCAGTGAGGGCCCCATACGACGCATCTAAACCATGAACCCAAAATTGTACTCAAAAACACAAATCGACCTTGTCCCCCCAATTCACCCATTAGAAAAATATTAGGGTATTTTTCCTAGCATCCTAGGTCCTAGCCGATGCTTCACCATCAAACCCGCGACCTCAGATCATGTAGGTGGCCGGAATTTGGCCATAGTTCAGATTTGGGCATTTCTATATTTCTCTTAATTCACTTAATTTAAAATCTTGATTTTTAGTTTAAAAATCATCATTTGTTTATCTTATTAGGATCAGGTAATCAAATCTTGTTTTAATAAATTTTGGAAATCTATTTTGGAAATGGATAACAAAGGGGGTACTGTTGTTTTCTGGTTTCCACTATCCTTGTCTGTCTAAGATATTATACTTACCCCCTTACTATGAAATGTTTTTAATTGTGATGTAAAGGTTAAATTCTGACCTGAGATCATGTTACAAGCATCTACCTTAAATTTTGACCCAGGATTTATCACTTTACTTCACTAACCAACAGGATGATTACCCTGTTAGTATGAGTTTCAAAACAAATGATCCTTACTAAATTAAGGTGCCTATCACTAGTCCTGTGATTAAGCCAGGGAAGGTAATTCAATCCAAGTGTAATCACAATCAAACAAACCAAAAGCATACACAAGAACAGGTTCACACAGAAAGGAAATGCATGAAGAAGTTTCTAAAAAGATTTACTCACCAATCATTGTTCTGTTTTCCAGTTTTTCATTTATGCTACCCATCATTCAGTATTTAAATCATAAAATGAGTTATCAGTATATGTATCTAAACTGATTGGTGTAAGTTTAGATCCTAGTTCTAAACTTGCAAACTCCAGTGAAGTCTATTTCAAAACTGTCTACTATATTTCAGTTTCAAACAGTCCTATCTTTATCATTACTTTTTAATTAATCACCTATACTTCATATCTATAATGGTCTATATATTCAGTCATAGATCACTCATAAATAAACTAATGCTTAAACAGAAAACAAAGGTCTGTTTCCTCACACAATCAAGAACCAGTTTAACTTATAGTTTAGAACAGAAAAAAAATGCAGGCACTTCAAAACAGAAAGTTTAAAATCAGTTTTACTCACCTTAAAATCTCCAAAAATCCTTTCTTTCCTTTTGCTAAAACCCTTTGAATTAGTGTGTGTTGGTGTGAGTGAAAATGGTGTGTGGACTGGTCCTTATATAGGGTAAAAAATGAATAAAATACATGTGCAATAAATGCTGATGTGAACTAACAAAACAGCCCTTTTGTTGTGACAATTGAAAACTCCATTTTAAAAACTGATTTCTCTTTCAATATCTTTGCAAACTATCCTATCTTCACATGTCATACATAACCTTGATACCTCCTAAAAACCCCCTATAGCTTGTACAAAATCCCCCCATTGGTTTGCTATGAACATCTCATTTATTATGCTATGTACAATCCTTCCTTCTATCATCCTTTCCTTAGTTTCTAAACAAAATATTGTGATCATTTTGTACCCAAAAATGTTCAGTTTCATTGAGTTTTCAAATCATACATTTCACATGTCGTTTTTTAATTTTACAAAAATTTATTTTAATTGCAAACTTTCCTTGCAAGTGGTGTCAAAATCTGAAAATGTTGGTACCATCAAAACCTATGTTATGAGGTGAAAATACTTATAAATATCTATGATTTGAAATCCATCTAGTGTAGGTATGATAATGGTGCCAACTCATGAATTTGTAGATCCTTTGATGTACATATCTATTTGACAAATTGGCTAAGGTTTTGGAAAAAGAAATATGACTTGTATTTTCAGAAATTAAATGGAAAGGAAATGAAAAGATTGCCAAAACTGAAAATAAACTTATCTAAATTTATCCTGCCATGTGCCTAGGACTTCTTCCTAAAGGTCCTACTTACTACCACATTTTTAAAATGTAGAAAATTCATGGATGATTTGCAAGAGGACTTGACAACACTTGCTCTTGTTCTAATGCATATAAAGATGCAAAGATTTCCCTTGTAATCTTACTTGCTAGCAAGATCTATGGTGTATAGATTCATAGGTGAGATCATGAATTGAAAAAGAGGATTTGACAATACATATGCATATAAAAATTCACATATTTTCTTGCATTGGTTTTGAGGCTAAAGAGGTCATTAAACATGTCTTAGGCAAGGTGTTTTAAAGTTTTAAAAGCAAAGGGTTTGCCAATACTAAGGTTTTAAAGCTTTAGAAAAATATGAAAAAGTATTTTTCAAAGAAATGGCATTTTAAAAAAAATGCTATGTAAAAGTGTTATACATCATATACATGTTAAAATATAAATTTAAACACACTACTACAAATTTGCTATCATAAATACCTGTGTAAAATAAAATTAACAACCGCTATTAAATTTGTGTTATCATACCTCAATATATCAAAAATGGGATTTGATAAATGCTGCACATATAAATGCTATTATACATATGTTAACCATTTTTGAAATTAATAAATTCAATTTTTAAATCGTATTTGAAAATACGAACTCACGATCAATCAAATATGTGTCAGTGATCCGTGTAAATACCGGGTCATTACATACACACACACACACACACATATATATATATATATATATATATATATATATGTGTGTGTGTGTGTGTGTGTGTATGTCTTAAATATATAGTTTAATAAGGAGTTATAGCTTTATAGGTTATTTTATATTACCATTTTTTTTATATATAACTATATATTTCTTTTATAGTTTTAACATATAAATGGTTCTTTAGCAAATTAATATATTTTGATTTCTAAAGTTTAAATGAAAAATTGATTAGTATCAAAAGATAAATAATAAATTAAATTTTATGTCTTTTTAAATCAATTTTTATACATAATTATGAATATATGTTTATATTCTACTTTATATAATTTTATATTCTCTCTAAAAAAGATCTTCAGTTTTTACTATATTAAAGAAGCATCTTACTAAGATTATTTTACTCCACATTTTTCATACAATTATTTTAAATATTTCATTATATATTATGAATACCATAAAACTTTTATCCTTTCAATCTCTTTCATAAGTATCATTAATCTAAGTCTAGAAATTAATATATATTATTCAAATAATTTGTAATATATATATATATATGTATATGCATAATAGTTAGATAGTACTTTGAATATATTACCTAAATATATATAATTACCAAATCATTCGGCATACTACCATTACACATCTTATTTCTTATCATATATCATTATTATCAATTATAGTACATCTCAAATTAAAATCATTCACATCACAAATTGCATTTCATTCAATATATCACTTCATATAGATTTGCATATGACATACTTCATTATAACCAACACAATACATTACAAGTTAACTTTAACTCCACATATAACAAGTATATAGTATGAAAAGTTTTTATCTATGTAGAAACATAGGATTATTAATCAAATACATAACATATTTTACTTTGTCTTAATTAACTTGATTGACTTGTTTGGCTTGGTTGAATTGATTGACTTGATTGGATCGATTAGATTGATTGGTTTGTTTTGTTTGGGTTGATTTGATTGACTTGTTTGACATGGTTGAATTTCATTAGTGGTTGATAGGTTTGCTAGAAATATACTTATGGAATTGTAGTTGATAGGAGCTTTACAGGTTTTAGGATAAATAAAAGTTATAGAAAATGTTTGGTTTTATGTTTAAATATATTTGAATTGATGTTTTGAGACAACAAAACTTCAATTGATTGATTGCTTGGATTAAACTGCTTTACTTATACCATAATTTTAAGGATATCATATTAGAGTTATTTCTTAGTTTAGATAAGTCTTATTATAGGTTGAAGGGAATTATAATATAGGATAAGTTTAGTCTTATATTAAATTAAGGGGGAGTTTTAGAGCTTCTAAGTATTAGTTAAAGGCTCTAGATTACTTTGATTGATTTAATTATTTAATTTGATTGTTTGAAATGATTGTTTGTTTGAATTGTTTGGTTGAAATGCTTGTTTGTTTGAATTGATTGTTTGTTTGCTTGTTTTTATTGATTTGCTTGTTTGAATTGATTGGTTTGCTTAGTTTATTATTCTTCTATTAAGGCTATTAGATTAGTGTAGTCATAGATTTAGGGGGAGTTATAGAAATTTATAGAGAATTATAGATTTAGGGAAAATTATTTTTAGAATTAGGATATTTTATAGGCATAAATTTAGGAGGGAGTATTTTATAAGGTATAGATAGATTAGGATTCAGGTGGAGTATTTTACTTTAGTATAGGAATTATTTAGATAGTTATAGGATTTAGGGGGAGTTGTCTTAGAATTTCTTTTTGATGATGCCAAAGGGGGAGAAATTACAAAATATAGACATAGTTTATAGGATTCATATAGACAGGGGGAGTATTAAAAGGATCATCATCAAAAGGTATGATACTTTATAAAATAAGGCTGTCATCATCAAAAAAGGGGGGATTGTTGGAGAATGGAGTTTTGATGACAACAACCTTATTTCAATTATCATTGATTATAAAATATATGCTAACACTTTTGTATAGAATATATTTATATATACATATACATATATATACATATACACACAAAAATGCAGGAATTATATACAGGAAATATTACTGAAGACTGTACAGTTTAAAGATAATAGAGAACAAGAATTCAGAGAAGTATCAAGACTCATGAGTATTCAAGATTTCAAAAGTTCAAGATTAATATAGTTATAGAGTCTAGATTGTGAAAAACTCTAAATAGCACTCCAGATTCAAATTCAAATTCAAATTCTGATTTTTAATTCTATCCTCTATTTTCTCTATTTTATTTTCTATCTATTTTCTCTATTTTAATTTCTATCTATTTTTTCCTTTCTTATTCTTCTTTGTTTTTCAAACTTAAATTTTATATATTTATATTCTTATACTTTATATTTACATAGTTTAAAACCTTATAATTTTATAAATATGTTTATATAGTTTAAATTTACGTTTTCATATGATTTTCTACCTTACAATATTAATTTACAATATTATATTTTAATTCAAGAATTTCCAGAATTATATTTATATCAAAACACTTGAAAAAATGTTTTAAAATTCAAAAATACACTAGGGTATGTCGACATAAGAAAAACACCAAGTCGACATATAATTGTCATTTTTTCAATTTTAAAAGGAAGTGTCTTTTCACTATTTGAAACGATTCAGAAACGTTGCAACCCTTCACACACTATAAAAGGGGGTTAAAC
Source organism: Allium sativum (assembly GCA_030737875.1). Classification (NCBI taxonomy): domain Eukaryota; kingdom Viridiplantae; phylum Streptophyta; class Magnoliopsida; order Asparagales; family Amaryllidaceae; genus Allium; species Allium sativum. The sequence goes on along the minus strand of CM060919.1, from coordinate 197,405,227 downwards.
CGAATTTTTAAATAGATCTTCTTCTCCACTTTCATCCTCTTTCATTATATAAACATTCCTAATCATTTTTATGATTTCTACACTTATACTCTACCGAATTCAATTCTGTTTTGATCAAACTTCTTTTCTCTACACTATCTTCTCATCTCTCTCTTAATCAAGTGTTATTGAAGAGTTCTAAGACTATTTGTAATTGTCTGGGTTGAGTAAAAGAGGAATCCATGGTAACCTTGTAGCCGAGAAATCAAGGAAGTAGGAATCAGTGTTTTCTTGTGACCGAAAAATCAGGGATGTAGAAATCGGTGGTATCTCTTGTAGCCGTGAAATCAAGGAGGATGCACTTGACTATTGATATAGTAATAAAACTCTGCGCAATCCAGCATTGTGCGGGACTGGATGTAGGAATAACCCGAACCAGTATAAAATCTGGTGTGTTCTTTCCTTTTCTGCATCTTTATTTCTGTTTATTTTGTATCTGTGTTTGAATCCGCGTCTGTGATTGTGTTTGTGGTGTTTGATTCATCCCTAGTTCACATAAGTTTTAGATTTTATTTAAATTTTAACAAACACTATTCACCCCTCTCCCCCCTCTAGTGTTTGTTTTGCCTTAATGATCCATTCCGCATTCCCTAACATTATGGTCATATGGCAATGAAAAGTTCATGTATTACAAAAAGAATACTTACTCACATAGAAAACTTGAAGCGAATAAACTAGGGCTACCGGAGCCAAACCACTTGAAATTCCTACGTCCTTCGAAAAATGGAGAATTGAAAAAATAAGAGAGATTAAGTAATATTAAGTATATGCAACAAAGAAGGTGTAAAACTATTTTAAAATCATGTTGACTTATTTTGCAACAATCAGTAAATCAGTGCAGTTATATAACATAGGTGAATACCTTAACAAAGATGTTTAGAGGGATAATTAGAGAAATGAAGTGGTTAAGCAAAGCTTGGATTTGAAAATCAGAGCAGGAATATTCGCCCTATAAAACGAAATACACACATGAAATCGCCTGCAATAAAAATATTTGCATAAACGTAACTGTATATATGTTGTTAACTAGTTTCTGTAAGTGTGTATCATATCTACTATACAGTGGAAAAGGAACGTGAATCAAACTATACGTATAGAAATAGAAAGATTCCACTACATCCCATCATTTGATGGGATCCACAAAAATGAAAAGCAGCACATTTAGAACCAATGCAAGTTAAGAAAATACATGTTGTACACATTTAATGGATCAACCACATATTCACTCGCATAAGCAGTCTTATTGGTATCGGTAAATTGGTATCTTAGAAAACTTACCACGAATTTTTAGATTGACGTAGAATCCCCAAATTCCACAGTAAGCTTCAAACTCGAATCTCGCAATCTAGATGAAGAAATCGATTTGATACTCCTTCGAATTTCAACTAAAACTAAATTCCATAGAAAGAGCATTTTTTGGGCTAACCTTCTCAAGTTCAGATGATTCAAAAGAATGCGTGCCCTAGTTGCTAGGAAAGAGAGAACGTGTAGCCAGTGAAAACAAAGAATGTGTGATAAAAATATAGAGCGAAATACTACATCCTAAAATACATGCATATTATTAGTCTTAATTTATCTAGCTTTCTAAAACCCAGATAGGCTAATTTTCATAAATACATGACCGGATTCTAAATTAATACGAAGTGAAATATTTGATAAACTTAAAATAATTTTCATAATTACCTTTTCAGGAGTGATTTGAGTAGCGATTGGAGAACAATTTCAGGCGAAGCAACGATGAGCAAAATTGAGCGGCAGAGCAAAGTTCTTTAAGGCAATTTTGAGGTGCGAATTTGAAGGGAGATTGGATTTAGAAGAAATATCGATAAGAGATAATCATACGGAGAAGAAGGCGGTAAAGAAAAGGGCAATTTCTAGAACTGACACCCACAACAATTTGAGAAATAGAGGAGAAAGATCATGCAGAGAGATGAAATCGAGAGAGTAGAAAATTAAAAATCGCGAGGTTTTAGCAGAGGAACAACAGGAAGACACAAGACGAAGAAATTTTCGCATTAGATTTTCCCGTCGAAATCCATTGGCACGTACAAATTGATTTAGCCTCTCTTACAGTAGGGAAACCTCCCTAACGGTCGGTTCGATTATAATTAAATTCAGAAACAATAATTGATTCTTCTAGTTAATTGCTTTAAGTAGCCAAATTTATCATGCAAGGTATACACCATGTCAAAATTTTTGAGATATAAAAGGTTAATTTGGCACTTATAAATCATACAAAACACGAATATGAAACTGATGAAATAAAATTAATTTAGGTGAACACATGGGAAGACAGAATACAAGAACTAAAATAAATCATGATTAGTTGACATGATATGATATAGGAAGCTTCTCGTTGACATACACGTTTCATTCTCATCCAAAAGAGGGTCAAATCATCTGGACCGAAATCTCCATGGTCCTCTATATCAAACCAATCAGGGTCCTATGATTTCAACCTTTTGCAATTAAACCCACAATTTTTCCATGGGTTTATTTGCAAAAGGGTTGAAATCAGGGTCCTGCTTGGTTGGGTTCAGGGGACCAGCCAATTTTAGGTCCAGCTGATTTCATCCCATCCAAAAGATCTATTTAATTATCATCATTATTATTATTTGGGGGTTAGAGAAAAAAAATATTTAAAAAAAACGCACACACACAGAGAGATCCTAGAGTGAAGTAAATAAATGAATAGATACATATTAAAGTCAAAGAAGTCAGGTCTGAGAAAGTAGATTGAACGTACTTTCAAAACCACATTACAGTTTTCAGACTATATAGAAACATAATGGGCACAAACCTAAATCTTTTTTCTAGTGCCAGCACTACTTCTTCCAATTTTTTTTCCCTGATGAGTTACTTATAACCATGAGTCTAATTTAACCAACTGAATATTCGAATTTTTTTATTACATTCGTTTATTTTCTTGTAAATATTAGCCTAAGTTTATCGAAAAAGGTTGTTTTGGTTTGAAGAATTATGAATTGACATGAAAATGGCACAAAAACAAAAAAGGGTTAATTCAACAACCTCTTAAGTGCATTTTATTTGCAGACTTGGCGATTCAGCTCAACTTTAGGTGCATGACAATAAAATCTTAAACAAAAGCAATAAACAAGGAATTTTCCAAATGGAAATTGTCTGTTGTAAATTCAAAAACATCAAGTTTATTGCCAACTGAAAAATCCTGATTAAAATTTAACAAAATAAGAAACAAACTTCCATACAGAAACCTCAACACATCTGAAGAACAGCAACAGAGAGATCTCCAATTACGATTCTCCAATTACGAGAACGGTGCAAAGATTTTCGAATGTGAAGATCCACCAGTCCCTTTTATGAACTGCTTTGGATTAGTAGGGTCTCGGATCCACTGAACTTCACTCATATTAGGACTCTCCACGAACAACATTGTAAACTCTCCTATTTTCTCCGCTTTCCCTCTTTTGCCAGCCCTAAGAACAAGATTTGATTTATGGTAAGAAAATATCCCATTTGTTAGCTGTACTATATCACCGGGTTGGAACGCAATGCACTCACTCCCCCACATTTGAAAATGAACTGAAGCAGTTTCATCGGCTACTAAGGATAAGCATGTCGTGTCTTTGCCATCTTGGGTCGTGTTTCCTTTCTCGAGAATTATGAATTTTGTGCTTATGTTGTTGCTTGCACCAGGAACTATATCTTTCAAGGGCATCATTGCTTCAGAATTACCTATGCCTACATGCACAATTTTCTGCCGGTCATTTCAACAAGCACGTTGTATACTAATCATAATGTAGTACTTCAGAATTACCGATGCTTTTGCTTTATTAGAATTTGATTGAACAATTGAGATGAACTGAGTTGACACCTGGAAACTTGACAGCCTTGCCTGTATCGTCAGAAACTCCGCTCGTTGACAGATGTTGGAATGATACGGTGAAGAGGAATAAGGTATGAGGAGGGGTAAATTATTGACAAATAGTAGATGAAGTGTTACTGGAGGGCAAATTTTCTTAAGAAGTTATAACTGCAATGGAGTTTGGACATCAACTTGAAGCAAATTTGGGGAACAGCTAGGGTTTTCTTGGACAGTCGGGAAGGGAGGCCGTGCGTATGTGTGAGGATGAGGAAAGACTGAGCTTAGTTTGGGCTACTGGTGTTCTGAAATGGTAATGAATTTAGTTAGACATGTTATGCTATTACTAACTTGTTGGATGAAGAAGAGACATGTTGAGGTATAGTTCCACGTACTGGTACGTCCGTCGTCTAGTGTTTCAAATCTATTACTTAAACAAGAAAACAGGAAACCAAATTACGTGTCCTCACTTTCTCCTATTATTTTGAAATACTATCATCTGCTGGTATTCATGCTTATTTTTTCTCTTCCAACAGCCGTTTACCTTCACCTGCCGGTTACCCCTTACTTAACCAGTATCTCCACAACGTTTGCCCATTCGGTTTTCTCCCCAAATTTTCCGCCTCTATCTAAATTCCCTAATCTGCATCTACTCCTTATACCGACTATCTTCCCACGTCTTCATCTCCGTAACACAACAAGTTACGATTCATCAACGCTAATTTGCAGTCCCACCATTCGTGCTTGAACTGTCATCCAATTCCGACCGCATTTACACAGACGTAAAACAAGCGCTGGAGAAGGTAACCTATTTTCGACTTTCTCATGCCCCTGTAGTTTACCGTAATTTCATTTCTGTTTTCAATTCAAAAAATAATTCACTTTACCAACGTTTGCATCTCACACGCTTTAATTGTACTTCGTAGTTATGTAGGAATGGTCTTTGGTTGAGACAATTTTCGTTCAACCCTCAAACAGTAAATTTCCTACTTCGACAAGGATTCTTTAATGTTTTACCTGTTTACATACAAGCCGTCTATGGTTTTTCCAATAGATGTACATATTTAGCGAACATCAAATTTCTATGTTTATTGTCAACGTACAAATAACAAATGAATTTGACATGTCTCCTTCTGAATTTTATAGAATTATTCTTCTTACAAATTTTGTCTTTGATTTAGCCAATCAGGACCTCAAGGCATTTCTGCCTCCCTAGAATTTTGTATATCATTAAACTCATTTCTATATTTTTGGTACTAATATTTCGTCCGCTCCTTTGCAGTCCACACGCTGTACATGAAATACTGACTCACAAATATTTTGTAGGATTTGATTTTGCTCTACTTATGGCTATTGATAAAAAAACTGATATTATATACCATCATACATTTATTTTGTATCACATACTGTTGGAAAACAATGGCTGAGTCACGTACTTCATCGCTTTCTTGAAGACGATTCGGCGATCTGGTCGGTGGTGCAAAACCAGTTCGTACTTCCGCCGCCGCCTCTAGGATAAACAGCCTCTCTCTGATTAATAACTGATCTGCTTTGCACAAACAAATCAGTGCAGATTTGCACTTTCTGTTTTTACTGCTCGAAAATTTCTTAAGAGTATTTTAATGGCGGAGAAAGAGAATGCAGAATTTTTCTGTACCGATCTCGTCTAATCTAATGATAATATATAGACGGGGATCAGGGTATTCGAAAAATCTGGTCAGTGGAGAAAAATCGGATATGCGAAATACTTGGTCAAAGTTTTACCGCGTCATATAAAAATCGGTTCAGAAATTATTTTCCTGATTTAAAAACTGGTTCAAAAATAGCAGTGTTTTCTGGACCAAAAATATAAGTGTCTACACCACATAGCCAGGGCCCAAAGCCCGAGCCGGGCCGGGCCGGGTCGGGCCGAGTCGAGTCGAGTCGGTCGGGCGCGCGCGTGTGTGGTGGTCATGATGCATGGGCTCCCTCCTCACAACAAAGCATGCATTGGGAGCCCAAGGCCCCATCAAAGCTTCTTAGAAACAAGTATATAAGCTTGCCTCTTCCATATAATCCCATGATGTGGGACTATTCACAAATAGGAGCCATCATACACTTATTTCATGTTTTAAATAATTCACAATATTTCCAACAATCCCCCACTTGAATTTTTTAAAATATTATCGAGCAGTTTCTAAAAACATAAGACTGTGCATAAACAAAGGTGTCATCCGACTTGAACCTTTGCGTAGTGAATAAGATTCAGTTTTTACTAGAGTGACACGTAGTCTTGAACTCTATTCCTGACATCAAACCACACACAATCTTTTCCATAGTGCAATCAAATAAGCCCGTGCATTTATGGCCATACACGTCTATCACAGTTTAGTGAACGCTCTAGAAGTTCTGCCCAAAACTCCATAGGAAACGGCCTCATTTCCACATTCACATAGGTGAGTCTATCAAGAGTACTCCTGAAGGTAGGTACTCCACTCCAAATAGAGTATAGATCTCATTAAGAGTTTCTATTAACTCATCCTCTATCACTTCAGGAATACATGCTTCTTAGTTTATTATATAGCATGTTCAACTTCTATCACTACACAACTTGTTATTACCCATTGAACCTATTTCTTGGGATCTCCAGTCATTTAGGTCGGGTTACCATTGTGCGTGAGTCAACAATCTAAGGGCAATAGTCCCATTCTTTTAGAAGAATTATGGACTTTCTCTCTTGACAGTCCTTTCGTCAAAGGATCTGCCAAATTTTCTTCACTACGTACGTAATCTACTCTAACGGTACCTGTAGAAAGTAGCTCTCTAACCGTGCTGTGCTTACGACGTATTTGTCGTCTCTTACCGTTATAATAACGGTTCTGAACTTTTGCAATAGCCGCGGTACTATCACAATGTATCAACACAGCTGGTATCGGTTTTTCCCATAAGGGAATCTCAGCTAGCAGATTTCTCAAATATTCTGCTTCTTCACTAGCTGTGGCTAGTGCTATCATCTCAGACTCCATAGTGGACTGAGCCAAAATAGTCTGTTTCTTGGATTTCCAAGAAACAGCTCCTCCAGCGATGCTAAATATATAGCCACTGGTCGCTTTAGAATCATCAGATAAAGTATTCCAGTCTGCATCTGAATATCCTTCAAGTACAGCTGGAAACTTTTCATAATGTAATCCAAGGTTCATTGTTCGTTTAAGGTATCTCATGACCCTTTCAATAGCATGCCAGTGCTCTATACTAGGTCTACTGGTAAACCTGCACAATAATCCCACGATATAGGCAATGTCGGGTCTAGTACAATCAGTGGCATACCGAAGGCTGCCAATGATGCTCGCATAATCAGACTGTCTTACACCTTCACCAGTGTTCTTAAATAACTTTACACTTGGATCGTATGGTGTACATGCGGGTTTACAGTCAAAGTAATTATATTTCTTTAGTATCTTCTCAATGTAATGAGACTGATCCAAAGAAATTCCCTTTTCTGACCTAGTAATTTTAATATCGAGGATTACACTCGCTTCACCTAGATCTTTCATATCAAAATTGGCACATAATAAGGATTTGACTGAATTTATGGCATGAATGTTTGACCCAAAGATGAGTAGGTCATCTACATAAATGCATATAATAGTGCAAATGTCATTCTCATATTTGTAATAAATGCATTTGTCACTTTCATTAACTTTAAAATCATTTGAAATGATTAAGTTATCAAATTTTTCATGCCATTGTTTAGGTGCTTGTTTTAAACCATATAATGATTTATCTAACTTGCATACTTTATGTTCTTGACCATGTACTACAAATCCTTCAGGCTGGTCCATATAAATTTCTTCGTCTAATTCACCGTTCAAAAAGGCAGTTTTAACATCCATTTGGTGTATTAGTAAGTTATGAATGGAAGCAAGTGAGATCAATACCCGAATGGATGTTATTCTAGTTACAGGTGAAAAAGTGTCAAAGAAATCTATATTTTCTTTTTGTCTAAAACTTTTAGCTACTAGTCGTGCTTTGTATTTATCTATAGTACCATCAGGTTTTAGTTTCTTTTTAAGCACTCATTTACAGCCTATAGATTTACAACCAGGGGGTAAATCTGCCAAATGCCAAGTCTTATTGGATTCCAGAGAATCCATCTCATCATTTATAGCCTCTCGCCAAAAATCGGCATCTAAAGAAGATAAGGCCTCTTGGAGGTTTAATGGATCCTCCTCTATAGTAAAAGCACAAAAATCCGAGCCAAAATTTTTCTCGGTTCTTGCTCTTTTACTTCTTCTAGGTTCAGCTTCAGAACTTTTATCAAGTTCTGTTCTTATAGGCGTACTTGATGTGCCCCCACTATTCCTTAATTTAAAAGGAAATTTAGTTTCATAAAAATCGGCATCATTTGATTCAATTATATTATGTGCATTTAAGTCATAAAATCTGTATGCTTTGCTATTAATAGCATAGCCTATAAATGCACATTCATATGCTCTACTTGCCAATTTTATTCTCTTAGGGTCTGGAATGCGAACATATGCTAAACAACCCCAAGTTCTAAAGTATGAGACATTGGGCTTATGATTCTTTAAAATTTCATAAGGTGAAATTTTATTCTTAGATTTAGGGATTCTGTTCAGAACATAGCATACAGTCAATAAAATATCCCCCCACCAATGTTTTGCTGCACCAGAATTTAGTAGGATGGCCACTACTAATTCGGTAAAAGTCCTATTTTTTCTTTCAGCTTTACCGTTCATTTCAGGTGAATAGGGTGCAGTTCTCTCATGTACAATACCATGTAATTTATAGAAGTCCAGAATTGAATTAGATTCATATTCTGTTCCTCTATCACTACGAAGTCTCTTAATCTTTCTATTTACTTGATTCTCAATTTCAGTTTTGAATGTTTTGAACATTTCAAAGGCATCACTTTTATGTTTCATAAGATATACATATGTGAAATCAGAACAATCATCGATAAAAGTGATAAAATAACGATGTCCATGTCTAGTCAAAGTACCATCAAGTTCACATATGTCAGAATGAATCAAGTCTAAGGGTTCAGATTCTCTATCAACAGACTTGTGAGGTTTCTTAGTGATTTTTGCTTGTGTACAGAATTCACATTTATCAGATTTAGATTCTGCTATCTTAGGTATCATATCTAGAGTGCTCATGTTATTAATTATTCGTTTATTAACATGACATAATCTAGAATGCCAAATATTAAAATCACACAACATATAAGCAGAATTATTCACTTTATTCAATTCAACATTTAATTTGAACATTCCCTCACAAGCATAACCCTTTCCTACAAAGTTTCCCTTATATACTATAGTATACAAGTCAGCACCAATAAATTGAGTGAACCCTGCCTTATTGAGAAGATAGCCAGAAACCAGATTCTTCCTCATCTCTGGAGTATGCATAACATCTTTGAGGATTACAGTCTTTCCAGAGGTAAACTTGATCTCCACGTTTCCAACCCCGGCAACTTTAGTGGTGTGAGAATCTCCCAGCAGCACTTTCTGATCATCAGCAGCCGTGTATGTGGAGAACATAGCACGATCATAACAGACATGGCGAGAAGCACCAGTGTCTATCCACCAGCCATCTGATCCACCAACAAGGTGAATCTCAGAAATCATAGCCATAAGTGGCTCATCCTCAGTCAAGTTAGCCTGTGGTACAGAGCTAGGCTTGTTCCGACACTTTCGTGCCATATGACCTGGTTTGCCACAGTTGTAACATAGAAACAACTGTCCAGAGTCATTCTTTTGGACTGGTTTTTGCTGTCCTTTTGGGTTTCCCTGCGGATTCCCATTGTTGCGTCTGTTCTGATTCTTAAAAGATTTCTGATTTGGTTTCAGAACTGCGGGCTTGGTCTTTTTAGTGTTGTTGTTTGAAACAAACAACACTTCCTCTTTCTGGTCCTGTTTGCGTGCTGCCTCCTCAATGCGAAGGCGAGTAATCAGACTCTCTAAGGAGAATTCCTTAGTCTTATGGCGCAAGAAATTCTTAAAGTCTTTCCAACCTGGGGGAAGTTTGTCAATAATAACAGCAACTTGAAACTGTTCATCTAAAACCATACCTTCGGAGATGATCTCATGAGCTATTTTCTGCAGCTCATGAGACTGCATCTCTACTGATCTATCGTCTGTCATCTGATACTTCAGATAGCGGCTCACAGCATACTTCTTCGCCCCTGCCTCCTCTGTATCGTATTTCTTCTGCAGTGCTTCCCAGATCTGCTTCGCTGTCTTGTCTTCTGAATTGTAGTAATCATACAGATCATCGTTCAATCCGTTCAGAATAAAATTTTTGCACAAATAATCCTGTTCTGTCCAGCTTTGCAACTGCTTCGATTGTTCGTTCCAGGATGTCATCTGCGCTGCGTCAGTTCCGTCAGGCTTGTCTGGCAACTGCGGTTTCTCGGCGGTAAGAGCAGCAGCCACCTTCCTCATCGTCAGGTAGAACTCCATCTTTTGACGCCAGCGTTTGAAGTGCAGACCTTCGAAACGAAATGGAGCAGCAGTCACCAATGGGATCTGGAATGCAGAAGCAGGAGCAGCATCATCTACAATTGTTGTCGAAGCCATTGTTTCTAATCGTCTTCAAATTGTTGGAAAACAATGGCTGAGTCACGTACTTCATCGCTTTCTTGAAGACGATTCGGCGATCTGGTCGGTGGTGCAAAACCAGTTCGTACTTCCGCCGCCGCCTCTAGGATAAAACAGCCTCTCTCTGATTAATAATTGATCTGCTTTGCACAAACAAATCAGTGCAGATTTGCACTTTCTGTTTTTACTGCTCGAAAATTTCTTAAGAGTATTTTAACGGCGGAGAAAGAGAATGCAGAATTTTTCTGTACCGATCTCGTCTAATCTAATGATAATATATAGACGGGGATCAGGGTATTCGAAAAATCTGGTCAGTGGAGAAAAATCGGATCTGCGAAATACTTGGTCAAAGTTTTACCGCGTCATATAAAAATCGGTTCAGAAATTATTTTCCTGATTTAAAAACTGGTTCGAAAATAGCAGTGTTTTCTGGACCAAAAATATAAGTGTCTACACCACATAGCCAGGGCCCAAAGCCCAAAGCCCAAAGCCCGAGCCCGAACCGAACCGAGCCGAGCCGGGCCGGGTCGAGTCGAGTCGGTCGGGCGCGCGCGTGCGTGGTGGTCATGATGCATGGGCTCCCTCCTCACAACAAAGCATGCATTGGGAGCCCAAGGCCCCATCAAAGCTTCTTAGAAACAAGTATATAAGCTTGCCTCTTCCATATAATCCCATGATGTGGGACTATTCACAAATAGGAGCCATCATACACTTATTTCATGTTTTAAATAATTCACAATATTTCCAACAATCCCCCACTTGAATTTTTTAAAATATTATCGAGCAGTTTCTAAAAACATAAGACTGTGCATAAACAAAGGTGTCATCCGACTTGAACCTTTGCGTAGTGAATAAGATTCAGTTTTTACTAGAGTGACACGTAGTCTTGAACTCTATTCCTGACATCAAACCACACACAATCTTTTCCATAGTGCAATCAAATAAGCCCGTGCATTTATGGCCATACACGTCTATCACAGTTTAGTGAACGCTCTAGAAGTTCTGCCCAAAACTCCATAGGAAACGGCCTCATTTCCACATTCACATAGGTGAGTCTATCAAGAGTACTCCTGAAGGTAGGTACTCCACTCCAAATAGAGTATAGATCTCATTAAGAGTTTCTATTAACTCATCCTCTATCACTTCAGGAATACATGCTTCTTAGTTTATTATATAGCATGTTCAACTTCTATCACTACACAACTTGTTATTACCCATTGAACCTATTTCTTGGGATCTCCAGTCATTTAGGTCGGGTTACCATTGTGCGTGAGTCAACAATCTAAGGGCAATAGTCCCATTCTTTTAGAAGAATTATGGACTTTCTCTCTTGACAGTCCTTTCGTCAAAGGATCTGCCAAATTTTCTTCACTACGTACGTAATCTACTCTAACGGTACCTGTAGAAAGTAGCTCTCTAACCGTGCTGTGCTTACGACGTATTTGTCGTCTCTTACCGTTATAATAACGGTTCTGAACTTTTGCAATAGCCGCGGTACTATCACAATGTATCAACACAGCCGGTATCGGTTTTTCCCATAAGGGAATCTCAGCTAGCAGATTTCTCAAATATTCTGCTTCTTCACTAGCTGTGGCTAGTGCTATCATCTCAGACTCCATAGTGGACTGAGCCAAAATAGTCTGTTTCTTGGATTTCCAAGAAACAGCTCCTCCAGCGATGCTAAATATATAGCCACTGGTCGCTTTAGAATCATCAGATAAAGTATTCCAGTCTGCATCTGAATATCCTTCAAGTACAGCTGGAAACTTTTCATAATGTAATCCAAGGTTCATTGTTCGTTTAAGGTATCTCATGACCCTTTCAATAGCATGCCAGTGCTCTATACTAGGTCTACTGGTAAACCTGCACAATAATCCCACGACATAGGCAATGTCGGGTCTAGTACAATCAGTGGCATACCGAAGGCTGCCAATGATGCTCGCATAATCAGACCGTCTTACACCTTCACCAGTGTTCTTAAATAACTTTACACTTGGATCGTATGGTGTACATGCGGGTTTACAGTCAAAGTAATTATATTTCTTTAGTATCTTCTCAATGTAATGAGACTGATCCAAAGAAATTCCCTTTTCTGACCTAGTAATTTTAATACCGAGGATTACACTCGCTTCACCTAGATCTTTCATATCAAAATTGGCACATAATAAGGATTTGACTGAATTTATGGCATGAATGTTTGACCCAAAGATGAGTAGGTCATCTACATAAATGCATATAATAGTGCAAATGTCATTCTCATATTTGTAATAAATGCATTTGTCACTTTCATTAACTTTAAAATCATTTGAAATGATTAAGTTATCAAATTTTTCATGCCATTGTTTAGGTGCTTGTTTTAAACCATATAATGATTTATCTAACTTGCATACTTTATGTTCTTGACCATGTACTACAAATCCTTCAGGCTGGTCCATATAAATTTCTTCGTCTAATTCACCGTTCAAAAAGGCAGTTTTAACATCCATTTGGTGTATTAGTAAGTTATGAATGGAAGCAAGTGAGATCAATACCCGAATGGATGTTATTCTAGTTACAGGTGAAAAAGTGTCAAAGAAATCTATATTTTCTTTTTGTCTAAAACCTTTAGCTACTACTCGTGCTTTGTATTTATCTATAGTACCATCAGGTTTTAGTTTCTTTTTAAGCACCCATTTACAGCCTATAGATTTACAACCAGGGGGTAAATCTGCCAAATGCCAAGTCTTATTGGATTCTAGAGAATCCATCTCATCATTTATAGCCTCTCGCCAAAAATCGGCATCTAAAGAAGATAAGGCCTCTTGGAGGTTTAATGGATCCTCCTCTATAGTAAAAACACAAAAATCCGAGCCAAAGTTTTTCTCGGTTCTTGCTCTTTTACTTCTTCTAGGTTCAGCTTCAGAACTTTTATCAAGTTCTGTTCTTATAGGCGTACTTGATGTGCCCCCACTATTCCTTAATTTAAAAGGAAATTTAGTTTCATAAAAATCGGCATCATTTGATTCAATTATATTATGTGCATTTAAGTCATAAAATCTGTATGCTTTGCTATTAATAGCATAGCCTATAAATGCACATTCATATGCTCTACTTGCCAATTTTATTCTCTTAGGGTCTGGAATGCGAACATATGCTAAACAACCCCAAGTTCTAAAGTATGAGACATTGGGCTTATGATTCTTTAAAATTTCATAAGGTGAAATTTTATTCTTAGATTTAGGGATTCTGTTCAGAACATAGCATACAGTCAATAAAATATCCCCCCACCAATGTTTTGCTGCACCAGAATTTAGTAGGATGGCCACTACTAATTCGGTAAAAGTCCTATTTTTTCTTTCAGCTTTACCGTTCATTTCAGGTGAATAGGGTGCAGTTCTCTCATGTACAATACCATGTAATTTATAGAAGTCCAGAATTGAATTAGATTCATATTCTGTTCCTCTATCACTACGAAGTCTCTTAATCTTTCTATTTACTTGATTCTCAATTTCAGTTTTGAATGTTTTGAACATTTCAAAGGTATCACTTTTATGTTTCATAAGATATACATATGTGAAATCAGAACAATCATCGATAAAAGTGATAAAATAACGATGTCCATGTCTAGTCAAAGTACCATCAAGTTCACATATGTCAGAATGAATCAAGTCTAAGGGTTCAGATTCTCTATCAACAGACTTGTGAGGTTTCTTAGTGATTTTTGCTTGTGTACAGAATTCACATTTATCAGATTTAGATTCTGCTATCTTAGGTATCATATCTAGAGTGCTCATGTTATTAATTATTCGTTTATTAACATGACATAATCTAGAATGCCAAATATTAAAATCACACAACATATAAGCAGAATTATTCACTTTATTCAATTCAACATTTAATTTGAACATTCCCTCACAAGCATAACCCTTTCGTACAAAGTTTCCCTTATATACTATAGTATACAAGTCAGCACCAATAAATTGAGTGAACCCTGCCTTATTGAGAAGATAGCCAGAAACCAGATTCTTCCTCATCTCTGGAGTATGCATAACATCTTTGAGGATTACAGTCTTTCCAGAGGTAAACTTGATCTCCACGTTTCCAACCCCAGCAACTTTAGTGGTGTGAGAATCTCCCAGCAGCACTTTCTGATCATCAGCAGCCGTGTATGTGGAGAACATAGCACGATTATAACAGACATGGCGAGAAGCACCAGTGTCTATCCACCAGCCATCTGATCCACCAACAAGGTGAATCTCAGAAATCATAGCCATAAGTGGCTCATCCTCAGTCAAGTTAGCCTGTGGTACAGAGCTAGGCTTGTTCCGACACTTTCGTGCCATATGACCTGGTTTGCCACGGTTGTAACATAGAAACAACTGTCCAGAGTCATTCTTTTGGGCTGGTTTTTGCTGTCCTTTTGGGTTTCCCTGCGGATTCCCATTGTTGCGTCTGTTCTGATTCTTAAAAGATTTCTGATTTGGTTTCAGAACTGCGGGCTTGGTCTTTTTAGTGTTGTTGTTTGAAACAAACAACACTTCCTCTTTCTGGTCCTGTTTGCGTGCTGCCTCCTCAATGCGAAGGCGAGTAATCAGACTCTCTAAGGAGAATTCCTTAGTCTTATGGCGCAAGAAATTCTTAAAGTCTTTCCAACCTGGGGGAAGTTTGTCAATAATAACAGCAACTTGAAACTGTTCATCTAAAACCATACCTTCGGAGATGATCTCATGAGCTATTTTCTGCAGCTCATGAGACTGCATCTCTACTGATCTATCGTCTGTCATCTGATACTTCGGATAGCGGCTCACAGCATACTTCTTCGCCCCTGCCTCCTCTGTATCGTATTTCTTCTGCAGTGCTTCCCAGATCTGCTTCGCTGTCTTGTCTTCTGAATTGTAGTAATCATACAGATCATCGCTCAATCCGTTCAGAATAAAAATTTTGCACAAATAATCCTGTTCTGTCCAGCTTTGCAACTGCTTCGATTGTTCGTTCCAGGATGTCATCTGCGCTGCGTCAGTTCCGTCAGGCTTGTCTGGCAACTGCGGTTTCTCGGCGGTAAGAGCAGCAGCCACCTTCCTCATCGTCAGGTAGAACTCCATCTTTTGACGCCAGCGTTTGAAGTGCAGACCTTCGAAACGAAATGGAGCAGCAGTCACCAATGGGATCTGGAATGCAGAAGCAGGAGCAGCATCATCTACAGTTGTTGTCGAAGCCATTGTTTCTAATCGTCTTCAAATTGTTGGAAAACAATGGCTGAGTCACGTACTTCATCGCTTTCTTGAAGACGATTCGGCGATCTGGTCGGTGGTGCAAAACCAGTTCGTACTTCCGCCGCCGCCTCTAGGATAAAACAGCCTCTCTCTGATTAATAATTGATCTGCTTTGCACAAACAAATCAGTGCAGATTTGCACTTTCTGTTTTTACTGCTCGAAAATTTCTTAAGAGTATTTTAATGGCGGAGAAAGAGAATGCAGAATTTTTCTGTACCGATCTCGTCTAATCTAATGATAATATATAGACGGGGATCAGGGTATTCGAAAAATCTGGTCAGTGGAGAAAAATCGGATCTGCGAAATACTTGGTCAAAGTTTTACCGCGTCATATAAAAATCGGTTCAGAAATTATTTTCCTGATTTAAAAACTGGTTCGAAAATAGCAGTGTTTTCTGGACCAAAAATATAAGTGTCTACACCACATAGCCAGGGCCCAAAGCCCAAAGCCCGAGCCCGAACCGAACCGAGCCGAGCCGGGCCGGGTCGAGTCGAGTCGGTCGGGCGCGCGCGTGCGTGGTGGTCATGATGCATGGGCTCCCTCCTCACAACAAAGCATGCATTGGGAGCCCAAAGCCCCATCAAAGCTTCTTAGAAACAAGTATATAAGCTTGCCTCTTCCATATAATCCCATGATGTGGGACTATTCACAAATAGGAGCCATCATACACTTATTTCATGTTTTAAATAATTCACAATATTTCCAACAATCCCCCACTTGAATTTTTTAAAATATTATCGAGCAGTTTCTAAAAACATAAGACTGTGCATAAACAAAGGTGTCATCCGACTTGAACCTTTGCGTAGTGAATAAGATTCAGTTTTTACTAGAGTGACACGTAGTCTTGAACTCTATTCCTGACATCAAACCACACACAATCTTTTTCATAGTGCAATCAAATAAGCCCGTGCATTTATGGCCATACACGTCTATCCCAGTTTAGTGAACGCTCTAGAAGTTCTGCCCAAAACTCCATAGGAAACGGCCTCATTTCCACATTCACATAGGTGAGTCTATCAAGAGTACTCCTGAAGGTAGGTACTCCACTCCAAATAGAGTATAGATCTCATTAAGAGTTTCTATTAACTCATCCTCTATCACTTCAGGAATACATGCTTCTTAGTTTATTATATAGCATGTTCAACTTCTATCACTACACAACTTGTTATTACCCATTGAACCTATTTCTTGGGATCTCCAGTCATTTAGGTCGGGTTACCATTGTGCGTGAGTCAACAATCTAAGGGCAATAGTCCCATTCTTTTAGAAGAATTATGGACTTTCTCTCTTGACAGTCCTTTCGTCAAAGGATCTGCCAAATTTTCTTCACTACGTACGTAATCTACTCTAACGGTACCTGTAGAAAGTAGCTCTCTAACCGTGCTGTGCTTACGACGTATTTGTCGTCTCTTACCGTTATAATAACGGTTCTGAACTTTTGCAATAGCCGCGGTACTATCACAATGTATCAACACAGCCGGTATCGGTTTTTCCCATAAGGGAATCTCAGCTAGCAGATTTCTCAAATATTCTGCTTCTTCACTAGCTGTGGCTAGTGCTATCATCTCAGACTCCATAGTGGACTGAGCCAAAATAGTCTGTTTCTTGGATTTCCAAGAAACAGCTCCTCCAGCGATGCTAAATATATAGCCACTGGTCGCTTTAGAATCATCAGATAAAGTATTCCAGTCTGCATCTGAATATCCTTCAAGTACAGCTGGAAACTTTTCATAATGTAATCCAAGGTTCATTGTTCGTTTAAGGTATCTCATGACCCTTTCAATAGCATGCCAGTGCTCTATACTAGGTCTACTGGTAAACCTGCACAATAATCCCACGACATAGGCAATGTCGGGTCTAGTACAATCAGTGGCATACCGAAGGCTGCCAATGATGCTCGCATAATCAGACCGTCTTACACCTTCACCAGTGTTCTTAAATAACTTTACACTTGGATCGTATGGTGTACATGCGGGTTTACAGTCAAAGTAATTATATTTCTTTAGTATCTTCTCAATGTAATGAGACTGATCCAAAGAAATTCCCTTTTCTGACCTAGTAATTTTAATACCGAGGATTACACTCGCTTCACCTAGATCTTTCATATCAAAATTGGCACATAATAAGGATTTGACTGAATTTATGGCATGAATGTTTGACCCAAAGATGAGTAGGTCATCTACATAAATGCATATAATAGTGCAAATGTCATTCTCATATTTGTAATAAATGCATTTGTCACTTTCATTAACTTTAAAATCATTTGAAATGATTAAGTTATCAAATTTTTCATGCCATTGTTTAGGTGCTTGTTTTAAACCATATAATGATTTATCTAACTTGCATACTTTATGTTCTTGACCATGTACTACAAATCCTTCAGGCTGGTCCATATAAATTTCTTCGTCTAATTCACCGTTCAAAAAGGCAGTTTTAACATCCATTTGGTGTATTAGTAAGTTATGAATGGAAGCAAGTGAGATCAATACCCGAATGGATGTTATTCTAGTTACAGGTGAAAAAGTGTCAAAGAAATCTATATTTTCTTTTTGTCTAAAACCTTTAGCTACTACTCGTGCTTTGTATTTATCTATAGTACCATCAGGTTTTAGTTTCTTTTTAAGCACCCATTTACAGCCTATAGATTTACAACCAGGGGGTAAATCTGCCAAATGCCAAGTCTTATTGGATTCCAGAGAATCCATCTCATCATTTATAGCCTCTCGCCAAAAATCGGCATCTAAAGAAGATAAGGCCTCTTG
This sequence comes from Allium sativum, assembly GCA_030737875.1. NCBI lineage: Eukaryota > Viridiplantae > Streptophyta > Magnoliopsida > Asparagales > Amaryllidaceae > Allium > Allium sativum. The sequence goes on along the minus strand of CM060919.1, from coordinate 197,386,726 downwards.
GAGGTTTAATGGATCCTCCTCTATAGTAAAAACACAAAAATCCGAGCCAAAGTTTTTCTCGGTTCTTGCTCTTTTACTTCTTCTAGGTTCAGCTTCAGAACTTTTATCAAGTTCTGTTCTTATAGGCGTACTTGATGTGCCCCCACTATTCCTTAATTTAAAAGGAAATTTAGTTTCATAAAAATCGGCATCATTTGATTCAATTATATTATGTGCATTTAAGTCATAAAATCTGTATGCTTTGCTATTAATAGCATAGCCTATAAATGCACATTCATATGCTCTACTTGCCAATTTTATTCTCTTAGGGTCTGGAATGCGAACATATGCTAAACAACCCCAAGTTCTAAAGTATGAGACATTGGGCTTATGATTCTTTAAAATTTCATAAGGTGAAATTTTATTCTTAGATTTAGGGATTCTGTTCAGAACATAGCATACAGTCAATAAAATATCCCCCCACCAATGTTTTGCTGCACCAGAATTTAGTAGGATGGCCACTACTAATTCGGTAAAAGTCCTATTTTTTCTTTCAGCTTTACCGTTCATTTCAGGTGAATAGGGTGCAGTTCTCTCATGTACAATACCATGTAATTTATAGAAGTCCAGAATTGAATTAGATTCATATTTTGTTCCTTTATCACTACGAAGTCTCTTAATCTTTCTATTTACTTGATTCTCAATTTCAGTTTTGAATGTTTTGAACATTTTATCACTTTTATGTTTCATAAGATATACATATGTGAAATCAGAACAATCATCGATAAAAGTGATAAAATAACGATGTCCATGTCTAGTCAAAGTACCATCAAGTTCACATATGTCAGAATGAATCAAGTCTAAGGGTTCAGATTCTCTATCAACAGACTTGTGAGGTTTCTTAGTGATTTTTGCTTGTGTACAGAATTCACATTTATCAGATTCAGATTCTGCTATCTTAGGTATCATATCTAGAGTGCTCATGTTATTAATTATTCGTTTATTAACATGACATAATCTAGAATGCCAAATATTAAAATCACACAACATATAAGCAGAATTATTCACTTTATTCAATTCAACATTTAATTTGAACATTCCCTCACAAGCATAACCCTTTCCTACAAAGTTTCCCTTATATACTATAGTATACAAGTCAGCACCAATAAATTGAGTGAACCCTGCCTTATTGAGAAGATAGCCAGAAACCAGATTCTTCCTCATCTCTGGAGTATGCATAACATCTTTGAGGATTACAGTCTTTCCAGAGGTAAACTTGATCTCCACGTTTCCAACCCCAGCAACTTTAGTGGTGTGAGAATCTCCCAGCAGCACTTTCTGATCATCAGCAGCCGTGTATGTGGAGAACATAGCACGATTATAACAGACATGGCGAGAAGCACCAGTGTCTATCCACCAGCCATCTGATCCACCAACAAGGTGAATCTCAGAAATCATAGCCATAAGTGGCTCATCCTCAGTCAAGTTAGCCTGTGGTACAGAGCTAGGCTTGTTCCGACACTTTCGTGCCATATGACCTGGTTTGCCACGGTTGTAACATAGAAACAACTGTCCAGAGTCATTCTTTTGGGCTGGTTTTTGCTGTCCTTTTGGGTTTCCCTACGGATTCCCATTGTTGCGTCTGTTCTGATTCTTAAAAGATTTCTGATTTGGTTTCAGAACTGCGGGCTTGGTCTTTTTAGTGTTGTTGTTTGAAACAAACAACACTTCCTCTTTCTGGTCCTGTTTGCGTGCTGCCTCCTCAATGCGAAGGCGAGTAATCAGACTCTCTAAGGAGAATTCCTTAGTCTTATGGCGCAAGAAATTCTTAAAGTCTTTCCAACCTGGGGGAAGTTTGTCAATAATAACAGCAACTTGAAACTGTTCATCTAAAACCATACCTTCGGAGATGATCTCATGAGCTATTTTCTGCAGCTCATGAGACTGCATCTCTACTGATCTATCGTCTGTCATCTGATACTTCGGATAGCGGCTCACAGCATACTTCTTCGCCCCTGCCTCCTCTGTATCGTATTTCTTCTGCAGTGCTTCCCAGATCTGCTTCGCTGTCTTGTCTTCTGAATTGTAGTAATCATACAGATCATCGCTCAATCCGTTCAGAATAAAAATTTTGCACAAATAATCCTGTTCTGTCCAGCTTTGCAACTGCTTCGATTGTTCGTTCCAGGATGTCATCTGCGCTGCGTCAGTTCCGTCAGGCTTGTCTGGCAACTGCGGTTTCTCGGCGGTAAGAGCAGCAGCCACCTTCCTCATCGTCAGGTAGAACTCCATCTTTTGACGCCAGCGTTTGAAGTGCAGACCTTCGAAACGAAATGGAGCAGCAGTCACCAATGGGATCTGGAATGCAGAAGCAGGAGCAGCATCATCTACAGTTGTTGTCGAAGCCATTGTTTCTAATCGTCTTCAAATTGTTGGAAAACAATGGCTGAGTCACGTACTTCATCGCTTTCTTGAAGACGATTCGGCGATCTGGTCGGTGGTGCAAAACCAGTTCGTACTTCCGCCGCCGCCTCTAGGATAAAACAGCCTCTCTCTGATTAATAATTGATCTGCTTTGCACAAACAAATCAGTGCAGATTTGCACTTTCTGTTTTTACTGCTCGAAAATTTCTTAAGAGTATTTTAATGGCGGAGAAAGAGAATGCAGAATTTTTCTGTACCGATCTCGTCTAATCTAATGATAATATATAGACGGGGATCAGGGTATTCGAAAAATCTGGTCAGTGGAGAAAAATCGGATCTGCGAAATACTTGGTCAAAGTTTTACCGCGTCATATAAAAATCGGTTCAGAAATTATTTTCCTGATTTAAAAACTGGTTCGAAAATAGCAGTGTTTTCTGGACCAAAAATATAAGTGTCTACACCACATAGCCAGGGCCCAAAGCCCAAAGCCCAAAGCCCGAGCCGGGTCGGTCGGTCGGGCGCGCGCGTGTGTGGTGGTCATGATGCATGGGCTCCCTCCTCACAACAAAGCATGCATTGGGAGCCCAATGCCCCATCAAAGCTTCTTAGAAACAAGTATATAAGCTTGCCTCTTCCATATAATCCCATGATGTGAGACTATTCACAAATAGGAGTCATCATACACTTATTTCATGTTTTAAATAATTCACAATATTTCCAACACATACGATTCCGATTTTGATAACACAACCGATGAAAACTGTTGTTTGAGTGGATAATTATCCATATACGTGCCATGGAATCAATCTTTTATTGTTTTTTCCTTTTCTAACTATCAAATACATTATATTTTAAACTCTGCAGCTATTATGTGACCAATAACTACAAATTTTTAGAATAATATAATATTTCATTTTGTAATGTTATATTTCAAAAATTGTAGTACTGGTTGCATCATGCATATTTATTTACAAACTAATAAGAACATGAATCTTTGCTTCTGACCAGTAGTACTGGTTGCATCTTAGAAGATAAATTATATTATTTTTTCTTGCCATAAACTGGTTTGATTAGCACATATTTACGTTTTCATACGTTAGTGAAGGAGTGGTCTGGCCATTATAGTATTTCTGTTAACTGTACTGAATTTTAACGTGCTCTGTTTTAACGAAATGACATATCATTTTTAAAACTTTGGATAATATAGTTTAAATTTTGTTTATTTAATTGTAAGTTCAATCTCCTGAATTTTTTAAATTATTCTATCTCCTTAAAATAGACATTTTAAAACTGATAATTTCTTTCTACTGTATTTAATATCACTACGTGAAACTATTTTTTTCAACGTTCCTAATTGTTGTCGTGCAAATAATAATCAACAATTTTTTTTAAACGACTCTCGAATGACTGGAGTTTTCCCTTGAACATATTAAGAAAAGAATTATTATACTGAAAGTACACTGGCTCAAACATGAAGATACTTAAATAATGCATGTAGTGCATATAACCGAACCGTAACAATTATCAATCTTGATATTGTTAAAAAAAGAATTAAGCTCACTAAGTTTATACATCCCTCTACTGCGGTGATCTCTTTGAAACTTGGACTTGGTTTCACATATTAACTTGCTTCGGACGGCACATCTTAGATTTGTTAGCTACAACTCATTAACTTAGCTTATTTACTGTTGAAAGTTTGAGAGTGTCACACCAAAAAGACTGAAAGTTGATTTCTCTATAAAAAGCATTCATGTTTTCTAATAAAATCCATGACTTATAAAACTATTTTTGTCTATCTTTATACATTGTTTTCCATTATACAAAACCAATGAAATAAAGGTGGATGTTTATTTACTATATGCTATACTAATGAAAAAGAAATATGATAATTTTAATGGTTTAACATGCTTACTTTCGGGAATTCTGTCAAGTTACGGTAGCAGGGAGTTAAACTACTTATAATATCTTAGATCTGCCTGTTTTAAGCTATAAATAGTATATATTATCTATTATTTAAACAAGAAAACAGGAATGCACTATAAATAACAGATGTAGGCTACGCCATATTGTTGCACCATACTTGGAGTTTCTACAATATTATACCATTTTAACCACGAAATGTAGTGCACACACAGTTTGTTGAACTCGACGAAAAACCAAGATTAATTTGTAATGAAAAGGTCAGATAATTTAAAGATTCTTAGCGTAGTAATAGTTTTGTAAAAAAAAAAAAAAAAAAAGGTTTGATTAATCAGAAATGTAACCACGGAAATTGGCAAGTGCTTAATTCCAAGTTTACATTATACTTACTGATAGTTTCGACTACATTAGTAATTTTGGAGCAACTTATTTATGGAAGAAAACTTTAAAATTTGTAACATGCTCAAATTATTTGATGGAATTAATTTAATACATAATGATGGAAGTTCATATAATGCAATGGAGTGTGAGATTTTCGAATTATTTCCATTACAGTTTCATTTAACGTTAGTTATTGGATGATATATGAGTAACTTAAAAATATTTGTGAATAGATGAAACATTCTGAATGCAAAGAATATGTTCTTAAAGTGCTTACAGTGCAGCAAAGTGACTAATTAAAAGGCTAATTTGTGGTCTTTTTTCTACCCGGCACATACTATGGACGAAGCGCACATCATTTTGTCATCACCCCGTTAAAATGAAATGCACTCAACAACTAAAGAGAACCATAACCGTTTTAAGAGGAACAAGAAAAGAAACAAAGTGCATAAAAAAATTTATTCAACGATTTCTTCCTCATACAACGTAATCTCATAAATTTTAATTATTTATTACTGGTTTCCATTATATGTATCTAATATGGTTTTCAATTTTGCTCATGTATAATGGTCCTATATATGCCAATATCAGTTGCAAGTTCATTGCTGCTCTTCATAGAGTACTAATGAACATGCTTCTTGACAGCAACATAGTACGGTTATAGCTTTTAGCTATGATGAAATATATCCTCATTCTTAGACCAATACTAAAGTTATATTGGATTTGTGGCCTGTTCATCCATTAGTATTGCGATTTACTATATTATTCCAGATATTCATTAGTTTTACAAAGAATTGTAGTGGATATTTAATTATAAGGTTAGATATAACATGCTGTTTTGACGTAGTTTTGTAGAAAACTCGATTGGGTTATTATTACTTAAAATGGAAATTGCTTTTTATATGGCCCCTACAGTCATGCTCATATTTTGTTGATAAGTAACTGAGCACAAAGTCCGGGAATTATGTCATATTCTGGGAGCTAAGCAGTAATGTTGGCAAAGAAGTGTTAAGCAGCTGCTGAGACTGACTGAACTGTGCCTTTTTGGACACTGGATATGTCAGTCAGTGGAAAGGCAAGGCCATTGGCTGTTAGAGCTTAAAATACTTTGCGACAATATCTTCAGCCAGATTTTGGTTCGCTCTTTTTATTTATGATTCTTTTGTTGTGTTAAAACTAAATTTGTAACATTCTTATGCTTGCTAATCCAGTTATATAAGTCCTTGGAATTTGAGTCATACTGTTCGTGTTATTCATTTGTAGTTTTTTGAATACATTTTAATACAACTGTATTTAGTGTATTTAAACTGATGAAAGACACAGGCAAGTTTTGGATGCTTTAAGAATTTGAGAGTAAATTCATATATAAAGCATGCTATAATTTTAAACCTGCCATGGGTTAATTTGTGATTAGACATCATGAACAATTTTTATAGTTTTAACCCAACTGTAATCCATAACCCATGTACTTATTATACATATGTGGGTTTGATTGGTCAGTTTGGTGTTGGCATCTACTAAACATGAAGTTAAAGTTGGTTGCTTCATCTCAACGCAAGTTTAGTGTCTTAACCGATGTTTAATTTCATTGAGCATTCAACAAAAGTGCATATGCAATGGGGATGGCAACTGTACAGTGTTGGTTCTATAGTGAACTACTTTGGCCGTTTTGTTTTTGTTAAGTCTTATTTTTCATGTTGTCTATGGAAAGAACTGTTATTACATTGGTTGTTATTGTATTCCTAAATGTGCATTATTATGTATGCTTTGGCTTTACCATGTTTAATTCAACAACTATGTGGGTTTTTCGGCAGACTGCTTAGTGCTTATTTATGTATATGTTTGTGTGCATGTATCTACACACTTGTGGCAACTTACTATTTTTGCACCTTCTAACAAGGAATTTGTTCTTTCTTCTGATTATTAAAACTAGCTTTGTAACAATATTTGTCTATTTTAATGAATGTGTGTGTAATTTTTAACAAATGATACCTCTTTTCTATAAATTGGTCATCTTTGAAATGTACATGTTGTCTATTTATATGCATAGATGTAAATTAATAAGTTAACTTTACTGCAGTTTCATATTAATTGTACGTTGTATGAAATACGTATGTAATGGTGGTGCTTTGGAAAACAAACATGCTGACAGATGTCTAATTACTTAGACTGAAGTATATATTAAAATATGATCACCACCAATTTTGTGATTGAAATCTATTATTTAAACAGGAAAACAGGAACTAAATATTGCCTATGTGTACGTTGCGGTTGTCGTGCATTCATCGCGTTCTCTAATCTCAAACAACCAACCGCTTTCTTGCTTACTCGCCTCTATTTAACTATTCCCCTATCCCTAAAGCCAAACCACTTTCGCTTTTCCCAATTTGCTAAAAGACTTTCCCCTTTCCACAATTTACACTTCGCAACAAAGTACACAAACCGAATCCTTCAGTTCCTTCCCCATTTTGTGTTCCTACTCTCCAGATCAAGCATGTACACTGTCCACACAAACAAATATCTCATCGTCGAACCTTTAACGCTTTTCCTATTCGATTTTTTAGCCATACGAAATACTCCTACTTGGCAACTGGGCGACGAACTTCGACGAGGGCGTACAGGTACGCGTTCACCCGCTCTTTGTCCGTACATCATATTTACTACAGTACGGTATACGAAACCCTATTACTGTAAATCCGTCTGGCTGTCAAACTGAAATAGTTGGGAGAGATCAATCCACCTGTTTTGCTTTGCTTTGCTACAATTTAATTCATTGTACTGTCTTTTTTGTCATGGAAGAAAATTGGGACGGTTCCACTATTTGCTGGTAGTTTAATTTACAGTTATATGCCTTGAATTGTATGATTTCTATAGTGCAATATGTTTTCCATTACTTCCTGCATCATAATTTATCTATCCTGAATCAGGTATATGAAGAATCTGGATAATGGTGATTCAAAGGTTTTGTCCTTTAGCAATTGGGGTTATACTGTTTTCATACAGTGGGAAGAAATTGACAAAGACAGTAGACTTGGAGGAATTCGACCTATGGACATAACAAATGTGCAAACAAAGGTATATTATGTTTCTGATTTTAAGTTTCATTGTTTGTGTTATGTTCTATTATAACCAAAACCATATTTATATAAAATTAAACAAGGAATTAGATTGGCGTCACCTCAGTGCTAATTTATTTATTACATTGTTGTAATAGATTACTTACTGGCACTTAGATTGTGTATGTAATGTCCTACTTTTTTTTTAATTTAATCAGTCTACTTGCTAACAGAACAAGATTCTATTTTATTTTATTAATATCCTATCTTTATAGATATAGATGATGTTTATTTGGCTCAAATTTGTCTCGGAATTTGTACTTCCTTTTCTTTTAGTTTCCTTTTCTTTTAGTTTTTTTCACACGTACATTCGAACTTAATATCTTCATCGATTGGGTCAAATAGTTTTAATTTCATTTTAATTAACTTAATTCTAATTCATGAGTGTTTGAATTATTTTCAATCGGAAAAACTCTGTTGTTCAGTTCCTTTTAGGACTAAAAGGATATGGGTGCTTATAATTTGGAACATGCAAGCTTTGATCATCTTCGACTACATTAAAAGGAGATGGGTGCTTATAATTTGGAACATGCAAGCATTGATCATCTTCGACTACATTTTGAAAATTTAGTCAATGGTACAAGCAATGGTTTCACAAAAAATAAGTTTCATTAAGGGATTTGCTAATTTACACTTTAGCAACACATGGTAGATGAAAAATTCACATGTAGAAAAAAAAGCAAGATGTTATGTATTATTCTCATATAATATGTCATTGCTTAGAATGATAAATTCACATGGTAGTTTCATTAAGGTTCCTTGACGAATCCCCATACATTTTGATTCTTATCATATACATTTAATCTTAATCACGTGTACCGGTATTGGTACATTAGTTGACTATTCTTATGGCAAGGTTACATTTCTTTTCTGATTATATGGTACACGTACTTATTTCCTACCAAAGCACTAAGTGCTTTAATTTCTAAAAGCCTTATTTTACAATTAATGGTGAATTTTTGAAACTTTATTTAAAAAAGACACATTTATGATGAGCGTTTTAATTTATTTTTCTTAAGAATCCTTCAACAACATTGCAGGAGTTGTCAAAGTAGAATGGAAGATGAAGTATATAACGTAACATTGACTAAGTGTCGGATGTCATCTTGATTCTTCTCCGTTGGTGTGAATCTCAAATGAATCGTAAACCACATATTTTGCCACGGCTTTAACTGGCACACGATTACATTCTTTAATGGAAAGAAACGCATTAACATAATCTGTTATTTTTGTGTGCATTCACTCTTCCGCAATTTTAATACTTAACTGTATCATTATGTGCATTGATGCCAATTTTTTTTAATTGGTAACTAAATTTTCACAATAAACTTTGTTTAACAGAAGTAAATGCGTGCACAATCTTATATTATTTGTATGCATTTAACCTTCAGCAATTTAAATGAAATTTTAATAACATAATTGTGTCTTACTGTCATTATGTACTGAATAGTGCACGTAAAATGCATGTTTACGGAAACATAAAATTTATGTAATTATCTATAAGCGTTGTCAACAGTTTGAATTTAACACTGAATAAAATTTGAACAATCCCCCTAGCCTATCAGTTGCATAAAAATGGAACAGTGGCTAACATTTTTAGGATTGCTTATTTAATAACAATAGACATTTAGGACGAATAAAATGAAGATGATGCATAACAAACTTTGCCCTGGCCGCATATTGCAAAACAGTCAGGGAAATGTAAACCATTATCGTTATTTTTACGCCCAAATTTTCCATGTCTAAATATTATTCTAATATTGAAGGTAACAATAAAAAATCTGAGAAGTATATATTTTCCACATATCCACATGCAGTTCTTTCTATAAACTTGGAGACTATATCATTTATTACACTTAATTTCCTATGCATAGTCAGAGAAAAATGCCATTTATTGAATTTAATGTTCCCTATGGCATGTTGTATTGATATTACTTTTATACGCATTCATTATGCATATTTGAACCCATTTAGGTATGATTTAGTACAACTCAAAGGAAAAAGGTACCAGCAAAAAAGGTGCCAATAAATTTTTAAAGCATGTTTTACACATAAATACAGATAAGTGTAATAAATCAAGATAAAGTGTTTTAATCCTCCACATACTATCGTTGTACATGTGCCAATTCATAGACGAATTCAAAATAAATTGTATTACTTAAATATTTATCTATTTATAAAATAAATAATATTAATAAATGGTTTGAATACGTAGTATTATTAATTATTCAAAATAAATGTGCATTACTCATTCGGTACTAATTCCATTTACATCTGCTGAGTTAATAATACAAATGCCTTGGAGGATGAATGTTTTATTAAATTTTCTGTAATGTCTATGTATATGGAACCCATATTATGTATGAGGTGTTTATTTAGAAATGTTATATCTGCTATAAGTTGCACTAGATCCAAGGTTTAACTGCATTAAAAATCTATAAATATTTTGTTTATTCGAAGCCAAAGTTGTAAAACACCATATGTTTGAAGCTACTACAATAAACTGTGCTGTAAATAATTATTTGCTATAAGTTCCCTTGCTTACATTCACCCAAATTTTGGTGCATATAATTGTAGCATGTACTACATGTACAAGTACGTATTACTGGTACTTTAATTTGTATCTCAGTGCATAAAATTTTGCAAACCGTGGGTAACCTCAAACAGAACTAACCTGCGCACATAATGAGCACAACAAACCCAACTTTGATACTGTTCTGTCCACGTTATCATCTCATTTTGGTTCCCTTATTATATTACTACAGTCATTCCATATCTCTAAATTATCCTCTTTAAAATCACAATTCAGCTAAAGAACACTTAATGGTTGCTACTAACACTATCTTTATCTCCTAATTTTTACGGTCCCAAATTTTAAGCGGTTTGATGTTGTACTTATAAACAATACGATTGGTACAATTACCATATATTGTACATCCGGTTTAGTTCCACTACTTGAGTTTTCATTCCCTCTTTGCTCAACTTAATGCATATCAGCGTATGAACAATTGAATTCCACAATTTGCCCATGTGCGAAGCACGAGCCTCAATCTAGTACTTAGCATAAGCGTAATCGAGAATATGGGTTTTCTCACTTTCACTCTTCACGTATATGGCGTGTCATCAGATGCGGGCCACTTCATTAAGCATTGGGCCTCTTGAATCGTAGCATGTTTTGTTATTTTTAGCATTACTTTTATGTATAAATAGATATCATTGCTTGTACATCTAACTATAGACTCTACGTCATTTTGCTAGTTGATAATAGAAGTTCATCTTTTTCTCTCAATTGCTATTATGTATCAGAGCATTTCAAGCCAAATAGCATTAAAGAAATTCATAAAAACATTTCACTGACATGATCATCAAATCATATTTTTGGGACCTCCTTTTTTTTTTTTTTTTTTTTTTTTTTGAACTAGACGGTTGTGTAGAGCGATTCTACACACCCGATTAAAACATAATATTAATAAGATAGTTCTAAGCAATCAACATGCCTGATCGCTGCCCATAAGACGACAAAATGTGCATGCAAACGACATGCAGAAGTAAAACTTTGCGTCTAGCGCAAGCATTGACAGAATGACTACAACTTCACCAAAATATACATACAAACACTGCCACCAACTGGAAGTACGGCTTGGCAAACCAAAACAAGCTTACACAATAACTGATCGACATCACTAACCACAAAAGAACTGATAAAACGAAGGGGCTTACACTGCGTCTGGTGGGTGGAGCTTTTACCATGGCCTCGGGTACTGCGACTTCTGTTGAACACCATCAAGTTGAGTGCTGCCAACCGATTCTTCCCAAAGTTGCGCGACGTCTAGGATCAACGGCGTGAAAGGTTGCATTTGGGTACCTGTCCAAAGATGGTAAAAGTAAGTGACCTTGTTGGTTAACCCTAAAAGAGTGATGGAACGCCCATTGAAGCATCTGTTGTTTCTTTCGCGCCACATAGACCAGGCGAACGCAGCGAAAAGAACGTCCATAGTTGGAGAGGCGGGGGAATACTGCCAATAATCGAAGTGATGCGGGGGAAATGAGATGTGGCCAAGCGTGTGACTGGAAGAAGAAACCCAAATGTAGAAGCTAATGTCACAATCGCAGAAGAGATGGTTTAAATCTTCGATGTCAAGACGACATAAAGTGCAAGTCGGAGAGATGGGGATTCCTTTCCGGTTCAGACGATCCTTAGTGTTCACTTTACCATGCGCTAGACTCCAGAGGAAGAAACGGACTCTTGGAGGAACCTTGACCTTCCAAATTCTGGTGAAAGAGAACAACCTGCTGGGATTTGCTAAGAAGAGATAACAAGATTTAACCGAGAACGAGCGAGAACTGTTTAAGGGCCAAAAGACACTATCGGGGGTTGAAGATAGAATCGCGGTTTGGATAATCGACTGGAGTTTGTGGAGATCATATAGGGCGTCGGTCGAGAAATATGTGTTGGGGGTAAGGGCAGAAGCTCCTTGCTGCTTGGCATCATGCACAGAAATATTCGGATTAGGGCAGATGGAAAAAAGTTCAGGAAAGAAGTGGGTTAGAGGGAAGCTATAGATCCAAGAGTCTAACCAAAGGCTGCAGTTTAGACCGTTGCCCACAGAGATAGGGAACAGATGCTTTAAACGGGGGAGGGATCTCAGGACACCCGACCAGAACAGAGATGGTTGGTTGAGAGGGTGAGTGTGGAGGATGGCTAAGGGTTGGTGATTATAGTAGGAGGAGAGGACAAGGGATTTCCAAGGTGCATCACATGGAGTAAGGGTCTTCCAAATCCATTTCGCAAGCAGGGCATGGTTCAGGATGCAGATGTCTTTAATGCCATGGCCACGCGCGTTGATACTCAAGCATACAGTCTTCCAGTTCACGAGAGACTTGGCAGGTCCTCCATTCCAGAGGAAGGAGCAACAGGGATGATCAATGTAATTGATAACCCATCGAGGAGCTCTGTGGATGGAAAGCCAGTAAATGGGGAGGGCTGACAATACAGCTTTGACCAGAACCAATCTACCAGCTGCAGATAGGGCGGAGGCCTTCCAATGTGCAAGCTTGAGGTCAATTTTTGAGGTTAAAGCTGTCCAATCTCCGCGGAGCAGTTTGGTAGGTCTAACAGGAACTCCAAGGTATTGCATAAGGAATTGTTGGACTCTACAGTTAAGCATGCTGGCCACACTAAAGCCGAGGTGAGCAGTGTCACCAAGCATGAAGACCGAGCTTTTGGCGAAGTTGATGGAGAGGCCAGAAGTCAACTCAAAGAGGTAGAGGATGAGCTTCAGACAGTGGAGGTTTTGCGGGGTGGGCATGGAAAACAGGACGGTATCATCGACGAACTGGATGTTGGCTACGGGGGTACTGGGGATGATAGGGGAAAGATGGTTGTTGAGGAGCGCAAGTCTAACCATTTGATTAAGGGCGTATGCCACGAGTATAAAAAGGTAAGGGGACAGGGGGTCCCCCTAACGAAGGCCCCTTCTAGACTTAATAAGGCCACCGTCTAGACCGTTTGTGTGCACAAACGACAAAATGTAATTAAGAATCGCCTCAATCTAGCAGCACCAGCGGTGGGGAAAGCCCCAAGCAGAGAGAACCTGGAGGATGAAGTCCCAGCTAACAGTATCAAAAGCTTTTTGGAAGTCAATTTTAAGAAGAAAACCATCCGTCTTGGTACGATGGCAAAAAGAGGTTTGCTCTTGAACAGAAGCAATACAATCATGAATGTTCCTGCCCTCAACAAAAGCAGATTGTTCAGCACCAATCAGATCATGGATGAGAATTTGGAGGCGGTTGGAAAGAACTTTGGTAATGAGTTTGTAGGAACAATTGAGGACGCTGATAGGTCTGAAACTGTTAGGGTGGTTGGCTCCCTTATGTTTAGGAAGAAGGATGATTTTGGCATAGTTGAGTTGGTTAATCGCATTGGGGTTAGAGTAGAAAGCGTTGAAGAGGTAAAGAATGTCGGGCTTAATCATATCCCTGAAGACGCAGTAGAAGGCCAGTCTGAACCCATCCTGACCACAGGCCTTGTTGATCTCCATGCCTTTGAGGGCAGATAAGATCTTCTCCTCAGAGAAGGGCGAGTCTAGGGGTAGGGCGATTTTTGCAGGGTAAAGCAGGGACCAGTCAACAATAGGCCGGGGGGTCTGGCACCAAGAAGATTCCTGGAGAAAACGGTGAATTGATGGTTTATGGCGAAATGATCAGAGGAGTGGAAGTTAGTCTCTTCAACATGTAGTTCTGTGATGAAGGAGTTACGTCTTCTGCCGTTGGCGAATCCGTGGAAGAACACCGTGTTCAAGTCACCCTCGGCCAGCCACTTGTTTTCATGCGCTATTTCCACCCAATCTCCTCCAGGCGGAGGAGCCTCTGGAGCTCATCTCGCAACTCAGCGAGTTTGCCAGAGTCCTCAGAGTTAAGTGGGGCAGACTCCTCCAAGATGTTGAGATCAAGAATGTTCCTTTGGATTTTAGCTATACGTCTTGAGATAGAGCTCCAAACATTATTGGCCCAAGGTTCGATCAGACGTCGGAGGCTGCGCAATTTGGCGACCACAGTGGCTGAAGGCTCATTCTGCACAGGGAAACAATTCCAGGCGTGCTTGACGAACTCAACAAAACAGGGTTCAAGCAACTAGATTCTCTCGAACCAGAACTGCTTAGGAGGCAGATGGAGTCATCCGTGATCAGGAGGATGGGACAGTAGTCCGAAATAGAAGAGGCAAGGCCTTTCACAAAGGAAAGTGGGTAGAGGTCATCCCATTTGGTGTTGAAAAGGAAGCGGTCAAGTTTAACCAGCGTGTCAATCTCCCTGTTACTGGACCGAGTAAATCTCCTGTTATTGATGGGCGGGCCAAGAAGCGCACAAGAGTTGATGAAGTCATTGGAGCCCGCAGAGTCAGGGGTCTGGGTTAGGTTGTTGCGCTCAGAAGGGCCCCTAGTGACGTTGAAATCGCCCCCAACAGCCAGGGACCAACATGCGAGGCTCCAACATTTGAGCATTCCGCCCAGAGGACTCTCCTCTCAAATCTGTCGAGGGTACCGTAGATATTAGTGAAAAGGAAGACCTCATCTGAAGGGATTCGTTTGAGGAAGATGTGGAGAGCTGAGGTGTTCTTGATAGAGTGGATGAGCAACCAACTGCTTTCGCACCATGCAGTGATAGGGCCCCCACGCAAGCCTTCAGCATTAATAAATTCCCAATTAGAAAAGGAAGAAGGTAGATACGAGGCAATGAGGGATGGGTCTTCAAGTTTAGATTCTTGGAAAAGGAGGATATCAAGACGTAAGGACTGTAGGAGAAATTTGATAGCAAATCTTTTGGAAGGTTCTCCCAACCCCCTCACATTATAGGAGAGGATCTTTATGGGAGGATGGACACTCTCTCCAATTCCAAGGTTTGCATGTTAGAATAAAGGTCCTGAGAGAGGTTTACCTGAATTGGAGCAAGCTTCGAGCAAGCTTCTTGTTTAAGGAGAATTTATCGCTAGTAAAGATAAGTGGCTAAAAAACTGCTAGAGTAAGGGGAGGGTTTACCAGAATTGGAGGCATTAAGCTTGGCATTGTGTCTAACAGCAGAAGAGGATAAAGCTGGTGCAATGAAGGGTGTAGCTTCGTTACTCGTCGGTGGCGATGGAGGAGGCAGTGTTGAGGCTTAGGGGACTATCTGCATGTCTGAAGGGTTGTTTGCGGCTGCCAAAGGGAACGACTCTGAGAGGTCTAGGTCATGAAAGGGATCCCATTTAGGTTCATCAGAGGGCCATGGGTCCCATCCCCTGGGTCCGACAACTTCCATGGAGATATCTTGCATGGCTAGAGGGTTCGCCGGAATGGGAAGCGAAGGTTTGGGATTGAGGACTCCACAATCATAGCATCGAAGCGGTTATCTAACTCGTCGGTGTTGGAGGACATTGGGAAGGGAAACTAGATGGGCTCCATCATAAATTCTCTACTGTTTTCCTAGTGGTTACCAATAAGCAGGTCGTTGGGGTTTAATGATGGGTGGAAGTGGTCCCAATCCTCCACCGTGAGGACATAGTGGTTGCCATGGAGGTAAACTTAGTAAGTACATGGAAGGGTCACCGCCTTGAGCAGTCTGACTCTCGCGAAAACAAACCTGAAGTCTGACTGAGCCCAGATACAGTCATCTGCACAGAGGAAGAGGACAACTGTGTAGATAGCGGAGGT
Source organism: Allium sativum (assembly GCA_030737875.1). Lineage (NCBI taxonomy): Eukaryota > Viridiplantae > Streptophyta > Magnoliopsida > Asparagales > Amaryllidaceae > Allium > Allium sativum. Next base: position 197,370,719 of record CM060919.1, on the reverse strand, counting down.
GAGACAGTCGTTGTGGTAGCGGAGGTGGATAGGAAAACCCCTAATTCTGACGAGGGTGGTGGGCCAGAATTCTCTGACTACTATTTCAGACGCTGGATTCCAAGCTTCAAGGATAAGCATAGCTCCAGGCTTCTTCAGAGTACGGCGGCCTAAAGCATCATGGTAGAGCTCGGTGGAGGGAAATTGGAAGAGGAAGCTCTAATCATCAATAATGAAGACGTTCCAGTCGAAGTGGCGGTAGAAATTGGAGAGGGTGGTGCGGATGGAAGTGATGGTCCAGTAGCCTTTGAGGACCGAGGCCTTCACCAGATGTACGGCATCGGGTGGAAGCGCCATTGCAGAAGGAGTAAAATTGGAATTTTCTGGAGATGAATGGTTGAATGGGGAAGGCACAAAGGCTTTAAAGCGAGAATCCGATTTGACGGAGAGAGGATGCTGAGCGTCGATTGTAGGCACGTGTTGGGAGAGAGGTTTCGATGTGACAGTCACGAGATTTGCTTCAGAGGAATACGCAGCGGTGTTTACGGGAACCAAAGCTGCATTTGTTTGTTTGTTTGTTTTTAATAGTTCGTGTGCAGTTTTTATTGTCATGTCCAAAAAATCCACATCTATAGCATATCCTGGCGTTCCTACAGTTACTTGCCATGTGTCCTTTCGAGGCACAGTGGTAACGTTGGTAGTTTGATTTCAAAAATTGAACAGTACTAGCAAAAGATTTGAATGAAGGAAACAGTCCCCTTTTGAATGCCGATGCCAGCTGAGGCGCACGAGAGGCCGTAGAGGGTTTTTTGGACCCACGTGACAGCACGACAACGTAAGATAGACACTGGGAATCCGGTGGTGTGGGTAATAGCGGCGGAAGCTTAGTTTATGAAGTAGTAAGAAAAGAGCCTGGATCCTCGTTGAGGGGGGTTCACGAAAGGTGGTTGATCTGGAAACTAGTGGGGAAAGCTCTTGGCGTGGTGGTGGAGGTTTGCAGCCAATTAAGGATTCGGTTATCATAAGGTCAGTAGGTTGCGTAGCAGATTTAGGGGTGAGTATGGTGGACATAGACGGAAGCGGAGGAGGAGGCGGAGGAAGAGGGCGCACTGAGGGCAGGATTGGCGGTGCTGACAGTGGATCATTGACGTGACGGAAGCTGTTGATGACAGCATTGAGATGGGACCTCAATTTTGCGTCATCATCGGAGAAGTTTATTGTCTTTTTCGGTCAAGAAATCTTGTCATTATTAGTTCTTTATAATTTTGTACCTCGCCTAGGAGAATTTAGAGAGCTTTCATCATCATTCCTAGTCTACAACGAAATTTCTTCGATTATCTGAGCTTGTAACCCTTCATCTAATCATTTTACCCATCATCAATCTTTCTAGCTACAAATTCATTAGATTTACCACGCCATTGCCTTTTTCCTTATTATTGTCCTTGTTAGACCAAAAAATGGATCTAACACCCAATAGACTAGGATTTGAAGAGATTAATGAAGAAATGTAAATTAAAAGTGAGAAACAATCATAAAACATACAAGATTTATAGTGATTCGGCGTTAACAAGGCTACATCCACTATATAATTCTTCTATTTAATAAAGTATTACAATTACAACACTTGAAATCTTCAAACACAAAATATACAATCAAGTTTCTCTCCAAAATGTTGAAATTCACTCAAATATGGTGAAAACAACGTTCGGGTCGAACAGAAATAGCAGATGGTATATGGAGCATCAATATGTCAAATGGCAAAAAGTCCTCATTCTGGCCTTCGAATCGGGTATATATAGGATCGGGCTAGGGAAATTGAGCGGGAACGTTTGTACTGACGTTGCGTCCGAACCGCATACATAGGACGTAGTGGGAGTGGTCAGTGTAGTGGTTGCTGAATGATTGTGACCAGGTAAGATCGGGTCGTAAGACACATGGCAGGAGGTTCGGTTTTATAGGCAGTATTTGAAAACGTGGGCAAATCTGCGTTTATGGGGTTGAAATGGCGGTTGAATCGAGTCGTTCGATCCGGCATTGTTTGAGCCGAGGATGATCCGATCTTAACTCTTCTTTTTGTAAAACATATAGTCTAGGAAACCATATGATTGCTGCGAGTTCAATCCGATCCGAAGCCAGTTTCCTACATGGACATGATTCTTGATATTCAGGGCTTGCAATCATGATTATTCGAACTTTGTACGACCTTACTATAAGGCAGGCTAACATTTTTCCCCCAAAGTATGTCTTATCGTAGATGAGATGTGCTTTGAATATGTTGAGCTATCCATTCCTGAAAAAATAATAGTCAACAGTCGTGTCAATCTGTGAAGTCGTGACTCTTGATTCCTAGTGCCATGTATAAATAGAAGATCATACCCATGCTTGTCTTCGTTGTAATTGGCAAATCAAAATCTTCGAGTGGAGTATAGACAGAGATACAGATAAATCCTTTTAACTTTTGTCGAATCAAAAAGGTTGAAATTACCAACTGAATTATTCTAATTTGTTGGCTCTCGTATATGTTTATGCACATACAAGTCGTTCCAAACAATTCCTTCTAATTATTTGGATTTAATCAAGTCACATGAAGATGTCTCACTAATAAAAGTACGAATTAATTATCGAGAACGTCTTTTACTTCCTTTCAATTTTTTCCTATTTTCAATTTTTCAGTTCGGGTCATTAAATTCCTTATGCTCCAGATTGAATGGTTCAATCTGGATTACGCTTGAGCCTACTTATTTCTTATGCACTAGAAAATATACATGACTCGTCCTTTTAGGGAAAATGAATGATCTTCTATGCTTTGTATATAAATCAATTTACTTCTCCTCTTCTCTTTACTTTATTTCTCCGCTACCAAATCGTTCCAAGCTTGCAAACCCTAATTTTCAAATACTACGAGTTCTCTTCAATTCTTGAATCCAATTCATAGTGGGGTTGCAAATAGTTTTAATCCATGCTTTATTTCGTAATTTTGTGTGGATTTAATTCCAAATCATACCAGCCTCTTTCGATTCAGTAACGACGTCGATGTCTCGAGCTTCTAGGGTCACCGGCGACGTCGAAATCCTTTGTGGTGACGGTCACGGTGCTCCTGGTCTGTCGACAACGTTGATGGTGCCGATGCAATAGTTTACCCTTCAATTTAGCGGGTTGGAGATGAACGGGAACACTATAGGACTTTAGCCGTGGAGGAAGAAGAGAAGGAAGATATTTGGGCTCGACTCGAGTGGGTGGTTGGACCAGAAAATCAGAACAACTACCAATGCCCAGAGCTTCGTGGGTTCGGATCGAATATCTTCGATCTGAAGTTGTTCGAATCGAGTTGTTTGACCCGAGGGATATCGATCTGGGGCACTTGAACTGGAAGTTTTGAACTAAGCATAAGAAATCAACATGACTTTACACATACATATATCTAGATCCACAAGCATGAAAATAAAACAACCACAATCCACCATATGCATACAGATCGGTCAATATCAACATAACACACATTCTTGTGAAAATTAGGATAGAGCCTTCAGAAACCGGACTTAAGTAGCATATCACACTTACTCAGAAATTCTGGACATATATGCATAGCTTTCTGTGACAATGCGAAGCATATCAATACTTTCATCACTTCTTTTCTTTATGTAATTCATCACACATGCACCGCACACACTAGCATACACACAGTGGGTACATGTTATTTTACTCTAATCTCCAACGTTTCTTAGATAGTACAACAAGCATGTCTAGAAAGCATCCTACAAGATATTCTAAGTCTAAGAAAGGTAAAGCTCCAGATACATCAATCAATCCCGATATTCTTTAATCGGATTCTAACCTAGACAGTACTGACCCAGAATTTGAAGTTGATGTCAACGAGGAGGTATAATCCTCCAAAGAAGGAATTTCTATGGATGAGGAGGTAGGAGGAGTAGGAGACAATAGAGCTCTCGACACATTCAGTGATGTGGTTTTTCTAAAAGGACCTCATGACTCTTGGGTATCCACTACTGATTATTCCAGACTTCGACGATTATGTACGGAACATGGGATTTCTTGGGATGAGGTTCAAGTTGTTGATAATATCTTAGATAGACGTCACAATCCTCCAAAGTGATATATAGCGATAAGTCGGTAGATGTACTTAGTTGGGAGCATTCCTCCATTTCACCCTTTCGTCGTTGATTTTCTTAGATGATTGAAAATGGCTCCCATGCAACTTCACATGACGATGTATTCATACTTATACATCTTGTATATTGCATATATGGAAGTCCTAGGTTTGGAGCCTACCTACGAGGATTTTTTTTTCTATAATTTCAAGAACCGAAAAGATGGGACTCCCTCCTTCCTCTATTTCTAATCCGCACCCAAAAGGAAAATTAACACTAAGGGATTTAGTAATGTGGGTGATATAAGGCCCAATTGGTTCTACATTCGACATCAAGCTGGATGTGCAAGAAGATGTCTTCAATCTAGTAAACTTCAAGTCATAATTCCCTTATTTAACCTCGCTTACAGTGTAACGACCCAGAAAATTCAATGTTCGAATTTTCGACAATAATACTTAATCCCGTATTACTTGCCAAAAACCAAGTACCGAAAACCCAGATTGTTAATAGAAAGAAATTAGAGGGTGAGAAAAGAAAGAAAGAAATATTAGAATAGAAGAATAAGAAGATCAAAGTCTCACAGCAGAATGGACAAAATATAATATATCGAATGCTTTATACAAAAAAGAGTATGTATATATATGATTATACAACAATATCAGAGTACACATTCAGATCAATATGACACAAACAACAAAAATAAACTTATACCATAAAACAAGTAGATACGTCTTGACTCTATTTTTCTCTTCTGAAGCTCCAAGCGAAACCTAACCTGATAATATACTCGGTCTGACCCGAGCACATTTGAAGTAAAGCAAAATTCACCCAGATTAGTCTAGAATACTTTTAGTGATAAATTCATAGCACAAACAACTTGTTTAACTTTATAAAATCCTTTTGAAAGGAAAGGATAATCGTAAGACCAGTCCACACATAAACGTAGACGATTTTCACCTACCCAAAATATTTTTGATATATCAAAATCTGGTGACATTATAATAGTGTCTATCAAACCACAAATAAATAACCATTTAGCTAGCAGAACGCTTGCATCTAATGCTCTACATATTTAGTATATAATCAAAAACCACATGGCGCTTATTGGAGATTGGATTTCCAACTATAACAAAGTATAGGAATACCTTCCAATAGTGTATCTCCAGAGAGGAATCCACTGGGTTCAACAAGAAGATCCTGCAACCAGGCTACACATGGCCGGTCACTCGTTCAACTTGATTGTACCGAATATATTGTCACCAATGGTTGGGATCAAACAACCGTTATCCGTAAGCATACATAATCGACAAAAGAAGGGAAAAAAGGAATTTCTCAAGATTAGTGACAATACACCCTAATAGGAATGACCCACTTAGCCATTTTGTCTACCCGATTTCTGTCATTTTCATCCTGGTTGATGAGGCTTGAGGTCATGATTACCTTTTAGAGAACATCACATAAATTCTCTGAATGCCACATCATCAAATTCGCTAAATCACCAATTGACATCCATAAATGTACTCTAGGTGTTAAGCTAAGAGAATTTTCCTTCTCGACCACTAAACTGGTATATTTGTACAAATAAACCATACGTGACTCTTAGGAAATACTCTATCAGACATTCGTCCATACAAGTCATCTAGGAACAGGATGAACCGAAGGCACCCTTTTACTACATCCTATATAGGAATCAACATAAGGATCAGTAGCGAGAAGTCCTTGCAATCCAAGGATTTCGATCACGACAGAATCACAAGTCAGTATAACTCCAGTGGAACCAGACCAGAAAAATTTAACAAGTAGTTCTTTCGCTCATGAAGATTCTGAAAATAGTGCTAGAGTAGGATCGAGTAATATGGATTGATATGAATATGCGGAAGCTTAGATAATGTGATATATTAAAGTTATGCAAGTAAAAATTTAATAAACTAAATATAGCTATATCACAAATAAGCAATATGTAAATGTAGTAAAGTAAAACAAATGACACAAGGGATTTTTATACTGGTTCAGAGCACCGTCCTACGTGCATTCCCATGCTTCTTCTGCCTTTTCGCTAGCAACACCCTCACTTCACCAAGAGGAACAGGCTAACAACACGCTCGAGCAATCGAATAGGATTTCATGCCTAAGAAAATCAAACATGACTTCAATAATGCGCCTGAGCAACCGAACAAGACTTCAACAATACAATAAGAGTTTTGACATCAATATTTGTTCTAAGCAAATTGGATTAGTCACAGATTAAGTACACCCTTCCTACAATCTTATCCTCATATATTTGATGTGTGTGCGAAGATTTGAAGGAAGTATATTCCTTATTGAATCGAGAAATATGAAATAGAGTCAGCGATTCAAAGCAATAAGTATGAAATTGAATGCTTTTTGAATGCAAGAGAATATAGAAATAAGATCATAAATTAGAATGAAAATCGGTGAGTTTGAAAATGGATTTTGTGATGTATAAATAGAATTGAAGAGTGGTAATCGTTCATGAAGAGATTCTATGAAAAGAAGCAATCATTTCTATTTAGAAATGGATTGTAACTCTTCACGAAAGGAGATGTCTTTTCAATAATATGAACGTTAGGTTCGGATCAGTCAACTGGTGAAAAAATGAACAGTCAACTGGTATTTGAAAAAAACGTGTATATATATATGTATGTATTGAATACAAATGCACTAGACTGTGCATTTTGGTGCAAACCAGTCGACTGGTTCATTATGCACTAGTCCACTGTTCTGTGCCATAGTGCACAGTCCAGATACTTGTGTGCTATCACACACACACACATAATGTTTTTTGATTTTGTGCTATGTTATTTGAGGATAGATTTTAACAAATTCTAACACAACTAAAACACAAATAAATTATCATACTAAATCACTCTCACTCTTTCGTTGATCTTCTTTTCTTCCTTGTCGTGAATCATAAAATCTCATGAATCAACATTCTCCCCCTTTTTTTGATTGATGACAACCTCTTGCAATCTCTTATAGAAATTTTAATTCTCTCCCTGAGTGTATGCAGTATATGATTTTTTTCCCCGAATATATGTCTATACTTCTCCTGCAATAATTTGTTAGTGCACTTACCTTTAAAAAGAATTCTCCCCCTTTGTCATCGATTAAAAAGATCAAGTAATATGATAAATAACACGATATCCATCACATACTAGAGTTCATAAGCAAATATTAGATATTGTTCACAAGAAGAACATAATAAAGTTCAAAGTGCAAAAGAGACTATTTACTACAAGTCTCCTAATAGTTCATGAATGATATAAAATAACTTACTAATATACCATCATCAAAAGGCATCAGAACCTGTGCTCTCAGAAGTAATCCAATGAATCATTGAAACATGCCTCTTTCCTGGATCCTGTGCCTGAGTGGATGTAGAAGTCGAGCATGCAGTCGCATTCCACATGTTTCCAACAAAATTCTTAATTTTGTTGAACTTCTTATCCACCCATTTGAGGCGAGCTTCTAGTAGTAAGCCGTATATCTTCAGGATTCGCTTGAATATGAGTGGTAGATGATTGACCCCTTTCTCTTTTTTTCCACTCATCTAAACTCATGATTCTAAGACATGGCGGAGGTAACTTCATCATTTTCAAATCTTTGCTATCTAAAATTTTCACTTCTAACTTTTCAGAAGTCGGTTCGGGAACTTCGACATTAGTAAGTAAACACATAATATATTCACTATAGTAAACACACCGAGTGTTCTTTGAGTGAAAGATGATAGATGATCATGATTAATTGAACTTAATTGATGTAGACATCGCTGTAAATTGCATATAAGCTCGAAACATTTATGTGTAGACCAAATTGAATGTGCCAGTTCATGGTAAAATGGTTCGTGTTAAAGCATGATGTAATAAACTTGCACTTGGTCGTAAATTCTTAGTTCTTGATCCATCAGAATCGTCATCGATAAAAAAAAGCGACTTACTTCATCCTGAACATGAATTTCACAATTTAATGCTTCTAGTGGTATGCCGTCGGTAGGAGAATTTAAAATATGTCACATTTTTTCTATTGAAAAGAATATCGGTTTTCCACAAACCTAGCTCCGTACACAATTATCGGGATTTCTAGGCGGTTGATGATCTAAATTAAGATTAGCAAGAAACAATTTTGCCATTACAATGTTGATATTCAAATTGTTTCGCTCATAGTCCATCAAAGACTCAAGTCTCCCTCTTGTAGCCAAGCCTTGTATCCCGTATGCATTGAAATTTGGAAATTTGACAAATACTCCTTCTAGAAACTTGAGCTTTTCCATTTTGTGTCATCGTTCAACAACAATCTCATTGTATAGCTATTTAGCTATATAGGAGTCAATTGGTTTTTGGGTCGATGAAGAAGAGCCTCTCTTTAGTTTCTTAGTTGGATGAGCCATTATTGTTTTGATTTTAGGGGAAAATTGGATTATTATTTTTTTGCTGGAACTCTAGGGTTTTTGATTTGAGGAGGTAAAGTTTTGAAATGAAGAAAGAATAAAATGGTTTGGGAGTATAAAGTAGGCTATAGCCAAAAAAATTGGTTGTTTTCCAGTCTACTGGTGACTGTTAATCCAGTTTTCTGGATTTATTTGCAAATTTTCTTATATGTATGAATATATTTTCTTATTTACCATGTTTACATATTATATATATATATATATATATATATATATATATATATATACGAGTTGTTAATCAAATTAAGTCCAATATTTAATTCGTTTTAACATGTTTATAATGATTAGATAGATGAAAACATAAATTTTATTCAAGAAATACCAAAATAAATATACAACTCTTTTTGTGTCATATCAATGCAACGTTATTAAATGCAGGAACAAATAAATAATAACGGGAAATGATATTCAATCTGAATCCGAAGATGTCTATTTCTTTTTAGGAGACTTGTTTTTAGATTCTTCATTGGCCGCGTAATTTCTATCCTACGAATTTGGGTTGTACTGAGGGCGAGTCGGTGTGTTCTTCCATGGGCTCTAAGAAGTTGTTGGTTGTTCCGGAGTAGTAGACAGCGGATAATCACGTGGTTCAAGTATGTTTGGTTTTTCGTATACTCTTATCACTATTTGCTCTAAGAAACTCAATCATATTGATGTCACCTTTTGTTCAAAATAGAGTTCTCCTTGCAAATCGAGTTTTTGTTGTTGGTAATGATGAATTTCATCGAACTTGTATTTTGTATTTGTAGAAATAGAAAAAATGCCTTTTTGTTTTCTTCGATTCCGGTGTATAATCGATGTGATAATCTTGTCATTTGTATTCTGGTTGTTTATCCGGGTTTGGGGAAACTATTTGAAGTGATTCAGAAGATTGTTTCTCACTCGATTTGGCTGGAGAACTTTTTATAGATGATGATTTGTTTGAATTTGACATGATCTTGTTTTCTTTTGAATTTGATAAATAATACTATGAAACTTCTATTTATTTTATTTAAAAATAATGAAAAAATTGAATGTTTATATAAGAGAGGTTCCCTTAGTATCAACAGTAGCTGAATGGTCGACGGGCAGGATCAATTTTAAACCATTTATAATTATAGAGATTTCGTTAATTAGTTAGTTTAGAATGAGTGACTACAACAACTTGATGTATAATACTTACTTGTATCCTATGTTAAGCAAGAAACACAACGTAGCCCAATGGAAAGTATACTCAGCTACCTATGAAAGAACCAGGTTCAAAACCCGGTTGATGCATAAAAAAATTATTTTTGAAATGTTTAGTTTTGTACTTATAACTTATAAATTTTTATATGAAACTATTTCTAGTTCTCTTCTAAGTTTAATAAATGTATTTTCTAGTAGCGGTTTAGTAAAAATATCAACAATTTGGTTTTCAAAGTTTAAATTCTAAATTTATAATCTCTTTTTCAATGTTGTTGTAGAAAGTGACGTCTTATATCTATGTATTTTGTTCTAGAATGGTTTACTGGATATTTACATAAATTTATCACTAGTATTGTCGCAATAAATAATTGAATTATTCAAATTTACGTTAAAATCTTTAAGTCTTGTTGCATGTATATTACTTGTCCATAAGCCAATGTTGCGGATATATATTCAGCTTCACACGTCGATAGTGAAATACAATTTTATCAAGAAAATGACAAGTACCACCGGTACTTTTCTGATCCATCCGTGATCCTCCAAAATCAGCGTCGCTGTATGATACTAATTCAAAGGAACATTCTTTCGGATAGAAAAGTTCAAAATCTTTGGTGTTGCCTAGATAACGCAATATACGCTTAACTACTCGTAAGTGTGATTGTTTGGGATTGGCTTGAAATCGAGCACATAAACAAACACTCATCAATATATTCGGTCGACTAGCAGTTAGATATAATAATGATCCTATCATACAACAATATAATTTTTGATCGACGCTTTTATCATTTTCATCTTTTCCTAGATATGTTGTAGTATTCATAAGAGTTGGTTTGCTTGACGTATTTTCCATACCAAAACATTTTATTAAATTATTGCAATATTTTTCTTGATTTATAAAAATACCAATAGGAAGTTGTTTAATTTGTAAACCTAGAAAATATGTCAATTCACCCGTATGTGACATTTCAAATTCACTAGTAATAATGTTAGAAAATTCTTGACATAATTTTTCATTTGTAGAACCAAAAATAATGTCATCGATATTAATTTGAATTATTAAAATATCATTATTATCACGTTTTATAAATAACGTTTGATCAACCTTTCCAATTTGAAATCCTGATTTATTAGAGAATTCTTAAGACGTTCATACTAAGCACGGGGTGCTTGATTTAAACCATACAATGTCTTTTTCAATTTATAAACGTGATCATGATATTTTTCATGTGTAAACCAGAGTGGTTGTTCAACGTAAATTCTTTCTTTTATGTAACCATTTAAAAATGCAGTTTTCACGTCCATTTGATATAATTTAAAATTATTACGACAGGAATATGCTAATAAGATATGAATTTCTTCTAATCTAGCGATTGAATTCTTCATAGTCTATTCCTTCATCCTGATTATATCCTTGAGCAACAAGTCTAGCTTTATTTCTTTTTATATTTTCTAATTCGTCTGCTTTATTTTTATATAAAACCATTTTGTCCCTATAACAGCTTGATCACTTGGTCTTGGAACTAATTCCCAGACTTCATTGCATTCAAACTAATTTAATTCTTCTTGCATTGTGATAATCCAATTTTTGTCAGTGGACGCTTCTTTTGGATATTTGGGTTCGATATTAGATAAGAAAGCAACGTGACTTAGTAAATTCAATTGACTTCTTGTTCTTATGTTTGAATTTATTTCACCAATAATATTTTGAGTTGGATGATCTCATAATATTCTGGATGGAGATCTTATTTCATTACTATTTTGAATAACATTTTCATTATTATTTTCTATATTCTCAGTATGATTATTATTATTATAAAAAATATCTTGATTTTCAGTGATATTTTTATTTATATTATTATGAATAATGTTTATATCTTCTCTAGAATTATAAATTGTATTTTCTTTATCTTGAGGATTTCTATTTTTCAAAACTTCAGCATAAGAATTTTGAGTATAATATTTGACGAAAGAAACATGAAGTGATTCTTCTATTTTATTTGTTCTTTTATTAAAAATACAATAAGCTTTGCTTCGATCTAAATATCCTAGAAATATACCTTCGTCGGATTTTGAATCGAAGTTTCCAAGCTGGTCTTTGGTACCTTAAATAAAACATTTTGAACCAAAAACCTTAAAATATGAAATATTTTGTTTTCTACCATTAAAAGGATCGTAAGAAGTATTTTTCGTAATAGGTCGAATGGAAACATGATTCAAAACATAATAGGCTGTCGCGGCTGCTTCTGCCCAAAAATATTTTGGTAACAAACTTCCATTCAACAATGTTCTAGCACATTCTTGTAACGTTCGATTTTTTCCGTTCTACAACTCCATTTTGTTGTGGAATTCTGGGGAACGAAAAGTTATGAAAATTTCCTTTCTCTTTACAATATATATCAAAAATTTCATTTTCGAATTATCCTCTATGATCACTTCATATATTTTTAATTTTTAAATCTTTTAAATCTTGAATTTGTTTTACAATCATTTTAAAATAATCAAATGTATCACTTTTATTTTTCAAAAATATCATCCAGGTATATCTAGAGAAATCATCAACTATTACAAACACGTATTTACTGTGATTTATTATGAATTGAATTTGAACTGGTCCAAGTAAGTTCATATATAGTAATTCTAATGGTTACAAAGTTGAAATGACCATTTTAGATTTAAACGATGATTTCGTTAATTTTCCTATCTGACAGGCATCGCATAAATTTTCAGTTTTGAATTTCATTTTTGGTAAACCTTTTACGATTTCATTTTTCAAAATTTATATGATAAAATCTCTTGCATCATAACCAAGGATCGTTATTTTTGGCTACTAAGCACATATTTGGATTATTATTAATTTTCAAATTTAAAACATAAATATTTTTATCTCTATTTCCTTCGAAAACAAGATTTTGACTTTTATCAAAAATACTACATTTATTTTCAGAAAACGATATTTTAAAACCTTTATCACATAACTGACTAATACTTAACAAATTATGTTTTAAATTCTTAACTAAAAGAACATCAGTAATAAGAGGTAAATTAGATGTACCGTAATTGCTCACATCGCCTTTGATGATGATATATCCTTTGGAATTATATCCAAATAACACAGTTCCTCCTTTTGAGTAGATAATATTTGTCAGCATTTCCTTGTCTCCTGTCATATGTTTTGAGCGACCACTGTCGAGTATCCATTTTCCTATTTTCTTGAGTGGGACCTGCAAAAAATATGTAATGACGTCGGTACCACTTCCTCCGTTAGGGTCCTAAGAGTTAGGTCTCAGAAAATCAAACCCAAGCGGGTCCAGTGTCCCTTTTAAAAAAAAAATCCTTGTTATTATGAATTGTTTCTAAGAATGTTTTACATACTTATTTCTAATCAAATAGTTATTAGTTTTAGGAAACCATGTACTAACAGTTTTAGAAACATTTTTCTTAATAGACGGTGTTACCGGTTTGCTATTTTTAGGTACTTTTTCTTGGATTTCTTTGAAATGTTAATTTTTTGTATATATCCTGGTCCATTTTTACTAGATGTAGGTTGAGAATTTACTATAATTTTAGATAAATTCTCTCTACCTTTATTAAAATTAGTGACATTTCTAGTAATATCGTCTAATTTAATTTTGAGACTAAAGTTATCAAATTCTATAATTTTAATCCTAGTATTTAGCTCATGATTTTCAGAAGTAGACGAATTGTCCTTTTCTTTTTGAGTTTCAATTTCTTGACTCAATAAGGAAAGTTGAGAATTTGCATTGGAAAGAGATTCTTGAAGTTTTCTAACTTCATCTTCTAATATCTCTTTTTCATCTTTCAGCAAATCTCTTTCAAATTTTGCCTTTTCTGATCTTCATTTGCTTGTTTATATTATTATTTTTTGAAATTATTTCTAGATTCTTGCAATTTTATTTTAATTTCTACCATATCTTCAAAAGTAAAATCACTAATCTCAGTTTCTTTAGCCATGAAGCACACGTTAGCTTGTTCATTATCGCATACACTATCACTATTAGAGGAGGAAGAGTCTGAATCATCCTTAGTTACTGAAAAAGCTCGTTTCTTAGATTTCTCCTTCTTGTTTTTGTTATCTTGTTCTTTCTTTTTATTCCGGACAATATTTTTGATAATGTCCCATTTTGTGACAACCAAAACATTCAATTAAAGATGGAGCAGCTTTATTATTATTATTATTCTTGATATCTTTCTTTCCAATGTTCTTGAATCCCTTCTTGTATTTTAGAAATTTTCTAATTTTTTTGGCAATGAAAGCTAAGTCTTCTTCTTCATCTGAATCTGATTTATCCTTTTCAGCATGGAAAGCTAAATTCTTGTTGTCTTGTGCATGAACCTTTTTTGCCTGCAAATTAACTTCATGCAGCATAAGATTTCATATTAATTTTTCTGGTTTCATGGTTGAAAGATCATTTGCTTCTTCAATAGACAAGACCTTCCTTTCCCAATCTTCTGTCAAAGAACTTACGATTTTTTTTACTATATCAGAGTATTTTTCTCTTAAGCCCGATAAAGAATGATAATATTTTGAAATATAGAATACATATCATTGATGGATTCGTTTTCATTCATTTTGAAATTCCGAAATTGATTTTTAAGCATGGATATCTTGCTTTGTTTAACCTTGCTAGTTCCATTGTGTGTTACTTTGAGTGTTGTCCCAATTTCATATGTAGTATTGCACATACAAATCCATTTAAACTCATTTCTATCTAAGGCACAATGTAACATATTCATGGCTTTAGCATTAGTAGTAGCTTCTGCTTTTTCATTGGTTGACCATTCAGAATAATTAGTAGTGGGTGCCATATATTCTTTTTGGTTAATATTCGAAGAGTAAAAACTATTTGCTTGCATGTAAATTCTCATACGTGCATCCCAGTAATTATAGTTCAGGTCATTGAAAAATGGAGGTCATGCAGTAGATTGATCTTCTAGGAAACTTGTGTTATTGTTGATGTTAGTGTTCATGTTGTTATCCATATTATCGAGTATCAAATAACTGTTTTACGATTTTAAGATATCCTGCTCTAATACCAAATAAAAATAGTTCTAGAGTAGGATCGAGTAATATGGATTGATATGTATATATGGAATCTTAGATAATGTGATATATTAAATCAATGCAATAGTTTTGCAAGTAAAAATTTAATAAACTAAATATAACTATATCACAGATAAGCAATATGTAAAAGTAGTAAAGTAAACTAAATGACACTAGGGATTTTTATACTGGTTCGAAGCACCGTCCTACGTCCAGTCCCAGACATCTTCAAACTTTTCACTTGCAACACCCGCACTTTACCTGGAGGAACAGGTTAACAACACACCCGAGCAACCGAACGAGATTTCACTCCTGAGCAAACCAAACAGGAGTCCAATAATATGCCTGAGCAAACCAAACAGGACTCCAATAATACGCCTGAGCAACCGAACTTCAGGTGAAATTTCTCGATCGCTTTCTAACACGTTTTCATTCCCTTCAGATGAAATTTCCCGACCGTCTTCAACTAACACCCCGACATCCTGAAACACGCATCAACACACCAAACTTTGATCGATCCTCGCGCCACCATCTCCCCAGGCCCACTCGCCGGCGACGCCGACCCTTGGCAGTGCTCCGACCGCCAGCTAATTAGCTTCACCCGAATCACCCTAAACTGCCAGTTTCTCTCTCCTCATGTCACTACAACCCTCGATACCACTGCTGTTGATCCCTTCACCCTCGACCTTCAGCCAACTTCAACTCGTTCGCAACCCATCACCCTGATTTTGACCAATTCCGATCGTAACTTCCAAAAATAACCCCAAAGTGAACTATTCCAATCAACTCCTTCTACCAATCACCATACTCAATTTAGACCTTCCGACCAAAAGGAAAATTGTAGCCCTCTTCCCTCTGAACAACTTTTCTTTTGACCCCAACACCCGAACCCATCTCCAACGCACGCAATTTCACGAAGAACGAAACAGATTTCTTTCGGTTTTGCCTCGATTCCCATCACCTCAGGCGATATAGCCCACCAAATTTTTACTGCACATCCTCCTCGACATCCCCAACAATATTGTAGTAAGTCACTTCAACCAATTCTTCACCAATCATGAGAGAAAAAATAAAATTGAAGAAGGGTGTATTTGCAAAATTGAATGGCGTTTCTAATTTGGGGGTTAGGGTTTATATATATATTGGTGATTTAGGTTTTAATAATATTTTGTTTGAATATTTTATAACGTTAAAGCCTATCGCCAATTTGATTCGTCGTTTATTAGTTCGTAAACTCACATACGAACCACATTTGTAGTGAAAATTGACGAAATGGTAGAGTTCGATATTTCAGACCCAATGAAGCTTATTTCGTTGAAAACCGAGTCTATTTGCTCAAACAGTGCTCAAGCAATAATTAGCCAATACGGATTTAATAAAATCTGTTTCGTTGAAATCGGAGGTCGTTTAAATAAAAGCCCTTTTTGAAAGCCTATTTCAAATTAAAATAAAACAATTTAAAAGTACCTCAATATAATTATATTATATTGTTATAATCGGATATATTTAATGTAACGACCTGGCATTTTGCCCGTCCAAAGTCGGTAATTAAACCTTCTCGGAATGTCCAAAATGACAGATTGTTATTGGCTTACACGGTTTAAACAGAATCAATACAGAATCACTTAGTACAAAAATTTCAGCGGGATAAAATTTCTCGTAAATATCATAGTTTTACAAAATTTACAGCGGAAGATAAATATAATTTTTTTACATAAAATTTTAAACGAATAAAATTTCTTTTCAAGCAAGTTACTATTTTTTTCGAGCTTAGCGTGTGCGAGCATCTTCAAGTCTCCCCGTCCTCTCCAGTTCGTTGCGAGCAGATATATCTAAACCTGGAACACTTAGCGCCTGATCCGAGTGTCCCATGCAAAATACACAAAACACCTGAGTCAGGATTAAACTTATTTCAAGTTAGCGCACTTTGATAAACAAAGTGCAACCAAGGTGTGGAGTGACTGACAAGTTCATGACAGTGGACAAGATGATCGACGCAGTAGATAACCACCTCAAACCGATAATATTCAGTGAAACGAAGCAGAGAACTTGAAATAATTTTAATCTGCAAGAAAACTTACATTTGGTCTTCAGAAGACGCGACTTGGCAACCGTTGAAGTAGCTGGCAACTGACATAACGACGGTGCCGTTGGAGACAAGCGGGTTAGGCAGAGGTGAAGCTGCTTTGTCGGTGAACAGAGCGGAGGAGCTTCTATTACGCTTACTCGCCTTTCCTGCGCTGCGTTTGGCCACACGCTGGAGAGAGAGAGTGGGAGGCAGCCGATAGTGGACTGGACGGAAGTGCAGCAGCCACTACAGCGCCTTAGTGACCTCAGGATTGACAACACCGCTTGACCGTAGAGCGGAGAAAGAAGTGTCGTCGGTCTAGAAAGAGGGAATAGGGTTCTTTGTCAACTGGAGTTGAGGCTGGCGTTGTTGATGTGGACGAAAGAGACAGGCTTGGAGGCCATATAGACGGAGCGACGGTCACCGGAAAATGGTGGAGCCATAACGTTTGGTGCCGATGTCGTACTGGACTTGGTTGCGGATTCGGGTTTCAAAGGTGGAGAAGAAGACGACTTGCGGCCTTCGTCGAATTTGGGAAGGAGTTTAAATTGGGAAAATTGTAATTTGATTTGGGAATATTGGTGTAGTGGCTAATTAAACTAAAATAGGAAGAGGGGAAAGCTTCTGATGAATGAACAGAAAGGGTACGCACCTTTTTATAATGAAACTCAGGGAACCAGTACCCGGCAAAATTTCAACGTATAATTCATTCATAGAGAAAAAATAACAGGTGGTTAGCACAAAATCTATGAGTGATGTAGCCAAATCTTTAGCAAAGATCTTATCAGATTTGATATTGTTCAAATTCAAAGAATTGACCGGTAAAGAATGTTCCAAGTGCACCCAGTTATATATGTCATAGTCACAAACCAAAACAAGGATTACGTTGCAAATTAGGATTTTAGTTTAAATAAAGACAACTTAGATCTCAAAAAAAAAAAAAAAAAAAAAAAAAAAAAAGATGTCTACGCGAATATTGGGATGTAAGGTTTGGTTACATGAAAAATATTAACTTATTTTGACTTCAAAGAGATTTATACATGATTAAATGACAGTATTATTTTCTTTCTACGCAAACTAATTCTGCACTCAATACTAAATACTTAACAATCTTATCCAGAATAAAACTACACCGTTTATATTTCAACACCAAATGAATTAAATCCCACTACAACATAAAGAATTTTAATGACATTAGCAGTGCTTGTTCTTATGATGTTCATAAAAATAATTCCATGAACAGAATTCAAAGCTAAATATTCAAATCGGCTAATAACGTTAATATCATTTGTTTCTAACCAAGTGTTCTTATAAAACATGAATTTACAAAAGGAAATTATATTTAAAAGTAAACTCAAATTACGTTCAAAATGGATAAATTCCGAATTTATGTCGAAATCCGAATATGTAAACATTTTCCACAACCTTAAATCTTGACTCAATTCATAATAAATTTAAATTATCTAACAAATGTATATCTAATAATTTAAATAAAACGATCAACTTATAAATAGATATTTCTGTTACAAAGATTAATAAGTACAATAATTTAAGTAAAACAATCAAATTAATTTGGACAAAATACAATCGCTTACTAAAGCTCAGTTGAAATAAATAGATGAGAGTTAAAAGACTATAATTGTTACAAATACAAAAGAGCTAGAACACAACTAAGAACGTAATATGTAAAAGACAGATATAAATAATTCGATATAAGACAAAGAGTTATGAAAAAGGTTTTAAATACTATAATTGCAGTAAAATAATTAAGTATAAAAAGTCGAACCATACCAAATAACCAAATACAGATTCAAAAGCTAAAATGTTGTATAATTTGGTTTAAATACAAAAATAATTTAGAAAATTAGAAACTTTGGTACAATTAAAAAATAGCTAAATACCAATAAATCGTAACCAGTTAAATTAAAATTCCAAACTTAAAATTGAAATCCAAAAAGGATATTCTACTACCTTCGAAATAAAATTTCAAATTCTATATCAAACCCACTATAAATATTTATTTTTAGCGATAAATCCTGAATTAATTTATATATTAAACTTCGAAAGTCCTGGGTCATTACAGCCTCCCCCACTTAAATCTTTTCGCCCTCGAAAAGGAGAGTTGTAAAAAATTTGCTTAAGTAAAATAAATCTTTTTATAAAATTTACTAAACCAAAAATACACTTATTAAATTAAAGTATTTACAAAATTTATCGAAAGATTCTTAATGGATTAAACACAAAATGTATTATACATTGAATTGGTACAGCTTCTTATATCAAAACTATTGTAAGCAAAACTTAAATCACTATATTAAACTGAATAAGGGAATTTGCTATAAACTGTAAAAGAAAGTTATGTTCAAAGTAAAAAGTAATTCAAGTAAAAGTAGTTTTAAAACGGTAAAGTTATTTCAAAATAAGTTGTTTTGATTAAAAATAGGTTTTCGTAAGTCTCAAGAGTTTAATATAAGAGAGACTTAAATGTTACAAACCGATGGTTAAATATAAGCAATAAAACTAATGGAAAATAGAAGATAAAATAATAAAAGTAAAAGAGTTTAAAATGGATAAACCATTGGTACTATGGCAAAATATAATAATTTAATGAATGACAAGTTAAGTAAAATAAATAAGTTAGATTGGTTAAATTAAAATACTATATGAATTGTTCAAAACACTTGAAAGTCTTAAAATGATTTCTCCGAACTTAGAATCCCATTTTCAATTCAAATCATCGAAGTACTATACTCCTTTTTTTATAGAATCATACTTCACTTCGAGATTTCAAAACCAAAATCACTTTTAAAACTTCAAATATATATGATGACTCGAAGCCTAACAAGTCCATCTCGTCCTTGCAAACTTTAGACATGCGTTGATCAGGCACGTGACTAAAATATACAAGTACTAAATATACATGTTTCAACTTCTCGCCAAAAATTCTATTCATTTTCTCAAGTTTCACATGACAAGGCCTAAGGGCAGCCTATCGTACGCAATAATATAGATAATTAAGGTCGCTCCGGACATCTAAAGCAGACCATCGTCGAGGGTTCTCAAGCGAAGTGTACATCATGATTTTCGTCCAGACACGGACCCCCAAGCACAAAATCGCGGAGCACATATATCTCTCGGTTTTCGTCCAGACACGGACACCGTATATACCTAGGTTGCTCTTCCCAAATACCATCATCGAGGGATCTCAAGCAAAGTGTATCTCACGGCTTTCGTCCAGACATGGACCTCCAAGTACAAAATCGCGGAGCACACATAACTCTCGGTTTTCATCCAAACAAGGATACCGTATATGCCTAGGTTACTCACCCTAAATCACACACACACACACACACACACACCCTTCTTTTAGACATAGGTCTCCCGATTCATGAAAATATATCAAATCATTTCGTATCCCGAAGTCGTAAATCCTTTCGCAACAATAATTTGCAAATACTTTCAAGCATAGTATCGTTGTCTTTCAAACATTTCAAATATCAGGATTCAAGTCATCAAAATTTTCTTAGTTCATAAATCAATTTATAAACCATTCATCATATCCACAATAATTTGGAAAGCAATTTCTTCCAAAACTTTGCAAATTAATTCAATCAAGTGAAAGTGAAAATTTCTACTTATAAACATACAACTTATGTTTCACATTTTGAAATCAATGATCTTATTTATATATTTTAAGTCTTTCAAATTTTCTAAATTAATGACTTTAAGGATCATTATATATCAAACTTTATGAAGATAAACTTCTATTTATTTCGAAATATTCTTTCCATAAGTTGATATTTTCTAAAAGGTTCATGTTGCCAACAATTCTCTTTCAATAATTGGAAATCAGATTTGATCAGTACGACTTTCTTATTGTCCTTCTCAATTAATCTTTTCAAATTTCGAAAGCTTCATAAAATCATTTATAATATACACAAATCGTATCAATCTTTCCTTAGATCAAATTTCATTTAACTAGCTTTGAATATTTCTTGATTTCCAAATACATTTCGTATTCTCATAATATAAGATTTTCAAATTAACATCTTAGAAATTATATAGTCAAATAATCTTTTCTATCGGCAGGAAAATCTCTTGTAACCCTCCCTTTTTTCTCAAAATACTATCACGCTTCCTCTACGCACTCTGATTATGCGTATATTCAAACTAGTATTGGTAAAGCATTCCAAAATATTGATTTCAAAATTTTCGGAATGAAATCCTCAAAATTAATATTTCAAAATCCAATTTCCTTACATAAATTTGGATTCTACATTTCAACACTTGCGATATTTTATGGAAAGCATATTAAGGTTTCGTTTCATAACGTCTTAGATAAAATCAAAGTTATCTAGTTTGATTCCAATCTTGGTTTCAATCGACACCCAGCACAAAAAGGGGTATACATACATGGACCAGATCAAATTCCATGTGCTTAAAATAGAAGCTTAACCTCAAATGAGTATCAAAAGTGTATAATGGCTCAAATCGAAATGCTTGGCCGAATCCATAAGACACTGGGGAAGGAAAGACATTACTCAAGAACAATGGTTCGAATTCAAATGATTAGCCTAGCTAGGATGAAAATCAGCAGTTCAATCATGGGATACTCATTTTTTCTCATTAAATTTTCTCTTGAGTAAATCTTCTTCGAAATTTCCATTTTCCTTTGCATCGTAAGTGATTATTTGTCACATAATTTCCATTCAATCCATTCATACAATTTCAATAGGGGAAAAGAAGCTTTCTCCCCCACTTTGACATTTATTATAATTCGAATAAATGAGATCATCAAGATCTGAAATATGGGGTAGTATTCTCATCATATCTTAATTATGATTACTTAATACATACTCTTACTTACGTGCATTGTCAAAATTTCACCTTCCTTATATTTCATATAAGTTTCGAGGCTTAGGGAAAAAAATCCATTTAGTTCCAAAATCATTTTTTTAAATCAACTTGGTATCCAATATTATTTCAAATCTAATTCCATGTTCAAATTTGTTATCCAAAACATCATATTTGATTTGGGTTATTAACTTCACGCTCAATCGTTCGGACTAATCTTGTTCGGATCTTTATCAAATAATAAATAAAATATTATATTTGAAATAAAATAAGATTAAATGAAAAGATAATATGTTTACATAATATAATTTAAATGATTAAGTACAAAATGATTTAGAGAATAATTTAAGCATACAAAAATTTAGGAAACAATGTTAAAGTAAAACAGAAAAATTAATTTGAATAAATATTTTTAGCATAAAATGGGTAAATAAAAATATAAGCTTAATAAAACGGGTTAAATAAAAAGGTAAAATATTGCAAATCATTAAGCACCTATAATTAGATCAGAATAGATTATCATAAGTACAAAGAGCTAGAACCAACGAAGGATATAATACATAAAATAAATACAAATAATTTAATAAAAGAGTCTAAGTAAGGAAATAAATGGTCAAGTACAAATATAATATTTATCATAAATACAAAAGAACTTAAGCAAAAAAGGAATGTACTATATAAAGTTAAACACAAAATTTTAGTGAAATAATAAGTTTAGACAAAATGATTAAATATAATTAATTTAGAGAGTAGAAAGATTGGTAAAATATATAGTAGCTAAATAGCAAATGAAATGGTTAAGATAAGTAAAGTAGAAAGCTTGGTACAAAATGCAAGTCTAAGAAAACAGTAAATAAAATAGCTACTTCGAAGTTGGCAAAATACATTAAATTTAACTGAACAAAATCGAACATATTAAAAGGAATAAATACCAATTTCAACCCAATCCCAATCAATTTCAGTTCCGACTTAGAGCACATTTCAACCATTGTTCCTCAATTGAGTATCGTCCAAAGTCAAGTTCCAATTTATCAAGTTTTTAATGTGCTTCCCCAAAAAACCCGTACTTAGTACTCGATTTGATTTTCAACAAAATCTCTTTCAAACAATAGTTCTTGAATTAATCATTCATATATAGGTTTCAGAACTTCCATTTCAATTATCTTGAGATTTTCATTCCAATCTCAAAGTTTTTTTTTTCTTTTTTCTTTTTTTCTTCTTCGCAAAGAACATTTTAAATCGGGATTTAAAAAGGAACTTTTATTTCCAATATGTTTTCTTCAAAATAGTTAATTTTCAAAATTTCTTTCAAAATTTTATCTTTTCGAAGTCCGCTGATTCTAGCATCTATTCCACTTATTCTAAGGTATTTCTACCTTATCTCTAATGAGTTTTTAAACCGAATAAGCCAAACTTTGTATGAACTAAAGCTCTGATACCAACTATAACGACTTGTCATTTTGCCAATCCAAAGTCGGTAATTAAACCAGCTCGAAACGTCCAAAATGACAGATTGTTATTGGCTTACATGGTTCAAACAGAATCAAAACAGAATCACTTAGTACAAAAATTTCAGTGGAATAAAATTTCTCATAAATATCAGAGTTTTACAAAATTTACAACCGAAGATAAATATAATTTTTTACATCAAATTTTAAACGAATAAAATTTCTTTTCAAGCAAGTTACTATTTTTTCCGAGCTTAGCGTGCGCAAGCGTCATCACATCTCCCCGTCCTCTCTAGTTCGTTGCGAGCTGGAATATCTAAACCTGGAACACTTAGGGCCTGACCTGAGTGTCCCATGCAAAATACACAAAACACCCGAGCCAGGATTAAACTTATTTCAAGTTAGCACACTTCGGTAAACAATAAATATAATTTGTTTGATCTCAACAATATTTAAATAATTCGAGCATGTTAACCATGGGAACTGCCGAAACTAATAACCACAGAAGATGGCAAGTTACTAAAGCGTAGACGCATATGGAATGCTACAGGGCAATTGCAAATGTGTAGCTACCAAACGATGGATGTACTACTTAAATAATATCAAAACTAGTTTGTATAGGATAGAAACGTTATATGGCAAACCAGACCTGCAACAATATTTACTTGAACAGAACAAACATGTAAGTGGACTAACCGCAATCTTTATAAGGGAAAACATAATGGTATACCGCTTACGCTAAAAACAACAAGGCCGACTACATAAGACACACGATAACCAACTTACATTCGCATAAGACTAGTATGCATCAAATGTATGCAGACGGCCATGCACGCATGAATGTTAGTATGGCAACTTCAGCTAGACATGAATCCTTAATATAAAATAAAGTGAAATGTACAAATCTCGGGTTTGAGTTCAATAACATGATTAACATGGTTCAAAATAATATCACGTTACATTTGAAAACATGCAAGTGTACAGTATAATACTATCAGGTTATGCTGCTAACTAAAGGTCAAAGAATGGGTTTACTGTTAAAAACACACCATGTTGGGTCTTCATACAAAGTGAACCTTAATAATGATTCAAATCTTTATAGACAAAATATTGTAGCTAATTATGAGGCAAAACATAACAAGTGCAGCAATTTAGTATACTCTAACAGAAAGAGAGATTGAAAATAAGATAACGGCTAGCATTTATTAAACCAAAAACAAATCATGACAACTTAAAGGATGTATATATTATCTCTAGAATAGTTAAATTGAATTAGACATGTCAACATTTAAAAGAAAAAATGTGTGAGGCATCCAAGTAAGACTAGAATATAGTGTAAGAATGCATGAGGTGCCCAACAGTATTAAAAGGAAAAAGTGCAGTGTTCACAAACCCATAACAAATTAAGATCCCGGGACAACAAAGGGAAAGGTTAGCCTTGTTGTACTTATAATATGTATGGAAACCAGAACAGCTTACAGCAAAAGGTGGTCACTCATCCTATATGCGTCATACAACAAATGCATTTATGGACAAACAACCAATAAAATATGGTGCAAAGCATAAACGATTTCTTAGGACTCAGGGAGCTAAATGTAAATGAGGTGGTCCTGTGATATCTCAGTTCCAAACGCATGAGTGTTGTCCCCAAAGTAAAGTAGGCAGTATGAATTAAATAAGAAAGAGTTTCAGCATTAAAAAAAAAAAAAAAAAAAAAAAAAAATCAGATTCGCTCAATTGTCGCTGAAAAACTCCTAAATTAAATTCAACCCTTCTTATCTCTACAACCGTCCCACTATTATCTCATTTCCTGTTAAATCCATGCATATGACTATGTGTTATAAAATCAACATATATGTAAGTATGCCATCAAGTTTCCAAAATAGTTAAGAGCACCCAGGAATTAACAGTAAACTTTCCCAAGCCCAAGATGTCGTACCACAAAATGCAAAGAAATACAACATGCAAAAGCAACAAAGTGCAATCAAGGCGTGGAGTGACTGACTAGTTCATGATAGTGGACAAGATGATTGACGCAGTAGACAACCACCTCAAACCAATTATATTTAGTGAAACAAAGTGGAGAACTTGAAATAATTTAATCTATAAGAAAACTTACATTTGGTCATCAGAAGATGTGACTTCGCAACCGTTGACACAGCTGGCAACTGACACGACGACGAAGCTGTTGGAGACAAGCGGGTTAGGCAGAGGTGAAACTGCTTTGTCAATGAACAGAGCGGAGGAGCTACAATTACGCTCACTCGTCTTTCCTCCTCTGTGTTTGGCCTCACGCTGGAGAGAGAGTGGGA
The DNA here is from genome assembly GCA_030737875.1 of Allium sativum. NCBI lineage: Eukaryota > Viridiplantae > Streptophyta > Magnoliopsida > Asparagales > Amaryllidaceae > Allium > Allium sativum. Next base: position 197,345,252 of record CM060919.1, on the reverse strand, counting down.
GGCACCCGACAGTAGACTGGACGAAAGTGTAGCAGCTGCTGCAGCGCCTTAGTGACCTCAGGATTGACAACGTCTTTTGACCGCAGAGCGGAGGAGGAAGTGTCGTCGGTCTAGAAAGAGGGAACAGGGTTCTTTGTCCACCAGAGTTGAGGTTGGCGATGTTGATGTGGAGGAAAGAGACGGGCTTGGAGGCCATATAGAAAACCTCAACACAAAATCTCTGAGTTATGTGGCCAAATCTTTAGCAAAGATTTTATCAGATTTGGTACAGTTCAAATTCAAAGAACTGACCAGTAAAGAATGTTCCAAGTGCACCCAGTTATGTATGTCATAGTTACAAACCAAAACAAGGATTACGTTGCAAATTAGGATTTTAGTTTAAATAAAGACAACTTAGATCTCAAAAAACTTTCTAGATGTCTACGCGAATATTGGGATGTAAGGTTTGGTTACATGAAAAATATTAACTTGTTTTGACTTCAAAGAGATTTATACATGATTAAATGACAGTATTATTTTCTTTCTACGCAAACTAATTCTGCACTCAATACTAAATACTAAACGATCTTATCCAGAATAAAGCTACACCGTTTATATTTCAATACCAAATGAATTAAATCCCACTACAACACAAAGAATTTTAATGACGTTAGTGATGCTTGTTCTTATGACGTTCATAAAAATAATTCCATGGAAAGAATTCAAAGCTAAATATTCAAATCGGCTAATAACGTTAATATCATTTTTTTTAAAACCAAGTGTTCTTATAAAACTTAAATTTACAAAAGGAAATTATATTTAAAAGTAAACTCAAATTACGTTCAAAATGGATAAATTCCAAATTTATGTCGAAATCCAAATATGTAAACATTTTCCGCAACCTTAAATATTGACTTAATTCATAATAAATTTAAATTATCTAACAAATGTATACCTAATAATTTATATAAAATGGTCAACTTAGAAATAGATATTTCGTTTACAAAGATTGATAAGTACAATAGTTTAAGCAAAACAATCAATTTAATTTGGACAAAATACAATCGTTTACTAAAGCTCAGTTGAAATAAATAGGTGAGAGTTAAAAGACTGCAACTGTTACAAATACAAAAGAGCTAGAACACAGCTAAGAACGTTATATGTAAAATCCAAATATAAGTAATTCGATATAAGACAAAGAGTTATGAAAAAGGTTCTAAATACTATAATTGCAGTAAAATAGTTAAGTATAAATAGTCAAAACAAACCCAATAACCAAATACAGATTTAAAAGCTAAAATGTTGTATAATTTGGTTTAAATACAAAAATAATTTAGAAAATTAGAAACTTTAGTATAATTAGAAAATAGCTAAATACCAATAAATCGTAACCAGTTAAATGAAAAATCCAAACTTAAAATTGAAATCCAAATATAAAGATATTCTACTATCTTTGAAATAAAATTTCAAATTCTATATCAAACCCACTATAAATATTTATTTTTAACGATAAATCCTGAATTTTTTTATATTTTAAACATCGAAAGTCCGGGGTCATTATATTCAGACAGAATTTCATATAGTTTCAAAATAAAATAGTTCTGGTTTCAAACATTGAAATTCCATATTAAAATGATGTTAATTTCACAATTAAGTTCCTATAATAAATATAACGTTATAGTTTATAAACAGATACCATAACGGCCTTTTGAAAATTTGATTTGGGCATAAAACAAAATCTATAATATGAAAAATCAAATTTTCTCTTCCATTAGAAAATTATGATTCAATAGATCCAGACATTTCTTGTTTCAAAGAAATTTGACTTATACTGGATCATTTACATTCAATTAAAGTTCAAAATGTGATATTATGAACTACTGTGATGTTGCGAGCTCGTTTATAATTCAATTATAAAATATATTATCAAACGTCGCTTAATAAATGAATTCGTTAGTATAATTCAAAACCAAACTGAATTATATTCTTTTATATTGCCAGTACATATAATAATGCAAATTCGATGATTCCAGACTATTTCAGAATTAAAATATTAATAAAATATCCAAAACCATTCATTTCAAGTTATCAAATTCCAAAATAACATTTAAAACCATTATTAAATGTTTAATTTACCAGTTAAAAATGTAGGTCATTACATTCCTTCCCCCTTAAAAGAATTTCGACCCTGAAATTACTAATGTAGAAAGAATGCTACAATCCCATTATCTTTACAAAAATCATTTAGTTAAAACTTCAGTTCCATTTCTAAACTGATCCAGTTAATATTAATAGAAACCTAATTTATTTTTGTTAATAGAATTTTTCAAAAAAAATCCAATACCTTAAATTTTGTAATTTTTTTGGCAGAGTCTTCCCACTATAGAGGGACTTCTGTGATATTGTAGGAACAACAAATATATATTCATCAACCCACACGGTCGGGAAAATCCAATTCAAAACCCAAGATTTATATTTTTCGTAGGCGTACGGCGTACCTTTTTCGAGCGTTATTTAACGATAAGAAATGAGCCCGCTCAATTAATAACCAGCTATAGCCAAACTGGATCCAATCAGTTCCAGATTTCAATCAATATAGCCTTAAGGAATGAACAAGGTTCTGCCTCTGTTCTTAACTCAATAAAAAATGAAATATCGTCTTATTTATCAACACCTGCAGCCAAACATGTAGCATCATTACAAGGTTAAATCCTTTAGTTTCAATTCATAAGCGGTTCCAACCAAATTTTGGTATATTGGAATTCGTTACTTCAGCTTTTCAATTCATTCAATTTTTAATTTAACTGTTGATGAATTCTATTTAAACTATTCAACATACAATAAACAATAATGCACAAACAATTCAACCAAATCATTAAAATCCAACATCAATATTTACTTGTTGCTTTCATTTTTTAATTTAAAATCAATTGGTTAATATCGATTGCTTTCATCCAGTTATCATTATTCGATTTCATAGGTGAAATCTTCTCTTGTTATATTAAACCTTTACTGCTTTAATAATCCTATTTGAATTCTATTCGAATCAACAATCAAACCAATACTATAATTTGAGAAAATTTATGCTTATATAAAAAATATAATTAGGGAAAAATTATTTCATTACCCTCTTTCCGAAATATACTGTGTCGATTTATCGTATTCGAATGTTTAGAAACCCATATCGATATTGTGGTGCCCCAACATCAACCAGAATCTATATGCCACTCAACCAATAAATCTCCATAATATAAAACCATTTTTATACAATCTACAAATACGCTCTCTCGTGTATATACACATACACACACACTCAAACTCAATCCAGGGGATTCTAACCCTATCTCTATTGAGTTATGCCACAAAGCCAAGGTTATTACTAAACCTTATGCTCTGATACCAACTTTAAAGACTCGGAAAAATCGACGCTCGAATTTTCGACAATAATACTTAATCCCGTATTACTTGCCAAAAACCCAAGTACCGAAAACCTGGATTTTTAATAGAAAGAAATTATAGGGTGAGAAAAGAAAGAAATATTAGAATAGAAGAATAAGAAGATCAGAGTATCGCAGCGGAATGGACAAAATATAACATATCAAATGCTTTATACAAAAAAGAGTCTATATATATATATATATGATTATACAACAATATAAGAGTACACATTCAGATGAATACAACATACACAGCGAAAATAAACTTATACCAGAAAATACGGAGATACCTCTTGACTCTATTTTTCCTCTTCTGAAGCTCCAAGCGAAACCTAACTAGATAATATACTCGGTCTGACCCGAGCATATTTGAAGCAAAGCAAAATTCACCAAGATCAGTCTGGAATACTTTTAGTGATAAATTCATAGCACAAAAAACTTCTTTAACTTTAGAAAATCCTTTTGAAAGGAAAGGATAATCATAACACCAGTCCACACATAAAAAAATTCAAAAAAAAAAGACTAGTCCATACATAAACACGGACGAATTTTACCTAACGATAACCCAAAATATCTTTGATATATCAAAATCCGATGATATTGTAATAATGTCTATCAAACCACAAATAAATAACCATCTAGAAGAATGCTTGCATCTCACACTCTACATATTTAGTATATAATCAAAAACCGCATGGCGCTTATTGGAGACTGGATTTCCAACTATGACAAGGTATAGGACCACCTTCCGAAAGTGTATCTTTAGAGAGGAATACACTGGGGTTCAACAAGAACATCTTCCAACTAGCCACAAATGACCAACCACTCATTCAACTTGAGTGTACCGAATATATTGTCACCAACAGTTGGGCTCAAACCACTGTTATCTGTAAGAATATATAATCGACAAAAGAAGGAATAAACGGAATTTCTCTAGATCGATGACATTACTCCCTAATGGGAGTGACCCACATACCCATGTTGCCTGCCCGATTTCTATAATTTTCATCCCGGTTGATGAGGCTGCAGGTCACGATTACCTTTTAGAGAATATCACATTGTCAAATCCACCAAATCACCAATTAATGTCCATAAATACACTTTTAGTGTTAGGCCAAGAGAAGTTTCCTTCTTTGCCACCAAACTTGGTATATTTGTAACAATAAACCATACGTGACTCTAAGGAAATACTCTGTCAGACATTCGTCCATACAAATCATCCCGAAACATGATGAACCGAAGGCAGTCTCCTACCACATCCTATATTGAAATAAACCCAAGGATCGGTAGAGAGAAGTCATTTCAATCCGAAGATTTCAATCACGACAGAATCACAAGTCATCATAACTCTAGCAGACCAGAGAAATTTAACGAGTAGTTCTTCCGCTCATGAAGATTCACGGTCTTTAATGCTCCATCTTTGTAGGCCTGTTAGTAAGTTGCGAAAGCACAACGAACTGGTTTTGGATCTAGTTCCTATCCCGATCCCTTCGAAATAACTCGTTAAAAGGTCAAAACAATATTTCATCGATAGTTGACTTTTTAACTATCAATCACAATAGTATTGTCAAGTACATTGGTCGCTCAGGTCCTTACTAGCTGAATTCATTTATTAAATCCCCCATTATCAAATCTTTAAAAATCATCATTCCATTGTTTTAAATTTCTTTCCATTTACCTATTTTGACAAATCCCCTTTTTATCTCTTTTACCATTACAAATTGATAATTTCCCTCGATAATAGTGAAGTCATTCAAGTTAGGGTATTTTTTTTACCTCTCATACAACTTTCTTACTTTAAGATGGATAAAAGCTTATAATTCAAAGCTGACATCAATCATCATAAAAATATTATTAACCATTTGATTCGAAATATGGTTTTATAAGCCATTTCTTATAATTGAAATCTTTTTACTTAATTCATTTATTAATAAATATCCTTACTTTTCCACTTGAAAACCTTATTTCGTTTACATCATTCAATTCAATTCTTTGGTGATCGTCTATTTAGAATCATCATCTTGATTTAAAATCCCCTTTACAAACTTCATTTGGATTTATTTTCAAATCCCTGTATACTCATCTGTTTTAGTATCTTAAAATAACTCAATTTGGATTTTATCAAAGAATCTATTCATAAATTCCTTTACGCAAATCCATTTCACCTTCTTTAATTTAGAAATCTCTTTTTGATTACATCATTTTACTTAATTTATTTTTATTACGAAAATGCTTAAAACACAGCCTCATCTCGAGATTTCTTTTTTAAATTTGTTTATCATATTTGGATTCGTTATCCAATTCGTATACAAAACCCTTTTCTAAGTTTCAACTAATATCTTATTACAACTCGACTACTTTTTAAATGAATTCCATTTAAAAGATAATCATTTCAATTATTATTAATTAAATAATAATTAACTTTAACATTAACTACAATAGATGTAGTTAACTTCTTGATTAAATAAAAATAGAAGAGTTAATCTTTTTAAATAGTTATGAAAATAATAATTAATTTTATTAATAATAAACAAATCAATAACACTTTAAAATACAGTTGATTAAGAAATAACTAACTTCTAAGAATATTTATTACATTTAATGACTATTTATAAAAACTATTTCTATTAAAACAACACTTCCAATTGAAACAGTTGACTAAGTCAACTTAAAACACAGTTAACCGCTAACTGGTTTCCTTTAATTCCTCTTATTAAATTAATTAAAAATATAATTAAATTAATATAAGCTTGATTGATTATTATCCTCAAAAAAATTATCTTAGATTATTAATATGATGACCCCAAACCCCCGTTCCACAGTGGCAAGGGTAATCTTTGGAATATAACACGTAAACATATAACAGCAGAACATAAATAAATAGATACACCAGATAATGTACAACAGAATACACTGGATAAACATAATCATCAGAGTTACACAGTATATAGGATCATACTTAGCACAAAATATAGTTCAGCTTAACATAAAATGTCTACATCAGAATCAAAACATAATATGTACAACAGGAGCTGAACAGCATAAAAAGAAAGAAATGATAGAATCCATCTTCAGCTCCATAGCTATCCAGAAAGAGCTTGCTAAAACCTAAATACAAGGCTGCCCGTGTAGAAAATAGGGCACCAGAGTTTGCAAGTGAAACAAATTACGAGTCAGTCATGGGACTGGTATGAGAAATCTATTAAACTTACTTTATAATAAGGCCAATCACAGGACCACGCCGCTAACGCGGAACGGGTTTACTCCATTGGATTTCCGGTGCTCAAAACAAGTAAATCATTTAAAATATCGCAATGCTTTTTATAAAAATGAAGCCATTGTAAGACTCAGTTCCCATCACACAATGCAACGCAAACCGGAGGATAGAGTTTTACCTTATAATGGCCAAAAGATGCTTGATACGAATAAAACAAAAGCATTTGATGTTATTACTAGTGTTTATATGTTTCAAAAAAAACAGTTTCAATCATAAGTATCAATCATAGACGGCATGAGAACCATATATCATGTCGCCATATATAGGTTTACAATCAAAACTGCATGATGTCGTATTTGGAAATTGGATTTCCGTCATGAACCAAGGCAAGGGATCGTCCTTACCACTTCTAGACAATCTAGCCTACCATATCTCAGGCAAGCTAGAAAGAAACGCATGTCCTCCCTGAAGTCCTCTCCCGTTTCTGGTCCATACCAGGGTGTGAGGCCCGCGAATCAACGCTAAACACAAAGCTAGCTATTTAAAGCCATGCTTTGATCATCAACCACAAAGCTCTGCTTTTCAACAAAAGCCTTAATCACCGCATGTCATCATGCCACGTTGTCAATCGACAACATCAGACACACATCTATTTACAAGTCCATTCTGGTTCTAAACCAAACCGGAGGCACCTTATTCCTCTTCCGTATGTCCAATACAGGAGAGAGGCCCTCGCACATCCGAACGATCAACAAGTACCTCCAGACGACCACCACTTTAACCCCTTCAGGGCAACAACTCCTATCAAAGGCATCGGTAGCCATCCATTCGATGTGAAGATCCTCGGTCTTGCACCGTCTTCACATCTTCGACTTCTAACCGTCGACCAATTATTTGAAATGAGAATTAACTCAGCCTTTTCAAATAATTCACGTATATTTAGAATTTCAAATCAATTAATTTCAATGGTTAAATTATCTGACATCCACAATTCAATTCATTAATGTAACTTTCACGTCAAACACATTCAACCATCAAATATCCTATAAGCTGAGTAAATTCAGTTTATTTTCATTCCATATCGTTTATAATATTTTATAACGATTTATCGTTATTTTTATTTATTCAAATATAGCCAATTTATTCAAACGACGCTTCAGGCCATAACGCGACCATGGCGCTGTTTTTTTTTTACACATATCTAAAAATCTAACCGTTGGATCTTTACAAATTTTATACCATTAGAAATATCTTTTCAAAGCGGACCCAACAGTTCCATTTTTGGGAAAATCCGACGATCGAATTTCCCGGTACAATCGTTTGAAGTTACGATTTCAAAATACGAACAACAGCGTCTTTATTCGATTTAATTTAATTATATTTATATATATTAATATAATCCATTCTAGCATTGTTTTCATTTTGATTTGAATTTAACATTTCACAAAATCTAATCTAACCGTTGGATCTTTACAAATTTGGTGTCGTTGGAAAGATATTTCCAAAGCAGACCCAACAGTTTCTGTTTCGGGAAAATCCGATGGTCGGATCTTCCGCAATAATCGTTTAAAATCACGGTTTCGAAATACGAACTGCAGCTTCGTTATTTGATTTAATTTAATTATATTTATATATATTAATATAATCCATTATGGCGCTATTTCCATTTAGATTTGAATTTAACATTTCACAAAATCTAACCGTTGGATCTTTACAAATTTGGTGTCTTTGGAAAGATATTTCCAAAGTGGACCCAACGGTTTCGGTTTCGGGAAAATCCGATGGTCGGAACTCCCGCAATAATCGTTAAAAATCACGGTTTCAAAATGCGAACTACAGCTTCGTTATTCGATTTATTTTAACTATTTATATATATATATATAACTAATCCGTTCTTTGATTTCCACACCATTTCATTTCATATATGTGATAAAAATAATATTTTTATCCAACAAATATCTATTTCAACACATGACTATTTTTAATACTTCATATATATATATATATATATATATGTGATTTTTATTGTTAAAACAATTTATTTCAAACATGAAGATTTTTAGCGATTCATATATATAATAAAAATGTGATTTTTATTGTTTAAACAATTTATTTCAAACATGAATATTTTATATACTTCGCATATATAATAAAAATGCGATTTTTATTGTCAAACCATTTTATTTCATACATTCACTAAAAATGTTATTTTTATCATTCAAACCATTTCTATTTCATACATTCAATAAAAATGTTATTTTTATCGTTCAAACAATTCTATTTCAAAAATGAATATTCTTTTTCCAACACCTGAATATATTTCAACACATGAATAATAATCAAACATATGAATATTTCAGAAAATTTCGGCAGCATAACGACATGGTAGTTAAAACCGGCACCGTCCCGAGTACGGCTCCTCGCTCTACTTTAAAGTCTCGCAGCTTTTGACAATGGGAATTTCAATAATCTAGTTCGTACGCAGACGAATTTTCCCATAAACTAATCCTATTGAAATTTCAACCACAATCAATCATATCAAATCAACCATTCGTAGTATTCACCAAATTTCACATCAACCAAATCCAAACAATCACAACCAATATACATCGTACATGGTCTGTGGACGAGGGGAGTGTATATATATACATATATATATACGTATATAAATATATTTCGATTTCGTTTCAATATCATTTCAATTCCATTCAATGCACATATGATTTTTACAACGCATATATAACTTATACATCGCACATATAATTTATACAACGCTTATACATGAGGTGTACAATGCTTGTATAACTTATACATCGACCGTATAATTTATACATCGCCATTCCATTTCGTTTATAATTTAGAGATCTCACATTGAGTTCCAGTGAAAAATTCTCCGGTCTCTTCTAGAATGTAGAAAACGTCCACACAGTCCCGGTATCTCTTGTTTCACTGGAGTTCGATAACATAGCAAAAAGATATGATTTTTATAAGTTAAGCATATTTCGTAGCACTTGAAAGTGTTATAAACAGTTCAAAAATTAAATAGTCGTACCCTTTTCAGAAGCTTTTAAACTAGGTTTTGAGAATTTGTGAGATCCGTGTAGTTTGAAGAGGATCGGGTTGTTGCCTGACATAAAGGGAAGGGAGGGCTTCCCGTCGCCACCAGTGTGGCCCAGTTCGATGGTCGTACGGCGGAGCAGGACGGTGCGACACGAGCTGACTTCCCAGGCTCGATTCTCTCCAAATACACAATGATAAAATGCAAAGCTTATACGGATTTAAAGCTTGTGGGAAGCACTACAAAATTCTCCAAAAGAGCCCTAGATTTCGTTGAGTGATTTTAGAATTAAAGAGGAGAGAAGATTGGAGCACACTTCCGTCGTTCGCTTTTGAAGAGGAGCGGGTCTGAACGAAGAAAGAGAAGTAACCTGATTGGCCAATTTATTTTATTTATATATTTAATTTTTAATTCTTTAAATTCAAAAACACCCCTTGCTCCATACAAACTCCAATCCAAACCCGACTGTCGCCCCTAGCTAAATACCCCCACAATGGAATATGTTTTGTAAGCCCATTCGACGGTTTCAGTCAGTTATTCTTCAAATTAAAATATAAAACATTCAAATTCTGATTTGAACATACATTTTAATTTGCCGGGGCCACATACTGATCCCAAAAATTCTAGAAAAATAAATCTGGCTATTTTTGGATGATACGATCCCAACAAAACTAGTTTCGTCGAATTTGGAGACCGTTTGAAAAATGGTCATTTTCTGGTCGATTCAATTTGACTGAAATCAACCAAACACATTTTCCTTTGCCACGCTCACATATTAACTCCAAAAATTATGGAATCTGAAACCTAGCAATAATTTGACATCTCGGATCCAACAAAAGTGGCTTCATCGAAAATGGAGGTCGTTTGCAAAATGGCTATTTTCAAGGGCTATATAAACTCCATAGCGATCTTTCTGAAAATTCATTTGGCCATAACTTTTGATTCCCGCTATAAAATTTCAATTTTTCAGATTCATTATAAAGATATTCATAAACAAATTTAAATATTTTTGGTTTCACTAAAATCCGTTTTATTTTGCACCTGGTACAGTTAGTCAAAGTTCGAATTCAAATTTTCAAATTGTCGTGCCATTTCAAGCCTTGTTTTATAATTAAAATAAATATATTTATTTTCCAACATCGATTCAAATAGACTTTTGGTCATTATTATTTAGAATAATTTATTTTAAATATTCAAAATACACTAAAATAGCCGAATTAAAATTTTTAAATTGGTTCAGATTTTCCGGGTTGTTACAATTAATCTTTTGATTAATTTCGCTCTTCTTACTTACTATAAAAAAGCATCATTCAATAATTTCTTTTATAAAATACGATTATAAAATTTTTTATAAATTTCCTATTTTAAATAATTTATATAAAATAAACTTGAAAACTGCTATTCAGTTATAAAATAAATTTTATAACATAAACTGCATCAATTTGCACGACGGCAAAACGATGTCTAAAATCAATGAATTTTAGGCCATTCACTGTCAATCCCTTAATCAATACTGTATATTTATTAAAATAACAACAATCGTTGAATTAAATTTCAACGATCAATATCAAATCAATCATCAACATCTAAACATGACATAATGTCATTTGGGGTAGACAATCCATATATAGATATCACAATAAACAAATAACAAATAATTATATGAAGAATCCGGTTAGATCCCTCCAACCTGTTCTTCCCTGCATTACAACTCATAATATCGGTTAATAATAACATATGAAATGATTTTCATTAATTTATTGCTTTTAAATGACGAAATATAAATATCATCAACCAATCAAACAATAACAACTAATAGTCATTCATAGCATTAAATCATCCAATTGTATATTATCAACTATAATTTATAATTATATGAATTTAGGACATCATAGAATTCCAGGAATCATGAGAATAAACTCACAATTTGTTTCGATTGACGATTATCGCGTTATTTCGAATAATTTTAAACAGACGTTTAAAATTACACAAAATTCCAGCTGCTTCCGATTTCGACCAAACTAGCTTATACACATAGCCTTCGTTGCTGTGATTCCAACGGATCTGGTTTCACGTAAATCAGATAACGTGCGATAAAGTTACCGCGATTTCAAGTTTTGATTTAAATTAAAATAACATACCATTAATTAATTTTATAATAAACCTTAATTACCTTTTCCACATCATAAAATTATAATGTGTTTTCTTTCCTTGTAGGTGAAATATATCGATCGTCTTCAATTGACACCCCGACTTCCTGAAACACGCACCGACACTTCGAACTTTGATCGATCCTTGTGTCCCATGTAGATCATCTGAGACTAACCAGACACCACCATAGGAACCGCCATCTCCCCAGGCCTACTTGTCGGCAATGCTGACCCTCTGCAGTGCTCCGACCACCAGCAGTTTAGCTTCGACTGAATCACACTAAACTGCCAATTTCTCTCTCACCGCGTCACTACAACCCTTGGCACCACCGCCGTTGAGACCGTCGTCGATCCCTTCACCCTCAACCTTTAGCCAACTTCATCCCGTTCACCCCCAATCTCCGTGATTTTGGCCAATTCCGATCGTAACTTCCAAATATAACCCAAAAACAAACTATTCTGATCAACTCCTAATGATCACCACACCCAATTTTAGACCTTCTGACCAAAGGAAAATTGAAGCCCTCTTCCCTCTAAACAACTTTGCTTTTGACCCCAACACCTGAAACCAACTCCAATGCATGCAATTTCATGAAGAACAAAAAAGTTTCTTTCGGTTTTGCCTCGATTCCCGTCACCTCAACCGATATTAGCCCACCAATTTTTTATTGAACATCCCCCTCGACATCCCCTACAATATTGTAGTTGGCCACTTCGACTAGTTCTTCATCAATAGAGAGAAAAAATAAAATCGAAGAAGGGTGTATTTGCAAAATTGAATGGCGTTTCTGATTTGAGGGTTAGGGTTAGAGGGTTAAGGGTTTATATAGATGGGTGATTTAAGTTATAATAATATTTTATTTGAATATTTTATTATTTTGTCTATCGCCAATTCCATTCATCGTTTATTAATTCATATGCTCACATATGAACACCGTTCGTGGTGAAAATTGGCGTCATGGTATAATTTGACATTTCAAACCTAACGAAACTTGTTTCATTGAAAACCGAGTCTGTCTGCTCAAACGGTGCTCGTTTGAGTCCAAATTATTGATATATCATTATTTAATTTTTCTATACTCATAAAATAAACATGATTGGCACGAAACTTGAAATCTAGTAATAATTAACCATTACGGATTTAACAAAATTCATTTCGTTGAAATCGGAGGTCGTTTAAATAAAAGCCTGAAACACCCCACCTCCGTTAGGGTCACTCTCAAAGGGAATGCCCTAATTTTGGTGGAGGTTTATAAGTCTAAGTCACAGATATACAAGACAGATATAAGAACACATATTTTTGAACAGCGGAAAACAACAAACTTTTATTTCATTAAAATACGTGTTACACCAACCATACCATAATTGTCTTACAATACTTCCAAAAACATAACATTTTCATAACTGTCTTGATTACATCATTTAAAGAAGCATAAAGAAAACGTAAATAAACTGCAAAAGTCCCATAGTTGCTGTCCAAAGCCATAGTCCAAAACGAAAAGATCCAAGCAATACATTCTTTCTCTTCAAGCTGGATATGAAGGCTGGTCAAGCTGCGGTATTCCCTCCCTGTGGACCTGGGGGGGAAACGGAAGAAAAGAAGACGAAAGAAAAGTAGAGTCAGACATAAAGCCTGAGTAAGTCTAGGACTATTCAGTCTATAAATAAAGAACTGGGTATGATAAGTATAAACTAGAAATGGGGAAAGCACCATAAACTTAGTTAAGTTGTCTAGGGTCGAATATACTATCGTACCCCATATCAATCTCTGAACCCATATAAACTAGTTCCCAACTGGCACCCCATAATCAGGGTGAAGTGATCCATTTTATGATGATCGGCTCCTACTCGCATAGTTACATGTGTCTTACGGCCCCCGATGTTGTAGTTACCTATGCTGGTCCCACCATGGGGTGTATCAAGTCTCATGGTGGCGGCCCGACACAATCCTAGAATGCACAGGTATGCTACTGGTGCCCAGTGCCTTATTTTTCTGCGCCGGAGTGTGTGCACGCCCGCACCCCGTTACTGCTGAAAAGGGTCCCCCGCTACTAGGTTTTTCTATTTCTAGCCAACATGCTAAGTTGGTTAAGTGTTTTATAAACCTAACCCCCAATCAGCCTGTTTAGTTTAGCATGTTCCATCTTGATTAAGTATTAATATAATTTACTTAATCCTATCAATCCTGACTCGGCCTTAATTGTCTTATTAAAGCCTTGACCTCTCACATTAGACATGTATTGTTGTGGCTGCCTGTTGCCGGTTGGGTCCGGGCAGTCTTATGCCACAACTCAGTCTAACCTCGGGTCCTTATTGGGCTCCATGTTTAACCACCCACATTGGATAGGTATTGTTGTGACTACTGGACAGCCGGGCGGTTCCGGGCAGGTTTACATCACAACTCAATCCAATCTCGGGTTAAACACATCGTATTTTCTACATTTACATATTTTGTCTTTCTTCTTTTTATATGTAAATATTTGCGGCCCATTATTCAAATTCATCTTTATTGGTTAAGATTTATTTATGCCACTTAATTGTTTTTCAAAGTTATTGGCGTGCGTCAAACAAGCCAACACATATGTTCTATATTTTTAACCCAAACGTCATTTCCCCCGTTTTATTCGTTCGTTCCAATGTAAGGTGTGTTGGGTTTAATACATTAAACCCAATTTAGCCATATGAAAAGGGGAGGCTATAACATGGTGTTTATAAGGTGACATAAAAAGGGGAGTGTGAACGCATGAACTTGCAACATAACGATCTAATTAACATAAGATAGGCATATGTGAACTTGCAATTGTAACAACATATAATATAAGCAATACTTAAACATGAATCATTCTATTCACATAATCATGGTGTAAACGAAACATGTAGTCATGGCATAAATAGTACTTAAACATGAACCACACTAATCATATAATTATGGCATAATAATAATTGAACATGAGTCCTTATATGGTCATGGCATAAACATAATTGAATATGAATCCTACTATTCATATAATCATGGTTTTTTTGGTCCTATCTATGTAACTTGTAAGGGGATGTAATTCTAGTGTAATTTCTAATGTAACTTATGTGCCAAATATATTATCATATGATTAAGATAACAACATAAGCTTAGAAACATGTTTTTTTTTTAACTAGGCATAATAACAAACATAGCTTAGTCATGTTCATAAAATTAATACAAGCTTACAACGACACTTGCTTTTGTCATTATCACAAAATCATAATTTTTATACTTGAACTATGATGCCAATTTCAACATAACCTTCATATGAATCATAATACTTAGGTGAATCAAATTACACTAAAGATGACCATAGAATCATGTTGTCATAACAATAGATCATAGACTTTCATGAATTTCAAAATAAACTATTACAACATATAGTTGTTGTTTCAACATGAGTCTTATACTTGCATATACCAAATGGGTATTGTAAATAACTACCACAAACATGTAGTTTTCAATATGAATCATATGCTTGCATGAGTCCCAATCAAAATTCCACAACATGTGGTTGTCAACATAAACTATATACTTGTATGAATCAAACCATAGCATTGCCAAATCGTTTAGAATCAAAATAACATACAAATATAAGTCATTATCGCCACAATTCCATTTCGTTTCCAACGCAAATCGCGTACTTGCAAATATCCAATCGTATTCCATAATATTCCCAAATCGTTTTGCATCAAAGCAACATACAAATATAGATTATTATCGCCACAATTCCATTTCCTACATTACACAAATCAACATAATTATTTAATTCATATCGGGATAGCACTCTACTTACAGCGTATGGCGAATCTTTAATTCAGAAATCTGAATTCTGAATTTGGAGATGCTATCCTTTGTTGTAGGCGTTGCTTTGATTTGATTAACGTTGCTTTAAGCTTCGAATTATCTTCTAGTTGTCTCCCTATTTCTGACGGCTATCTTCAGTCTCTCCTCAGCAGCATGACGGTCTCATCTCCATTTTAGTTTATGTGAATTAGGGTTAGTCTTAGGTCCTTTTTATAGAGTTTGTGAGTTGATTTAGACCATCGATGAAGCTTGGTTCAATGATAGCCGTTCGTTTGAAGGAGAGACCAACCAGGAGCTGACACCTAGCCCTAGTGACAAGGAAAGGCTCAGAAAATCGACCAAACACAGACCAGGCCAGCCAGGGTGGGCTGGGTTCGACCTGGCTCTGGGGCCAGGTCGACAACCCAGTCGACACCGTGTCGACTTGGCAGTCGACACGGGTTACCCAGGTCGACTGCCCAGTCGACCTGGCTAGCCCAGGTCGACTGCCAAGTCGACCTGGGTGCCTTAGGCGGGAATTTTCCCACCCTGGCCAATTGGGCCCAATTTTGAATTTTAAACTTGTTTTTTTCTGAGCTATTTTCGTCTGTTTGAATTTTAACCTGAATTCTGAAACTTCCGGAGGCCATATCTTCTTCATACGGACTCCGTTTTTCGAAAACTCGGACTCTATTTCGCGTATTTTTCCGAGACGAACACAATGGCGTATCCCGTTTCCCTTAATTCTTTAATTTGTGAATTTCACTGTTATAGAATACACGGGGTGTTACATTCTCCCCCACTTAAAAGGATTTCGTCCCCGAAATCTTCAAGTTTAGGAAAAATATATATATCCTAACATCCAAACATCCATCTACTCATCCATCAAACACGAGTATCCATTGTCCTTAAAAGACTTCTAATGCTTCATGATCATATGCGAAGTGTGTGTGTACATGTACTTATCTAATGCAAAATCAGGCGGTCTACTGATTCAGTTGACCTCCTTAATGCGAATTATGTAAGTGCCATGAATCCATTATGTATGCAAATTTTCCTATTCATGATTCTACATGAGTGCACAATCATTCATACAAATGCAACATCCATATGACAACACATTAAAGTTCAACCATATACGAATGCAAACATATATGCATATGCAATATGAAGTGACTGAGCCGATCTAAAACCTAGATTGTGTGTGTATATGCAACCACGAGCAACCACTAGCAATCACTTGCAACCACTTGCAACCATCATCCATAACATGTTTCAATTACATGTTTTCATCCAAAGGGTTTCTACCTAAAAGATAAGGTCGAGGAAATATACCTAAAAAGATAGATAAAAGCGCAAATTAAGGAAAAAGAAAGATCAAGGATGTACCCTCGAAAAGAAAAGGGTAGGCAGTGCGTATTCTAGCTTCAGTTTCCCAAGTCGCGTCTCCCTCGGCGTCGCTCCACTGAACTTTGACGAGCTTGACTTCGCGGTTGCGTAGCTTCCTCACTTCCGTTCCTAATATGCGGGTTGGAACTTTCCTCACGGTTGCTTCGCGCTCCACTTCAGCTTCTTCTAGGATATTTGGCTCTACCACTTCAGCAAACTCATGTAGACATTTTCGGAGATGTGAAACATGAAAAACATTGTGAACTCCGGCCAGCTTTTCGGGTAGCTCTAATCTATAGGCCATTTTCCCAATTTTCTCGATGATAGGGAATGGCCCTATGAACCTTGGTGCTAGCTTTCCTGTGGTTCCAAAACGAACAACGTTCCTTAGCGGAGATACCTTAAGAAAAACTCTGTCCCCAACCTCAAATTCAAGGTCGGTCCTCCTCTTGTCGGCGTAGGACTTTTGTCTGTCTTGGGCCGTCTTCATCCTTCTTCGTATTAAGTCTACTTTCTCAGAAGTCTCTCGGATCAAATCTGGTCCAAGTATGAGCTTATCAGTAGTCTCCCACCAACAAGTGGGTGATCGACACGGTCTTCCATATAAAGCTTCGAAGGGCGCCATTCCGATGGTTGCTTGATAGCTGTTGTTGTAGGCAAATTCCACCAAAGGAAGGTGGTCTTCCCATGTCCCTCCGAAGTCAAGGACGCACAGTCTTAAAAGGTCCTCCAAAACTCTGTTCACTCTTTCTGTTTGGCCGTCGGTTTGGGGATGATAGGCTGTGCTCAAGCATAACTGTGTGCCTACCGCTTCTTGCAGACTCCGCCAAAACTCACTTGTGAAGATAGGGTCTCGGTCACTAACAATGCTGGATGGTATTCCATGGAGTCGAACGATTTCCTTGAGGTAAAGAGATGCTAGGGATGAGGCAGTTCTTTTACTTTTGACAGGTAAAAAGTGGGCGCTTTTAGTAAGCCTATCCACTATTACCCAAATGCTAGTGTTGCCTCTCCTAGACCTAGGAAACCCATCGATGAAGTCCATTGAGATGCTATCCCACTTCCACTGCGGGACCTCTAGAGGATGGAGCAGACCGCCAGGCTTTTTCTGTTCCGCTTTAACCTGTTGGCACACCATACACTTAGAAACGAAATCTGCCACGTCCTTCTTCATGTCGTTCCAAAAGAAAGTTCTCTTTATGTCCTTGGACATTTTATCCCCGCCTGGGTGTATCGTCATCTTGGAGTGATGTGCTTCCTCGAGAACCTTCTTTACTAAATCCCTTGTCTGTGGGACACATAGTCTTCCGTCTCGCCTTAGCCAACCCTTATCGTCGATGGAGTATCTGTTGAGGTGACTCGAAGTCTCACCCCTAATTAGCCTATTAATCGTTTCCACAAGCTGAGGGTCTTCGCGTTGTGCTGTCCCTATTGAGTCCACTAAAGTCGGGCGCACTTCGAGAGATGCTAGCAAGCCTGGTACAAAATCGGAGGAAGGCATAAAGTCGAAGCTGGCTATAAACTCTAGGCTTTGTCTTTCAACAAACAGCGGGCTTAGGGTCAATTTCTTTCGGCTCAACGCGTCTGCCACTACATTGCCTTTGCCCGGAGTGTAGGAGATCTCGAAATCGTACGAGGCAAGAAACTCCATCCATCACTGTTGCCTCAAGTTAAGATCTTTCTGCGAGAAAAGATATTTCAACGATTTATGGTCAGTGTAAAGTTCGAACTTCTCACCTAGGAGATAGTGTCGCCAAGACTTGAGTGCAAAGACGATGGCAGCTAACTCAAGATCGTGGGTCGGGTAGTTTTTTTCGTGCACTTTCAACTGCCTCCCGCCATAAGCTACTACCCTTACTTCTTGCATTAAGACGGCGCATAGCCCTGTCCCACATGCATCTGTATAAACAGTGAACATCTTGCTCCCATCTGGCAACGTCAAAACTGGGGCTGTTGTAAGAGCCCTTTTTAGTCGCTGGAAAGCAAACTCGCAATCCAAGTCCCATTTGAACGCTAGATTCTTCTTGGTCAATTTCGTGAGCGGAGCTGAGATTCTCGAAAAATCCTTTATGAACTTTCGATAGAAACCTACTAGTCCTAGAAAACTTCGGACCTCAGTTGTATTCCTTGGTGTCTTCCAATCCTGTACCGCCACTACCTTAGCAGGGTCCACTGCTTACCCTTGTTTGGATACTATGTGCCCAAGGAACCTCACCTCTTCTCTCCAAAAGTGGAATTTGGAGAATTTGGCTTTTAGCTGATGGACTCGCAGAGTTTCCATGATTGCCCTTAAGTGATGAGCATGTTCCTCTTCACTCTTTGAGAAGATAAGGATATCGTCTACGAACTTATTGAGGAAATCTCTGAATACCCTACTCATCAGGTCCACGAAGTAAGCAGGTGAATTTGTCAAGCCGAAAGGCATGACAAGCCATTCAAAGAAGCCGTCTGGGGTTCTGAATGCCGTTTTATCGATGCTATCTTCAGCCACCCTTAGCTGATGAAAACCGGTCGCTAAATCGAGTTGGGAGAAAACAGACGCTCCTAGAAGTTGATCAAACAGATCGTCGATTCTGGGGAGAGGGTGTCTATTCTTTTTCGTTAGCTTGTTGAGCTCCCTATAGTCAACACATAGACGGAGTGAACCATCCGCCTTTGTAGCGAACACCACTGGAGCGCCCCATTCTGAAATGCTCCTTCTAATGAACCCCTTCTCTAGAAGCTCTTTAATCTGTTTACTGAGCTCTTTTCTTTCCCGTGGAGCCATGTATCTAACGGGCAACGCAACGGGCTTTGCATTATCTACAAGATATATGCGGAAGTCTATCTCCCGCTTCGGAGGCAAGCCCTTCACCTCTTCGAAGACATCCGGATATTCCCGGACCACTCTCACCGATTGCAAATTGTCGACAGAGGCATCTAGCGATTCAAGATAACTAAGCATAACCGTATACGAGGGATTACAAGTAATTTCCAAAGTGTTACCGAGCTGGGTTAGGAGCCTAACAACCCTTTTCTCACAATCAAGGATGGCCCCATTACTGGATAGCCAATCCATGCCCAAAATCAAACCATATCCCGAAAAGCCCAAAACAAAGGCACTACATTGAAATTCTACGCTTAGAATAGAAATCTTCAATCCCAAACAGATCATAGACAAATGAGCTGGGCCCCCAATTGGGTTTGAAACAATTAGGGGTTCCTCTACCATACTAGTTTTTAGGTGCAGAGATTCTACTAAAGCATACGAGATAAAGGAGTGTGATGCGCCAGAATCAAATAAAGTGCGAACGGGGTGATCATAAAGATAAACTACACTTTCTACAGAAGTATTTATACCTCGCTGTTGCAGAGGTGGCGCTTCTAGCACATGAACTTGTGCCCCTGAGGTGGATCCAGCCCTCTGCCCCTGTCCTTGTTTCTTTGGGCAGTCCTTAGCCCTGTGGCCTGTCTCACCGCAAGAAAAGCACCCACCATTCTCCTTGGCCTTCTTTTTCCGGCAATCTTTCACTAAGTGCCCCACTTTGCCACAGAAATTACACTTCCTCTTCTCTTTGTTGCCTTTCCCGCCCTTCTTAAAGTCTGTCTTCTTAGGCTGCAAACCCTCTTTCTTCCCTTGAGAGCTTTCTGCCTTTGTCTCCTTCTTGCCCTTATCCTCTTCGTTCAGCAATGCCATTTGTACCAACCTTTCATATGTAGCTCCCATGGGTATATGGGTCATGGCCAAACTGTGTAATGGCTCATTCAACCCTTTGCCGAAACGGAGAGCCTTCTTGTGCGGGGTGTTGACTAGGTCCAGCCCAAACCTAGCCAGTTCATCGAACTGATTAACATACTCTTTGACTGTCTTGTTCCCTTGCTTAAGAAATAAGAATTTTTCCAACTGCAGACTCCTTTCCGCATCTGAGAGAAATTTAGCCTCAAACCTTGCCCTAAAGTCCTCCCATGTCTCCACTGGTCTTTCTGCATTAGTGACTTCCCACCAGTAGGAAGCCTCGCCCTTTAGTAGCCAAACTGCCAGTTGTACTTTCTGTCTATCTTCTACCTCAAAGATGACGAATAAGTCCTCGGTTTCTTTCAGCCAATTTCTAGCTGCCACGAAGGACTCAGTTCCATGAAAATCCTTTCCTCCCATAGCTTTAAAATCTTTACATATCTTAGCAAACGTGTTTCCCCGTGGAGGAGGTGGAGGAAGAGGTGTTGCTGCAGCT
This sequence comes from Allium sativum, assembly GCA_030737875.1. Taxonomy (NCBI): domain Eukaryota; kingdom Viridiplantae; phylum Streptophyta; class Magnoliopsida; order Asparagales; family Amaryllidaceae; genus Allium; species Allium sativum. The sequence goes on along the minus strand of CM060919.1, from coordinate 197,324,006 downwards.
GGATGATTTCCTGTAGCTGGGGGAGGAGGAACGGTAGGACCTGGCTGAGTGGCCCTTGCTTCTCAGAACCGTCTAAACCAACCAGGTATTGGTACACCCTCTGGCAAGTTAAGTTCTTCGGACATGCTGAAACAAAAAGGATAGATTCAAAACGAAGGATAAGAGATAGTACCTATGGCTTTGGGGGGACTTTGCCTTTTAAAATAAAATAATATTTTATCTTTTAAAAAAAAATGCTTCTTTAAATTTCCTTTTTGAAAATAATTTTTCAAAACTTTTTATCATATCTGATAAACCTATGCTCTGATACCAAGTGAAACACCCCACCTCCGTTAGGGTCACTCTCAAAGGGAATGCCCTAATTTTGGTGGAGGTTTATAAGTATAAGTCACAGATATACAAGACAGATATAAAAACACATATTTTTGAACAGCGGAAAACAACAAACTTTTATTTCATTAAAATACATGTTACACCAACCATACCATAATTGTCTTACAATACTTCCAAAAACATAACATTTTCATAACTGTCTTGATTACATCATTTAAAGAAGCATAAAGAAAACGTAAATAAACTGCAAAAGTCCCATAGTTGCTGTCCAAAGCCATAGTCCAAAACGAAAAGATCCAAGCAATACATTCTTTCTCTTCAAGCTGGATATGAAGGCTGGTCAAGCTGCGGTATTCCCTCCCTGTGGACCTGGGGGGAAACGGAAGAAAAGAAGACGAAAGAAAAGTAGAGTCAGACATAAAGCCTGAGTAAGTCTAGGACTATTCAGTCTATGAATAAAGAACTGGGTATGATAAGTATAAACTAGAAATGGGGAAAGCACCATAAACCTAGTTAAGTTGTCTAGGGTCGAATATACTATCGTACCCCATATCAATCTCTGAACCCATATAAACTAGTTCCCAACTGGCACCCCATAATCAGGGTGAAGTGATCCATTTTATGATGATCGGCTCCTACTCGCATAGTTACATGTGTCTTACGGCCCCCGATGTTGTAGTTACCTATGCTGGTCCCACCATGCGGTGTATCAAGTCTCATGGTGGCGGCCCGACACAATCCTAGAATGCACAGGTATGCTACTGGTGCCCAGTGCCTTATTTTTCTGCGCCGGAGTGTGTGCACGCCCGCACCCCGTTAGAACCTACACTGCTGCACCACCGCCGTCGATTTGACCTCTTACAGTCAGCCCAGTAATCGTGCCCCACCCTGCCTAGTTTCAGGGTATCATGATACCTTATAGGGTTACTGCTGAAAAGGGTCCCCCGCTACTAGGTTTTTCTATTTCTAGCCAACATGCTAAGTTGGTTAAGTGTTTTATAAACCTAACCCCCAATCAGCCTGTTTAGTTTAGCATGTTCCATCTTGATTAAGTATTAATATAATTTACTTAATCCTATCAATCCTGACTCAGCCTTAATTGTCTTATTAAAGCCTTGACCTCTCACATTAGACAGGTATTGTTGTGGCTGCCTGTTGCCGGTTGGGTCCGGGCAGTCTTACGCCACAACTCAGTCTAACCTCGGGTCCTTATTGGGCTCCATGTTTAACCACCCACATTGGATAGGTATTGTTGTGACTACTGGACAGCCGGGCGGTTCCGGGCAGGTTTACATCACAACTCAATCCAACCTCGGGTTAAACACATCGTATTTTCTACATTTACATATTTTGTCTTTCTTCTTTTTATATGTAAATATTTGCGGCCCATTATTCAAATTCATCTTTATTGGTTAAGATTTATTTATGCCACTTAATTGTTTTTCAAAGTTATTGGCGTGCGTCAAACAAGCCAACACATATGTTCTATATTTTTAACCCAAACGTCATTTCCCCCGTTTTATTCGTTCGTTCCAATGTAAGGTGTGTTGGGTTTAATACATTAAACCCAATTTAGCCATATGAAAAGGGGAGGCTATAACATGGTGTTTATAAGGTGACATAAAAAGGGGAGTGTGAACGCATGAACTTGCAACATAACGATCTAATTAACATAAGATAGGCATATGTGAACTTGCAATTGTAACAACATATAATATAAGCAATACTTAAACATGAATCATTTTATTCACATAATCATGGTGTAAACGAAACATGTAGTCATGGCATAAATAGTACTTAAACATGAACCACACTAATCATATAATTATGGCATAATAATAATTGAACATGAGTCCTTATATGGTCATGGCATAAACATAATTGAATATGAATCCTACTATTCATATAATCATGGTTTTTTTTGTCCTATCTATGTAACTTGTAAGGGGATGTAATTCTAGTGTAATTTCTAATGTAACTTATGTGCCAAATATATTATCATATGATTAAGATAACAACATAAGCTTAGAAACATGTTTTTTTTAACTAGGCATAATAACAAACATAGCTTAGTCATGTTCATAAAATTAATACAAGCTTACAACGACACTTGCTTTTGTCATTATCACAAAATCATAATTTTTATACTTGAACTATGATGCCAATTTCAACATAACCTTCATATGAATCATAATACTTAGGTGAATCAAATTACACTAAAGATGATCATAGAATCATGTTGTCATAACAATAGATCATAGACTTTCATGAATTTCAAAATAAACTATTACAACATATAGTTGTTGTTTCAACATGAGTCTTATACTTGCATATACCAAATGGGTATTGTAAATAACTACCACAAACATGTAGTTTTCAATATGAATCATATGCTTGCATGAGTCCCAATCAAAATTCCACAACATGTGGTTGTCAACATAAACTATATACTTGTATGAATCAAACCATAGCATTGCCAAATCGTTTAGAATCAAAATAACATACAAATATAAGTCATTATCGCCACAATTCCATTTCGTTTCCAACGCAAATCGCGTACTTGCAAATATCCAATCGTATTCCATAATATTCCCAAATCATTTTGCATCAAAGCAACATACAAATATAGATTATTATCGCCACAATTCCATTTCTTACATTACATAAATCAACACAATTATTTAATTCATATCGGGATAGCACTCTACTTACAGCGTATGGCGAATCTTTAATTCAGAAATCTGAATTCTGAATTTGGAGATGCTATCCTTTGTTGTAGGCGTTGCTTTGATTTGATTAACGTTGCTTTAAGCTTCGAATTATCTTCTAGTTGTCTCCCTATTTCTGACGGCTATCTTCAGTCTCTCCTCAGCAGCATGACGGTCTCATCTCCATTTTAGTTTATGTGAATAAGGGTTAGTCTTAGGTCCTTTTTATAGAGTTTGTGAGTTGATTTAGACCGTCGATGAAGCTTGGTTCAATGATAGCCGTTCGTTTGAAGGAGAGACCAACCAGGAGCTGACACCTAGCCCTAGTGACAAGGCAAGGCTCAGAAAATCGACCAAACACAGACCAGGCCAGCCAGGGTGGGCTGGGTTCAACCTGGCTCTGGGGCCAGGTCGACAACCCAGTCGACACCGTGTCGACTTGGCAGTCGACACGGGTTACCCAGGTCGACTGCCCAGTCGACCTGGCTAGCCCAGGTCGACTGCCAAGTCGACCTGGGTGCCTTAGGCGGGAATTTTCCCGCCCTGGCCAATTGGGCCCGATTTTGAATTTTAAACTTGTTTTTTTCTGAGCTGTTTTCGTCTGTTTGAATTTTAACCTGAATTCTGAAACTTCCGGAGGCCATATCTTCTTCATACGGACTCCGTTTTTCGAAAACTCAGACTCTATTTCGCGTATTTTTCCGAGACGAACACAATGGCGTATCCCGTTTCCCTTAATTCTTTAATTTGTGAATTTCACTGTTATAGAATACACGGGGTGTTACAAAGCCCTTTTTAAAGGTCTAATTTAACTTAAAATAAAATAGTTTAACCTCAATATAATAATATTATATTATTATAATCGGACATATCAGAAAAAATTTCATATAGTTTAAGAATAAAATAGTTCTGATTTCAAGTATTGAAATTCCAGATTAAAACAATAATATTAATTTCATAATAAAATTCCTATAATATATATATATATAACATTATAGTTTATAAACGAATTCCGTAGCGACCTTTTGATTTGGACATAAAACAATATCTACAATATGAAAACTAAAATTTTCTCTTCCTTTAGAAAATTATGATTCAATAGATTCGGACGTTCCTTGTTTCAAAGAAAGCCGACTTATATTGGATCTTATATGTTCAATTAAAGTTCAAAATGTAATATTACGAACTACCACGACGTTGCGGGCTCATTTATAATAAAATTATAAAATATACATTCAAATGTCATTTAATAAACGAATTCATTAATATAATTCAAAACCGAACTGAAATATATTCTTTTATATCGCCAATCCAAATAATATTTCAAATTCAACGATTCTCGACTATTTCGGAATTAAAATATTATTATATTAATAAAATACCAAAAACCATTGAAATCGAGTTATTAAATTCCAAAACAACTTTTAAACCATTTTTAAATGTTTAATTTAACGTTTAAAAATGCAGGTCGTTACATATAGGCTTTTTAACCTTTCTTTATCGTTTTTAGTTCTGAATCTAAAGAAACCGCAAAGCCAAGTGTATCAAGATCGTCTAACCGCTCTATTGAATGCCCAACTAGCTTTTTTAAGTGTTAAAAGCTACTTAGTGGACGAGTTTCTTCATCGATACCATTTTCTTAGTTCACAGCAAAGTATAGGAGTCGGTGGAGGTCGTGCTCCTGTATATGGACCCTAAGCTCAGATTCCTCCGGCATCAGCGGGGATCGGAAGTGTGCCGTTAGTCAGGGGACAAGCAACAATGTCATTTGAGGCTGTGAGGCCTCAAAGAGTAAAGATCTCACATGTTCCAGTCAGGAACCCCAACCAGAAGAAAAAGAGAGATCTCGCGAGAAAGTGACTAGTGAAACACTTAAGAGTCCCTCTCTAATAGACGTATTCATAGAGGAACTTCTGGAAAACATGGCCGAGGAGGAGCTTGGGAGTCTTTCTCCGAAGGACACATCTACCTTAGAGGAGCAGCCTTCTCCCAAAACTCCACCTCCTTCTAAATCGCCAGTCCACGACCCCCATCAAGAGAAATTGGTGTTTCCATTTAAAGGCGTGGGTGATCTTGCTTTGCCAGATGCTATATATTATTTTCAAGATATCGGTTCTGGTTCTTTCTTTCCTACCTCCGAAGAAGAAATCATATCCACCAAGATGGGAAAGATGACACCTACTAGCCTTACTCCGGGCTCCGGTCCGTCAGGGGGATCACTTAGGGCACAGACACTGCACATCACAGAACATGTGCGTGATATTATTTTTTTGATTTTAATACTAACTTGTATTAACTTGCAGGGAGGATGTTTCATCACGGCTATGATCCTATGAAGCTCTAAGGCAGTCTCTTAAAGTCTTATTCTGATGTCGAACATGATTATAGAGATGACCGCGGGAGAGATGATAAAAGGCGCTATCAACAAAGATATTATCCCTCCTTACACTGCTACTCTTCGGTTCATTCATATTATGACAAGCATAAAAGCCACCAAGGCCACCGCGAAGGGGAAAAACTCCCAAAGTCTCGGTTCCTCCAAAGGAATCATATCCTCAAGAAAAATATCTAAAGAAGCATTTCGACCCTAAGGAAAAGTTCGAAAACAAACATAAGGATAAGGTTAGTGTAGTTATCATTTCAACCAAATGCAAATCCATTGACATCTCCACATCGAAGTCTGTAGTGCTAGACCCCTCTATTGCCAAAAGGGTTAAAATCTTAAAGGAGAAATTCCTTAAATATTACTTTGGGAATATGCATTCGTGCCTAATCTCCAACCAGTCCCTGCAAAACGGTCCGATAGTGTCAAGGCACAAATAGATTTCATTGATCAACAGTACAAGGAAACCTGCAAATTTCCCTATAGGCTATCTGAAATCATACAAAACCTCTAGCTGGACTTGGACAATCAAAAGCATATGTGGAAATGCAATATGTCGCGTGTCAAAGCCATTGAGAAAGAATGTAAAGACGTTCGGGCCAAACTAGCACTCGTAGAACGTGACGCCGAGAAATATAAGAAATTGCATGATGAGCTGCAACAACGCTTCCATAACGAGCTCGACGTCAATAGAAAAGAGTGTATAGCCCTCAAGGAACAATGTCAAAGTGTTATAGCCGAAAATACTGATTTGAAACCATCTTGCACTTGCCTTGAGCATGAGAAGACTGAACTTGATAAGGAAGTTGACAATTTAAAAGCTAAGCTGACTGAAGCTGAGGAGAGGGAACGAAATGCCAAGTGAAAAGCTGAGGAAAATGCTAACATCGCCCTTGAGTCCGCTTCCAACTATAAGGCACCGTATGAGGTTGACAAGGTTGTGATGGAGAAACAGCGAACTGAAGCCAAAGAAGAAATGGATGACTTGGGACATTTTATAATGTCTTTATTTGCACAAGTCCTTCCAACCCATGACATATCCTGAGTGCAGGACTATCCCCAGACACTAATAGATGCATGGGGAGCTTGTTGACGAAGAGAAGCGCAGGTTGGGAGTTTAAACTATGGATGAAGAAGAGCTGATGATAACATTCTTAAGGGGAGACGAGCCTGAGCGTCTGGAAGAGGGAAGAAGGCTGCTAAAGGAGGTTGAGGAAGCCGTGAAGCGTCAGGAAAACGACAAAGATACCATTGAAGGTGGTTCTAGGTCTTCCTCTGTAGTGCCCAAGGTTGGGGAGATAAAGGGGTACGACCCTGAACGTCCAGGACTTATCACACACACTTCTCTCCCCTATTACCAAGGCTACAACTCCCGCCACTCCTAGAGACCGGTCAGCCGACGGTATTTCCACATTTTCTCCATAGTTTGCTAAATCTATTCTGATATGTCATCATGCTATGAGGCTTCCAATCGAGACGCATGTTATTTCTCCAGAGCTAATAATCATTACTCTCCATACTTTAGGTACTAAGCCTGTCGATGTTGCCAAGAAGGAGATAAAGCCAACCGACGAGCCTACGATACATGCTGGTGATGTTGCCCCGAAAGAGGGAGATATGATAGCTGCACTGAAAGATCTTCACGACAAGGAGGGTGATGATGTTGTCATTTATGCTGGGGATTCCGGTAAGACTGGGGAGTTGACACTTGCTGAAATAAAGGCGAGGAAAGACGGCGAGCTTTTGAAAGTCAAGATTGATACTTTGTTCACATCTCTCCTCGCTAATCCTCTTAATGTAGTCCTCCCTTCCAACATAGAATTTTCTACCGATCTTCCCCCATTGAAGGGTCCAAGCTCCAAGCCTACTCCTGAACCTGAAGAGTCTTCAACTGGAAAGAAAATGAAGAAACGTATACTTAGCGAGATGGAGAAGAAGGAGCAGAAGAAACTCAGGGAGATCAAGAAGATAAAAACATCTAAGTATTAGATGCTTTCGTACTTATTTCTTTTAGTTTTCAATTGGCCTAATTTGGTTTTTGCGAGTGTGGCCCTCGCCTTTTGCCTTATCATTCTGTACAAAGCAAGAAATTAGTAAAGTATTCATTTTGTACAAATCAGTAATTAATGAAATATTAGTTTGTGTCTACTATTTGCTTTCCACTCTATGTACATGCAATTTTAATTTTAGATTCATAAGCCAAGTCATTAATAGCTTGGAGGTACACTATATATGCCCCTCAATTAATCTCGGATTACATGCCAAGTCCATGGCATATTTGTGGTTAATTTGTGAATTCGTGCCCTTTCCCCCTGTAACACCCCACGTCCATTAATGTCACTCACAAAGGGAATGCATTGACTTCCATGGAGCGTTATTAGTGTACATAACAAAATATAACAAGACAGATACAAATATTAGTACTTGAAAATTTTGAAACAACTTTTATTGCAGCAGAGAAAAGGTTTGATTACAACAACTTCATAAACCAAGTACACTTAATATCCATCTTGACAAATTGTTTTCAGAGTACATGGAGTAAAAAGCATAACCCCAAACACAAGTAGCCATAAAAGAGATGAGCTGAACTTTACTTTCAGCAATCCAAGCACTTCCAAAAGAGAGAGAAAGAGATCCAAATCAAGCTCCGCTAATACTAGTCCCACCCTGAGAACCTGGGGGGGAGGAAGAAAAGAGGCGAAAACCAAGGGGGTCAGACATGAAGTCTGGTGAGTACCATAACTTTAACAATACAATTATTAAAGTAATTAGGATAAGGCATAAACTGGTAAAACAAGGAATGACTGTGAAGCAAGTGGCAAGACAAAGCAAACAGAGGAATATTTTAGCGTTAATTGCGCTCCTAATCACCATAGGATAATTAAGATACTGCAGCAATGCTAATTACACTGCACCATTACTAGTCACCCTAAAAGTTGATCCCACCCACTGAAAATAATAATAATAATGGTAGTTTCGTGTACCCCTAGCTATCTTCATAGGTGCCGCCTGCCCCTATCTCCACTAGTTGTACCCACTACCCTCCCCATTCTAATTACAATGTTTATTCATAATATGGTAGTTATACTCCTAGCTGTCTTCATAGGTGCCGTCTGCTCTTATCTCCGCTAGTCGTACCCACTATCTTCCCCATTCGATCGGCTCCCTAACTCATAGATACCTGTGCTGGTCCCATAGTGGGGTGTATCACTCCCTGATACCACTAAAGATGCACGGCTTATATCCACACGATGCAACAACGTCTTACCAACCAGCCCGGGCCCACGCACGCACATGACCCCGTTGGACTTGCGTTGCCACTGTTAATCCATTTTGACCTCTTACATTCAAACTTAGTAAGCGTGTCCCGTCCTCGACTTGGGTCGAGCTCACAAAGATACTTAATGGGTTACTAGTTTAAAAAGGGTCCCCACACAAGCTTTCCACATGTGCTTGGTCCCCACTATAATTTCCCACTTAACCCCTTCTTATTCATGTCTTCTTACATGTTTTCAACTTGGTTAAGTGTTTATAATTATATCCCACATGTCACCCATGTTATTCACTAAACAAATCAACATGTGTTATTGGTTAAGCTTGTCTTAAACCTATCCGCTTATTAGATCAATATATTATTGGTTAAGCTGGTCTTAACCCCATCCACTTATATCTTATTGGTTAAGTTGGTCTTAACCCTATCCGCTTATCAAGTCAACATGCATTATTGGTTAAGTTTGTCTTAACCCTATCAGATCAATACATATTATCGGTTAAGTTTGTCTTAACACTATCCGCTTATTAGATCAATATATTATTGGTTAAGCTGGTCTTAACCCCATCCACTTATCAGATTAATATATATATATATATATATATTATTGGTTACGCTGATCTTAACCCTACCCACTTACCATGTTCTTAATGATTAAGTACATCTTAGTTCACAGATACAAACCAGAAGACCGAAATCAACAACAGATTGTTACTCAAAGAATCACTCACTCAACCAAACTTCTTTTTGTCATTCATATTCGTCTTTGCTCAGCATTAATTAATTATTAATGCAAAGACCTCTAACATTAAGTCGATTGCTTGTGGCCGCTGGATATGTCGGGCGGCTCTGGGCAGACTTCCACTACAAGCAAGACTTAACCTCGTGTCTAAGCATCTTCTAATTTATTCCTTTGACCTCTCACATTATACTACTGTTTGTGGTTGCTGGATTTGCCGGGCGGGTTCGGGCAGTCTTACACTACAAACGAGTCTAACCTCGTGTCTTAGGCTTTTATTACTTATTTAGTTTGTGCCTTTGACCTCTCACATTAGACTACTGTTTGTGGTTGTTGGATTTGTCGGGCGGGTCCGGGCAGTCTTACAACATAAACGAGTCTAACATCGTGTCTTAAGCATTTATTATTACACATTATTATTCAACCCCAATTTGAATTAATATCCCTATTTCAAATTTCCAATAACTTCCAATTTTAATCCATGTCCATAATTGTCACTTAAATTATGTCCATAATTACTATGCATATAAATTATGCCAATTAATGTCTCAAATTAATTATATGCCTTTATGTCATTTTATGCCAATTCACAATTATGCATATTTAATATTTTCCCATTATCCCTACGTCGTTCGTACATTGAACGTGAAATATGTTAGACTTGCAAATAGTCTAACTCATAAAACGGAAATAAACTTCACAACTTTAATAACACACAAAATAGATCTAACTAGCATAACATGGATCAAAACTGGCATGATTATAATTCATATTAACATAAATTTGCATAATCAACACTTGCATAGGCAATAGTCATAAAACATAAATTTGTATAAACTATGTACTGTCATGGATCTAAATGTATAGATCTAAACATGTAACTATGAACATGCATATATGGATATGGTTTTCCTATGACTTGCATATGAATTTCATACAAACTTACATTCAAACTAGCATATGATTCACATACAAAACTAGCATAGGAAACATAAATTTGCATAAGTATGTTACTGCCTTGGATCCAAATATAGATCTAATATCAAAATGTGAACTTGCATATGGATCTAAACATAAAAATGTGAACTTGCATATGGATCTAAACACATAAATTAATGTCACACTTTTCGCTTATAAACTAGCATATGTATATACTTGATTCACATATGTTTTACATCCCAACTTGCATAAGATTCACATATGTTTCAACATCCTAAACTTGCATACATATGTTTTAACATCGCAAACTTGCATAAGATTCACATATGATTTAACACATAAATTTGCATAAGATTCACATAACATAAACTTGCATATGATTCACAAATTGACATATGTAAACTTGCATAAAATGAATCAAGTTAAATATGTATAATTGTACATATAAATAGATCTACCAATCATACAACAACAAAACTGTCATATGTTCACAAACAGACAATAACGTCACATGTTTCAACAGAAATGTTCTCATAATCCAATTACAACCCATCATTATTAATTTATTAATTATATTGTGAATGAAATAGCACTCACAATCAAAAGAACAGTCTTGTTTTTCTAGGATCTGTATTCTGAAATTGAATTACTCGCCTTTGATGTAGACTAACTGTTATTCTAATTTGGATTTAGATTTGATTTTGATTCTTGCTTCTATCTTGCTTTTAAGTTGAAGAATGAATGGTGGCTAAACTAGAACGATCATGGACGGCATGGTGGCTCTTTGGAATGAATTTGTGTGATTTAGGGTTTCAGGATTATGGTTGCTTTTATAGAAGTTAAATCTTATGTGAGTCGTTAGATCATTTTAGGAGAAATCGGAGCCATCCAACTAAAGCAAGTGTCACTCAGCCAATCATAGCATGACACATAAGCCCTAACACCTCAGAATTTGTCACAAAGCCAATCAGAGAAGGCCACGTAAAAATGACAATCCTTGACCGACAAAAAATGCACCACGTGCACCACATGATGCGTACACGTCTTATATATATATATGTATATATATATATATATTCTTTTTGTCTATCTTCCCAATTAACCATTTTCACACTAAACCACTTTTTAAACTGCGTTCACACTAAGTCACTTTTTAGTCATTCCCCTAAAACAAAAATATGGCGCTGGCGGGGATCGAACTCTGTACCTCTTATATGCAGATCACATGTTCTAACCAAATGAGCTACTAAGTCTTTTGCTTAAAAAACTTAGAACAATGCTAAACATTTTTCTTTTCTCATTCTTCTTTTTCATGTTTTGCTGCAATATTTAATTTAAAGATATCTTCTTCATACGGAGTCCGATTTATGCGAATTCGGATTTTATCTCAAGCAGAATTCCGAGGTGAACGCAATGGCGCAACCCGTTTCCCTTAATTCCCACATTTGAAATTAAGTACTCCTTAATTCATTAATTTTAATATTTACAATCACGGGGTGTTACATTCTCCCCTCCTTAAAGGATTTCGCCCCTGAAATCTCCAAGTTAAGGAGAATGCATATCCTAACATCCAATCATCCATCTACTCAACCATCAAACACAGGCATCCATTGTCCTTACAAGATTTCTAATGCTGTATGACATATGCCAAAAGTGCATGTATGTGTTCCTTATCTAATGCAAAATCAGGCGGTCTACTGATTCAGTTGACCTCCTTAATGCAAATCATGATAGTGTCATGCGTCCATTATGTATGCGAAAGAATCCTATCGATACAAATTATTCCTACATGTGTGCACAACCATTCATCAAAATGCAGCATCCATGTGATAACACAACCATTATACATCCATTAATTTAAATATGCACACACATTTATATGCAACATGAAGATGATTGAGCCGATCTAGTGCCTAATGTGTGTGTACATGCATCCACGAGCAACCACTAGCAACCACTTGCATCCATTTGCATCCACAAAACATAACATGTCTCAAACACATGTTTACAACCATAGGGTTCTTCCTAACTAAAGATCGAAGATGTCATCGCGAAGATAATACTAAATGATAGGACAAGTATCAACAAAGCGGTAGAAAAAGGAGAAGTTAAAACATACTCTCAAAAAGGAAAGGGTACAACGTATGCATCTTGTCTTCCGTCTCCCAAGTCGCGTCTCTTTGATCATCTCCCCATTGCACTTTGACCAACTTGACCTCTTTGTTGTGTAGCTCTTATACCTTCGACCTAAGGATGCATGTAGGAGCTCGTCTAATCATGGCATCTCCCTCTACTTCCACTTCTCTAAGCATGTTCGGCTCCACTACTTCCGCGATATCTTGTAACACTTCCGCAAATATGATACGTGAAAACATGTCATGAACATCACTAAGCTAGTTGCCTCTTCTCATGTCCTTCCAAAATCTAGGATACATAACCTCAAAAGATCTTCAAGGATTTTGTTCACCCCTTTCTGTCCGTTCACCCATCTGTGGGTGATAAGCGATACTCGTACTTACCGCCTTTTGCATATCACATTTTCCTCTTGCACCAAAAACTGCTCCAAGCCCTGTCTCGCAAGCACCGATATACACTGTGAATGGCTTACTTCCATCTAGCAAAATTAAAACTGGAGCGATCGTCAAAACCCTCTTCAAACGTTGGAAAGCACTGTCACAGTCAACATACCAAGCAAAAATCAAGTTCTTCTTCGTTAACCAAGTAAGTGGGGCTGATATCTTCGCGAAGTCCTTAATGAGCTTCCTATAATAACCAGCCAGCCCTAAAAAGCTTCTTACTTCTGTTGCGTTCTTAGGAATCTTCCAATCTTGGGTTGCCACCACCTTTGCGGGATCCACAGCTATGCCTTCCTTAGAGACCACGTGTCCTAAGAACCTCACTTCTTTTCTCCAAAAATGGCACTTGGAGAATTTAGCTTTAAGTTGATGCGCTCGTAGGGTCTCTCAGACTTCCCTAAGATGTAGGGCATGCTCTTCTTCACTTTTAGAGAAAATCAGGATATCGTCCACAAAGACTATCACAAACTTGTTTAGAAACTCCCTAAACACCCTACTCATTAAGTCAACAAAGTATGCGGGTGCATTCGTCAAACCGAAAGGCATGACGAGCCACTCGAAGAAACCGTCAGGAGTTCTAAATGAAGTCTTATATATGCTATCTTCAGCCACCCTTAGCTGATGAAACCCTGTAGCCAAATCCAGTTGCGAAAAAAACGAAGCACCCACCAACTGATCGAATAAATCATCTATCCTCGGCAATGGGTGTCTGTTCTTCTTTGTTAGCTTATTCAACTCTCCATAGTCCACGCACAATCTAAGTGAACCATCAGCTTTCGTAGCAAAAATGACTGGAGCGCCCCACTCCGAAATACTCCTTCTTATGAACCCCTTCTCAAGTAATTCTTTCACTTGCTTACTGAGTTCTCTTCTCTCTCTCGGAGCCATGTGGCGCACTGGTAATGCAACTGGCTTTGCATTATCTACTAGGTATATTCGAAAGTCTATCTCGCGCCTCGGGGGTAAACCTCGAACTTCATCTAAGACGTCACTATATTTACGGACCACACGAACAGATTCCAAATCATCATTGGATACGTCAAGCGATTCTAGGTAGCTAAGCATTACCAGACCTCTAGGGTCATAAGAAATATCGAGGGTCTTTCCACAATGAGTCAACAATCTAACTACCATTCTTTCACAATCTAGGATGGCACCGTATCTAGCTAGCCAATCCATACCTAGAATCAAGCCATAGCCCATGAAGCCAAGAACGAAGGCGTTGCATTCAAACCCAATGCCCAAGATAGACACTCTCAAATCCCGACAAATCATTGAAAGATGAGCCGAACCACCAATAGGATTTGAGACTACTATGGGATCCGTAACTAGACTAGTATTTAGGTGCAGTGTTTCAACTAACGAAGCAGATAGAAGCGAGTGTGAAGCGCCAGAATTCAAACAAGGTTCGAACAGGATGATCAAAAAGAAAAACCAAATTTCCAACCAAGATATATTTCTACCTCTATCAGGTATGTCAGTCGGGAGGGAACGCGTCTGCCCTCCAGAAGATCCTGTACCTTGTCCTTACCTTTTCCTTTTGCTTCTTTGGATGATCCTAATAAGATGTCTTGTAATGATAACAACTAGTCTTCTTCTTCTTCTTTCTAACATCTTTATTTAAGTAGTCAGATATTTCACAAATGTGGCCCTTCCTTTTCTCTTGGCCCCTTGTTATCCTTATCGCCTTTCTTTGGATCTACTTTATCATGTGTCCCTTCCATGTCTCTCTTGCACATTCTCTGTTCGTGGCCTCCTACCAAATAAGGCTTCGTTCTTCATTAACCAAGCAGCTAATTGAATCTTCCTCCCGTCGTCTATCCTAAAGGTACCAACAAGTCTTCCACTTCCTCCTAGTTTTGACAGACGTCCCAGTCCCATGAAGTGGTTTTCCACCCATCGTACTGAAGTTCTTACATATCTTAGAAAAAGCGTCTATATGCGTGGAGGAAAAAATTCAAAAAGGAAAGAGGAAGAGATTCAAAATAGAGAATCGAAGGAAAGATATATGGATCTTAGGGGTTATGTTTTTAAAACAAACAAACTTTTCTCTTAAAAATACTCTCCTTAAGACATATTTTTGAAAGTATTTCTTTACAAAATGCTTTTGAAAAACAGTTTTTTCAAAATTCATATCTGTTCTGGTAACCTTCAGCTCTGATACCACGTGTAACACCCCATGTCCATTAATGTCACTCACAAAGGGAATGCATTAACTTCCATGAAGCGTTATTAGTGTATAGAACAAAATATAACAAGACAGATACAAATATTGGTACTTGAAAAAATTAAAATAACTTTTATTGCAGCGTAGAAAAGGTTTGATTACAACAACTTTTATTGCAGCGGAGAAAAGGTTTGATTACAACAACTTCATAAACCAAGTACACTTAATATCCATCTTGACAAATTGTTTTCAGAGTACATGGAGTAAAAAGCATAACCCCAAACAGAAGTAGCCATAAAAGAGATGAGCTGAACTTTACTTTCAGCAATCCAAGCACTTCCAAAAGAGAGAGAAAGAGATCCAAATCAAGCTTCACTAGTACTAGTCCCACCTTGAGAACCGGGGGGGAGGAAGAAAAGAGGCGAAAACAAAGGGGGTCAAACATGAAGTCTGGCGAGTACCATAACTTTAACAATAAAATTATTAAAGTAATTAGGATAAGGCATAAACTGGTAAAACAAGGAATGACTGTGAAGCAAGTGGGCAAGACAAAGCAAACAGAGGAATATTTTGGCGTTAATTGCGCTCCTAATCACTATAGGATAATTACTATACCGCAGCAATGCCAATTACACCGCACCATTACTAGTTACCCTAAAAGTTGATCCCGCCCACTGAAAATAATAATAATAATAATAATAATAATAATGGTAGTTTCGTGTACCCCTAGTTGTCTTCATAGGTGTCGTTTGCCCCTATCTCCACTAGTTGTACCTACAACCCTCCACATTCTAATTACAATGTTTATTCATAATATGGCAGTTATACTCCTAGTTGTCTTCATAGGTGTCGTTTGCTCCTATCTCCGCTAGTCGTACCCACTACCTTCCCCATTCGATCGGCTCCCTAACTCGTAGATACCCGTGTTGGTCCCATAGTGGGGTGTATCACTCCCCAAAGTGCAACCCGATACCACTAAAGATGCACGGCTTATATCTACACGATGCAACAACGTCTTACCTACCATCTCGGGCCCACGCACGCACATGACCCCGTTGGACTTGCGTTGCCACCGCTAACCCGTTTTGACCTCTTACAATCAAACTCAGTAAGCGTGTCCCGTCCTCGACTTGGGTCGAGCTCACAAAGATACTTAATGGGTTACTGGTTTGAAAAGGGTCCCCACTCAAGATTTCCACCTATGCTTGGTCCCCACTAGAATTTTCCACTTAACCCCTTCTTATTCCTGTCTTCTTACATGTTTTCAACGTGGTTAAGTGTTTATAATTATATCCCACATGCCACCCACGTTATTCACTAAACAAATCAACATGTGTTATTGGTTAAGCTTTTCTTAACCCTATCCGCTTATTGATCTTGGTTAAGCTGGTCTTAACCCCATCCACTTATATCTTATTGGTTAAGTTGGTCTTAACCCTATCCGCTTATCAAGTCAATATACATTATTGTTTAAGTTTGTCTTAACCCTATCAGATCAATACATATTATTGGTTAAGTTTGTCTTAACCCTATCCGCTTATTAGATCAATATATTATTGGTTAAGCAGGTCTTAACCCCATCCACTTATCAGATTAATATATATATATATATATATTATTGGTTAAGCTAGTCTTAACCCTACCCACTTACCATGTTTTTTATGATTAAGTACATCTTAGTTCACAGATACAACCCCGAAGACCGAAATCAACATCAGATTGTTACTCAGAGAATCACTCACTCAACCAAACTTATGTTTGTCATTCATATTCGTCTTTGCTCAGCATTAATTAATTATTAATGCACAGACCTCTCACATTAAGTCGATTGCTTGTGGCCGTAGGATATGCCGGGCGGTTCCGGGCAGACTTCCACCAGAAGCAAGACTTAACCTCGTGTCTAAGCATCTTTTAATTTATGCCTTTGACCTCTCACATTAGACTACCGTTTGTGGTTGCTGGATTTGCCGGGTGGGTCCGGGCAGTCTTACACCACAAATGAGTCTAACCTCGTGTCTTAGGCCTTTATTACTTATTTAATTTGTACCTTTGACCTCTCACATTAGACTACTGTTTGTGGTTGCTGGATTTGTCGGGCGGGTCCGGGCAGTCTTACACCATAAACGAGTCTAACCTCGTGTCTTAGGCATTTATTATTATACATTATTATTCAACCCCAATTTGAATTAATATCCCTATTTCAAATTGCCAATAACTTCCAATTTTAATCCATGTCCATAATTGTCACTTAAATTATGTCCATAATTACTATGCATATAAGTTAGGACAATTAATGTCTCAAATTAATTATATGCCTTTATGCCATTTTATGCCAATTCACAATTATGCATATTTAATATTTTCCCATTATCCCTACGTCGTTCGTACATTGAACGTGAAATATGTTAGACTCGCAAATAGTCTAACTCATAAAAAGGAAAGAAACATCACAACTTGAATAACACACAAAATAGATCTAACTAGCATAAAATGGATCAAAACTGGCATGATTATGTTTCATATTAACATAAATTTGCATAATCAACACTTGCATAGGCAATAGTCATAAAACATAAATTTGTATAAACTATGTACTGTCATGGATCTAAATGTATAGATCTAAACATGTAATTATGAACTTACATATATGGATATGATTTTCCTATGACTTGCATATGAATTTCATACAAACTTACATTCAAACTAGCATATGATTCACATACAAAACTAGCATAGGAAATATAAATTTGCATAAGTACGTTACTGCCTTGGATCTAAATATAGATCTAATATCAAAATGTGAACTTGCATATGGATCTAAACATAGATCTAAACATAAAAATGTGAACTTGCATACGGATCTAAACACATAAATTAATGTCACACTTTTCGCTTATAAACTAGCATATGTATATACTTGATTCGCATATGTTTTACATCCCAACTTGCATAAGATTCACATATGTTTCAACATCCTAAACTTGCATACATATGTTTTAACATCGCAAACTTGTATAAGGTTCGCATATAACACATAAATTTGCATAAGATTCACATAACATAAACTTGCATATGATTCACAAATTAACATATGTAAACTTGCATAAAATGAATCAAGCAAAACATGTATAATTGTACATATAAATAGATCTACCAATCATACAACAACAAAACTGTCATATGTTCACAAACAGACAATAACATCACATGTTTCAACATGCATGTTCTCATAATCCAATTACAACCCATCATAATTAATTTATTAATTATATTGTGAAAGAAATAGCACTCACAATCAAAAGAACAGTCTTGTTTTTCTGGGATCTGTATTCTGAAACTGAATTGCTCGCCTTTGATGTAGACTAATTGTTATTCTAATTTAGATTTGATTTTGATTCTTGCTTCTATCTTTCTTTTAAGTTGAAGAAGGAATGGTGGCTAAACTAGAATGATCATGGACGGCATGGTGGCTCCTTGGAATGAATTTGTGTGATTTAGGGTTTCAGGATTATGGCTGCTTTTATAGAAGTTAAATCTTATGTGAGCCGTTAGATCGTTTTAGGAGCAATCGGAGCCATCCAACTAAAGCAAGTGTCACTCAGCCAATCATAGCATGACACATAAGCCCTAACACCTCAGAATTTGTCACAAAGCCAATTAGAGAAGGCCACATAAAAAAGACAATCCTTGACCAACAAAAAATGCGCCACGTGCGCCACACGATGCGTGCACGTCTTATATATAAATGTGTATATATATATTTCTTTTTATCTATCTTCCCAATTAACCATTTTCACACTAAACCACTTTTTGAACTGCGTTCACACTAAGCCACTTTTTAGTCATTCCCCTAAAACAAAAATATGGCACTGGCGGGGATCGAACTCTGTACCTCTTGTATGCAGATCATATGTTCTAACCAAATGAGCTACTAAGTCTTTTGCTTACAAAACTTAAAACAATGCTAAACATTTTTATTTTATCATTCTTCTTTTTTATGTTTTGCTGCAATATTTAATTTAAAGATATCTTCTTCATACGGAGTCTGATTTACGCAAACTCGGACTCTATCTCAAGTAGAATTCCGAGATGAACGCAATGGCGCTACCCGTTTCCCTTAATTCCCACATTTGAAATTAAGTATTTCTTAATTCGTTAATTTTAATATTTAAAATCACGGGGTGTTACACCCCCAGCGTTAGTGGGGATCTTAGGCTAAGTCTGCGTTCATTCCCCAAGCCTTGTGTGGGGTAAGCATCAAGTCCCATGGACATTATGTTAACTCGTAAGTCTAGGTTAGAGTTATGGGTTAAGTCGGTCTCAAGTCGTGTTGCACCATTTCATGCTACCTTGATTTTATACTCACTCTTGAGTCATGAGAATTAGAGTTTGTTGCGCAAATGGTCATGTCATGCACTTCGGCATCCAAACTACACTTTAAGTCCTAAAGTAGGATTTATCGATTCGAGTGTCGATATCGAACTCGAATTAAATCAATTATCCATTCCAAGATCTAAGGAACGGAATTAATTGGACAAGATGTCAGGTCACAATTGTCCAGGCAACGTCCTTTTGCCCTCAATCGAATGAAAAGGTTTCCATTGGGGTTGATCAAGTTCCACCCCTATTGTTTATACTCATCCCATTAGACTTGGAAAGAGTTCTATATGTCATTTAAGCATCGTACCCACATTTTGGTTCACAAATTGAGTTTTGCTATGTCGATATCGAAATCGACCTTGGTTAACCTAAGTCCAGTTAGCCACAGAATTGGATTAACTTGTCAAAGCGCGAACAAGTGAACGTCGTCTAGGAGATAATCACTCCCTTAGTTCACATTAGATACAAGCCAATCAAATTATAAAACTTAATTAAATCAACACAATCAATTACAGAGCATGGAAAAAGCTTTTATTTACGAACAATAATTTCAGTAAAATGCCGCCTTATTACATAATACAAGACAAAATAAAAGCTTAAGTCAAATAAGGTTGCAGACGCTCGACATCCTATGCTCTCGAGAGATGATCGCCATCAACGGTCATTATCCTGAAAGCTCCATTATCAAGCTTCCGTTGAATGAAGTACGGTCTTTCCCACTTTGGGCCCATAAAAATGGCGGTTGGAAAGACACGCTTCAAAAATAGGTTGTCAGGCTCAAAACTCCTAGATCGTACTCTTCGGTTATGGTATTGGGCAACCCGATGTCTATGCTCTGAAGCCCGCAAGTCCGCTTCCTCTCTCTTCTCATCGATCATATCGAGCGACTCCAGGAGAAGAGCTTTTTTAGTCAAAGAATCATAATTGTCGTTATGTGGGATGGGACCTCAAGTTCCATGTGGACGACTGCCTCTGAACCATATGAGAGTGCAAAAGGAGTACGACTAGTAGCTAATTTATGGGTAGTTCGATATGCCCAGAGGACTAATGCCAATTCATCAACCCGCTTGGCCTTTACTTGTTCCATCCATTTCTTTAGAATGGTCTTGATAATCTTGTATATGGCTTTTACTTGTCCATTCAATTATGGATGTGCAACCATTGAGTATCCCTTCTCGATGTGATGTTGTCAAAAAAATCTTTGAACTTCGAGCTATCAAATTGGGTCCCATTATCAGCGATGATAGTGCAAGGTAGCCTAAATCTACATATGATAATTCTGACGATAAAATTGATCACCCGCTTGGTCATGATGGTGGTTAATGGTTCTACTTCAGCCTACTTCATGAAGTAATCCACCGCCACAACTGCATACTTCGCTCCACCCTTAGATATCGGAAGACTCCCGATGATGTCTACCCCCTAAACTGAAATGACCAAGGACTCACCATCTGAATTAGTTGGTTTGGTGGAGTTCTAGGAATATTAGCAAACCTTTGAGTGTTGTGAATAATTAGCCGCGTCTCGGTTTATGGTAGGCCAAAAATAGCCATACCGTGGTATCTTCTTTGCTAAGGTCTGCCCTGCGGTGTAATCTCTGCAGTCACCCTTGTGCACTTCTCGCAAAACGCGCTTGACATTGTCATTAACGATGCACCTAAGTAAAGGCACAGAAAATCCTCTTCTGTAAAGTGTGCCATGCTGCATGATATATCTTGAAGCTTTACGGACAATGGCGCGCCCTTCTCTCTTCCTTTCTGGAAGTGTACCATGTTGCACAAAACTCTTTATAAGGGTTATCCATGACTCTCTTTATGGCTCATCTTCCAATGGTTGATCAACTTACATCTGATCGAAACTTGGAACATTTAGGACTTCAATCGGGATCATCTTTGTTTCCTATGGGATGTCAGAGCTAGCCATCTTGGCTACCGATCTACTTTCTGCTTTCTTTCCCATGGGATATGGGAAACGCTATAGTACTCGAATCCATCCAGCAGTTCCTCTACTCAACCTAGGTAAGCAGCTAGTCGTTTCCCCTTCGTCTGATAATCTTTCTAAACCTAAAACACAACAATTTGGGAGTCGTAGAAAATATCCAATTCAACTACTCTTAATTCCTTCGTGAGTTTTGGCCCAGCAATTAAGGCTTCATACTCGGAATTATTGTTACTAGCGGGAAAATTCAGTCTTAAGGCATAGTAGATCGATTGTCCCTCATGAATAACAAATACAACCTCGGCGTCGGAACGTCGATCATTGCGAGCACCGTTTGTATACAACTTCCAAATGCTCGATTCCAGTCTATTCCCGAGAGGGCTTGAGTCATCATCCAAGGCATCCTTGTAACATCCAGTATTTTTAACTTAAGATAATAAAATGATAATAAATTAATTAAATATTCAGAATTAAGAAAAACGGACTGCGTCATTGCGTCCATCTCAAAATTCTGGTCAAGATAGACACCTCATTTGTGTAAATCAGACAACGCATGAAGAAGTTATTAAGGTTTGAAGTTTGTATACGAGCAAGAAGAATATATATATAGGGTTTAGAAACTCAAAAATAAGTTCAAAAATTCAAAATTCGGTTTAAAATTCGAAATTTGGAGAGGCGGCAGATTTCCCGCCCATAGGTGTCGACCCCATCAAGGGAGGGACGACCCTATTAAAGGGGGGTCGACCCCTTGCGGTAGATTTTGGTAGATTAGGGTTTTTTCTGGAATTTTGACGTTTTTGATGGTTTTTGGTCAAATCTGAGGGTCCTGGTTGCTCCAATACACCTATAAATAAGACCTTAGACCTAACCCTAAACCTTATAATTCGGCGGCTACGCTGGAGCTCTTCCATTACCCTCTCTCTCCCCTTAAATCTATTCTAAAAATTAAAATATTAGCCTTGGAGAAATTATGAATCAAGATCTGGAAGAGAGAATCGACATTAATAAAAGATTATTCAGAATCATGAAAAGTAAGGTAAAATTGTAGATCCAATCCATTCAATTTCTTCCTATTTATTTCCCTTCTCTTTTAATGAAAATGATCAATCCACGGTTATTAGGTTTTAAATCAAATTAGGGGAAAAACCATGGATGCTAAAAACTAGCTCAGATCCAGAATTGGGAAAGCATACGAGGTGAGTGGATTTAAGTTATAGATTTTAGATAATAATATATTATCGTTTACCATTCCCCATTTTTGTATAATTGAAATACAATTTGTTGAGATGTTTAACATGTGATAACCATGACTAAAGTGATAAGTACAACATGTAAGAATAATTAATAGGCTAAGATATTAATTTATTTGGATATAAATTTGTTAAATCCATATGTTGAAATGGATTAAAGTATTGGATTGTTCGCATGATTGTAAAACAAACTTGTTAGAATTGGTAGCAAAATTTTTTTTGTATTACATGTAAACTTGTCACAATTATATACATGGGTCCTTACTTGTATGATTTGGAATAGTTATGTGATTAAATGGTTTCATATTAGCATGGAATTAAATATATGAACATGGATTTGGGTACAAATCAAAGTATGATTAAAGATCTAAATTTGGGGCATATAATGTATATAGGAAAATACCCTAAAGGACAAAATGAACAAAGAATTATTCCATAAGGACAAGGGGGCAAAATTTTGTCCATAAGGACAAGTGTTAGTGTAAAGGGAGGAATTATAGTGGGCCCCTGAGTTCCTCCCTTTACACTAAATTTTGTCCTTGAGGATAAAAAAATTTCCCCCTTGTCCTTATGGAACAATTTTTTGTTCCTATTGTCCTTGAGGGTAAAAACCCCTTATATATATATGACTTGGAGAAAAAGGACTAGAAAACCTACAATGACATAGGAAGAATGGTTAAAAACTGAATATGCCTAGATTCACAATAATTCGAAATAGTAACGTGCTTAGACACGAGGTTAGGTTACACTTTTGGTATAAGCCTGCCCGGACCCGCCCGGCAAATCCAGCATCCACAAGTGGTAAATCTAATGTGAGGGGTCTACGTGCATAAATAAAACATATAATGGTGCTAAGACACGAGGTTAAGTCAACTTGTGGTAGAAGTCTGCCCGGACCCGCCTAGCAAATCCAGCATCCGCAAGTGTAGGCTTAATGTAAGAGGTCTTATGCATATATATATATACATATATATATATAGGAGTGATCAATGGCACCTCAAATAGTGAGCACCCCATTTGCCCCCTATATAAACCAAGCATTTATATTAGAATAAGTGAGTGGGAGGTGAGAGAATGAATGGAGAGAGAGAGAAACGGGATATGTGGTGGAAATCAGGGGGCATTTAGGGGTGCTTCACTATTTGGGGTGCCATTGAACGCTCGCCATATATATATATATATATATATATATATATATATATATATAACAAGATATGAATAAATGGAAATGATGGTTATTAAAATGACTAACTCAGAAAATAAGAAAGGAAGGGATGAATGGACTGAGTTTGTGTGATAGGAAGGAAAAGTGATGTATTTCCCTAAATGGTCTATTTCTGAGAACGTTGTTGCAAGTAAGCCACAGTAGATAAAGTAAGAAAAATAAAGAAATTACTTGCTACCACGGATTTAGATGGGAATACGTTATGAAAATAAATCACTGATTCCTTCTATAAAACTGATAAGGTGCATGAAGTATTTTTCCTTAAATATAAAAAGAAATATATTTATTACAGTGAATGAAGAATAATGGTTTACAACAGTAAATGGTTTAAAAGGGGAATAATAATCACCTATTATAAATAAATAACATTAGTGAAAATGTTGTATAATAGATAGACTTGTCCAAGGGACAAAGTAAAGATTATAACTTAGGTTATAATAAACTATTAAGGAAATGGGATAACTGGCAAAACGAGAAAAGGGATACTTAATTGTAAATTAAGTAATCAGTAAATGAGGAAAACCAGAAGCCGGTTAAGAAAAGGGGGAAAATATATGAAATATAAGAAGTTGTACTTAATTATAAAACCCGTTGATAAGAATAACATGTTTAGACTTGTCCTAGGGACAAGAGGAAATTATAACATAGGTTATAATAAATGGATAATGAAACTTATTAATGAGCCTTAGTTAATAGAACTAAGTTAATAAGTAAACAACGATAAGTTGTATTGACAATGTAAAATGGAATTACGAATAAATGAGAAAGAATGAGGAAAACTTATGAAATAAGTTATATTTAATCATAAATAATGACTGACATGTTAACAGAAAACATGTGAATTGAGATATACTTAATTACATATTAAGTAAAACATGTTATTGCAATGATGAAATCAAACTAGAATATAAAAGAGATTGTGAATTACAGACCTTGGGCCACAATCTAGAGAATAACATGTTGTAGACTTATTAATCAACTTAAATGGGTTAAGTTATATAACTGAAATTAATAAGCAAGAGGAACTTGGTAACTTGATTAAGAATTCAATACGAATGGGAATAACCAGTTAGATGGAAATCTGATAAGGTAAGGCAAGCGCGTAAAAGAATGTTTAGACATAGGGTCTAACAACATATTAAAGTGAGGCGTTTGGACCAGTCCGCACGTTCGAGGGTGAACAACCCAATGGGGTAGATCATCATGGTGTTATAAGGCACGAGGGGAGCGCACATTCATCTGATTGTTCTGACGGCTCCAAAGGACTACAAGGGGAAGCACGCGGCTTCCTGAGGTACGTAAGGTGCTCCTAGTAGTACTTTGTGCAGCGGCAGACGTTTTAGGCTGTGCTCGTAGAGGTTGGGTCTGCGCGTAACTACTAGGTGGGTGGGCCTTGACTGCAGAAGTAGTTATGCAGTCAGAATGCTGTGACACGGTGATACCAGGGTGATTCGACGGTTGCCTCAACGAGGAGGCGAAGGGTCACGACCAATAAGGATAGTAGATCATTGGATACCCGTCATCGGCAGTCAATGGGATGCGAAAAGACTAGAGCTAAAACCAATAGACCATCCACCTTTCACTATCGGGGTACGGTGGTTGAGGGAAGACGCCAAATGGATGTTTAGATTGTTTTCTTTAGGGGCAGTCATTTAGCTCTGGTAGTCTTTACTAGTTGAGGGAGGGGCTGAGGTGGGGCCATAGCCACCATGAAAACAGACCCTAGGAATATCTGTATATAGAGGCTCTTAAAGACGGGCCTGTATAGATATGGAAAAGCTCTCGACCGAATTTCGTGTTTCTTGCATCGCCCTGCCGTGGAACTCGGTGCACATTAGAGGACGTGCAGTTATGGCATCGAGCTATAATTGACGATACGTATGTGGACAGTCTAGATACATGCATGTCGGATCTAGGTGGTGTATCGTAGACTTAAGGGCATTACTCTAGTATGGAGTCTGATTTGATCGAAAGTGGCAGTCCGTACGCTTACGTTGCATAGTAATGATAGATATATGTGGAACATAACATTGTTATATAGAGATTCGTACATCACTACGGCGTAGGATGAGAGACTGCATATATTTCGATGGTGTTACGGTGGAGACCGTGCGAGTGGAGTACCATGGGGTGTACCTTAATATTGGGAGTAGCTACATATATACTGTATTAGGTCAATAAACTGGGAAGTAAATGGGTGCGACGTGTGTGTAAGCCTTGAGTGTTGCTAACCCTAGTAACCTAATAAATAAGAAAATATCATTGAACAGTATATGTAGTGTTATCCAAAGTGTATAGTTTAAATCCAGTCACCAGAACTTGTGTTCTGTCTCTTCATAACATACTGGTAGGTTAGATTTGTGGCAGAGACATGATAGCTTTGGATACAGGTTAGGCGGTATTATTAATACGGTAAGGTTATACTTTGAGTATATTATATCTTATACAATCTATTGTGAGATGTTTTCTGAGTTCTGACATATTTTATGTCTCTGTCTTTTCTACAGGATACCAGAGCAAACCAATCAGAGTTTCGATAGATTGGAATTTAAAAAAAAAAATGGTCTGTCGGAATTGGGGTTGTTGCAGTCCTCCTTTGGAGTTGTAAATTCAACTATGAAATTGACCAATGCTTGTCCTCGGGTTGACTTTCTGGGAAGAAATGTGAGGTCGAACTGGCTCAGTTCAATGCTCCACTTAAGTAACATACCAGATGCCTCAGGTCGCTAAAGGACCTATCGTAGTGGCTGGCTGGTGTATATCATGATGGGGTGAGCCTGGAAATATTGATGGAGTTTCCTTGAAGAAATCACCAAACTATAGGCAAGCTTCTCAATCTTTAGATATTTACATTCCACCCCCGTCATCTTCTTGCTCACATAATAGACTGGTCTCTGGACCTTATCTTCCTCGCGGACAAGTACCCAGCTGATTGCATGAGATAATATGGCTAAGTATATAAACAAGTCTTCATGATCCACGGGCTTGGATAGTATCAGAGTTCTCTCTAAGTGATTTAATAGATTTTGGAAAGCCTCGACACAATATGGAGTCCACTCAAAGTTGAGTTTCTCTCGCTTTATTAATTCAATAAAGGGAATGCACTTGTTGGTAGCTCTAGAGATGAACCTGCTCAAAGCTGCTACCTTTCCTGCCAAGCTCTTCACATCCTTAATCTTTTGAGTTTCCCGGAAGTTCCTAATTGTCGCAATCTGGTCCAGATTAATTTCAATTCCATGCGAACTGACGATGAAACCCAAGAACTTTCCCGATGCAACGCCAAATGAGCATTTTAGAGGGTTGAGTTTCATCTTGTAATCTGCTAAGTCTCTAACATGATCAGCCGACTGCTTTGACTTCACAGGCATGTCGTCTACATACACCTCCATTGATTTTCCAATCTGATTATGGGACATACGATTAACCAATTGTTGATATGTTGCCCTAGCGTTCTTCAAACCGAAAGGCATCACTACATAACAATACAAACCAAGGTCTGTAATGAAGCTAGTATGCTCCTGATCTGGAACATGCATCCGAATTTTGTTATACCGATGGTATGCATCCATAAATGAGAGGAACTCATGTCTAGCTGTCGAATCTACTAGTTGATCAATCCTCGCGAGTGATAAGTTATCCTTTGGTCGTGCCTTGTCGAGATCATAGAAATCGATGCATGTACACTACTTCCCATTAGCTTTCTTCACAAGAACCGTATTCGATATCCATTCTGGGTATGTCACATTACGAATGAAGCCGTTGCCCTTCAGCTTCTCAACTTTCTCCTTCAAAGCTTTCAACCTTCCTGGGCCAAGCATTCGTCTTTTCTGCTTAACTGGAACATACTTTGGATTGATGCTCAAGGAGTGGCTCATAATCGATGGAGATATCCCACACATACCAGCATGGGACCAAGCGAACACATCCAGGTTTGCCTTGATAAAATCAATCAATTTCTTCGTCCGGAAGGAGTCTAAATGAGGCCCGATCTTCAGAACCTGGCCGGCTCATCGTCACTGATTGGAGCTTTTATCGTATCTTTGTTAGGTGTCGCCCTTCTGTATCCCAACTCTTCATCTTCTCTAGGGTCGAATTGATAATTGGGCGATCCTGGTTGGGACGTAGCCATTATTTTTTATATTGTCACCTCCTTGGTAGGAGGGGTAGCTTCTTGCGGTTCTTCTCCTTCTCCATTGCGGACCTCCTTCCATTCCTCAAAATAGCACGCCCTTTCTATCACTTGATCACCCCTAACCATTCTCACTCCATCTTTAGTCGGGAATTTCAGGAGAAGACACCAAGGAGCTATACAGGCCCTAAATTTTGCTAGGGCAAGTTGGCCTAGTAAGGCATGGTAAGGAGAATTAATGTTCATCACAAGGAACGGGAGGATTTGTACTCTCCAACGATCTCTCTCACCTAACTCGACAGGCAACTCTACTAAACCCACTGGTTCAGTAGTTGAACCATTGAAACCACGAATCCATCTTGTACATGGCTTAAAGTCTCTCGACTTCAATTTCATTTGATCAAATGCTTTCTTAAACAAGATATTGACGGAACTCCCGCAATCAACAAGGACTTTCCGCATTATCGCAAAGCCAATAATAGCCAATATCACTAGTGGATCAATACTTTGGGTTTCCACCCCTGAACTTCCTCTGTCACGGAAAATGATATCATCCTTCCTCGTTTTTTGCTGCTTAATCGAAACACTACCTTCGGGGTTGCTACATTCCCCAACTTCTATATGCTTTGCTATGTTCACATAATGCTCTATGTCCTTCCACTAAATCCGGTTAGATGAGGTCCTCTGACTACTGTATTGATGACAATCCCTTTTCCTTTCTACTAGGCAGTGGCTCTGGGGACCCTTTGATCTTGATTCGGGGATGGAGCTCCATGCCCTTATCTCTCGGGCTTCTTTGTATTCATCAAGTGTTCCGTCTCGCAACAACTTTCAACTACATATCTCAAGTGACGACATTCATTCATAGAATGTACAAATGTCTCATGAAACAAACGGTACTTTCCATTTTCATGTTCCTTCTCCGTCGAATCTCATGGAGGTGGTTTTTTGTACTGCGTCACGTTACATGTGTCGAGATATATATTTTCAAATGTATCATTCAGCGGCGTGTAACTTTCAAATGATTGGAACTGGGGTTGCTTCCTAGCATTCTCTTTCTAATTCTGACTCCCTTTATTTCCATTATTTTCCTGACGATCGTTCTTTTTATTCTGGTTCCCAACACTAACTTCAACTTTACTGAAGTTATCACCAGACTGTCTCAGTGCAATATTACTCTGAACTTCTTCTTTCACGACCTCGCTGGACCTTCTCTTTCGATGCAAAAATGTGTCTTCTTGTTCCAAACACACAATCGACTTTTCGTAAAATAATTCTATGGTCGTGGGAGGTTTTCCAACCAAATATCTCCCAAACTATAAGTCCCTATCCACACTATCGACAATTTCCATCAGAATGGTCTCCAAATTTGGATTGCTCACTTCAGTACCATACTGAAGCAGTCGAGATTACCCCCCCCCCCCCCCCTCAAAGTCTCTTCAAGGGCTTTCTTAACCATAGAAAGTTCCAATACGTGTTTATACTTTGACGCGTGCAATCGAAATTAAGTTTATAACTTTTCGCCTAGGTCTTTAAAGTTGGGAGCTGGTCGGGGAGGAAGTCTCGTAAGCCACATCCCCACTCCTTCAAGATATATCTGGAAGTCTATACATTTAATGGCATCAGGAGCCACTACTGCATTCATATACCACGAATAGCGCATCAAATGCCATTGTGGGTCTGTCCTTCCTGAGTAGTGGCTTATAGCGGGAAAATTAAACCGTCTCGGGAACTGAGCCTACAAGATATCGTTGGTGAAGGGAGTATGGTTATGGTCTATACCCCAATCCTCGTTTATGTAACCCCTGATATCATGCATTATCTGCCTTATCATTGCTTCTACTTCCACAATGTTCATCATACGTTCTTGTTCGGTATCCTCTGCTTGTTGAACTATATATGTTCCCGTCACAGGAAACATTGCCTAAGTCATCGTCTGGGCGGTGCTTTCCTGCTCTCTACAATCCTGGTCAATCATAGGACGGCTAGGGGGAGACACGGGAGCACGGGCAGTTCGGGAAGTGCCTTGTTCCCTTGGGGATCTCGCGATTGAGTTGTTGCATCTTCTTGGGAAGGTAATGAACCGAATTGTAGCTGAAGAATGTTTTCTGGCCTTTCGTAGGTCTCCTCTGACGTGGTCGTCATTCACCTTCTTTAGATAAGGACAAGTCATCTGCCATTTGAAGAAGTAGCAGGGACGGTGTCCTCTATCTTCGGAACTCTTCCCACTGTCTAGCAATGGTATCCACATCATTTCTCAATGCAGCGTTATCTCGCCTTTGTGCATCCAAGGCGGCAATAGTCTCTTCTAGTTTGCTGAAAAGGCGCACGAAATCATCTCGCGTAACGAACGATGAAGATGGGGCTTGATCAGGATTGGGAGTAGCAGCATCAACTATGGGCTCATATCAAGTTATAGGGTTGGATCGAACTAAGGGTTCGGATCGAGTTCGATTTCGAGCCTGGTTCATTCGATCTGGGGCCCTATGCTGGCACAATTTGAGAGTTGGGATGTTGCGCATTGCTCGTTGACATTCCACGAGGGGATTGATAAGCTTTGTCTCTTGTTGAAACCATAGCGATTGAATTTTATCAAAAACACCGAGAGGATGGACTATTTCTCCTGACTTGGTGAGACTAACGGTCCAAAAAAGGCAGAGAATATCAATTTCTTAGTGAAAGCACCAAAATATTAGACCAAAAAATGGATCTAACACCCAATAGACTAGGATTTGAAGAGATTAATGAAGAATGTAAATTAAAAGGGAGAAACAATCAGAAAACACACAAGATTTATAGTAGTTCGACGTTAACGAGCATATGTCCACTTTATAACTCTTCTATTCAATAAAGAATTGCAATTACAACATTTGAAGTCTTCAAACACTCAAGATACAATCAAGTTTCTCTCCAAAATGTTGAAATTCACTCAAATATTGTGAAAACAATGTTTAGGTGGAACATAAATGGCGGATGGTGTATGGAACTTCAATATTTCAAGTGGCAAAAAGTCCTTGTTTTGTCTTTCAGATCGGGTATATATAGGATCGGGGTAGGAAAAATGAGCGGGAACAGTTATATTATCGTGGCGCCTAAAACGCATACATAGGACGTAGTGGGAGTGGTCATTGTAGTGGTTGTGTCTAGGTAGGATCGGGTTGTGGGACACATGGTAGGAGGTCTGGTTTTATAGGCGGCAGTGCAGATTGTGGGAATATCTGCATTTGTGGGATCGAAATGGCGGTCGGATTGAGTCGTTCGATCTGGCATTGTTCGAGCCGAGGACAATCCGATTTGAACTCTTATTTTTGTCCAACCTGTAGTGCAGGAAACCATCTGAGTTGCTATGAGTTCGATCCGATCCGAAGCCAGTTTCATGTGTAGGCATGATTCTTGATATTCAGGGCTTGCAATCGTGATTATTCGAACTTTGAACGGCCTTACTATAAGGCAGGCTAATAGTCCTCATCAAGAAGACATTTGGTATTCAAGAGTTCTCTTATTATTTGATCAAAGATGGCATGAGATGATAATGTAACCTCAATAACATTAAGAAATGATGGTAATGAGCACACCATCCGGCACCCGAATTAAACCCTAGAACCAAATTATCACTATCCCACTCGATGAAGACAACTACATTTTGTAAAAATATTAGATTGAAACATCACTCTGGGGGATGGCCTTCAAGATTACATCAAATGCACTTTAATCATACCACCTGTAATGACAGCAGATAATGAAGGGAACATCAGTAATCCAGATCATACGAAGTATTTGAAGCAGGATAGTTTACTATCTTCTTGGTTATTTTCCTCATTTAGTGCAACTCAACTATCACAAATAGTGGGGTGTAATACTTCATATGAAATTTGGTCATCTATCAAAAAAAAAATCAATTCTCGGTCATCTGCCAGAATCATGTGTTGCAGAAGAAAGTTACAAAATTCTAGAAAAGGTAACATACCCATGAGAGAGTACCTGACCATGATCAAGAACCAGTGTGACAGTTTGAATGTTGTAGGCACAAGATTTATGACAGTGAACAGATATTGGTCATCACAAATTGCTTAGACAAAAAGTATGAGTCACTAGTAACTTACATTGTCATGCAACCA
Organism: Allium sativum; assembly: GCA_030737875.1. Taxonomy (NCBI): domain Eukaryota; kingdom Viridiplantae; phylum Streptophyta; class Magnoliopsida; order Asparagales; family Amaryllidaceae; genus Allium; species Allium sativum. Next base: position 197,291,850 of record CM060919.1, on the reverse strand, counting down.
AACCTGCCAAACATACAGTTCGTTCACTCTGCTCTTTTAGCACATGAAGCGAGTGGAATAAAGGAAGATTACGCAACGTAAATACTATATCAATTTTGCCTTAAGTTCAAGAAATAAAAATCGATAGAAAGGTCAATAGAGTCAGAACATATCAGAAAACCAAAATCAGAGAGGAGGTCAGACTCAGATAGGAAGTGGCAGCGGCAAATGGAACAGTAACAACATAGTAAAGTGTCAAATTTGTGAAAAGTTTGGGGATTTAGCAAGCAGGTGTTATTTCAGATTCAATTCAGAATTCGATATGGCACAACAAAATCAAACTGATCAAAGAGCACCTAGTGCAAATGTCTCACAATTGAATAACCAAAACAAAAATAACACAGGAATCATGCATGCACAACCTAGTGTAGTGATGAATCTATCAAGTAGGATGTTATAAATCTTAATGATTGATACCCAGATTCAGGTGCTACCAATTACCTAACTAGCAATTTGCAGAATTTTAATCTTAAGAGAAAAAGTTACTCAGGTATACAACTTATTCATATGGGTAATGGTGAAGCAATAAGTATATCATGTGTTGTTGGTAGTGGCTGCATTTGGGGAAACATGCAACTCTATCTAAACAACTTATTAAGAGTGCCTAATATTAAAAAGAATTTAATAAGCGTGTCACAATTTGTCAATGACAATAATGTATACTATCAGTTTCATCCAAAAAAATCCTTGTAAAAGATTTATTGAGTCAGACCATATTGTTACAGGATAAAATGGATGATGGGCTATACAAGTTTACCACTAGAAGACAAGAAATGTAAATGATGATGCAGTTTGGTGCATCGTTATTAATACTAATGTTGATGTCAGTAACAAAAATATTTTAGAAATATGGCATTGTAAATTGGATCTTCCCAACATTTATATTGTGAAATACATATTGAATGAGAAAAAAATATTTTGAAAATTTACCTTCACCACATATACGCACACACTGCCAGTTTGGCAAAAGTCATAAACTACCATTCAGTCATTCTGAAACTATATATGATAAGCTACTTGAACTAATAGTTGTAGATTTGTTGGGATCAGCTCCGCTTACTAATGTTCAAGGATACATGTACTATCTCTCTCTCTTGTTGATGTTTATTCACGATATACTTGGATATATTTTCTTAAATTAAAATCAGGTACTTGTGATGCAGTTATACACTTTAAGAGACATTTATTGAAAAACAAATCAATCACAGTGTTAACTTTTCAAACTGATGATGGAACTGAATTTAAGCCACTTAAAAAATTCTTTTATAAGAAAGAGATAATGCACAAAATGACATGTCCACACACTTCGAAGCAAAATGATTTAGTTGAAAGCAAACATAGGCATATAGTTGAAACAGGCATCACTCTGAAATATTGGAAGGAAGCATTTGCTACATATGTTTATCTTATAAGTTGACTGCCTCCCAAAGTTTTAAAACACAAATGTTTGAAATCAAACCATATTATAGACAGTTGAGAACATTTGGGTGTTTATGTTTTTCATACCTCGAACCTTTCAACAAACATAAACTTAGTCTAACGTCTAGTCCATGCACTTTCACAGGTTACACCAACAACCGAAAAGGTTACAAGTGCATGGACAACAAAGGCAAGATTTTCATACCAAGACATGTAATGTTTAATGAATGTATCTTTCCCTTTGCAGAAAAAGGAAAAGAAAACGTTCAAGGAATGGGTAGTACAAAGTGTGGTTGTGCCGTCAATACCAACAATATCGGAATGGACTGACAATGTTGGAAGTGAGACATACCAAATCCAATCAAATCAACAACATACCGCGTCAAACACTATATATGGATACAGTTCAAGTGAATCCAACACACAACCAGTTCACCGTACAAATGATGAAAAGCAGCAGAGTGAGGACACTGACAGTAGCATTAAAAAATACACACATAGCAGTGATTCATTTGACGATTATGGACAGGAACAACCATAAAGTGAAGCCCAAACTAGACATCACATTATTACCAAATCAAAGCATGGAATTTTCAAACCCAAGATATAAATTGCTATAATGGATAACACTGAGCCAACCATGTATGAACAAGTTGTCACATATGAAAAATAGACAAAGGCCATGGATAAAGAATATAATGCATTGATCAACAAAAAGACATGGAGTCTAGTGAAACCAACAAGACAAGGATATAATAGGATGTAAATGGACTTACAAAATTAAGAGAGATGCTAGGGGAAACACATCAAAATACAAGGCAAGATCGGTTCATAGTAATTCAGGTTTGACTTTAATAAAACTTTCTCACCTACGGTGAAGCCCACTACAATTAAAATTGTTCTAACCATAGTCTTACATAAACAATGGAAGATAAGATAACTGGATGTGAACAATGTCTTTTAAATGAAGAGTTGCAAGAGAAGGTTTATATGCAAAAACCAAGGGGATACCTGATAAACAACAACGAAAAACATGCAAGCAGACTCCACAAAGTCATTTATGGGCTAAAACAAGCATCAAGGGCCTGATATGACAAACATATAGTCACCTTAACTAGAATGGGTTTCAATGCAACAAGAGCTGACAATTCAATTTATACAAAAATCAATGGGCAAGCTGTTGTATACATTCCGATTTACGTAAATAACATTCTAATTACTGGAGACAATGACGATGATATCAACAAAATTGTGCAGTGTTTAGATCAAACATTTGTCATCAAAGTCCTAGGAGAATTGGACTAGTTTTTAGGCATTCAGATTGAAATGAGACCCAATACAGAATTACTTTAGTCTCAAATAAAGTACGTACAAGAGATATTGGTTATAGCTAAGATGGATCAAGTCAAATCATTAACTACGCCTACGGTAAGCAACTTACAACTATCAAAGCGGAAAGGAGAAGCCATAGAAAACATCTAGCAATATAGAAGCATAGTGGGAGCAATGCAGTATGTCACTATTACAAGACCAGAAATATGTTGTATTGTGAAAAAAGTGTGCCAATATATGAAAAACCCCTTCAGTGATTACTAAAAGGCGGTGAAACGGATTTTACGATATTTAAAAGGCACATTAAATCATAGTTTATCAATCAAAGCTAGCAAAAACATGAAAGGCTTACAGTGGCGTCGATTGGTTGAACGATTCAAATGAACAAATATTGATCATTGGCTACTGTGACTACCTCGGATCTAACCCATCCCTTGATGCACAAAGAAACAATCAACCATCTCCAGATCGAGTACTAAAGCTAAGTATAGACCGACTGTTAGTACCACAGAAGAGTTAATTTTTATAGAAACCCTAATCAGGGAATTAGGGTTCGATCGGTTTCGAAGATTAGTGATCCGATGTGATAATTATAGTGATGTTTCCCTGTCCATCAACCCAGTTCAGCACTCAATCACCAAACACATCGAAGTTAACCTCCATTTTGTTCGAACGCGAACTAGTAGTGGCAAACTAGTAGTAAGCCTCAATCTGGCCTACCACCAGAGAGCCGACATCCTCACTAAAGCCCTCTCGTCTAAAATTTCATCCAATTGTGAAGCGAGTTGAAAGTTAGCAGCCATAGCGGTAATGTAAAAGGAAATGGAAAATTCTAGTTTTAACCGAGGGCGGATATTAGATAATAAGGGTTTCCCCCCTTTTACTCTACACATATATAATGGGTCATTAGATGCAGACCTCTTCACTATGCATTGGACCTTTTAGACAGAAGCTTGTTTTGTTGTTTTTAGCAGTACTTTTCTATATAAATAGAGATCATTGCATGTACATATAGTTATCGACAATGTACATCATTTTACTAGTTGATAATAAAAGTTCATCTTTTTCTCTCAGTTGCTTTTAAGCAAATTTATGTAACTGGTAATTTGGGCTAGTTGCCTCCATACACTGGACTTTATATCCAACCTACGTTTTATCTTTTCTCTTCTTTTTTTACTTAACTCTCTAGTATTCTCATGGATATGTTGGCAATCAAGCATACAAGGATACTTCCTAGCAAATTTTGGAGCAACTGATGGGGCTTGAAGAAACTATTGGCCATTATCCGGTTTATGTTTTATTTTATAATCGTAAACATGTATGCGTATATGAGATAAGTAGTACCTTGACGTATCTCATATTTTTTGTACTCATGTTGTTATGTACTATTTATAAATATACATTTTCCCTTTTGCTTTGAGTTTGCAAATGACATTGCACAATGAATAGTTTTAGTTTTTATCATTTGGAAGAACATCGAGTTTTAATGCTTGGGAATTAGGCTGCTAATTCGACGTTTGTTCAAGATGTCAAAAAGGGTGGATCTCCACATAAAACATGCTAAATGTGCGCAACAACAAAAGAAAGAACAAATGTTAAAACTTTTGGCTTCACCATACAATGGAAGTAAGCAATAAGGATTACAATAATAGTTTGATGAGCAACAAAATATAATAGGAAGTGCAAAAAATGAATAACAAAGCTTTTAGTTTCCTCATGCAAAAACATCTACATGAGTGTAAACATAAACATAATGTCAATATCCTAAAATATCAAGTGGAAATGACAAGGGATTCATTTATGGCTAAAAATAACATAAATAATACAAGAATCATCTCTCAAGATCGAAAGGTGCCAGAATTGAAGATAATTGACTCAAATATTTACCAGAGTACATTAGAAGAAAAAAACCTACAATAAGAAATAGTTACAAGTTGCAATTATAATTGATATTTGTAATTGTTAACTCAATTAAAACCAATACTTCGGTTTTCCCACAAGATTGAAGATGATATTTAATCGAAGATTATATTTACCAAATAAGAAATAAAAAAATGACGTGGTATTATCAAAGACGACAATTTAGAAAACAAAACTTTTATATGCACGAAAAAACATATTAGATTTATATTAATATAAAACCCAACCAATATTTTGTTCAAATATTTAATGCTTAAAATGTAAATAGTAAAGGTAACATTTGATTGGCTTGATTTATCTGATAATGAAAACTGTTAAACCAAACTAAAAAAAACAAAGCAAACCAACCAAATTAAGTTTGGTTGGTTATCCAATTTAACCAAATTAAAAATGTTTTACATTTTATGTTTAAAATATTTATTGAAATTTGGAAATTAAAAATAAATATATAATTAAAGTATTCATCATTCTTATGCTTTCTAGTAATAAATTTGACACATAGTAAGTAAAATTTGTTTGGATTAATAAACTAAATTCGAAAATTCATTATAATGTTCATAATTTCGAAAAGTGAAAATGAGGCACAAAGACAAACTTTTAAAAAAAAAAATAGATTGAAGAACGCCAAGTGTCTTTTTTAGGCTGAAGGACAAACTTTGAAAAATATTAAATTGAAGGATAATACTAAATGCAACTAACATTTTGTACGATGTAAAATAGAATATAATGCTAGTTGAAATTAGCATTTCAATATAGTGTAAAAACTGGATATAATACTAGTTGTATTTAGCATTTTCCTTCAATCTATTTTTTTTCAAGTTTGTCTTTCAAACTAAAAAAACTTGATGCCCTCCACCCTAACTTTTTTTTCAAAGTTTTTACCACCTCCCTAATTTACCTCTTTTGAAAATAAAAGGAAATTTCATTTAATTTAATTAAACCAATCACATACAAAATTATTTTACAAACCGATCATTAACTAATATAGTTTCAAAATCAAACCAAATCAATAAAAAATAATTGGTTTAATTGCTTTATTTGATTTAACAAATAATCAATGATGCTCATCTCTAGTAAATAGTAAACACAATATTAATAGTTGTTTCATTATGCATGAGATTGCAACGATATTGATTTCCCTTGACAAACTACCAATAGCTAATTCAGGTTTTAATGAGCGAGAAGGATAAGCAAAAAATGAGTAATACGATTTCTAATATAAATCATCTTCATACATCTTAATCAGTGGACTTTATGCAAATAAAGTCCAATTCATTGGTAAGCCCACTAAGCACTCCCTCCAATAATAAACAAAAATAATATCTGATAAAACACTAAGGAAACTAAAATAAACTAACGGGCACTGAATATGGGCTCAACATCCGGACTAGGCTGTGATCTTCGAGTATATTTTATAAGCAATGCTTCTGCTGAGAGGCCTGGTACTCGCAAATCCCTGGTCACACAGGAATTACATTAACAAAATTTGTGCATAGTAAACATCTGTACAGGTTAGCAAATTCTACCATAGCCAGTGGCCTTACTATAGATCTTTGAATTTTAAACACTTATTCAAACCGATATGCGAAATTGGATGATCCATTCTCTGATTTGCAAAATCACTTGACAAAATGGATTGCACTCCCAGAGTTGAACTGAAAAGTTGGAATTGGTATTGCATTTGTGCTTCTTCTCGCCACCAATATAATATTTCATGTAGCAGTTCCAATTGGTATACATGCTCAAATTAACTATAGGTTTCGCCATAACAAACAATAAAAGTAGACTACTGACTTCCGAAGGGGAAAAGAACAAAAAAAGTGATTCTAATTTTGGAAAGTTCATAAAAATAAACTCTCATAACATGTATGATGTGGTTTTACATGCACTTGCAAAACTGGAAATCAAACTAAAATGGGTAAAAATGTATTAAACTATCCATAACTAGGTAGAATGATGAAGGCAACGATCTAAATTAATTTGATTTTTTTAAAGAGATCCATGATATCAAATTGAAAAAACTATAAACACCATGACATGTTCGCCGTAATCAACATACCTTATGTATGGCTCCAAATCTTTCCATTCCCATCTCGCCCTTTCTCGAAAAAGGGCGGCAAAGCGCTCAGCTGGAACAGTGGACAGGGATGAAACGCTAAAAGCCCTAATCCAATTCTCTAATCCTGTCTTTTCATATAAAACCTCGCCTTCTAGCATTTTCAAATCTGCAATCATTCCAGAAGGTATTGCCCTCTCCCACTTCTTCAGAAAGTGTTCAATCTTCATCTTCCCACCATTCAAAACTTGTGATGCAAAATGCACACATACCCTTCTTTCATCTAGGGACCATGCAGTGTCCACTTTAGTTCCATATGTTTCAAGACAGTGAAGAACAATCTTTCTAGAATAGTTATCTGCCTCCAAGGCGGAGACGACTTGATCTTCTGAAAGTTCATTAAGAGACCACCCAAGCAAAACAGAATTATTCAGGATCATGTTAAGAACTTCATCCATTGATTTCTTTGACACTATTCTCCAGTATCCATCAATCTCTACTGCTGAAAGAGATTTTAATGCTGTTTTCAATTCATTATCACTGGCCTGGATTAAAGTAAGCAAGTCATGCCACGAGTATAGACCGGCTTTGTTATCAGAATCAATCTCGGAAAATTGTTCTTCAAGATTGTAGGGTTTTTCATTAAGTAAGGACCGTAACTTATCAAGCTTTGGGGCTGTTTGGACTAACTCCATTTGTCCAGGAGCAACTTTCAGAATTGATGCTTTTAAGCTCGAGTGACTTGAATTTCCTGATGGTATTAAGAACATTGAGTTGGACGTTCCAACAAATTTCATAGCATAAGTGGATGAAGTGGTACAGAGAACAGCGTCTTCATCTGGTTGTCCTCGAATTGCAACCCTTCGTGAAACAATGCAGACAAAAGCGTTACACGAAAGATGTACCATACTTAATAACCATATAAAATAGAGGTATAAGTACTGTCTGGATTCAGCAAAGATTTTTGAAATATTTTGTGAGTGATATAATTATGTGTCTAGAGCACTTAAAAGGAGAAACACACTGATCGGTTATAATACAAGTAATAGAAGAGTAAGGTAAGAAATTCAAGGAAGACATGCTTAAGGCAGAGGCGGCCGATCCAAACCCATTTTCTCTGGACCTGTGACCGTTGCTACACACGTCTCCTGAAGACTCGGGCCAAGCACGACCATTGCGAAGAGGACAATCCTTATATTTAAACAGCAACATACATTCAGTTTAGTAAAAGTTTGTAATTGCTATACACAATATGATAGTGTGTAAAAAACTAAAAAAATTGTTCGCTATAATCCAGTGAATGGCAGGGGAAATTGCCCAAAAATTCCAAGAGGACTAAACAATATTTTTGATTGATGATGTACTCAGCATGTGCTGAGAAGCAGAGCACACTAGCATGCAACATACTAACATTCATTGCACCAGCAAATACTACCTTACTACAGCAGTGTAAAGAAACCTTTCCTCGTTCAGATTACGTTTAAAGATGAAGTATGAGTTAACTGCAATCTACGTTGGCAGACTGTAAAGGTTAAAAAGATCATAACTAGAAGCTCGAACCTTTAGAGGTTGAATTTTCTGGGGTTATAAGTTTGATTTGGTGATTTTTGATTGAATACTTGATGGAAATGTTTCAAACTGGATGCATACATGTTTTGAAGTAGATGAAAATATAAATACATTTTCAAGGTACTTTTTTCCAACCGCATGATGGAAATTTCAAGTATACAACGCATTCTTTTAAATAAACAGTTGAAGATTTTTCTGTATGCCCGCGTCAAAGCTGAAAACAACAGAATGTAGTGTAGTGGGATAGAGAAATCAATTGTGTATATGGCAAGCGTTAGGTTGCACCCAAAAATGCAGCACCTCATTTGCACCTCTCGTTTATATTAAAGAATGTAGTGTAGTGGGAGAGAGAAATCAATTGTGTGGTGGAGAATGGAAGGCTAAAGGGGTGCTATGACTGTTTGAGGTGCCATCGAACCTGTCTCATATATATATAGGCAAGGGATCGGCAGCACCTCAAAAATGGAGCACCCCAAACGCCCTCCGACATCCACCACCGATTTATATTAAAGAAAGTTAGTGGAAAGTGAGAGAATTAGTGGAAGGAGAGAGAAGGAGAAATGTTTGGTGGAGAATGAGGGGCATTTGGGGTGTTGCACTGTAACGGGTGCCCTCGAACCTGCTATATATATATATATATATATATATATATATATATATATATATATATATATATATGTAGAAAGAGAGAGGTTCAATGGCACCTCAAACAGTGGAGCACCCCAATAGCCTCCATATTTTCCACCACACATTCTCCATCTCTTTCCTTCCACTCACTCTCTCACTTTCCACTAACTTGAACTATAGTAAATGAAAGGTGGAATTCAGGGAGGCTATGACTGTTTGAAGTGTCATTGAACCTGCATATATATATATATATATATATATATATATATATATATATATATATATATATATAGGCAGGTTCAATGGCACCTCAAACAGTGGAACACCCCAATAGCCTCCCTATTTTCCACCACACATTCTCCCTCTCTTTCCTTCCACTCATTCTCTCAACTCCCACTAACTTAAACTATAATAAATGAAATGTGGAATTCAGGAGGGCTATTGGGGTGCTAAACTTTAGGGTGACATTGAACGCTTGTGCATATATATATATATATGTATGTATATATATATATATATATATATATATATATATATATGTATATATATATGTGTGTATATATATATATGGGGCAGGTTCAATGGCACCCCAAAAACTTAGCACCCCTTTAGCCTACCGCTTTTGCACCACACATTTCCTCTCTCCCTCCACCCATTCTCTCACCCTCCACTCCCTTTCTTTAAACATAAATATGTGGTTGAAATTGGGATGCAAATGGGGAGCTGAAATTCAGGGGGTTCCCTGATCCTATCCCTATAAAGACACAAATGGTGACACAAGTGATCTCTACCACTGGATCTCCCCCTGAATTTCACCCCACCATATAAAGACAAAAAGATCTAACGATTGAGGCTTTGTGTCTCCCATTTTGTGTACAATTTTGTGTTCAAATAGCCGGCCCATATATATATATATATATATATATATATATATATATATATATACATATATATATATATATATACATATATATATATATGTGTGTGTGTGCGCGCGCGTGTGTGTGTTGTGTGTGTGTGTAGACACATACATGTATATATGTATGTATGTACATGTGTATACACATGTCACTTATTATCTGATTTCACTCTCATTCCCTATCTATAAACTTTTTAATGTGAATTTTCTTTCCTCGATTTCATTTATGTTCCCCTCGAACATTCATGCATCAAGATGCCATTGTCTAAGTTGAAAAACAGATTGGCAATGCACACTAAGCTTGCAACGATTGATAGGCTTTTTAGAAAGGAAAAAAAGGTCCAGAACCACTACAAGAGGTAAGGTAAGTCTTCTAGTCACACATTTTCATCAACATCAAATGAGAATAAGCACATCCATATGGATACAAGATCACCCATCTCATCCATCATATGAAAGGAACTTAGAATCCGTGTTATCGAGCTCTAATAATTGACAAAAAGGAGAAAATAATAGTTTGGCTTCAGATATAACATAATTCCTATGGATGTGCTTTTGGTAAAAAAAAAAAACACCGTTTAATCGTTTAAACCGCATTCACAACGACTGTGGCTATGGATGCAGTAACTTGCGAATTCCACTTTTAGTTTTCTTTTTGAAAATTCAACACCTGAAACCTCACTTACTTTTTAAGAACATCAATGAAAATTTTGAAATCAAAGACAAATCTAGACACAGGAAAAAAATTCATTTTAAAACTAAAACCACTTTGTTTTCACACAAAAATTCCATGTCGCAAAACCATTTCAAAGTGCTTAGGCTTTTAGCATATAAACATAAACATACCAACAAAACATAACATATCATAACCACAACCTAACCAACATTTTTTTTTTAACATAAAATATATATTTATATATTTAAAATAAAAGGATACAACGGTTCTTATAGTGGACCGATCACTTTAGCCTTAAAGGATTATAACACTGAAGGTAGGCTACAACACAACTCCACGCAGGGAGCAATATCACCTCCACACAGGGAGTCATACTAATCACCAAAAGATCTACCCAAAAGACTACCCGACACAAAAACCACTAAAGCCAACAACAAAACTGCCGTAACCAAGCAATTACACAAAATGGGCCGCCAAACCCCAAAACGATTCATTACCGCATCACTGAGGTGAGATAGCGCATACCTAAAGAAAGGCGTGAACTTGCTGGAATAACAAATCGGAGGAACTGAGCACCAGACGGGATTGATAGCTTGAGCTCAAGAGCTGCATTTAGTTGCTTGACAATATCGAGATAGATAGATCTGGTGATGCACAGAGCCACAATAAATCAGCAGCAAAGAAATAGTTCCAATAGAAGACCTGCCTCCAGAACCGTGCTATGAAGAACATCAACACCCCAAATACACAGCCTTAACAATCAAGGCCACCAAACAAAAGCAACCAGCGGCAATACAAAGACTAACCGGCGACAAATAGGCAGAATCAAAGCCTGCATATACTCAAACCACCAAATCATAGCAAAAACAGGGAGCATAAGCTACTCCAAGCCGCTGGCAATGTGTTGTGAAGAGCACCAACACCACAAGACAAACTGCTGATTCCAAACACCAAAAGATCTACCCAAAAGACAACCAACAACCACAACCTTCCCAACTACCGGACACAGTCAACCCAAAGTTGTTGAAGCCGAAACCAATACCCAGCAGTCCGCATAACAAGGGCGCTTAACCAAGAAAAAGGTTGAATCTCGGCTTTCCAGTCATGGATGAAGAGACATAAGTAGGCTCGAGGAGGAAGGCTTTACTGCACTGAAATGACCATCGCACCAGAGATAGACATGAACCATCCACCTCCAGAGCAAACGTCCCAACCCCAAGGATGTTGAATCCCACCCGTTACCTACACAGGAGAACTAGCGGAAAACGATTCTCGACAAAGCACTGAACAGGCGACGACGGTGGGGTTGCCATCAAAGGTACAGAGCAACCACGCTGAGGAAGTGGAGAGTCGGTGCAGGAAGAGAGAACTGTTGGAGGGGTAGAGAAACGTTGAAAGAATGAGAATCGAAGACATCTTTTTTTTTCCAACACAACGTATATACTTGATTTTCAAGTCACAAACTATATCGCACCGCACAAATGCACAGATTTCAAACCAACGACGCACGTACTCCACCAAAATAACAATAATCAAGTAAAATTACATACTAATATAAATATGAAATAAAAGTATGAATTTTTAAAATTAAGTGCGAGTTTAAACTCCCAGTTCTCTGCAATATCATCATCGAGCTCATACATAAGCCTAGATCATCATTCTAATTACGTAAAAATGTGGTTTTTTGACCCTTAGAACCCAAGGTAGGCTCGCATAGGGTGGGTTAGGGCTCGACATAAGCTTGCTTGACATGAAAATGGTTTGATTTGCAAGTAGGTGTGAAGTAGAAAGAAAAAATGGAGGTTTTAACAAACTTGAAAAGGTCTAAAAGTAAACTGCTTTTATTTTTAAACTTAGAAATATAAAAATATATTTTTCAAAAGGAAGTCATAACAAGTAGATTTGGAAAAGAAAGGAAGAAATGAAAACGAGAAGAAGAAAGAAAGTGGTATTTTACGTAAAATGAATATGGTAAATTACCAAAGTAGCATTATACTCAAGGACCGAGCCAGGATTTGTTATTGCCCTGGACTAGCATTGTACTTATGTGAATGTACATATATTAACAGATATAATTATCAAATGATTTCATCTGAATGTGAAAATGCAAACAGACGTACCTCATGCTGAAACATAAACTGTATGTATAATCTGTAATATATGGATAACCAGTGTAGTCAATAGCGAATAGCGCAAGGCTTGCGCTATGCGCTATAGCGCGCGCTATAATGTTTTTTTTTTTTTTTTCTTTTTTTGCGCTTACAAAAAAGAAGACCTTAAAAAAAAAATTAACACAGGAAAAAGGCACAAAAGGAAAAAAACTATATGTTTAAAATCTCCAAAAAGAAAAAAAAACGAAGCTGCATGTTCAAAAAAAGAAAAAGCAAAATAGCGCGCTATTCATGGCTGCGCTATTTTGCGCTATGATAAAATAGCGCGCTATTTTTGCGCTACACGGGACCCCTGCGCTATAAGAACCAAAATAGCGCAACATGTGCGCTATGCGCTATTTTGCGCTATAGCGCGCTATAGCGCTCGCTATGACAACTATGTGGATAACATTGATTTTTTTTATTCTTCTTTGGATTTTCCTCGCTTTTCACTAGGTTTCCATTATTTTTATTAAATACACAACAGAGACTAGAAGATTTAAATATAAGTTCAATGATGGACATAATACAAGAGTAAAAAAGAAGCTTGTTTCCCTTAGAAGAATCAATACCAAAAGAACTGAGCTAAGAATGAGGTATCACTGTACATTACGCAAGTTTTCAAATCCTGCAGGTACCCTCGCACATAGCTCCGTCCCTGATTGTACTATACCCTCCGTAACTCACCTCATCCTCCTTATTTGTCACGTCATTGATCCCCCTTCTACATTTTTCAACATGCTAATGACCCGAGTACACATGTGTATAAGCTTACCATGATTTAAGGATGCTTAAGTACCTTATGTTCCTTTTTTCTTTCTTTAATTAAATTTTTTTGTTTTAACAGCACATCAAAATTGTATTAATCAAATTAATTACCTTATTAATACTAATTCTAAATTAAGTTAACTTATATGTATGTGTTTTGTTCATTTCAAGGATATTAACAATATTTACAACAACTTTTAGACAATTAAAAATCAGAATTTTTGAAAAAAAACTTTTCAATCACATTTTCTTTTTCCTCTTTGAATTAAATATATTTTGACAACCAAATTTAAAAATGATTTTTCCTATCATTTATTATGAAGTAAAGGAGGGCTATCTTAATTACAAAACTATTATTTTGAATATTTAAAATAAATTAAATATTTATCAACCAAAATGATAAAATTCTAGGTTGTTACATTTTAAAACCTCCAGGTCAGGCATAGGCATGCCTCAGAGATCACTTGAAGCTAACCATAGAAAGAAGATGAGTCAAGTCACACCTAAGAATTTCATGTGTAGGCTTTGTATCAACTTTAGAGATTTCAAGTTCAAGTCTATATTGCGATATTTGTTTTAATTTTTCTCAAGTCTCAGGTCGGTAAACGATCCAAAGAAGAGGAAATGATTAATTATAAGTGGTAAACTGACATGGTCGTTGTATTGCTGCTGACGAACTACAAGCCATGGTCGCCTTCTACCTAGAGCAAACGACAAGGTTTAGATGCAAAATTAGTTCAAATTCAACATTCAAATCGAATTTGAGCACTTGTGTTATTGTGCCAGATCTAAAGACGATGGTCTCGGTCGTGCTCGCAATGGTGAGCGATGATGTAGCTAGGTGGTGTTGATTGTCCAATGTCGAAGGCACAGTTCAGTAATGGCAGAGCTTGAGTTTTACGTGCTTAGATGGATAAGTAAACATGCAAAGATAAGGAAAAGCCTTGGATTGCTTAAGTACAGAACGAACAAAATAGACTGGAAAACATGGTACTGATCCAAGATTTACAGATTGGTACTGAATCGAGGTTAAAAAAGAAAACAAATGATAAAAGGATAAAAAGGAAATGAAAAGAGAAGCATGTGATGCCAAACTGAAGAATGCTCTGGATGATAAAACCTTACCTGACAAGTTAAAAAAAATTGTTGAAAACTCTTCAGAATCCAAATGACGAGCTTGAAGTTGAACAACACACTTCGATTCTTATATTATCCAAAAGTTTTGAATATGCTACTATTCAAAATGATGTGATGGTCCGAAGGAGAAGCACTCCTTTGTGAAAACAGTTCACAAAAATAGGAAGTAATTATTCAAAATAGAGTTTGAAGTTAAAAGCTTATTTTGATCCAAAGAATACTTTGAAGGCAAATGTTCTACAGATGTTTAACCAAGTAAAGTTTGGATGAGTCAAAACCGGTCAGATAACAAACTAGGAAGTCCAAAATTATGACTAACAATGACCAAGGATAAAGTCATATATTTGCTCAACGCTTAAAGGAAACTGTTTGTGTTAGAAGAATGGAAAAAGACAAAATTCGAAGGAGGAAACAAGAAACAAGTACTCATATCGGTACCGATCCAAGAAACCATACCATTTTGAAATACATCTTAAAGGCAAGGCAATCAAGAGGCAGTCTAACCAAAATCCTCGAGTCGTCTATGATTCAAGAAACTATTTTTAAGGCAAAGCAACTTCGGACTACTAAGACAAAAGTTCTTTATCGTCGCTGATCCATGAATCCGATTCAGGTTGCTGTCATGTCAAACCACTCAGAGACTAACAGCAATTGCAAGCATTGTGACCTAAGGGCTATGGATAGCTGACGATCCATGGCAATGTTTCAAGAAGTAAAGCAAAGCATCAATGTACAAGCGACCTAACTCCTCATGTTATCATCGATCCATGGCTTTTAGATCAGTATCGAGTCAAGGAGCAACTTGATGATCTAGCCATGATCTCTTCAAGCAACCTCCTTCAAGGCAACGTGGGGAAGAAGCGATAGAGACAAATTCATCGACCTTCATCTATAAATAAAGAATGAAAGGCAACATTTCAAGATCAATTTTCTGCATTTTGACCATGCTTGTTTTAGCAATTTCTTGTACCATCATCGATCTAAGCTACTGACTCATAAAATTCTACTTGTAAATAGCTTGTGGAAAACATTAACAAAGCTTATGTGGATGTAAGTCGAAGTTTAACCAAATCACTATAAATCATTGTGTGTTGTTCTTACTCCTTTTCCTTTTAGTTCCTTATTTTATTCTCTAGTCTAATCTTCACGTGTGTCCAAAATTTGGCTCAAACAATTTCCAGCTAAAGTTTTCAACGATGGCATATGCAAAATGCGATGTATCTGTTTCAAAATGGATAAAGTCCTTGCACAAAATGTCTAAATTGTTAAACACAACAGAGTATTATGTGGAGAGATAGATAAAAGATTGAATTTTTCTTTGATATTTTTTTTTTCATTTCATCAGTAAATGAGATACAACTGTCTTATATAATGAAATACATTCTCTGGAATATTCCTGACAATCCTTATCTAGAATTCTCTAATATGACATATATAGGAATATTCTTTATTCTTAAATTATTCCTTACATTAATACCAAGGCAAATTTGTTAATGCAATTAATTGTTGCATAATAACAAGATTCTCTTAATCTAAGACAATTCTTATTAGGCAACAATTAATTGCATTAACAAATTTGCCTTGGTATTAATGTAAGGAATAATTTAAAAATAAAGAATTCCTATATATGTCATATTAGAGAATTCTAGATAAGAATTGTCAGGAATATTCCAGATAATGTATTTCATTATATAAGACAGTTGTATCTCATTTACTGATGAAATGAAATAAAAAAAATATCAAAGAAAAATTCAATCTTTCATCTATCTCTCCACATAATACTTTGTTGTGCCTAACAACATGGTATCAGAGCTCAGGATTAGAGCCAATGCAAATATACGTATGTGCTTAACCGCCATACGTTATCCACTCCATCCAAAATACTATGTTCACGTAGATGGCTCAAAATACGCCACACGTGAAGGGGGAGTGATGAAAATAATAGTCCCACATCGGAAAATATGCAACTATGATCTTGGATATAAAACTAAGATGTTCCTCATTACATAGCCAATTAGTTTTGTGATAATAAGAGGGTTAATAAATTACAACATAAACTAGGAATATATAAATAACAAATTTCAGCTTTCATGTCCATTCTTTTCTCGCAAGTTGTAGCCACAACATGAACAAACCCAATTGGACTCCACAAGGAGGACGCCTCAAGGTTTCGTACGACGGTATTGTTTTTTGTATCTTATTAGCAAACTGGCGTAAGTTATTCATTGGCCTCCTCACTTGCCCCCCCCCCCCCCCCAAGGTAGAGGTCTGGCTTCACCTCCAGCATAACTTTAGTGTGGTACTAAGGGAAACACAATTTCTTTTTCCTATTACTACAACTAAAAAATTAAAACATGTTAAATTTTGTATGCTTCCTAATACCACATTGATCTCTTTTTAATCTCTCACTCAACCATTGATTGCCAAAATAATCACGTATTCAACCACAATCTAAAACCCTAATTCGTTCGTTCTTTTACCGACGCTGATTTTCACGGCTTCTAAACTCATCTTCACTTATTCTTCCATTTTGCTAAAGTAGAACTTTATTTACAACTTTTTTACTTGCATCCACTCATTCTTGTAGTAGTATAGAATTCGGTGAAGAAAAAGATGGATGAACACGTCGAAAACAAAAATCATGACGATCTAGAGTTTTCGAAAGAGAAAGAACGGATGAATTGAAGCTGAGAGGGAGAAATAGGTATAAATGGTGGTAGCTCCTACTGTTTAACGTGTCCTACAAGGAAAAGTGGAAAAATAATTTTTGTGATAATTTTTAGTTACGGTAACAGAAAGAAATTTGGGGTGCCTGGCACCACACTAATTTTAAAACGCAAGGCAACCAATCCCATTTTAAGTACTCGAATCGCTAAATTCGGTCAGAAAAAAGAACGCCCGTGAGGGTTAACAGCCAAGCATTCTACATGTACAACTATCTTCAAACCGATATAGGAAGCAGATTAATGGTATAAATATGGTAAAATTACCTATTGTTAAGGAAATCGGGCAAGATTTTATCATCCACTTCTAGAAGCATCAGATCGGAGTGAGAACCAAAACGCGAATGGTAGCATACAGAAATTGAGGAACCTGCGGCGAGATTAAGCAGTTCGGCTGCTCCTCCGCCGCTGTATAAGTCGCCCAAGGCAGATGAATCACCGCCCTTTCCGTCTATCTCCATTTCCATTAGTTCCCGCTCTTTTTGTTTCTCCCGCGTTTTCTATCTGACCTTCGCACGATCTGTGTCCTGAACTGTGGTACTAAGCTGGGCTAACAGCCGAATTCTACTTCAACCCTAGTTTTTAGTTAGATAGTGTCCGGCTCGGACAAACAGTCCGTTTGCGCGACGGGCGCGGCCATTGGACAGTGGACCTTTTTGGCTCGTTTGCCCAACAGCTCAAAACTGAACTGTTGGGCATCGACGCGATGGTTGTCCAACGGTCCAATTTTGAACTGTTGGATATAAATAATTTTTTATTTAATTAATAAATTTTATTTTTAAAAATTAATAACTTATGTAAATGAGATCCGTTTGAGACGCGATTTTTTGTTTTGCAATCGTATTGAAATGCTCTACGTAATGAAGCTAATTGAACTAAATTGGAGCAACTTGTAATTTTTCAATTTATTTATTTGTCTAAATTATTGTTACATATTATTTATCAAACACAAATAATAAATTAATTAACCATTAATTAATTAAATTACAAAATAAAAATAAAATGGACCGCTTAAATGGTCCGCTAAAATTGTCTGCTTAACGCGCCAAACGCATTCTCCGCTAACTACAATTCCCCGCCCCCTAAAAAATTTAAAATTTTAAAGACAAAATTACCCTTGGGAAGCTTTCTTTCCATCTGTACTGAATATTACGTAGTTTTCCATGATTCCCTAAAATATCAAACTTCCAAATTCTAATTTTTAAATAATTGGAAAAAAAAAACATTTATAAACAAGCGTATGATGGATCTGAAGAGGGGGATGATTTCTTATCTCAATCACAGCAGGTAATCAATCTTTTTTTTTTTACTTTTTCTAGTATTTTAAAATTTGAGAACAACAGCGGATGTTTCGAAAATTGGGTGATTTCATGTATATTCACGTAGCCACAATACCAGGTTCTATTGTCGACCTAGTAGTATATATGTGTGGTTTATACTCCGACCACATATAGATTCTGCATGGAAAGCACATAATCCATGTAGGCGTCCTGCGTGGTTTACTTATTATTCACGAAATTTTCTACCTACTAGTTCGGTTTAATTTTCTTGTTTAAATTCATATGTTGTGATATATATGCAGATTATATATTGTACGGCTATTCAAGTGATGAAGAAGCACAAAACAAAATAGTTTTGAATTATTCAAATGAATTCACAACTTATGATGTAAGTTTGCTTTGATTAGTGTTCGAATAAATTTGTATTACTTACATTTTATTTAAAAATTTAAATGCAGATATTTCTTTCGAGGAAAAAATTAGTTGATTGGGTTCGTTATACATGAAAACTTTTGGTTTTGTTATCATAATTTTAAAATTGGATACTGGTGCTTCTGTCAAAAGACTAAAAATTATGTTTGCGTGGAAAAATTAGTTCCCACGTTGTCTCCTTGCGTGGAAACCTATTTTTCTACCCACTTCTTATTTAATTGTTGCGGAAACCAGCAACAACCAATGTCGATGATTTCGCCATCAACCAATATCCATGATTTTGTGTGGTTCAATTCTGAATTCATAATCATAAGTACGAACGTTTACATCATAAAGTCAATCGATGATTTTGGTTTCGTTTCACCACCGCAATGACACTTGTAATCACCACAGCAACCAACATTCAGATTGAATTTGCAATGACCTGCCTTTTTGACTGCTCCAAGTCAGTAATTAAACCAAATCGAAACGTTCAAAATAACATATTGTTATTTATGATTCCTTAACAACCCATTTAGCTTTTAATTTAAGTTGTCGTTCAAAAATTTTAAGTCACTATAGTATTTCTTTTACTGTTGTTGCCTTTTCAAATAAATTTCATGTCCAATCCAAATTAAAGAATCTGAAGTGATTAAAATGAAGATTCCAAGTTTAAAACTCGAACTGCGTTGATAAGGGAATTTTGTGAATATACGATTTAAAATCCTAAGTGGATTAATGATTAACTATTTTGAGAAATTGATTTTAAATCAATACTTGAAATTTATCGATTTGTGATACTCGAAATATGAGTTCAAATCTAATGACCACGGTGTGAAAAATACAAATGTTTGGTTGTTAAAGAGTCTGGAGTCGGTATTGTCATACTCTTTGCCAATACCAATACCACTTTAACAACTGTGCACGTGGTGGAGAATCCAGAACGAAGTAGGATGGTATGGAAGCGATTACTGGATTGAAGAAAGAGAATGATGATGGATTGGCCTTGACCTTCGGGTCATAATTAAAATGACTAAAACAGGAGGTATACTGTGACTAAGTAAGATCGCATCTCCGATCAGACACGCTTCTTCGATACCATCTATATTACTTTGTGATCGATTTGGGCGCACTTTGATATGGGAGTGTGTTTTGAGGTGGGCGGTATTTGCTATTATGCGTTACCACCGGTCCGGGAGTGCAACTGGTAGAATCCTACCTTAGGTATTGCCTCGCGTGCCTTGTCATATTTATCCCGATCGAGCCCCTACGATTTTGATTTAACGTTGTCGTATCACGGCGCATCCCTATCTACCGACGTGTTGGTGTTATGCAATGTTTACGACAATGTATGTAAATGATGTAAGGGTCTGCTTACGTTATTTTATTATATTTATTTTACTGAATAGACACTATTATAATAGCGTATTATGTTATATGTATTAGTTTCACGGATCCTTAAAGGATGGAATTCCAAACATCCTTCAAGTTATTTACATTTCGTTAAACATTTCACTTGAGTTCATTCACTTATATGAGAATGTTAGTCCTGACTCAAGTATTTTGTTTTTTCTTGCAAAATGCACAAGTCAGATCGAGTATTTCAGCTTTGGAGATTTGCCTATTGGAGCTCAAGTATTTCTGAAGTTTAGTCATTTATCCTTTTATGCCCAAATCATTTTATTTCTTCATGTGTTAGTAAACATATGTATTCAGTCTTCAGTTGTATGCATTATTTTTGCACTCTAATTTGTATAAATGAAATTTATGTATTATTATATAAATTTTACTTCCATTGTGAGATATTCTGTGTTTCTGTGTCTGTGATTCTACGTAATTTCTGTTAAAACTCTGTAAGCCAAATAACAATATGTCGTTTTGAACGTTTCGAGTTGGTTTTATTACCGACTTGGAGCGGTCAAAAAGGCAGGTTGTTACATAATTCAAAACAAAATTGTTGTTGGATGCCAAGATGGAGATGAAGATGATTTGTAATAGTACGGCGAAGAACGCGATCGACGTCTGGGTGGAATGAATGAAAATCGTGTTTTTTAGGGTCTTCGCCGAAAGGCTATTTGTGGAAACAATAGGGAGCTACTAAGTGTTTTTGTGGGTATACGATTTTTTTTGGGGGGGGGAGGGTACTAACTAAAAAATCAGGTTAAAATAGAATTAGCCGGGCTAATAAAGTGTAACCGGTCCAGCTTAGACCGACGTATGGTGGACCCGACCGGCATTCGTAGAAAGATTGTTAAGCAACCTGAATCCAACCAAAACAGAGCAGTGATTACAAACATCAACATCTTCCATTGAATATATTTTTTGTCAATCGGGGGAATCTTACGATGAAGTCGCCTTCAATTGACGAAAATAAAACATCAACATTTATATTTTCTGATTTTATCTCGTATGATTGAATTCTTATACTAATTTTATTGATTTTCATGTTACCAAAATTAGGTTTGTCGTTAAGGAGAAGTTCATTCATAGCCCAATTTGATTCTTTTTACTATCATCATCCTATTGAAAACTATGAAATTATAAGCAAATTATGTACATTATCATGTCCATCATTATTATGTCCCAATTGCATACGTAAGTAGCTTCATATCCAACTCCGCAGACATCATTAACAATTCATAGTAGAGTTGTCATATTTTCATTTTCTTGATTATTCTGTATTAACATTTGCTGCCATGATCAATATATATTTTCCAACTTGATGCTTAATTGTATGCCTTCATTTGTACAATCAGATATCGACTGCTTTAATCATGTCCGTCCAGAATTATTACACAACGAGATTGATATACATACTAGTTCTACTTCAAGTCAAGAAATATCTCAAAACTTGGTTGCTGGCGAGACATTAAATGAGAGCGTAATTATACTCGAAAAACAAGTTAGTATACCCAAAATTGAATTGAAATTCGATACCACTGAACAAGTATTTCGATGTTTTAAGGATAATGCAAAGCAAATTAGATTTGTAGTACGAAAAAGATCAAGCAGGAAGGATGAAGATGGAAATTTAAAATATGTGACATTTGCTTGTAGCACGATGCAGGAATCCAAATAAGAAGATTGACAATTCAGTTGGAAGCCCACTGACGCCATAACCAACAAATAAAATTGGTTGCAAGCTAAAGCTCACTTGTAGTTTACGCCTAGATGGAAAATGGCGCATTAATAAGCTTTTTCTTGATCATAACCATGACTTGAGCTCTACAAAAGCTCGCTTTTTCCAATGCTACAGAAACATTGATGATCATGTCAAAAGACAACTTGATGTTTGTAATATTGCAGAAATTGGTCCAAAAAAATGTTTTAATGCATTGGTAGTAAAAGGTGGTGGCCATGAGAATTTAACATTTATTGAGAAGGACTGCAGAAACTACCTTGATAAGGCAAGAAAATTGTTTCTTGGAAAAGGGGATGTAGTTGGGCTTCAAAAATATTTTTTGAAAATGCAAGCCCAGAATTCAAAAAAAAAAACAGTATGGATATGGATGACGACGGACGACTCAAAAATATTTTTTGGGCGGGTGAAATAAGTAGGGATCCTTATAAGGAGTTTGGTGATGTAATTACTTTTGATACAAAGTATATGACAAATAAATACGATATGTGTAACAACCCGTATTTTTGTAACATGTTAAGACCATAAATCAAGGCAGAATTAAATTTTAAAACAAGAATTAGGGAAAACGGGTTGCGCCATTGCATTCGTCTCGAAATTATACATGAAATCGAGTCCGAGTTTTCGAAAAACGGAGTCCGTATGAGGGAGATATGACCCTCCGAAGTTTTAGGAATTTTCAGAATCGAAAACAGCTCTAAATTCGAAATTCGAATTCAAACCCAAAAGCAGACTGGGCGGGAATTTTCCCGCCTAGGACCAGGTCGACCTGGGGGTCGACACTATGGTCGACCTCCCACGGACGGTCGACCTGGGGGTCGACCCTATGGTCGACCTGGGGGTCGACTTGGTGCCCGAACCAAGTTTTGAGCCTGGGTTCATTCTGATGTATCCGGCCTCGTTTTCGGTCTAGATTCGCCCGCCTAATCCTATATAAACAGCTCCCTAGCCCCATTCTCTTTACACCATTCTTCTTCCCTTATGCTGCCTCTGAAACATTAGAAATAAATAAATAAAATAATGGCGTCGCTACTCTGCTGGAATCAAATCCAGAATTAGTGCATCTTCTTCCAAATCTGAATTAGATTAAAAGAGAACTACTGCAACTCTTCTTCTATAAATCCAATCAAGGCAAGTGCAGTTATTTTCCGATATGAATTTTAATCATGATCTTGACATAATCATAAAACTGAATCTGAGATTATGCACTTTTTCTATTTATCAGATCTGTTCCTCTGTTTTATTATTCTGTTTGTTCTGTATTTCTTCCTCCTTTCTTTTTTTGTGATTGATAGTCAGGCTACCACGAGCCTGAGCAAAGTCTCATAAGACATGAACGCATAAACGCTAAATTTGGGAAGAATATTGAATGAGGCATATTTGGGCAAAATCGATTGTAATTAATTTGAGGATACAACGCATGTTGTAATTCTGGACATAAATTTGAGGCATATTGCATAAGACGATCTATGACTTGGAAGGAAAGGATTATTGTGACTTAGAACATAAAGAACATAGGTTGTAACTTAGAACATAAATCTGAGGCATATAATTGGGCATGTTGTATTTAACTTATGTCTTGAGTTTTGTGGCATAAAGAATATTAGACATATGACTTGGGATTTGGGGCGTAAAGTTTAAATGTGAACATGTAACTGATTTGGATGCATAGTACAGGTTATAATTCAAGACTAGATCTGGACATACTATATATTATAGTCTGAAATTCGGAAAAAGGAGAATTAATTTGCATATAACTTAGGTGTAAAGATCCACATTAAGATTTGATGATTATTAAGTGTGAATACACCTAAGTAAAGGGTTTTTTTTTGGATATGTGACATGCATTGTCATCTATGGTTATATTTGGCATAATTTATATGTAAGGTTTTGAAGAAAATTCTGAACTGTGCAAGTTTAACTAAAATTTGGGACATATGGTAAATTATAACCATAACTTAGGCATGTAAGTTTAGGCTCACTCCATGATTAGGCAAGATATGTGAATAAGACTTTGAGAAATGTTTAAATTTGCTAAAAATATTATCTGCTTAATATGTTAAATTTGCCTAATCTGCTGAATCTGTTACCTGTTTAATTGCCTAAACTGTTAAATATGTTGAATCGCCTAATCTGCTAATTATGCCTAATCTGCTAAATCTGTTGAACCGTCTGAGCTGCTAAATCTGTTAAATCTGCTGAAAAGCTGAATGATTGTAATTTGTGTAGGCTCGATTTAAGATTGTGTAAAACATGTTAATTTGTTTAATCTGCTGCGACTTGAAAAGAAGTCAAATCAGTTAAATTAACAGAATTAGTCTGATAGTTGTATAATCTATAATGGAATAAATGGGCTATAATAAAAATGTTGAGACACGAGGTTAGGCTCATGTTTGCGGTAGAAGCCTGCCCGGACCCAACCGGCTTAACCAGCAACCGCAAACTGCTAGTCTAATATGAGAGTTCGTAGGCATAACTAAAATATGATTAGACACGAGGTTAGGTCTGGTTTGTGGCAGAAGTCTGCCCGGAATCGCCCGGTATATCCAGCGGCCATAAGCTACCGACCTAATGTGAGAGGTATGTGCATTAATATTTAATTAATGCAAACCTGAGACAAATATGATGTCTAAAAAGTGTTGGGTGGATAGGGCTAAACCAACTAGACTGATGAATTTAATAAACCTGTTTCGTGAATCTGTAGGTCCAATACAAAGTTAGACAATCTGTAAATCTGTTAAAACTGTACAACTGATCCGTTAGTCTGAAAACCTGTTAGCCTGATTTTCTGATCTGTGAACTAGTTGACTTGAACTCTATATGTCTGGAAACTTGTAAACAAGTTAATCTGAAATATGTTAGTCTGGGGACACAAGGTTAGGAGGGAAAATATTGTGTCATCTGTTGTTTGGGACCCATATTAGTCAGTAACCCTTTCTGGTATTAAAACTATGACCCAACAATAGGTAGGATCTGGGCACGCTTACTGAACTAATTATAAGCGGTTCATTCTGATAATGGCGAGGGGTGTCGATGGTGCATTCCAACCGGGTCATGTGCGTGCATGGATCCCGGCCTGCCTCTGAGGATGTAAGACGCCGTGACATCTGTAAATAGGTATGTGCCATTCAAAGGTTACCACTTTAGGAAATGATACACACTTTTGTGGGGCTGGCATAGGGTATTTATGTATTAGGGAGTCGATTGCGTGGGGTATGATTTAGGGTACACTTAGTTCTGTCTGTTCTGTGGGGTACCGTCTGTTTCTGTTGGGTGGTAATACCTGTCTGTTTCTGCGTGGTATTGTCTGTTGGGGTGCAAAGGCCCATTTACTAGTGTACACCTAACTCTAACATTCTGTTTCCGTAAGGATTATTCTGTTTCTGTTCCCGTACCTTCTGTTCGGGTGGTAAAGGCCCATTATTCTGTTTCTGTTTCAACATTAGGGTAACACCTAATCATGTTATACTAGTATTAGTGCAGAGAAGTAAAACATAAGTAAGAAGCATAACTTGGGCTATATCATTATGTTTCTTCTGTTTAGCTTAAGCATATCAGTTACTCCTATTGATATTGTCTCTTATCCAGCTTTATTTTCATGTCATGATATTATTATCTGTTCATATGCTGAAAGTCACTGGACTTGCCAGACTTTATGTCTGACCTTGCTTGTTTTTGCCTCTTCTCTTTCGTCCCCCCCCCCCCCCCCAAGGTTTGTAGGGTGGAAATCTAGGAGCTTGATTCGGATCTTCTCTGCTTGAAGTATCGCTTGGCTTTGGCTCTATCTTTCCATGACAGTTTATGTTGGGGATTATGACCTTAAAAACTATGCATTCTGAAGGCTTTGTACAAGACCGATATTTTGTACTTGAATTATGATATTGTGATTTGAAAAGATATAACCAAACTTATTTCGGTTTCTGATGTAATAAAGTTATTAATTTTTCAAGTACTATTTTATCTGTCTTGTAAATTTCTGTTCTGCCTACTGAAACGCTCCATCAAAGTAAAGGTTCCCTTTATGAGTGACCTTAACGGAGGTGGGGTGTTACATTTGGTATCAGAGCTGAAGGTTACCAGATTAGATAAAAGTTTTGGAAATATTTTTCGAAAAGGTTTTAAAAGGAAGTATTTTCAAAAAAATAAAGCTTATTTTGAAAGGCATAATCCCCAAAGCCATAGCCTATCTTTCTATCCTTTGTTTTGAATCTTTCCTTTTTCTTTCGTTTCAGCATGTCTGGGGATCTTAACCTTCCAGAGGGTGAGCCAATACCTGGCTGGTTCAGGAGGTACTTAGAGGCTAGGGCCAACGGTACAGCCCAGCAGATATTCCTCCCCCAGTGGCAGCGGTACCACCTCCCCCTCCTCCTCGTGGAAATGCTTTCGCCAAGACGTGTAGAGACTTCAAGGCTATGCGTGGAAAAGATTTCTATGGAACTGAATCCTTCGTGGCAGCAAGGAACTGGCTGAAGGAGACCGAAGATTTGTTCATCATTTTCGAGGTGGACGACAGGTAAAATGTACGATTGGCAGTGTGGTTGCTTAAAGACGAAGCTTCTTATTGGTGGGAGGTTACCCATGCTGAGAGACCGGTGGAAACTTGGGAGGATTTCAGGATGAGATTTGAGATGAGATTCCTCTCACAAGCTAAGCGAAGTCTGCAGGTGGAGAAGTTCTTATCTCTTAAGCAAGGGAGCATGACGGTCAAGGAATACGTCAACCAGTTCAACCAACTGGCTAGGTTCGGACTGGATTTAGTCAACACTCAGCATAAAAAGGCTCTCTGCTTTGTTAAAGGATTGAACGAGCCACTGCACAGCCTAGCCATGACCCATGTGCCCATGGGAGCGACTTACGAGAGATTAGTGGACATGGCAGTACTACACGAGGAAGATAAGGGCAAGAAAGAGGCAAAGAAGGAAGGACCACAGAACAAGAAAGCATGGCCCAAAAAGGAAACACAAAAAAAGGATGAGAAGTCTGAAGATAAGAAGGAGAAAAAGTGCTTTACTTGTGGAAGCTCGACTCATCTGAACAAGGATTGCAGAAAAAGAAAGGGCACTTGTTTCAACTGTGGTGAGATGGGACACTTCACTAGGGACTCCCCGAAGAAACGAGGGCAAGGGCCGAGGGCATGACCAACTTCTGGAGGGCAGGCGAACACTCTCGAGGCTAGTGGATAGGATAGAAATAGGGAAACTTTCTGTAGGAGGTTTAATTTCTTTATCTGGTTGTTGAGTTAAAGCTCTTTTCTGATTCTAGCATTTCGATTCTATAATCGATACTCTGCACTTTAATACTAGTATTGTTTCTGATTTCGCTATAGACTCAGACCCTTAAGGGTTATGACTCATCTAATTATGATAAGTTGGGTATCTATGTTGAGCGTTAAGTTGACTATGACGCATACATTCTGGGTTTTATCATGCTTAGTTTCCTAAGAATCATTTGGTAATCTGATCTGTATCAGTAGTCTGTAGGTTTCTGAGAAGGACAGGAGTTTTTACTCAAGGTGTGAAATAGATTTCTAGTTGGGCATTTGTTTAATGGGAGTAATTCTCTGAGTATTAATCTGATGTTGATTTCGGTCTTCGGGGTTGATAATTAGGAGTTATTCTCTTAAACTGATGTCTAATGGGAACCTAGCTTTAGTTTTAATTATACTTGCCTCTATCACTCGACTTTATCCTTCGACCTTTAGGTAGAAACTAATGGGTGTAAACATGTGTTTGGGACATGTCATGTTTGATGGTTGCAAGTGGATGCAAGTGGTTGCTAGTGATTTTTCGTGGATGCATATACACACACTAGGCACTAGATCGGCTCAAAAACACTCTCATACTGCATATGGATGTGTGTGCATTTTTTTTATGGATGCAAAATGGTTGACTCAGCACATGGATGTTGCATATGAATGAACGGTTGTGCACTCATATATACATGATATGTATCAAATAGGAAAATTGCATACATGTTGGACTCATGGCACTGACATAATTCGCATTAAGGAGGTCAACTGAACCAGTGGACCGCCTGATCTTTGCATCAGATAAGCACATATACACACACTCTTGCAAAAGTACATACAACATTAGAAATCTTTTAAGGACAATGGTTGCTTGTGGATGATGGTTGAGTAGATGGATGAATGGATGACAGGATGCATTCTTCTTAACTTGAAGATTTCGGGGACGAAATACTTTAAGGAGGGGAGAATGTAACAACCCGTATTTTTGTGACATGTTAAGACCATAAATCAAGGCAGAATTAAATTTTAAAATAAGAATCAGGGAAAACAGGTTGCGCCATTGCGTTTGTCTCGAAAAATGGAGTCCGTATGAGGGAGATATGACCCTCCGAAGTTTCAGGAATTTTCAGAATCGAAAACAGCTCGAAATTCGAATTTGAAATTCGAATTCAAACCCAAAAGCAGACTGGGCGGGAATTTTCCCGCCCAGGACCAGGTCGACCTGGGGTCGACACTATGGTCGACCTCCCAAGGACCAGGTCGACCCTATGGTCGACCTAGGTGTCGACCTGGTGCCCAAACCCAGTTTTGAGCCTGGGTTCATTCTGATGTATCCAGCCATGTTTTCGGTCTAGATTCGCCCGCCTAATCCTATATAAACAGCTCCCTAGCCCCATTTTCTTTACACCATTCTTCTTCCCTTATGCTGCCTCTGAAACATTAGAAATAAATAAATAAAATAATGGCGTCGCTACTTTGCTGGAATCAAATCTAGAACTAATGCATCTTCTTCCAAATCTGAATTAGATTAAAAGAGAACTACTGCAACTCTTCTTCTATAAATCCAATCAAGGCAAGTGCAGTTATTTTCCGATATGAATTTTAATCATGATCTTGACATAATTATAAAACGAATCTAAGATTATGCACTTTTTCTATTTATCAAAACTGTTCCTCTATTTTATTATTCTGTTTGTTCTGTATTTCTTCCTTCTTTCTTTTTTTGTGTTTGATAGTCAGGCTACCATGAGCCTGAGCAAAGTCTCATAAGTGATGAACGCATAAATGCTAAATTTGGGAAGAATATTGAATGAGGCATATTTGGGCAAAATCGATTGTAATTAATTTGAGGATACAACGCATGTTGTAATTTTGGACATAAATTTGAGGCTTATTGCATAAGACGATCTATGACTTGGAAGGAAAGGATTATTGTGACTTAGAACATAAAGAACATAGGTTGTAACTTAGAACATAAATCTGAGGCATATAATTGGGCATGTTGTATTTAACTTATGTCTTGAGTTTTGTGGCATAAAGAATATTAGACATATGACTTAGGATTTGGGGCGTAAAGTTTAACTGTGAACATGTAACTGATTTGGATGCATAGTACAGGTTATAATTCAAGACTAGATCTGGACATACTATATATTATAGTCTGAAATTTGGAAAAAGGAGAATTAATTTGCATATAACTTAGGTGTAAAGATCCATATTAAGATTTGATGATTATTAAGTGTGAATACACCTAAGTAAATGGGGGTTTTTGGATATGTGACATGCATTGTAATCCATGGCTATATTTGGCATAATTTATATGTAAGGTTTTGGAGAATATTCTGAACTATGCAAGTTTAACTAAAATTTGGGACATATGGTAAATTATGACCATAACTTAGGCATGTAAGTTTAGGCTCACTCCATGATTAGGCAAGATATGTGAATAAGACTTTAAGAAATGTTTAAATCTGCTAAAACTGTTATCAGCTCAATATGTTAAATTTCCTAATCTGCTAAATCTGTTAGTTGTTTAATTGCCTAAACTGTTAAATATGTTGAATCGCCTAATCTGCTAATTATGCCTAATCTGCTAGATTTGTTGAGTTGCCTAATCTGCTAAATCTGTTGGACCATCTCAGCTGTTAAATCTGTTAAATTTGCCGAAAAGCTGAATGATTGTAATTTATGTAGGCTCGATTTAAGATTGTGTAAAACATGTTAATTTGTTTAATCTGCTGCGACTTGAAAAGAAGTCAAATCGGTTAAATTAACAGAATTAGTCTGATAGTTGTATAATATATAATGGAATAAATGGGTTATAATAAAATTGCTGAGACACGAGGTTAGACTCATGTTTGCGGTAGAAGCCTGCCCGGACCCAACCGGCTTAACCAGCAACTGCAATCTGCTAGTCTAATGTGAGAGGTTATAGGCATAACTAAAATATGCTTAGACATGAGGTTAGGTCTGGCTTGTGGCAGAAGTCTGCCCGGAACCACCCGCATATCCAGCGACCACAAGCTACCGACCTAATGTGAGAGGTCTGTGCATTAATATTTAATTAATGCAAACCTGAGACAAATATGATGTCTAAAAAGTGTTAGGTGGATAGGGCTAAACCAACTAGACTGATGAATTTAATAAACCTGTTTCGTGAATCTGTAGGCCCAATACAAAGTTAGACAATTTGTAAATGTGTTAAAATTGTACATCTGATCCGTTAGTCTGAAAACCTGTTAACCTGATTTTCTGATCTGTGAACTAGTTAACTTGAACTCTATATGTCTGAAAACTTGTAAACTTGTGCCATCTGTTGTTTGGGACCCATGTTAGTCAGTAACCCTTTCTGGTATCAAAACTATGACCCAACAGTATGTGGGGTCCGGGCACGCTTACTGAACTAACTATAAGCGGTTCATTCTGATAATGGCGAGGGGAGTTGATGGTGCATTCCAACTGGGTCATGTGCGTGCATGGATTCCGGTCTGCCTCTGAGGATGTAAGACGCCGTGACATATGTAAATAGGTCTGTGCCATTCAAAGGTTGCCACTTTAGGAATGATACACCCTTTTGTGTGGCTGGCACATGGTATTTATGTATTAGGGAACCGATCGCATGGGGTAGGATTTAGGGTACACTTAGTTCTGTCTGTTCTGTGGGGTACCGTCTGTTTCTGTTGGGTGGTAATACCTGTCTGTTTCTGCGTGGTACTGTCTGTTGGGGTGGTAAAGGCCCATTTACTAGTGTACACCTAACTCTAACATTCTGTTTCCGTAAGGATTATTCTGTTTCTGTTCCCGTACCTTCTGGTCGGGTGGTAAAGGCCCATTATTCCGTTTCTGTATAGACATTAGGGTAACACCTAATCCTGTTATACCAGTATTAGTGCAAAGAAGTAAAACATAAGTAAGAAGCATAACTTGGGCTATATCATTCTGTTTCTTCTGTTCAGCTTAAGCATATCAGTTACTCTTATTGATATTGTCTCTTATCCAGCTTTATTTTCATGTCATGATATTATTATCTATTCATATGCTGAAAGACACTGGACTTGCCAGACTTTCTGTCTGACCTTGCTTGTTTTCGCCTCTTCTCTTTCTTCCCCCCCCTCCCCCAAGGTTTGTAGGGTGAAAATCTAGGAGCTTGATTTGGATCTTCTCTGCTTGAAGTATCGCTTGGCTTTGGCTCTATCTTTCCATAGCAGTTTATGTTGGGGATTATGACCTTAAAAACAATGCATTCTGAAGGCTTTGTACAAGACCGATATTTTGTACTTGAATTATGATATTGTAATTTGAAAAGATGTAACCAAACTTATTTCGGTTTCTGTTGTAATAAAGTTATTAATTTTTCAAGTACTGTTTTATCTGTCTTGTAAATTTCTGTTTTGTCTACTAAAACGCTCTATCAAAATTAAGGCATTCCCTTTGTGAGTGACCTTAACGGAGGTGGGGTGTTACAATATGTCGTTTGCTCCATTTGTCGAGGTTAACCACCATGGTCAATCAATTTTGTTAGGGTGTGGGTTGCTTTCAATTGAGACAACAAACACTTTTTTATGGCTTTTTAGAACTTTGCTTGTATGTCTAACATTACGCCTCGAAGAACAATTACCGACCAAGATCAGGCTATGAAGAACGCAATAAAATTAGTTTTTCCAACTACTAAACATCGGTTAGTTTATAGCATATTATGAAGAAGCTGCAGAAAAATTTGTAAGTCATGGCGATTATGAGTTGATCAAAAGTAACTTGCAAAGAAATGTGAATGATACACAAGACTTGATGGAGTTTAAAGATAGTTGGAAAATAATGTTAGATAAATTTGAATTGCATGAAAACACTTGGTTAACAGAATAGTACAAAGAAAGAAATCATTGGATGCCATGTTTAGTAAAAAAAAATGGGTGGGGATGTCCACCAATCAAATAAGTGAAAGTATGAACGCTTTTTTTGACGGATATATTAATGCCAAAACAAGTTTAAACAATTTGTAGAGCAATACAATTAAGCAATGAAAGAAAAATATCAAAAAGGAAATCAAGAAGATTCCAAATCATTTTTCACAGACCATTCGTTGTGCAACTACATATGATACAGAGAAGCAATTTCAAGGTGTTTACACACTTAAAATGTTTAAAGAATTCCAGAAGGAGCTAGTCACCAAGATGTATTGTGATATATGTGATAGTAGGGAGATTAGCATCGGAGAAGAGTTTGATGTACATAAAGACGTAGCTTTCGAAAATTATAGAAAGGTAATGCAATATAAGGTTTTGTTCGAGAAAGAGAATTGTGAAGTTAGATGTAATTGTCGTAAGTTTGAGTTTGTAGGGATTCTTTATAGGCCGCACTGCTTGTGTTGATTGAAAATGATGTGAAAACAGTTCCCAAAAAATATATTTTGGAAATATGGAGAAAAGACAAATTGATATCTCATTCAAGAATTCGACTCAATGATGGAGATGAAGAAGTTACTTCGGAACAAATGTATTACAAAAAGTTGTGCACTGAATTTTCTAGAGTAGCGCATTTAGCAACAAATGATGAGGATCGTTTTAATATTATTATGGAGTGGATAGAAAAAAATAAGGAGGGATTGTATTCAAAAAAAATTCAATGCACCTGTTAAACGACAACAATATGTACGCAATAATGAAAATAGTGCTACAAGCAACAAGTATGTAAAGGTACAAGATCCTTTGCAAAATAGAAGGAAAGGCCGTAATCGCATAAGTAGATATAAATCAATGTTTGTAACGACCCGGATTTTTAATCGATTTATTTTAAATATTTAATATGGTTTAGAATATTGAATTGATAATATAAATGGAATTTTATATTGAAATATTGATTTAATATTCGATTACAATTTAATTTCAAATATATTGAATTATCGTAATCCAAAAACGGGAACAATTGAATCTGAAGTTAAAACTGAATTGAAAGCAGTTCAGATGATCAATACAAAATTCTATTTGAATTAGAATAATAATATTAATTTATTTTCAAGGAATTAATTGTTTTGAATTTAATTTATGTTATATCGATTTAATATGGTTATTTTATATATATGCGTTCAAATTAAATTCCAGAATATATTCTGTTGAGTTCAGAATAGTGTTATAACGTTGAAACATCAGTCGTTATGTTAAAATTGAGGTTCATGATGTTAAGCTATGAACCCTAAAATATTTTTATCGGGATAAGATCAAAATCGAATCGAAAATCAAATCGATATCGTTTTAAAAAGAATAAAAATCTCTTTAAATCAAATCGTATTAATGTATAATCAAATCAAAATTTAATAAAATGTACTTAAGCCTACACCTAATGGTACTTTACGCAGAACATTTCCTTAGTGCTTAAGTATACTTCTTCTACAAATCACGACTTTATTTTTCTTCTGAAAATTTCAAGCTTCAAACAACAACAAAATGTCTTCCTCGTTTCAAATTGAATATGCTCCTCTTCAGAACTAAATGGCCACTGCAAATCATATGCAACCCTTATCCTTTATACTCACGCGACTTCATTTCCTGGAAACCAAATCAAAGTCGTGTTTCATTCCATTCCTTAGTACAATTATAAATCAAGCTCCCTATTTTTTTTTATTCCTCCCTTCAAATCCTACAATAAACTAAATCGAACAATCAAAGAAAAATCTCGTTCGCGTTTAATGGATGGGCTCGAATTGGGCACGACAAGAAGATAGCGTCAAACGAGGACTGCTCTTCATTCGAAGTTCGGTTGCGCGTAGTTGTTGAACTCGCGATGACTAAAAGGTGCCATGATTCGAAACTCGACGAGAATTAAGGCTCGAGATCCCTGACAAACAAAGATCGGTGGAGGTAGGTATTCAAGGAGAGGCGCGCGACGTTAAAAATATTCAATGGCTTGGTTCGACGTTGGTAGTCGCAATGAGGAAGAAGAGATGAAAGAGGGACACTGCGATTTTTATTATGTTCAATTTTCTGAAGGATGACCTAACTGGAGTACGAACTGATGAGGGGTTCAGTAGTCGACTGGAAGAAGTAAGGAGATCAGGGGTTGTTGATGTTGGAGTGTTTACAAAGGGAGTTCGAATTAAATTGTTAAAGTATGAATTTTGAAGTGGATAGCTGCAATGAGAGCTTGATTGTTGGTTTTGATTGAGTGCTGAAGCTTGGTAAGGAGCACGAGATTTATAATGGTAGTGTTGATTGAGTTCGAGGAAGGCAGTTCAAAGGTGAAGCATTTTGGAGCTGGTAGTCAGGCAGTGATAGCAGGGATTTAGGTATTGATTTATTTTTAGTTTAATTTTCAAGTCAATAAGGATTAAAAATTTTATCAAACTTATAATATCACTAAATATAACGAACGATGACAGTTTCGGAAAAACATAGTACATTGGAATCATAGTGATGAATACAACGATGGAAATGGATTTGAGATTTCTCAAAGTCAACTGGATTATCAGTTTAATCTGAACGATCGATCTAAAATTCAAATTTTGGAGCAGATTGCGAAATAAAAATCACGATGAGTAAACTCACTCTCTGGATTCGTTTATAATTTTATTATAAACGAATTTTTATTTTAAATAATTTTTATATCCTGTTGGTTTGTTGTTTGGATGTGTTTAAATATTTTTGTGGCCATATTAAATATATTAGTTATTTAGGCTTGGTGTTTCTGGCTATTCTATATATATATATATATGTATGTATATATATTGGTGGTTGGGTATTACCCGCAATACCATTAGCAAATGCCCGCAGTATCATTAGCGGATGACCCTATACGCCGCACAATATGATAGTGGATGACCTTTTATACCGCGATATCCTGCCTCAAAGCAGGATGGATATTATTTATGTTGGCTAATGTATGTAGATGCAGGGAAATAAGTTGGAGGGATCCAACTAGATTCCTCAAAATTTATTATTGTTCGTTTTCATATATATATATATATATATATGTAATCATATATGATGTGGTAGAAAACCTGTGACTGATAACTGAGTGTTTTGGGTGTTTAAATATCACTGGGTCTAAATGTTGATTTATAAAAATATCATGAAAGGAAATTTTGAGATTTAAAAACAGGAATTTTATTTTTCTAAAATAGAATTTGAATCTCAAACGGACTAAGAAATATTTACTTGTTTTGAATAATAAAATAAGTAAAGAAATCTATAAACGATGTTTATAAATTAAATAATGCGGAAAGTAAAGAAATTTATAAACGATGATTATAAATTTAATATTGCCGAAATTTGAAGTGAATTTATAAACGATGTTTATAAATTTAATAATGGGGGGAATTTGAAGTGAATTTGTAAACGATGTTTATAAATTTAATAATGCGGGAAATTGAAATGAATTTATAAACGGTGTTTGTAAATGAAGGGAAATAAATTATCATTTGAAGATATGAATATTTAAATTTAAATGTGAAATTAAAATGAGAATTTGAGAAGCATTTTAAATAGTAAACGATGAAATTTATTCCGATATTTGGAATGTAAATGAAATTGAATAAATCCATAGGATTTATGTTTGAATTCGACTATGTTGGATTTATAAAAATAAATTATTCACAAATAGGATATTCAAATCATATTGGATAGAAACTGAAATAAAATATGAAAATAGATTCCGTATTTATATAGATAAGTTATAATAAATAGAATATTCAAAAATAAGATTTTGGTTTTAAATAGATTTCGAAATGGAACTTGTTTAAATGTGTAAAATAGGAAAATTTGTAAACAGTGTTTATAAATAAAATGTATTAATTATCATTAGATAATTTAGAAGTTTAAATTCAAGTATGAATTTAAAAAAAGAATTCGAAATCATTTACAAAAGGAAACGACAGTTTTTCTTTCGGAATTCGGAATATAAAATGAATTGAGTTTTAAACAGATTTTGAAATGGAGCTTGTTTTATATAATAAAACAAGGAAGTTGGATTTATAAATGATATTTATAAATCTAGTGAAATAAATTATCATTGGATAATTTAGAGGTTTGAATTCAAATATAAATTTGAAAATAGGATTTGAAATCGTTTCAAAATGGGAACGACGGACTTTATTTCAGAATTCGAGTTATAAACGGAACTGAAATAAAACCAAAGGATTTATAATTAGAATTCAATTTTTATTAATTTTATAAAATAAGTTATTTCCTAAGGAAATTGGAATATTATATATAAGATTGAGTTGCAAATAATTATAACTGAATTACGGAAAAATTGACAATTTAGAAAAATCAAAATGTTAAGTTAAATTTGGAATTCCGATCTAATATATATTTAAAATATACAAGAATGGAAATGAAATTTATTTATAAACAACGATTAAAATGTTTATACTTAAATATAATTAAAACGAACTCGTTGCAGCGTGATAGTTCGTAAATTGGCGTTTCGAACATCAATTGAGTATATAGAACTCAATTTAAGTCGGAATTCTTTGAAACAAGAATCGTCAGGACCAGTTGAATAATTGTTTTCTAATGGAAGAGAAAAATCTGGATTTCGTTTTATAGATGTTGAGCAATGTCTAAATCAAATTTTCAGAAATACAATGCCATAATCATTATAAAACCATAACTGTTTATTTAAATAAATAAAAGGGTTTTAAGTAAATAAAATCTGAATTTCCATTAGAAAAATACAGACTTGAGATATAAAATAAATTTGAACTTAAGTGGAGTAAGTGAACTGATTTTTGAAACAAAAATCAGATTTTTATTTATTAAATAGAATTAACTAATTTAAAGAATAATAGTTAATCGAGTTTTGATACAAAATTGGGTTTTGATTAAGTTAATTGAACCGGTGAATTCATATTCGAAATCGAATATTAAACTTGAATTGAAAATGAAATTCAACTGGTTTATAAGTAAATAAAAATATGTATGAATGTGATATGTTTAGTTAAATAGTGGAACATGAAAAGGAGCTAATTAAAGAATAAATTAGCGAATTGAGTTAAAAATGATCGGATTGAGTTGGAATAAATTATGAATGAACATATATTGGTTAGACAATGGAATGAAGTGTATGAAGATTATAATTTAAGTGCCCGACAAAAAGGTACATGTTTAAATTCCATATGAGGTTTTATGCGCCGAATCGGCAAGCCGATTGGCTTTTTGATTTTCTTTTTGAATGGAATGGTCCTAGAGAGGCGAGTTGAGGTTTGAGCTATTGACCGGTACAAAGAAGGTGCCGGTGAAATTTTCCGAAAATTTAAGGAGTTATAATATTTTTTAGAAAATCTGATAATTAGAAACCAATATATCAATATATATAGAATTCGATAAGGAAATGAACTTAAATTAGAATATTATAAACAAAAGGGAAATCTATAATTAATCCGGTAAAAATAGAAATAGAAACATATACACGTTTAAAAATGGATAATTGGTTTTTATGGTGTTTATTATTCGAGGTAAATGGTCTTGTCTGTTTTAAAGTTAATAGTGTTTTTAGTTAAGGTCTGAGAGGTAATTATACCCCAACTTGATTAATTTTGTTATTAACCGATAAATAGCAAGATTCCATCTCAAAGATTAATGTTTGAATATGATTTAGTTGAAAGCAGTATTTTGGGTTGTTGTAACGATATTTTACACAACATTCGTTTTAACCCAAGTAAGTGGAATTTTGGAAATATAAGTAGAAAATATACCCCTAAGTCTAAAAACGAATGGTCATGAAAGAGATAAGAAATTGGAATTTTTTCCAAGTTTAAATAGAAGATATGTTCTAAGAATAGAAAATAAAAGAAGGTGATGGAAATGTTTTCCCGCTAGCGTTAGAGGCCAAGATGATTTTTAAAAATATTAGGTTAACGAATATTGATAAGGAAATGAAGAAGTGATTTAATTAATGGAATATTAATTAAGGGGCTTAGTGATTGTTCGAGGTTATGAATGAATGTTTGTTTTTCTTCGATAGTTAAATAACCGACTATCGAAGTATTTGCCAACTCGCTGTCAATACGGAGAGACCAGTTGGATTATTATCCAAGAACCACTCCGTATTGGCAGTAGTGCTGCGAATCAGATTATATGAAGACAACTGAAGATGGAGTAAAGTGCAAGGGCTTTTTCTGTTAATCCTAGGTAGAAATTGCCAAAGATGGATCAATGGAAATTGTGCCTTCGGTTTTGTTCAATCCTAGAACGAACTTGTATGGACGAATGTCTGATAGAATATTTTCAATGATCGCATATGTTGGACTGTACAAATATATATATATATATTGTGGCAAATAAATTATTCTCTTAGCATAATATCCAGAACATATTTGGACAAATCAATTAATGATTAACGGATCTGACAACGTGGCATTCAAAATGATTATGTTATCAATGAAAAGTAAATAATCATAGCCTCATGCCTCAACAACCGGGAAATGACAAAAATCGGGCAGGCAACATGGCTAAGTGGGTAGCTCCCAATTAGGGTGTATTATCACATATCTAGAGAAATTCATTTCATTCTTTATTCTATTCGATGTTGTCCCTTTCGGGAAACGGTTGCTGATCCCAATCGTTGGTGATTTACATTCGATTATACACTCAAGCGAAATGAGTGGCCGGTCATATGTGGCCAGGTTACAATACGTTCTTGTAGAACTCAGTGTATCCCCCCTCTAGAGATATATTGTCAGAAGGTGGCTCCATACCTTATAATAGTTGGAAATCCAATATCCAATAAGTGCTCGCGGTTTTGATTATATACTATGTATGTAGAGCGTGAGATGCAAGCGTTCTGCTAAATGATTATTTAGATGTGGTTGTTAGACACTACTATAATATCAGAAGGATTTTGATATTAAGATTATTTTGGATTCTCATAAGGGAAAAAACTCGTTCCGTGTTATACGGCATGGTCTTATGAGATATCGTTTATTTTCTCAAACTGTTTTAAATTGTTTACTCATACCAGTCCTATGACTGACCCAGAGTTTATTTCTTTATGTTTTCCCTAAATTCTTGGGTGTCCAAATTTGTACGGGCAGTCAAGTAGTTCAGGATTTTATAGATTTATCTAAAGGATCTTGGAGTAGGAGGCTTCAGCGTTACTTAGTTATTGTTTTTCCGCTGTGTTGTGAGTGTTGTACTCTGATGATGATATGTATATACAAAAAAAAATTGTACTCTAAAAGCAGATATATATTATATTTTGTTCCGCTGCGATGTGAGATTATGTATTGTTATTTTTGTTCTTCTTCTACCTTTTCCTTCTTTCTTAATAATGATTTTTATTTCTTTGCTTTTTGGGTTGGATGTGTAGTGCATTTAGTCAACTCAGATAGTGCGAAAATTCGGGCCGTTACAGTTGGTATCTGAGCTTGGGTTGAGCGAGCACCTAGGCTTTGGTGAGGAATTCCTCATTAGAGATAGGGTCAGTAGTACCATAGAATGAGTTGAGTGTGTGTGTGTGTGTATATATAAGAGCGTGTTTTTGTTAATTGATATAAAAATTGTTTTATATTGTGTTGGCTAGTATGTTGAGTGACTTATGAATTTTGTTAGAATCGTAGGATGCCACGACATCGATAAGAATTTCTAAACACTTGAATGGAGAAACGAACATAATATTGTTTTAAAGTGGGTAAATGAAATAATTTTACCTAAAAATATATTTTGATATAAAAGGAATAATTTTGTGAAATTATTATAATATATATATGAGTTGGTTGTTATTATTATAATCAAATGAGATTATAAAAATTGAATTGTAACACCCCACCTCCGCTAGGGTCACTCGCAAAGGAATGCACTAGCTTTAGAGGGGCATTATTGGTAAACATGCACAGAAATATCACAAGACAGAACATATATAAATAGCGGAAGTAAAATCAAACTTTCATAATATGAATAAATAAGGTCCAAAGCCTTTTACATCAGAGTACATCAAAAAACCTGTCTTGCAATAGTAAAGAAGCATAAAGACTTTTTATAAAATTATTCCCCAAGTAAAACCGTAAAGTAGCCATAGCCAAGAAAAGTCCAAGCCATCCATGATGACCTTCAAGCAGAAGAAGTCCGAACTAAACAGCATTGTTTCCTCCCTGAAACCTGGGGGGGAAACGGAAGAAAAGAGGCGAAACAAAACGGGTCAGTCAAAAAGACTGAGTAAGTCCTATCTACTTCCAGTATAAAAACAGGTAAAGGTAACATGACATGCATAAACTGAAAGTAAACATAAGGATAACTACAATATAGATAAACCAGGGTAGCCGGTTGAACTACTGCGGCAAGGTAAACTAAGGTATCATGATAAACTACGGTGTTATGATAAGTCAAGGTATCACATCGTCAGGTTTCTATCGAGTACGTTATCCCAAGGTATCTACCCCGTCTAACATCCCAAGGTATCTATTATGTATATTCTTCCTAGTTCTAACATGTATATTTGCTCTGCACCCTTCGTACTAGTATCCCAGCCTTGTTAGGTGTTAACCATGAATGTCCCTTACTCAAAGTCGTGTACTGGTCCATGTCAACCCAGTATATCGTATATATAGGTTACTCAAATCATATGTTTCTTTCCATGTATATAAATTCAGTCCTTTGCCGTACCTCGTACGGGCTTCCTCATGTCGTATTATCCTTGAAATCGTTTGGACTGTCACCCTTGTTCTAGCTAGGCTCTTCCATATGAATCATCGTTTGAACTACTAGGACTTACGCCACCTAGCACCACTAGGGATTACGCTTACCTATTGCACACTTTCGTATTTCGGTTTGGGTTAAACCACCTAGGCCACTAGGGATTACGCTAACCCTCAACCGCGCCCTTTTTCCCCGCATTCATCGTGAATCGTTTTTCTATAACTGTATGCACATGTATCACATCGTGCCATCCGAGTCCTGTCCCAGGGCAAAACAAGAAATACAGGACTCGGTCGGGAGCTTTAGATTTATCTGCCGATGCAGATACTAAGGTCTGCTTTTCTACACGTGGCTATGGTCCCACGAGACCCCTCCCACAACTAATGAAAGGCAACACAAGAGAAAATCTTGCATGAGAACTACACTCCGGCCAGCCCACATCCTACGGCCTACCTCACCCATAATTAGATAGCAATCATGGTCTGTTGGGTGTTCCCTGCCTTTCCGTACGTACACGCTTGACTCGAGATGGTAGATGATCGACGAACTTGCTATCTCGGGCAACTTGGGTATTCGTCGACTCACTGCTATCCACCCCAGTCTTTAGGTCGCTCGCATAGCAACCAAGGCATATTCTTGGTTCTTCTACCGCAGACCTCAACCTCTCGTGAGCCTAGTATAATGACCTGGCAGCTCACAGAGGGATCCCAAGAATATCCTCACGTTCCCCGAAGCCGCTGCTTCGTTACCCAGTTCGTTGGAGCCTTTATCTAAATCAGATAGCCTGCTCCTACACGCATACTTAAATGTTGACCTAACGTATCGGGTTACTAATCTATCTAAGAAGTGGTCCAAATTTCTTTGACTAAGAATTATTACTTAGTTTCCCTTAACTAAGGTTTACCACTTAGCCTTATTTCCATTATCCTTGTTAACTATGGTTATTTACCTAATCCTCCGAATTAGGGTTTATCTAATGGGTTAAGTGTCACTTAAGTTCACAACTTAACCCGTCTACAAAACGTGTTGAAACTGGCTAAGTGTCCAAGTCCAAGACTTAACCTTACAGACCATGTGTCAAGTTGGTTAAGTATATCAAGCAATCCATGACTTAACCTCGTCTAATTATCATTTTAGATTGGTTAAGTATATATATTAATTTGACCCTATCAAATTACCGAGTCAGATCGGTCAAGCGTATTCGAAACGATTCGTGACTTAGCCTTATCATGTTTTACGTTAGATTGGTTAAGTATAGGTTAACTTAACCTCATCAAATTAACGAGTTGGATTGGTTAAGTATAGGTCACTTAACCTCATCAAATCATCGTGTTAAATTAGTTAAGTGTTTATCTTAACCCCATTAAATTATCAAGTTGGATTAATTAAGTCTAGGCTAACTTAACCCCATCCGATTACCATGTTTAGATTAGTTAAGTCTAGTCTTAACCTCATCCATTAACTGTATTATACGGTTAAGTGTCATTAAGAAAATTTACTTAACCTTATCAAGTTATCGTGTTGGATTGATTAAGTGTTGGTTAACTTAACCCCGTCCCCTCGTCGTATAAAAATGGTCAAGTGTCGTTAGGCAAATCAAGTTACTTAACCTACCTAACCCTGTCATGTTTTGTTAAGTATCATTAGCCTAATCAAA
Source organism: Allium sativum (assembly GCA_030737875.1). NCBI lineage: Eukaryota > Viridiplantae > Streptophyta > Magnoliopsida > Asparagales > Amaryllidaceae > Allium > Allium sativum. The sequence continues at coordinate 197,249,155 of CM060919.1, read as the reverse complement.
TTACTTAACCCATTTGTCCATGTCATATTTGGTTAAGCCTCATTAATCAAATTAACTTAACCCTACTATGTGGCATTAATTATTTAATGCACCCCAACCTCTCACATTAGACTTTGTTGTGGTTACTAGTTAAGCCGGGCGGGTCCGGGTAGATTTACACCACAACTTGGTCTAACCTCGGGTTCAAGCACAACATGACCAACTTCTCACATTGAGTCCTATTGTTTGCAACTACTAGTTAGGCCGGTCGGTTCCGGGTAGTTTTACGTTGCAAACTCAACCCAACCTCGAGTTGGCCACTTTCATGTTTAGCCTAGTGTCATGTTCATAGTCAAGTTTTCAAGCAATTGGGTAGACCTAACTTAATAGGTAAATTCCCAATGGGTAGACCTAACTTAATAGGTAAATTCCCAAGCTTATGATTATGCATATTTACATGTTAACTTACATGCTATATTCAATGTTGCATGTTGTCATGTTATACCCATTTAACCCAAATCATGTTTCACATCATATTTCATGGAACTTCAAGTTAAGTTTCTCATGTATATTCACGCTCGTCTAACCTAACCCCAAAACGTGTTTCCAACGTAAGTATAGACGAGTCAACATAGTAGGAATACTATGACTACAGATTGGCCTCGAACATGCATAGTGTCATAAAAAGGGTTTTGGCCACAAACACACAAAATGTCACAAGGGAATTCGGCCACAACATGCATATTATCAAAAAGGGTTTGGCCATAAACATACACAACTTAAAAGAGAGGATTGGCTATAAGCATGCATAATCTCATAAAGGATTTGGCCACAAACTTGCATGATAACATAAGGGGTTTGGGTTCATAAACATGCATAAGCCCCAAAATCTTGTCTTAGCCAATGTTTCACACATAAGTGGTTCCTAAAGGTTCATGCTAGCATTTCATGCATAAAGATCCAAACTTGCAAGTTAAACTAGGCTATGCATAGCATGAGAGGCATGATTAAGTCACTCACATGGCCTAAAATCATAACCATGAACACTAGAGGCAAGGTAAGGTTCATATAAGTTCGCATAATCATGTTTAGCCTCATTTTATCCCATGTCATTATCAAAACTACCGTTCCATCTAAAAGTAGCTAGAACTTACTTAGGCAAGGCTTAGGAAAGGGATCATGCATCATTATGACGAAGAAAGGTGGCTCCTTTGATGAAGAACCATCACGAAACTCGCATAGAAATGTTGATTTGGCCTCTATTTGGTGTAGCAAGCTTGCATCCTTTGATTTGAACCCGATTTGAATGCATAGGCTCTAGGGATTTGAGATGGAGGCCATGATCACTTTGCATTTGGGCAGCACTTCGTGGAGAGGGTGAGTTATGAGGGTTTAGGGGGGGGCTTAGGGGTGTTTTTATAGAGATTAGGATAGTTTTAGGCCCTTAGATTAACCCTAGGATAGATTAGGACCATCAGATCTCGGAAGCTTCCAGAACCAGCCCAAGAACAAGACCAGGTGAGCCAAGCAGGTGCACCAAGCAGTTTGCCCCGGCCACCCCCTGTCGACAGGCAAGTCGACAGGGCTGTCGACTTGGTCTGGGCCCAAGTCGACAGGCCTGTCGACAGCCCTGTCGACATGGCCTAGGCGGGGAAACTTCCCGCCTAGCCCCAGATCTGATTTCCAAAACTGTTTCCGAAATTCAAATTTTCAGAAATCTTCTTTGGGCCTTTAACGGGTCATACGGACTCCGATTCTCGAAAACTCGGACTCTATTTCGCGTATTTTTCCGAGACGAACGCAATGGCATAGCCCGTTTTACTTGATTCAGAATTTAAAATTAAATCCTGCCTTGATTCTTGATTTAACGTGTTGTAAAAATTCGGGTTGTTACATGAATGGTTATACATAACCACGTAGCACTTGTATAAGATTGAAATATACAAATGAGATGAATTAAAAATTGGATTTAGAATTATGAATTTAAAATCCTAGATGTTTAAAAAAAATGTTTTTCTAAATTAATATAAAGTAATATAGCATTAGTTTGAAGAATTCAAATGAAAAACCATTTTTAAATGGATTTTGAAAGTGATAAAGCATTGAACTCGCTTCAGTAGCTACGAAATAATTCTAATGATGACTATAGCATCATTCGTATCCATTTTATAGTTTCCAAGTGATGGATTGCTACCTTAGTAAAGTTTTTGATGGGAATTTGTTTGAAAGAAAACAAGTTGGTTTGAGAATTCAAATGTTTTGAATTTGAGATGGTCATTAATATACATATATATTATGTGATTTCGAAAGGATTTGAAATAAAAATCTGGGGATTTGAATCCTGGAATTTAAATTTAACTTAAGCAAGTTAAATGAATCGAAGTAAATAAATTGACTAGAATCAATTTGAATGAGATTGAATGCATATGAATGGAATATGAATTGATTGTAGATAATTTAGATAAAATGAATATAAGGATATATGATATTCAGTATGAATGAAGACCAAAAGTTTGGTAGAAATAAATTTGTAGAAGTATGAAATGTCGAGTTTCAACATAAGTGAATTTTGAAAAGCTAATGGGTTTGTAGCATTTTTTCTACCTTAGTAATTTCGAGGACGAAATTCTTTTAAGGGGGAAGAATGTAACGATCCGGATTTTTAATCAATTTATTTTAAATATTTAATATGGTTTTAAATATTGAATTGATAATATAAATGGAATTTTATATTGTGATATTGATTTAATAAGAGATTACGATTTAATTTCAAATATATTGAATTATCGTAATCCAAAAATGGGACTAATTGAATTTGAAGTTAAAACTGAATTGGAAACAGTTCAGATGATCAATACAAAATTCTGTTTGAATTAGAATAATAATATTAATTTAATTTCAGGGAATTAATTGTTTTGAATTTAATTTATATTATATCGATTTAATATGGTTATTTTATATATACGTTCAAATTAAATTCCAGAGTATATTCTATTGAGTATAGAATAGTGTTATAATGTTGAAATGTCAGTCGTTACGTTAAAATAGTGGTTTGTGATGTTAAGTTACGAACCCCAAAATATTTTTTTTGGATAAGATCAAAATCGAATCGAAAATCAAATCGATATCGTTTTAAAAATAATAAAAATCTCTTTAAATCAAATCGTATTAATGTATAATCAAATCAAAATTGAATAAAATGTACTTAAGCCTATACCTAATGGTATTTTGTGCCGAACATTTCCTTAGTGCTTAAGTATACTTCTTCTATAAATCGCGACTTTATTTTTCTTTTGAAAATTTCAAGCTTCAAACAACAACAAAATGTCTTCCCCATTTCAAATTGAATCCGCTCCTCTTCAGAACTAAAATAGCCATTGCAAATCGTATGTAACCCTTATCCTTTATACTCACACGACTTCATTTTCTGGAAACAAAATCAAAGTCGTATTTCATTCCATTCCTCAATTGAATTATAAATCAAGATCCACATTTTTTTATTCCTCCCTTCAAATTCTGCAATAAACTAAATTAAATAATCAAAGAAAAATCTCGTTCGCGTTCAATTTATGGGCTCTAATTGGGCACGACAAGAAGATAGCGCTGAACGAGGACTGCTCTTCATTCGAAGTTCGGTTGCGCGTAGTTGTTGAACTCGCGATGACGAAAAGGTGCTTTGATTCGAAATTCGACGAGAATTAAGGCTCGAGTTCCTTGACAAACAAAGATCTGTGGAGGTAGGTATTCGGAGAGAGGTGCGCGACGTTAAAAAGATTTAATGGGTTGGTTCGATGCTGGTAGTCGCGATGAGGAAGAAGGGATGAAAGAGGGACACTACAATTTTTATTGCGTTAAATTTTCTGAAGGATGACCTAACTGGAGTTCGAACTGATGAGGGGTTCGGTAGTCTACTGGAAGAAGTAAGGAGATCAGGGGTTGTTAATGTTGGAGTGTTTACAAAGGGAGTTCGAATTACAGAAATCGTTAGAGTATGAATTTTGAATTGGATAGCTACAATGCGAGCTTGATTGTCAATTTTGATTGAGTGCTGAAGCTTGGTAAGGAGCATGATATTTATAATGGTAGTGTTGATTGAGTTTGAGGAAGGCTGTTGTGACGAAAAGGAATCTCGCTCGGTCCGAACCAGTCGCTAAACCGACCCAGACCGTTCGAAACGCCCTATCGCTTTGAGAACACGACAAAACAGAACCGCAGACGGAAGAACATTTCATTGTATATTACAACAATGCATCAGATTACAAGAATATACAGAGTATAAACAAATAAATATTACACAGAAATATCAGAGATTACAATACATTACATAGCAGCGGAAAATAATACAATACACAACCGAAGGAGATATACGGATACAAAGCTTTCCGGATATCCTTCCAGCTGTAAACCATGATCCTGTGAATAAAAATCTGCAAAACCAAAACTACTAGCTGCCCGTGTCAAAATAGGGGCACCCAGAGTTTAGGTTAAAACAATAAACTCCAGGTCAGTCATGGGACTGGTGTGAGAACTAAAACAGTTATTAATCTTTATTTTAAAGTTAGGTAAATCAAGGGACCACACCGCTTACGCGGAACGGGTTTCCTCCCAAGAACACCAGTGCATAAAACAACAACGCAATGCTAAATAAAGAAAAATGAAGCTATTATAAGACCCAGGTCCCATCACACAATGCAACGCAAACCGGAGGATAGGGTTTTTACCTTATAATAGCCAAGAATGCTTGATACGTTTAAAACAAATCATTTGATACTATTATAAGTGCATAGTGTATAAAACAACTTCAAATCATAAGTATCAATCATAGGCGGCATGAGCGCCCCATCCCACTATGTCGCCATATATAGGATTACAACTACAACCGCAAGATCACGTATTTGGAAATTGGATTTCCGTCATGAACCAAGGCAAAAGATAGTCCTTACCGAATTCGAGACTGCCTAGCCCGAGTCTCAGGATCAGAACGCATCGACCCTTGGAGCGACAGGGCCGGTCCACACGGAGTGGATTAAAAATGCCTGAGCACTACGTTTCGCCGCCCTTTGGGGCGTAAGCGAGCCAACAAGTGACTCCATCGGACCCGGATCGTCCGATCTAACCGAGGCGCCTCGCAACAGCAACAACCACATAAGTCAAACTCGTCAGGGCGTGTAAAACCACTAACGCCACTTTTAGCTAGGAGGAAACGTAGGCCCTCCCTGAGGTCCTTTCTCCCGTTTCCGGTTCATACCGGGGTGTGAGGCTCGCGATTTCACGTTATACACAAAGCTACGCCACACAGGCAGTGCTTTGATCATCACCACAAGATTTTGCTTTTCAACAGAAGCCCTGATCATTGCATCTTAGCATGCCACACAGACAATTCACGCCGTGCAACTGATGGCTATCAATCACACAGAATGAATTCCAATGTCAGACACACATTCCATTTGCAAGTCCGTTCTGGGTCTGAACGAAACCGGAGGCACTAAATACCTCGCAAACCCATCGATCACCACATACGTCTGGACGATCACCACTCATTATCCATATTTCAGGATGCCTCCCAATCAGGACCTCGGTTACCATCCAAACGAGGTGAAGATCTCCGGTCTTCGACCACCGTCTTCATCTTCGATTTCCTATCGTCGATTCAGTTATTCAGAATGGGATAAACCCGGTCTTTCTAAGCAACTCGCGTATATAATAAACAAGTGTTACACAAACACAACATACGCCTCATTCCAATTCATCAGTCACTAACCGTAAATTAATCAAGAGAATAATTCCCCAAATATTAACCCCGAAGGCCGAAACCAACATCAGATCAATATCCAGAAAACCATTCTGCTTAGTTAACCGACAGTTAGTTTCTAAATTTCACATTCATAGGGAAAGGTTCCCATTAATTTTATCAAAGATAAATTCCTTGAATTTATTCTTTAATCTCCTTTTGAATATCAATTCAAACTAGTCGGGATTAATGAACCTTACCGAAGTAATCATTTGTTTTAATTTCCCAATCCCAACCTATTCATCCCATGAAGTAAAACGGGTCTTACTTCATATCTAACACCACGGTGTTATCGGTAAATTTAGTTACCATTTCACGTTTAAATCTAATTAAAGATTTAACTATCGCCTGGAGCAAAATTGGTGATACTCCATTCTCGATCTTTTCAATCTAATTAAAGATTCATTAAAACTCCACTTAGTTTTAATCGTTAACTGGGTTAAAGAATCAGTGTCATTTAAAAACACGGTTCACGATAAACCCAAAATCACATTCCATTAATTATTGGGTTAAAGAACGAGTGTTATTTAAAACACTGTCCACGATAAACCCAAAAATCAATATCACTTCAATTTCAATTAAATATCATTTAATTGTTACACTTCATTAAATCTAAATAAAAAGATTTAATCTTTTCTCCACTGGGTTCAAGAACGGTGTTAGTCAAGACACCATTCACGACAAACCCAAATCACATTTGATATTAAATACAAGGCTCTGAATAGAAAATATATCGGCTTATATTCAATATCAAATTCTACGACCAACAGATATCGTATTGGAAATAACGATATATATATCTATATTTTTCAAATTTCCATAACAACATCTGTATAATCACGAAATCCAACATCGAAATATTCCGAAGACAATTTCGATTCAAACCCATTCCAATGCAATCATTGGAAATTCTGGTTATTTTCAAAACCATTTCAAATTCAATTTATTTATTTAAAAATAAATAGAATTATAATTCTAGTTCAAAACTAGTTCATTACGATAAAAATCTAATTTTATCTTTTCAAATATGGAGTTTTTCATCCCAATTCTTTCTAAATCATTTCTTATGATTTTACACAAATTATTACTATTTTTAATAATTTTATCAAGGCCCGTACAGTCGATTTCCATCAACGGCTATCGAACTGCACTTACAGCGACCTTTTTCGAATTTGATTTGGACATAATTCCAAATCCAACTGTTAGATTTCTAATTTCTAATATTCGTTAGGAAGCTCTTATTGATACGAACCCAACGGTTCCGGTTTTAGGAGAATCGAAGGTCGGATCTCCCGTAATGTCCGTTTGAAATAAATGGTCGAAATTCGCGAACTGCCGCGGCGCGGCGCGTTCTATTCAGGCCATTATATTGTATATATAATATATACTTCGTCGATTTCAATTCAAAACGTGTTTTATAAATCGTTTTAAATTCATTTTCAAAACGGTTTCAACTTCATATTCAATTTCAAATCAAAATTGAATATTCCAATTTAAATTCATTTTAAATTCATTTCAAATTGATTTTAATTCAAATTGATTTCTAATTCAATTTCAATTCGAATTCGTTTATATTCAATTTCAATTCGAATTTATTTATATTCAATTTCAATTCGAATTCATTTATATTCAATTCTTTTCAAAATATCAGATTTTGAAATCACTTTCGATATTCATTATAAAATGAATAAAATCGATATAAATATCGTTCACGTCAAAATGGCGTCAATCTAATCAATACGGCTTCATACTAGCTGCCCGTGTCAAAATAGGGGCACCCAGAGTTTAGGTTAAAACAATAAACTCCAGGTCAGTCATGGGACTGGTGTGAGAACTAAAACAGTTATTAATCTTTATTTTAAAGTTAGGTAAATCAAGGGACCACACCGCTTACGCGGAACGGGTTTCCTCCCAAGAACACCAGTGCATAAAACAACAACGCAATGCTAAATAAAGAAAAATGAAGCTATTATAAGACCCGGGTCCCATCACACAATGCAACGCAAACCGGAGGATAGGGTTTTTACCTTATAATAGCCAAGAATGCTTGATACGTTTAAAACAAATCATTTGATACTATTATAAGTGCATAGTGTATAAAACAACTTCAAATCATAAGTATCAATCATAGGCGGCATGAGCGCCCCATCCCACTATGTCGCCATATATAGGATTACAACTACAACCGCAAGATCACGTATTTGGAAATTGGATTTCCGTCATGAACCAAGGCAAAAGATAGTCCTTACCGAATTCGAGACTGCCTAGCCCGAGTCTCAGGATCAGAACGCATCGACCCTTGGAGCGACAGGGCCGGTCCACACGGAGTGGATTAAAAATGCCTGAGCACTACGTTTCGCCGCCCTTTGGGGCGTAAGCGAGCCAACAAGTGACTCCATCGGACCCGGATCGTCCGATCTAACCGAGGCGCCTCGCAACAGCAACAACCACATAAGTCAAACTCGTCAGGGCGTGTAAAACCACTAACGCCACTTTTAGCTAGGAGGAAACGTAGGCCCTCCCTGAGGTCCTTTCTCCCGTTTCCGGTTCATACCGGGGTGTGAGGCTCGCGATTTCACGTTATACACAAAGCTACGCCACACAGGCAGTGCTTTGATCATCACCACAAGATTTTGCTTTTCAACAGAAGCCCTGATCATTGCATCTTAGCATGCCACACAGACAATTCACGCCGTGCAACTGATGGCTATCAATCACACAGAATGAATTCCAATGTCAGACACACATTCCATTTGCAAGTCCGTTCTGGGTCTGAACGAAACCGGAGGCACTAAATACCTCGCAAACCCATCGATCACCACATACGTCTGGACGATCACCACTCATTATCCATATTTCAGGATGCCTCCCAATCAGGACCTCGGTTACCATCCAAACGAGGTGAAGATCTCCGGTCTTCGACCACCGTCTTCATCTTCGATTTCCTATCGTCGATTCAGTTATTCATAATGGGATAAACCCGGTCTTTCTAAGCAACTCGCGTATATAATAAACAAGTGTTACACAAACACAACATACGCCTCATTCCAATTCATCAGTCACTAACCGTAAATTAATCAAGAGAATAATTCCCCAAATATTAACCCCGAAGGCCGAAACCAACATCAGATCAATATCCAGAAAACCATTCTGCTTAGTTAACCGACAGTTAGTTTCTAAATTTCACATTCATAGGGAAAGGTTCCCATTAATTTTATCAAAGATAAATTCCTTGAATTTATTCTTTAATCTCCTTTTGAATATCAATTCAAACTAGTCGGGATTAATGAACCTTACCGAAGTAATCATTTGTTTTAATTTCCCAATCCCAACCTATTCATCCCATGAAGTAAAACGGGTCTTACTTCATATCTAACACCACGGTGTTATCGGTAAATTTAGTTACCATTTCACGTTTAAATCTAATTAAAGATTTAACTATCGCCTGGAGCAAAATTGGTGATACTCCATTCTCGATCTTTTCAATCTAATTAAAGATTCATTAAAACTCCACTTAGTTTTAATCGTTAACTGGGTTAAAGAATCAGTGTCATTTAAAAACACGGTTCACGATAAACCCAAAATCACATTCCATTAATTATTGGGTTAAAGAACGAGTGTTATTTAAAACACTGTCCACGATAAACCCAAAAATCAATATCACTTCAATTTCAATTAAATATCATTTAATTGTTACACTTCATTAAATCTAAATAAAAAGATTTAATCTTTTCTCCACTGGGTTCAAGAACGGTGTTAGTCAAGACACCATTCACGACAAACCCAAATCACATTTGATATTAAATACAAGGCTCTGAATAGAAAATATATCGGCTTATATTCAATATCAAATTCTACGACCAACAGATATCGTATTGGAAATAACGATATATATATCTATATTTTTCAAATTTCCATAACAACATCTGTATAATCACGAAATCCAACATCGAAATATTCCGAAGACAATTTCGATTCAAACCCATTCCAATGCAATCATTGGAAATTCTGGTTATTTTCAAAACCATTTCAAATTCAATTTATTTATTTAAAAATAAATAGAATTATAATTCTAGTTCAAAACTAGTTCATTACGATAAAAATCTAATTTTATCTTTTCAAATATGGAGTTTTTCATCCCAATTCTTTCTAAATCATTTCTTATGATTTTACACAAATTATTACTATTTTTAATAATTTTATCAAGGCCCGTACAGTCGATTTCCATCAACGGCTATCGAACTGCACTTACAGCGACCTTTTTCAAATTTGATTTGGACATAATTCCAAATCCAACTGTTAGATTTCTAATTTCTAATATTCGTTAGGAAGCTCTTATCGATACGAACCCAACGGTTCCGGTTTTAGGAGAATCGAAGGTCGGATCTCCCGTAATGTCCGTTTGAAATAAATGGTCGAAATTCGCGAACTGCCGCGGCGCGGCGCGTTCTATTCAGGCCATTATATTGTATATATAATATATACTTCGTCGATTTCAATTCAAAACGTGTTTTATAAATCGTTTTAAATTCATTTTCAAAACGGTTTCAACTTCATATTCAATTTCAAATCAAAATTGAATATTCCAATTTAAATTCATTTTAAATTCATTTCAAGTTGATTTTAATTCAAATTGATTTCTAATTCAATTTCAATTCGAATTCGTTTATATTCAATTTCAATTCGAATTTATTTATATTCAATTTCAATTCGAATTCATTTATATTCAATTCTTTTCAAAATATCAGATTTTAAAATCACTTTCGATATTCATTATAAAATGAATAAAATCGATATAAATATCGTTCACGTCAAAATGGCGTCAATCTAATCAATACGGCTTCATATATTCCTATTTTCAAATATTCTATTTCAAATATTTCCTTTTCAAATATTTCTATTTTAAAACTGGAATGAGGCCCAATCAATTACCATATAATGTTAATTATATGGATTTTCTACAACACATGTATATATCAACAACGATGAATAATCAACCATCATCCAACGTGCATTCTACACTGTATAAGCATCAAATATAAATATTCAACGCTCATAACAGCCTGTCAATCAATCGATCGACATACAACTAAACAATCGGGATTAGTGTACGTCAAATATCATCCCAATACCCGTGTGGGGTTTCAAACAATCAAACACAGATTTTTATTTGTGCAGTTGGGCGATGTGTAAAATTTATCGTCCCAATCGATGTCCTTCAAATAGGTGTACATAAACAAACCGTCCGGTTTGTAAATGAATATTTATTTATTCACATTCACGTTAAAATAATATTTTTAACGATCAAACTGTTTTATTCAACCTATGAATTTTCTATTCGATTCAATTATTAAATAAAATGTTATCTTTATTTTTCTAACTTATTTTTAGAAAATTTCGGCGGCATAACGGCACGATACTAGAAACGGGACGAGGCCTAGCCTTATCCCCGGTCTAGTGAAGGCCCACGCCATTCACACATCAATCAAATCAATTCCATTTCACCAAACAATTCAATTCAAACCAAATAATCTAACCAACTACACAACCAACAATTTAACAAACAAGCCATCCATGGTTTGTGGATGACGGGTGTCGGGTGCTACTAAACACCGTCTGCATCCTAGTATATATATATAACTAGAAAAAGAGATTTTGAGTGAGAAGTTCTCACCGATAGCTATCCAACTTCACGACACTTCATTTATAGAAATCTTCATCGTTCTCGCCTTTTTGTCATCTTCGTTGCCCGTAGCCACTACATATGTAAAAATCGAATTTTTACTTCGCTATTCAATATATAAAAATCGAATTTTTACTCTGCTATTCAATATATAAAAATCGAATTTTTACTATGCTATTCAATACATAAAAATCGAATTTTTACTTCGCTATTCAATATATAAAAATCGAATTTTTACTATGCTATTATATAGATAAAAATTCTATTTTTACTTCGCTATCATATAGATTTTTAAAATCACATTTTTATTTTTCTACACATATAAAGATGGTATTTCTAATATTCCTATCATGTAAAAATTATATTTTTAATCCTCTACTTAAACAAAAATCATATTTCTACCACTTCTATATAGTAAAGATTATATTTTTAATACTTTAAAAATATAAAAATCATATTTTTAATTCTTTAAAAATATAAAAATTATATTTTTCTCGAAGTTAAAATCATATTTTTACCTCACTAAACCCTCTCTTTATTTAATTAAAAAACTAACCTTTATACAATACAAATCTAATCTTCATTCAAGTTAAAAATCAGATTTTTATTTATGTTTTAAATAAAACTGAAAATAAAATTAAATAAAAACTCACAGCGCTAAAAGGGGATTTGTTGGTTGAATCGGAGGAAGGGGCTTCACGTCGGTTTCAGGAGGAGGAGAAGAAAGGGGGTCGGCGCAGGTGGTTGTCAAAGAACGTGAAGGCGGTGCGGTGGCTGCGTCGTATTTTGCACAGAGGGGAGGGATGCGGGTTCTCGTCTGGGTGAGAGGAGAGAGAGTCGAGAGGAGGGGGAAGAGGATCGAATAGGAGGGAGAGGGTGGGCGCAGCTCCGTCGAGGCGCGGTGGCGCCGCAAAGGGGGAGGCACGAATGGGAATCGGGTTCGATTGGGTTTTTTTTTTTTCGTTTGACTGTCGGTTGACCAAGAAGGAAAGGGGAGGGAGAGAATATAAGGGGAATTTAATTATTTATTTAATTTAATTTTTTTATATAAAGTTGACTTTTTCAAACGACCTCTAATCGAGGCCCACCGCCTGTCGCCCATAGCGTATTACCCCCATTCCGAACACAATGGGATATATATCGTAGGTTGATTCGGCTGTTACAATCAGTTTCCGTTAGATTTACATTTAAATCACTATATTGAATTTTAAACGTACATTTCAAATTACCGGGGTCACATACTAACTTGAAAATTCCTGAAAAATATTTTCTAGCTTCGTATTGACGATACGGTCCTAACAAAACTAGTTTCGTCGAATTCTGAGACCGTTGGAAAAATGGCCAATTTCCAGTCGATTAAAATCAACTTAAACTGGTCAAACGCGTTTTCTTTTGCCACGCTCACATATTGATTCGAAAAATTATGAAATTTGAAACCTAGCAATAACTTGACACTGCGGATCTAACAAAAGTGGTTTCGTCGAAATCCGAGGTCGTTTGCAAAATGTCTATTTTTAAGGGCCTGAATTCCACAGCGACTATTCAGAATTTTCAATTGGACATATCTTTTGATTCCCGCTATGAAATTTTGATTATTCGGATTCGTTGGAAAGATATTCTAAAATAGATCCTAATGTTTTTGGTTTCACTAAAATCCGGATTGTTTTGCACCCGGTACATTCCATTGAAATTTGAAATCGAATTATCGAACTACCGCGCCATTTTCAATTCCTTTTATAATTATATATAATTATTTATATTCTACGACGACGCGTATAAATATATACGTTTGAATTATATTCAAAATAAATTTCTCGTCGATATTATTTAAAATAATCTATTTTAAATGATCAAAATTCGCTAAAATGGCCAAAATAAAAATTTTAAACTGGCCCAGATTTTCGGGTTGTTACAGCTGTTCAACGGTTAAGCATTTTGGAGCTAGCAGTCAGGCAGTGATGGCAAGGATTTTGGTATTGATTTATTTTTAGTTTAATTTTCAAGTTAATAAGGATTAATTTTATTTATCAAACTTATAATGTCATTAAATACCTCGAACGATGACGGTTTCGGAAAAACATAGTACGTTGGAATCATAGTGATGGATATAACGATGGAAATGGATTCGAGATTTCTCAATGTCAGCTGGATTATCAGTTTAATCCGGACGATCGACTTAAAGTTCAAAATTTGGAGCAGATTGCAAAATAAAAATCACGGTGAGTAAACTCACTCTCTGGATTCATTTATAATTTTATTATAAACGAATGTTTATTTCAAATAATTTTTATATGTTGTTGGTTGGTTGTTTGGATGCGTTCAAATATTTTTGTGGCTATATTAAATATATTAGTTATGGATATTTAACACAGTACCATTAGTTGATGTCTGCAGTATCATTAGTGGATGACCCTACACGCCCCACAATATGATAGTGGATGACCTTCTATACCGCGATATCCTGCTTTTATCCTGCCTCGAAGCAGGATGGGTATTATTTATGTTGGCTAATGTCTGTGGATGTAGGGAAACAAGTTGGAGGTATCCAACTGGATTCTTAAAAATTTATTGTTGTTTGTTTTCATATATATATATATATATATGTGTGTGTGTGTGTGTGTGTGTGTGTGTGTGTGTGTATGTATGTATGTATATACACACACATACACACACACACACACACACATATATATATATATGTACTAAGGCACATCCTTTGGACATGTGCATACAAATTATTGATTTGATTCTACCTTGTTAATTATGGGTAAATGTGCAGAGAAATGTATGAGTTCAACATCATTAATTGTGTACATGTAAATATTAGAAAACGCAAAGGGAAAAAGAAGACACTTCGACCATGGCCCAAATAGTTTTTTAAAAACCATACAACATTTATTTCACTAACATTCTAAACCTTGATATACGAACAAATAAACTTTGAAATGCATTGGTACCATAATGTTTCAGTTCATAAAATATAACACCGAAAGTCACATGTACAAACAAAGAAAAACGTTGTTAAATTCTTCGTTATTTGGGCAGTGGAAAATTTGTACAACTGCAGCACTGGAGTGGGAAGAAGAACCGTTGCCAGAAAAGTGAATAATGTGAATGCAACTGTCTTTAATGCACCCATGCATTTACTTTTGTTTATTTGCTTTTGCTGCTGATGTAAGTTGTCAATTTGTTATGTGTACCTTAAGTAAAGCACATGGCTACCATTCATCTGTTTCAAAAATAGTTTACTGATAATACAAATCTAGATGAGCATGAGTATGAATGTTGTAATGCATCAGTTTTGGTTAAACTCATCCATTCTGTTGCACCATGCAAAATATTGCGTTAATGTATAGTGATAGTTGATGAATCAAATGAACAATAAGTAGTAATAATTCCAAGTATCACAAATAAGACATATATCCTTTGTAGGTTTGTGGCAATCAACAACACAAATGGTGTAAGTGGAAGTTCCAAATTCTGCAGCAGTGAAGTGAAAAAATTGAACTTATGAAATTAGTTATTGATTAAGTTATTTACTCCCTAAGAAAATATTCTTTGCACTACAGGCATGAGACCGACATAAAACAAAAAAAAAGTATAGCTCCCAGAGTGAAATATTTATATTTGTGTCAATTGATGTTAAGTTTAGAAACAGATCAAAATGATTGTACCAAATGTATAATGGCTTGCATATATAAAAATGGGTGCATGTTAGACCGTTATGCCGATTTCTTCGTGTTTGATCACATGTGAGTAGAACATCTTTGTAAACCACATTTTTAGTATGAGTATAATTTTTCGTTTGACTTTTCCCATTTTGTGCTAAAACTTGATTAAAAAAATAAGATACTTTTTTATCCTACTAATTGGAATTATTTAGCGGGCTAAGTCTAGTTGTTCGCTTTTTGAAAGGATGTTGTATTGATTAATTGCAGGTGGTAAGATAAATAGATAAATGGTGTTACCTATTGATTTCTGGATACCCTTTTCTTTTGCATTACTTCTCCTTAGATGAATCTTGTAGGTGAAGTAAGTTCTCTTAAGTTTACATAACTATGTCATGGGCTATTAGTTGATAAGCAGAAATAAAATTTAGTAAAAACATTAGTCATATATGACACAAGGAGAGTAAAAGGATATAAAAGCCATAAACTAAAAATTCAAGTGACAAATGTAGCAAATGTGCATCCATTGATAGCATGAGTATATAATGTGAATGTTGGTGAGTATGTATTATCGGAAGATAAAATTTTAATTATGAAACATAGCAGTAGTTTCACAAAGAAATTTCATGGATCTGAATAGTAGCTATAAAAGCAAACATCTTTACATACAATTAGAAGACTAAGCAGGTAATGTGGCAATTATCTATTTTTGTATAATATACAACAATGTTCTTTGTGTCCCTCTCTCGTTCATTGGGTTAAATATTTCCTTTTGTTCGCATCTTGGATAGTGAGTACTCATTACAATGTATAAATAGAGATGTATGGTCAACTCTCAGTTTAGTTATCTTTTCCAAAGAAACACGTAGTACATGGCACAATAATGGCAAAAAAAAAAATCTATAAGTGTTTTACATTCTCATGTGTCATGTAGTGATCATAGCCCAAAAAATATGCTTAATACAATTTATGGGAAGTCTAAATCATGGAATGTGAAATAGAAAATGTATATTAATATCTGTTTAAAAATGGAAATGCTAAAATGAAAGATGAAAAAAAATAATTTTGTTAGCTGATATGTATTAAAAATGGAAAGTTAAAACTAATGTCGAATGATATAAATGACAAAAATTAAAAATTAAAAATTCAAGTGGCAATAACACAATATAATAACAATGGTCAAAGGTAGAAAAATCGTTTAACATACCATTAATAGTCTAAGTGCATGTTATTATAAGTCATGGACTGCCAAACAGAGAATGTATATTGGTATCAGTTTACAAAATAAAAATGCTCAAAAGGGAAATGCACAAAAAGGAAATTTAATCAATGACATTCATTATGAATGAAAACTGAAAATTATTACTGAAGGATAAATAAATAAAAAGTAATAAAGGTATAATTGAGAAAAACGGTCAAAGAAGGAAAAAATACTGTAACATAATATTAAAAGCCTGAGCGACATGAGCTAATAAATTTACTTGACAATCAATTTGTGATTGATAATGGAATTAGCAATTTGTATATGCTTTTCTGGCATTGTTTATTAAAGATTATTTGGTTCAAGAAGTATTAAATATTTTTCATGTAAAATTTATCACGAATTAAAATAAATTCAATAACAAAATTATGGTATCCGCACTAAATTTAGAAAATAATAATGCGGTAATTTGTAAGTATCCATTATCAATGTTAGCGTAATTAATATTCTACTAAAGGGCAATATAGTCTTTTGTTTTATGTTTTGCCTATATATAAAGGCCTCTTGTGTTATTTTAGGATTATGGCTTTCTCTTCTATGGTCAGCCTCCATCTCCTTTGTATCTTGTTTTCATAATCAATAAATTGTTCAGTTTTCTTCATTACGATTATCATGGTATCAGAGCCTATTAAATCAGCAAACTCAATCTAGTCAGCATCGTTGTCTTCTCAACAACCTGATATCTTCGTCATCTCAGCAAACTGCAGCCTCTCAACAAATATCAGCCTCTGTTGGTGATTCCCAAATCAGTCGATCCCAAATCTGCTTTTTCCCAAATCAACAGCAAATCCGTCGATCCCTACCCTGGTACAAAACCTCTCCAAATCCCTAATCCAAATCCCTAATTCAAAAGCCGTCGATCGAAGCAAGCACAGACCAAATCCCTAATCCAAATCCGAATTTCTCAAAACCGAAGTCGTCGATCTCTAACCCATACTCGTCAAAACCGAAGCCGTCGATCCCTGCTTCAATCCACCGATCCTTACCCAAAGACCCAGACCTGAAATAATTTGGGTTTGTTTGACAAGTGGAAATATTTTGTTCTCTCTGTTTGACCGAAATATTTTGACCATAAGCTCCCTAATTCAGATGAGAATCCAGATCCGAAATATTCTGTGGTATTTTGTTTGTTTTTTGGACCGTATATTTTGACCATAAGCTCTCGTTTGAGTTTGTTCTCTCTGTTTGAGTTTGGTTTTCAGGTCTGAAATATTTTGTTTGTTTCGTGATTTATTAATATAGCTGAAACTAGAGATGATTCACTTCAAACAGTCAGTGTTCAGTTAGATGGGAAAAATTATGCATATTGGAGTTATGTGATGAATTTTTTTTTGAAGGGTAAACAAGTGTGGGGCTATATTTCAGGTACCATTGTCAAGCCTGTGGATAGCACAACTGCTAATTATGTGTCTTTGTTTGACAAGTGGGAAGTTGCAAATTCTAAGATTATTACTTGGATTAATAATTCAGTCAAGCACTCGATAGGTACTCAATTAGCAAAATATGGGACAGCTAAGGAGGTTTGGGATCATCTAGCTAGATTGTATACACAGTCTAATTTTGCAAAACAGTGCCAATTGGAGTCTAATATTCGTGCTCTGCAGCAGAAAAACATGAGTATTCAGGAGTTTTATGATGCTATGACAAATTTGTGGGATCAGTTGGCGCTCACAGAATCTGCTGAATTACGTGCCTTTGGACCGCATATTGCACGAAGAGAGGAGCAAAGATTGGTACAATTTTTAATGGCTCTTCGTGATGAGTTTGAAGGACTTCGTGGGGTCTATTCTACACCGTCATCCTCTACCTTCTGTTGATTTTGTTGTTAGTGAACTTTTGGCAAAGGAAATTCGTCTTCAGTCCTCTGTTGCAAAGGAAGTCTCTACTCCGTCGGTCTTTGCTATGCCTACACGACCAAATTCAAATTCACAAGTCAGACCTTATGTTCCAGTTGCTCCTAATCAATGCAGTTTTTGTAGACAAAAAGGTCATTGGAAATCTCAATGTCCAAAGAAAGGAAAGCAGCAACAGCTCTATCAACAACCTCAGCAATTGAAAAAATTTCGACCACCAATCCCTCATAATGGACCTCCTCTTCTTCCTCGCCCTCACAATGCCCTTACAGCTCCTTCTTTAGATTCATCAATGATTGAACAATTTCAGAAATTCCTTGCATCTCAGCCACATGCTATGTCAGCTACATCTCAACAAGGTTTGTCGTCTAATTCATCAAGTATATCTTCTTCTACCTGGATTTTAGATTCAGGCGCTTCAAATCATATGTCACCTAATTTATCCTCTTTCACTTCTTTGGCTCATAAAGTTTCTGTACTTGTCATGATTGCTAGTGGTACATCTATGCCTGTGCAAGGTGTTGGTTCAGTCATTACACCTTCTTTATCCTTATCTAATGTCTATCACATTCCTAAACTTGCATTAAATCTTGCTTCTGTTGGTCAAATTTGTGACAATGGCTACTTGGTTTCTTTTTCTTCTTCTGCATGTTATGTTCAGGATCCAAAGTCTCAGAAAGTGATTGGGACCGGCCATAGAGAAGGAGGACTTTATGTTTTGGATCAGCTCAAAAATCCTAAGATCTCAGAGATTGCGAAGATTGCGACTTCTGTTCCTGGTGTGGATGTTTCATCTTTCCGTTTGAGTCAGTCATCTTCTATGTTTTATTTGTGGCATTCTCGTTTGGGTCATGTTTCTAAGCCTCAATTACAATTCTTAGCATCTACAGGAGTTTTGGGAGAATTAAAAACTCATGACATTTCTGATTGTAGTGGTTGTAAACTTGCAAAAAAATTTGCTTTGCCTTTTCCCCAAAGTAATACATTTTCTACTGCACCTTTTGATCTTATTCACTCTGATGTTTGGGAACCCTCTCCTGTTTCTACAAAGGGAGGCTCTCGTTATTATGTCTCTTTTATTGATGACTGCACTCGTTATTGTTGGATTTATCTTATGAAACGTCGTTCAGAATTTTTTGGCATCTATACTGAGTTTCGATCTCTTATTAAAACTCAGCATGGAGCTGTTATTAAATGTTTCAGATGTGACTTAGGGGGAGAATATACTTCTCATGCTTTTAAGGAACTTCTTGCTTCAGATGGCACAATTTATCAGACTTCTTGCACTGATACTCCTGAACAAATGGGGTTGCTGAAAGGAAACATAGACATATTCTTGAGACTGCTCGATCTCTTTTATTGTCTGCTAGTGTTCCAAGTGAATTTTGGGGAGAGGCAGCTCTTACTTCTGTTTATTTGATTAATAGAATTCCTACTTCTCATAATTCTGGCTTGTCCCCCTATGAAAAGTTGTATGGTTGTCCACCAGATTATTCTTCTCTTCGTGTTTTTGGTTCCACATGCTTTGTTCTTCTTCCTCATGTCCAAGGGAGTAAGCTAACTTCACGGTCTGCTATATGTGTTTTTCGTGGTTATGGTGCAGGACAAAAAGGATATCGTTGTTTTGATCCAGTCAGTCACAAGCTATATGTTTCTCGTCATGTTGTTTTTCTTGAACATATTCCTTATTTTACTATTCCTGATCGTACTCACAATATATCTATGTCTGATATTGTTCATATTGATCCTTTCACTGCTGATGATGATGAGCTACTTCCTGCTGAAAATCCAGACACTTCCATTGACTCAACAACCACCCAATCACCTTCTGAGATAGTAGATACTAGTGAACGTCGATATCCTATCCGAAATCATCAGTCTACTAGGCGACCTGATTTTGAATATTATTGTCTTTCCTGTTCATTTTCTTCATTTCTTGCTTCTATACATTGTCTCTCTGAGCCTTCATCTTTCAAAGATGCGGTTCGTGATCCTCTTTGGCAATGTGTTATGGCTGAGGAGCTGACTGCTCTTCATCAGACTCATACTTGGGATTTAGTACCTCTTCCTACAGGAAAACATGCTATTGGTTCTCATTGGATCTATAAGATTAAAACTAAAGCTGATGGATCTATTGAAAGGTATAAAGCTCGCTTGGTTGATAAAGGTTATTCTCAAGAATATGGTATGGATTATGAGGAGACTTTTGCTCCTGCTGCAAAAATGACTACAGTTCGAACTCTTATTGCGGTTGCTTCTGTTCGCCACTGGAATATTACTCAAATGGATGTTAAAAATGCCTTTTTGAATGGAGATCTTCATGAAGAAGTCTATATGGTTCCTCCTCCTGGTATTGATCATCACCCTGGTGAAGTCTGCAAACTTAGGAAAGCTCTTTATGGTCTCAAACAGGCTCCCCGTGCTTGGTTTGAGAAATTCTCTACTGTGATTACTTCTCTTGGTTTTTGTCCGAGTATCCATGATTCCGCTTTGTTTGTCAAGTGTACCTCGGCTGGTCGAATTTTGCTTTCTCTTTATGTTGATGATATGATTAGTACAGGCGATGATGTTGTTGGGATTAACTTATTGAAGTTTGAGTTAACTCAAAGTTTTGCTATGAAATACTTGGGTCCCCTTCGTTACTTCTTGGGTATTGAAGTTGCTTTTTCTCCAAAAGGTTATCTTCTTTCTCAATCTAAGTATATTTCTGACATTTTTGAGCGCGCTCGTCTCTCAGATAATAAGACTGTTGATACTCCAATTGAGCTCAATGCTCGATACTCTATTTCTGATGGATCTCCATTACCAGATCCTAATCTTTATAGAACGATTGTTAGAAGTTTGGTTTATCTCACTATCACTCGCCCTGACATTGCATATGCTGTTTACGTTGTTAGTCAGTTTGTTACTTCTCCTACTATAGTTCATTGGGCTGCTGTTATTCGCATTTTGAGATATCTCTGTGGCACTCAGTTTCAGACTCTTTTGGTTTCTTCTACTTCATCTTTAGAGTTATGTGCTTACTCTGACGCAGATTGGGCTGGTGATCCTACTGATCGCAAATCCACTACTGGCTTTTGTATTTTTCCAAGAGATTCTCTAATCTCTTGGAAAAGTAAGAAGTAGGATGTTATATCTCGGTCTTCAACAGAGGCAGAATATCGTGCTATGGCTTCTACTACTTGTGAAATTGTTTGGCTACGATGGTTGCTTGCGGATATGGGTGTTTTCTTGCGGCGACCAACTCCTTTGTACTGTGATAATAAGAGTGCTATTCAGATTGCTCATAACTCCGTTTTTCACGAAAGGACCAAGCATATTGTGATTGACTGCCATATTACTCGCCACCACCTTCAGAATGGCACATTGACATTGCCATTTGTCTCTTCCTCCTTGCAACTTGCAGATTTGTTTACTAAATCTTTGTCATCTTCACGCTTCCGGTTTTTGACTGACAAACTCTCGATGCTCATTGCTATCGCATCATGAGTTTGAGGGGGGATGTTAGCGTAATTAATATTCTATTAAAGGACAATATAGTCTTTTGTTTTATGTTTTGCCTATATATAAAGGCCTCTTGTGTTATTTTAGGGTTATGGCTTTCTCTTCTATGGTCAGCCTCCATCTCCTTTGTATCTTGTTTTCATAATCAATAAATTGTTCAGTTTTCTTCATTACG
The DNA here is from genome assembly GCA_030737875.1 of Allium sativum. NCBI lineage: Eukaryota > Viridiplantae > Streptophyta > Magnoliopsida > Asparagales > Amaryllidaceae > Allium > Allium sativum. Next base: position 197,227,241 of record CM060919.1, on the reverse strand, counting down.
ATTATCAATCAAAAGATAATTTTTTTTATTCAGGCAACATGATTAAGTGTATCAAGTTTCAAGGATTATTACAATGACAATAAAAGTGAAACATTTTCCATATACCTTATAAGCACATGCAAATAATCTAGTAGTTATTTATTTAATATATCAATTCGCATGGTCTACTTTCTCATTTATTTGGTCAGATAGATCTCTTTTTTTCTCATCTTGTATAGTAAACATTCATTGTAATGCATATTATTCTCATGGATATTATTTAAGGGCTGTCACAACAGACCTGCTATCGTAAGATTAAAAAATACTTGAAATAGGATAGAGGAATGGAAGAAAAGAGAATTTGAAGCATCATTCATGTTTTGTAATGTCAATTGTTGATTTACTAATCTAAGCAAAACAAAATACCTAAACATGTTGTGATAACTATAAATCAAGGACTGTGAAAAAAAGGAAATTAATAGAAATATCTATTTAGAAAAAAAATGCTAAAATGGAAATGTAAGAAAAGGTTTATTCAATGAGTATGAGGTTAAGGCTGGAAAATATACTTGATACCTAATGCATGTTACAATAAGCATCAAGAAACGAATTGAAATTAAAAATGTAATCAAATATTATGAAAAGAAATTTTATTCGGTGGGAGTTTAGATAAGTTTGAAAGAAAATGAAATTTTATTTAAATTTAGATGAAAAATTTGCGAAAAAGAAAAGCTAGTTAATTAGCATGAAAAAATGACAGTATATGAAAATAGTAGCATGTGAGAGACTAACAGCTATTTTTAGAACTATGAGCTATATGAGTGTGGTTAACAATGATATGTATTAGATATGAAAGTCGAAAAGGATACCATGAAGAATATAAATGCTTTAAAATTCTTTAAATGTGAAAATTATCCGTTATAATAAGATGATACATAATTCAGGCAATATAATTAAACATGACGTTGAGCTATCGATATTTCCAATATTTGGTAAATATCATTTGCCATAAAATAATTATTACTTGATGCAATATAGTTAAGTGTATCATAAAACAGTTTTAGCGATCAAAACAATAGCAGTATAAATAAAAACTTCTATAAACGTACCACTTGAAGCTTCAGCAAAAAATCAAGCTATCAAAATTTTTGGTAATTTATTGTAATCACGATGTCGAATTATATATTTTTAACTACAAAATCTTTCAGTCGATTGAAACTGTTTAAATAATTGGTAAACGTTTATTACCATAAATTAAAATTATAACTCATGCAATATATTCAACTATATCATATAACAATTTCAGGGTATCAAAATAAAGATAACATGAACATTTCATTGAAAGGCCGAGCATAACAGCTAGCTATCAATCTTTCATCCTTTCCATTTGTAATTATCTATTGAATCTTATAATGGAAGCCATTGACATTAGTGGTCAAAAGTAGATGTCAATTAGTTTGTTAAATAAAAAAAAAAACATAAGAACGGAGAAAAAATAACTGAAATTTATTAGCTATAGTGACACAATAGTTAATATTATATCAAACATCGGCTAATATCCAACAAACAGTATGGAAAATATGGATTTTGTTCTTAGACAGATTTAGAATGATGGTATGAAATGAAACAGAAGTGAAATTAAGCATATAAGAGTAAATTGAAGGTTACTGCACTGACAGTTGCATGGAATCACCTCAATTTATTCCTCGAACCCAAACTTTTGCAAATCAATCTAAAAAATACCAAACAATACAGAAAATACGGTTTTGTCCTTAGATAGATTCAATATGTTAGCATGAAATGAAACAGAAGTGAAATCAAGCATATAAGATTAAATTGAAGGTTTAACTACAAAATCTTTCAGTCGATTGAAACTGTTTAAATAATTGGTGAAGGTTTATTACCATAAAATAAAATTATAACTCATGCAATATATTCAACTATATCATATAACAATTTAAGGGTATCAAAATAAAGACAACAAAAAGTAGAAACATCTTTGAACATTTCATTGAAAGGCCAAGCATAACAACTAGCTATCAATCTTTCAGCCTTTCCATTTGTAATTATCTATTGAATCTTATAATGGAAGACACTGACATTAGCGGTCAAAAGTAGTTGTCAACTGGTTGGTTAAATTAAAAAAAACTATAACAAAGGAAAACTAATTGTAACACCCCGAATTTCAATTAACACTAATGGTTAGTAATTAAAGTATAATTAATTTCAGATGTGAGAATTAGGGGAAACGGGCTGCGTCATTGCGTTCGTCTCGGAAAAATACGCGAAATAGAGTCTGAGTTTGCGTAAAACGGGTACCGTATGAAAGAGATATGAACGAACGAAGTTAGGCAGAAAAACCCGAAACAGGCCAGAAATGCACTGGCGCACTTGTGAAGTGCGCCAGCACAAAAATGCACTGGCGCACTTGTGAAGTGCGCCAGCACAAAAATACACTGGCGCACTTGGGAAGTGCGCCCATGTCGGGACAGGAAACCTGCACAGTTTCTAGAGAGTTCTGTGGTTGGGTGCACCAGTTTGGGGTTTGGGCTTGGTCTTAGGGCTGGTTTCTGGAAGGTTCCGAAATCTAAGGGTCCTAATCTAATCTAGGGTTAATCCTATGGCCTAAAACACTTGCCTAATCTATAAATAAGACCCTAACCTAGCCCTAAATCATCATTAATCTATCCTACAACTAAACTATGGCAAAATTTTACCTCTCATGGCCTCCACTCAAAACCCTAGCCTCCATCCTCTTATAAAACTATTCTATGAAGGCTTTCATGTTCATACAAGCATCTTTGAGTTGTATGAGTGATCATTAGCTTGCATTCATCATCAAGTTGCAAGCTTTATGTTCAAGACTAGAGTTTTTGGGCGATTTTTGGCAAGGGTTTGCTTATGGGAGTTTAGGGTGAGTTTCTATCACTCTAATGATCAATTGCTAAACTAAGTAGATGAGATATGATGAGATCATATGGTTTTGTTTGGGGATTAATGGGTTTTAAGTCATATGACATGATGTTAGTTTGCTAATGTATGTGGGTTATGCAAGTTTTGTGCTTTGTGATCATATGATAATATGCAAGTTACATGTATGATAATATGCAAGTTACATGTATGATATTATGCAAGTTGTATGTTTCTTCATATGCAAGTTTATGAGTTCATATGCAAGTATGTAACATGTTATGCAAGTTCATATGCAAGTTTATGAGTTCATATGCAAGTTATGTAGCATGTTATGCAAGTTCATATGCAAGTTATGTGACATATTATGCAAGTTCATATGCAAGTTATGTATTTGTTAATATGTAAGTTTATGTAACATGTTATGCAAGTTAATATGCAAGTTATGTGACATGTTATACAAGTTAATATGCAAGTTATGTGACATGTTATACAATATTATATGCAAGTTATGTGACATATTATGCAAGTTCATATGCAAGTTATGTATTTGTTAATATGTAAGTTTATGTAACATGTTATGCAAGTTAATATGCAAGTTATGTGACATGTTATACAAGTTAATATGCAAGTTATGTGACATGTTATACAAGATTATATGCAAGTTATGTGACATGTTATGCAAGTTCATATGCAAGTTATGTGTTTGTTAATATGCAAGATGGCACCTTTGAAACATGTTCATACATATGCAAGTTGACACCTTTTATATGTGTTATATCATGAGAACGAAATTACGTGGGAACGATGGGGTTAATTAAATGCATATGTTAATAAGATTGTGTGAAATTAATATAATTATGCATAACATAAAATAAATGAACATAGTATGGGAATTTGCCTATTAAGTTAGGTGTACCCATACTATGTGATTGGAATTTGCCTATTAAGTTAGGTGTACCCACACTTTGGAGTTGGGAATTTGCCTATTAAGTTAGGTGCACCCATATTCCTAAAATAAACATGATAATTAACACAAATTATGGGGGTGATTAATTAGGAGTAATTAATCAATTAAGACACGAGGTTGGACCCGTTTGTAGTGTAAGACTGCCCGGAGTTTACCGGCTTAACCAGGCATCTACAAATGACGGTCCAATGTGAGGGGTCTTAATCATAAATTAAATACGTAACAAGGGTAAATGACACGAGGTTGGACCCGTTTGTAGTGTAAGACTGCCCGGAACCTACCGGCTTAACCAGGCATCTACAAATGACGGTCCAATGTGAAGGGTCCTTTACACGGTTACGGTGTTAATCAATTAAGAAACACTTAACCAGATAAGCATGTAGTGGGGCATGGGGGTTAAGTGGGTACCTTGGGTGGTATGTGGAAATTGCTAGTGGTTGCCAATAGAAAATATGATAAAATACTTAACCAAGATGAAACATGTAATTAAACATGATTAAAGGGTTAAGTGGGAAACACTAGTGTGTGGGCCAAGCTTAGGGGGATGGCTTGTGCTGGGGGCCCATTTCAACCAGTAACCCATACGTATCTTAGTGGGCTCGACCCATGTCGAGGACGGGACACGCATACTGGGCTTGACTATAAGAGGCCAAAATGGGTTAGCGGTGGCAACGCATGACCAACGGGTTTCATATGCGTGTGTGGACCCGGGCTGGTAAATAAGACGTTGTTGCATCGTGTAGATATAAGCCGTGCACCGTTAGTTTTATCAGGTTGCCACGTTGGGGAATGGTACACCCCACGGTGGGGCCAGCACGGGTATCTACGTTAGGGAGCCGATCGAATGGGGAGTAGTGTGTACACCTAGTGGATTGTAGGGCCCCGTGGCGTCTACTTGGTCACCTAGGGGTACGCGAGAACTATTAAGTTAATTTTATAAGTCCATGGGTGGGATCAACCTTTAAGTTAGGAATGATTGGTGTGGTGCAGTTTAGTAATTTACCTTTGGAAGGGTAGATGTGTCTTTATCTTTTATCTTAGTTTAGTTGACTGCTTAGTGTAGCCATTCATCCCCATTAGTTACCGTATATCAGTTTATGTCTTCTCTGGTTACTTTAACGATTGTATTGTTAAAGTTATAGGACTCGCTCAGACTTATGTCTGACCCCGTTGTTTTTATCTTTTTCCCAACCCTCAGGTCCCACGGTGGATCCTAGCAGTAGTGGAGCTTGATCGGATTGTTGTTCCAGTCTTTAGGAGCTTGGATTGATGTAAAGCTCCAGTTACCCAGTTATCTTTTCTTTTGTCATGGCTATTGTATGAGAGTGGGATTATGTACTTCTTTATTTTGATAGATATTGTACTTGACTTTTATTGTGGTTTTATGATGTAACCAGACATGTTTTACTTCCGCTGTTATGAGATGATGTTTTAAATTTCAAGTACTATTTATATCTGTCTTGTTGTAATTTTTCTGTTCTATATTCACTAAAATACTCCACCGATGCTATGGCATTCCCTTAGTGAGTGACCATAGCGGGAGTGGGGTGTTACACGTGGTATCAGAGCTGAAGGTTACCGGAACAGATAAATTTTTGAGAAAAATACTTTTTTTTTAGAAAATAGTAAAGGTATTATTTTTGGAAAAAGTATTTTCAAAAACATGTCTTTTAAGAGAAGAGTTTTTGAAAAAGAAAAGCATAATCCCCAATAGCCATATCTATATCTTTCGAATTCTCCGTTTTGAATCTCTTCCTCTCTCGTTTTAAGTTTCCCCTCCGCGTATAGATGACCTTTCTAAGATAGATAAGAATGGAAAACCACTTCAAGGGACTTAGACATTAGTCGGATTAGAAGTTGGTTCAAGAAGGAGGAGGACTGGTAGGTACCTATTGGATAAACGATGGGAGGAAGGCTCAAATAGTTGTTTGGTTAATGAAGGACTGCCCAAAGAAGGGGCAGAAGACGGGGTCTACCTCAGGAGGTCAGGTGCAAGCTCTTATGGCACTAGCTCAGGCAGGGGGGCAAGTTCAGGCTCTCTCAGTTCCACCGATTCAGCAAAGAGGTAGAACTATTTCCGTTGAAAGTCTGGTTTTTCTGTTTGATCATCCAGTTCGTACTTTGTTTGACTCTGGCGCATCGCATTCTTTTATCTCATCATCGTTAGTTGAGTCACTGCACTTAGACACCAGTCTAGTTGATGATCCCTTGGTTGTTTCAAACCCAATTGGGGGCTCCATATATCTGTCTATGATATGTTTGGGTTTGAAGATTTCTATACCTAGCGTTGAGTTTGGATGTGATGCTTTTGTATTGGGCTTCACGGGCTATGGGTTGATTTTGGGCATGGACTGGTTATCCAGTAATGGTGTCGTTCTTGAATGTGAAAGAAGAGTTGTCAGGCTTATGACCCGCTTGGGTAATACTCTCGAGATCTCTTGTAATCCCATGGAATCTGTTTTGCTAAGTTATCTTGAATCGCTCGATGCTTCGGTCGAGAGTTTGCGTTCTGTCAGAGTGGTCCGGGAATATCCGGATGTGTTTGAAGAGGTGAAGGGTTTGCCTCCGAAGCGGGAGATAGATTTCCGAATTTATTTGGTGGATAATGCCAAACCAGTGTCTTTGCCAGTGCGCCACATGGCTCCTCGTGAGAGAAGAGAACTTCATAAGCAAGTAGGGGAGTTGCTTGAGAAGGGGTTCATAAGGCGAAGTATATCGGAGTGGGGAGCTCCAGTAGTGTTTGCCACGAAGGCGGATGGGTCCCTCAGACTTTGTGTGGATTATAGAGAACTTAATAAGCTCACGAAGAAGAATAGACACCCATTACCGAGGATAGATGATCTCTTTGATCAGTTGGTTGGCGCCTCAGTGTTTTCGCAGATGGACTTAGCTACAGGGTTTCATCAGTTGAGAGTGGCGGAGGACAGTATAGAGAAGACTGCTTTCCGGACTCTGGATGGTTTTTATGAGTGGCTTGTGATGCCATTTGGGTTGACAAACGCCCCTGCATACTTTGTTGATCTGATGAGTAGAGTGTTCAGAGAGTATCTGAATAAGTTTGTAGTGGTCTTTGTGGATGACATCTTGGTCTTTTCCAAGAGTGAAGAAGAGCATGCCTTACATCTCAGAGAAGTGTTGGAGACTCTTCGAGCACATAGTCTTAAAGCTAAATTCTCTAAATGTCATTTTTGGAGAAGAGAAGTGCGATTCTTAGGGCATGTGGTCTCTAAGGAAGGGATAGCTGTGGATCCCGCAAAGATAGTATCTATCCAGGATTGGAAAGTTCCTAGAAATGCTACCGAAGTAAGAAGTTTCTTGGGGTTGGCAGGATATTATAGGAAGTTCATCAAAGACTTCGCGAAGATATCAGCCCCATTAACCCGCTTGACGAAGAAGAATCTGGTTTTCTCATGGGACGTAGATTGTGATGATGCTTTCCGACGGTTAAAGAGAGCTTTGACCACCGCTCCAGTTTTAGTGCTTCCAGATGGGAGTAAGCCGTTTGTTGTTTATACCGATGCCTGTGGGACAGGATTAGGCGCAGTCTTGATGCAGGAGGGAAGGGTAATAGCCTACGGAGGGAGGCAATTGAGAGTGCATGAGAAGAATTACCCTACCCATGATCTAGAGTTGGCCGCGATTGTTTTCGCACTTAAGTCTTGGCGCCATTATCTTCTTGGTGAGAGATTCGAGTTGTTCACTGACCATAAATCATTGAAGTACTTATTCTCTCAGAAGGATTTAAACTTAAGACAGCAAAGGTGGATGGAGTTCTTAGCATCCTATGATTTCGAGATAGCGTATACCCCTGGCAAGGGTAACGTGGTGGCGGACGCCTTGAGTAGAAAAAGGCTATCTTTGAGTCCATTGTTCGTGGAACGGCGAAGCTTGGAGTTTCTTTCTTTGTTCGACTTCAGACCTTCTGTTGACTTTGTACCTGGTTTGTTAGCGTCCTTGGAGGTTAGACCTACTCTTTTGGGACGGATTGGCGAGGCTCAGCGAGACGACCCACAGTTGGTAGAGTTGGTAGAGAAGCTTATAAGGGGGGAGTCATCCAGCCATTTGGGTAGATACACCATAGATGATAGGGGATGGTTGCATAGAGACGGTAGACTTTGTGTACTGCAAGATGAGGGTTTGAAGAAGGCTATTTTGGATGATGCACATCGTTCAAGGATGACTATTCATCCCGGTGGAGACAAAATGTACCAAGACATGAAGAGAGTTTTCTTCTGGGCCGGTATGAAGAAAGATGTGGCCGAGTATGTGGCTAGATGCTTAGTGTGCCAACAAGTTAAAGTGGAGCAAAGGAAACCCGGTGGGTTGCTACACCCATTGGAAGTTCCGCAATGGAAGTGGGATAGTGTGTCGATGGATTTCATCGATGGGTTACCGAGATCGAGGAAGGGCAATACGGGAATTTGGGTTGTGGTAGACAGACTTACCAAGAGTGCCCATTTTATACCCGTGAAGAGTAAGAGGACCGCTCCATGGCTTGCTTCAGTCTATGTTAGAGAGATTGTTAGATTGCATGGCGTACCATCCAGCATTGTGAGTGATCGAGATCCTATCTTCACTAGTGAGTTTTGGAGAAGTTTGCAAGAGGCGGTAGGGACTTAGTTGTGTTTGAGCACCACATATCATCCTCAGACGGACGGTCAGACCGAGAGGGTGAACCGTATCTTAGAAGATCTCTTGAGGCTTTGTATCTTGGATTTTGGAGGTACATGGGAAGAACATCTTCCTTTGGTGGAGTTCGCATACAATAACAGCTTTCAGTCTAGTATTGGCATGGCACCTTTTGAAGCTCTTTATGGAAGGCCTTGTCGATCTCCTACATGTTGGTGGGAATCTACGGATAAGATCTTGCTTGGGCCAGATATGGTTAGAGAGACTTCAGAGAAGATTGATTTGATTCGAAGAAGGATGAAGGCAGCGCAAGATAGACAGAAATCTTATGCGGATCGGAGAAGGACGGATCTTGAGTTTGAGGTTGGGGACATGGTTTTTGTCAAAGTATCTCCGTTGAGAAATGTTGTTCGCTTTGGGTCCGTTGGGAAGTTAACACCGAGGTTTGTTGGGCCGTTTCCTATTAAGGAAAGGATTGGACGGATGGCATATAGGGTGGAGTTGCCCGACAGACTTAGTGGTGTTCATGATGTATTCCATGTATCACATTTGAGGAAGTGCTTACATGAGACCGCAGAGGTGGTAGAGCCGAGCTTGCTTAGAGATGTAGAGGTAGAGCGTGATGCGACGATTCGACGAGCTCCTACTCGCATCCTTGGGTCAGAAACTAGGAAGTTGAGGAACAGAGAAGTTCAGCTAGTTAAAGTGCAATGGGGAGATGACGAAAGCAATGCTACTTGGGAGACGGAAGGGAAGATGCGTTCTTTGTACCCATTTCTTTTTGAGAGTATGTCTTTTAACTTCTCCTTTATCACTTGTCTAGTACTTATCTTATCTTTAGCATATCCTCTCGCTAGTACCTATGACCTTTAGATAGGGTAAAACCTATGGTTGAAACATGTGTTTGAAACATGTTATGGTTGATGGATGCATGTGGATGCAATTGTTTGCTAGTGGTTGCTCGTGGATGCATATACACACACATTAGGCACTAGATCGGCTCAGTCACTTCATGTTGCATATCGCATAAATGGATGTGGTAGTTAGATTGATGGATGTATCATGGCTGTGTTATCAGGTGGATGATGCATTTTTGTGTATGGTTGTGCACGCATATAGAAATTGTATGTGTCAATAGGGTTTCGCATACATATTGGATGCATGGCACTATCATGGTTCGCATTAAGGAGGTCGACTGAATCAGTAGACTGCCTGATTTTGCATTAGTATACGGACATATACACACACACTTTCTGCATATGTTCATACATCATTAGAAGTTTCTAAGGATAATGGTTGCTTGTGGTTGATGGTTTAGTAGATGGTTGTTTGGTTGGTAGGATACGTTCTTCTTGACTTAGAGATTTCGAGGACGAAATCCTTTAAGTAGGGGAGAATGTAACACCCCGAATTTCAATTAACACTAATGGTTAGTAATTAAAGTATAATTAATTTCAGATGTGAGAATTAGGGGAAACGGGCTGCGTCATTGCGTTCGTCTCGGAAAAATACGCGAAATAGAGTCCGAGTTTGCGTAAAACGGGTACCGTATGAAAGAGATATGAACGAACGAAGTTAGGCAGAAAAACCCGAAACAGGCCAGAAATGCACTGGCGCACTTGTGAAGTGCGCCAGCACAAAAATGCACTGGCGCACTTGTGAAGTGCGCCAGCACAAAAATACACTGGCGCACTTGGGAAGTGCGCCCATGTCGGGACAGGAAACCTGCACAGTTTCTAGAGAGTTATGTGGTTGGGTGCACCAGTTTGGGGTTTGGGCTTGGTCTTAGGGCTGGTTTCTGGAAGGTTCCGAAATCTAAGGGTCCTAATCTAATCTAGGGTTAATCCTATGGCCTAAAACACTTGCCTAATCTATAAATAAGACCCTAACCTAGCCCTAAATCATCATTAATCTATCCTACAACTAAACTATGGCAAAATTTTACCTCTCATGGCCTCCACTCAAAACCCTAGCCTCCATCCTCTTATAAAACTATTCTATGAAGGCTTTCATGTTCATACAAGCATCTTTGAGTTGTATGAGTGATCATTAGCTTGCATTCATCATCAAGTTGCAAGCTTTATGTTCAAGACTAGAGTTTTTGGGTGATTTTTGGCAAGGGTTTGCTTATGGGAGTTTAGGGTGAGTTTCTATCACTCTAATGATCAATTGCTAAACTAAGTAGATGAGATATGATGAGATCATATGGTTTTGTTTGGGGATTAATGGGTTTTACGTCATATGACATGATGTTAGTTTGCTAATGTATGTGGGTTATGCAAGTTTTGTGCTTTGTGATCATATGATAATATGCAAGTTACATGTATGATAATATGCAAGTTACATGTATGATATTATGCAAGTTGTATGTTTCTTCATATGCAAGTTTATGAGTTCATATGCAAGTATGTAACATGTTATGCAAGTTCATATGCAAGTTTATGAGTTCATATGCAAGTTATGTAGCATGTTATGCAAGTTCATATGCAAGTTATGTGACATATTATGCAAGTTCATATGCAAGTTATGTATTTGTTAATATGTAAGTTTATGTAACATGTTATGCAAGTTAATATGCAAGTTATGTGACATGTTATACAAGTTAATATGCAAGTTATGTGACATGTTATACAAGATTATATGCAAGTTATGTGACATATTATGCAAGTTCATATGCAAGTTATGTATTTGTTAATATGTAAGTTTATGTAACATGTTATACAAGTTAATATGCAAGTTATGTGACATGTTATACAAGTTAATATGCAAGTTATGTGACATGTTATACAAGATTATATGCAAGTTATGTGACATGTTATGCAAGTTCATATGCAAGTTATGTGTTTGTTAATATGCAAGATGGCACCTTTGAAACATGTTCATACATATGCAAGTTGACACCTTTTATATGTGTTATGTCATGAGAACGAAATTACGTGGGAACGATGGGGTTAATTAAATGCATATGTTAATAAGATTGTGTGAAATTAATATAATTATGCATAACATAAAATAAATGAACATAGTATGGGAATTTGCCTATTAAGTTAGGTGTACCCATACTATGTGTTGGGAATTTGCCTATTAAGTTAGGTGTACCCACACTTTGGAGTTGGGAATTTGCCTATTAAGTTAGGTGCACCCATATTCCTAAAATAAACATGATAATTAACACAAATTATGGGGGTGATTAATTAGGAGTAATTAATCAATTAAGACACGAGGTTGGACCTGTTTGTAGTGTAAGACTGCCCGGAGTTTACCGGCTTAACCAGGCATCTACAAATGACGGTCCAATGTGAGGGGTCTTAATCATAAATTAAATACGTAACAAGGGTAAATGACACGAGGTTGGACCCGTTTGTAGTGTAAGACTGCCCGGAACCTACCGGCTTAACCAGGCATCTACAAATGACGGTCCAATGTGAAGGGTCCTTTACACGGTTACGGTGTTAATCAATTAAGAAACACTTAACCAGATAAGCATGTAGTGGGGCATGGGGGTTAAGTGGGTACCTTGGGTGGTATGTGGAAATTGCTAGTGGTTGCCAATAGAAAATATGATAAAATACTTAACCAAGATGAAACATGTAATTAAACATGATTAAAGGGTTAAGTGGGAAACACTAGTGTGTGGGCCAAGCTTAGGGGGATGGCTTGTGCTGGGGGCCCATTTCAACCAGTAACCCATACGTATCTTAGTGGGCTCGACCCATGTCGAGGACGGGACACGCATACTGGGCTTGACTATAAGAGGCCAAAATGGGTTAGCGGTGGCAACGCATGACCAACGGGTTTCATATGCGTGTGTGGACCCGGGCTGGTAAATAAGACGTTGTTGCATCGTGTAGATATAAGTCGTGCACCGTTAGTTTTATCAGGTTGCCACGTTGGGGAATGGTACACCCCACGGTGGGGCCAGCACGGGTATCTACGTTAGGGAGCCGATCGAATGGGGAGTAGTGTGTACACCTAGTGGATTGTAGGGCCCCGTGGCGTCTACTTGGTCACCTAGGGGTACGCGAGAACTATTAAGTTAATTTTATAAGTCCATGGGTGGGATCAACCTTTAAGTTAGGAATGATTGGTGTGGTGCAGTTTAGTAATTTACCTTTGGAAGGGTAGATGCGTCTTTATCTTTTATCTTAGTTTAGTTGACTGCTTAGTGTAGCCATTCATCCCCATTAGTTACCGTATATCAGTTTATGTCTTCTCTGGTTACTTTAACGATTGTATTGTTAAAGTTATAGGACTCGCTCAGACTTATGTCTGACCCCATTGTTTTTATCTTTTTCCCAACCCTCAGGTCCCACGGTGGATCCTAGCAGTAGTGGAGCTTGATCGGATTGCTGTTCCAGTCTTTAGGAGCTTGGATTGATGTAAAGCTCCAGTTACCCAGTTATCTTTTCTTTTGTCATGGCTATTGTATGAGAGTGGGATTATGTACTTCTTTATTTTGATAGATATTGTACTTGACTTTTATTGTGGTTTTATGATGTAACCAGACATGTTTTACTTCCGCTGTTATGAGATGATGTTTTAAATTTCAAGTACTATTTATATCTGTCTTGTTGTAATTTTTCTGTTCTATATTCACTAAAATACTCCACCGATGCTATGGCATTCCCTTAGTGAGTGACCATAGCGGGAGTGGGGTGTTACACTAATAATATTTTAACCGAAGTTTATTAGGTATAGTGACACAATAGTTAATATTATATCAAACATCGGCTAATATTCAACAAACAGTACGAAAAATATGGTTTTGTTCTTAGACAGAGTTATGATGATAGTATGAAATGAAACAGAAGTGAAATTAAGCATATAAGAGTAAATTGAAGGTTACCACACTCACTGTTGCGTGGAATCCCCTCAATTTATTCCTCAAACCCAAACCTTTGCAAATCAATCTAAAAAATCACCAAACAGTACAGAAAATATGGTTTTGTCCTTAGATAGATTCAGGATGATGGCATGAAATGAAACAGAGTGAAATTAAGCATATAAGAGTAAATTGAAGGTTACCGCACTCACAGTTGCGTGGAATCTTCTCAATTTATTCCTCAAATCCAAACTTTTGCAAATCAATCTAAAAAATCACCAACTTGTAAGAGAAGAGATATCTTTCTAGTTTCGATGTGGAATTTCACAGAGTTGGAGGAAGAAGAAAACGCACCGCAGACAACGAAGTTGCTCGATCCTTTTCTTCAACCACCTAATCTCACACAATGACATTTTCCGATTTAAGAAGCGTGTTGACTGCATTTTTAGGAATAAAATAAGAAAACAGAATATTGTGAGAGGAGGTGGGTTACTGGTAGGGTTTGTATAAGAGAGGAAGACATGAAAAGAAAAAGAAAAAAAAGCGAAGAAAGGTTGGAAAGGGGAAAGTTGAGGAGTGATAACTACTCCGTGTAATCGTAGTGGGTTTCGAAAATGGGTTATTTAATGACCTATATACCCTTTGTCTTTTTGTTCTATTCAATTTTTCTGAATAGGTGCGGATGGACTGTTTAGGAAGTTTGAAAATACTTCACCATGTTTAAGTATTTGTATTATTAGTAAAGATATATATATATATATATATATTATCATATATGATGTGATTGATAACTGCGCGTTTTGGGTGTTTAAATATCACTGGATCTAAATGTTGATTTATAAAAATATCATGAAAGGAAATTTTGAGATTTAAAAAAGGGGAATTCTATTTTTCTAAAATAGAATTTGAATTTCGAATGGACTAAGAAATATTTACTTGTTTTGAATAATGAAACAAGTAAATAAATTTATAAACAATATTTATAAGTTAAATAATGCGGAAAGTAAAGAAATTTATAAACAACGTTTATAAATTTAATAATATGGGAATTTGAAGTGAATTTATAAACGATGTTTATAAATTTAACAATGCGGGAATTTGAAGTGAATTTATAAACGATGTTTATAAATTTAACAATGCGGGAATTTGAAGTGAAATTATAAACGATGTTTATAAATTTAATAATGCGGGAAATTGAAATGAATTTACAAACGTTGTTTGTAAATGAAGGGAAATAAATTATCATTTGAAAATATGAATATTTAAATTCAAATGTGAATTTTAAAATGAGAATTTGAGAATTGTTTTAAATAGTAAACGATGAAATTTATTTTGATATTCGGAATGTAAATGAAATGGAATAAATCCATAGGATTTATGTTTGAATTCAACTATGTCGGATTTATAAAAATAAATTATTAACAAATAGGATATTTAAATTGTATTAGATAGAAAACTGAAACAAAATATGAAAATATATTCTATATTTATGTAGATAAGTTATAATAAATAGAATATTCCAAAATAAGATTTTAGTTTTAAATAGATTTGGAACTTATTTAAATGTGTAAAACAGGAAAATTTATCGACAGTGTTTATAAATAAGATGAATTAACTATCATTAGATAATTTAGAAGTTTAAATTCAAGTATGAATTTAAAAATAGGATTCGAAATCATTTCGAAAAGGAAACAACAGTTTTTATTTTGGAATTCGGAATATAAAATGAATTCAGTTTTAAACAGATTTTGAAATGGAACTTGTTTTATTATATAAAACTAGGAGGTTGGATTTATAATCGATATTTATAAATCTAGTGAAATAAATTTTCATTAGATAAGTTAGAGGTTTAAATTCAAGTATGAATTGGAAAATCGGATTTGAAATCATTTCGAAATGGGAACGACAGAATTTATTTCAAAATTCTGATTATAAACGGAATTGAAATAAATCCAAAGGATTTATAATTTGAATTCGATTTTTATTAATTTTATAAAATGGGCTATCTCCAAAGGGAATTGGAATATTATATATAAGATTGAGTTGCAAATAATTATAACTGAATTATGGAAAAATTGACAATTTAGAAAAATCGAAATGTTAATTTGGAAAGCCGATCCAATATATATTTAAAATATACAAGAATGGGAGTGAAATTTATTTATAAACGAAGTTTCAAACATTTATATTAAAATATAATTAAAACGAACTTGCCACAGCGCGGCAGTTCGCAAATCGACATTTCGAACTTCAATTAAGTATATATAACTCAATTTAATCGGAATTCTTTGAAACAAGAATCGTTAGGACCGGTTGAATAATAATTTTCTAATGGAAGAGAAAAATATGGATTTCATTTTATAGATTTTGAGTTATGTCAAAATCAAATTTTTAGAAAAACAGCGCTATAACCATTATAAAACCATAACAGTTTATTTAGATAAATAAAAGGGTTTTAAGTAAATAAATTCCGAATTTCCATTAGAAAAATCCAGACTTGAAATATAAAATAAATATGAACTCAAGTGGAGTAAGTGAACTGATTATTGAAACAAAAATCAAATTTTTAATTATCAAATAGAATTAACTAGTTTGAAGAATAATTAGTTAATTGAGTTTTGATACAAAATGGGGTTTTGGACTGGTGAATTCATATTTGAAATCAAATATGAAACTTTAATTGAAAATGAAATTCAATTGGTTTATAAGTAAATAAAAATATATATGAACGTGATCTGTTCAATTAAATAGTGGAGTACGAAAAGGAGCTAATTAAAGAATAAATTAGCGAATTGAGTTAAAAATGATTGGATTGAGTTGGAATAAATTAGGAACGGACGTATATTGGTTAGATAGGAATGGAATGAAGTATACAAAGATTATATTTTAAGTGCCCGACAAAAAGGTACACGTTTAAATTCCATATGAGATTTTTTGCGCCGAATCGGCGAGCCGCTTGGCTTTTTGATTTTCTTTTTGAATGGAAAGGGCCTAGAGAGGCGAGTTGAGGTTTGACCTTTTGACCGGTACAAAAGGGGTGCTAGCGGAATTTTCCAAAAATTTAAGGAGTTAGAATATTTTTAAGAAAAATCTGACAACTGGAAATCAATATATCGATATATAAAGAATCCGATAAGGAAACGAACTTAAATTAGAACATTATAAACAAAAAGGAAATCTATAATTAAATCTGGTAAAAATATAAAGAGAAATGTATACGTGTTTTAAAAATGGATAATTGGTTTTTATGGTGTTAATTATTCGAGGTAAGTGGTCTTGTCTGTTTTGAAGTTAATGGTGTTTTCAGTCAAGGTCTGGGAGGTAATTATATCCCAAATTGATTAATTTCATTATTAACCGATAAATAGTAAGATTTCGTCTCGAAGATTAATGTTTGAATATGATTTAGTTGAAAGTTGTATTTTGGGTTGTTGTAACGATGTTTTACACAACATTCGTTTTAACCCAAGTAAGTGGAATTTTGGAAATATAAATAGAAAATATTTCCTAAGTCTAAAAACGAATGTCGTGAAAGAGATAAGTAATTGTGATGTTTTCCAAATTTAAATAGAAGATATTTTCTATGTATAGAAAATAAAAGAATGTGATGTATGTAAATGTTTTCCCAATAGCGTAAGAGACCAAGATGATTTTTGAAAATATTGGGTTAACGAATATTGATAAGGAAATGGAGAAGTGATTTAATTAATGAAATATTAATATAAGGGCCCAGTGATTGTTTGATGTGATGAATGAATGTTTGTTTTTCTTCGATAGTTAAATAACCGACTATCGAAGTATTTGCCAATATCGTTGTCAAAGGAGAGATCGGTTGGATTGTTATCCGAGAACCACTCCGTATTGGCAGTAGCGTTGCGAATCAGATTATTTGAAGACAATTAAAGACGAAGTAAAGTGCAAGGCTTTTTCTGTTAATCCTAGGTAGAAATTGCTTAACATGGACTAATGGAAATTGTGCCCTCGATTTCGTTTAGTCCCAGAACGAACGTGTATGGACGAATGTCTGACAGAGTATTTCCAATGATCGCATATGTTGGACTGTACAAAAATATACAGTGGCGGAGAATTTATTCTCTTAGCATAATATCTAGAATATATTTGGGAAAATCAATAATCATTAACGGATTTAACAATGTTGTATTCAAAGTGATTGTGCTATCAATGAAAAGTAAGTAATCAGAGCCTCAGGCCTCAACAACCGGGAAATGACAAAAATCAGGCATGCAACATGGCTAAGTGGGTAGCTCCCAATTAGGGTGTATTATCACCTATCTAGAGAAGTTCATTTCATTCTTTATTCTGTTCAATGTTGTCCCTTTCGGGAAACGGTTGTTGATCCCAACTGTTGGTGATATACATTTGATACACTCAAGCGAAATGGGTGGTCAGTCATGTGTGGCCGGGTTACAAGATGTTTTTGTTGAACCCAGTGTATCCCCCTCTAGAGATACATTATCGGAAGGTGGTTCCGTACCTTGTCATAGTTGGACATCCATTATCCAATAAGTGCTCGCGATTTTGATTATATACTATGTATGTAGAGCGTGAGATGCAAGCGTTTTGCTAAATGATTATTTAGATGTGGTTGATAGACACTATTATAATATCAGAAGGATTTTGATATAAAGATTATTTTGGATTCTCATAAGGAAAAACCTGTTCCGTGTTATACGGCATGGTTCTTATGAGATATTGTTTATTTTCTCAAACTGTTTTAGATTGTTTACTCATACCAGTCCTATGACTGACCTAGAGTTTATTTTTCTATGTTTTGCCTAAACTCTTGGGTGCCCAAATTTGTACGGGCAGTCAAGTAGTTCAGGATTTTACAGATTTATCTAAAGGAGCTTGGAGCAGGAGGCTTCAACGTTATTTAGTTATTGTTTTTCCGATGTGTTGTAAGTGTTGTACTCTGATGATGATACGTATATACAGAAAAAATTGTATTCCAAAAGCTGATATATATTATATTTTGTTCCGCTGCGATGTGAGATTCTGTATTGTTATTTTTGTTCTTCTTCTACCTTTTCATTCTTTATTAATATTGATTCATATTTCTATGCAAATTGGGTTGGACATATAGTGTATTTAGTCAACTCCGATAGTACGGAAATTCGGGTCATTACAACGTTGGAAAAAGTCTCAAAAAAAGGTAGAAGACGGACTCCTGTAAGTACGAGTAGACAGGTATAAACACAAGCTTTACTAATTGAATAATGCAGGTGCCATATAAAGTGCGCAAGAGATTGGTTGCATCTTGGTTATACTACGTTCCTGGCATGGACGTGGTAATGGATCGAGTTCCAGCCATGGGGATCGACCATCTCGCAGCGCTTAGTCATTGTTAGCTTATTCCTTGTGCATATTGTATCTTGAGTATTTTTATTTTTGTGTTGTAGTATTTGCAATTGTTAGTGTTGTTTAAATCGCATGACCTATGCAATGAGATTTCTATGTTTAACAATATTTATGTCATTCACGCATGTTTGTTTGAATGAGATCTTATTTTCTTATCTAACTAACAGTCGTCCTAGAGCCAGAAAGAATAAAATTCTATGTTGGATAAATTTTAGGAAAGCACCGGTTTTGCGTTGTTTTCCATCACGGGTATGAATGAATCACCGTTCCTTGTTAAGCTAAAATTTATTATGTCCTTTCGTGTGGTTTCAGCTTTCGCATTTTTGCGTAACTAACTTCTTTTTTTGGCCAACATGTGACTTGAAAAATTCAATTTTGAAACTTTTGAAAGACGTTGTTTGAGAAAAATAATATCCTTTTTAAAATTTAAATTTTTACTGATCTACTTTCTTTTATTACATTTTGTTTGAAAACACAGAATCTATGTACGGTAGTTTGCGCGTGTTTAAACATCTGTTTTATTTTAAAATAGATGATTTGAATGATGCAAAGCACGTTACCAAAATATTAGTTTTCATGCAGGTCTCGTATTAAAGGTAAAACAATATTGAAAACGAATTTCCCAATATTTATAAAAATAGAGTTTAAAGCGGAAAATTTATTTTTGTGGAAAATTTCAATTTTTGGTCATATGGACAACGTAAGTAAGATTTTGGGATGGTTTGTGTATGCGTTTTAGCGGTGCAATAGGACCGACGATGCAATAATTTCGTTAACGACAACAACGAAAAGGCTATTTTAACCTTGGAAACATTGTTTCCGTACCTTGTTAATGATGCGTGTGAGTTACTAATTAACTCATTTTACGTCTTAAAGCTTGTTTCAAGCATTCTTTATAGTCTACAGTTGGAAATTTTTGGAGTACTTTGGGTATTTGAGATGAAATTTCCATTGTAGGTCGGGAATGGAATATTGACAAGCAAGGGAAATATTCAAATTCTTCGCTTTGATTTTCTTTTTCCAGTTTAGGGGAAATAAAATAGGAAGCGATTAGTTGCGTAACGTTTTGGACGGTAGGATTTGGATACAATAATTGGTTGCTTCACACTTTTATACTTAATCGTGTGAGGGTTATGGATGAAAAAGGATTTTCAAAATTTGCATTTATATAGAACTACCAGTATATTTAGGATGTTTTGCATCATATTTTCATAAGTGTTTTAAAAATTTAATGCATACATGTAGAGGGTCCGATTTAGAATTATTTTGCGTACACGTTTTGTGGTTGGAATGCATATGTACACTATGCACATGCACAGATGGTTGCAAAGTGGATGTACACAAATTGGTTGTATAGGATATGATAGGTAGATGTCAGAATTTCGGGATGAAATTCCTTTTAAAGAGGGTAGAATGTAACAACCCGGAATTTTGACAATAAATTAGTTATTTAATTATGTTTCAAAAATAAAGATATCTGCAAACACTGGAATTTGACCATGAAACTTTAACCGCTGCGTTCGTATTGGAATTGTGGTCAACTTTCATGTTTGGAGTTTCGCGAACGGAGTTCGTATGGAAAAAATTTACAGACGAAATACGATAAACAAACGGAATTATATATATATATATATATAGTAATTAATAACTTCCTAGCCACCTCACTGCCAGGTCGATAGCTGGCTGCGATCGTTTGGGCGAGCCAAGTAGTGACGGCTGGGGTTTTGGCTATATAAAATATTATATAAACGGACAGATATTTATTTAATCAAATCTAACGGCTCATGGCCAATTCCACTCCTATAAATAAAGCGGTAAGGCCCCGTTTCTTTTCCATACAAATCTGTAGGCAGCAGTGAAGCTCTGCCATTTCCCTTTCTCTTCAAATCAATTTCTTAATTAAAAATATATTTATATACAATCAATCAAACATAAATCATATAGATTCGAAAGGGATTATCAAATTCAAATGGAAAAGGGTGTGAATTGACGGCTATGCTGTTCTACATCAGATTCTCCCCTCTCTTCTTATTTTCTTGAAAATCTACAGATCTAAAAGTATCCCTTTTTCAGAATAATTGTAGATCTATAAGAATATGGAAATTGTATGCCTAAAAGATTATTCAGATTTCAGATTTGGATGCTTTCAGGAGTGGA
This sequence comes from Allium sativum, assembly GCA_030737875.1. Lineage (NCBI taxonomy): Eukaryota > Viridiplantae > Streptophyta > Magnoliopsida > Asparagales > Amaryllidaceae > Allium > Allium sativum. Next base: position 197,206,395 of record CM060919.1, on the reverse strand, counting down.
AAATTTACATACAAAGTTATAATGGCTTACTTACCTCGTTTGAATTAGATTTCAAAATATATGTCTAATAGTACCAGATCTGTTTATTATATTGTTAAATCCGAAATAACACCTATCATATCTGCTTATGAATGTTGAGAAAACCTGAAAGTATAGACTTGTGGTTGTGAATAATATTATTTGCACACTTACTTAGTTGTTTGTACATATTGCCAACAATTATGTTAAAAAATATATTGTGGTTATAGCACAACACTGTAGATCTGGAAATCAGTCCCATTAAACATTGTTTAGATGTAGTTTTATTCCAGATCTCTAGTTTCAGTGTTAAACAGTGAATCAGGTAATTTTGATTTAAATGACATAAACATGATTGTGTTCAATTTTGTTGGGGTTTATCACTTAGTTGTTGTAAAAATGTCTTTTTCCTCTTTTAAATAAAAAAGGACATTCTTGAAACCAATAAGAAGTACGTCAAATATTGAAAATGGGAAAAAATTAGGTAAATTTACGTATAAATATAAGTATACATATTTGTGCGTAGTTTGCATCAACTATTCCAAATTATACATAAAGTATATTTCTTGTGGTTTGAAAATATGTTCATTGTAATATATTCAGGCATAATTTACAATAACTACAATTGACAGTCTTTTTGTAAGATTTAGAACCTCATGGTAGGATTGAGTACAAAGTGGAATGATTGGTTTTAGTTAAAGGCAAATTATTAAACTTAACGATAATAATTAAAAAATACTCCGTTAACCGCGCAAAAATATAGAAATAAATATGTATACATTATCCATTTGAATCCACGTAAACAACGAAATATACATTATGATGGATGTTTGAGTGATTAAATGATATTCATATGGAATTATACATGTAAATCTAATCCATATTAAATGAATATATTTGTGGTGACCATTGCAGCAATTAATGAAATTGATTGGTATAATTAGGAGCACAAATGAAAAAATAGCTATTGTAACCAACGTCGATTTGGGGGAAAACAAATTTAATTAGGCAATTATGGCAAATGGTTACAATTTCTAAATTGGTTAGGATTAATGTTGTATACCCCAATTAGGAAATTAAATATAACTGCACTAGGACACGAGGTTAAGTCCAACTTGTGGTAGAGGTCTACCCGGAACCGCCCGACAAATCCAACTTCCACAAGTGATCAGCTTAATGTGAGGGGTCTAGTGCGTAAATATAACTGCAATAAGATACGAGATTTTGTTCAAATTGTGGTAGAAGTCTTCCCAGAACCTCCTGACAAATCCAGCATCCACAAGCGGCCAGCTTAATGTGAGAGGTCTAGTACATAAATATGTATGTGTGTGTATGTATATATATATGCAACAAACAATAAATAAATAATAAAATAATTAGAAATGTCTATTGGGGTACAACAAATAGATATTTCAAGACTGATAAAATAGGGATATTCCATTGTTAATTAATGTCCTAGGGAATTATGATTATTAGGTCCATAAGTGGCATTAATTACAACCAATAGGAATAAAAAGAAATTTAAAATAAAGTGTTGCCTTAGGGAAATATGATCGTTATGGTCGTAAATACAATAACTCTGTAAGTGATTTAAAAAGGGGATTTATGGGTACTGGTTGCCATTTCAATACTAAGTCCAATTAGGAAAATAATTAATCAAATATTATAGGATAAGGAGAATATAACTTTCCTTATTTATACAGGTTAATATAGGAACCCAATGACGACTGACACTTGGCGTACGTATGTTATCGCTTTGAAGTGAAACTAAACCGGAATGACTCAATAACATAGCCCGCTTCATTCCTATAAGAAGAGGCAGTAAAGGCTAATTAGGTGCGAACTTGATAATCTTCATGTATAGTCCAATTTATTGGGTCTTAAGTGGCTTGAGTCGAGGAGTCCACCTAGGGGTAGATCTTCCAGTATAGGGGTCATTAGTGGCTTGGGTCGAGGAGTCCACTTGGGAGTAGGTCTTCCAGTATAGGGGTCTTAAATGGCGTATGTGAGGCCTACCCAAACCATGAAATTTAAAACGTCCAGTATAGTCATTTCATATGGCTACCTATCATACGGGAAGTATTAAGCGATTAAGGAGGTTATCCAATAAGGTCAACTAGATGGTAATGCGAAACACCATCTTTTACCTTACATGGGGTATGGGTTTATATGTGCGAATGACGGAAGCCTTAACTAGTAGGGACCCGTAGCTAGTGCCCTCTAATTTATAATAACATTGAATAAATTGTCGAGGAGTATTGAGTGACTGACAGGCCTGTCTAGGGTCTTAAATGATCAAGATAATCCGCCCTATCTATCGATAGTGAGGCGTTACGTGGTTAAAGATGTGCATGTGAATAAGTAAACACAACAATTAGGAGTTCACCCTCGATTTAATAATCAGTTATGTCTGGTTTAAAGGCTTCATAAATATAAGCGAAAACATGCTATCTCAGTATGGATATTTAGGAATACTACCTTGGGAAGGGTAGTTAGAGTCATGCGTAAATGTTCACAAGGTTTGGATAGAATTACTAACCTTGGAAGGCATACATCTTGGGTTGAACCAAGCAAGATACATCTATGTATTATAATATGTGTTGTGCATTTCTTATTCACTGGAATCTGGTTATTATGACCCCCTCCTCATAACAACCTTCCAGGTTCTCCAGAGAAGGTTGGGTTCTCACAAGTATTTTAGTTTGGTTTTCGTTCTCTCTCATGCTCGGTATTAATGATGGTGATTTTCCTCATAACGTAGTTGCTTGAGTTAATACTGGTCTATCCTATTTTGTTTCCGCTGTGAGTTATCTTATCATACTCTGTATTATGCTTATGCTCATTTATTTTCAAGTATCAGATCTACACGCTCTATGCTTGGATGTGTTTGAGTTTCGATTTTTGTCGAAATTTGGGTTTAGAAAAGTGTGGGGTGTAACAGTTTTAACATATAAAACAAGTAAAGTAATTTATAAATCATGTTTATAAATGTAGTAAAGTAATTATCATATGATAATTTGGAAGTTTAAATTTAAACGTGAATTTAAAAAAGAATTGGAAATCGTTTTGAAAAGAGAATGACATATTTTATTCCGGAATTCAGAATATACATTGAATTGAGATAAATCCAAGGAATTACAAATTGGAATTCGATTATATCGAATTTTATAAAATAATTTATTTACAAGGGAATTGGAATTTAATATAGAAAATTGAGTTATGAATAAATTTATAACCAAATGATAAATTTTGAATGAAGTAATCAACAACTTAGGATAATTGGAAATATTAGGTTGGATTTGGAAAACTGGCTTAATTTATATTAAAATATATAAGAATGAGGTTGGAATTGATTTGATAAACAAAGTTTAAACATTTATATTTAAATTTAATTAAACGAGCTTGTCGTAGTGTGGTAGTTCGTAGTATTACGTTTCGAACTTAAATTGAGTATATAGAACTCAATATAAGTCGGAATTCTATGAAACAAGAATCATCCGGACCTACTGAGTAATAATTTTCTAATGGAAGAGAAAAAGATTTCACCTTTGAGTTATGTCAAAATCAAATTTCCAAAAAAAACAACGGTATAATCGTCTATAAACCATAATGATTTTTTAAATTAAATTGAAGGATTTTGAATGAATAAAATTTGGATTTCCATTAGAAAATCCAGACTTGAGCTATAAAACGAATATAAACCCATGAGGATTAAATGTATTGATTTTGAGATAAAAAACAAATTTTTAAATAGAGAATGGAGGTAACTAATTAAAATGGAATTTAATTAGATAATGGTACATAAGGAAAGTTACTTAATGTGGTCAAGTAAAATGAAATTGTGGATTACAATTCAAACTCGAATATGAAAATTTGGAATCGAATATGGAATTTGAGTTTGACTTGTTTATAAGTCAGTAATAATGCGTGTGAACACGAATGATTCCAGTTAAATGTGAAATGGGCAAATAAGCTAATTTGAGAATAAATTAGCGAACTGAATATAGTTAAATTCAAATGTTGCATTGATTTGAAATCAATAAAAATAGGAAATGCATGTATATGTATGAGACAGGTATGGAATGAAGTGGATGGAGGAAATTAATTGAATACTCAAAAAAGATATGTACTTAATCGAGTATGAGAATTTTGAGAGCCTATTGGAAATCCATTTGGCCTTTTGATTTTCTTTTTGAATGGAAAGGGCCCAAAGAGGCGATTAGTAGTTGTACTGATTGAGTTGTACAAAGAAGACCCTGGCGAATTTTTTTGAAAATTTAAGGACTAAGAAATTTCTAGGAAATTTTGATAACTAAAATCGATTTATCAATTATATATAGAAATTGGAACCAAATTCATTAATGAAATTTAACGTGTTGTAATAGGCATTCTTAACTAAAAATAGAAAAGCATGGACTATAAAACTATTGTTCAGTAAATGATTTTCGAAAAGTAATAATTAAGATTTAATATGATATTTAAATACAGTTAGTTCAATGAAGTATTTTGGGTTATTGTAATGATGTTTCACGCAACATTCGTTTTAATCTAATAAATGTTATTTGGAAACGTTTCTAAATAAAATGAGAAAAAATTTCTAAGTATAGAGATTGAATGGGTACATAGGAAAAACAAGTTGAATGGAAATCTTTTTCCATCATAATAAGAGAATATTTTCGAAGTATAGAAAATAAGAATTTGATGAGAATTTTGAAATGTTTTCCAAGTATTGTGAGAGGCCAAAACAGTTTGAAAAATAAATCGATAAAGATATTTGAGATGAATTGGGAAAGGATTTAATTAATTTAATATTAATTAAAAAAGGGCTCAGTGATTTTTTGGTGCTAATCCATAGTATTCCCTTTGGGAATAAGATTTCCATTGAATGTTTGTTTCTTTGATAGTTAAGTAACCGACAATCAAAGTATTAGCTAATTTAATACCATCACTGTCAATTCGGAGAGACGATCGGATTTATTATCCAAAAACCACTCCTTATTGGCATAAGCATTGCAGATTAGATTATTTCGAAGATCATTAAAGACAAAGTGAAGTGCACGTGTTTTTTCTGTTAATCTTAGGCAGAAATTGCCTAAGATGGATCAATGGAGATAGTGCATTTGGTTTCATTCAGACCCAGAACGAACTTAAGTGGATGAATCTATGACATAGTTTTTCCAAGGATTACGTACATCGGTTTGTACCAATATACCGAGTATGGTAGCGGGGAAGGTAGCTTCTTTTAGCTTAACACCCAGAGTATATTTGTGCAAATCAATTAGTAATTAGCAGATCTGAAATATGGCAATCAAAGTGAATGAGAAGGCTAAAAAGGTAATTGTAGCCTCAAGCCTCATCAACCGGGGAATGATAAAAGTCGGACAGGAAGCATGGCTATGTGGGTCATGCCCATTAGGGTGTATTATCACCTTATCTAGAGAAAATTCATTTGTTGCTTCTTCCATCGCTGTTGTATGCTTTCGATAACGGTTGGTGATAATAAATTCGGCACACTTAAGCAGAATGAGTGGCCGGTCATGCGTGGTCGGGTTGCAAGATGTTATTTTCGAACCTAGTGTATTCTTCTCTAGAGATACAATATCGGAAGGCGGCCTCATACCTTGTCGTAGTTGGAAATCCATTCTCCAATAAATGCCCTATGTTTTTGATTGTATACTATGTATAAGGAGCGCGATACGCAAGCATTCCGCTAGATTGTTATTTATTTGGTTAGACACTATTATAATATCAGAATAGTTTGATACAAAGAATGTTTTGGGTTATCGTAAGGTGAAAACCATCCATGTTTATGTGGGTATCGGTCTTACGATTATCTTTTCTTTAAAAGTAATTTTTAAAAGTTAAATCAAGTGGTTGTAGTTTACTCACACCAGTCCCATGACTGACCCAACATTTATTTTGTTTTGTTTTACCTTAAACTTTTGTATGCCCAAATTTGTATGGGCAGTCAACTAGTTCAGGTATTTACATATACCCTTGGAGGAGCTTGGAGCAGGAGGCTTCAGCTTTAGATATCTGTTGTTTATTTCTGCTATGATGTCTTGTGTTGTACTCTGATGATGGTATGTATATATAGTTACAAGTTTTGTATTCCGAAAGCTATTATATGTTTTATATTTTATTCCGCTGCGATGTGAGATTCTATGTTGTTATTTACGTTCTTCTTCTATTCTTTTTCTTCTTTACCCACAAGGATTCGTATTTCTGTGTATTTTGGGTTGGATGTGTGGTGCATTTACTCAACTCAAAGGGTACGGATTTGCGAGCCGTTACAATCATATTCCTTTTAAAGAATAAACTAGCTTTGCAGTAATGGTAAACAACTCAAAAACAACAAGAATACTTTCCTTTGCTAAACTTTCAGATGTTTTATCAACTCCATGATTGTAACATTGCATTGCATGCATCACCTTATTATACCCTTAACATATAATAATGTACCCTTGTTAAACCCTTCAGGTATATATATGTAGGGGTGGATATGGAACATTTCCATACTAACCGAGACATTTTCAGTTTCATGCAGTGCTTGATGGAATAATACGACATGGTTTCCATTCCGTACAGTTTACCCCGGAATTCCAATAGACGGAAACTGGAAGAAAAGTGGAATTCCATTTTTCCAACAAATTTTGTCAGATTTAAATACGGGACCATAGTAAATTGAACACAACATACATCTGAAACATTAATTACTGAAAAATAATTACCAATAATAAACCGAACAAGCAGCAGCTTAAGAAGAACACAAAAACATGAGAATTTGATTACTTCATGAATTCTATTAATTCAAATGAAAAACACGCTATAACATTAACATAGTCCAACATTTAAAATAACTTGAATTGCACTAAAGAATCAACTTTCAAAATAGAGGGCTGATTTCTTAAAGCAGCAAACACCATAGCAAATTAATGCATCAAAGATTCACTAATGGTTCCAGTTCCAGTTTCGCATCCTATATGTCCTTGCTACCAAAATTAGTCTTCAACTTCAATTGCAAAATGAACCAAAATCATTTTTAAACAAAAAAAATTATGTTAGTTGAAATAATCTGACAGTGTGAAGAAATACCAATTGAAAGAAAAAAAATAGACAAAAGGATAAAATAAAATAAAATTCCAAGCTAACGCTAAACCAAAGCCTATAATCTTACTTTCGCATCAAAAGTAACACAGTAGATAATGAGATAAAGGTAAGTATTTTGTGCTATTTTTGAAAAGCTAATTCAGGACGAAGACATCTCCATTTATTGACGCAAAATTCTTATGTATTTCCAAATAAAAGACAAGGTTGGCGTCAACATCACCTACAAAGCTAAAGAGACAACACTGAACAAAATTGAAATACCACTACAATAAAGACACCATATTACAATTGTAATTTTACAACGGTGGGAAAATGACAGTTGTAATAATGGTTTTTTACAATGGCATTTTTCAAAAAGTTGTGATAACCTTATTTTCAACAACTCTTATATTTCAGCAGTTGTAATAGATGTCTATTACAACTTATCTTCTTTGACAGTTGTAATAAATGCCTATTTTTACAACTATTTTATTGCTAGTTATAATACATGTCTACTACAATCTTCCTTTTTTCGGTTGTAATATATGTCTATTTTGAAAAAATATTTTTTTTGTTAGTTGTTATAGAAGTTTGTTACAAAGTTTTTTGTTTGTCCGTTTTAATAATTAATTAATTATTTTAATACTTACTATTTAAATAAATAATTAAAAATAATAATAACCGTTAAATAATAATTAATTGGAAATATGAAATAATTCATATTCATAATTAATATTCATTAATTAATACAATAAAAAATTAATTACTATTTTATATTAATATCAAATTATAACATAGAATTAAAAAAGTAATAATAACTAAGGAGTAATATTTAGTATTTTAGTAAAAAAAATAGTTTTAAGGAAATTTATATTATATTTAATATAATTTTTTACTTATTAATTATAACTTATAATATTCGGTTCTATCAATTTTGTGCTATGAACCAAGAAAAATCAATGGTAAGCGGCAGGAAACCTAAGCGGATGGAAGCTTAAGCAGGAAGTCTGAAAATTTGGCCCCAAAAAGTAAATCATGTGCTATGTTTTCACTCTTACCCAGGCGGCCTCATATCTTCCTCTCTAAATCAATTGTTTCCCATAAATCAAAATCGATTCTCTTCCTCCCCTCTAACCAAACGAAGTTCCTCCTTAATAAACCATATCGCCTTCTTCTGAAATATGGATCTGTTGATTTTCTCTTGCTGCCAAGATCTGGGATTCAGATGGTATTGCCATTGACGAATAGATGTGTATGCCTAAAACTGAAACACATGCCTATGATGCTTCTTGTAGGGTGTAGGATGCAAATTACTCACGTGTTCGCCTCAAAGCTCATCACTTCTAGTTGAATTAAAGCCGAGATAGGGTTTGATGGATAAAGATTTGGTTTGGCGGTTGTAGTTCTGAGCTTATTGCTCATCACTACTAGTTGAATTAAAGCTAATTACTCACAAATTCGTGTGTTAGTCTGGTATTTGGATTCTTCTCCACTATATACATACAAAGTATATACATATAATTAATTCGCTATTATTTTGTTTTATTTTCTAACTCACCATTGGCTAATGCAATTTATTTTAGGCCATAGTTGCTATTGTGAGGTGTGAAGAAATTTCCAATGAAAAGCTCAGTCTTTTAACCTCGGATGAGGTACTTTTAAATTGTTTTAACTACAATAGATTTTGTGATATATTTCATTGTGAGAAGTATAAATGATCAATAATTTGATGTTGAATTTCTGATAGAGGTGGCTTGAATTAGAGGCAGCAGTTCAATCTGGTCATGTGTCTGAGTTTGGTAAAAGACTAGGTTCCATTCTTGATACTTATTTGTCTCATTAAGTACATATTGTACTGACTTTGTGCTATAATACAACATTTCATAAACATTCAAATAGTATGCTTGAACTTTCATATGAATTGGTAAATTTCTAAGTTATAGCTCTTAATGTTCAAACACAAATCTTTCATTTGTAGTCATAATGATGTTTATGAAAAATGAACTAACTTAAATAATATTGATTTTCTTACAGGTATGATGCTGAAGCTGCGTACTTTGATGAAACTGTTAGGACTGCAAAAAAATAGCAGTTAGAAACAAGAACATTGCAAGTAACTCTTTGAACAACATGCATTCAGTTATTCATTGCCCATAATTAAGAAGCTTGATTTCTTGTTTGCTTTCATTACTTTTACAGCTTGTGCATCCCGCATTCCAAGCAATGTTAGGACATATTCGTGCAAGATCATTAGAAAAAATTAAAACTAATTTAAAAACTTCTTTAAAATGTGGGAAAGGTTTCGCAGAAGATGCTAACACATGCATATAGTCTGCAATGGTTGATTTTGATGAGCAATGCACAGGTAAATATTTTTAACTTTTTTTTATTTTTATTCATTTTATTTAGTTAATGTTATTTAACCTAAAGAAGATGTTGCTAAACAGAAACAACTACCAGAGTCATTATCTGAGCAAGTGGAATCATTATTTGATGCTGTTGGAGTTGATACGTGGGCATCTATAAGAAAAATTTACAAACAAGAAGTTGCAAATGCAATTTCTACATTTACGATCGCACTTTCTGGATTCAAACTTGTTGATGCACAATCTGAAACAATGATTTCAAATTTGAAAGATCACGCAAGGAATATAATTGAAAAGAAATCAAAAGAAGAAGCCGGTAAAAGTTTGATGCACATGAAAGATAGGTATTACTTTATAGTTTATTCATCTCCAAATTTCATTTCGTTCCATCTTTTGCATGCTAACAGTCACCTAATTTTATTTCTAGGCTTTCAATAGTTTTCAATTGTAGATACAATACCAAGAGTTTGGATAGGAAAAGGGAATGTTCGAACAATCACAAAGGAAGCTCGTGTTGCGATGCCTCAAAATTTCAGACTAAAATTGCTTAGTTTATGTACAAATATAATTTTGAATAGCTTTTATGAAGAAAAAAATGTAGGCACTTAAAATTTTAGTTGTATTGGCTGCAATTTGGCTAGAAGAAAAAACAGATAGAATCGAAAATATTCTCACTTCAGCGCTTTCACAGCTAACATTGATCCTCTTGCTTCCAGCTCTTGGGAAGAGGTATATTTTGCAAAGCATATAGCCTGAAAATCAAATTACAAATTCATGAGTTATGTCCATGTGTTCAGATATCTCTGAAAGATACACTGATAACTCCAGTACAATGCAATTCGATATGGAGACAGTTTAAAATGGAAACCGAGTATAAAGTTTCTCAAGCAATATCTGCACAGGTACATGTACAATGCAAGTCGATAATTGCTGCTACTACTCAAAACTCAAAAGAGAAACTCTTAGGTTGTGCTGGGCATAAGCGAAAGAATATAACCAGCTTTTTTTTGGAGAAGCTGTCGGACCAACATCGACTAGTGTACTCCCGATGATTCTTCCCATTCACTGCATTGGGAGTTCACCGACGAACATGAGATGTGTTTTTATTGTTGCTCTTCATCATGTGAATTGATGTGCATTCAAGCGGTTGTTAGTTTTTGTAATCGTCATCTATAATGAAGAATTTATATATATCATTGTGATGATGTATGATTTCATTAGTTTTGTATTTTGAATAAAAAGTTGTAACGTTTTATGTATGAATGAATCCGATACTTTGAATTTATATCAATTTGTTTTCGGTTTATCCAGCTTTTGTTCCACTTGCAAAATGTATTAAACTATAATTATAATAAAGTGTAATACAATTAATAAAAGTAGTTGAAATTTTTTTGAAGTCACAGCGATGCATAAAAGTTGTAGTAGGTGTTATTACAACTGTGCATAAAAGTTGTAATAAAGTTTATTACAACAGTGGAAAGCAGTTGTGAAATACACGAAGTTACAATGGTGGAAAACAGTTGTAAAAGATTTTAGTCTATTACAACTTCTTATATACGACGGTGGATCCACCGTTGTAAAAAGCAATTTACAACTGTTTTCCACAGTCGTAATATGGTCAATATGTTGTAGTGCAAAGAAATAAAATAATATTATGTTAAACTTCACCATGAAGTAACAAGCAAAAACCACCACAAACGACTTCCGATCGAGATGAAAATTTACATACTTGCATAAAATAATATTCCCGACACGATGGGAAAGGTTTCATCGAATTCCGAGATTGTCTGTGAAAATTTGTTTATAACTCACATATGTGAATCGACACACATTTAAATTGCGTACGATCACAAATTAAATCCAATTAACTTGAAAATTGAAATACTACAATTATAAAGCATTACGGGATTTAATAAAATCAATTTCGCTGAAAACGGAGTTCGTTGGATAATCAGCTATTCTTAATTTCCAATTTAAATCGATAAAACGATTGAATAAAAAATCTAAGCGGTTTTTGCTACTGAAGTCACATACGACATCAGAATGCCACAAAATTTGGTTTTGTACAATAATTTAACGTTACGGTTCCAATGAAACTAATTTCATCAAAAACCGAGACCGTTTGCAAATTGGTCAGTTTAAAGGGTTATATAATATCGATAAAATATATATATATTCAAAATAATCCAATTAAATAATAATAAATAATTTTTATTGTAAATGTCCAACCGGAAATATCATATAGCTTCAAATATAAACAAATATTGATTATACAACTCAATACTAACAGTTTTGAGTTAGACAGTATCCATATTATAATAAAACCCTATTTAAATTTATTAAATAAACATTATCATTTATTAACGATTTCCATAGGGACTATTTAAAATTTGATCTGGACATAACTAACAATCTATAACATGAAATCTCCATTTTTCTCTTTCATTAGAAAATTATAATCAATAAGATTCAAACATTTCTTGTTTCATAGAATTCCGACTTGTATCGGATCATGTATATTCAATTGAAGTTCAAACTCAATATTATGAACTATCACGCCATTCAAGGTCAATTTATATTAAATATAAATTTAACATTCAAAGTTCATTTTATAAATGAAATTAATATTAAATCCATTAATATTCCAAATATAATATTTAAAACAGATTTAAATATTCAAATTCAGATGATCGAAAAATCTCGGTCGTTACAGGCCCGAGGGGGAGTCGTCGGTGATCTTCGTGGGTTGAATAGTGAAGAGGAGGCTGAACGGGAGGTGATCGAAGTTTACGACCATTGATGGAAGCTTTGTTGGAGATTGTCTCATGTCTCACGTTTGAACCGTGAAGGAGAATAAGTATTGGGAGGGTTGCGTTTAAATATATAAACATGCAAAGTTGTTGAGTCATGTTTGGTGATGGATGGATTTTAGAGTGAAATGGGCCTGGGTGTTGAAGCGTCGAGATATCATGCATGCATGGTTAAAGATGAAGTCGATGTGTGGTTCTGGAAATAAGGGCGAAGAACAATATTTTTAAAAACCAAAACGAGGACACGTGGGCTGGGAAGGAAATTGTTCATCTTGAAAACAAAGTCGTCTATGTAAACAATGTGATGGTTGTGCATACGTGAGTTTAGAGCAGGCGTTGCAGGTAACAGGGTAGAATGAAGAAGAATGTTGATGCATGAGTTCGAATGATTGCTTCGGAAAGAAGAGCAGGTTTTGAATGATAAGTAAGCAACGGGAAGAAGCACCATCGGTTTACAGAAGGAAGGATAATGAGAGGCGCCCTTTTTTCGACCGAAACTAACAGAGCAACGTAAGATAGGAGTTAAGCCAGATTCTATTTTACAAAGGTGTGCACGCGTGAGACGGGCAGCGTGCATGAAGTTGATGTTCTGAACAAAGGAACACGTAATGGAGAAAGGATTATCGACCGTTATAACCTAAGTAAAGTAATTAAAGTTTGTTTAAGCTATAATTAAATTAACTGATCATATTACAAATTATTAAATGATGTATAAATCATGACAAGCGTATGAATATTGGATGGTAGCATGGACGGGAATTTTGGAACGTAAGGCAAAGTTTTTGAACGATGCAGAGGTCAATTGGGCATGATAAAATTTATTAAAAACGTAATTAATCTAATAATATTTTATTAAGAAATTTATTATTGTAATTAAATCATATAATTGAATTGTTTGCAACTAGTAGTTCATATCTTATCAGAACTGAACGGAATGAGTGCAATAGGATCGGGGTGATGTGATCTGCATTCTGGAACTAAACTAGACAGAGCTGGAGACAACTGGAAATTTTAGTCAAATTAAACACCATTTACTTTAACTGAAAACCGTATCGACAAACGAAAATCCGGTGAGTATAACTCACTTAATTTATCCCACTTATATTTTATATGAGTTGGGTTTAATTTTTTGTGCTGTTGTTGTTTATGGTTGAATGATTACTAAATTTATATTTATATGTTGACTGAACTGGTTAAATTAAATGTTTGTTTAGTTTAATCGAATTAAATCGTTATTTTAACAATTAGATTCCATCAGGTAACTTACTTTGTTGGTTATGTTTATGATAATATAAACATATTAAATAAATAATTGAATGCTTGATTGGATGTTATTAATTGATTGTTGATTGTTATTAGTTAAACTGTTTATTTCTGTCTACCGTGATGAACAAAAATAAATGTATTATCGTATTAAAATTGATGTAATCCATTTTGATATAGGGCAGAACAGATTGGAGGATCCAACTGGAACCCACACATAAATTATATGTTATTATTTCTTATGCATATATATATATATATATATATATATATATATATATATAAAAATTGTTCACCCAAGTATCATTATATCTAATTGAATGCTGATTTTTGATTGGATGTTGATCGTTGGATTGAAAATTCAATGATCGTTGTATTTTTAATCAATAGATAGTATTGATTAAGTGGTTGGCAGTAAATGTTCTAAAACCCGTATTTTAAACGTTGAATGTCGTCGGGAAAATTAACGCAATTAAAGTTATAAAAATTGTTTTTATAACAGAAAAAGAAGTTTTATATTATAATTTTAAAGAAGTTTTGTTTATAAATTAATATTCTATTTTAAATGTTTTGTTTAACGATTATATAAGGAAGTGAACCTAAGAATTGATAACTTAGGAACAATTGTTATGGTAAAACAATTGAGTGATGTAATTACATTAATTTTATTATTAATTAATTTAAGAAATGGAATTCAATGGATACGATGTTTGACTTGACATTTAAGTTAAGTAAAGATTGGTTTTAAGATGGGAGGGAACGTTATAGTGGTAAAAGAAAAGTTAAGCATTTAAGAGAGATTTTGAGTAATGAACTAGAAAATAGTTTTTGTAAGAAAACAATTGGTTAAAAGAAGGTTTAAATCAAGGTTTGTATTTTAGTAGGTGTAACACCCCGTGAATTCTATAACGGTAAGCTTCACGAATTAAAGTATAATTAATTATAAATGATGGAATCAAGGGAAATGGGTTACGCCATTGCGTTCGTTTCGAAATTCTGCTTGAGATAGAGTCCAAGTTTGCGTAAAACGGATATCGTATGAAGAAGATATGGACGAACGAAGTTGGGCGAAAAACCAGAAAACGGGTCAGAATGCACTGGCGCACTTGGGAAGTGCGCCAGAACAGAAATGAACTGGCGCACTTGGGAAGTGCGCCAGTACATTTTTGGCCTGGCGCACCTGCCAAGTGCGCCCAGGTTAGAATGACCTGCTGGTCAGGTCCTGGCTGGCCTGGTCAGGGTCTGGTCGAATTCGGATGCTTGGCTGAGTCACTAGGGCTTACGTGTCACCTTTTGAGTGGCTCTTTGAACTTTGTATGGTCTAGATTCCTCCTATCTTCATCCGACGGCTCAAAACAATTTAAAATTCTATAAATACAACTCAAGTCTAACCCTAAATTCACACAAATAATAGAATACAAAAGCCGTCATGCTGCTGGAGAGGAACTAGGAATGGCCGTCAATTAGAAAGCCCAGAGACAAGCCAACAAGCCTAAGAGACGAATCAAATTAAAAGAAGATCAAAGCTTAATCAAATCATTCAACGCAACTTTGCTACCCAAAGGAGAGCATCTCCAAATCAGAATAACAGAAATCAGAAAACAAGAATTCATCACACGTTGTAAGTATAGTGACCTTTCAAAATATGAATAAAAACTGTGATGTGATTCGATGTAAATGAAAATAGAATCATGTTGTTATAATCTTTGTGTATTGTGATGGTTCTATCATGACTTGTGTATTGATGTTTGTGGCATAAATTAATTGATGCAAGCCTATTGAACAATTGTATATGAAAAACAATGGCACTTGCAAGCTTGTGGCAAAAACTAGAAATTTATCCCTTTTTGTATATGTCGATGGCATGGACTATGTATATTCCCTTAGTCTAAATTAGAATTTGTGTAAACATGTTATAGACCTTTTATGCCTACATGACCCAAAACCTATGATATCATCCTTATGTTTATTGGCAAGTATAATTAGATCTATGTTTGCAAGTATAATTGGATCTATGTTTCATAAACTATGTAAGTTCATGTTTATTTGCAAAATATAATTGGTTCTATGTCAAACATCGTTTGGGTTTCATAAACTATGCAAGTTCATGTTGAAATAGGATATAGGATTAGATGTAAAAATTGTACATTTTTGATGAATATATAACATGCTAGTTTTGTGGTCGATATTATGCCAAGTTAACATGTTTAAACACAAGTTGGTATTTGCCTAAACTATTTCATTTCATATGTCACCTACTTAGCCATACTTTGATTTGAATGCAAGTTCACATGACCCATGTTATATGTTAGTTGAATCACAAAATTGCAAGTTCATGCGCCACACATCTTTATGTATTACATGTTCATGATTTCCCCACGTTTATAAAGTTGGGCTGAATTGTGACAAGCCCAACACATGTTATAATGTTGCGAACAAACGGGGGTAATAACGTTGGGTGTAAAATATGAAAATATATGTTGGCATGTTTGGCACATGCCAATGATTATGACACATAAGCGGTATGAATTGAAATACCCAAAAATAAAAAAATATGACATTTACATATACTTGAGAAGTAATAAAATATGTAAATTTAGAAAACACGATATGCTTAACCCGAGGTTGGATTGAGTTGTGATGTAAACCTGCGCGGACCCACCCGGCTGTCCAGTAGTCACAACAATACCTATCCAATGTGGGTGGTTAAGCATTGAGCCCAATAAGGACCCGAGGTTAGACTGAGCTACGGTGTAAACCTGCCCGGAACCGACCGGCACATCCAGTAACCGTAGCAATACCTGTCTAATGTGAGTGGTCTGGTGCTCCTAAGAGGCTAAGGACAGATGGTAGGGTTAAGTCAACTATAACACTTAACCAAATTCAACATGTTAACAAGAATTGATGGGTGGGGTTAGGTAAATACAGACACTTAACCACTTAACATGTTTGACTAGAAAATCCTGGTAACGAGGGACCCGTTTCAGCAGTAACCCAAAGTTAGGTATCAACGGTACCCTGAAACTAGGCAGGGTGGGGCACGATTACTGGGCTGATTGTAAGCGGTCAAACGACGGCGGTGGGTGCACAGTGCAGGTCTAACGAGGTGCGGGCGTGCACACACTCCGGAGCAGACAACCAGGGCACTGGGGACACCAGTAGTATAACCTATGTCTTCTAGTTTTGTGTCGGGACCGCCACCATGGGTCTTGATACACCCCATGGTGGGACCAGCATAGGTATCTACAATTCTTGGGGGCCATATGACACATGTTAACGCGAGTAGGAGCCGATCTTTAATAAGAATGAGGATCACTTCACCCTCACCATGGGGTGCCAGTTAGAATAAATTCAAGTAGGTGCAGAGATATAGTATGGGTGTGATAGTGCATTCGACACTTCCTTAGCTTGTGAAACTTTCCTATTTTTAGTTTATATCCATCATGCCCTTTTCTTATTCACATATTGAAGAGTTACTATATTTACTCAGCCTTTATGTCTGACCCTATTTTCTTTTCGTCTTCTTTTCTTTCGTTCCCCCCCCCCCCCCAAGGTCCACAGGGAGGAAACAACTCAACTCAGTCAGGCTCTTTACAAGCACCAAGAACGTAGATGTATGATTTGGATCTTTCTTGCTTGGATAATGGCTTTGGATATCACTATGGGGATTTTTGTCACTTTATTTATGTTTTCATGCTTCTTTAATTATCAAGGCAGTTATGAGGTTGTAATGTTGAAAGTATTTTGAGACAATTATGGAAATCTTTGTTTGATACACATATTGATGAAATAAAAGTTTGTTTGGTTTCCGCTGTTTAAAATATGTGTATTTATATCTATCTTGAGTTCGTCTGTGGCTTTTACTTATAAACCTCCACCAAAGTTAAGGCATTCCCTTTATGAGTGACCTTAATGGAGGTGGGGTGTTTCACTTGGTATCAGAGCATAGGTTTACCAGACAAGATAAAAGTTTCTGAAAATTGTTTTCAAAAAGAAAGTTTAAAGAAGCATTTTTTTTAGAAAAAAAAGTGTTATATTAATAAAAAGACAAAATCCCCCAAAGCCATGTGCCTTATCTATCCTTCTCTATCCTTCGTTTTGAATCTTTCCTTTCTGTTTCAGCATGTCTGTAGACCTTAACCTTCCAGAAGGAGTGCCGATTCCCGGCTGGTTTAGGAGGTACTTAGAAGCAAGGGCCAATGACGCGGGCCCAGCAGACATCCCTCCTCCAGTGGCCGCGGTTCCTCCTCCTCCTCTGCCTCCTCTTGGAAATGCCTTCGCAAAAATATGTAGAGGCTTCAAGGCTATGGGTGGAAAAGACTTTTATGGGACAGAATCTTTTGTTGAAGCAAGAAACTGGTTAAAGGAGACTGAGGATTTGTTTGTCATCTTTGGAGTGGATGATAGGCAAAAGATACAACTTGCGGTGTGGTTACTTAAGGATGAAGCTTCCTATTGGTGGGAAGTTACTAATGCTCAGAGGGCGGTGGAAACATGGGAAGACTTCAGGACAAGGTTTGAGATGAAATTCCTCTCCCAAGCCGAAAGAAGCCTGCAAATGGAAAAGTTTCTAACTCTGAAACAGGGAAGCATGACGATCAGGGAATATGTTAATCAGTTTAATCAGCTGGCCAGATTTGGGCTAGACTTAGTAAACACCCAACACAAGAAGGCACTTCGCTTCGTCAAGGGTTTGAATGAGCCTCTACACAGCCTTGCCATGACCCATGTATCCACGGGTGCGACTTATGAACTCCTGGTGGACATGGCGTTGCTACACGAGGAAGACCATGGCAAGAAAGAAACAAAGGGGGAAGAGAAGAAAGAAGGTCTACAAGCAAAGAAAACAGACTCCAAGAAAGGAGGGAAGAACAATAAGCCCCGTGAGAAGAGAAGGTGCAATTTCTGTGGCATTGTGGGACATATATCAAAAGACTGCCGGAAAAGGAAAGCGAAGATGGGTGGCTGCTTCCATTGTGGAGAAACTGGACACCAAGCTAAGGACTGCCCAAAGAAGAAAGGGCAGGGACAGAAAGCCGGATCCACTTCAGGGGGTCAGGTTCATGCGCTAGTGGCTCCTCAGCAGGAATGAGGTAGTAATATTTCTGTAGAAAGTGTAGTCTATCTTTATGATCATCCAGTTCGTACACTTTTTGACTCTGGCGCATCACACTCTTTTATTTCATCTGCCTTAGTAGAATCTCTGCATCTAGACACTAGTATGGTAGAAGATCCCTTAGTAGTTTCAAATCCAATTGGGGGCTCCACTTACTTGTCAATGGTTTGTTTGGGTTTGAAAATCTCTATTCTCAGCGTTGAGTTTAGTTGTAATGCCTTTGTTTTGGGCTTCTCGGGATATGGTTTGATCTTAGGCATGGACTGGTTATCCAGTAATAGTGCCATTCTTGACTATGAGAAAAGAGTAGTTAGACTCTTGACTCGGCTTGGTAACACTCTAGAAATTTCTTGTAATCCCTTGAATGCTGTTATGCTTAGTTATCTAGAGTCGCTTGATGCCTCTGATGAGAATTTGCAATCAGTTAGAGTAGTCCGGGAATATCCGGATGTCTTTGAGGAAGTGAAAGGCTTACCTCCGAGGCGGGAAATAGACTTCCGCATATATCTTGTGGATAATGCAAAGCCTGTAGCTTTACCTGTCAGACACATGGCTCCAAGGGAGAGAAAGGAGCTCAATAAGCAGGTTAAAGAACTTCTCGAAAAGGGGTTCATTAGACTGAGCATTTCGGAATGGGGTGCTCCAGTAGCGTTCGCAACCAAAGCAGACGGTTCGCTTCGCCTTTGCGTCGACTATAGGGAGTTAAACAAATTGACCAAAAAAAATAGGCACCCTCTTCCCCGAATCGACGATTTGTTTGATCAGCTTGTAGGTGCGACGGTCTTCTCCCAACTTGATCTGGCAACCGGGTTCCATCAGCTAAGAGTAGCTGAAGACAGCATTGATAAGACAGCGTTCAGAACCCCAGACGGTTTCTTCGAGTGGCTTGTCATGCCCTTCGGCTTGACAAACGCACCCGCTTATTTCGTAGACCTAATGAGCAGGGTGTTCAGAGAATTCCTCAACAAATGTGTGGTTGTCTTCGTAGATGATATCTTAATCTTCTCAAAGAATGAGGAAGAACATGCTCAGCATCTGAAAGAAATCATGGATACTCTCCGTACACATCAACTAAAAGCCAAATTCTCCAAGTGTCACTTCTGGAGAAAAGAAGTAAGGTTTCTTGGGCATATAGTGTCCAAAGAAGGGTTGGCTGCGGATCCCGCAAAAGTGGTGGCAGTAGAAGATTGGAAGACACTAAGAAATGCAACCGAAGTTCGAAGCTTTCTTGGGCTAGCCGGTTTTTATCGAAAATTTATTAGGGATTTCGCGAAAATCTCAGCCCCACTCACAAGGCTAACAAAGAAGAATCTGGCGTTCACTTGGGACTTGGACTGCGAGTTTGCTTTCCAACAATTAAAAAGGGCTCTTACAACAGCCCCAGTTCTAACTCTGCATGACGGAAACAAAATGTTCACAGTATACACGGATGCATGTGGAACGGGACTAGGCGCTGTTCTAATGCAAGAAGGAAGGGTAGTAGCTTATGGCGGAAGACAATTGAAGGTTCATGAAAAGAACTACCCAACCCACGATCTTGAGTTAGCCGCCATCGTCTTTGCACTTAAGTCTTGGCGCCATTATCTCCTAGGTGAGAAGTTTGAATTATACACTGACCATAAATCGTTGAAATATCTCTTCTCCCAGAAGGATCTTAACTTGAGGCAGCAAAGATGGATGGAGTTTCTTGCCTCGTATGATTTTGAAATTTCCTATACTCCCGGAAAAGGCAACGTGGTAGCAGACGCGTTGAGCCGAAAGAAACTGACCCTAAGCCCTCTCTTTGTGGAAAGGCAAAACTTGGAGTATATAGCCAGTTTTAACTTTAGGCCCTCCTCGGATTTTGTACCGGGTTTGTTAGCATCTCTCGAAGTACGCCCTACTCTCTTAGACTCAATAGGGGATGCCCAACGTGAAGACCCTCAGCTTGTGGATGTGATTGATAAACTTATTAGGGGTGAGACATCTAGTCACCTCAGTAGATACGCCATCGATGATAGGGGTTGGCTGAGACGAGATGGAAGATTATGCGTCCCACAAGCAAGGGAGTTGACAAAGAAGGTTCTTGAGGAAGCGCATCATTCCAAGATGACTATACACCCTGGCGGTGATAAGATGTACAAGGATATAAAAAGGACTTTCTTTTGGAGCGGCATGAAGCAAGACGTGGCAGATTTCGTTTCTAAGTGCATGACCTGCCAACGGGTCAAGGCGGAACAAAAGAAGCCTGGAGGACTACTTCACCCTCTAGAGGTCCCACAGTGGAAGTGGGATAGCATTTCAATGGACTTCATTGATGGACTGCCTAGGTCGAGGAGAGGCAAAACTAGCATTTGGGTAATAGTGGATAAGCTTACTAAAAGCGCCCACTTTATACCTATCAAGAGTAGGAGGACTGCCGCATCTCTAGCATCTCTTTATCTCAAGGAAATAGTTCGACTCCATGGGATACCCTCCAGCATTGTTAGTGACCGAGACCCTATTTTCACAAGTGGGTTTTGGCGGAGTCTGCAAGAAGTTGTAGGCACATAGCTATGTTTGAGCACGGCCTATCACCCCCAAACAGATGGCCAGACGGAAAGGGTGAATAGAGTTTTAGAGGATCTTTTAAGACTTTGCGTTCTTGACTTTGGAGGGACGTGGGAGGATCACCTTCCTTTAGTGGAATTTGCCTACAACAACAGCTACCAAGCTACCATCAGCATGGCACCCTTCGAAGCCTTGTATGAAAGACCGTGCAAATCACCAACTTGTTGGTGGGAGTCTACAGATAAGCTTATACTTGGGCCAAACATGATTCGAGAAACTTCAGAGAAAGTGGACTTGATACGTAGGAGAATGAAGACAGCCCAAGACAGACAGAAATCCTACGCCGACAAAAGAAGGACCAACCTTGAGTTTGAGGTTGGGGACAGGGTTTTCCTTAAGGTATCCCCTTTAAGGAACGTCGTTCGCTTTGGATCCGCAGGAAAGCTAGCACCAAGATTTGTAGGACCATTCCCTATCATCGAGAAGATTGGGAAAATGGCTTATAGAGTAGATCTGCCTGAAAGATTGGCCGGAATTCACAACGTCTTTCACGTTTCTCATCTCCGGAAATGTCTACATGAATTAGCGGAAGTGGTGGAGCCAAGCATTCTAGAAGAAGCCGAAGTGGAACGTGAAGCAACTGTGAGAAGAGTTCCAACTCGCATCGTAGGAACTGAAATCAAAAAGCTACGCAACCGCGAAGTCAAACTCGTTAAAGTCCAGTGGGGCGACGCCGAGGAAGACGCGACTTGGGAAACTAAGGACAGAATACGCGCTGCCTACCCTCTTCTTTTTGAGGGTACATCTTTGACCTCTCTTTCTCTTAAGTTATGCTTGTATCTATCTTTTTAGGTATATCCCCTCGATATTATCCTTTATCCTTAGGTAGAAACCCCTTTGGATGTAAACATGTATTTGAAACATGTTATGGTTGATGGCTGCAAGTGGTTGCAAGTGGTTGCTCGTGGATGCATATACACACACAACCTAGGTCTTAGATCGGCTCAATCACTACATACTGCATATGCGTATATGTATTCTTATTTGTATATGGTTGTAAACTTGATATGCTATCATATGGTCGTTGCATTTGTATGAATAGTTGTGCACTCATGTAGAATTATGAGTAGGAAAAATTTGCATACATAATGGATTCATGACACTTACATGATTCACATTAAGGAGGTCAACTGAATCAGTAAACCGCCTGATTTCTGCATTAGATAAGGGCATGTATTCACACTATGCATATGATCATGAAGCATTAGAAGTCTTTTAAGGACAATCGATGCCTGTGTTTGTTTGTTGAGTAGATGGACTGTTGGATGGTAGGATAAACATTCTTCCTAACTTGAAGATTTCGGGGACGAAATCCTTTTAAGTGGGGGAGAATGTAACACCCCGTGAATTCTATAACGGTAAGCTTCACGAATTAAAGTATAATTAATTATAAATGATGGAATCAAGGGAAATGGGTTACGCCATTGCGTTCGTCTCGAAATTCTGTTTGAGATCAAGTCTAAGTTTGCGTAAAACGGATATCGTATGAAGAAGATATGGACGAACGAAGTTGGGCGAAAAACCAGAAAACGGGTCAGAATGCACTAGCGCACTTGGGAAGTGCGCCAAAACAGAAATGAACTGGCACACTTGGGAAGTGCGCCGGTACATTTTTGGCCTGGCGCACCTGCCAAGTGCGCCCAGGTCAGAATGACCTGCTGGTCAGGTCCTAGCTGGCCTGGTCAGGGTCTGGTCGAATTCTGATGCTTGGCTGAGTCACCAGGGCTTACGTGTCACCTTTTGAGTGGCTCATTGAACTTTGTATGGTCTAGATTCCTCCTATCTTCATCCGACGGCTCAAAACAATTTAAAATTCTATAAATACAACTCAAGTCTAACCCTAAATTCACACAAATAATAGAATACAAAAGTCGTCATGCTGCAAGAGAGGAACTAGGAATGGCTGTCAATTAGAAAGCCTAGAGACAAGCCAACAAGCCTAAGAGACGAATCAAATTAAAAGAAGATCAAAGCTTAATCAAATCATTTAACGCAACTTTGCTACCCAAAGGAGAGCATCTCCAAATCAGAATAACAGAAATCAGAAAACAAGAATTCATCACACGTTGTAAGTATAGTGACCTTTCAAAATATGAATAAAAACTGTGATGTGATTCGATGTAAATGAAAATAGAATCGTGTTGTTATAATCTTTGTGTATTGTGATGGTTCTATCATGACTTGTGTATTGATGTTTGTGGCATAAATTAATTGATGCAAGCCTATTGAACAATTGTATATGAAAAACAATGGCACTTGCAAGCTTGTGGCAAAAACTAGAAATTTATCCCTTTTTGTATATGTCGATGGCATGGACTATGTATATTCCCTTAGTCTAAATTAGAATTTGTGTAAACATGTTATAGACCTTTTATGCCTACATGACCCAAAACCTATGATATCATCCTTATGTTTATTGGCAAGTATAATTAGATCTATGTTTGCAAGTATAATTGGATCTATGTTTCATAAACTATGTAAGTTCACGTTTATTTGCAAAATATAATTGGTTCTATGTCAAACATCGTTTGGGTTTCATAAACTATGCAAGTTCATGTTGAAATAGGATATAGGATTAGATGTAAAAATTGTACATTTTTGATGAATATATAACATGCTAGTTTTGTGGTCGATATTATGCCAAGTTAACATGTTTAAACACAAGTTGGTATTTGCCTAAACTATGCCGTTTCATATGTCACCTACTTAGTCATACTTTTATTTGATTGCAAGTTCACATGACCCATGTTATATGTTAGTTGAGTCGCAAAATTGCAAGTTCATGCGCCACACATCTTTATGTATTACATGTTCATGATTTCCCCTTTTCCTCACGTTTATAAAGTTGGGCTGAATTGTGACAAGCCCAACACATGTTATAATGTTGCGAACAAACGGGGGTAATAACATTGGGTGTAAAATATGAAAATATATGTTGGCAAGTTTGGCACATGCCAATGATTATGACACATAAGCGGTATGAATTGAAATACCCAAAAATAAAAAAATATGACATTTACATATACTTGAGAAGTAATAAAATATGTAAATTTAGAAAACACGATATGCTTAACCCGAGGTTGGATTGAGTTGTGATGTAAACCTGCCCGGACCCGCCCGGCTGTCCAGTAGTCACAACAATACCTATCCAATATGGGTGGTTAAGCATTGAGCCCAATAAGGACCCGAGGTTAGACTGAGCTACGGTGTAAACCTGCCCGGAACCGACCGGCACATCCAGTAACCGTAGCAATACCTGTCTAATGTGAGTGGTCTGGTGCTCCTAAGAGGCTAAGGACAGATGGTAGGGTTAAGTCAACTATAACACTTAACCAAATTCAACATGTTAACAAGAATTGATGGGTGGGGTTAGGTAAATACAGACACTTAACCACTTAACATGTTTGACTAGAAAATCCTGGTAACGAGGGACCCGTTTCAGCAGTAACCCAAAGTTAGGTATCAACGGTACCCTGAAACTAGGCAGGGTGGGGCACGATTACTGGGCTGATTGTAAGCGGTCAAACGACGGCGGTGGGTGCACAGTGCAGGTCTAACGGGGTGCGGGCGTGCACACACTCCGGAGCAGACAACCAGGGCACTGGGGACACCAGTAGTATAACCTATGTCTTCTAGTTTTGTGTCGGGGCCGCCACCATGGGTCTGGATACACCCCATGGTCGGACCAGCATAGGTATCTACAATTCTTGGGGGCCGTATGACACATGTTAACGCGAGTAGGAGCCGATCTTTAATAAGAATGGGGATCACTTCACCCTCACCATGGGGTGCCAGTTAGAATAAATTCAAGTAGGTGCAGAGATATAGTATGGGTGTGATAGTGCATTCGACACTTCCTTAGCTTGTGACACTTTCCTATTTTTAGTTTATATCCATCATACCCTTTTCTTATTCACATATTGAAGAGTTACTAGATTTACTCAGGCTTTATGTATGACCCTATTTTCTTTTCGTCTTCTTTTCTTTCGTCCCCCCCCCCAGGTCCACAGGGAGGAAACAGCTCAACTCAGTCAGGCTCTTTACAAGCACCAAGAACGTAGATGTATTATTTGGATCTTTCTTGCTCGGATAATGGCTTTGGATATCACTATGGGGATTTTTGTCACTTTATTTATGTTTTCATGCTTCTTTAATTATCAAGGCAGTTATCAGGTTGTAATGTTGAAAGTATTTTGAGACAATTATGGAAATCTTTGTTTGATACACGTATTGATTAAATAAAAGTTTGTTTGGTTTCCGCTGTTTAAAATATGTGTATTTATATCTATCTTGAGTTCATCTATGGCTTTTACTTATAAACCTCCACCAAAGTTAAGGCATTCCCTTTGTGAGTGACCTTAATGGAGGTGGGGTGTTTCAGTAGGTATTTATTAAACGAGTCAAATAAAGAGTATTATAATTGAAAGCGAACATTTCAAAGTGAAGAAAATGGTTTATGAAACCATATTTTGAATTAAATAACAAATGGGATCTGGAGGTATTAAAAGTAATATCGAGTTTGAATTAAAAACTTTTATCTATCTTAAGATGAAAACTTTGTCGACCAAGGTCTGAGAGGTAATTAAAATACCCCAACTCGAATGATTTCACTATTATCGAGAGATTATATCAGTTTGTAATGGTATAAGAACCGGAAAGGAGATCTTGTGAATATTTATAATAATATTTCCAAAATAGGGAAATACCAAAAAAGGATTGAGAATAAAATGAGACTGGTAGATTATAACGATAGTTTTGAGATAAAGGGAATTAAGGAACGAGTTTTGGAAGATGTTTTGATTTTGTTTTCAAGTAATGGGAAATAAAAGAGATTGATGAGATAAGTTATATAATCAATTTTAAATCGATGAAATGTTTTAAGTAAATGATTTTTAAATGGAAGGGACCTGATCTGCCAAAATACCAGTCTATACAGTTTGAGTTGATAGTTAAAACACCGACTATCAATAAATATTATTGGACCTTTTGGCGTGTTGTTTCGAAGAGACCGGGACGAGGACTAGACTCAAAACCACTTCAAACCAACTGTACGTTCGAATCAAACTTGCAGGTTAACGTCTAAAGATGGAGCGTTGAAGACCGTGGATCTTCATAAGCGGAAGAACTACTTGTTGAATTTCTCTGACTTGCAACCAGAGTTATTTCGATAGTGATTCTGTTGTGATTTAAATCTATGGATTTACAAGAACTTCTCGCTACTGATCCTTAGGGTGATTCCTATATAGGATGTAGTAGGAGGGTACCTTCGGTTCATCCTGTTCCTGGATGACTTGTATGGACGAATGTTTGATAGATTATTTCCTTAAAGTCAGGTACATTGATTTTTACAAATATACCAAGTTTGGTGGCAGAGAAGGAAACTTCTCTTGCTTAACACCCAGAGTATATTTGTGGGCATCAATTAGTGACTTGACGGATCATACGGTGTGGCATTCAAAGAGTTGATATGATGTCCTATGAAGATAAATGTAACCTCAAGCCTTACAATTAGGAAATGACAAAAATCGGGCAGACAGTATGGACAGTTGAGTCGCACCCAAGCAGGGTATGTTGTCACCAATCTAGAGAATATTCAATTTTGTTCTTCTTTCGCTTCTGTATCTCCCGAGAATGGTTATGTTGGATCCAACCCTTGGTGACAATATTCCATACACTCGAGCTAAATGAGTAGTCGTTCATGTGTGGCCGGGTCGCAAGATGTTCTGATTGAACCCCAGTGTATCCCCTCTAGAGTACACTGATCGGAAGGTGGTCCATTACCTTGCCATAGTTGGAATCCAATATCCAATAAGCGCCTTGTGGTTTTTGATTATATAATGAATATATGGAGCGTGAGATGCAAGCGTTCTGCTAGATGGTTATTTATTTGTGATTTGATAGACACTATTATAATATCACCGGATTTTGATATATCAAAAATGTTTTGGGTTATAGTAAGGTAAAAACTGCCCATGTTTATGTATGGGCTGGTCTTACTATTATACTTTTCTTTCAAAAGGATTTTCTAAAGTTAAGTAATTTGTATGATACCTAAACTTAGTGATTTTTACTCACGCTGGTTCAATAGACTGATCTGTGGCATTTGCAATGCTCAGGTCAGATTGAGTTTTGCAGGTTTAGCTTAGGATGATGCGAATATCTGAAGACAAGCTGGAGGAGTCCAGACATATTAGTATGTATTCCGTCGTTATTGTATATGAGGACAGATTGATATAATTGTCCAGATTTGTCTGGTCTACTCTGGTGTACGTAAGTATATTATTAAAAAAGGCTCTTTATAAATGTTAGACCAAAATCTGGGCCTAACACCCAAATGCAGTTTACAGATCACAGAAAAGCAGAAAAAAGTAAATAAAGAGGAGACATACGAAGTTTTTATAGTGGTTCGGCACAAACCAAGCCTACGTCCACTCTATCTCTTCTTAAATCCTAAGAAGTTACAAGTACAATTCTCTCAGTTTATACACGAAATCCTCGTGTTTACAATGAAAAGAGGTAATAAATCATAAGATTATACACGAAATCCTCATGTTATAATGTGGAATTTGGCTCCTTTGCTGCTGAATTTGCTTTGCAGAGAGCAATGGTGGAATATGTGAGGTGTTAGAGCCAAAAGATCCTTGAAAATGCCTTCACATGGTGTATTTATAGCTGTAGGAGAGCTTCTGGGAAGACCGGTTCGTGATGGGGTACGTGGCACCCGATCCGGGAAAATAGGAGAAAGATGTGGCATGAGAATAGGTCAAAACAGCGTGCGTATCAGCAGGTTCGGGGGTCGGATCGTGGTCATAGGGTCAGTTCGTGGTCATGGGATCGTGATCCCCGTATACACCACGAACGGGTCGTGACCACAAGCACCATCACGAGCTGAGGCAGGTGCTTCACGAGTCGCAGAGGGCGTGTGAGCTGAGGTGCGTCACGAGCCAGGTGGAGATGGTGATCCACGAGCCAAGGTGGGTCCCACGAGCCGGTCCCACGATCCGAGCCAATGATGCTTCGTCACTTCTTCCAAGAAATCGCCAGATTATACCCATTCACGGAAACGGGCATAACTTTCAAATCGTAAGTCCGATTGAGCCAAAACAAAGCTCAAACTGAAGCTAATTCAGAGATCTACAAGAGTTATAGAGCTAAGCACTGTAATCGCTGTTTTCGGGCCTAAAAAGGTCATCTGATAGGAGTTTCGAGCCTTTCTTTGTTCGTGATGCGACTTTGACCAAATCGCTGCCTGTCTTCTGACGATGTTCTCCATGTCCGAGCGCGATGTTATCCAGATATTCAGTGTGACGGCTTTTACCAAAAAGTATGTCAACAATAAAGATTTATTTCTATATTATATTTTGATCTGCTGCGATGTGAGACTCTGACTCTGTGATGATGACCTTCTTCTTCTATTGTAATATTTCTTTCTTATTTTTTTTTCATCCTTTAAATTCTTTCTTTTAGCTTTCTGGATGTTCGGTACTCAAGTTTGGACACGAAATGTATTTGTGTCAAAAATTCGAGCATCGAATTTTCTGGGATGCTACAGTTGCTGTGGCCTAGAAATCAAAATAGACAAAACAATGTACTTGCGCTTCATACTTAAGTGAGGTGGAAGATTGTATATCACCTAAAGAACAGGTCAAGTAATATGTTGGCTACTTAGGTTGTTGATGTAGCACATAACTAAGTGGTATCGTAAATACTTTGTTTTGGTGTCGATTATAGTGTTTCAGTACCAATAATAAGCTATGCTATTAATTTTTTAGTTCGGCTCATCTGGTATTGGTGACGCTGCTACAGTGATACTTCTATTTTGGTATCGGTATCGATGGTACTCTATTTCAGTAGTATACTGTTCCATCTCTAGTAATAATAGCCTTTTGATAGCTTTTTGCTTTGGCTCAGTGGTGTTAAGTTGTTTCGTAGTTCTGTTTCGGCTCAGAGAACTCAACTGCATTTGCTCCCGGCTTTGGTTCTATGGTTACGGTTTAATTTTGTATTTATGTTTCGATGTTCATACTTCTGTAATGGTTGACTTTTTATTATTCTTGTTTTCATATTGTTGTATTGGTATCTGAACACTATAAATAGGGGTTCAACCATGTAATATTTAGCATATTCTATAATTAAAATTTGGCATTCCACCATTATTAGAAGCTCCAACATTTTACCCTCATTTTCGATATTCTTTATGAATTGACGATTTAGAAGATCAAATTTTCCAGCATCATTGGATCAACAAAAAATTGATGACTAAGTTCCGGCATTATCTCGATTGATGGAAATTGGTGATATCTTTATTTCGTTGTTAATCTCATCGTGATTATCAAGTTCGAGGTCCATTCCAGTATCATCACCGATCAACGAAATTGGAATTGTATCGGTTTTATCTATAATTTATGATTTGTTTTTGGGTATTATCACAGTTTCGATATTAATTCGAACCTTTTGTTGCTATCAGCTGCGTTAATTGGTATCGAAGCAGAAGTGGTTCGTCGTCTTCATTGTTCTAGGTTCATTGTTTATTATCATTCAAGGATTTGTGTATTGTTCTTCATTATTTCAAAGTTAAATCACAAGTTTGGTTCAATTTCCTTCACTATTTTGGATCGCCATGCCGCCAAGACGAGCAAATCAGAATCAAAATGTTGAGGATGTTTATGGACACGGAGATGCAACTAAGATGGAGGAACGTCTTAATGCTAGGATTGATGATGGTATTGGACGTTTGTAGAGGATGATTCTCGGTATGAATTGGTTTCAACGACATAGGACACCGACTGTATCAGAGAATATGTTTGATGAAGACGAAGGTAATGGAAATTCTCAATTTCACATCATGAGGATACGAGATCGCAAATCCAGACTTAAGTTGTAACACCCCAACTCCGCTAGGGTCACTCACAAAGGGAATGCACTAGTTTTGGCGGAGTATTATCTAGGTAAACATGCACAGAGATATCACAAGGCAGAACATAAATAAAGGAGCGGTAGAAATTAAAAACCAACTTTTTATTATTTCGAAGAAAAGAGTCAAAAGCTCATATATCCAAGATACAAATTATTCCATTACATCAAGTTCATAGTAAAGAAGCATAAACTTTAAAACAAAAGTAAATTATTCCCCATAAATAGCAGAAGCAGCCATAGCAT
Source organism: Allium sativum (assembly GCA_030737875.1). NCBI lineage: Eukaryota > Viridiplantae > Streptophyta > Magnoliopsida > Asparagales > Amaryllidaceae > Allium > Allium sativum. The sequence goes on along the minus strand of CM060919.1, from coordinate 197,175,985 downwards.
AGCCCAAGACCAAACCGTACATGAGCTGTCAGAAAGCAAGTTGAATCCAAGCTAAGAGCTAGTGTTTCCTCCCTGGGAACCTTGGGGGGGGGGAACGAAAGAAAAAGGGGCGAAAGAAAAAGGGGCAGTCATAAAGACTGGTAAGCCCTAGTGACTTTCAGTATGAAAATTAGTAAAGGTAACATGATATGTGAAAACTGGAATTAAACATAAGGATGATAACAGAACTAGTTGGATAATTAAGATAACAAGATAAGTCAAGTCTGGCATCGCATGTTCAAGGTTCGCTGCACCAACTGTACTAGTATTCTAACCCATATCAAGTATTAACCATGAAATGATCCCTTAGCCCAGTGTCATGAAGTGACCCATTACGGGGTCCTACGGTACGATCTACTAATCGATCGGCTCCCTACAAGTCCTAGCTCGTCATGTGTCTGTGTCATACGGCCCTATCTAGAAATGTAGTTACCTGTGCTAGGTCCACCATAGGGTGTATCAAGTCCTATGGTGCCAACCACCAACATGAATCAAGCACGCACAGTGTAAATCTATGGGTGCCCAATGCCTGCTTTTTCAACTCCGGACTACGTGCACGACCATAGCCCGCCTGAACCTACAATGGCGCACCTACTCAGCCGTCGTTATGGTCGCTTACAATCAGCCCAGTAATCGTGCCCCACCCTGCCTAGTCCCAGGGTATCGTGATACATCTAAGTGGGTTACTGCTGAAAAGGACCGCGTAACTAGGGTTTCTAATGGGTTAAGTGTTGTCATTCAAATTCGTGACTTAACCCTATCCAGATCATGTATCAAGTTGATTAAGTGTGTTCAAGCAGTTCATGACTTAACCCTATCAAGTCATCGTGTCAAGTTGGTTAACTATATTCAAGTGGTTCATGACTTAACCCTATCATGTGGCATTAATTCATTAGTGCACGCCAACCTCTCACATTAGACTAACTGTTGTGGTTACTGGATTTGCCGGGCGATTCCGGGCAGATATAATCCACAACATAGTCTAACCTTGGGTTTTTACGTGCAATATGACCAAATACCCACATTGGATCCTATTGTTTGCAGCCACTGGATTTGCCGGGCAGTTCCGGGCAGATTTACACTACAAACTCAACCCAACCTCGAGTTGGCCATTTTCAAGTTTATCTAACTGTCATGCCCACGTTCAAGTTTTCATGTTTAGATTCATGTCGAGTTTTCAAGTCATGTTTTATGTCAAATCGTGTCAAGTTCATGTCCATATTCAGGTTCAAGTCATAATAATGTTCATGTTCAAGTTTAAAGCTAATTCATATTTTACCTAATCTACCCAAATCGTATTCCCATCGCACGAAGGTTTGAATCGATACAAATAAATCTAATTAGGGAGTGACATAGAAAGAAATGGGTATAAGGTGGCAAGAGTGATTACTAGCATAGCATGATATGACATGAAATAAAACATTACCGGCATATGAAATATTGGCCTCAAACATAAAGATTCCAAATCTAGCAAGATAAGGTACTAGTCAAAATAACAGTTGTCACAAGGTGATAGTATAGTCATGGTAACGACTGTCATAAGGTGATAGTATAGTCATAGTAACGATTGTCATAAGATGATAGTATAGTCACAGTACGACTGTCATAAGGTGATAATCATAAACATGTGGCTAATAACAGGTTCGACATGATAATAAGAGGGGTTTCTCTTTTTGATTTACAACATGAATAGGCCCCAAATCGATGTCAAAGCAATATTCAAGAGTCAAGATCCAAGATGAACAAGAATGAACGTAAACAGTCATCATACATAGGTTCAATTTCAATTTTACATCATATTCATGATACATTTACAGTTTAAATCTGAAAATAACTGGGGCTTACAGATCGTGGTTCGAGAATTAGAAAAAGAGAGTCGTTTGTTGCTTAGTCAAGTCCTAATAGATGTCCCCTAATCATCAATTCCTTTAACGCAGTCTCAACGTAGTAGAAGCAGTCCCTCTATCAAACTTTTCAACCAAAATCAAAGAAGCATAAGGTCAGAAAGAAATTTGGTGTAGCGAGACTGGTGTTAGGGGCTGTATTTATAGGGTCAGGTCAACGAACGTGGACAGAAATGAGGCCACATACATCAGAGTGAATCTAGCTTCAGAAATGGGCTCGGGCACCAGGTCGACCCCCAGGTCGACACTATGGTCGACCTAGCGCTGGGTAGGTCGACCCCCAGGTCGACCTGGTCCTGGGCAGGATTTTTCCCGCCCAGTCCATTTGGAGGTTTGAAATTCGAATTTTGAATTCGAATTGAGTCTGTTTTGAATTTGAAAATTTCTGAAAACTTCGAATGGCCATAACTTGGTCATACGGACTCCGATTCTCGAAAACTCGGACTCGTTTCCAAGCAGAATTTCGAGACGAACGCAATGGCATAACCCATTTCCCTTGATTCTTATTTTAAAAATTAATTCTGCCTTGATTTATGGTTATTACACGTTATAAAAACACGGGTTGTTACACAAGTGATGGGTAGGCGATGGAAAGCGGGAATGAGAACAGGAATTCCAGAATTCAAGGGAGGTATGCAAGCTGTAGAATTTTTATATTGGATTTCCACAGTCAAGGAAATTCTCGAGTACAAAGGAGTTCCGGAGGAACATCGGGTTTGATTGGTTGCTACGAGATTGAGGGGTAGAGATACGGCGTGGTGGCAACAAACGAAGTTGACTCGAGCAAGGATGGGAAAGTCAAAGGTGGTCACATGGAAGAAAATGAGGAAAATAATGAGGGATACATTTTTGCCTTACAACTATCAATCACTGATGTATCAACGGTTGCAGAATTTACGGCAAGGAACTCGTTCAGTTAATGAGTATATGGAAGAATTCTATCAATTAATTACTCGTAATGATATGTTGGAGGGCATAATAGCCAAATTCAAGACATGGTCAATATGTTTGATCCAAATTTAATTGCTGAAGCACATCAAAGAGCTTTTTCATGGGAAAAACAGGGTCGACAAGGGAGTAGTTTCACGACTTCGAACAGTCAGAATAAGAATGTTGGTGATAGTGCTCCAAATAGCAAACCAACTACTACATATTCAACAAAGGAAAAAGGAGGCAGTAATTTGAAATGTTTCAATTGCGAAGAAAATGGGTTAGAAAATTTCTGAATGTCTAAAGTCTAGAAAGAGAACTATGGTGGCAAATGATAATGGAGTTTACAACAAGGAGGCAGAGTTTGATCCTTCAAATCCGCCATAGTTTGACGAAGAACAAGAAGAAATTGTAACTGGTGATGAAGGGTTCAACTTGATGATGAGGTGGGCTTGTCTAACTCCAAAGACAGTCGACGAATCCGAGTGGTTTACGAAGCAGTATTTTCAAATCTACATGTAAGTACAGTGGGAAAAGTTTGTTGACTCGTGATTGATGCGGGAAGATATGACAACATTATTTCAGAGGAAGTTACTCATAAGCTTGGAATAAAGACAGAAAAGCATCCTTGACTATACAAGCTAGCATGGTTGAAGAAAGGACGAGAGGTAACGGTTTCTAAATGAGCTTTTATTCCTTTTTCTATTGATCTTAAATATAAAGATGAAATTTGATGTGATGTTGTGAATACAGATGTATGTTATCTCTTGTTGGGGAGGCCGTGGCAATATGACAGGGTTGTACAACATGATGGGCGCCTAAACCTCTATAGCTCCATGTTCGAAGGTACTAAAATCACTTTAGTTCCTAAAAGGTATAGCCAAATTGGAGCAAAAGACAACAAAAAGATCGACACAGTCAGTTTTCTATCGATGAATGACTTTGTATATGAGGTAAAAGAAGGTAGCGAGATGTATTTGTTAGTGGGATTAAATGCTACAGAAAGCGAAGAAATTTGTGAACCAGTGAAGCCATTATTATGTGAATTCGAAGATGTATTTCCGAAAGAGTTACCAAATGGTCTACCGCCACTAAGAGACATCCAACATCGGATTGATTTGGAACCAGGTATTGTTTTATCTCATAGGCCACATTACAGAATGAGTCCCAGGGAACATGAGGAATTGCGACAAGTGGAGGATTTGTTAAGTCAAGGCCATGTTCATGAAACCCTTAGTCCATGCGTTGTACCTGCATTGTTAGTACCAAAGAAAGATGGTTCATGGAGGATATGTACTGACAACCAGCTCTTAACAATATTACTTTGAGAAATCGTTTTCCTATTCCACGTCTAGATGATATACTGGATCAAATCAGTGGATCAATAATTTTCTCAAAGATTGACTTGAAGAGTGGATATCATTAGATCAGAATTAAGCCATGTGATGAATGGAAAACCGCTTTCAAGACTAGAAAGGGGTTGTATGTATGGCCTGTTATTCCTTTCGGGTTGTCAAATGCGCCAAGTACTTTTATGAGAGTAATGAATCGGATTTTCAGGCCTTACATCAGGAAGTTTGGGCTGTCTGCTTTGATGATATTCCCATCTGCAGTGTTAGCCCAAGTGAGCATATGCAACACTGGCGAGCCATTTTGATCATCCTTAGTCGAGAACAGTTTTATGCAGCAACGAAGAAATGTATATTCATGACTCCGAGTGTGTTGTTTTTGGGTTATGTTTCGAAAGAAGGTTTGCAAGTTGACCAGAACAAAGTAGCCGCAATCAGAGATTGGCCTCAGCCAAAGATTATTTTATAAGTTCATAGTTTTCTTGGTTTGGCATCTTTTTACAGGCGATTCATTCCACATTTCAGAAGTATTATGACTCTAGTAATCGACTGTATAAAGGGGAAACAGTTTATATGGACTAAGAAAGCAGAGTAAGCTTTCGAGAGTATTAAGAATTTGTTAACTTCAGCACCAATTCTATTACTACCATATTTCCATCAACCATTCGAACTTCATACCGATGCTTCAAAAGTTGGGATTGGAGGAGTTTTGAGTCATAATGGAAGGCCTAATGCTTATTCCAGTGAAAATTTGTCTGGGGCGAAGATGAGATACAACACTTACGATGTTAAGTTATATGCAGTGCTTCAAGCTCTCAAACATTGAAGACATTATCTTTTTCATAAGGAATTCATTTATATGAGGATCATGAAGCTTTGAAACATCTCTAGGGTCAAGACAAAGTGGAAGCTAGACATGCGTCATGGATTCCCTATCAGCAGCAGTTCACGTTTGTAGTGAAGCATAAGGTAGGAATCATGAATAAAGTAGCCGATGCATTAAGCCAGGAGGAGTAATCTTTTGACAACAATGAGAGTTGAAGTGTTGGTATTTGGCTTATGTTTCAGAATTATTGACTATGGATCCTTATTTCTCAAAGGTTTTGGATAAAGTAAAGAAAGGTGAAGCGACAGACTTTACATTGGTAGAGGTTTTTCTATTCAAAGGAAATCAGCTGTGTATTCCTGAGTGTAGTCTTTGAATGAAGATAACTAAAGAACTTCATGGTGAAGGGCATGTCGGCCAAGACCGTGCACTACAGCCGATCTTGGATTCATATTATTGGCCTACGATGCGTAAAGAAGTGGATTTTTTTTCGTAGAGGTGTTACATTTGTCAAATGTCCAAAGGAACGAAAACTAATGCGGGGTTATATATGACATTGCCCGTTCCTTCTCGACCATGGGCAGACGTGAGAATGGATTTGTTTTAGGTTTACCAAGAAAATGGTGAGGTAACAATTCCATTTACGTAGTCATTGATCGATTTTCGAAGACGGTTCACTTTATTGCTTGCAAGAAAATGGCAGACATAGTGAATATGGCTCAATTATACTTTAAAGAGATATATCGTCTTCATGGGATACCAAATTCAATTGTTTCAGATCGTGATACCCGAGACTTGAGTTATTTTTGGATCAGTTTGTGGAATATGGTGGGTGCAAAATTAAAATTTAGTAGTGCATATCATCCACAAACGGATGGACAAACAGTAGTGTTGAATATATCATTAGGTAATTTGTTGAGGATGCTTGTTAGTGGAAACTTGAAAAGCTGGGATTCGAATTTGTGCCAAGCTGAATTTTCTCATAATCATGCTGTCAATCACAGTACTGGATTCATGCCTTTCAAGATTGTATACTCAGCAGATCTGAAAGGGCCCTTATATCTAACTCCGTTACCATGACCAGATAAAATGCAGGGTAAAGCCATTGATCTTGTCTCCGGATCATAGGAGCTCCATCGTGTGGTGCAAGAACGGTTAGTTAAAGCAAGTTACAAGTACAAACAAGCTGCTGATTCAAAGTGTCGACATGTTGAATTTTAGGAGGTCGACTTTGTGTTGGCTATGTTGGCGAATGAACGATTTCCTGTTGGTACATATAACAAATTAGCTTCCAAAAAGATTGGACCTTCGGAGATTGTTAAGAAAATCAACCCCATCGCTTTTCAAATGAGGCTACCAAGTCATATTCGTGTTGTTGATGTTTTCAATGTTAAATACTTGTTGCCATACTATAAGAATGATTTGGTTGAAGAAACTGTTGTGAATTCGTGGACAAATTCTTTTAAACCAAGGGAAGACGATGTAGCACACAACTAAGTGGTATCGAAATACTTTTCTTTGGTATTGGTTGTAGTGTTTCGGTGCCAATAGCAAGCTATGGTATTAATTTTTTGTTTTGACTCATCTGGAATCGGTATCGCTACTATGATGATACTTCTATCCTGGTATTGGTATCGACGGTATTCTATTTCAGTAGTATGTTGTTCCGGCTCCCGTAATAATAGCCTTTTGATATCTTTCGGCTTTGGCTCAGTGGTGTTAAGTTGTTTCGTGGTTCTATATCGGCTCAGAGTATTCAAGTGGATTTGCTTCCGGCTTCAGTTTTGTGGCACTAGTGCAGCTTTATATTTTCTATTTCGATGTTTGTACTTCTGTAACAATTGTCTTCTATATAGTTCTTGTTTCAGTATCGGTGTCTATTTCTGAATGCTATAAATAGGGGTTCAAACCATGTAATAGTTAGCATGTTCTGTAATAAAAATTTGGCGTTCCGCCATTGTTAGAAGCCCTATTATTTTATCTCCGTTTTCGGTATTCTTTGTTAATTAACGATTTGGAAGACCAACTTTTCCAACATCACTGGATCAACGGAAAATTGGTGACAAATTTATGGCGTCATCTCGATTAACGGAAATTAATGTTATTTCTATTTCATCAATGTCACCGAGATTATCGAGCTCGAGGTCCATTACGGTGTCGTCGCCGATCAACGGAATTCAAATTATAAGTTATTATCTACAATTTGGCCATTGGGGATTATCACTGTCTCGATATTAATTTGAACCTTTTGGTGCTATCATCTGCGTCAGTTGCCAAATGGATTTATGTTATATGTGCAACGACCAAGTTTGAGATTTCTAATTTCTTTGCCAAAATCAAGGTATATTGCATCAATGTTTCTGCAGTGTGGAGAATTGGCTGTATGCCTTATAAATCCATCATCTTCCTCACATATGCATGTCATCTTAAGTATTTTTCATTTTCTTTATTTTCAAATAAGCGTTTAAATGTTGGTATAATTGGCAGATACTATAAAACCTTTGACGAAGACTCTTTTTTTATTTGCTTTGTTATGAACATTCTTTTTACGACTTGTAATGGGATAATCCACACTCTGCATACAACCTTTTCTACAACGACATATATATATATATATAAAGAGATATAATCTCTTCTTCATCAAGATCCACTGTGAGTTTCATGTTATTTTCAGATTTGATACCTATAAATATATCATGACAGTAAATAAAAGTGAATCTAGAACATACAGTACCTATAAGTTATACTTGTTATTCATTTATGCCGTTGTTGCAGTAATATACGTTCTTTTACTGTTAATTGATTAATTAATTATGTGTGTCTATTTTCCTTTTCCCTACTTCTGTTGTTTTAATTTATCTTCGGTCTGACCTATATGCTATTTTATACAGTTTGATTTGGTTTTATTCTTCTCCTTATATTTTCCCCTTTTATTTATGCTAAACCTAGGCCATTGAAAGCCCAAGCAATGTCCGACTTAAGATTGCGTATAATTAAAATTGGGATAATAAGAAATGACATGAAAAAGGAGAATATAGGCATATTATAAATTGAGGACATTTTGACTATAATTTGGGAAATGGATAATATGCATATACTTGTACTTGTTGTAATTTGGGAATATAATAAAAAGGGATAATATGCATAAACTTGTACATGTTGTAATTTGGGAAATGTAATTGAAAGGAATAGTATGCATATGTATAAACATGTTAGATTTGACTTAATACAGACACTAAGTAAATGACATGTTAAAATAATGTAAGTACCAGATGTAGGTTAGGTAAACTAAATTACTATAGTAATTATATACATCTGGGCAGGTGTTAGTTTTGGGAAAGGATTGTACACACAAAAAAAACATGTATATTACAACCACACTTATTAATGAACCTAAACCTGCTAGGTTAAATCTGATTATTAATAAGCTAAGAGGTCTCTCGTTCTACTGTTGTATCAGATTTTGGGGACTCTTGAATCGTGGTTACTTGGGGGCACAAGCTTAGTGGGTTTGGCTTGTGTCAATCTTACTATGTGGAACCCATATCAGTCAGTATCCCTGTTGGTATTTTGTTAGAGGGCCTCGCACTAGGTAGGGGCCAGGGCACGCTTTACTGAACTGGATAGTAAGAGGTTCAAAACAAGGAAGGTGGGTACATGCGCGTTCCGACGGAGTCATGAGCGTGCATTGGTCCGATTAGAGAAACTAAGCCGCTGTAACACCAGTAAATAGGCTGTTTTTATAAGTTGATGGGTTAGAGAGTGATACACCCAACTGTCGGGGGTGACACAGGGTATTTACGTAGTAGGGAGCTGATTACATTGGTAGTAATTAGAGTAACACATAATCCTGTTATATAATCAGGGTAACACCTGATTCTGTTGTAATCCTGCTGTTTTTGTTAAGTAATTAGGTTAACACCTAATATTGTTCTTGTTGTGTAATTAGGTAACACATAATCTTGTTCCTATTATGTGATTTGGTTAACGCCTAATCCTGTTATACTCATATTGGTGCAGAAACCTAATTTTAGGATATAAATGAGAAGCTTTACTCGATCACTGTTTATCCTGTTGTTCAGTTTATCTAGTTTACCTGTTACCTTATATGATATTGTATTTCCTCATCCAGTCTAGTTTATCTGTCTTGGTATCTCTATTTTTATGCATATTTGAAAATCACTGGAACTCGCCAGACTTTATATCTGACCTTTTTGTTTCGCTTCTTTCTCTTCCTTTCCCCACTCTCAGGTCTTAAGAGTGTTAGCACTCCTCAGTGATTAGGAATTTCACTTTCAGCTTGGATCTGGACTTTCTCAGATGTACCGCTTTAATTTACTTTCTACTCTGTTATGGCTTGCTATGAGGGATATGGTTTTATATTATTGCACTTTGTTGTTTTGCTTTATAATTATTTGAGGTTCTTGGTATTTGATCTAACTGGTTTGATGATGTAACTTGATTTGAGACAATGTTTTTATTTTCAATAATAAAGTATATTTTTCCGATGCTTATCTCTATCTATATAGTGAAATTATGTTACTGTTTGCCTATTGCGCTTCACGAAACTTAATGCATTCACTTTTGAGTGACATTAACGGACATGGGGTGTCACACTCTCTCTCCCCTCACTATTTTTTTTAATATAAGCGTTGGCCATAAATGGGTTGATTCAGGGTGCTCCCAAATAGGGATGCCATGGAACCCTCCTCTCTCTATATATATAATTACTAATTTGCTAAAATCCATATATCAATGATTATATTTAGCTGTGTGTTGGCAACATACTAAATTGTGTGTCAGTATAGATATTTAGTAGTAGATTGATATTTGCATAGTCCCATGCATCAAAGTCTACGTATAGTGGTATGTCTTTTATTCTATTATATATACAGTTAGTTAGCAGTACTAGGCCATCACTGTATAACTTCCTATCTATTGCGGAAGTGAACTAGAATGGTTAGTATCCACCCTAGCGGTCTGATCGCGGGGTCGCTCGATGGATCTGTTACACAAATGTCGTGTGTTGGCAATATTTTAGTTGTCATTTACCGAAAATATTTATATAGTTGTGTGTCAGCAATATTTAGCTCTTTGTGTCATCTTAGGCCGACTGTCTATTAAGATCAGAATCTTAGGTATGGTCGTGACCAAAGTGCAAAGCATAGTCCTACAATGTGCCTATAACATGCGGTGGATAAGAGTCACGATATTCGTCGAGGTAATTAACCAAAACTGTAGGAGCTGATCTGGATGGGTATACGCGTTGTGTTTGCAAGATCAACGTGTAGTCTCTTAGAGCCAGTGCGTTCGCCGGTCTTCCATTCTAGATTTGTTACATTGTATAGTCAAGTACAAATTTATATAAGAGACCATGACCTGAGTATGATTAGTTCATTTATCATTCTTCAGTGTGTGGCGCGTAATATCTTTTTGATGTATAGTCAATTATTAATTTCATATGTTGCATTATTATTTTTCGGCGCATCTCTATATTCTATTGTATGTTGTTTGTGACTATTTGTGATGTTTATGCATCACTTATGATTCTATTTGTCTATTACATCCTTTAAAGATGTCGATCTTTTATGTGATTTCATTCATTGATATATTATTTTATTAACGTGGAGGATATTTATTTAGAGGTTAAGCATATCTGGACTTAATTGATCATTAGTCCAATTATACGAAGTGATATCTCTTTGAAGATGATTATGCAACTAAAATGAAAATTATAGAATCTATCTGATCTACCTAATATTTTCGGTTTGATTGGGATAAGATTGTCTTATATTGTTATTATTCAGTATACACCAAACACCATTTATTATTTATATTGGGTTTAGATGTAATCTGTCCCATTTATTATCTTATATAATACTCTGGTCAGTCTGAGACATTTCAGGTATAAGGTTATTGTGACCGAGTTGTATTTTATTGGGCGTAGACGAGTATATGTAGTTAGCATATTAAACTATTATCTTGTGTTATGTGGACTTTGATGTGTGTATGTGTTGTATATTATATATTAATGTGATGTATATCAAACATGTATTATATATTATATATCATCGCTCAATCAACGTTGTGGTCTCTGTTATTACTGTATACTATTCTATCGTGGAGGCACGCATGTTTATTGTTCCAATACCGTTTACTTATATTTATGTTATCTTTCACAAATTTTAATATGTACATGCGTTAGTCCAAAAAATATTTAGTGAAAATTAGGAAGACATCCCTATTATACTTTCATATTGTAAAGTCGGTCCCTGTCAAAATTTGATTGTAAATCCAGTCTCTATTTTCTAGAAACAAAGAAAATTATTGCTGATATGTCACCAACTTTCGTTGGTAAAGTTTCATTATAAATCCGCCTCCTGTTTTCCAAAAAAAAGGAAAATTATTACTAAAATGTCAACAATTTTATAAATAATTGCTGATATGTCTGCAACTTTTATACAGTGTACAAAAAAGTGAAAAATTATTGATGAAATGTCGGCAATTTTTATAAATAATTGCTGACTTTTATACCGTGTACAGAAAAGTTGCTGATATGTCACCAACTTTTATGAATGTTGTTGATATGTTGCAACAACCGAGGATAAAAAATAGGGACCTAATTTACACTGAATTAGTGAAGGATTTTTTGTAACAACCCGGATTTTTGGGTAACCGGGAAATGCAAATTTACTACGTTTTGTGATTCTTAAGATTGAAATTAAATAGATAAGGACATTTGTTAAACACGTTTGTTTTGATACATTATGCTGAATTTAATATATTTAAATAGTGTAAGTATGTTTTATGCGTTGGTTGTGTATTAAGTTCTTAAATTTACAAATTTGGTTAGTGTTGTGGCTGTGTGTATGCGTTAAGGGGTTATGATATGTTGGATAGGTTTAAATTAGTGTTTAACAAGTGTTTAAATCCCTAAAATGGTGGAATTGAGTTAATTAAACTAATTAAAGTTGGTTTTGGTGTTAATTGGATATCTTGGCCCATTCTCTATCTTTAATCTATCTTCTAATGAAATTTGAATAAGGAGGCACGTACATTTCATCTTCCTTCCTCTTTAAGAAAACACACAGCCAATATTAATGGCTTCCCTTCCTATCCAAACTCAAAAACCCTAGCCATTCTGAAAATCATAAAAAATTCCAAAAATTCTCAGATTCTGAAATATTGTTACTAACACATTCCAACACCTCTCCTCCAATTTTTGTAGTATTTGGTTTAGTTTTGGGGCATCAAACATCCTTCTTCATCAAGCAATTTTCGGATCAGATCTGAACAGAAAACGAAGGTCAGTATAAAAATCATAAGTGATCATAGAAAAAACTAAATATTCCGAAATATGGATATGTTATTCTCAACTCAATAACACACCTTATGTAAAAATTTCATAGGAAAATAATTCAGTTTGCTATGGCAAACCCTTGTTGCAATAGAGGGCAAAAATGCAGTTTTTTGGGAAATTTGACGATGAGTTGAGGCACGCATGCTAGTTCGCGAGGTTAAAGTGAGTTGTTCGACGCACACAATCTATCTCTGAAAATTTAGTTGTACGTTAGAAATTTTAGCTTTGATAGGGTTGATTTGATGTTTGATTGGGTGGAATATGGTTTGGATTCAAGTGGTTGTTTGATTTTGTGTGTTGAGAATTTTCGTGAAAATATCACTACTGTAAAACAGTGATAACTCATAGCTAAATTATCCAAATTGACTCAGTCTTTTTAAACTAAAAAACTCTTTCAATTTGCTACAATTTTGTTAGTCATTTGTCGAAATTTTGCATTTTAGGAGGTCAAAAATGAGTTTTAAACTGAGCATGCAGCTCAGGACTATGTTAAAATCTTGGTTGATAGCTGATAGTAAAATGAACATAACTTTTGAGTCTCTTATCGGAATTTGATAAAATTTTATATTTGGAAATCTAAGATTATAAGCTAAAACTTTCATTTGTTGTGTTTCTGTTGATTTTGAAGTTTAAGTGGAGAAAAACTCATTTGTTTGTTGCTGTGCTATCGTTAGGAAATCAGGAAAATACTTAAAACTGAGAATTTGTTTTGGTCATAACTTTTGAGCCACTAATCTAAATTTGAAAATTCTTAATGTTCTGGAAAGCTAAGGGATTAAGCTGTAACTTTCATTTATGGTGCCTCATGTGATTTTGGAGTTTAAATGGTGAAAAACCCATTTGTTTGTCGCTGTCCTGTCATTGAGAAATCGTGTCAATACATAAACATGAAAGATTGTTTTGGTCATAACTTTTGAGTAATTTATCGGAATTTAATTTTTTTTTGATGTTTTGGAAAGCTAGGAGTTTTTGCTATAATTGTATGGATTAAGTTTTGTAAAATTATATGCTTAAGCAAAACTGAAAATGCAATTTAAAACTAAGAGATTTGTTATGAACTTTTGGAAGCAATAAAGGGTGTGTTCTTAGCAAAAGGACAACGGAGTATTTCAGCGGAGTATTATAGCGGAGAATTGGAGTTAGCGGAGAATGCATTTGGCACGTTAAGCAGACTATTTGAGCGGAGAATGTTAACAGTGTGTTAGTAGAATAGAAAAATTATAAATTACTCCAATTCAGTTCTAACCAACTCCATACGTAGAGCACTTCGATACGATCATAACGCAAAAAAATCGCGTCTCAATCGGAGCTCATTTGCACAAGTTATTAAATTTTTAAATCCGTAAAACATAAAATTTAACACTAAAACTTGATTAATTACTTTAATTAATGCAAACGGATCCGTTCAAAAGCTAACGGACCAAAATCGAGCCATAGAGAAATGGTCTGTTTCCGCTTCGATGCATTCGGCCGCGTTCGACGCGTCGGATGCGTCAAAGAGGAAACGGAGCATTTCTCTCTCCGTTTCCTCAAAAGAACAGGCCCAAAGTAGTTTTGTGAACAACTATGTAAGTGTTTTAAACAATGGAATTCAAAAGAGATAATAGTTTTGAGAATCTTAATTCTATAGTCTGGAACGAGCAAATTTTCGACTTAACGTTACCGATTGTTTTATATGCTTTTGTGAAACATTTTGTCGAAATTGGTATACTCCAATGAATAGAATGTTGAAGTGGAATTTACTGATTCTTGACCGAATACTAGAACCCAACTGAGTAGTATGGGATGCTCGAGTTAGATTCTTGTAATCGATTTTGAGATAGTAATTAACACTTTAAGGTTGTATTCTTTTATGGTGTGCGACAACTACAAGTGGTCTCTAGATCCGTAAGAGAATATAATTCAGGTTTCTGGGTATATCCATAATAAGTGAAAGTACTAATTCTTAGTAAACACTTGGGTTACACTAGATGGTATGAGACGTCTATGTTAAACTTTAGTGGTTACTGTGGGTGATAGTATTTAGCACTTTAGAGTTCCTTTTCTTTTGGTGTGCGGCAAAGGCTGCCAGATTCTTAAGAAAGTTACTTCTGGATTTCTTTTCTAACTTGTAAATACAAAAAGATTGAGAAATTCATTATTTTAAGAGACTGGACTTTTATGACTACTTTTGTTAGTAAAGATCTTAGATAGAATAATTATTATTATGGAGTAGTAGAGTCGTGGTTGCCAATATCTTTATGTTTGTTGAGATCGTTCCTTTGATTACCAGAATCGGTTATATGTTTCCTCGATCCCTTAGATCGAGCATGTGAGACATCGATCTACACGATCGTGTGTCTATGTTTCCGCAAACCCTTAGATTGGGCATGTGATTCCTTGGTCTCAATAATCACATAAATGGATTGTGTTGCTTGTTTTGCTATGTTTCCTCGATCCTAGCGATCGTGCATGAGTTCCAGATTGCTTGTTTTATTGTGTTTCCTTGTGTTTCCTCGATCAGGTCGATTGAGTATGATTCCCTCAATCCTAATGATCGTGCATGAGTTCCCGATCTTTGGTATCAGATCGGTATGAGGGATACCACCAGGCCTCGAGACCATCTTGTATTTTGGAATGTATGTTTGTTTGTTTGATATGTTGATTTTTGTTCTTCCTTGGTCATTTAACTGAGAAAGAGTTCCTTGATCAGGTTGGTCATGATTGAGTCGTGTTAACTTGTGCTTATAATAGCTCCTTGATCAGGTTGGTCATGAATGAGTCGTGTTAACTTGTCATGCTTATAACGTGAACTTGTGATAGAGATAAATATCCATGATTGGAAACCAGACGTACATTATTGTGAAACAATAAATTATTGGGACTATCATTTTTTGGTTGAACAAAAGTTTATTTATATGTTATATATATATATCTCTCTCACTTTTGGATATTTAGAGATAGACTGATCCAGAATTTTGTGTGTCCGGGTCAGACCAGAATTTTCAGGTTTACAGGATGCTCAAACTTTTGGACAGGTGAGCTAGCCATGGATAGACATATTGAGATTCTAAGTTTATCTTATGTAGGAAATTCACCTAATGTAATATGAGATGTACTTGTCAAGTTAGTGACTTATTTTGAAATGTGTAGAATGAAAAGTTTAGAAGTATATTTATGTGCATACTCTATGTATGGTATGACATATACTTTTCTATTGTGATCTATGATTGTTATGTGTATGATATATTATTCTGATTATGTGGGATCGACGTGTCTAATACTTTGTATTAATACTGAACACGTCAAACTCAGATCAGACATTAAGTGAAAAAGGTATAAATGATGTATCAGTATTAGTATAAAGATATATTCACATTCGACCGCCCACATTAAGCTGTATTCTCCGGATTAGCAGACGACATTAATTGTAATGTTCTTTGCTAATCTAGGTATAACAGTGGGGTCGTTACAGTTTGGTATCAGAGTCGTGGTCAGAACAATATTACATATAAAATCATGGCTCCGAGACCTAGTGAGACTTAGAGTCCTATCCTTTAGAGAGTATGTAAGTAGTCCACATTGACTATCCATAGTAGCTTAGAAGTATAGCATAATTTTGTGATAAAGGTAGGGCATCTGTTTATTTTTACTAAGCTTGATATATTAAAAGTAGTATTAGAATTGGATGTGAAGGATTAGTATTATGGCTAGAGGTAGACCTAGAATAGATGTTGGAGAAATAGCTAAAATGATTAGGATAGTGTAGAATCAAGTTGTAGGTGTCTAACCCTACCCATTCGATCAAAATTTGTTCGGCTTTGTCAGGATTTTGTATGCTTACGAGGAAATCAATGAAAAAGGGAATTAATGAGAAGCAAATACAAAGTTTTAATCAAATGGGAAGTAGACAAGATGAACAAAAGAATTACGAGTTAAAAGGTAAAATTTTAAGATAAGATAATAATTTCTTCTTTTGTTTAGCTGCATAATATTTAGTTTAAGGGTAAATAGCTTTCTTTTGTTTGACTGCTTCCTGGCAATTGGATGTTAGCAATTGTTTTGTTTGGTTATACTATTTAAAATTGGATGTATGGATGCTAGAGATAATAAAATAATACATCTAAATTTGGTTAACCCATCATGTTGACTTATATGGACGTGGTTTAAGGATTTTGATCGATATATGGGACGCCATGCTATCGATAGAGGTTCCTAAACTTCAAACGTGATAATTTGACATGAGGAGGAGAAATAAAAAGGAAATGTTTGAGTTAAAATAAACTGAAATAATATTTTCCCATGAAACATTTATGTGCAATGGATGAGCTTTGGAAGACATTGTTGGTAACTTATGCAATCAACTTTGTAGTTGTGATATGGATGGTAATGATTCATGGTTCAATATTATTTCTGATATTGGAAGAATTTTATATCTATAAATTTGAGAATCAGAAAGAAAAAAACATTAGGATTGGATTCAAAATATTAAGTTTTGAAAACAAAAAGAGGAATAAAAACCTACTTTTGTGAATTATTAAGTGTTGTGAATGGAACAAGATAAGTGAAGGTGAAATGGGTTCCAAAATAGGTTGAAATTTGATCCTAAGAGTTAGAAGGAATAAAACCTTGTTGGTAAGAGAACGAAGTATTTTTAAGTTGGTAATTCGAAGAAGTTTTATCAGAATTAAATGTTGATATTAAGTGAGCAAATCATTTTGAGTTTTTTTTTGGATTATAAAATCATGGAAAAAAATTTGGATTATTTCTCTTAACAAATTGCGAGGAAGAAATTTATTTAAGGAGGGAAGTCTGTAACAACGCGGATTTTCGGGTAACCGAGAAATGCAAATTTACTACGTTTTCTGATTCTTAAGATTGAAATTAAATAGATAAGGACATTTGTTAAACATGTTTATTTTGATACATTATGTTGAATTTAATATTTAAATTATGTATGTATGTTTTGTGCGTTATTTGTGTATTAAGTTCTTAAATTTACAAAACTTGATTAGTGTTGTGGTTGTGTGTGTTAAGGGGTTATGATGTGTTGGATATGTTTAAATTGGTGTTTAACAAGTGTTTGAATCCTTATAATGGTGGAATTGAGTTAATTAAACTAATTAAAGTTATTTTTGGTGTTAATTGGATATCTTGGCCCATTCTCTATCTTTAGTCTAGTTTTTGATGAAATCTGAATAAGGAGGCACGTACATTTCATCCTCCTTCCTCTTTAAGAAAACATACAGCCAATATTAATGGCTTCTCTTCCTATCCAAACTCAAAAACCCTAGCCGTTCTGAAAATCATAAAAAATCAAATAAAATTCCAAAAATTATCAAATTCTGATATATTGTTACTAACACATTCGAGCACCTCTCCTCCAATTTCTGTGGCATTTGGTTTAGTTTTGGGGCATCAAACATCCTTCTTCATCAAGCAATTTTCGGATCAGATCTGAACAGAAAACGAAGGTCAGTATAAAAATCATAAGTGATTATAGAAAAATCTAAAAATTAGGAAATATGGATATGTTATTCTCAACTAAATAACACACCTTCTATAAAAATTTCGTAGGAAAATAATTCAGTTTTCTATGGACCCTTGTTGCAATAGAGGGCAAAAATGCAGTTTTTTTGGGGAAATTGACGACGAGTGGAGGTTTGCATGCTAGTCCGAGAGGTGAAGGTGAGTTGTTCAACTCACACAATCTATTTCTGAAAATTTATTTGTATGTTAGAAATTTTAGCATAGATAGGTTTGATTTGATATTTGATTGGGTGGCAATATGGTTTGAATTCAAATGGTTGTTTGATTTTGTATGTTGAGAATTTTTGTGAAAATATCACTGCTGTAAAACAGTGATAACTCATAGCTAAATTCTCCAAATTGACTCAATTTTTTTACAATAGAAAGCACTTTCAATTTGCTACAACTTTTCCCTATAGTCATTTTTCGAAATTTTGCATTTTAGGAGGTCAAAAATGAGTTTTAAACTAAGCATGCAGCTCAGGCCTGTGTTAAAATTTGGGTTGATAGCTGATAGTAAAATGAGCATAATTTTTGAGTCACTTATCGGAATCTGATAAAATTTTATATCTGGAAAGCTAAGATTATAAGCTACAACTTTCATTTGTTGTGTTTCTGTTGATTTTGAAGTTTAAATGGAGAAAAACTCATTTGTTTGTTGCTGTGCTATCATTAGGAAATCAAGAAAATACTTAAAACTAAGAATGTTTTGCTCATAACTTTTGAGACACTAATCGAAATTTGAAAATTCTTAATGTTCTATAAAGCTAAGGGATTAAGCTATAACTTTCATTTGTGGTGCCTCTTGTGATTTTGGAGTTTAAATGGTGAAAAACCCATTTGTTTGTCACTGCCCTGTCGTTGAGAAATCGTGTCAATACTTAAACATGAAAGATTGTTTTGGTCATAACTTTTGAGTAACTTATCAGAATTTAATAGTTTTTGATGTTTTGAAAAGCTAGGAGTTTTTACTATAATTGTATCGACTAAGTTTTGTTAAATTATATGCTTAAGAAAAACTGAATTGCAATTTAAAAATAAGAGATTTGTTACGAATTTTTGGAAACAATTAAGTAGTTTCGTGAACAACTAAGAGATAATAGTTTTGAGAATCTTAATTCTATAGTTCTGGAATAAGCAAATTTTTAACTTAATGTTACCAATTGTTTTATATGCTGCTTTTGAGAAACATTTTGTCGAAATTGGTATATTCCAATGAATAGAATGTTGAAGTGGAATTTACTAATTCTTGACCAAATACTAAAACCCAAATGAGTAGTATGGGATGCTCGAGTTAGATCCTTGCAACCGATTTTGAGATAGTAATTAACAGTTTAGGGTTATATTCTTTTATGGTGTGCAACAAGTGGTCTCTAAATCCGTAAGAGAATATAATTCAGGTTTTTCGGGTATATCCATAATAAGTGAAATTACTAATTCTCAGTAAACACTTGGGTTTCACAAGATGGTATGGGACGTCTATGCTAAACTTTAGTGGTTACTGTGGGGTGATAGTATTTAGCACTTTAGAGTTCCCTTTCTTTTGGTGTGTGCGGCAGAGGCTGCTAGATCCTTAAGAAGGTTACTTTTGGATTTCTTTTCTAACTTGTAAATACAAAAAGATTGAGAAATTCATTATTTTAAGAGACTGGACTTTTATGACTACTTTTGTTAGTAAAGATCTTAAATAAAATAATGATTAATATGGAGTAGTAGAGTCGTGGTTGCCAATGTCTTTATGATTGTTGAGATTTTGTTCCTTTGATTATCGGAATCGTTTATATGTTTCCTCGTTCCCTTAGATCGAGCATGTGAGACACCGATCTACACGATCGTGTGTCTATGTTTCCGCAAACCCTTAGATTGAGCATGTGATTCCTTGGTCTCAATAATCACATAAATGGATTGTGTTGCTTGTTTCGTTATGTTTCCTCGATCCTAGCGATTGTGCATGAGTTCCGGATTGCTTGTTTTATTGTGTTTCCTTGTGTTTCCTCGATCAGGTCGATTGAGTATGAGTTCCTCGTTCCTAGTGATCGTTCATGAGTTCCCGACCTTTGGTATCAGATCGGTATGTGGGATACCACCAAGCCTCGAGACCATCTTGGATTTTGGAATGTATGTTTGTTTGTTTGATATATGTTGATTCTTGTTATTCCTTGGTCATTTAACTGAGAAAGAGTTCCTTGATCAGGTTGGTCATGATTGAGTCGTGTTAACTTGTTGTGTTAATTTGTTGTGCTTATAATAGTTCCATGATCACGTTGGTCATGAATGAGTCGTGTTAACTTGTCGTGCTTATAACGTGAACTTGTGATAGATATAAATATCCATGATTGGAAACCAGACGTACATCATTGTAAAACAATAAATTATTGTGACTATCATTTCGTGGTTGAACTAAAGTTTATTTATATGTTATATATATATATATATATATATATGGATCTCACGTTTGGGTATTTAGAGATAGACTGATCCAGAATTTTGTGTTTTCGGGTCAGACCGGAATTTTCAGGTTTACAAGATGCTCAAATTTTTGGACAGGTGAGCTAACCATGGATAGACATATTGAGATTCTAAGTTTATCTTATGTAGGATATTCACCTGATGTAATATGAGATGTACTTGTTAAGGTAGTGACTTATTTTGAAATGTGTAGAATGAAAAGTTTAGAAGTATATTTGTGGACATACTCTATGTATGATATGATGTATACTTTTCTATTGTGATCTATGATTGTTATGTGTATGATATATTGTTCTGATTATGTGGAATCAATGTGTCTATTACTTTGTATTAATACTGAACACGTCAAACTCAGATCAGACATTAAGTGAAAAAATATAAGTGACGTATCAGTATTAGTATAAAGATATATTCACATTCGACCGCCCCTATTAAGCTGTATTCTCCGGATTAGCAGACGACATTACTTGTAATGTTCTTTGCTAAATTGGGTATAATAGTGGGGTCGTTACACTTTTCGTGTATTTTAAACCTTAATAAGGACATGTGCCAAAGTACCCAAATATTTATGTGTGCACCCTGTACAACTTTATTGTTTGTATTTCATGTCAGTATTACTTTACAATACTCTTGGAAAATATGAGCATAAAGATGAGCTTTTAACAGACGTGAATGTTCAATTTCCTAATTATGTGAAGGATGCTACTATTCACACCCTATTTACACTTCTGGCCACCAAAACTAAAAGCACCCCAAATATTTTAAATTTCCTCTTTTGGCCACCGTTAATAACAAAAAAATGCAGAGGCCACCAGCTCCTTTCTCTACACGAACGCTTCCTCCCCCCCTTACTTCATCCGTTGTGAAATGATTTAATTTGATAATCTATCTTCATAACAACATTAGCGATTTTAATTTTGATAAATGAGTACTTACTTCGTCGGTTGTGAAATGATTCGTCAAATCAACATTTATGTCTTTTGAGTCATTTGATCGAACATCTTGCATTACATTATCACAACCATCATGTTTATCGTTCAGTTTATTATCATTCAAATACTCCAACTATCAAACGACAAAATAATAATAATTAATGTATCAATTTGTAAAGAAGATACGTATGTTATACGGATAAAAACCCTATAAATCAAAACTTACATTGTCATTCTTTATTACAACGTCGTCAAATTTAGTGTCTTCCAAACTTGAAATTTTCAATAGAGTGGTTAAAAATATCTTATAACGCAATGGAAAACCTTAACCAATAATAAAAAGAAAAACTAACAACATGGTCTGCATCATGATAGAAAACAATAAAAACCAAGCAATTATGACCTCTTTTTTTATCTTCATCTTCCATCTCTTTTAGGCACAAAAGAATATCTTTTTTGTAAGGGTTTAGGGCTTGAAATTGTAAAGTAGCATGTGTTTTTTGGGAGAAGTACAGTGGTGAATAACTGAGTAAAGGAATAATACATGGTGGGCAGAAGAATATAAAAAATAATCATCTATATTAAATTCATAAAGGTGGCCGGAAGTATAAACCGGGTGTGAATTGTAGCACCCTTATGTGAATATTCAATTTAATATAGCTACAAGTAAGATTTTTTTAATAGATTACCAAACATCAATGTTAATCAATGCATAACCATGAAGTAAAATAACTAGAATAAGATTATAAGTAGCATTTATCTCAAAAAAAAAAAAAAAAAAAAGAAAGAAAGAAAGAAAGAAAAGAAACAAAAACATTATGCTAACACTATAACTCTTTTTTGTGTGACAACGATTGTTATTAAAAGAACAAGGACACATGCTGAAAATAAAATATACATCGTTAGAATTTTTAATGAGATAGAAGTTGATTACATATTTTTATCAAGATATGTTGGTTATATTTTTAAGATAAGAATACAAATATAAATATTTTGTTCAGTTCGGTTTAGTATGGTTGATATAATCGTCCTAAATGTAATCAAATTATATAAATACAGATCGATATGCTCTGGCAACCACGGAGGTTGCCAAAACAATCGAACTGATTGCTTTTGAAATAGGCTTTAGTCGGTTTCACTGCCAAATCTCGCAAATATCGCCCGAGATCTCTTCCGAGATCTCGTTTTGGGCTTCTTCCGAAACGAAACAACAAATATAACTCTAAATCTCCTTTCGAATATATCGCCCGAGATATTGCAATATCGAAGATATATCGACCGAGACGAAATACTGGAATATCGTCCGAGATCTTAGTTTTTTGGTTAAACTTTATATTTGTGCTTGAACTAGAACTATAATTAAAAAACTCAAATCTAGCCATATCAATCTTTTGTTATTTTACATTTTGCATGTTAAATGACTATATTGTATGTTCGTATATGTTTTACAATGCTTATGATTTTCATATTCATCTTTTTACATACATGTTACTTATGAAATTATGTATTTATGGTCTATTTATGCTGAATTTTTTAATGTTTTGGATCCTTTTAATGTTTCTTGTCTAACAATATTCCTGTTTTAAGCATATTACGATTTAGAGTATGCATGATCTTTTGCAAAATAAAGAATAATAAAGTTATTTTGCATTTTAAGTTTAAGTTACTATGTTTTTGATAGCATTCATAATAATCATTTTGTTAAAATATCATTTTTAATATATCATGTACCCGAGATTGTTCCGATATGAACTTTCAGACCCGAAATGAAAATCCGAGACAAACCCCCGAGTTAGACTCATCTCATCCGAGATCTCATCCGATATAAGACCGAGTCTATAAAATCCCCGAGACGAAATGTGACCGATATCCGAGATTTAAAACTTTGGTCGGTTTATTTAAAGCCAACTAAGATTAGTCGGCTATTTTTTTATTTTTTATTATTACTTTTGTTTGCCTCAACCTAACACCGAGTCATTTTCTATATTTTTTATTCCTTCTCTTAACCAGTTTAAAATAAGCCGATTAAGAAATTCTAATTTTTTTTTCTTAGCCGGTTTAAAATACATGACTGCTAAATGCAGTAAAATACATGACTGCATTTAGTTGGTTTAAAATAAACCAACTAAGAAATTATAATATTTTTCTTTTAATTTTCTTAGCCGGTTTAGAATAAACCAGCTAAGATGCGGCATGTTCTTCCATGGGAGTTTTCCTTGATTAAGATCCAGCTTGAGTTTCGAGTTTCTATACCAATGAGGCGTTTTAGTTTTGTTTAGTTTTCAATTTTGGCTTATTACGTTTGTAAGCTAGTTGTAAGGAGTTGCCTAACATAAGTTGCCGGCTACAATCCCTTGCCATCTAATTTGAAGCTTGTTATTTTGTTCGTGGGGTCAATGATCACACCTCCGAGATACCAAGAATGACATTCGAGTCAGAACCCTCTCCTCCTCCAGTCCACCGCGACTGGTTTTTCCCCTCAACCCCATTCCCAAACCCAAATCCTAACCAGGGCCCTGTAAGAAGGCGCCAACGTCGCTCTCTCTTTCCATCAACGACAGCTAACTCGAACAGCCGAATTCCAAAACCCAAACACTACAATTACAATTCTAGATTCAGTCCGAGCTCCAGTTTCTCTTCTTCTTCCTCGCCCAATCAAATTAATTCTTCCAGTTCAAGTAGTTATGCATCGATACCATACTCGAACCATTCTAGAAGGGAAGTTAAGTACGAGAAGAGGAAGGTTACGTTTGATGATGCGAGAGAAAAGCGTGCAGTAAAGAAGGATGTTAAAGTTGAGAAGGTCGGGGATGGTCAGGTGAATACTGGAGGGGTGTTTGGGAAATTTTGCTGCTGGAAATTAAAGATTAGGTGGCCGGTGGCTATTATTGTTGCTGTAAGTGCATTTTAATTCAGTTGCGTACATTTGGTTAATTCACTCATGGGAAAATTAGCCGGCTTGACTTTGATGGTGATTCGTGTAACGTAAACTTAAATTAAATATATCGTTTGTATAGATGAGAATTTGTAAAAAAGAATAATTAAATTGGATAGGATGAATAAATTTTGTATGCTGCTGTTCATAGGGTGCTCCTGACTACCACTTCTGTATGTTAGTTACAACAAAATTTATTTTTTCATTCAGTCTGCATTTCTTTACCATATGGTCATTTGCTATCGGAACTCTACATTCATTAAAGTCCTTGCACTGCTATTCGGTAATGCAACAGTCAAATAGTAAAATTGAATGCTGAGTGCCTATTCGATAAAACAAGCATGTAAGTAGATTTTGTATGGTAGTCAGTGGTTATGTAAGCTAAACTGATTGTTTCTCTGCACACCAGTATACTAAATTTTGGAGGAAAATTTCTAAAGTAATATCTAATATCACAATGGAGATATCATGCATGTTTGTATTTTTTGGTTCAGCAAAACATTAACTTTCCTAGCTTCCTTTCCAAATCATCCCTTCTCATCTGTTCCTTGCTCTTTTGCAGTATTACTCCTTACTCCTATTTCTTCATTATTCCACTCAATCCTGAGATATATCCATTCATCATCTTGTCTTGGTGAAGATGTGTATGAAAATTGGGATGGATTCCCTTCATGATAACAACTTTTGACATTTTTTTTAAAATAAAATTTGATGACTAGTTTTTTGTGTTTTAAGATGAAGAGATAGGTAGTTCTGATAAATGTCCATGAAATAAAAAAGAAAATATATATGATAGAAATGGTAATTTAGTAATTTTGCTTTGTTTTTTTATAAGGGAATACTTAATGATTTGATCTCTCATTTACAATTTCTTTTAACTAAAAAAAAAAAAAAAACATTTCCCCATTTCCCTTATCCAGATTGATTCTCCTTTTAACAACTTTATATGTTAAAGGAATGTTCATGAACATTTTTTGATTAGATGATAGAGGTTAGAGATTATACGTCATGACGTTGTGGACAAAAAATGATTGTAGTTTGGTTAAATGTTGGGTAGGAAATAATGTGTACTGTATGTTGTTTATTCTTTATCTGCAATAGTTGTTAATTAATTAATTATTAACTGATTTACAATATTGGGTAGAAAGCATTATTAGTTATTTATGAAAAAATTCAAATATATTTCAAGATTTTCAGAAAATTTGGAAAATGTATGAGTTACGTCGGACTTATCTTTAGATAAATCACACATAATGAGTACGTTATGTTCAAATGCTAAATTTTCCAGAGTTCAAATCGCTGACGTATCAATTATTTCCAACTTATCTGGGATAAGTCGGACGTAATTCCTGCTAACCCTTTTTTAGTTAATGAAAGCGGCTTCCATGAAAGGAACATAAGTTATGAAAATTTGAATTTTGTTAGTTGATTATGGAAAGAAATTTGTTTTGCTTTCTTATTGTCAAATATAATTAGAACATTCCCTCATTTCACATCTATTTTACAAAACATTGGAACTAGACACTATATAACCCTAACTTTGATCATCGTTGATTTCAACCTTCATAGTCGTCTATGAGTAATTTCAGTCCTCGGAATTTGGTTTGTTATCAAATCTACGCAAAAGACATCCACACGAGCTCATTCAATCACCATTTACGAGTGACCAAACCGTGGTCCTATCTGGCCAAACACTTGTGATCTTATGGCAAGACGCTTCCACAAATTGATTCCACATTAAGAGTAACACTCATGGACATTCTTCACCACCACTAAGGATGCTAAGTACATGCAACATAAAAAGTTGCACGTATTTTGTGTTGTTGCACAACAAAAAATATTAGTAGTGCAAATATTTACAGTTCAAGTGCAAATAATTGATATCCTATACTGCAATTAATTAAACTGCAAATGAATTTACTATCATAAAACATTCATAAAATAATTGGTGTAAAAATAGAGGGACTTAACTTGCGGTGTTTAAAGAAAGCGTTGCATGACTATTCCTGTAAAACTAGAAGCGTAATGCACATGTGCATAAAATATTTTTGAAAATATATATTATGAATTTAAATAATCATCAAATTTCTTTTATACTCAAGGACTAATGTCTGGCTATTTTTACCTGGATATAACTCAGATAACTATTTTCAATCACATATAAGGCTAAAAGCCTGTTTGGCAAAAAATATGTTTTGAATCTTCTTAGAAAAAGTTTTGAATAATACATTTTAAGTTGGTTTGAAAAAGAACCGAGTACAAGTGTTTGGATGTAATTATACTTTTAAGTTAGAATAAGTTAGTTTTGTGGCCTTTGGACCACTGTGACTTATAGGACTACTATGACTTATATAAATAATGAATGTATAATGAATTACATGATTGGATGTATCTGTGTGCATGAAACCAGTGTTATCACGTCGACGACTAGTCGTCGACAAGTCGAGAAGTCGCTCTGAGGAATTCCACGACTCTCGACTTGTGCATTTCGACGATGGTGGGCCAAATCGAGCCCTAATTCGAGCCCAGAAACCCTAATTGAGCTGAGTCGACATCCATATTCTGATCGATTAATCCATCGATCACTAAATCGAGCATCAATTTAAAGATAAAAAAACCCTAATTGCATCTCGTGACCTCGCCGCTGCCTTGCAGCTGCTCCTCCGCCGCCAGCCCCAGGTATGTTATGATTTTTTTTTCATCGTAAAAATTATTTCAGAAGACTCGATCAGTTTTTAATTAACTGATTTGTTCATAAGAATTAACCCTAGGCTTAACTGATTTGTTTTTAAGTGACTGATTTTTTTTTAATTAACTGATAAGTTTATAACCTAATTAAATAACTAACTGATTTGTTGAATTTGAACCTATTATTATGTTATCTTTATATATAATTATATTATATATTTAAATCTAATAAATATATGTATATAAAAGACTTGTCGATTAGTCACGACTAGTCTTCTAGACGGTAGTGGCTCGACCTGGCGTCGTAATAACCTTGCATGAAACATGCGTTTGTTATGAAATCAGTGTTAGATTTCATGATACAATATTTCCATTTGCAAAAGATTTGGAAGATATTATTAATTACGGTGATACAATATTTCTATTTAGAGAAGATTCAGAAATATTGTTAATTTGAGTAATATAATATTTCCAACTGCAGAAGATTTGGAAGATATCAGAATATTTATTATCTCTTTTGCAAAATTAGATAAGGCAATAAATTATCTACACAAGTGGAAGAATACGAAAAAGTTTTTTTTGGGATATTGAAGTAAGGAATTAATTCTCTAATTGGTTTATTAAACAAAGAATCTTATCTGAAGCAAATAAATTGGAGAATTAATTAGGCATTGATTTATAACCATAAATCAATTAATTCAACCCCAAGTATTAATCCTTATATAAGGATAGAGATTAGGTAAATGTATGGATAATCTTTAAAAATTGTATTTTTTCTTGTTCAGATCAAGTATCAGTCTTGTAAATAGAAAAGTAATAAAATCTCCTCTCCCCAAGTGGACGTACACTAACAAGATGTTAGTGGAACCACTATAAATCTCGTGTGTTCTTTCTTTTATTGTTTGATCCGTGATTGTTTTGCTGGTGACTATCTGTTGTTTGTTTTGCCTCACCATCAATCCGTTCCTATTTGTTTTTCCGCAAGGTTGGGTTTTATTTCCAAGGCGTTTTTTGGGAAACTTTACCCCGACAATCGGAAGACCACTTTTGTGATTTGTTTGGTCAAAATAGCTTTCAAAATTTCCACAAGCTGCTGCTTACAACTTTGAATGCATGAATCCATGACCATAATTGGATCTGGACGTTTGCATTCTATATTAAACACATGATAATATTCTAAAGGAAATATGTGCTTATATCTTAAAAATCAAATAAGCATTAAAAAAAAGGTTTTTTTGTTTTTTGTTTTTTTTTGTTTGAGATTGAGATTCGTGCTCATGGTCTTAATATGTATATTATATATGTACATATAGATATTTCTCCAGGAATGAGATTTGAACTTACTACCTCATTTGTGCATAGTTCATGAAATAAAAATAAAGAGACATATGTAAGGATTGATACTTGATCTTTGACCTAATTTCTATACCAATTTTTCTAACTAAAAATAAATGAAGGGCGTTCCTATCAAAAAATTGCAAGGTAAAAAAGCATTACAACTATTGCTTAAAATATGAGTTGCATAATTGGTGCTCTACAATGTGGATGGTTCTGTGTAGGATATCTAACACAATGTTATTAATGATGCATGACGCAAAAATGTGCAAAACCTCTCTAGAGCCTTGGCGCACGGCGCGTGCCTTTTTAATCTACTGTGCATGTTTAATTTTTTAAATAAATTTAACATTTAA
Organism: Allium sativum; assembly: GCA_030737875.1. Taxonomy (NCBI): domain Eukaryota; kingdom Viridiplantae; phylum Streptophyta; class Magnoliopsida; order Asparagales; family Amaryllidaceae; genus Allium; species Allium sativum. The sequence goes on along the minus strand of CM060919.1, from coordinate 197,147,354 downwards.
CCAAAAAAAAAAAAAATTTGCTAAAACATATCAACAAAGATTTTTATACATTTTACAAAAAAAAAAAAACATAGTCAAATATAGTATCATCAGCTTAGAAATTTCAGCACAATAGTTTTCAAATCCAAAATAGTAATACATATTACTGATAAACTAGAAATCTGAATCTAATATAGCAATTATATTTTTCAAATCAATATTTGCATCATCAGAATCATAAGCTTCAACATCTTCCTCATCCGTTCATTTAGATTTGTTTCTTTTTCGTGAATATGTAAAGGAGTTGAAGCAGATGCTGAAAAACCTCTCGATGTGGATGTTCTTCTACATAAATATCTAGCTTCCTCCACTCCTGTTGCTTTAGCAGCAACAGTCCAAGTTAATTCATTATCATCATCAAATACAAGCCCATCTTCAGCATCGAATGCATTCCATATTTTCCGTTTAACCATTCATTACAATCATCAATATCGTTCAAAGATATTGGATCAATGATGTCACATATATAATCACATATACTATAAATTCTTTATAATGCTCGATTGTATTTAACAAATACCAAATCATAAAATATTTTTACATTTTAGACTCGTACAAAGATATTGGACATATTCACATAAATGCAAATTTTTTCTATCCAATGGTATGTTTTAGAGCTGTTTGAATGTTTATTTTATGAGAATGCTTTCTCTTCCTCCAAAGCTGCTTCTCTTGATTTATCGTTCACAGGTTCTTAGTCTCATTCATTTACTTTTGCATCCATGCTAGGCAATATTTTATAGTCTTATATGCGTTACATTATATACTTCTAATAATAATAAAATGAATCTAAACTATGTTGGATTATATAACATACGTCAGTTCTAAATGTTGGCATGCTAAGATCGGCTAATTATATAATTGTAGGTTATGAACTCGCTGATGATAATCGAATAACAAATAATAATGATGTAATTATGTTTTCATATAACCGAAAAATAGATATTAACAAAGTTATTCACATTTTATGTCAGTATGATAATAATAGTAATAGTGGTAGCGACGGTGGTTGTAGCGATGATAACAATATTTGTAGTAGTAGTTATTGCAGTTTAAACTGCATAAAAAACAAACAAAGAACAATAAAATAAAGAAAAGACGTTCCATTTTTGCGCCGTGCGCCATTTGGCGTGCTTTTTCATATGTGCCGCGCCGCAAGCAAAAATGACACAAACGCCGCGCCATGTCGCACCATGCGCCACGACGAGCGCGTAGGTGCGTCTTTCACAACTATGATCTAACATATTTTGCTGTCAAGTAAAAAGTTAAATGAATAATGAACCTGCACCGACTCTCTCTAGTTTAGAGCAATGAAGACAAGTCATACCACATTCAGATTTAAGAAATAGTTACAGTAATAAACTACTAAAATATTCTATTTATAAATACCAGGAATCTTACAAGGGAATAACCAAACGACCACTTCTTGGTCAATAACACATTGCCAAGTGAACTAAAAATTTGTCAGATGTGTGCTTTTGCATGGGTACTTTGGAGAATTGGGTATTTTGGAGTGGGAATGTGACCGCCTTAGAAGTGCGCTCCTATCTTTAGCAACCAACTGAATTTTGATTAAACCAATACCAAATTTTCTAGGTCATGGAAAGAGCTGTCGAGTCATTGTGTTTTTAGAATCTTACAACATCATATTTGTGTTGGAATTTGCTAGTCTGACTAAAAATGAGAGTAGCAAAAACACATGAATGTGGAGTTAATGGTGCAGTATAATTCAATGGCCAAGACTTATGCTTCATTGAATTTCGAGTAGGAATTCGGGTAAAGTAGCATTATTGTTTTGTATTTTTAAATTAACTTCATGGTGAGTACTTTGTTGTCATAGTACGATGACATGTTCAGTTTGCATAGCAATCTGCAAGGTTAGCGTTTCCGTATTTATTAAAGCTTCAAGTCCTCCGGTGAACCAGATACAGGGACATGTTAATAACTTTAATAATGAACTTGATTCTTCAAGCCTCTTGGTTCACTAGATTACCACAAGGCAATGCTGTAGCATAAAAGATACTTAATGCTTGCTTTGTTTTCTGTATGTGATGTATGATTCATGAGGTGGAACCTTGGCGCAACGGTAAGGTTACCTGGCTAATGGCATGGGTGCCCAGGTTCGAATCCGGAAACAGCCTCTTCGCAGTGCGAGGGAAAGGCTACGTACTATCGACCTCCCCAGAGCCCGTTCTTGTACGGGAAGCCTCGTGCACTGGGTTCTACCTATGTGATGTATAATTCATAATGACAGTACTGAATTTCTATTTGTTATGTTGTTAGGTTCTAATGGTATGAGATAAAAGATTGTGGCATATTAGTAAAATACTTCGTATTTGAGGTTAATATAAGCTACTTGACATGTGATCTATTTGCAGATTGTTGTTACATGCTTCACTTCGCTGCTCCACAAGAACTTTACTTTGCAAAATCAGTTAATACATTTACAGGTAATGTTTATCACCCTATGCTGCCTCTTTGGTTTAATATTCTATTCAATTAAAATTTTTATTAGTTTATTACTTGAATCAGCTATCATGTTAGAAGGCAAATATACATTACATTCATTTTTTTGTATCATGCAAAGTTTTAAAACGCGAAAGACGTACATGAGGCGTTTTCAGATCTACGAGGCGAGGCGTGGCGTAAACCTCGAAACGTTGAGGCGTAAGCTTTTCAGGTAAAAATAAAACGCAAAACAAATAAAGAAATTTCAACACTTTAAATTAACCAATGTAAAAAAAAGAAAAATTCAAGATCCGATTTTTACCAAGTAGATATTTTTATTATGGACTAAAATAAATAGTCGAAACTCATATGATTCAAATTTTGATTTCTTAAAACTATTTGAAGATTACATCAAACTCCAATTTTGATATGTTCTATCAATTCAGATCGATTTGCAAAATTATTTCGAGATTTAACAAAATTTATTGAAAAACATCCTTTAAATATCAATGAGAAAATTCATTACATTGCTCATGATCATTATTTCATAAACAATATTACTTGATCATGTCGATATTGAAATTGAAAAGTAAAAAAATGCTAATTTTTTTCTTAAATTTTGTCTCTTTTTTTTCCATTAAATAATTAAAGTTCAATGAGTTTTATCTGTGTCAATATCTGCAACTAAACATAAAAAGGTTTTCAAGTCGTATGCCTCAGTTGTTTGAGGCGTGCGAGACGTACGCTTTATGCGCTTTGTTTGTCTCAAGTTGTTGAGGTGTAATCTTTAGAGGTAAAAGACCTTTTGGAATAAGTCTCAAGGCGTTTTATTTTTTATTTCCTCGAGGCGGGCCTTGAGGCGAGTATCGAGGCGGGTTTTTTAAAATAATATTCATGTCATAAGTGCTATCATGCCATGTGTGGACTTGATATCACGATGATGTAAAACATAGCATATTAAATTGAATATAGCTTAATTTTGAAACTTTTATGATTAGGTTCACATCTTTAAGCTACAAACCATTTTCTGATCAATAGCGCAGAGTGTATACAAAATGATTTCAAGTGTAAAAGTCATCTCACTTTTTTTTTCCTTTTGAAATTTGATACTTGGGCGGTGGTAGTATGTAGTTTATGTACAAGTCTTCAATAGTATACAACATATTACAAGCCGTCCAGTGGTTCGAATCATGTTATGTAACATTCTAACCTGTGACCTCATAGACCAAAGTCGAAGCGTCACCGAGACAATGATGCTAGACAAAAATATCTCACATTTGCTTAATGGGATCCTAAAACATACTATTTTTGGAAGTTTTTGCTTGACATGACTTTCAAATATAATATGAATATGGTTACTGCTTGAGATTAAGGCAAATCAAACTTTGTTAACATACGTTTTAAGGAATCAAATTCATATTGGCCTCATTCTGTTAAACTTTGTTGTTTGCCAAACTGCTATACTGCCGTAACATTCCTTTATTAATTCAGAATTCCGAAACAATAAAGTTTCATGCAGTTATTTACATGAATATGAAGTTTGTTTTTCTAAGGTAAACATTCTGAATACACGATTTTCTTGCAGGATCAGCTTACTATGTTAAATGAAAGAATAAAGGAGTGTAATATTTACGATCCCAGGAATATATTTGAAAACACTGAAGAAAACATCTATTCTTCAAATAAAAGTCTGAAGAATTCTGCTCTATTTATATCACTTGTAATTTTGTCTATTCCTCTGATTATTCTCAAATACATTGACAACATGTCAAGAATGCGGATTTCTTCTGATACGGAAGAAGTGTCTCTTAACAAGCAGTTAGAATACCAAGTTGATGTCTTTTTATCCATTCATCCATACTCTAAACCATTAGCTCTTCTTCTGGCAACTTTATTGTTGATATGCCTTGGGGGCTTGGCACTGTTTGGTGTGACTGATGATAGTTTGGCAGACTGTCTGTGGTTGTCTTGGACATATGTAGCTGATTCAGGCAATCATGCAAATTCTGTTGGCATGGGTCCCAAATTGGTTTCTGTTTCTATAAGTTTTGGTGGAATGCTCATATTTGCAATGATGTTAGGTTTAGTTTCTGATGCCATATCCGAGAAATTTGATTCCTTAAGAAAAGGGAAAAGTGAAGTTATAGAGAAAAATCATACATTAATTCTTGGCTGGAGCGACAAACTGGTATGTTTTAATTATGAATGTATATTGAGAAGGTTATTATTTTGTTGTTAAACAAGAATCAAGTAAGTTTTGGGAAATTTTTCTATCCAGTATTGATTCCCATCATACCTGTTATTGTAAAATTTAGATTTACATAGAAGGGGTTTATAAAAAGTAAGTCTTTTTGTAGGTTGTATTACTGTTTTCATACAATACAAATACAATGCATATATAAGCTTCTAATGTCAATGTTCATGTCATTGTAATATTTTTCATCTCTTGACATAAGAACCATGTACAAAATTTAGGGATCTTTGTTGAATCAGCTTGCAATTGCAAATGAAAGTTTAGGTGGTGGCACTGTAGTTGTAATGGCTGAGAGAGACAAGGAGGAAATGGAACTTGATATAGCTAAAATGGAGTTTGATTTCAAGGGAACTTCTGTCATATGCAGAAGCGGGAGCCCTCTCATTCTTGCCGATTTAAAAAAAGTATGGTATAAATTGAGCGATTCATGTAGATTTGTCGGTAATTATTCCATACGTACATCATCCACCGTGTTGCTGCAATACTATTTTTTATTAGTAAAACTGAAATGCTTGGAAAGAGATAAAATCAGAAAATACTAGCTGTTATTTACGTATTTATCAACCAGCATAAGATCAACTGAATAGAAGATAATAAAACAACTAACTAGGAAAATAGGAGAATATGACCACTTTCTAAATTCACTGATTGACAACTGAAATATGAAGTAAAAACATGGTTAACTCACATCCACCTACCTAAACAAGTGTACATCAAATACATTTCAGATGGCCTTTAATTTACTCAAACTCCTAAGTAATAGATCAACATTTGGCAATTTTACTATCATTAGAATCTATATGCACCAAACACCAGTATATTAAGTCGAGTGAGCAATCACTATTACCCTTTTCGTCTGACTTTTTAAAACAGGTATCTGTCTCAAAGGCTCGTGCCATTGTTGTCCTTGCTGAAGATGGAAATGCTGATCTGGTAGTGGCTTAGCATACAATGTAGCATATGATAAATATCAAGCGCTTTTCCTATATTTATGCTTTTGCAATGCTAATTTATTCAGAGCGATGCACGAGCATTAAGGACAGTTTTAAGCTTGACTGGAGTTAAGGAAGGCCTAGGTGGACATATTGTAGTCGAATTGAGTGATCTTGACAATGAAGTATTAGTAAAACTTGTTGGTGGTGATTTAGTTGAAACTGTAGTTGCCCATGATGTGATTGGACGGTTAATGATTCAATGTGCACGCCAACCAGGTCTTGCTCAGGTAATTCAAGTTTCAATTTTTTTTTTTTTTTGGCTCAATCTTGTTGTTTCCTTGCTTACAAATTTGGTAAAATGAAATAGTTGAATAACATCAAAGTCGGTGCATTTCCTTGTGATAATGAATATACCAAAAAAGTCTAAGCTAAAAGGCCGTACAACATATTAACCGGATGTCCTTCGCTTGGGAAAATTATTATTGTTGAAACAGTGGAACATGGTTAACAAAATATATTAATGGAACATCGTGCTTCTAACATGATTCAAGATCATCTCCACAAAATTTCGATTAATTTGAGATAATCCTAGCATATATACAAAATATTTCAAATCAATGGTTATTATATATGTTTTAATGGCTGAATTTGACTTAACATGTTGAACACGTGTGAAGTTTTGAAATGATCTCATTTTTAGTCGACGTGATGTTTAAAGTGTAAACTGAACAATGTGGAATTTCATTTGATTTCAAATTATGTTGCACTAGACACCTAGGGGTGTAGATTGCAAAGGACTTAGTGCATTATACATGCATGTGTATGTAAATTACATGTGCACATATAAGTGAACAGATTCATGATTTTGTACATGTAGTTATACACAGTAAGATATTAGACAATCAAAATACAGGGAAAAAATAAAATCTTATAACTATGATTGAAAAGTTTCTGCACCTGTAGGTCCAGCTGCACCCCCCCCCCTTTACACATGCACACACATTTTCTGTTTGTTACAGTGCGGGCATAGTGAATCAAAGAGGTTTGTTCAAGCGAAGAGCAACAGTGGATGTACTTATGTTGATTGTTTATAAAATAAAATTAGTTACTATTGAAGCAATATCATAATTAGATTCGACAAGGCAAAATATAAGGACATGAACAGTTGCAATGATGTTGAAGTTCTTTGCGTGCTTGCCCAAAAAAATGTGTAAAAATTGCAGGGCTCGGATAGCTGCTGCTCTTTGAAAGACGAGGTCCAGTGGAAGAGGCAGCGGCCGCAACACAAACCAATATCAGCGTGGACTATGTCGAGTATAATGAATCGACCAAGTTCTTTGCAATTTTTGACAAAAATAAAATAAATTATTTCAAAATTGTCTGCAATGTGTTTTCGTATCTGTTAATAATGCACAAAGTTTAAGGCTGAAGTCTTTTGTATTTCTCTTGCAGTATGCATTCCATTAAATGTGCAGTAAATACATTTGTAAGTAAAGTTACTCTTATCATTTGTACAATAATATGCAACATGGTCACTTTCAAATGTAATTGGGTCGTCTCTATGATTCAAATCATTGAACAACGTAGACATGTTTAGTTTTATTAAGTTGGCTACCAAATTTGTGTCAAGACCGATTTCGGTCTCAACGCAACAAGTTAAACCTAACTGATTAATTAGTCCAACAAAGATCGACTTTTTCTTCTTCTTTTTTATTAGAAGCACTTGTTATTTTGTTAATATTACCTTTTTAAAGCACGTTAAGTAATGTTATTGGTAATCATTATAAAGAAATGACAGAGAGAGGCAGAGTATACAAAAAATTAATCCACAGAGCTGGTAGGTTATAATTTTGAATTTTGCTATTCCGGAGCCTGTTTAATATAAAACATTGGCATTGTTGGTACGTGCAAATATGTGTCTATAAATACATCTATATGCAACCTTCAAATCTAACTAAGAAATACATTCTTTTTCTATCTGTTAAGTGTTAATAACACCTCCCTTTTTCCTCCTCTCTTTTGAAATATACAATCAAAACTCAGTTATATTCAACATTTTTTGCACATACATTCATAGTAAAATTGGTGCTGTGCATAGTTTAATTTACAAGTACTGTGTAGTTAATGAAAACCGTAAGAAAAAGGTTTGAAAAAATTAGTGTAACGACGAGTATTGTTATTGTGGTATTTAGCATGAAAAGAACTTCTGTGGGTCCATCGAACAGAAGCCGCCGCTCGCCACTTGCGTAATATGATTCGAACTACTGGACTTATATTGATGTGTAGCATGTTCGATACTACCTAAGAGTTGTACTAATAGTTACTACCAGTCTACCATCCAAGTATCCATTTTAAAAAAGCCTGATTGTGTAATTTTTTATTAACATGTTAATATATCTTTAGTCATATCAATTAATGATCACTGAAATAAAGAAAAAATTACATACTGAATTGTTATTCATAGTTTCCTACTGCCACCGAATGTCCCTTTACTCTTCTTCGACTCTTTTATGGACACCCTGAAAAGTTAATCATTTACTAGGGTTGTTGCTATAAATCTTAGGTTTGAAGTTTGAACCCTTTTGCGTACATAATAACCATATTAAATAAAACTTGATTTTGTCAATCTACAGCCCTAGTATCTCCTCTAATATGCCAGTGTCCCTAATTATCAAAACATGCCAGCAAAAACATAAACTTGGTAAGCCTGCATTCAAATATTAATGTATAAAGAATGCATGGTTCGTCAGAATTCATCAAGTGGTAAACCAATGATATATTTTAGCACTTGACAATGTATTCTATGGACTCGGAACCATCATACTACCATAGTAAAAAATTATTGTAAAGAACTTATGCAGCTTTTACATTTGATTTCAACCGTTAGAAGCGTTGAGAGGGGAACGGGAAAAGGATATTAAAAGAGAAGGCCAAAAAGAAGAGAAAAAAATAATTAAAAAAAAAAAGGAAAAAAAGAGAGGAAGTATAATGCATTTTTCACTGGGTTGCTATTACAATGACACTTTGGGTTTTATGTAAACTATCAGCGGACGATGAAACAATTCTAAATCTCATATTCGAATCAATTCCTTATACATTCAAATACAGAAACAAACTTGGTATGTAACAATCATCTGTATATAGTTGAGTTCGGTAGGGGAATATTAGTAATTTAGCCGAATGCCTCCCTTCTTTTTCTTCATTTTAGACTTGTATCAGTTGAGGAGTTTCATGGCTGTAGTAAATGATTAAAAATTGCTACTTCAAAAGTATTCATAAAAAGATTCTTGAATTGATATATGATATATGGGTATAGTACTGCATGCATGCATGAGAATACAAAACAGCGTACATTGTTCAAAGGAAACCAATCATCTTTATTATGTGACAGACCATTCTTTGTGTATGTACTACAAGGCTGTGCTCCTCAATCGCCAGGCGGCTCACAACGTATTCTCAGTCAGCGAAGCCTCACTCTACATAGCCATCCCCCCCCCCCCCTCAGTCGCGGGTTGCTTGTTCTGCAGTTCCATCTTTGTTTTGTCTTCCACCATTTTCATTTAAATTGACATACAAATTCATATGCTAACAAAAAATCTGTGATGCCTTGACTAATCATGTCCTAGCAAAATGTCATGATACAAATTTGCCTAGAATCAAGACACAGATTTTGAAATGAGGTTGAAAAAAGTAGCTTCATATTAATACGTCGATCTTTTAAGTTAGGCTATAACATGTAAGTGTGTTTTATTGTTTGATCGATGTGATTCTGGGCAAGGAACTCAAGTAAAACAAAGTGTGATTGATATCCTTTACTGATTTCCCATTTAATTTGAGAAACAGCCTCGAAAGATTTCCCTCAGTATCCTCATAATAGTGTTTAAAACAAGTAAATCTTGGGGAAATTAGGCTCAAAAGCTTATCATTTCAGCATAATAAATTTTAAGAAGTAAGAACAACACTTTTGAAAATTTAATTTACAGAAAAAAGATAAATCTATTTATTGTTTTCAGTTATACAGGAAAAGGATAAATAAATTGTCCTTAAAACCATTTTTTCAGAAGTGCTGTCCTTAAAACTTTTTACCGTGATTAAGAAGCCCTTTAAGTGAAAATCTTTTAAAATCTAACTGTCTGGCGCTTGGAATTTCAAGTCTCTAATTTTGTATTTCTGGTAGCACTTTGTAGAAGATTTTTTTTTAATGGGATGCTGAATTTCATACATACCTCTCGCCTAAATCATTATATGTATATATAATACTTAAATTATCATGCTTAACCTGTAGCACACCACTTTGTAGAGGCCATCACTTTCTAGTACAATAGGGGTATTGAGTATTTATCTCTTAACAGATCTGGGAAGACATCCTTGGCTTTGAAAATTGCGAATTTTATATCAAAAGATGGCCACAGTTGGATGGCTTGCAATTTGAAGATGTATTAATTAGCTTTCCTGATGCGATTCCTTGTGGAGTGAAAATAGCCTCCCATGGTGGAAAGATAACACTAAACCCAGATGATGCTTATACTCTGCAAGAAGGAGACGAAATACTAGTGATAGCAGAGGATGACGATTCTTATTCACCTACAACACTGCCCACGGTGTGTTCCTTTTCTCTTTTGCTGTCTTAATTGTACCGTATTCTTTAATACTGTTTTTTCTTCTCTTCTTTTCCTTTGTGGATACGCTTTTGTGAGCAGTAGCTATATCAGTTCCTTGTAATAATTTTCAGGCCTATGATGGGACTACCTAATTTTTTCCCATCTAACTGAAATTTGACAGAAAATAGATGGGAGCCGTACTCAAAGAAAATAGGGGGAAACCTTTCTCGAAAGTTAATGAACAACCCAGTAACAGTTATGATTTATTATGTTACTGTTGTGGCCATTTATTTGAAATTGTGAGTTCTGTGAATCCCTCTATTGATATATTGCTACCACTGGTATCCTGTCCACTTCCTTTTTATATATAGCAAAATTCCATAAATTTCTTGTCTTGTATTCAATCTTACTGTGTTTTATGGCTTTCTGTGCTCCCACCGCCATCACTATTAATTCATCCTCTTTTGTACAACAAAATCCTCTAATCATCAAATCTAGTGTTTTCTGCAACCCGAGCTAGTATGATGTTTCATACATTCTGTCTCGATGTAATAGTTAACAACCCAACTCCTTCAAACAACACCTCCGGGCCCCCGTCCGTGCGTACTCAGCTCGCTTAATCTGAGTAAGAACCTACTAGTTTGCACAAAAATTGCATGTGCATATAAAACCAAACATTAATATTATATATATATATATATATATATATATATGTGTGTGTGTGTGTGTGTGTGTGTGTGTGTTTAATAATAGTTATAATACTTTTGATGTCACATTTTGTGGGTATAAGCGTGAATTACCAAAAATGCCTCTCTACAGACATTACCAAACCTTAATATCACTTAAAATAGAATCTAATGAATACACTCTCTTAAAAATTCAAAATGCTACTTTATAGATATTACCAGGTCTTATTATATGATCTAATAACTTACTTTACAAACGGAAATCCCCAGTCTACAAATATGACCAAATCTTAATATCATTTAAAAAATAGGGTTTAAAAAATACAATATAAAAATAAAAGTTCAAACTAACTACATGTGATTTCATTGCAAAACATGGCTGAATATGTGTGCACATCATTTCTCTTAAATGTGTTAAACATATACAGTTCCTAGAAAATTAATTTTGCGTGCACCATCATCAAGCGCTTCGTGCGTGCTATAACACTCGTATGTATCTGTACATGTACATGTACATGTGTGTTGTGGGTTACAGAAGTATGGATCTTAATGTTAAACTAACAATAAAGGTCGAGGGTGGGGGAATATTGTTTGTTGAATTTATGAATCTTTCTGAATGTTTTCAGTTTTATACTTAACAATTTAAATTGTATGATAACAAATGCAAACATAGATCAAAATGAATGCAAAAAATAAAAAATAACGAGTTGGAGAGAGCGCATCAGGATTTTTTTTTATTGTTTCAGAGTTACCCTAAGTTTAGTTCTGTACAATTTATTGGACATATTTCTTTTAAAAAACAATATGCAATACAATCTCGGTTTCAATGTTACGAGATACACCCTCTTGATTTTCCAGGCTCTAGGTGCACCCAATGGATTCAAACGGGACAACACCACACCTATTTATATTTAAATGGGACACTACCACACACACTTAGATTCAATGGCACCAAACAGATCCAGTTTACATGAATATTGATTTGATACAGATTACAATAACAAATTCTTGATTTTGAGTATAACTGGAGTTATAGCCTTTTGAATAACAATTTAATATTGATTTGAGTGATATAGCATAGAGAGATTGATGTAGAATCAAATCGCTGTAGTTTGAGTTTGATTTTATTTGAAATTGTGTGAAATTTGAGTGGAAATTGATTAGAAAATTTAAAAAGAAGAACGATGATGACAAAAAGGAGAAAAAAGTGAAGAAATAAGTTACAAAATTCGCTCAAACGGCCACACATATAGAGAGGAATAACAATCATGTCCTTTGGCGCAAATGTACGACGAAAATACACTTCATTTCAAAGTTCAAAATTTGAATTTTACGGTTAGTATGTCGACATACATAAATGTATATACTAACATATGCCTTCACAAATTAGAAATTCATTTGTTTTGCAATTTTGAAAATGTTAAGACTTCGTAATTTCTTTTGAAACTTTGTACACTTATTTAGACATAATATATACATATTTTAACTTAAAAACTCTAATAAAATATTTATAAAGTAGTTTTAAAATAATTATTATAAGTAAGTTTAAATATAAATTTCTTTTTGAAAATAATAATGATAAAATAACATATTCAAAATAGTATAAGTCAAAACATTTTGAAGTGTAGTCTTCAGATATAAAATACTTAAAACTTACGAATATAATATACTTTTAAATGATTTTTTTTTGATAAAATATTTTGAAAGCAATCTTTGAAAACTAAGATGTTTGAAAAATCAATTTAAAATCCATTTGGAAAATGAGAGAGATCAAAAAGTGTTGTTAGGGTTTTAATAAAATATTCTAACCATAGTTATGAAAGGCGCGCCGCGGCGAGGCGCGACGTTTGCGCCATTTTTATTTGTGGCGCGGCGCATATGAAATGGCGCACCAAATGGCGCAAATGGCGCGCGGCGCATAAATGGCACACGGCGCAAAATGGCGCGCCTTATCTTTATTTTATGGTTTTTTTGTTTTATTTCGCATTTCAAACTGTTATAACTATTACTACAAATACTCTTACCATCACTACAACCACCATCACAACTACTATTACTATTATTATCATAATGATATGAAATATGAAAATTTTGTTAGTATCTTTTTTTAGTTATATGAAAACATAATTACATCATCATTATTTCCTTTTCGATTATCATCATCGAGTTAATAACCTTACAATTATGTAATTAGCTGATCTTAGCATGCCGATATTTAGAACTGACATATATTTTATTATCCAACTTAATTTAGATTCCTTATAATATTGTCAGAAGTATATAATTTAATGTATAAAAGATCATAAAATATTGCCTAGCATTGATGCAAAAGAAAATGAATGAAACTCTGAACCCGTGAACGATGTATCAAGAAAAGCAATTTTGGAGGAAGAAAAAATATTCTCATAAGATAAACATTCAAGCAGCTCTGAAACATACCCTTGGATTATATTTTATTTTTGCATATAGGTGAATATGTCCAATGTCTTTGTACGATTTATCTATAACATAAAAATATTTCATGATTTGGTATTTGTTAAATACAATCGAGCATTAAAAAGAATGTATAATATTTGCGACACTGTCGGTCCAGTATCTTTGAATGATATTGATGATTGTAATTAATGGTTAATTAATGCCATTTGTCGCGCCGTGCGCCAAGGCTCCAGAGAGGGTTTGCGCCTTTTTGCGCCGTGCGCCATTAATAACGCTGATTCTAAGACTATTACCTTATCTTAATATCTTGAATCTTCATACTCATGAGTCTTCAATATCTAATTTTGAATATTTTCATCAATTTTCATACCAGTCTCTTAGATTTACTCTCGATACTATACAGTCTTCTTAATCAACACACCTATTTAATATTTTGTATTATATATATTATGATAAATTGTTAGTATATATGTATTTCATATATATATATATATATATATATATGTCTTATGGTCATTGTCATCAAAATCAATGCCTATGGTACTTACATTTGTGTTCGTATATATGAGCATTTCGGGGTACCCTTGTTTTGCAACACCCCTTTAGCACCCCATATCCTATCGTGAGCTACACCAATCCAAATCCGGCATTCGTAAAATAATATATTTGATGTTTAAATTTAACGGTACAAATAAATGTCTGAATAGTGGATAATTGAGCTAAGATTTTGAAAACGTTACGAATGTCAGAACGAGCTCAAATTTTGGATAGATGATAATATATATGTGAATGGAACATCTACAAGGTCTTGATTTTTTTGGATTAGTGTAGCTCACGGTAGGGTAGGGTATGGGTGTTGTGCCCCGGAACGCTTCTCATACACACACATGTTCTATGACATCCCTATTTCCGAGCACTCCAATTGTCTCTCAATTTGGGTCACTCGTTTACATGTAAATAAGTTATGTGGGAGATAGTGGAAAGAGAGAAACGAGAATGTATGGTGGAAATCAGGGGGGCTAAGGGTGATGCACTATCTAGGTGCTCTTGATCCTATCTCTCTCCATATATACACGTATATTGAATGTAGTCATTTAGTTTTTTTACATGACATAAATTTAGTGCCAAAATAAGGAATGAATATTTGAATAAATGATGAAAAAGGTGGAATCTAGTGCACGAGGCTTCCCGTACAAGAACGAGCTCTGGGGAGGTCGATAGTACGCAGTCTCCCTCGCACAGCGAAGAGGTTGTTTCCAGATTTGAACTTGGGCGTCCAGGCCACTAGCATGTGACCTTACCATTGCGCCAAGGTTCCACCATGATGAGAAATAAATCGGTTAGAATAGGATATTGATCTTCTTTTTTTGAGATAAATCAAGAAGGATATACTGTTTACATATATTTTTTCCAAGGGCATTTTTCACATTATAAAAAGCTTCACCAAACTGAAGTATTTGCATTATACAGTAGAGATGTTCAATCTTTTAATGGTCGTATTTAATGTAAATGATATGTGATATCTGGTATCCACATGTAATCTTCAGCGCCAGCTCTATAAAATTGCTTTTGCAGAGGAAAGGAATTGTTAGCCGCCTTTTTAATAAGTCGCTACACATCGGATTGGATATATGAATTTCACAATCATTAAAGTGGATAGCTCGGAGAGATGATCGGATAGTTTGGGACTCAAGCACGGATAATGATACGAGACCGCGGTCAAATGGATTCACTTAAATGACATTTCAGAATTGACTAAGTATGGATATGGATGTTGTGTATGTATCGGATCGCCATACATTCGGTCGCATAAACACACGGATCAACTTCAACGAAGGACGATCGATAACTCAGCAACACTAAGGCACTTTGAAGAAGGGGCTTTAGCGATCCGAAGAGGACTTCAAGAGGAACGTGCCATACATATTGCATGTGGTTTAGTGATGGTTCACCAATCAAATCGGTACCGATCTGATCCCTATAGGAATCGGTACCCATCTGGTATCCCAAGTATGGGCGATCCAGGCGATATTCTTTGAGACCTGGTCTTTTGAGTTTTCCTGCAAGTTTTGGGACAATCCGATGTGTTATGTGTCTATAAATACAACATCTATGACATATAAAAAATGATCTTCTCTTGGCAATTGCGTGGATGCTGTGCCATTTTCTGGATCATCTCTACTTTCTCTATTTCTTAAATCAAAATAACTGCAATTGTAACCAAGCAGTATAAATAAAAGATTACTCTGAGTGAATGTATGCAGACTGCTGAATTACTGTAAATTTGGTTTTCTTCTTTTATTTTTTCTGCACCTATATTCTGTGTGATTTCCTATCCGGGTGTTTGTGATCAAATCTGGTGCAAACAGGAATCAGACGTATGAGCCGTTATGATATGCAAAGTCACCTTTAAAACGACACTGTGGAGACATATCTCAATCTTGTTGCAACCAACATAACGAATGCAATGTTCTATCAGTTGCCAAGTGACAGGGTTACCTTGTATAGTTCTTTGAGATTGCATCTTTTTTTTGTTGATATTATCTGATAACAAGCTACAGTATTGAGTTAAATCAATTAATGATATGATATACAAATTAACTTATATCAAAGTTAAATGTATCAACTCAAATGCAACATATAGTGATATATTAATTTCTATACAAACAGTTTACATGTTGACCTATACAAACACTGTAAGATGAAGTAAACAACTTTTAGTGACATCTGGCTCACTAATTCAATTAGATAAACTGCCAAATTTGTTTTGTTTAGCAAATGATGTAAACAAGCCAAATCACATTACTTAAAAGGTCAAAAATTACATAGAACTTTTTTCAACTCAGTTACGTCGCTTAATAATGTAAAATAGTATGCATGACATAATGATAAATATATTCTATCTTAAAAGGTCAAAAATTACATAGAACTTTTTTCAACTCAGTTACGTCGCTTAATAATGTAAAATAGTATGCGCGACATAACGATAAATATATTCTATCATCGTCACCTTTGTCTATGCTAGAAACAAAAAGCAGTCAGGTACCATAACTGTCAAGTATGGGTTTAATCCAACAAACTCCAAGATGTGCAAAGCAGACCACAAGTAGAACTTACAGGAGCAACTAATTTTATTATTCAGGTTAAAGAAGCCGTATACATAGACATATTCCGGCCAACAAGAAATCCACAGAAGATTCTACTTACTGGATGGCGTCGGGATATAGATGATATGATTGTGGTAAGTTATTTCATTTGAAGCCTAATACTTCTTTTTTTGCACAAATTATGCAGGTCTGTGGAGGATATTTACCCAAAGATTTTATAGTTCCAAAGTCTCATGAAAGAATACTGCTGTGTGGTTGGCGTCGGGATATGGAAGATATTATCATGGTAACCTGATCGGGAATTTGGTAAAAGATGTTGTATAGGATGCTTTCGTGGCATGTTTTTTCAAAGAATGCATGCTGAATTTTTTTGACTGCAAGCAATGAATTTAAGCTTTCTTTCCTTATGATTAGATGTTGTTGCTACCCTAATACTATATCTGAAAGATATTATATTTAATCATGCAAATGCCCTGGACATGAAACTGATTAAGATGGTTTTGAACTTTTAGTTCGATTTAAGTAATAATAAATTGTTGTTTACTATTCTTGGTCACAACCTATCATTGTTAGCCTATATTCTGATACCTTCATAACCATTACTGACCTCATTTCATGGCCGGCCACTTGAATTATATTTTCTCCATGCTCTTTGTCTGAAACTTCAACGTATGAAGTTGTTTTTATTTTTCATCGGACCATGATATTAATTTACTTATTATTCATTTAGTTTCATGATTATTATTTCTCTCTTTTAATTAAATTATATATTGAATATGTGGATATACCTGTACTAAAATTGAGTAATGCATTTTGGAATACGATCGTTAGTTGTGGTAATGCTGTATATGTGCATGGGTATGCATGTGTTGTTGACATCGTGAAAGTTCAATATTTACTTGCATGCTATTGTTTTGAGGTTAGCTTTTATACTCTAAAAAATGTGCACATGCATCAAGTGCACATCTGGGTACCAGAGCCGGCTCGGGGGGTAGTCTGAGCAGGCGGCCGCCTACGGCATCCCCCCGGACGGGAGCAACAGCCACCAGAAATGGTCAGTGATGACCAACGAAATTTGTATAAATATAATTGTTGGTAAAGCATTTGCAAGCAACTTGTAGCTCAGTTGGTTGTGCTGTATTGCTATATAGTTGGAGGTGGTGAGTTTGAGCTGGAGCTGCAACAATATTTTTAAGTACCACATCCTGTAGTTGCTCTAGGCTTTTTTGTTTGGGCAACAAATTCTACAGTTCACCTTGAGTTGCCTAGGGCAACCCAAAGTCCAGAGCTGGCTCTGCTGGGTACATTGCACGATAATTGAAGCTAGATCATTTTGCTTACATCAGCATTTTCCCCTTAATCAATTCATTAACTTAATTATACTAATATTAGATCAAGAGCAACTGTTCCTATTCATTACTTTTGACATATACAAATTTTTGTTTATTATTGCTCATTTTTCATTTTTTGTAAATTTTATAAATTATACTTTGTGGGTGAATAATTATCTACTGTAAAGCTGAACATAATTTTTTTTTGCCATTGATCTGCATGCCCATTTACTCAGAGGCAGTGCTAGAATTTATATACCAAGGGGCCAGCAAAAAATAATAATTAATGAAAATTTGACAATTTGAAATTTGCATAAAGTTCAAACAAATACATATTTCCACATTCTGACCAACAACACATCTAAAGTTGTGTCATGCATTCCTTTCAAGCATAAAATGATCAGAAGAATGTATAGTTTCTGAGGTAAAGTCTTTCTATTTGCTTCCTTTGGTGTCATTAAAAAAAATAAAAATGAAAATCTTCCTAGCAGTTTCTATTGTTAGTTTACAGACAAGGCAAACAATATTTAATAATAATAATAATTTACTATAATACTATCTAAAATCTCCTATGTTTAACTTTTACTGTTTATAATGTTATAAACAGAGAAAAACGTCATGGAACAGTGGTGTTTTTTGATCGCTTATAAATCTTATATGCAGGTATATTTGATAAGCTACACAATGAAGTAGATTTCTCGTCCACAAAATATAGAAAAATTTGTAAAGGCCATGGCGCTGACTAGCCTCCATATATCTACTCTCGTTCCTATATAGCCATATAACTTTAGAGTACATACATATAGACTCTAATCTCATTAAGTTAATTATTGGTATGCTTCGAGTTGATGTGTCTTCAGAATTCAAATAAGAAGGTTTATTTCGTTGTAAACATATTATTTCCTGTTCCCTATTCTTGTAATTCTTACAAGTATACATGTGCACAGTATTAATTTCTTGTGTTCTACATGACATAAAAAGTAAATAAGTTTTGCAAATTTGTTTTATGGTACAATGTGTCCCTTAAAAATACATCTTTTTTAGGTATTGGATGCGTTTTTAGCACCGAAGTCAGAGTTATGGATGTTTAATGATGTACTGGAGAATGAGAGGAACAAAAAACTACATGATGGTGGTCTTGATGTTAGCAGATTAGAGAATATAACATTGGTCAACCGTGAAGGTAATGCTGTGATTCGCCGCCACTTGGAAAGTTTACCTCTAGAGTCATTTGATTCTGTAAGTTTGCTAATGTGTCCGTTACTTCAGATCTCTTAGTTTTACATCTATATAAACAGTCTGCTGCTTATATTATATACTATGTGTTTCAAGCATTGCTTACATGGATGAGATGTGGGCGTAATATTTTGTGCATTTACGTATTTTTATGCAGATCCTGATTTTGGCTGATGAATCTGTTGAAGACTCTGCCATTCAAGCTGATTCAAGATCCCTCGCTACGTTACTGCTTATCAGAGACATTCAGGCAAAAAATTTAAATTCAAATATAATTTACTTGTACATTAGTTTTTGTTATGTTTAATATACAAGTATGATGCATAAGTCTATTATAACTATTTTCAACATGAAGTTGACTCAAAATATTACCTAGAACTACTTGTCCTTTTACACTTCATGCCACAAGTATGTTTCACTTATATTCCCACATTGAAGATGTTATTAGCAGTCATAATGTATTTTGATTGGTTTGTTTTAAATGGAAGGCTGAGTTAGAGGGCATGAAGTAAATATACGAGCAGAGGTTACTCCTTAACAGTCAAAAGAGCCACAGTTACATTAATGAACCTAGTAATCGTTAGTCCAAGACTTGTAGGCTTTAGTGGTGTACTATAACAACCCACACTTAAAAACACGTCGATTCAATGCCTAGTAGGGCGTTCGAACATGCATAATGAAGTATGGATAGTTAAATTTTGATGGTTTATATGGTACAAAAGAGAAACATAGATTTAAATGTTCTGTGCTTTCAGATCTCACAACAAAAAGAATAAAATATAAGCAATTTGAGTAACCAAGCTTTCTCTGTTTTTAAACAACAGCGATCAATACAGGAAATAACTAAACAAAGTTCTCAATAGCATCCAACTAAAAATATAATAAAAAATACTGACAATCGTAATAAAATACATGCAAAATAACTATAAACAAAGTTCAGATCGGTCATGGTGCTAATAGGTAGATAACTTATGTCTTAGTCTCCTCCCAATTTATGCAAATATTACTATCATTTAGGGTTTTCCAACTTACCCAACTCATATGAATCATTAACTTATAGCATGAAATCCATTTTCAAATCCTATTTAAAAAATCCATACAGGTATACAAAGGTAATGTGACACATATATAACAACATAACCCTTTTGTAGATAATCCCACTCATCTTTATTCGCCGCTTCCGTTTATTTTTGGTAGAAACCTCCGATTTCTCTCATCTGATTTGATTGGATTTAGCCTTCTCTCAGTTTGGCTAATGTGTTTTTTTTTTCTTTTGAATTTGTTCAGGAGGGAAACCGACTGGAGTCGTAAAACTCTCCCTAGTGCACCTAGCCCGGTCCACGAGAGTTTGGATTATTTAATTATTTATTTGATTTGCTATTTTATTTGGAGAATTTTTGTTTATATTTGAAAAGGAAGGAAAAGAATGGAGTTTTAGGTTTAAGGTTGAAGGACATCCACAGGATGAAAAGAAATGAATAGGGTTACATATCCTCTCGATTTATACCCGAAAATCCAAACATCCCTTAGTTCACTTGGGTCTCGACCCATTCCACCCCGGAAAGAGCGTTACTTACGGTAAACAATCTGTAACAAGCCGCACCTCCGTTCATGCAAGATATTGTCCCCAACTTAGCCACCGTATAAGTATGGGGTTTTGTTCCTCAAAAGGCCTCGGCGTTAGTAAAAGATGAGCTCTACTATATAAGTACCCACTTCACACAGACTTTCACGATGTGGGACTTAGTGGTGTTACATTCTCCCCTCCTACAGAGCCCAACGTCCCCGTTGGCTCACAAACACCTCACCCAGACGCTGTGGTCCACACAGGAGCCACAATTCCGGCTGGGTATTGGCTCTGATACCACTGTAACAACCCGCACCTCCGTTCACGCAAGATATTGTCCCCAACTTAGCTACTGTATAGGTGTGGGGTTTTGTTCCTCAAAAGGCCTCGGCATTAGTAAAAGATGGACTCTACTATATAAGTATCCACTTCACACAGGCTTCCACGATGTGGGACTTAGGGGTGTTACACAATCCATCTCTCTTTCATCTGGTGTCCATTTTTAATGAATTATATATAAATCAGGGGTAAAAGAATATGCTTGACGCAATGGGTAGTCAAAATTTCTGAACTCTTCCATTTGTAAAAATCCAGTTTTCCAGTCTTATGAAAAATTAGCAAATTGTCTTTTTTGTCAAATTATTAATTTTATTAAAAATTCAGGATGTTACATATATGGCCAAAACAACTTAAACCATCGTGTGAATTAACACAAACCATATTTCAAATTCAGGAACATAATTAGCTTACGATCTGCATGAATTTTGTTGACATAAAGTTTCTACCCCTTAGTCATCAAACAACATTTATGCCTTAATTTAGGAACTGGAGAATGAGAATGAATGATGATTCCTAGATTTCGTAAAGTGCTAAAAAGGAAGAATTTCGAGTTACTGATTTCCATGGATAGAAACTGAATGAGCTATCTCGCTTTAATGTGGGTGGCTTACTTTAACTAGACTTCAACATGGTTTTTTAAAATGAGATTTAGATTGTGAAATCCAGACTTTAAATCGAAACTAATTCGAATCCTGACTTATAGATTCAAAATATTTAACTTTAATACACAGACAGTTGAGTACTATTGAATGCTAATTGTTGTATATTGGTTATTAAATGACAGTAATGTATGTAAAAGCCAGAATTAACTATGCTAAAGCAACAATTCTTCCTTCCATGTTATTTTGAAATTGATTTTGATGCTCTGAGCTGCCACATCTTGAAACTTAAGTCTCTCTTGTTTCTTCCTCATTTTGTTTAGAAAACACTAAAATGTGAACTGAATTTATTTATTATGGGTTAAAAGACTTGTCTCAATCACTGTTCCAATTGAGTTTTGAATTGCAATTTGAGAATCAAATCGTAATCGTGGTAAACCAATGTAAATGAGATCCAAAGATTATAGATGAAAATGACCATCAGTTTGACTGACTCCACTTTTCAGCGGTCATCTATGATGCTGCCTTTGAAAATAATTTGAGGCAAACTTGGAACAATATGAATACTAATGCTATATTCCGTAGGTCCTTTATCCTTCTTTTGCTTGATGTAAGAAATTGGTGAGCATGTTTGTCTTGCACCGAGATGCTAGCTGTAAAGTGATAGAGGTTATATAAATCCGTATGTTCTTACAAAATTGTGCTCCTTATTTGTATTTGGATATATTCCAATATTGTTGCGCTGCTATATGTAAAGGTTGAAATTTGATTTGTATGAAAAACAATATTTGAAATGCTGTAAAACGTAAAAAATCAAAGCAGTGATAATTATTTCAGGCAAAGCGTCTTCCATACAAAGAAGCAATGACTTCGCATGTACCACGAGGTAGCTTCTCTCAAAGTTCTTGGATTGGGGAGATGCAACAAGCATCCGACAAATCTGTCATAATCAGTGAAATTTTGGATCCTAGGACTAAAAATTTACTATCAATGTCAAAAATCAGCGACTATGTTCTTTCAAATGAACTTGTGAGCATGGCGTTAGCAATGGTTGCAGAGGATCGACAAATTAATGATGTTTTGGAAGAGCTCTTTGCAGAAGAGGTAGTCATATATACTCCCTCATACTATGCCCTCCTACTATGTCTTATTTTGAACCTGATCCGTTTCACTGTTCTTCCTCATACCCCTTTGGCAAATATATGATGCAAATGCTAAGAGTTAATTCTGTATTCAGTTCTTACAGGACCTACTCTTTTACTGTTCCCTTTTAAAGAAACTAAAATATGATAAGCATGATGATTCTGCATGGCATGAATGCTCCTACATTTAGCCTACCCTTCCATCTCAGTTAATTTGCGATTTTTGTTTTTCACTGTGTACGTTTTGCGCATAGGGAAATGAGTTGCATATAAGATCAGCTGATCTCTACATCCTTGAAGAGGAAGAAATGAATTTCTATGAGATAATTCTACGTGCTAGACAGAGGAGAGAGATAGCCATTGGTTATCGACTAGCATATGAAGAAAGAGCAGTTATCAACCCACCAAACAAGCATGCACGGAGAAAATGGTCATCGAAGGACGTCTTCGTCGTCATTGCTGAAAAAGAGTGAGCAAGAATTTGGTCATCTGCATAAGAAAAATCATAATTTCATTCTTCAAGGGTTTCAAGACCTAAAAGCTAATCAATCTGGAGGAATATATCACTTTAACTGATGAAATTTTAGGTGTTATACAAAATGGGTGTAAATAATTTAATGAGACATTGGTCTATGTATCTTTTGTGCATGTTTTTGTGTATATCCGTGTCTTATGTGGGAGGATATTGGCGGTTGATTATGCAAAAGCGTGATTGCTGTTACTTTGTTTTGCAGTGTAATAAAGAATAATCGTTCAGCTTGTGTATTTACTGGGTTCAGATCTTTGACTAAGGTGCCGTTCGCAGTCAATCCATGCAACGTTTCCGTTGCGCACGTTCACCAACGCAACGGAAAAGTTGCATGGATTGACTGCGAACGACACCTAAACATCACTCTTATTGGTCGGAGCTTTATGGGGGGAATAAAAAGGCGGACACCTGTAATATATAAGATAAAACATGTATTTCCTTTTTACCTTTTTTTTTTTTTTTAATCCTAATTCTAATTTCTTACAGCCTCATGTGCTTACCTCAAGCTTCTCCTATCTCAGTTCCCTTTTATAGCCATGGTTAAAACAAAAAATTATGCACGACTGAATATGCTGTATCCAAAAATCATCGAGAAGGCCATGAAAAAACATGCCGAAGAAACTATAGTAGAGGTTGAAGTTAATAATAACAAAAATAGCAATAGTTTGAGTGAGGAAAGCAGGCGAGAGGAGGGCATTTTTGAAGTACAAGGTCAGGATCAAGAATAAGTTATGAAGGAGGATGAACCATCCCATGATACCGAAGAGGAAACTGATACAGAGATACAACAATTAATAAGGAAAAATGAAAGAAAAAAAAATAGATGGCAAAACAATGTCAATCTAACAAGGGAGAAGTACAATCATCCCCATTGTTTGCATATAAAGATCACAATGCTTCTGCCATATGAAATTCTTTGGAACACATATTTTTTATATGTCATATAAAATCGTGTACAAAATAAGTGTCTAAAATATAGTTTTGGTGATGTATGCATCAAGGGATGAAGCAAAAAATTGTTAAGCTTCACAATTACGTAGGGACTCATAGATGTTGGAATTTAACAAGTTTGATTTTGTTAAGGATGTCGTAGTCGAATTTGGGTTTTTAAATATATTAAAGTATGCACATGAAAAATTTGACAAGACACTCACTAATGCTTTCTTGGGCGATTTTATCGAGAAACTAATACTTTTCATCTTCCGTTTGGTGAGATGACAATCACTATCATTGAAGCATTTCACGTTGCTGATCATGATATGTTCGAGTTATTGGATAATTATCTTGGCATAAAAACAGAAGCGATTGTCTAATTGTTGGGAGTGAAAAGTTCATTTGAATTGATTAACAATATTTTATGGATCTCAAGACTTTGTTACCATCTAAAGGAAGTGATAAAATGTAACATCCCTAATTTTCAAAAGACGTTATTTAATAATTTAATTAGGTAATTAAATTAGACGTTATTCAATAATTTAATTGGGTAATTAAATATGAATAATGTAGTGGATGAAGATATGAAATTTGTCTTAATGAATTAATTAGAAAGTTGACTATAAGACAAATAAATCATGTAAATGTGTTTAAGGAGGGGGGATATGAGATAGACAAAACTGGAACATCCCCCACCCCCCATATATATATATATATATATATATATATATATATATATATATATATATTAGGGGTGGCAATTAGACCCGACCCGATGGACCCAGACCCGACCCGGCGGGTCTCGGTTCTAGGCGGGTCGGGTTTTATCGGGTCTAAACTATACATTTCAAAAATCTGGGCCCGACCCGACCCGAGTTTCGGTTCGGGTCGGGTCGGGTTAAAGCTCGGGTCGGGTTGGGTCGGTTCGGGTCCGATTGAATAATAACACTAAAAATACATATATTTCAGTGTTTTTAGGTCGGATCTTTCGGGTTTGGGTCTATGCGGGTCGGGTTTGATCGGGTCTTGATGGTATTTTTCATCACCTAGACCCGACCCGAGACCCATCGGGTTCGGTTCGGGTTCGGGTCTTTTCGGGTCGGTTCGGTTCGGGTTTTCAGTTCTAATTGCCAGCCCTAATATATATATATATATATATATATATACATATATATATATATACATATATGTGTGTGTGCGCGCGCGCGCGTGTGTGTGATATTCTCCTCACGTATAACACATTACTCATTTCTAAAACTAGAGAAAACTAAATTGTGGCCGACCATTGAAGCTAGGAGAAGAAGAAAGAAAAAGCTAGGGAACTTAGAGCTTGGAACTTCATCAACAATTCTCATCACTTCTATCCATATAAGGTGAATAATATTCTCAACCCATTGTAGTTTCCCTCATTTTTGTATAGCCGAGACGTGTGTTATTGTTCATGATTGGTTTCATGATTTATTTGATGTTACGTGGAAGTTTTGTAATACTCATGATTGATTTTATGTGTATGATTGAAATGTATGAAAATGAATAGGTTTGTATACCAAAACTTATAGTTAGACATCCCCGATTAACATGAAATATGATATGATGTTTGTTATATGATTTTGAAGGTAGTTTTTGGATATCATGATTGTATGAATTTTCTAAGATTGATTGCTTATGAAATTCTATAATGTTGATTAAAAATTCATAATATTTCCGTATAACATAGTCGATACAAAAGTACTGTAAAAAGACAGTATACTATTATATTTTATTTTATGAACCAATGAAAATTTGACAAATATAGTGGAGAGAGTATAAAGTAGCGCTTTAAAATGAAATAAGACAACTTTATGATCTGTATTTACTGTCAATGCCGCTACCTTTCCAGAAGCATATTCCAACAAGATCGGAACCACCCTTTGGTAGCGTTGGATGCTTGAAATATCACAAGTATGGTGTATGAAGCATTCATGGCTTTCGCCTTTTACCTTTCGGTCTCGGTATTAGTCCTAATGCTTATAAATCTTTTGGTTTTGAAAGATGGTCACTCCACAAGAGGCTTTCAGCTCGACTTTTTCGGTTAGGTCGAAAGGATTCTTTTCTATAAAAGAAATGCTTTATAAAGAAGGATTTATAAACTATACCTTTGTAAAGAATAGAGGCTTTCGCCATCGCACCTTTTAGAGGAAATCGAAAGAGACTTGTTTTCCGTAAAATACCTTTTGAGGTTGCTGCCTTTGTTCTTTCGGTCTTTTTGATGAAGGGATCTCTTAAAGGTAAATATGTTTTCTAAACTTAAGCTTACGCTTCTGAAAGCGTTGAAGCCATTGCCTATGACGACATGCCTTTATAAACCCGTTTTTTATAAAATACTTTCTTCAGCACAGATGTCATCGGTTAAGAATTTTTTCTAAAACCAAATGTTTTAAGGCTTCACCTATTTGGCCGTCGGCATCGGTAATGATGACAAGGAAACTTTTATTGGGATGTTTTCTAAAATGGAATAGATGTTCTTCCTTTATTGCCTGCTGCCATTTGCGTGACGATAGACATTGATTATTGATTGTTGTATGAAGCTAGAAGAATTGCCCCTTTCAGTTAGCCTATCGTCATTTGTGTGATCACAGATGTTGTTAATTGATTGTTGTGTAAAGTCAGAAGGTTTTCCCTTTTCGGAATGAACTGAATATGATCTTAGCGTCTGTAACAACCCGTATTTTTGAATAACATGTTATAACATAAATGGAGGCAGAATTAAACTGTAAAATCTGAATCAAGGGAAACGGGCTGTGCCATTGCGTTCGTCTCGGAAAAATACGCGAAATAAAGTCCGAGTTTTCGAAAATCGGAGTCCGTATGACCAAGATATGGCCTCGCAAAGTTTCACGAAAAATTCACAAATTAAAGTATACTTAATTAAGTGAAATGGGTTGCGCAGAGAAATATATATATATATATATAATTGAAAATTAAATAAATAAATATGCAAAAATGTTCAAAACAGCGAATTGGGAGAGGGGAATAACCGAACCGGCCGATTTTTGAGGTCGACCCGAGCCCGCTGGGTCGACTAGGGGTTAATCCAGGGTGTTTGGCTGTCAATCCGTGGGCCGATTCGCTCAAATGCAGATTTTGCATTTGAATGGTTCTCATGGTTCAGCTTTAATCTAAAGGCCCTAGATGGTTCCTACACTTGACTTCTTCCCCAAGACATGCTTTGATGGCTTGGATTGAATCTAGGGTTAATCCTATGGCTAATACTATCCTAATCCTCTATAAAAAGACCCCTAAACCTAGCCTAAATCACCATTATTCAATCCTACAACTAAACTATGCCAAATTTGTTCCTCTCATGGCCTCCACTCTCATGCTAAAATTTCTAAGTTAATTTCTATGAGAGATTTTGAGTTCATACAAGTGTTTTCAAACTTGTATGAGTGTTCTTAGCTTGCATTCAAGTCAAGTTGCAACATTTCTCTTTCAAAGCAAGAGTTTTTATTGATTTGGCTCAAGGGTTTTTCATTTGGAGCTTGCATATTTGGGTTTTGCATAAGGGCTTCGTCTCAATCTTTATAATAAATATTTATTTGTGTCTTCATAGCATTGTAAGCCCTTTTCTACTTTCTTTCTTTGAACTCTAAAGTTAAATGAATGATGCAAGTTTGGGGTTGATCATTATATGCAAGTTTGGTTGATCATTATATGCAAGTTTGTTTGGTCATTATATGCAAGTTTGGTTGATCATTGTATGCAAGTTTGGTTGATCATTATATGCAAGTTTGGATGATCATTATGCAAGTTGGTTTAATCATTATGTATGACACATGTTGCTATGTTATGCAAGTTTGGGTTGATCATGTTATCATGTTATGCAAGTTAAACTTGAGGTTTTGAGCATAAAGCTCCAAGCTTTATATTAAAGGTTGCATTTTGGCAACATGAAAGTTATCATATCCCTTATGATAACTTGCATGTGAGGCAAAATGCGAACTTCTAGCAACTTCTACATGTCATTTATCACCATGTATCACTCATATGCTAAGTTTGGTTTTATGCATGCTTTTGAAGCCTAATAATGCAATATGCAAGTATATGAACATATGTACATTTCATATGCCACCATGTTAAACTTGTGGCTTCAACACCTTTATGTCATGGTTATGCCAAGTTCCCTATTTTATCCTTTATGCGTTGTTGCGATTATGTAAACGATGGGATTACGTTGGGGTTGGGTAACATAATGACATGAACATGATTTTTGTAACATGACGTGATATGTTAACTTGTAATTATGTTTTGGGAACATAATGGACATGACACTTAGAAAATATGAGTGTGGCCAACTCGAGGTTGGGTTGAGTTTGTAGCATAAATCTACCCGGACCCGCCCGGCTTAACTAGTGGCTACAAACAATAGGACCCAATGTGAGAAGTTGGTCATGTTGTGCTCGAACCCGAGGTTAGACCTAGTTGTGGTGTAAAGCTACCCGGACCCGCCCGGCTTAACTAGTAACCACAACAAAGTCTAATGTGAGAGGTTAAAGCGCATTAAGTTAATTAATGCCTCCTGATTAGGGTTAAGTCATGGTCCACTTAATACTTAACCAATTTGGGCTTGATGGATTAATCGAGGTTAAGTCAGGAGCCTTGGGTACTCTTAACCGATTTAATCCACGTTTGGATCGGGTTAACCACATTTAACCCGTTAAGAAACCCTAGTTGCGTGGTCCTTTTCAGCAGTAACCTTCCAGGTAGTATCATAAGACCCTAGGACTAGGCTAGGGTGGGGCACGATTACTGGGCTGATTGTAAGAGACCAAAAGAGACGGCTGAATGATGCCCCGGTTGTTCAGGCGGACCATGGTCGTGCACATCAAGTCCGGAGTTGAACACGGGCAACGGTAGGTTTGGACTGTGCATCATGGTATGGTGTCAGAGGGTTACACCGTAGGGCCAGATACACCCTAGGGTGGACCCTGCACAGTCAACTACATTACATGATTATGCCGCATGACACCGACACTTGACGAGTTAGGCTTATAGGGAGCCGATCGACTAGACTGTGTAGTTGGACCTTGATTTAGGTCACCTCATTATATTGGGCCAAGCTTGGGCCAAGGGATCAATTCTTGTTTTTACTTGACATGTTAGAATGCTAGTACACCCGTGGTGCAAAACTTAACCTTGATTATGCGATGACACCTTTATCTATCTTGTTAGTTAATCACCATGCCAGTATGTTGTTATCCTTATGTTCATCTCAGCTTCTCATGCCAGTTAACTTTACTAGTTCATAGATAGATAGTAGTAGGGCTTACCAGTCTTTTTGACTGACCTGTTTTCTTTCGCCTCTTGTCTTCCGTTTCCCCCCCTCAGGTCCTCAGGGTGGGAACATTGGAGCTTAGCTTGGATCTTTCTAGCTTGCTTACTGGATTTTCTCATGTACGGGTTTGGACATTGAGCTAGCTATGGTTTATCACTTCACTTTGGGGATAGTACATTATGTATTTCAGTTTATGCTTTTATCTAGACTTTGTTTGTTGGAAAATAATGACTAAGTACTTTATTGTAACTTAACTATGGTTTTGGAAATGCAAGTTTTATCCGCTGCTTTACTACTCTGTTTTACTTATATGTTCTGTCTTGTGATAACTGCATGCATGTTTACCTTGTTTAAACGCCCCTCCGAAGCTAGTGTGCTTGCAAGAGTCACCCTGGCGGAGGTGGGGTGTTACATTTGGTATCAGAGCATAAGGTTTACAAGATTTGAGCAAAAGTGTTTTTGAAACTTACCTTTTGAAAAACTATTTTCAAAGCCAATTAAGTATTTTCCAAGAAAAGTCTAGTTATTTTAAAAAGGCTATTCCCCAAAAGCCATAGCACTATCCTTCGTTTCTTCGTTCTGAATCTATCTTTTTCTTCGTTTTAGTATGGCCGATCGCTTTAACATCCCGGAAGGCGTACAAGTACCCGTCTGGTTCTGGAGATTTATGGAGGCAAGGGCGAATGAAGCCGGCCCCGCGAACATTACTCCTCCTTCCCCCGTCGCTAACATCTCTCCTCCTCCCGTAGCTGAGGTACCTCCTCCCCCTCAGCATCCGCAAGAGGATTTCGCAAAGCTTTGCAAAGACTTTAAGGCGATGGGTTGCAAGAACTTTGTCGGAACGGAGACTTCTGTGGAGGCAAGAAACTGGTTAAAGGAAACTGAAGACCTCTTTGCTATCTTTGATGTGGAAGATCATAGGAAAGTTCTGTTGGCAGTATGGCTATTGAAAGGGGAAGCTGCTTATTGGTGGGTAGTCACCACCACTACTAGACCCATCGAGACTTGGGATGACTTTAGGAGAAGGTTTAAACTAAAGTTTCTATCATCGAAAGAAGAGAACCTTCAGATGGAGAGGTTCCTATCTCTAAGGCAAGGGGACATGACAGTTAGGGAATACGTGGATAAGTTTAATCAACTTGCTCGGTTCGGTCTAGAATTGGTAAACACAGCTCGGAAGAAGGCCCTACACTTTGCTCTAGGATTGAACGAGCCATTGCACGGTTTGGCCATGTCTCATATACCCATGGGGGCGACTTTCGAGAGTTTGGTGAATATGGCCCTACTTCACGAGGAAGAACATGCTAGGCATCTCAAGGAAGTGGTGGATACGCTTAGGGCGCATCAGTTGAAAGCCAAGTTCTCCAAATGTCATTTCTGGAGAAAGGAAGTTTGGTTTCTTGGACATATAGTTTCCAAGCAAGGCATAGCGGTGGATCCCGCGAAAGTGGTTGTGGTTCAAGACTGGAAGACTCCGAGGAATGCAACCGAAGTAAGAAGCTTCCTCGGTCTGGCGGGCTACTATAGGAAGTTCATCAGGGACTTCGCTAAGATTTCGGCCCCTCTTACTAAGTTAACAAAGAAGGACTTAGTCTTTGCATGGGACTTGGAGTGTGAGCTTGCTTTTCAAAGGCTCAAGAGAGCCCTTACCTCAGCTCCAGTTTTGGCAACATGGATTGGCACATGTTTTCAAGAGATAGTTTTCTGCGTGGGATACCGTATAGTATGTAAACGAGATCCAAGATTCACTAACGAATTTTGGAAAGCCTGCATGAAACCATGAGTATGCAGTTGGGTGGAAGCCAAGTATTTTAGGCAAAGGATAAGTGGAAGGGGAATGAGAGGCAACGGTGAAATGAGTTCTAACTCATATTTTGGAAATAAGGATTAAGAACTACAGAATTATGAAGTTAAAAGACGGTCAAGGCACGATGGGATTAAGCACAAGAAAATGCGGCTTAGAAGACTGAAGACTAGATAAGCGCATTATATCTCTTTCTAAGAGTATATCCTTGATCCCTATTATTCCGTAGAGCTTACTCGCATGCTATCTTTTAAGTATATCCTCTCGGTCCTATCCTCAATCTTAGTTCTGTTGCAAACCCCATAAGGAGTATGACTCGCCTGTTTGTGAGATATAGTTGGGGTGAAGAAGTTCGCCACCAAACTATTTGGGCTTTTTGGGATATGGGTAATAATTGATAGATTTACAAAGAGAGCCCATTTTATTCCGGTGAAAAGCAAGAGGACCGTATCACGGCTAGCATCTGTTTATCTTCAAAAGATAGTGCGGCTGCATGGAGTTCCTTCTAGCATAGTTAGCGATCGTGACCCAATTTTCACTAGCCAGTTCTGGAACAGTTTGCAAGAAGCAATGGGTACGCGATTGAATCTGAATACAGCCTATCACCCCCGGACGGATGGCCAAACCGAAAGGGTGAATAGAGTGCTAGAAGATCTTTTGAGGTTTTGTGTTCTCGACTTCGGTGGTACTTGGGAAGACCACCTTCCTCTTGTAGAGTTTGCTTATAATAATAACTATCAAGCCAGCATAGGGATGGCACCATTTGAAGCTTCGTATGGGAGGCCGTGCAAGCCACCAACATGTTGGTGGGAAGACGACGGATAAGCTTATAATTGAGCCCGACATGATAAGGGACACATCCGAGAGGGTTGAATTGATTCGAAGAAGGATGAAAGCGGCCCAAGATAGCCAGAAATCCTATGCTGACAAGCGAAGGGCAGATTTGGAATTCGAAGTGGGAGACATGGTTTTCGTGAAGGTTTCTCCTTTGCGAAATGTGGTACGTTTTGGAGCAGCGGGGAAGCTGGCACCGAGGTTCGTAGGACCCTTCCCTATCATAGAGAGAATTGGAAAGATGGCCTATAAGGTGGGATTGCCCGAGAAGCTAGCCGGAGTGCATAATGTCTTTCATGTCTCGCATCTCCGAAAGTGCCTACATGAGTCCGCTGAGGTGGTTGAACCAAGCATTCTTGAAGACATTGAGGTAGAGAAAGAAGCAACCTTGAGAAGAGCTCCGATTCGTATCTTGGGAACAAAGATCAAGAAGCTAAGGAATCGAGAGGTCAAGTTGGTGAAAGTTCAGTGGGGTGAAGCCGACGAAGATGCAACTTGGGAAACCGAGGAGAAGATGCGTGGGCTTTATCCATTTCTTTTTGAGGGTACATTCTCGATCTCTTTTCCTAATTAGCATATCTTTCTTTTTATCCGCGTTTATCTAGTTTATCTTGTTTCGTAGATCTTGTCATGAGAACCTTATGTAGAAACCCTTGGTTGAAACATGTATTTGAAACATGTTATGCTTGATGGTTGCAAGTGGTTGCAAGTGTTTGCAAGTGGATACTCGTGGATGCATAATACACGTTAGGCACTAAGATCGGCTCACACACTTTCATACCGCATATGCATGAGTGTTTATGATTATTCATGGATGAAAACTTGTTATGCTATCACGTGGATGTTGCATATGGATGAATGTTATGTGCACTCATGTAGAGATTATAAATTATGTTAGGAATTTGCATACATATGGACTCATTTCACTAACATATTTTGCATTAAGGAGGTTTACTGAATCAGTAACCTCCTGATTTTCGCATTCGATAAGTACATATACACACACCTTTGCATATGATCATACAACATTTAGAACCTTTTAAGGACAATGATTGCTCGTGGATGATGTTTTGAGTAGATGGATGATGGATGGTAGGATACGTTCTTCCTAACTTGGAGATTTCGGGGACGAAATCCTTTAAGGAGGGGAGAATGTAACAACCCGTATTTTTGAATAACATGTTATAACATAAATGGAGGCAGAATTAAACTGTAAAATCTGAATCAAGAGAAACGGGCTGTGCCATTGCGTTCGTCTCGGAAAAATACGCGAAATAAAGTCCGAGTTTTCGAAAATCGGAGTCCGTATGACCAAGATATGGCCTCGCGAAGTTTCACGAAAAATTCACAAATTAAAGTATACTTAATTAAGTGAAATGGGTTGCGCAGAGAAATATATATATATATATATAATTGAAAATTAAATAAATAAATATGCAAAAATGTTCAAAACAGCGAATTGGGAGAGGGGAATAACCGAACCGGCCGATTTTTGAGGTCGACCCGAGCTTGCTGGGTCGACTAGGGGTTAATCCAGGGTGTTTGGCTGTCAACCCGTGGGCCGATTCGCTCAAATACAGATTTTGCATTTGAATGGTTCTCATGGTTCAGCTTTAATCTAAAGGCCCTAGATGGTTCCTACACTTGACTTCTTCCCCAAGACATGCTTTGATGGCTTGGATTGAATCTAGGGTTAATCCTATGGCTAATACTATCCTAATCCTCTATAAAAAGACCCCTAAACCTAGCCTAAATCACCATTATTCAATCCTACAACTAAACTATGCCAAATTTGTTCCTCTCATGGCCTCCACTCTCATGCTAAAATTTCTAAGTTAATTTCTATGAGAGATTTTGAGTTCATACAAGTGTTTTCAAACTTGTATGAGTGTTCTTAGCTTGCATTCAAGTCAAGTTGCAACATTTCTCTTTCAAAGCAAGAGTTTTTATTGATTTGGCTCAAGGGTTTTTCATTTGGAGCTTGCATATTTGGGTTTTGCATAAGGGCTTCGTCTCAATCTTTATAATAAATATTTATTTGTGTCTTCATAGCATTGTAAGCCCTTTTCTACTTTCTTTCTTTGAACTCTAAAGTTAAATGAATGATGCAAGTTTGGGGTTGATCATTATATGCAAGTTTGGTTGATCATTATATGCAAGTTTGGTTGGTCATTATATGCAAGTTTGGTTGATCATTGTATGCAAGTTTGGTTGATCATTATATGCAAGTTTGGATGATCATTATGCAAGTTGGTTTAATCATTATGTATGACACATGTTGCTATGTTATGCAAGTTTGGGTTGATCATGTTATCATGTTATGCAAGTTAAACTTGAGGTTTTGAGCATAAAGCTCCAAGCTTTATATTAAAGGTTGCATTTTGGCAACATGAAAGTTATCATATCCCTTATGATAACTTGCATGTGAGGCAAAATGCGAACTTCTAGCAACTTCTACATGTCATTTATCACCATGTATCACTCATATGCTAAGTTTGGTTTTATGCATGCTTTTGAAGCCTAATAATGCAATATGCAAGTATATGAACATATGTACATTTCATATGCCACCATGTTAAACTTGTGGCTTCAACACCTTTATGTCATGGTTATGCCAAGTTCCCTATTTTATCCTTTATGCGTTGTTGCGATTATGTAAACGATGGGATTACGTTGGGGTTGGGTAACATAATGACATGAACATGATTTTTGTAACATGACGTGATATGTTAACTTGTAATTATGTTTTGGGAACATAATGGACATGACACTTAGAAAATATGAGTGTGGCCAACTCGAGGTTGGGTTGAGTTTGTAGCATAAATCTACCCGGACCCGCCCGGCTTAACTAGTGGCTACAAACAATAGGACACAATGTGAGAAGTTGGTCATGTTGTGCTCGAACCCGAGGTTAGACCTAGTTGTGGTGTAAAGCTACCCGGACCCGCCCGGCTTAACTAGTAACCACAACAAAGTCTAATGTGAGAGGTTAAAGCGCATTAAGTTAATTAATGCCTCCTGATTAGGGTTAAGTCATGGTCCACTTAATACTTAACCAATTTGGGCTTGATGGATTAATCGAGGTTAAGTCAGGAGCCTTGGGTACTCTTAACCGATTTAATCCACGTTTGGATCGGATTAACCACATTTAACCCGTTAAGAAACCCTAGTTGCGTGGTCCTTTTCAGCAGTAACCTTCTAGGTAGTATCATAAGACCCTAGGACTAGGCTAGGGTGGGGCACGATTACTGGGCTGATTGTAAGAGACCAAAAGAGACGGCTGAATGATGCCCCGGTTGTTCAGGCGGACCATGGTCGTGCACATCAAGTCCGGAGTTGAACACGGGCAACGGTAGGTTGGGACTGTGCATCATGGTATGGTGTCAGAGGGTTACACCGTAGGGCCAGATACACCCTAGGGTGGACCCTGCACAGTCAACTACATTACATGATTATGCCGCATGACACCGACACTTGACGAGTTAGGCTTATAGGGAGCCGATCGACTAGACTGTGTAGTTGGACCTTGATTAGGTCACCTCATTATATTGGGCCAAGCTTGGGCCAAGGGATCAATTCTTGTTTTTACTTGACATGTTAGAATGCTAGTACACCCGTGGTGCAAAACTTAACCTTGATTATGCGATGACACCTTTATCTATCTTGTTAGTTAATCACCATGCCAGTATGTTGTTATCCTTATGTTCATCTCAGCTTCTCATGCCAGTTAACTTTACTAGTTTATAGACAGATAGTAGTAGGGCTTACCAGTCTTTTTGACTGACCTGTTTTCTTTAGCCTCTTGTCTTCCGTTTCCCCCCCCTCAGGTTCTCAGGGTGGGAACATTGGAGCTTAGCTTGGATCTTTCTAGCTTGCTTACTGGATTTTCTCATGTACGGGTTTGGACATTGAGCTAGCTATGGTTTATCACTTCACTTTGGGGATAGTACTTTATGTATTTCAGTTTTTCAGTTTATGCTTTTATCTAGACTTTGTTTGTTGGAAAATAATGACTAAGTACTTTATTGTAACTTAACTATGGTTTTGGAAATGCAAGTTTTATCCGCTGCTTTACTACTCTGTTTTACTTATATGTTCTGTCTTGTGATAACTGCATGCATGTTTACCTTGTTTAAACGCCCCTCCGAAGCTAGTGTGCTTGCAAGAGTCACCCTGGCGGAGGTGGGGTGTTACAGCGTCTATGGGGGAGTCGAAGGGGATTGTGAACGTCATAGGTGAGGTATAAACTGGACATTGATTGAATTCATTAAAATGCTTATGTTAATGGTTGTTGACCATTGTTTAAGACATTGCATATGTGTGAAACCTGGGGAAGGTTCAATGGGAGGGGAAATTGGGAAACAATAGTTAAATGAAAATGTAAATAATGGTGTCTAAGTCTGTTGCTTTGCGCAGTTCAAGGGACTTATAATTGAGATTTTGGTTTCGTGTTAGCCGAGGGTTACTCTGTGAAGCACAGAATGTTAAAATGGAAGGACCCATTGCTTTGTGCAGTTTGGGAGATGTAAGACTATGTCTTCGGTCCCATTGTTAGTTGGGTTACCTTACGAAGCATGGAAGGGGATTAGAAGGAGGAATTCAATCGTTCCGCGTAGGTTGGAATTGTAATAAGGAATTGGCTCTTTTACTTCGCATAGTTCCGAAGTCAAATTGTAACACCCCGTAAAATACATAAACATTTAATAAATAAATTAAAATAAGCAATTAAATGATAAGGCTGAAAAAAATAAGATTTTGCAACTTTAGGAATTTGGCTACGAAATTCTTTTATTTGGATTTGTGACGAAACTCTGAATCGTTTTCATATATAATATGCTGAAACAATCGATGTATGAAGATGTTATGAACAAAAAAATTTGGGCAATAAATGCATAATGTGTGTATATATATAATTAAATGGATAATATATATGTGTGTCTAAAATATACTCAAAATAAAAAGGGAGAACATGAATTTTGAAATGAAGATAAGATCATGGGGACAAAGTATATTGTATACAAGGAATAAGATTAAATAGATTAAGGAACATATTAATTAAAATAAACATCTCAGCAACGCTCCTTTATTGGGAATTCCAACCCCCAAGGGGTTGACCGCCTCTTAAGGGGTGTCGACCGCCGGTCGATCGCCTGGCGGTTAGACAACCCAATAAATTTATGTAGTTAGTTTTTTTTAGAGGATACAAATAAAAGGCCTGGATTAAATTAGATTAATCCAACGGTTTGTGCTCACACGGGCAACTATATATAGCCCCTCATATCACACTATGAAACCCTAATCATTCTCCACCCCTACCTCCACGCTGCCTCTCTGCCATTACTAAATTCCAGAGAAAAATAAAAGAAAGGGTTAAGGATTTCTTCTATTTTTCCAACCTTATTCTTAATCTCTCTCTATTCTAATTCATATAGGTTTAGTATTCTTGAATTTGGTATAAATATATGTATAAAAGATTCCAATACATGTTCCTTGTGTGTGTATGTGTGTATATATATAAGGAGAATTGTTGGAACACATTTGATGTAAGGACCCGTAACTTCCCCGTGAAGGAAAGCACGAATACTTTGAGAACAACACACAAAAGGACGCATACGGAAGAACATTTCATTGTTATTACAACAATTCCATTAGATACAAGAATATACAGAGTATAAATGAATAAATTACATTCGACAAATATCAGAGATTACAATAAATTACATAGCAGCGGAAAAATATACAAAACACAACTGAAAGTGATACACGGATACAGAGCTTTCCGAGCATCGTTCCAGCTGTAAATCAGGACCCTGTGAATATAAATCTGCAAAACCAAAACTACTAGCTGCCCGTGCGGAAAATAGGGGCACCCAGAGTTTAGGTTAAAACAATAAACTCCAGGTCAGTCATGTGACTGGTGTGAGAACTAAAACAGTTATAATTCTTTATTTTAAAGTTCGGTAAATCAAGGGACCACGCCGTATAACACGGAACGGGTTTCCTCCCAAGAATACCAGTGCATAAAACAAAACAACGCAATGCTTTTTGGAAAAATGAAGCTATTATAAGACCCAGGTCCCATCACACAATGCAACGCAAGCCAGAGGATAGGGTTTTCCCTTATAATAGCCAAACATGCTTGGTACGTTTAAAACAAATCATTTGATACTATTATAAGTGTATAGTGTCAAAACAATTTCAATCATAAATATCAATCATAGGCGGCATGGGTACCATCTATCATGTCGCCATACTAGTTCTACAATTAAAACCGCAATATCACGTATTGGAAATTGGATTCCGTCATGAGTCGAGGCAAGGGGCAAGCTCCTCTCCGCGTTCGAGACACTCTAGCAAATGCCTCGGGACCGCACACAGCAATCCCCTGGATCCTCCAAGGCCGGTCCTCTCTTACTTTTGAGGATTGGCAATTCCTGAACACACGTTTCCCGGTCCTTACAGACCTATATCCGAGGCGCCTCGTATCCAACAACCACACAGGTGAAAAGTATATAAATGTCAGGGCTGGTAGGTCACTGACACCACCATAGCTAGAAAGAAACGTCGTGCACTCCTTGGGTCCGTATCCCGTTTTTGACTCATACCGTGGTGTGAGGCTCGCGAATTCACGTTATACACAAAGCTACGCCACATAGGCCGTGCTTTGATCATCAACCACAAGACTTTGCTTTTCAACAGAAGCCTTGATCAATTGCCACTTATGCGTGCCACACAGGCAATTCACTCCATGCGACTGATGTCCATCGATATACAACCTCTGAGCTCGTATGTCTCAGAGAAGGGCGTTAAGCAAGAGAATAAATTCTCCGCCGCCAAACAGATGTATATTTAATAGAGATCAATCAACACAGAATAAAATCCAATGTCAGACACACAATCCATTTACAAGTTCGTTCTGGGTCTGAACGAAACCGGAGGCACTTTCCTCGCATATCCATCCATCTCCAAGTACGTCTGGACGATCACCAACTGATTACCTCATCCTGGGTGTACAGCCCAATCAAGATCATCAGTAATCACCCAAACGATGTGAAGACTTCCGGTCTTCAACCACCATCTTCATCTTCGACATCTCGTCGAATCGGTTATTCAGAATGGGTATAAACCCGGCCTTTCTGAATAACCCACGTATATAATAAACGAATGTTACACAAACACAACAAACGCCTCATTCCAATTCAGAATATTCTTTTATTCACAAAATCACATTCTTAGGGAAAGGTTCCCATTAATTTTATCCAAGATAAATTCTTCTAAATTTATTCTTTAATCTTCCTATGGATATCATTTCAAACAAGTCGGGATTAACGAACCACACTGAAGTAATTATTTATTTTATTTCCCAATCCCAACCTATATATCCCATGGAGAAAAACTGGTAATACTCCATATCTAACACCACGGTGTTATCGGTAAAATTATTTACCATCTCACGTTCAAATCTAATTAAAGATTTGCCTATCGCTGTGGAGTAAAACTGGTGGTACTCCATTCTCGATCACCTTTCAGATTTGATAATTTAAATTATCAATTCACATTTTTAATCTAATTAAAGATTCATTAAAACTCCACTTAGTTTTAATCTTTTCAAAAATCAATATCCTGCCTTTAACTGGGTTAAAGAACCAATGTCATCAAAAACACGATTCACGACAAACCAAATCACATTTGATATTAAATACAAGGCTCTGAATAGAAAATATATCGGCTTATATTCAATATCAAATTCTGAAACCAACAAATATCGTATTGGAAATAACGATATATAATACATCTTTCAAATTCCCAAAACAATATCTGTATAGTCACGAAATCCAACATCGAAAATATTCCGAAGATAATTTCGATTCAACTCCACTTCCACTTCACCTATTGGGAATATTGATTATTTTTAAAATCACTTTCAAATTCAATTTATTTATTTCGAAAATAAATTGATTTTAATTCTAGTTCAAAACTAGTTCATTTCGATAAAAATCTATTTTTATCCTTTCAAATGTGGAATTCTTCAGCTCAATTTTTCCCAAATCATATATTATGATTTTACACAAATTATAGATATTTTTAATAATTTTATCAACGCCCGTACAGTCGATTTCCATCAACGGCCGTCGAACTGCACTTACAGCGACCTTTTCTGAAATTGATTTGGACATAATTCCAAATCCAACCGTTAGATTTCAAATTTCTAATATTCATTGGAAAGCTCTTTTCGATACGAACCCAACGGTTCCGGTTTTAGGAGAATCTGACGGTCGGATCTCCCGTAATGTCCGTTTGAAATAAATGGTCGAAATTCACGAACTGCCGCGGCGCGACGCGTTCTATTCAGGCCATTATATTATATATATAATATATATAATATATATTTCATCGATTTCTATTTAAAACGAATTTTATAAATCGTTTTAAATTCGTTTCTAAAACAATTCAACTTTTATATTCAATTTCAAATCGATTTGATTTCAATTCAACTCGAATTCATTTCAATTTGAATAAAATCGATATAAATATCGTTCACGTCAAAATGGCGCAAAACTAATCAACACGGCTTTATATTTTTCACAACTTCTTTATTCTATTCAACAAATGAATATTTATCCCATTCGACACATGAATCTATATTTCTTTCGACACACGACTAATCTCAACACATGAGTACTGTCAACCCATCACTATTTTTGTTATGTAAAATATTTTATAAAACTATGGTATCTATCGTTTGATTTTAATTAGACTCCACCGTGAAGTAGATTCTAATTGTAAATATGATAAAGATGTAATTTATTTTATTTAAAATATTTTACTCAACACATGAATAGTTTCAACACATGATCATCGTCAACACATGACTATTTTCATATTCAACACATGAATTTTCTTTTATAATATTCCTTATTTTCCCGATTGGAATGAGGCCCAATCAATCACCATATAACGTTAATTATATGGATTCCATACAACACATGTATATAATAGCAATGACAAACAATCAATCATCATCCAAGGTGTACCACACAACTGCATAAGAATCAAATATAAACAATCGACGCTTACACAGCCTGTCGACCAATCGATCGACATACAATTAAGCAATTGGGATTAGTGTATCCAAATATCATCCCAACACCCGTGTGGGGTTTCAAATCAACAAACACAGATTTTTATTTGTGCAGTTGGGCGATGTGTAAAATTTATCGACCCAATCAATGTCCTTCAAATAAGTGTACATAAACAAACCGTCCGGTTTGTAAATGAATATTTTATTTTATTCACTTCCACGTTAAAAATTATATTTTTAACGATAAAATATTTTATTTTAACACATGAATTTCCATTCATTTCATTTACACAATAAAAATGATATTTTTATTTTTCTAACATATTTTAGAAAATTTCGGCGGCATAACGGCACGATACTAGAAACGGGACAAGGCCTGGCCTTATCCCCAGTCTAGTGAAGGCCCACGCCATTCACACATCAATCAAATCCACCAAACAACCAAATTCAAATCAAATCATCTAACTAGTCTATGCAACCAAACAATTTTACAAACAAGCCATCCATGGTCTGTGGATGACGGGTGTCGGGTGCTACTAAGCACCGTCTGCATCCTAATATATATATATATAACTAGAAAAAGAAATTTAGAGTGAGAAGTTCTCACCAATAGCTATCCAATCATCTTGACTCTTCTTTTATAGAAGTCTTCATCCTTATCGCATCTTTGTCAACTTCGTTGCCCGTAGCCACTACATATATAAAAATCGAATTTTTACTTCGTTATTCACTATATAAAAATCACATTTTTGCTTCGATGTTCAATATATAAAAATCACATTTTTACTTCGATGTTCAATATATAAAAATCACATTTTTATACCGCTACTATATAGATAAAAATATAATTTCACATCGATGTTCATATAGTAAAGATTATATTTTTATCACGCTATTCTTCATATAAAGATTCCGCCTTTTCAAAAATAAAGTTTTCGCCTTTTCTAATTTAAAAATCTTAACTTTTCTAATTTAAAAATCTTAACTTTTCTAATTTAAAAATCTTAAATTTTCTAATTTAAAAATCTTAACTTTTCTAATTTAAAAATCTTAACTTTTCTAATTTAAAAATCTTAACTTTTCTAATTTAAAAATCTTAACTTTTCTAATTTAAAAATCTTAACAAAAACTGATTTTTATAATTGCTAATACCAATTACATAGAAAAAAGAAATAAAATAAATAAGTAAAAAGGGCTTACAGTCAAAATCGAAGGCTGAGGGGGCTTCACTGCGTCTGAGGTGGTCGGAGGTCGGGTTTTGGGCCAAGGGGGGTGCGGGTTCGGGTCTAGGGGGGGCGGCTGTCGGGTCTGGGTCACGACATGTGGGGTCAGGGAGGAGGAGAGCAGGAAGAAGAAGGAGGCGGGCGGAGCAGGGGTTTCGAAGGGGGAGGCGGCGGTTGCTGGCGCGATGGGGGTTGCGCGCAGGGGGGGTGGCGAGGTGGAAGAGATGGAAACGGAGGAAGGGAAGAAGGAAGGAGGAAGAAGAGGAAGCAGCGGCGGCGGCAGCGTCGCTGGGGGGGGGCGATGTGGTGGCGGCGGCTCTCCCCCCCCGTCGCCCTCCTCTTTCCATTTTTTTTCCAGTCGAAAATGATTTCTGAAAAGGGGGGGGGGCAACGATGATTCAAGGGGAAGGGGAGATTTTTTTTTTAATTAATTAATTTATTTTGCAAAAAGTTGACTTTTACATACGACCTCTAAATGAGGCCCACCGCCTGTCGTCCATAGCGTTTTACCCCCATTCCGAACACAATGGGATATGTATCGTAGGCTGATTCGGCTGTTACAATCAGTTTCCGTTAAATTTACATTTAAATCACTTTATTGAATTTTAAACGTACATTTCAAATTACCGGGGTCACATACTAACTCTAAAAATTCTCGAAAAATATTTTCTAGCTTCGTATTGACGATACGGTCCTAACAAAACTAGTTTCGTCGAATTCTGAGACCGTATGAAAAATGGCCAATTTCCAGTCGATTAAAATCAACTGAAACTGGTCAAACGCGTTTTCCTTTGCCACGCTCACATATTGATTCAGAAAATTATGAAATTTGAAACCTAGCAATAATTTGACACTGCGGATCCAACAAAAGTGGTTTCATCGAAATCCGAGGTCGTTTGCAAAATTCCCATTTTTAAGGGCCTGAATTCCATAGCGACTATTCAGAATTTTCAATTGGACATATCTTTTTATTCCCGCTATGAAATTTTGATTTTTCGGATTCGTTGGAAAGATATCCTCAAATAGACCCTATTATTTTTGGTTTCACTAAAATCCGGATTGTTTTGCACCCGGTACGCTCATTTGAAGTTTGAAATCGAATTATCGAACTACCGCGCCATTTTCAATTCCTTTTATAATTATATATAATTATTATATTCTAACGACGACGTATATAATATATACGTTCTATTAATATTCAAAAATAAATTTCTCGTCGATTTTATTTAAAATAATCTATTTTAAATAATCAAAATCCGCTAAAATTGCCAAAATAAAAATTTTAAACTGGCCCAGATTTTCGGGTTGTTACAATCTCTCCCACTTAAAACTTTTCGTCCCCGAAAAGGAACAAAGTCGAAAGTGGTTTGATTATTCAACTCTACGTTCGATCTGGCTTCCATTCTCCAACTTTTCAGTTTCTGAGAATTTCCAAATTCTCAAAAATTTGGCTAACACCCTAAATTTTCGAAAAATTTCGCCATAACCTCCCCTGCACCGGGAGCATCGGGGAATTTCAAATAGCTTCCCCGGTCCTTCAGATCTCAAAAAGAAAAAGAAAAAGCCAAGCGGCTAGCCAATAGGCTCATAAAATCATCATCACCC
This sequence comes from Allium sativum, assembly GCA_030737875.1. Taxonomy (NCBI): domain Eukaryota; kingdom Viridiplantae; phylum Streptophyta; class Magnoliopsida; order Asparagales; family Amaryllidaceae; genus Allium; species Allium sativum. The sequence goes on along the minus strand of CM060919.1, from coordinate 197,103,310 downwards.
AAACAAAACAGTAAATTATATAGTAAACATGTACCTATTTGTCGGGCAAACAAATTTTATTCTTCGGCTCTAGCCTCCTTGCTATGACCTGTTCAATGCAAGTACATGTATATGCAAGCAAATGCGACCAATTTTCAATACAATTCAATATTTGATTCAATTAGGCATAAATGGTTCAAAATTATCAAACAAATAAACAAACAACACAAACATCAATCAATTAGTGGATCAGAGTTTTCAAGTTCATAATTTTGATATATATACAGAAAATCATGTTTTTGATGCCAATCACAACAAATAAAGTTAGCTATATTAGTTTTGGTTCTCACACCAGTCTAATGGAAATATATAGAAATCACACCTTCGAAATTCGAATATGAATACTGATGATGATGCACCATCATCAGAATCATCCCCGGATATCTAGAATGTGATTCTATATTTACCCAGTATATTAAAACTTCGACTATACGTTCATGACGCGTATACGCGAAATCTTTATATATTGGATTGTCCATATTCAAAATAAATAAATTATTCAAATACGTTGAAAACGATTTAAATTTCAAAACAAAATTGTTTTCATTTGAAAAATATACTCTTCACACTCGTTCTAGGATACTACTGATCCCATCTCTAACGAGTCATTCTAATTGGATATTACTAATCCAATATCTGATGAATTCTTTCGTATGGTTCTAATGTGTCTTGTTCTCGAGCTCTGTAAACCAAAGCTCTGATACCACTGTAAGGACCCGTAACTTCCCCGTGAAGGAAAGCACGAATACTTTGAGAACAACACACAAAAGGACGCATACGGAAGAACATTTCATTGTTATTACAACAATTCCATTAGATACAAGAATATACAGAGTATAAATGAATAAATTACATTCGACAAATATCAGAGATTACAATAAATTACATAGCAGCGGAAAAATATACAAAACACAACTGAAAGTGATACACGGATACAGAGCTTTCCGAGCATCGTTCCAGCTGTAAATCAGGACCCTATGAATATAAATCTGCAAAACCAAAACTACTAGCTGCCCGTGCGGAAAATAGGGGCACCCAGAGTTTAGGTTAAAACAATAAACTCCAGGTCAGTCATGTGACTGGTGTGAGAACTAAAACAGTTATAATTCTTTATTTTAAAGTTCGGTAAATCAAGGGACCACGCCGTATAACACGGAACGGGTTTCCTCCCAAGAATACCAGTGCATAAAACAAAACAACGCAATGCTTTTTGGAAAAATGAAGCTATTATAAGACCCAGGTCCCATCACACAATGCAACGCAAGCCGGAGGATAGGGTTTTCCCTTATAATAGCCAAACATGCTTGGTACGTTTTAAACAAATCATTTGATACTATTATAAGTGTATAGTGTCAAAACAATTTCAATCATAAATATCAATCATAGGCGGCATGGGTACCATCTATCATGTCGCCATACTAGTTCTACAATTAAAACCGCAATATCACGTATTGGAAATTGGATTCCGTCATGAGTCGAGGCAAGGGGCAAGCTCCTCTCCGCGTTCGAGACACTCTAGCAAATGCCTCGGGACCGCACACAGCAATCCCCTGGATCCTCCAAGGCCGGTCCTCTCTTACTTTTGAGGATTGGCAATTCCTGAACACACGTTTCCCGGTCCTTACAGACCTATATCCGAGGCGCCTCGTATCCAACAACCACACAAGTGAAAAGTATATAAATGTCAGGGCTGGTAGGTCACTGACACCACCATAGCTAGAAAGAAACGTCGTGCACTCCTTGGGTCCGTATCCCGTTTTTGACTCATACCGTGGTGTGAGGCTCGCGAATTCACGTTATACACAAAGCTACGCCACACAGGCCGTGCTTTGATCATCAACCACAAGACTTTGCTTTTCAACAGAAGCCTTGATCAATTGCCACTTATGCGTGCCACACAGGCAATTCACTCCATGCGACTGATGTCCATCGATATACAACCTCTGAGCTCGTATGTCTCAGAGAAGGGCGTTAAGCAAGAGAATAAATTCTCCGCCGCCAAACAGATGTATATTTAATAGAGATCAATCAACACAGAATAAAATCCAATGTCAGACACACAATCCATTTACAAGTTCGTTCTGGGTCTGAACGAAACCGGAGGCACTTTCCTCGCATATCCATCCATCTCCAAGTACGTCTGGACGACCACCAACTGATTCCCTCATCCTGGGTGTACATCCCAATCAAGATCATCAGTAATCACCCAAACGATGTGAAGACTTCCGGTCTTCAACCACCGTCTTCATCTTCGACATCTCGTCGAATCGGTTATTCAGAATGGGTATAAACCCGGCCTTTCTGAATAACCCACGTATATAATAAACGAATGTTACACAAACACAACAAACGCCTCATTCCAATTCAGAATATTCTTTTATTCACAAAATCACATTCTTAGGGAAAGGTTCCCATTAATTTTATCCAAGATAAATTCTTCTAAATTTATTCTTTAATCTTCCTATGGATATCATTTCAAACAAGTCGGGATTAACGAACCACACTGAAGTAATTATTTATTTTATTTCCCAATCCCAACCTATATATCCCATGGAGAAAAACTGGTAATACTCCATATCTAACACCACGGTGTTATCGGTAAAATTATTTACCATCTCACGTTCAAATCTAATTAAAGATTTGCCTATCGCTGTGGAGTAAAACTGGTGGTACTCCATTCTCGATCACCTTTCAGATTTGATAATTTAAATTATCAATTCACATTTTTAATCTAATTAAAGATTCATTAAAACTCCACTTAGTTTTAATCTTTTCAAAAATCAATATCCTGCCTTTAACTGGGTTAAAGAACCAATGTCATCAAAAACACGATTCACGACAAACCAAATCACATTTGATATTAAATACAAGGCTCTGAATAGAAAATATATCGGCTTATATTCAATATCAAATTCTGAAACCAACAAATATCGTATTGGAAATAACGATATATAATACATCTTTCAAATTCCCAAAACAATATCTGTATAGTCACGAAATCCAACATCGAAATATTCCGAAGATAATTTCGATTCAACTCCACTTCCACTTCACCTATTGGGAATATTGATTATTTTTAAAATCACTTTCAAATTCAATTTATTTATTTCAAAAATAAATTGATTTTAATTCTAGTTCAAAACTAGTTCATTTCGATAAAAATCTATTTTTATCCTTTCAAATGTGGAATTCTTCAGCTCAATTTTTCCCAAATCATATATTATGATTTTACACAAATTATAGATATTTTTAATAATTTTATCAACGCCCGTACAGTCGATTTCCATCAACGGCCGTCGAACTGCACTTATAGCGACCTTTTCTGAAATTGATTTGGACATAATTCCAAATCCAACCGTTAGATTTCAAATTTCTAATATTCATTGGAAAGCTCTTTTCGATACGAACCCAACGGTTCCGGTTTTAGGAGAATCCGACGGTCGGATCTCCCGTAATGTCCGTTTGAAATAAATGGTCGAAATTCACGAACTGCCGCGGCGCGACGCGTTCTATTCAGGCCATTATATTATATATATTATATATATAATATATATTTCGTCGATTTCTATTTAAAACGAATTTTATAAATCGTTTTAAATTCGTTTCTAAAACAATTCAACTTTTATATTCAATTTCAAATCGATTTGATTTCAATTCAACTCGAATTCATTTCAATTTGAATAAAATCGATATAAATATCGTTCACGTCAAAATGGCGCAAAACTAATCAACACGGCTTTATATTTTTCACAACTTCTTTATTCTATTCAACAAATGAATATTTATCCCATTCGACACATGAATCTATATTTCTTTCGACACACGACTAATCTCAACACATGAGTACTGTCAACCCATCACTATTTTTGTTATGTAAAATATTTTATAAAACTATGGTATCTATCGTTTGATTTTAATTAGACTCCACCGTGAAGTAGATTCTAATTGTAAATATGATAAAGATGTAATTTATTTTATTTAAAATATTTTAATCAACACATGAATAGTTTCAACACATGATCATCGTCAACACATGACTATTTTCATATTCAACACATGAATTTTCTTTTATAATATTCCTTATTTTCCCGATTGGAATGAGGCCCAATCAATCACCATATAACGTTAATTATATGGATTCCATACAACACATGTATATAATAGCAATGACAAACAATCAATCATCATCCAAGGTGTACCACACAACTGCATAAGCATCAAATATAAACAATCGACGCTTACACAGCCTGTCGACCAATCGATCGACATACAATTAAGCAATTGGGATTAGTGTATCCAAATATCATCCCAACACCCGTGTGGGGTTTCAAATCAACAAACACAGATTTTTATTTGTGCAGTTGGGCGATGTGTAAAATTTATCGACCCAATCAATGTCCTTCAAATAAGTGTACATAAACAAACCATCCGGTTTGTAAATGAATATTTTATTTTATTCACTTCCACGTTAAAAATTATATTTTTAACGATAAAATATTTTATTTTAACACATGAATTTCCATTCATTTCATTTACACAATAAAAATGATATTTTTATTTTTCTAACATATTTTAGAAAATTTCGGCGGCATAACGGCACGATACTAGAAACGGGACAAGGCCTGGCCTTATCCCCAGTCTAGTGAAGGCCCACGCCATTCACACATCAATCAAATCCACCAAACAACCAAATTCAAATCAAATCATCTAACTAGTCTATGCAACCAAACAATTTTGCAAACAAGCCATCCATGGTCTGTGGATGACGGGTGTCGGGTGCTACTAAGCACCGTCTGCATCCTAGTATATATATATATAACTAGAAAAAGAAATTTAGAGTGAGAAGTTCTCACCAATAGCTATCCAATCATCTTGACTCTTCTTTTATAGAAGTCTTCATCCTTATCGCATCTTTGTCAACTTCGTTACCCGTAGCCACTACATATATAAAAATCGAATTTTTACTTCGTTATTCACTATATAAAAATCACATTTTTGCTTCGATGTTCAATATATAAAAATCACATTTTTACTTCGATGTTCAATATATAAAAATCACATTTTTATACCGCTACTATATAGATAAAAATATAATTTCACATCGATGTTCATATAGTAAAGATTATATTTTTATCACGCTATTCTTCATATAAAGATTCCGCCTTTTCAAAAATAAAGTTTTCGCCTTTTCTAATTTAAAAATCTTAACTTTTCTAATTTAAAAATCTTAACTTTTCTAATTTAAAAATCTTAACTTTTCTAATTTAAAAATCTTAACTTTTCTAATTTAAAAATCGCAGGGGGGGTGGCGAGGTGGAAGAGATGGAAACGGAGGAAGGGAAGAAGGAAGGAGGAAGAAGAGGAAGCAGCGGCGGCGACATCGTCGCTGGGGGGGGGGGGGGGGGGGGCGATGTGGTGGCGGCGGCTCTCCCCCCCGTCGCCCTCCTCTTTCCATTTTTTTTTCCAGTCGAAAATGATTTCTGAAAAAGGGGGGGGGGGCAACGATGATTCAAGGGGAAGGGGAGAATTTTTTTTAATTAATTAATTTATTTTGCAAAAAGTTGACTTTTACATACGACCTCTAAATGAGGCCCACCGCCTGTCGTCCATAGCGTTTTACCCCCATTCCGAACACAATGGGATATGTATCGTAGGCTGATTCGGCTGTTACAATCAGTTTCCGTTAAATTTACATTTAAATCACTTTATTGAATTTTAAACGTACATTTCAAATTACCGGGGTCACATACTAACTCTAAAAATTCTCGAAAAATATTTTCTAGCTTCGTATTGACGATACGGTCCTAACAAAACTAGTTTCGTCGAATTCTGAGACCGTATGAAAAATGGCCAATTTCCAGTCGATTAAAATCAACTGAAACTGGTCAAACGCGTTTTCCTTTGCCACGCTCACATATTGATTCAGAAAATTATGAAATTTGAAACCTAGCAATAATTTGACACTGCGGATCCAACAAAAGTTGTTTCATCGAAATCCGAGGTCGTTTGCAAAATTCCCATTTTTAAGGGCTGAATTCCATAGCGACTATTCAGAATTTTCAATTGGACATATCTTTTTATTCCCGCTATGAAATTTTGATTTTTCGGATTCGTTGGAAAGATTTCCTCAAATAGATCCTATTATTTTTGGTTTCACTAAAATCCGGATTGTTTTGCACCCGGTACGCTCATTTGAAGTTTGAAATCGAATTATCGAACTACCGCGCCATTTTCAATTCCTTTTATAATTATATATAATTATTATATTCTAACGACGACGTATATAATATATACATTCTATTAATATTCAAAAATAAATTTCTCGTCGATTTTATTTAAAATGATCTATTTTAAATAATCAAAATCCGCTAAAATTGCCAAAATAAAAATTTTAAACTGGCCCAGATTTTCGGGTTGTTACATTTGACTGCAAAGATTAAACCACAGATCTTGATCTACTACAGATTCCTCTTTGTTCTGCCTTGATCTGTGAGTGGAATCTCGTTTACTTAGGTATATTCATTTTTTTATCAGATTATCATGTTGAAAGATATGCCTAGGAGGATTTGGAAACCGATAATAAACATTAAAACCCCCAAATCCCCTATCTTGTAATTGCGTAGGAATTGCCATGATTATTTGGGTATTGTGGACTATTTATTTTAATATTGGGTTAAAGATGAAAATGGATATTTCTACCATTGTTTCTATTTTGTATAATTCACCTTTATTAAACATTTGATTGTAACTTAAAAGGGTTTAGATTTGGGTATTTCATGATTTGATTAGGTGTGGATTCTATTTTGAATTCAAATGTATTCATACTTGAAATATGTCAAATATAAGTTTTTATGTGCATAATACCCAAAAAGTGGTGAATTAGACAAAGTGGAAATTATAAGCATACATGTATAAATATATGTAATACTCTATTTTTAATCCAGTATTGAGATCATTCCAACAAGCCTTGGATGCAAGTTGAAATGTGTATTTATGTATATTTTCCATTCACTGCTATTTGTTATATTGCTATTATGCCACCATGTCAAAGTTGTAGCCGTAAAAGTATGGAAAAACTAACTTGTATACCTTGATTTGGACAAATTGACAGTTGCCATCTCGTTAGAACGTATCCTTAATTGCACGAATATTTACGTTATTTAGACAATATAATTATTATACTTTTATAAATGTAATGAACATAATTAACGTTGTATTAGCGTAATAAATGCGATTAGGTTAGAACTTGAATTTGAAATGTCCCCGAAATAAATATATAATTGATTGCTTGTATGTGTATATGGAACGACTTTATATATATATATATATATATATATATATATATATATATATATATATATTAATAGTGACACAGAGACACGAGGTTAGTTGCCATTTATGGTAGAAGTCTGCCCGGAATCGACCGGCAAATCCAGCAACCACAAGTAGGTCCAACTAATGTGAGATGTCTAGGTGTCATGGGCCATTAAAAAAACTTAGTACACTATATACGAGGTTAAAACAACTTATAGTAGAAGTCTACCCAGAATCGACCGACATATCCAGCATCTATAGGTGTACGGTTTAATGTGAGGGGTCAAGTGTTTATTTATAACTATATATATATAGTTATATATAAGTCAACTGTGTGTGAAAATAGGCAGGTTTACTACGACTTGAGAAGGTCTTAAGTGGATGACTCTCTTTTTATCTAGTTTGGGTCTTATGTGGTTAGGACTAGGATCCCTTCGAAGGTTTACACCTTGGAGAGGAACCAAAGTCATGGGACCCACCCTTATTAGATTTGAAGTAAGACTTTGGGTCCTCCTTCTCTAAAAGTGGTTAGGCATAAACGGTAACGGGATAGGGTAGTTCACGGGGATGTCCACTTCCTCTAGAAGCTTGTAAGGGCTCAACTAGGGATAGATTGGTACTTGAAAGATATGTGGCTATTGCATGCTCATCAACTGTCTAAGGGAGTCTTAAGCGACATAAGTGTCCTACCGTAATATCAGTTAAGTAGTAACGTTCGCAATACTACTTCTCATATTACAAGCGAGAGTATAGATCTAAGAACGTTAATGTATTAGAACGGGGCCTTAAGGGGCTAGGGGTCCGCCTAGGGTTATAAGAGATCATAAGAATCCACCTTTAACAGGCTATAAGTGACCGAGAATGCCTACCTCGTTGGGTCTATACCCTAAAAATACTAATGGGCGACTGACTTGGATATCCACCCCATTGGTTAGATATTTGGTGTTTGTTGTGTGTTGTGTAGGCATACGTTGACGTATGTAACTAGCTAAAAATATTGGGTATGGACATTAAGTAACACCATATTTCAGTCACACAGAACTTTATGTTCTGACCCCTCTCCTTAACATATCCAACAGGTCAGTAGATGGGGTAAAAGCCATGGATGAAGCCATTATTGAAGCTGCCGAAGAAGACAAAGTTGTTATGCTATTATATGTTTTTATTGCTTTACTTTTTTTGGCAACTTGTGAGAATTAACTATTTGATGTACCCATTGAACAGATGTAACTGTGACTGTTGTATTTATGTGATTTTTGAATAAATGGTACATCTTATTTTAGTATTATATTTTCACTTTCTGTTGTGTGAGATTTGTTACGGTGTTGTATACACAATTATATGATTTTTGTTTAATGATAACAACCAAATATATATTATTATAAATGTGTTTATTATTGTATTGTTTCATGTATACATCACAGTATTTTATTTAAATATAAATATTATATTTCATACATTCAAGCAATACAACTATTTATAACTCCACTATTTGAACACATCACATTTCATATACATTCCCAGAATATTGTACTTGTAAATAAACCGAATATAATAGACAAGTTTGTTTGAACACAATAAAATAATATTTTATTTCAATCGAATTTGTTTATTACAAATGCCATTACAATTCTCTCATTATACATTCATACTCAGCTACTCATTACAACATTGCCACTCAGTTATATAACTCACATTTCATATACAGACACACATTGACACTCTGTTCTTGTCTTCTATCTTCTGTCTTCACAATAACTACATTGTCAGTCCAATCATCACATGCTTACCTTTCATATGAAACACACACACACAGTACACTGCAATAGAAATAAAACTGAATACAAACGAATATAAATTTTAGTTTTAAAATTTTATTTGCCTCAGATTTCTGGTGTGTTTATCATCATTTTTCATGACTTGATCTGATTCATCTGTGTCTTGTCAGTTTGCATATGTATAGTACAGTGATAGGAAATCTTGTCTGATGGCTGCATATACACATGTGTATAGATATACACGTGTGCACTGCTTGGTCAATCAGTATACAGTATGGCAACTGAGGAGCAACCACTTGGACCAACTCGACTTAGTGCATACTCAGGCAACACAAGTGTATGGTGCAACGTTTCAAGTCTCATGATCATGTGCAGCAGTGTGGTCGAGGCAGCCCGACATAAATGGCCGAAGACATATGCAAACAAGTACAGCATTACAAGTGAAGGAACAAGGTAAACATGCAAGCTCATGAGTGCAACAACATAGCAAGATGCCTGAAGTGTTAAAGATTGAGCAATAATGCACATAACATGTCAAGCAGCTAACCTTCATGGTAAACTAAATTCATGGTGCTGCTGCAATGATGACAAAGCAAGACAGTAGACAATAAGGGATGTACAAGCTAACGTAAACAAGATTCAGCATATGTCAATATGAATGGTGAAGCACAGCAAGTATAAGGAGCTAGAATGAACAAGTTTCAGCAAGATACTCAAGTGTTCGAGCAGCAGAGGTGCAAGATACTCAAGTGTTCGAGCACACTGCTATTTATCAGTTGTGATAATTTCATTAATTACCAGATTGGCTTGGGAATTTTGAATTGTCTAGAATCAGTGATACATCTTGAAATTCATCTTTATTCATGATCATTATTGTTGAAACTTGTTTGTTTGAAATCATCTGAAATTCTTGATATTTTGAATATCACAGACCTTTTAAATTTGAAATTATCAATCTTGTGTGACTGATTCATTATATCTCAAATCTTGACATTGATCCAAGTGATTTCAAATAAATTATTTCTAATTTCCTCATGAATATCACTCAAGTTTGATGTAAATGATCTAAAATTATTCTTGGCTTGTCAGAAATATTTTGGAAAATTCCTTTGAAAATGCGGTCTTGAAATTTACTCTTGTTTCATGATTATTTGATTCAAATATTTGTTTGTTTAAAATCATTTGAAATTTATTGAATCTCACACATACCTTGAATCTGAAATTAACAATCTGGTGTGATTAATTCATTGAATTTAGAGTTTTTCATATTCCTCAAATGATTTCAAATAAACGGTATTTTTAATCTTGGATCATGAATCATCTTTACATGACCATCATCCTCTGACGAGTCTGCTATGCTATTGGTTTCTGTGCTGCTCTGATACTATTTTTGAAAAATGTTTTCAAAAATCTGCTTGGTTTTGGCTGTTGCTATGATAAATGAAATTAATTTGCTTGTCTTGTCTGCTTGGGCCTTATGATTGAATTTCTGTTTATATCTGATATCCTGGTTTGTCTCCAGTGTCTTTTTCAAATCCTCATTAATTGAGACACCAATTGGTATCATAAGTGCTAATTTTTTTTGTATATATTTTTTCTATTCCCTCTTGCTTTGTATAGAACTTTTCAATTTCCTCTTGTAATTGATTTTCAATTTTAAAATTATTTATTGATTATTCATTCAGAAATTAAAATCAATATCCAAATTGAACTGTATTTATAATTCATCAAAATTATTATCAGTTTTTGAAGTTGTGATGAATTGTGACTGCAATATATTTCACAACAAGAGGATATTTTATTTGGATTTTCATGATGGTTGAATATTTATTATAATATCTTTGAACTGACAATTATTTCACGACCATCTTCATTATCTATCATCCTTCTGCCATCCTTCATTTTTTTATATTAATGTGGAGAGTTTAATATTTTTAAATCATCTTGAATAAACAGTGAAAATATTTGTGATGGAATTGTGGTTACATTATTATTTAGAATTAGTGATAGTTGAAGATTTTCAATGATCCCAGTACAATTGAGCATATTTCATAATATAAATAATTTAAAAATTTATTTCACAGTCCATTTCTGTACCTACCACATTTCTATCATTCATATTGGTTATATATACCGAGTAGTTTTTTTATTTAAAGCTAAAAATGATAAAATATATAATTAATACATAAGTGTGTCTCTAACCTCATTTAAAAATCCAAGCTCTAGTTATGCATGGTTATGAGACAACTTATAATTTAAACTATGACTGACCTCATTTAAAAATCCAAGCTCTGGTCATGCGTGGTCAGTGTGCTCTTAAATAAAATAAAAAGAAAAAGGAAATAATGTGCTATAAGTTAAAAGTAATATGAAATTCTCCTTGGTGTTTAAAAAAACCAGCCTATCAATCCATCTTTCTAATCTGTGAAATGCGTTGAAATTTTATGAAGTATTATGATTTGTTGATTGATAGCTATTGGGATTTGAGATCATTCGATTTTGTCACTTAAATTGAATTATTAACTATAGTCCAAATCCATCACTGTTTTTATGCTCACTTTTACAAAAATCTTTTGAAAATAATTGGAAATCATATTTTTGTAACTCTCTCCATTTTATATAAAATTCATCGTAAATCCGTCATTCTTTATAATGTGAAATATGCCACATGTTGTCAAAATATTATGATTTTTGTTTGACTGATTGAGATTTATGATGACCGTTCTTCCTCTTAAGCTGATATTATATTTTAGTCATTTTTCATCTATATTTTAATTTCTGTATCCTTTTGATGATAACAAATGGGGGAGAATGGGTTGAGATTTTGATTTATGAGTGAAAATTTTATAAATATTTTTAATTTCCTTTTCACTCATGCACAGTTATAGGGGGAGTTTCGGTTGTAGGGCGAGCTTTCTAATAGGGGGAGTTCAGTTCTTCACTGACAAACACATTTGCTGTATTCAAAATCTTAATATTTGTTTGTCATTATCAAAAGGGGGAGATTGTTGTATATAACGGTGTTGTATACACAATTATATAATTTTTGTTTGATGATAAAAACCAAATATATATTATTATTATAGATGTGTTTGTTATTGTACTGTTTCATATATACATCACAGTATTTTATTTAAATATAAATATTATATTTCATGCATTCAAACAGTACAACTATTTATAACTCCACTATTTGAACACATCACATTTCATATACATTCCCAGAATATCGTACTTGTAAATAAACTGAATATAATAGACAAGTTTGTTTGAACACAATAAAATAATATTTTATTTCAATCGAATTTGTTTATTACAACTGCCAGTACAATTCTCTAATTATACATTCATACTCAGCTCCTCACTACAACACTGTCACTCAGTTATACAACTCACATTTCATATACAGACACACACTGACACTCTGTTCTTGTCTTCTATCTTTTGTCTTCACAGTATCTTCACTGTTAGTCCAATCATCACCTGTTTACCTGTCACATGAAACACACACACAATACACTGCAATAGAAATAAAACTGAATACATGCGAATATAAATTTTAGTTTTAAAATTTTGTTTGCCTCAGATTTCTGGTTTGTTTCTCATCATTTTTCATGACTTGATCTGATTCATCTGTGTCTAGTCAGTTTGTATATGTATAGTACAGGGACAGGAAATCTTGTCTGATGGCTGCATATACACACGTGTATAGATATACACGGGTGCACTGCCTCGCCAATCAGTATACAGTATGGCAACTGAGGAGCAGCCACGTGGACCAACTCGACTCAGTGCATACTCAGGCAACACAAGTGTATGGTGCAAAGTTTCAAGTCTCATGATCATGTGTAGCAGAGTGGTCGAGGCAGCCCGACATAAATGGCCGAAGACATATGCAAAAAAGTACAACATTACAAGTGAAGGAACAAGGTCAACATGCAAGCTCATGAATGAAACAACATAGCAACATGCCTGAAGTGTTCAAGACTGAGCAATAATGCACATAACATGTCAAGCAGCTAAACTTCATGGTAAACTAATTCATGGTGCTGCTACAATGATGACAAAGCAAGACAGTAGACAATAAGGGATGCACAAGCTAATGTAAACAAGATTCAACATATGTCAATATGAATGGTGAAGCACAACAAGTATAAGGAGCTAGCATGAACAAGTTTCAACAAGATATTCAAGTGTTCGAGCAACAGAGGTGCAAGAACAAATACAAATCAACTACATGCAAGGCAGCATGGTCTAAGATGAAGTAGTTTGAACATGGTTGACATAAACATGAGAACAACACATAGAATCAACAATACAAACTGAAATGAGAACTGCAAATGGATGTAGCAAAAAAAGTAGTAACTAGCAAAGTTACATGTCAGTGCACAAGCATGCACAAATTTGTGCAGTGATGTGCAAGTTCAAGAGTAGATGGCTCTAACTAGAGCTGCAACATAATGCCAGATTTCAAGGGTACAAGTCATGATAGTTATACATTTCAGGAGACATGCATTCAATTTTTAACATGCCAGTATGAACATGTCAATAAACAACAAATCAAAGCTTCAAAGCTTTCTAGTGTAGATTCAGTAGAATCAAATTTATGCATGTGTTCATTGCAGATACACAATATAGGAAAATCACATAGCAGTAATGCTAATGTGCCATGAATGGAGCATTGGAACTTGGCAACATAGATTACATACAAAGCATGGTTCAGTTTTTTCATTTACAAAGATGTGAAATAGCAACTTGTCTGTGTGCATGCTCAAACAACTCGAGGAAGGATTCAAATGAAAATACAATACATATTCAAGTTCATGTGCACATACATACAGTGGGACAAACCAGCAATCAGTGTGATCAAGTTCATGGTTACAAATGCAGCTGAAATGAGACATAATGAAACAACATGTTCAAGTTACTGCAAAGTTTAAAACCTTTCCTATAATCACATGATTGGGAATTAATGGATTCTATCTAGGCCTCTAAAATTTCCAAATGTTCATTTATGGTAAAAATCAAATCATATTTGACAAATGAATCAATTTGTTCTTGGGGAAATTCATTTTCATAAAAGTCGAATTATATCCTTTCTGTTTTTGGCAAACAATTCAAGGCATGGTAAAAATGGCAAGACTCAAATTCAGTGAATACTTTTTTTTGGATAAGGAAATATCATTTCTTTCCAGTTTTGAGTCAAAGATCATTTCAATTTTAAAAGGGAACAACTCATCAATCATTTTCCAGAAGGCCAAAATTGTGTCTAGATTCATATCATCGATCATGCAACTCTTTAAAGCCAAGAAATTCAAAAGAGGAAACCAGTTGAATCATTTATTTGAAATCAGAGATTGTTAGGGTTCAATTAACCCCATTTATACACCACTTTCATCATCGGCAGAGGGGATCAAAACCAACAATATCAATTCAAGCAACAAAAGAGAAAAATTCAAATCACTTACAAGTTTCGATCGAAAAGAAAGCAACCCCAAATCAAAATAGCAAGGCGCAGTGTTTCGAGCATAAGAGAAATTCATTTCATCAAGCATCAAATCGATTTGGGATTCAAAGAAGAAACCCTAGAAATTTCCTGAAAGCCGCCGCCATTTTTCTTTAGAGAGCAAACTGATCGGGAGTAACAAATATGGGTGCACACAATCAAAAGGGGCCGGCCAGTTTAAGTGTTTAAAGGGATATTTGAATTCCTTTATAACCTAGGGTTTTGTTTTGTTTATTTTTGTATTATTTTTTATTTTGTGTTGTAAAACGATTCAGACAGTTCTAGGTTTGTAAATCTAGGGGAACCAGTTAAGGTGTTTACTGGCAGTTTACTAGAGTCTGTAAAATCTAGGGTTTACTGGTTACGGGGTTGTAATCAGGGGAAATCTGATCTAGGCGATTAGATCAGTCTAGGGTTTTGAGCATAGGGTTAGTATAGGAGCAGGGAGTGCGAGTTTACAGGATCTGTAAGTGGGATCTGTTATCAACACCTAGTAGAAACCTTAGTGAATGCAGCAGTAAGCAGAGTCTGCCGAAGCTGGGTATATCTATGTGTTATTTATTTACTGTATTTATTTCCCTGCTAATTATCTATGTTGCGATTTATTTTAATAACACCTCAAAACTGTAATAAATCCTATTCACCCTCCTCTAGGGTTAATCTAGATCCAACGAGATTTCCATTCGAAGTATCTGTATATATATTTTGTGCAAATGTAATCCTTACAGGAACCAACGACCCATTTAGAATGGCTCTAAGTTTTGATGGGCCTTTTCTTGGTCGAAATTTAGACCCATTCCAGGTGGGTTGTTACACAAATAGTGAAGTGGTTCTGTGAATATTGAGATTTAGCCCTACGAAGCACATATGAAATCATAGATGACTTGTAAAAATGTTGAAACCGCTAATACAGGTAGTCAGTGTAACAGGGGATGTGGAATACAATGTATGTAGCATGTTAAACTACTACTGTTATATATGCTTATGATAACTGAACTAACCATTGTAGTGCAGAGGCTCAGGGTAAGCCTGGTTTTGTAGCATGATTCTAATGTGAGGGAAACTCGTTCCGCTATGCGACGTAGTCTTGTTAGATATCTTTGATGTCAGGTAGCAAGTTATTATTTACACCAGCTTTTTTGACTGATCCATAGTTTTTACTTTCCACTTAAACTCTCGGTTACTCAATTGAGTAGGCTAACCGTTAAGGTCTTTCAGGTATAGCTTTTGTATAAGATTCTGGAGACGAGCATGGGGATATAGCTAATATGAGTTTTGATGTATTGTTTATTTTTGTTCTGTTGTTTTGTTGTATGTTTTGGCGTGTTTTGACTGCCACTATTTATGCTTTGATCAACTGAGATGACATCGTTATATGTCTCTCTCGGAGTATATTTTATAATAAGTTATATTTTCTCTGAACGAGTATTGTGAAGGTATGTATGAATGTATATTGATATAAATGAATATTTTGTAAAAAAATTCATATCTCGTGTTGACTGATGTTATGGTTGATTAACATTCGATGTTTCTGTCACTGAAAGTTGAAACTAGAGAAGACTACAACATCTGTGACATTTAGCTTTCGAAATTACGGAATGGGATGTCACAAATTGGTATTAGAACATAGGTTTATGTAAACTTAAATAATCTTTTCTCTACAAGATTTGCAACTAAAAGCCCAAAGATCAGAGAAATGTAATAAGGGTTGGGATGACAAAACCATGGTGTATTTGTATTTTATTATATACGTATGTATACATCCTATAGTCTTAGTGTTACGACCTGTCCTTTCGACCACTACAACAAATATACCATATTACAACGGTGCAAAAACGTTGTAAAAGGCTTTTACAACGGTGGAGCCACCGTCGTGTATTAAGAAGTTGTAATATACTAATATCTTTTACAACATTTCTGGACCGTTGCAACACCGTTGTGAAATATACCATATTACAACGGTGGAAAAAATGTTGTAAAAGGTTTTTACAACGGTGGAGCCACCGTCGTGTATTAAGAAGTTATAAAATACATATATCTTTTACAACATTTCTGCACCGTTGCAACACCGTTGTGAAATAGGGTATTTAACAACTTTTGCTCACCGTTGTAAAATGATTTATTACAACTTTTTTCGCTGTTGTAACTTATATACACCTTACTAATATAAAGAATTCATATATATTAATACTAATATGATTCATATTTCAATGCAACAAATATAACTATACAGAATCATTCATATATATTAATTAACGTAATATTCGATTAACATACACATAGTACATCACCAACTAAACCCGTCACAAAAAACATAACCGTTTCAAAATACATACATCGATCTAACACACAAGAAAGATAGAAGCTTTGTCCACAAAAGATACATAAGCATACCCTACGAAAGCACTCTAACTGAAGGCAACGTAATTTTTATTCCAAGCCATAGTTAATCCAACAGCTTCTCCAATGGTAGTCATTTCGGAATTCGGCTTCCACAAGAAAGCATCAGGATCCACCGCCACATCAATCCAAACTTTCCAACCTTGCGGTCAACGGTGGGACTGCGGAAAAAAAATCATTAGAGGTGCAAGCTCATATATATTGTTATTGTGACGAAAGTATGAAGGAGAAGGAAACTATAATGATTTGTAAACATGATATTTAAAATGAACAAAAACATAACACATCATCTTAAAACAAACATTACATGTTACATATCTTATTATGCTTGTTATATTAAATGAACATGTTTTGCAAACAACATTATCGATGATGCACACTTTATAATTAGAAACTAAAGCATAACATCACCATGATTGGCGATTAACATTTTTGTCGGAATTTAAAATGAATTTTATCAAATATCTGGTCAAAAATAGATTGAACAATAAAGTAAACATTACCGAGTTTCATATTTTGCCGCAATATGACATATGTGATCTAACTTTCAACCAAGCACCTGCAATAGTCAATTTCCTGTAGATGTGCTCGTTTTCTTTTGTATATACCTGGGAAGAAATCCTTCAGAAAATCATCCATGGACGTCACTCCACCCACATTTTCTAATTTTTGGAGAAGAGCAGCATTTGAAACTGCAAAGCCATAAATAAGATAAAATAAAATGACAAGAGAAAACAAATACCAGAAACGCCGAGATCATAACCAACGAGCGAACCTCCCATTGATGTTAGAAAACAAGCTAGAGTTAATTTGTAACTTTTGCATCATATAGCTGTGCTCTTTTTCTAAGACTGCCATCTACAATGCCTCCTGCCATTTTTTGGTTATATGGTTTTTGATCTTTTTCAGAAAATCATCCATGAATGATCTTTTATAGGCTTTAGTAGGCTCAGTTGTGTACTGCAAACAAAGTGAACAAGAATTCAAGCATATGGTTAGCAAGTAAGTAATTCAAACATGTAAAACCGTGAAAATCAGTAAGCTCAGGGCACTGTGTGTACACATGTCCCAGATATATGATTTGGTACTATGGTTACAAACTGAATGTCAAAAATGATCGAATGTTATCCATTCAGAAGTTACTGTTTAAGCAGTTATTATATTGTAGGTCGCTTCACGTATACTTTAGAAGCTACATTTACGGCTAATATACAATAGGCATGTATGAAGAAAGAAATATAAAATATTTACTAAACTGGGAATTATGTTGCACGTTAACTTTATAATGCTTTCAAAAAGAGGGGGAATAACAGTGAAATTAAAGATGACAGAGGAAGGAAAAAAAACAGCCGTGGGTCACCTCGAAAGAATACAATACTGATATTAGTGTAGAAGCAATTTTAAAGTATATATATGTACTTGAGGAATAAAGATTGACGTGAGTTTCAAGAGTTCCATACAATCAAAATCCATTATCTTTATAGAAGTATTATCCTTGTAATCGCTAGAAGCGATGAATGTAAAATGATTTTTTATTGAATATGAAAAATGACTGAATCATACAAATTACGTTAACATAAATTCAATTGAATAGGGGAGAAGATAAGTCGACGAAGGAAAAACAAAATTGACCAGCTTGTATTAGAAACATAGGACCGCATGTAAGATTAGCTTCAACAGGATCTAAAGGACTAAGTAAGTCAATACATTATTTAACAACTGAAAACAAGTGAGTGGGAAGAACAAAACTGACCAGCTTGTATTAGAAACATAGAAACACTCCATTTTATCACCCCACTAGTGGACCAGTAAAGGACCAACGGTGAACCGTGCTCTGCAAATGCCAGTATATGCCTCAAATAGCTCCAATAGGGAAAGTATCATAATAATAGTATCTAACATAGCAAAAATACTAAACGAACAGTAAACTCACCCAAAAATAAACCAGCTTCGGCAAAATCCATGAAACACCACCGTAAAACCTCCCTAAGAAAGACGATAACATCCAAACCCATAAAACCACTTTGAGATACCAAGAACACTATAGTTTCAGGTAGACTCCTCGCTCGGCAAGCAGTGTTGATTACAATACCAGATCTAGACTAGAGAGAGTAAGCCGAAAAGCTAGGTTTAGCATATGGAGTGGAGTGGAAGCTAATAGATTGAAGACCACAAAAAAGGGATCTGGTGGCGAACTAGGGTTAAAATGAAAAGGGGAACTCGGGCGCCAAGGAGGAGGGGAGATTATTAGTACAGTGGAACCAGAGATGGAAGCGATCTGGAAGCTAAATGTGAAAAAAGAAGTTGCAGTGGATCTTGTGAGGGAAAAAAGATTATACGAAGCAGGGAGACTGAGCGGACATGGGAGAACTGGAGCTGGGGAAGAAATTGGGATCGATTTTGATTTAGGGAAGAATAAGGGCCGACATAAGGAGTCAAATATAACACGCGCCCAAATTTCACGCCTACCGCTCAAATTTTCATCTTTTCCATTAACACGACAGCTGGTTTTTTAAAGGCACACCCAATTGTTATTTTTCATAATCAAAATTTCATCCAAATTTATAAAATCAAATATTATAAATCAAAACTAATATATAAAAAATTATATTAAATATAATTTGAATTTCCTGAGAATTATTTGCAATTTAAATATTACTTATAATAACAGCTATTATTAGTTACTACTTGTTTCTTCTTAGTTATAATTAAATATAAATATAATATGAATTTCTTGAGAAATGATTTTTACTAAAATATTAAATATTACTGATTAGTAGTAGTTATTATTAATTATTACCTATTTCTTCAACGTTATAATTGAATTCCAACTATTAAAAGTTAATTATTATGTAAATGTTAGTGATTATATACTATTAAATATTTAATAGTAATTTTTAAAAAGTAACTATTATTTATTAATCATCAATTAAGCAGTTTTTATCTAGTCTAATAGTAATTGGTATTAATTTGTAAATTTATTATTGAATATGAATTATTCTTAAATGTTAATATTACTAATTATTAAATATAAGAGACTTATTAATATTTAATAGGTCTTTAATGCAAGAAATAGAAAAAAGAGTAACTAAAAATAAGTTTAAACAACTTTCTAATTTAACTATTAATTATCAGAAATTAATTAGTATATATTAGTTATTACAACAGACAAAAAAGAAAAGTTGTGATATATATGTTTATTACAACAGTGATTTTTTCACAGTTGTAAAAAATATTTATTACAGCAGTGCGTTTTGCATAGTTGTAAAAAAGCATTTATTACAACTGTGCTTTTTGCACAGTTGTAAAATTAAAGTTGTAATATGGTGTTTTTTTTGTAGTGGACCCTCGAGAATTGACCCTTAATACCTTCACTGTATTCAAGTGTCGAACCTTAGTGCCGGAAAGGCGGATTGTTTGGGGCATAACACCTTAGAACAGAAACAAAATGAATTTTTATTAATACAACATCTTTTTTACACTAGAGTTACAACTAATATATCAGAGTACAACAATTACACAACGGAAAATACTAAGAATTTTAAAAGAATCCAAAATTGTGACACCGCATAAAATGTACCTAAAAATATAAATATTAACAATTAATAGAAACGGGCAATTAAATACTAAAATATAAAAATGCTCAAAAATGAGATTTTGCAACATTAAGAATTTGGCTACGAAAATCTTTTATTTGGATTCGTGGCGAAATTCTGAATTGTTTTATATATAATATGTTGAAAACGTTGATCGTATAAAGAAGTTACAATCAAATGATATTAGACGGTAAAGCGCGCACACACACACACACACACATATATATATGTATATGTGTGTGTGTGTGTGTGTGGTTTAATAAATAATATATATCCAAGAAATAAAATAAATTGGATGGATTTGAATTTCAAATGAAGATAAGAACGAGGGGACAAAAATAACATATATAAGGTAAGAGATAAGCCAAATAAATCGACGTTATATATAAGTAGTATCTCCAGCCCCACATACGTTCATTGGGCAATTCAACGACCAAGAGGTCGACCTCCCCTTTAGGAGAGGTGTCGACTGCCATCCTAGAGGGGAGGTCGACTGCTTGGCGGCTGAAATGCCCAATGAGACTAGGTTTGGCTAGGCTTTTGAGTATAATTTATTTAAACAGACGACTAGGATTAGATCTAAATAATACTATGGTTCCTGCTTACAAGCAACTATAAATAGACCCCTAGACTCACACCTAAAGCCTAGTCATTCTCTCTACTTGTGTCTTCACTCTGCCGCCATTGATTCCAAAAATAGGTTCTCTTCTTCTTCTACAAACCTATTCTTCTTTCTCTAATCTTTTATAATAGGATTTATATTAGAATATATCTTGGAATCACATGAAATATATATATATATATATATGTATGTATATAAGAATTGTAACCAATTTATTCTTATGTATATAGATCTCTAGAGTTGGAAGTTACATCAAAAAGGAACAACAACGTTAGATCTACCGACCTTTCCAATCGCTGTGAGTGGAATTAGTATTTTCTTAGGTATATTCTGCATTTATAGATTATCGTATGGATTTGTATGCCTAAAAGGACTTGGTATAATGATAATATTAAAATAAAAAATCCCCAAATCCTCTGTTTTTATGTATTTTGCAAGAATTGTCAATTTATTGGGTTTGTGGATCTTGGTTTTAGTAGTGAATTGAGAACAATTAGGTGATGTACTTCTATTTTATGTAATTTGTCCTTTTTGTCTAAATCTTCGTTTGTAAAATAAAAAAGGTTTAGATTTGATTTGATTCATTATTTGATTAGGTTTGGATTCTATTCTAAATCCAAACTTATTCATATTTGAAGCCTATCAAATATGAACGTTTTTATGTGTAATACGTAAAAAGGGGTAAATTAGATAAAGTAAAGTCTATGTATATATTTATATGTATGTGTATATATGTATGTATATATATATATATATATATATATGAAATTATACTTTATTCTTGGTTCATTACTAGAGTCATTCCAATAGGCCTAGGATGCAAGTTGTAATTTTATGTATGTTGTATTTTCCGTTACTACTATCTGTTACTATGCAATTATGCCAACATGCCTTAAATATAGAGGTCAAAATGCGGAAATTAACTTGTATACCTTAAACCTAAGACAAGTTGACAATTTTTATCTTGTTAGAACGTTCTCTCGTTCATACAAAAATTAGCGTTATTTATATGTACTAAATAATCTACTTATATAGTGTAATTAACGTAATAGTGATGTAAAAAATGCGATTAGGATAAGGTTTAAATTTGAAATGTCCCCGTATATTGATTGCTTATGTGTATGTACAGAATGGATTGTATATATATATATATATATATTAAATATTGACACACAGACACGAGGTTAGTTGCCATTTATGGTAAAAGCCTGCTCGAAACCGACCGACAAATCCAGCAATCACAAGTAGACCCAACTAATGTGAGAGGTATGGGTGTCATGGGCCATTCAAATCTAGTACATTATGACACGAGGTTAAACCTACTTGTAGTAGAAGTCTTCCAGGAACCGCCCAGCATATCCAGCATCTACTGGTATACATTTTAATGTGAGAGGTCTAGTGTATATATATAAACCTATTCTGTGTGAATAGATAGGTTTACTACACCTTGAGAAGATCTTAAGTGGCTTACTCTCTTCTTGTCTAGTTTGTTCTTAAGTGGTTAAAACTAGGAACCTCTCCAAAGGTTTATTCCTTGGATAAGTACCAAAGTCAGGGGACCTACCCTTATTAGATTTGAAGTAAGTCTATGAGTCCTCCTTCTCTAAAAGTAGTTAGGTATGGCAGTAACCGAGTAGGGTAGTTGACGGGGGATGTCCATTTTCTCTAGGAGATTGTAAGGGCTAAACTAGGGACATGACTAGTTTATAAAGGATATATGTCCATAGCATGCTCACCAACTCTCTAAGGGGAGTCTTAAGCGACATAGGTGCTCTATCGTAATATCAGTTAAGTAGCAACGTTCACAATACTACTTCTCATTTTAAAAGTGAGAGTATAAACCTAAGAACATTGACATATTAGGATGAGGTCTTAAGAGGCTAGGGTTCGCCTCAGGGTTATAAGAGATCATAAAAATCCACCTTTAATAGGGCCATAAGTGATCGAGAATGCCCGCCTAATTGGGTCTTTACCCTAAACGCACTAACGAAGGTTTAAGCGATTGACTTGGATATCCACCTCATTGGTTAGATATTTTGTGTTCATGTGAATGTTTGTGTGTTGCTAGACATATCTTGATATATGTAACCTATTAAGGGTATGGTATTTAAATAAATATTATTTTAAGTCACACATGACTTTATGTTCTGATCCCTCTCCTTAACATATCCAACGGGTCAGTAGGTGGGGTAGGTTCTATGGATGAAGCAATGATGGAGGCTGAAGATGAAAATGGAGATATTATGGTATTACTAGTTGTCATTGTTACTGCTTATGTAAACTTTTGATAATGAGTTTATTAATGTACCTATGGAATAAATGTATTTTGACAATCTATGTTTGAATTATGTGGCTTTTAATAAAGTGGTACATAATATTTTGGTATTATATTTTCTCGTTCCTCTATGCGAGATTTCCATAACGCAATGTCTATATATTATTCTGTGCAAATGTAATTCCTTATAGGAACCAACGACCCATTTAGAACGACTCTAAGTTTCGATGTGCCTTTCCTGGGTCGAAATTTATGCCCACTCCGGGTGGGTTGTTACATTTGGTATCAGAGCATATGTTAGGTGATTACGGGAAAATATGTACGTATGAGAGGCGTACTTTTTAATTTGAAAAAGGATTTTCAAAAGTTTTACTATATATATAAGTAATTTTTTTAAAGTATGCATATACTTAAAAGAGCATCTTTAGTTCTTTTTAGGAAAGGCTTGACATTAAATTTAAGAAATAATCTAGAGGCCATATAGTAATATAGCAACCATTTTGTCAATTTAGGGACCTCTGAGCATTGGATGGTTATAGAATTTGGAGCATGGAAAGAATGAAACCCCCCTATTCAGTAAGTGATAAATGGAAGTTAATTAGATGAATTATCTATCATGGTAAAGAAAACATTTAAATAAGTGTACATTAGGCGAACAATTAATATGGACCAAATTTAGAAATATGTCCTATTTTTACTAAGAAACATCTTTGACTATTGACATAAACTCCGAGAATAGAGCTATGAATATCTAAGCTTTCAAAGGAATGTTAAATGGTCAGAAAGGAAAGTATTAATGGATTTATTAAGACCATTTTTAGGCATGAATATATGGAAGAGATGTTAAAAATGTCCATAAGAATAAGTAATATTTAAAATGGTTTAAATGGACATAATGGACATGTAATGACCCGAAAATCCGGTCCAATTTGAGCTGACTAAATAACACAAGTCCAACACCAAATTGCACTGAAAATTCAAGAAATTAATAGAAAGAAGATAGAGGGTGAGGATAGATAAGATAGAACTAATAGAATAGAAGAAGAAGAAGAACATCATCATCAGAGTAACACGAATCTCGCAGCGGCACGAATAAAATATAACATAACTTTTGAAATACAAACAGTATATGTATACAATAACATTTCAGAGTACAACACTTACAACAACAGCGGAAATAATAATGGCTATAGAATCTTGAAGCCTCCTGCTCCAAGCTCTCCAAGTGTATCTGCAAATCCCGACTACTTGACTTCCCGTACAAATTTAGGCACTCAAGAGTTTAGGGAAAACAACAAAGTAAACTCCGGGTCAGTCATGGGACTGGTATGAGTAAAACAGTTTAAACGGTTTGAACAAGTAAACGATATCTCATAAGACCACGCCGTATGACGGAACGGGTTTTTCCCTTATGAGAATCCAAAATATCTTTATATCAAAAACCCTTTTGATATTATAATAATGTCTATCAACCACAGTATAATAATCATTTAGCAGAAACGCTTTCATCTCACGTTCTACATATATAGTATACAATCAAAACCGCAAGTACGTATTGGGTAATCGATTTCCAACTATGACAAGGTATGGAACCACCTTTCGATCAGTGTACTCTAGCAACGATACACTGGAGTTCAACAAGAACATCTTGCAACTCAGCCACACATGACCGACCACTCATTTCGCTTGAGTGTATCGAATGTACATCACCAACGGTTGGGATCAGCAACCGTTCCCGTATATATATATGGGACAGCATTGATAGATTAAAGAAGCAAATGAATATTCTCTAGATAGGTGATTATACACCCTACTTCGGTGCGACCGACTTAGCCATGCTGCCTGCCCGATTTTTGTCATTTAACGGATGTGAGGCTAGAAACTACGCTTATCTATCTTTCATTGATAGCACGATTACTTTGAATGCCACATTATCAGATCCGTTAATCATTAGTTGGATCTGCACAAATAGATTCTGGATATTATGCGAAGGGAATAAATTCGTTGGCCACCATATATATTTGTACAGTCCAACTCATTCGATCATTGGAAATATTCTGTCAGACATTCGTCCATATACGTTCGTTCTGGGATTACCGAAGGCACTATTCTGTAAACAGGACAGCCCTTGCATAACACCGTCTTCAATTATCTTCATCGTATTTGATCACAACGCTTATGTCAATACGGAGTGGTTCTTTGGATAATAATCCAACCGGTCTCTCCATATTAACAACGTAAAATGGTCAAAACTTGATAGTCTGTGATTTAACTATCAAATGAAAACATGTCGGTGTACAAACAACGATCTTAATTCCTAATGGAATTATCGATCCAATCATCAATCATATATATATATTCATATTTCTTTATTTTCTAAAATTAGAAAATATACGTTTTCAACATTGGAAAAACATCTCCAATCCTCATTTACGCATCACTACCATTTCACAACTATTAGTCCCTAACTGTAAACTAGTAAGAGAACAATTCTCTAAGTATAAACCCCGAAGGCCGAAACCAACATCAGATCGATACTCAGAAAACTATTCAACTTACTAATCTCCAGTCAGTTTCTAATCTGGTTTAACTCTACTCGACTAACTTGATTAACCTTCGAATACCATATTCGATTTACTAACTCTCAAATACCATATTCAATTAACTTTATTTGATTAACTCTAACTGGTTAACTCTAACTGATTGACTCTAACTGATTAACTCTAACTAGTTGACTCTAACTGATTAACTCTAACTGGTTAACTCTAACTGATTAACTCAAATTCGAATAACTTATATTCGATTAACTCCTTTTTAATAACGTTTATCCATTTATAAAGATTTACTTTTAGTAACGGTTCTTCACTTTAAAATGTCCTTTTTATAATGTTTATCCACTTAGAAAGATTTCCTTTTTAACAGCGTTTAATCATTTATAATGTTTTCCTTATAACAGCGTTTAATCACTTATAACAGCGTTTTATCACTTAAAATGATTTCCTTTTTTTATCCTATTTATTTTCCAAATAAATATTCCTTTATCACTTCACTTCTATTTATTAGATCCTCATTATAAATTGATAAATGAATAAACTTCTCAGTGTTAATCCCGAAGGCCAAAACCAACATCAGATCAACACTTTGAAATTTACTCAACTCAGTCAACGTAGAACAAGTTCCAATTACTCAAAAACCATACCCTATCCTCTTTAACACTTTTAACTCGATTCTATTTATTTTCTAATAAATATTCCTTTTATAAAATCCTTTAATTTTATAAATATTTCATTTTCAATATACGTTTTGAAAATTTTCTTTTTACTTCCTAGTATTCATCTTGGTATTTAAAATACTGTATAACTATGATTACTATCAACTAAGCACACATAATCAGCATAGATTATATAACACATCACATATCACAATATGTGAAACAAAACAGTATTTTATATATTGAGGAACCCAGTTGGGTCCCTCCAACCTGTTCCCCTGCATCACGGATGTTAAACACTAAAATAACATCAACTTCATTTCAGTATGAAATGTTCTGACAAGCAAAATCAATATTTAAAGGGTATATATATATATAATTTCAACTGACTGACTAGCAGTTCAATCAATCAATCAACACACAACAGTCAATCAATATCTAACAGTTCTAAAAGTACGTTATAAAAATATAGCTGTTCAGAGTTGGTGAGTTTTACTCACATTTGCGCGTTAGCCGTTAAATAACGGTTTGCGTTATTTGATTCAGTCAGACAATTTATTTCACCATAAATTCAAACGAGCTCCAATCTCCCTTCCAGTCAGTTCCAGTGTATAGTGTTCGTCCGTACGATCCCCACGGATCTTGTTTTCGTCCAATTTTTCATTTTAACGTGATCCGCTACCCTGAAACTCCATGACCACGCTGGTCTTCATCCGTTCGTTAACACTTCCAGCTACATAATAAATCCAACTTGTATTATACCCAAACAGATGACTTCGTTACTCCCTTTTTGGCTTTCACACATTCATTTTCTCCCATTGGTTCATGTCTCCTCCTCAACTACATGGACACTTGAACCTGGACAGCTACAAAACTACCCTGTTTTGTTTTTATTCATCACGCCTTCTCTTCTGCTACATTGTTCCCATCGTTCTTTATTACTTTTGCTACTTCATGCTTCTCATCTCGTTCAACACCCTTCTGGCCTTCGTTCTTCATGTAAACAGGTCCTACTTTACCACTTCTTTGTTTTTAAACCATTCTTCATTTAATTTCCCAATCGTTACTTTGTTTCCACCATGCAATTTGTTCCAGTCTGTGACGGCCCGCCTCGCACCAGCCTGCATTTCCTCCAAAAGTGCGCTGTACACATGCCCGGCTAGCACAAGACGGTCGTCATGAGAAAGGAAAGAAGGGAATGAACTAATCAAAGAACCTGTAGAATGTCTCACAGCGCATGGAATAAAATATAATAATAATGTACTTGACATAAAACAGACGAGACAGTGCATAAGCTGATAACTAAAACCAACATCAATCTCAAAGCAGCGGAAAAACCAAATACAGCTTATTACAACTTTTCAAAATCTACTGTCTCTGAACAACAGAAAGCCAAAATAGAAGATACACCACCAATGCCCAAGCAGTGATCTTCAACAACACAGGGAGAATACTATATATGTATATTACGTGGAAGCCTCCTGCTCGTCTCCGGATCATCTACCCGTGCATCACCAGCTAACCTGTCTCTAGTCTGCTCGTGTGAGCACCCAGAGTAATAAGAGGAGACATAAAACTCTGGGTCAGACATAAAGCCTGGTATGAGCGATAAACATCTAAACAGAATAATAACAGGTATACTAAACCATACCTGAACCTGGACCTGCAACCAAAGAGTTAGTACCACATACCGTACAATACTCCAAGGTGCCAGAATAAACAGTGTAAGAATACGGGGGTGGGGTGTGCATGTCACAATGAGAGCAAGCAAATCAT
Organism: Allium sativum; assembly: GCA_030737875.1. NCBI lineage: Eukaryota > Viridiplantae > Streptophyta > Magnoliopsida > Asparagales > Amaryllidaceae > Allium > Allium sativum. The sequence continues at coordinate 197,074,793 of CM060919.1, read as the reverse complement.
CCATAGCAACCATCCTCACATCTCTCACTCAGTGCGTAAAGCGTACGATATCTACCACTTTGGAACACTAGACAAACTGAGGTAACGACGAATCCCGACTTGTAGAAACCCTGCTGTGACCAAGCCAAACACTTGGAGTCATGACCAAACATTTCAATGACCCACTTCATTGGTCATAGCCCTTGGTTCTACCGATGCCATAATGGCCCTGAATCCGCCTTCATACCTCCTACCATAGTGGTCCAAAGCTATAGATGTCGATAACTCCTTGGCACGCGTCCCGCAGCAAAGCCCAATCATGAAGCGAACTCGCTGATTCCCATCTAAATCTTGAGCTCTAACTTCTCATTTGGACTTCCTTTGCATCTCTGGTTTTGGTCGAACTGGAGTGGGTCTTCAGAAGAGTTGTCGCGCAGTAACAGTCCTGGAGTTCGGTTCGGTTCGGTAGTCATCATCTTCGTCGGTTCGGTTCGGTAGTCGTCTTTTCCATTCGGTTCGGTGCTCCTTCGGTTCGGGTTCTCCACTTTGTTCGGTTCGGAAGTGTAGTGCCTATTCTCTGCTTGGTTCGGTGGTTCCTCCCTTCTAAGTTCCCATACCCGATCCTGTCCTTCTCCAATTGCCGATCCGCTCCACCCCCTTAGCTTACTCCGATCCGATCCGCTCCAATCCGATCCGCTCCACAGCTCCGATCCGATCCGCTCCCTAGTTCCGATCCGATCCCCCTTGTCCACTCCAACTCTAAGCAAACAGCCTTCCTTCTCGCCGATCCTCCTCCAATGACAAGCTCCGATCCAGTTCAGATTCTCTTGGTCAGTTCACAAATCCGATCCGACCCTCTACTCCGATTCGATCCGGTTCGGAACCTGCACATTTCTGCAACTTTCCAGCGAGCTTTCTACGCCATTCGACGACGTTTTCGAGCAATTTAACTATTCTAATCAATCATAAAACATACCATAGAGTCATAGCAACATGTAATAGCAACCACAAACAGCAAACAACAATCCAAATGAATCAAAAGGGATCAAAAGTGACTAAAACTTCATATTTTCCCATAGTCCCTCTTAATCATGTTTAAGCACATACTTAGTAAAACTTAACCAAATCGTCTAAATTTTATAACAGAGGCATGAAATATTATTTAAAAATTTCTAAACATTTTTCCAGAATTTATTGGTGTATAAATTCGCTAATCTTCACTAATTACCCTTAATTAACTGTAATTAGTGTCAAAACGATGCTATCGCTCACCTTGGCCACAACTAAAACCCCAAAACTGAAATATTCTCTGATTTGGCGCTGTTCCCAATCTTACACAGCCGCTCTACCTCGGTTCTCGTGCTAATACTCCTTGATTTGATGTTTGCTAAGCCTAATCTTCAATTAGAAAGTGATTTTTGGGTGTTTTAGAGAGATTTAGAGAGTGGAGGCCATGGCTAGATCAAGAGGAATGAAAGTGGCGGCTGGAAAATGTCTAAAGAAATGTTTTCTAATCCTAATCAGCCCCTACATACCCCTGAACCCGAAATTCCCCTTGGGCTTAGCTGTTAATCACCCGGTTAAGCCCAATTAAGCTGTTTTTCTCCATCTGAAACTTGTTTCAGCCATATCTCCCAAACGGTAAGCCCGTTTGGCTAATGTGACCACTCTACGGAAAGAGAAACCATCATCCGAAGCCAATGGAAGTGGTTTCAGGTCAAAATTCATTTCCAGTCAAAAGTTATGGCCAAAACAGTGCCAACTAGGGGTAAAATAGTCATTTAAAAATCGGGAAAAATCATGAACATGGGAAATGACCCCAATAGTCGTCTCCCAAAGTTACATGACCGTACGACTTCGTATGTGAAAGAAATAAATATCCTACGATCCTATGATGCGTAGAATGCGGGTCGTTACACTCTCCCCCCCTTAAGAAATTTCGTCCCCGAAATTCCTTAACCCAAAACATACAAAGGATCCCGCATGCCTAACAACCACATACAACAATCAATCATGCAAAATAAGCAAACAAGTCTATCCTAGCATGCGGAAACTAAATCGAAGCCAAAAATCTTACCAGGCAAAGAGTTCTGGGTGTGTCGTCCTAATGTTCTCCTCTGTCTCCCAAGTACAATCATTTTCGTCCCCGCCCCACTGAACCTTGACTAGCTTCACCGCCTTCCTTCGAAGTCGCTTCATGTCGTGCTCGACAATACGGGCCGGCTTGCGGTTCCCAACCGCCTCGGGTTCTACTTCGAAATCCTCTAACTGATCAGGTGAAATAGTCATATCTGAGTCGTGAACGAACTTCCTTAGTTGGGAAACATGAAATACGTCGTGAACTCCCGCCATCTTCTCCGGTAAGTCAATTCTGTATGCCAAATTCCCGACTAGTTCAAGAACAGGGAATGGGCCAACGAATCTTGGTGCTAACTTGCCTCTCCTGCCAAATCGTATTACGCTCTTCAACGGAGAAATCTTGACAAACACCAAGTCGCCAACGGAGAATTTTAATTCTCTTCTCCTCTTATCAGCATAACTCTTCTGCCTATCTTGGGCAGCCTTCATTCGTTGTTGAATGATCTTGATCTTATCTGAAGTTTCCCTTACCACATCTGGTCCAAGCATAAACTTCTCGCCAGTCTCTATCCAACATGATGGTGAGTTACACGGTCTTCCGTACAAAGCTTCAAACGGAGCCATACCGATACTGGATTGGTAACTATTATTATATGCAAACTCTACTAGATGCAAATGGTCATCCCATGATCCACCAAAATCCAATATACATGCTCTCAAGAGATCTTCTAAAATACGATTCACCCTTTCCGTATGACCGTCGGTCTGAGGATGATATGCGGTACTGAGATGTAACTCTGACCCTAGCGCCTCTTGCAAGCTCCTCCAAAACCCACTAGTGAACAACGGGTCTCGGTCGCTCACAATGCTTTTAGGTACTCCATGAAATCTCACTACCCACTTCATATACAATTCTGCTAACTTAGCTGCCGTTCTAGTCGATTTGACTGGTATAAACCTTGCACTTTTAGTCAGTCGATCTACAATTACCCAAATGCTGTCATATCCCGATCTAGTCCTTGGTAACCCATCGATGAAATCCATCGAGACTTGCTCCCATTTCCATTCGGGAATTTCTAAGGGCTGTAACAACCCACTAGGCTTCTTTTGCTCGGCTTTAACTAGCTGGCAATTCATGCACTTGGATATAAACTTCCCAACGTCTCTTTTCATCCCTTCCCAGTAGTAGGTCTGCTTCATATCTCGATACATCTTATTACCACCAGGGTGTATGGTCAGCCTTGAGTGATGACATTCTCTAAGCACTTCATCCCTCAGTCCATTGACATTGGGTACAGCAAGCTTTCCATTCCTTCTAAGCCATCTATCTCGATCAAGCCCATACTTGTTCATCTCCTCATCGATACCCATCTCTAACTTGGAGATGATCTCCAATAGGTTAGGATCGTCCCTCTGACTAGAGCCGATCCGTTCAATCAAAGTGGGCCTGATCGTCAAACTTGCTAACATTTCTGGATCCAATTCGCACTTTGGTCTGAAATCAAACCCCGCGATAAACTCCAGTTGCTTCCATTCAAGGAACATAGCCCCTAAGCTGGCATGTCTTCTACTCAATGCATCAGCCACCGCATTGCCCTTTCCCGGTGTGTATGCGATGTCAAAATCATAGGAAGCTAAGAACTCTAACCATCTCTGCTGACGGAGATTTAAATCCTTCTGGGAGAATAGATACTTCAACGACTTATGATCTGTAAACAGGTCAAATCTTTCTCCCAAGAGATAGTGTCTCCACATCTTTAACGCGAACACGATCGCTGCCAATTCTAAATCATGGGTAGGGTATCTTCTCTCGTGCGGTTTCAATTGCCGACTTGCGTAAGCTACAACCCTATCGCCTTGCATCAATACAGCTCCCAGTCCGGTACCACAGGCATCCGTGTATACCGTCATCTCTTCATCCCCTTTAGGAATGACTAACACTGGTGCGCTTGTCAACTTGTCCTTTAGACTTTTAAATGCATCCTCGCACCTTTCATCCCAGACAAAAGCTTGATTCTTCTTGGTCAACTGGGTCAATGGTGCTGCTATCTTGGAGAAACCTTGGATAAACTTACGATAATATCCAGCTAATCCCAAGAAACTTCTTACATCTGTTGCATTCTTGGGCGTAGGCCAATCTTGTACCGTAGCCACCTTTGCTGGGTCCACGGCAATACCATTCTCTGATACAACATGGCCCAAGAACCTCACTTCCCTCTTCCAGAAGTGACACTTAGAAAACTTTGCTTTCAATTGGTGTTTTCTCAACACCTCCATCGCTACTCTTAAATGTTCCTTGTGTTCTTCCTCTGTCCTCGAATAGACCAAAATATCATCAACGAACACAAGAACAAACTTATTCAACTGATCCCTGAATACCCTATTCATAAGATCCACAAAATATGCTGGGGCATTGGTCAGCCCAAATGGCATAACCAACCATTCATAAAATCCAGACGGCGTTCGAAATGCCGTTTTAGCTATACTCTCAGCTTCCACTCTAAGCTGATGAAAATCTGTCGCGAGATCCAACTGAGAAAATATTTTCGCGCCACTCAACTGATCGAACAAATCATCTATCCGCGGTAGAGGATACTTATTCTTCCTCGTCACTTTATTCAACTCGCGGTAGTCTACACACAAACGAAGGGAACCATCCGCCTTGGTAGCAAACACAGCTGGTGCTCCCCATTCAGAAACACTCCTTCTGATAAATCCCTTCCTCAAAAGATCGCTGACTTGCACCTCGAGCTCTCGCTGCTCCCTTGGTGCCATACGACGAAGTGGCATCACTATAGGTCTGGCATCTTTTACCAAATCAATACGAAACTCAATCTCTCGGTGTGGTGGAAGTCCGGTCACTTCTTCGAAAACATCCGGATACTGGCCAACCACGGGCAAACCTGACAACTCACTATGCGGAATGTCGAGGGAGTTTAGAAAACTAGCCAATACCCCCTTACTGGGTAGACCACCAAACACTATCCTCCGCCCATCATCCGCTCTAGCTGTCACTAAAAAGCCCTCACAGTCTACCACCACCCCGTATCTTTGGAGCCAATCTACTCCCAAAATAATGCCAAACCCAGTAAAGCCCAAAACAAAGCAATCACAAACAAACATGCATCCATGACTCGATAGAACCACATTACGACAAATCATGCTAAGGCTAGTCGAACCACCAATCGGGTTCGTCACTACTAAAGGTCTATCGACAATCTCGGGCCCCAATCCCAACCTATCTACCAGGTCACTAGATATGAAAGAACTGGAAGCTCCGGTATCAAACAAAACTCTAACAGGAACATCATAAACAGAAAGCATACCTTGAATGACGACATTCTTTCCCTTCTCCGCCGCAGTTGGGGCATTCGACGAAGAAGGAATAACATTAAGGGCGTATGCTTTCACCATTTGCTTTTCCTTAGGGGGCTGTGGACACTTGTCCTTGTGATGTCCCATTTGGCCACAGTTGAAGCACTTCCTATCCGCTGGCTTGGCCCGACAATTACTAGCATAATGACCCTTCTTACCACAGCTGAAGCACTCAACATCTTGCTTATTCTTTTTCTTCTGACCATCCTTAGTCTGATTCTGCTTTCTCTTATTCTGGGAACCACCCTTGCCTCCACCACTTGCTTGTGGCTTTGGCTCATCTGCGGATGCAACCTCAGTCTTCGGCTTAGGGTAGAGACTTTCCAATCTTAACGCTTTCCCCACAATCGATTCAAACGTCTCATCGATGTGGTTAATAAGTTTTTCCCCCAAGTACTGATCCAAACCAGTTATGAATTTCTCATTCTTTTTCTCGGCAGTATCTATAAGAGATAACCCATATTTTGACAAAGTGTCAAATTCAGCAATATACTCCGAGACAGCCCTGCCATTCTGCTTGAGCTCCAAGAATTTCTTGAACAGCATTGACTTCTGAGCAGCTGGAATGAACTTCTCGCTAAAGCGAGCCTTAAACTGCTCCCAAGTAATCTGGTCTTCGGGAGTAGCTGCCTTTATAGCATTCCACCAATTCATTGCCCGCCCTTGCAGCTGACGGGACGCTAGCTTTCTCTTCATCGCATCCTCGATACCCAAATCCTCGAAGATACGTTCGCAACTATCCACCCAATCCTGAACATCCGTAGCCGACTCCGTTCCATGGAACGGCTTCCCACCAAGGCTAGTATAATCCTTATTCAGCTTGGCGAAGTCGACTCTTGGTGCCTGCACTATAGGACCACCACCATTTCCACCATTGGGAGCTGCCCTCTGTACATCTCTAAGCATCTCTCTCATGAGGTCAGTAAACATCGTCCTCATGTCAGCAGCATTCCCATTATTGGCCCCTCTACCGGTACCTCTAACATATCGGCTCATTGTCAATCTGAAAAAGGAAATGATTAACGACTCCATAGTGGTGCCAGTGCAGTACAACTTCATTCTTATACTACTAATAGTATATATATAGCTTTTGAAAACCAAAATAATCACAAATACGCTCTCTCGTATACGTATACTATCTCTCCCTGATAACTTCCCTAGGTTAACTACGCAACCTAGAGCTCTGATACCAAGTGTGACGGCCCGCCTCGCACCAGCCTGCATTTCCTCCAAAAGTGCGCTGTACACATGCCCGACTAGCACAAGACGGTCGTCATGAGAAAGGAAAGAAGGGAATGAACTAATCAAAGAACCTGTAGAATGTCTCACAGCGCATGGAATAAAATATAATAATAATGTACTTGACATAAAACAGACGAGACAGTGCATAAGCTGATAACTAAAACCAACATCAATCTCAAAGCAGCGGAAAAACCAAATACAGCTTATTACAACTTTTCAAAATCTACTGTCTCTGAACAACAGAAAGCCAAAATAGAAGATACACCACCAATGCCCAAGCAGTGATATTCAACAACACAGGGAGAATACTATATATGTATATTACGTGGAAGCCTCCTGCTCGTCTCCGGATCATCTACCCGTGCATCACCAGCTAACCTGTCTCTAGTCTGCTCGTGTGAGCACCCAGAGTAATAAGAGGAGACATAAAACTCTGGGTCAGACATAAAGCCTGGTATGAGCGATAAACATCTAAACAGAATAATAACAGGTATACTAAACCATACCTGAACCTGGACCTGCAACCAAAGAGTTAGTACCACATACCGTACAATACTCCAAGGTGCCAGAATAAACAGTGTAAGAATACGGGGGTGGGGTGTGCATGTCACAATGAGAGCAAGCAAATCATCCATAGCAACCATCCTCACATCTCTCACTCAGTGCGTAAAGCGTACGATATCTACCACTTTGGAACACTAGACAAACTGAGGTAACGACGAATCCCGACTTGTAGAAACCCTGCTGTGACCAAGCCAAACACTTGGAGTCATGACCAAACATTTCAATGACCCACTTCATTGGTCATAGCCCTTGGTTCTACCGATGCCATAATGGCCCTGAATCCGCCTTCATACCTCCTACCATAGTGGTCCAAAGCTATAGATGTCGATAACTCCTTGGCACGCGTCCCGCAGCAAAGCCCAATCATGAAGCGAACTCGCTGATTCCCATCTAAATCTTGAGCTCTAACTTCTCATTTGGACTTCCTTTGCATCTCTGGTTTTGGTCGAACTGGAGTGGGTCTTCAGAAGAGTTGTCGCGCAGTAACAGTCCTGGAGTTCGGTTCGGTTCGGTAGTCATCATCTTCGTCGGTTCGGTTCGGTAGTCGTCTTTTCCATTCGGTTCGGTGCTCCTTCGGTTCGGGTTCTCCACTTTGTTCGGTTCGGAAGTGTAGTGCCTATTCTCTGCTTGGTTCGCTGGTTGCTCCCTTCTAAGTTCCCATACCCGATCCTGTCCTTCTCCAATTGCCGATCCGCTCCACCCCCTTAGCTTACTCCGATCCGATCCGCTCCAATCCGATCCGCTCCACAGCTCCGATCCGATCCGCTCCCTAGTTCCGATCCGATCCCCCTTGTCCACTCCAACTCTAAGCAAACAGCCTTCCTTCTCGCCGATCCTCCTACAGTGACAAGCTCCGATCCAGTTCAGATTCCCTTGGTCAGTTCACAAATCCGATCCGACCCTCTACTCCGATCCGATCCGGTTCGGAACCTGCACATTTCTGCAACTTTCCAGCGAGCTTTCTACGCCATTCGACGACGTTTTCGAGCAATTTAACTATTCTAATCAATCATAAAACATACCATAGAGTCATAGCAACATGTAATAGCAACCACAAACAGCAAACAACAATCCAAATGAATCAAAAGGGATCAAAAGTGACTAAAACTTCATATTTTCCCATAGTCCCTCTTAATCATGTTTAAGCACATACTTAGTAAAACTTAACCAAATCGTCTAAATTTTATAACAGAGGCATGAAATATTATTTAAAAATTTCTAAATATTTTTCCAGAATTTATTGGTGTATAAATTCGCTAATCTTCACTAATTACCCTTAATTAACTGTAATTAGTGTCAAAACGATGCTATCACTCACCTTGGCCACAACTAAAACCCCAAAACTGAAATATTCTCTGATTTGGCGCTGTTCCCAATCTTACACAGCAGCTCTACCTCGGTTCTCGTGCTAATACTCCTTGATTTGATGTTTGCTAAGCCTAATCTTCAATTAGAAAGTGATTTTTGGGTGTTTTAGAGAGATTTAGAGAGTGGAGGCCATGGCTAGATCAAGAGGAATGAAAGTGGCGGCTGGAAAATGTCTAAAGAAATGTTTTCTAACCCTAATCAGCCCCTACATACCCCTGAACCCGAAATTCCCCTTGGGCTTAGTTGTTAATCACCCGGTTAAGCCCAATTAAGCTGTTTTTCTCCATCTGAAACTTGTTTCAGCCATATCTCCCAAACGGTAAGCCCGTTTGGCTAATGTGACCACTCTACGGAAAGAGAAACCATCATCCGAAGCCAATGGAAGTGGTTTCAGGTCAAAATTCATTTCCAGTCAAAAGTTATGGCCAAAACAGTTCCAACTAGGGGTAAAATAGTCATTTAAAAATCGGGAAAAATCATGAACATGGGAAATGACCCCAACAGTCGTCTCCCAAAGTTACATGACCGTACGACTTCGTATGTGAAAGAAATAAATATCCTACGATCCTATGATGCGTAGAATGCGGGTCGTTACACAGTCCCTTTGCAAATTCCCAAAGTAAGGCCTGACAATCTTCACAATGTCCCGCTGATTCAATGTATATTGTCCCCAAATTCCTTCACACAAATACACCCGTGCCTATTCCCTTTGTCCTTCAAATATGAAAACCCCGTACCCAAATGATGCTCACCTGTCCACACTTTCACACACGCATGGACGCTTTCACAAGTCTTCGCATTTCAGCCCAGATTTCCTACGAACCCATCGCGCCACCCGAAACAAATCCTTCTCTTGCAACCCTTATCACCACGTCGACCTCCCTTTTATACATCTCCTCCCTTATTCGTCACTACGGTCAACCCTAGGAGGACTGGACCCACGCTGTGTATTTCCGATCACAGCAAACCGAGTCGAGCTCGAAACCAATCCACTTCGTTAAAGAGTTTACTCACTGGATTCCGATTGTACACTCATTTTGATTTTTTGGATTTTTGGTGGAGTTATTTTGATTTTTGAGAAGTTGATTTTCTCGTTGTTGAAGAACAGGAGTTACGGCGGAAATTTCAATTAGGTCTTTAAGGAAATTAACTGAGGTGTATTTATAGACAAATGCTTTACTTAAGTGTGAAGCAAAAGGAATATTTGTTTAATAAAATTATAGGATAACTTAAGGCATATCCTTCTTAGTAGGCGGCAGAAGTAATATGCTAGGATGGGGACAATACGTTCATGGTGTGAAGGGTAGATAGGGACATGCCATCAATTTTAGTACAGCAAGAACGTGCAACTCCTAATGAGATGGGAAGTAAGGACCATTGAATGAAACAGTACGAGCTGGCTTGATGTGTACTCGACTCGACTGAATATAAATATGTATATTCCAACATTACTTCTCCGCTAAAGAATGGCGTACTCCCCTACGTACAATCATATTCATATACGAGCGCTACAGACTGAAATAAAAATACCGTTGTGATGAGCAAGGTGGCACGATCCCAAAAATATAATAATACCGGTAGATTAACTCATATTGTGAAACCCCGAAATGTCGATACAGGGTGCCAAATACTTAAAATAAAAAGTTGCTTATTAAATTAATTAAAAATTACCATAAAATTCTAAAAATTAAATTATCTCTACTTCCCAAAAGAACCTTATCTAAATTCACGTCTGATACCTAGTTATATCGAATAAACCGTTATGGTCGATAAACGATTTTATAGCGACTATTTTAAAATTTGATTTGGACATATCTCAAAATCTACACAACGAAATCCCGATTTTTCTCTTCCACTAGAAAGATATACTCCCCCAGCTCCGTACGTTTCCTGTTTCACAGAAATCCGATTTAAAACGAATCATGTACATTCAGTTGAAGTTCGAATCACCAAATTACGAACTGCCGCGCCATTTCAAGCTCGATTTTAATTATAATATAGTTATACGTTCTAACGTCGACGATTAAATAATATATTCGTTATTTAAATAATTAAATAAGTTAATTATTACACCGTCAAATATCCGGGTCATTACATTCTTCCCCACTTAAAATAATTTCGTCCTCGAAATTGCTAAGTTAGAGGACGACCCTATCTATTGGAATTCCTAAGATTTGTTTACCCCTTATTTCTGATTTCAACTGAACCAATTAATATTGACTAAAATATTAATTCCTTCCGACTAACCTAAATTTTCAAAAATTCTGAAAATTTTCTAACACTTTAAATTTTCAAGAAATTTCACCATAACCTCCATTGTACAGCCCTTTCGGTAAAACCATAACTCGCCTTTCTGGGCCATCTCCAACCCAAAAGAAAATCAAACAGCCAAGCGGCTTGCCAATTCAGCTCATAAATTCCAAACTCATATAAATTATAAAGTTGTACCTTTTTGTCGGGTATATCATTATATCCCTATCATCTGCTATCAATTTTGCATATATCATGCCATCCAAATCAAACTCCAATCTATCTTTATTCCCAACACAATTATTGGCTTGTACTCAAGTAAAATTCCATTCAAACTCTAATCTCAAATTTCAATCTCTCAACTCACCAACTCAATTTCATATTTACTTATTTCAAGTTAAATCCCAATTTATAAATCACTTTTACCAGTTCACCTATTTAACTCATAAGTTAATTTAATTTCCGAATTTAAATTCCTGGGTTTATTCAAATCACTTGAAATCATAATAACAATTCAAAATCCTTTGAATTCCTGAATAACTTGTTTTTGCAAAACAATTTCAAAACAAAATCTTTGGTAGTAAACCGTCACTTAGCAACTCGAAAATTACACCGATGATGTATCGATCCATCATCGGAATTATTTCCCAGCGATCAAAGTGAGTTCAATACTATATTCCTTTCAAAACCACTTTTAAACACTTTCCATTTTGAAATTAATCCCAGATATCCTTATCATAACAAATTTAAAACCTCCCAGGATTTTAAAATTCACGTATACTTAATCCAGATTCAATAACAAACATTGGTCTGAATTTCCAGTTTTAAATTTCAATTCTGACTTTAATTTCAAATTTAATTCATTCGTAACACTTATACGAATTCTGATTGGTTATTTATAACCATTCCACTTTTAAAATCTTATTCAATTATAATAACAACCAACACATTAATATTTCCAATATATATACTTGGGTAAAATTATTTCATTTTCCCTCTTTTCAAAACATACCATGTCGGTTCATCGTATTCAAGTGTTTAGTAACTCCTATCAACACAGTTTGCATTACTATATCGACCAGAATTCATAAACTACTCGATCAATAAAACTCCACAATATAAAACAAATTTTATATCAAATAACAGATACGTTCACTCGTATATATACACTCAAACTCAATCTAGGGTATTACTAACCCCATCTCTACTGAGTCACGCCACAGAGCCAAGGTAAACTTAACTTAAGCTCTGATACCAACTGTAATGACCCGAAAATCCGGTCCAATTTGAGCTGACTAAATAACACAAGTCCAACACCAAATTGCACTGAAAATTCAAGAAATTAATAGAAAGAAGATAGAGGGTGAGGATAGATAAGATAGAACTAATAGAATAGAAGAAGAAGAAGAACATCATCATCAGAGTAACACGAATCTCGCAGCGGCACGAATAAAATATAACATAACTTTTGAAATACAAACAGTATATGTATACAATAACATTTCAGAGTACAACACTTACAACAACAGCGGAAATAATAATGGCTATAGAATCTTGAAGCCTCCTGCTCCAAGCTCTCCAAGTGTATCTGCAAATCCCGACTACTTGACTGCCCGTACAAATTTAGGCACCCAAGAGTTTAGGGAAAACAACAAAGAAAACTCCGGGTCAGTCATGGGACTGGTATGAGTAAAACAGTTTAAACGGTTTGAACAAGTAAACGATATCTCATAAGACCACGCCATATGACGGAACGGGTTTTTCCCTTATGAGAATCCAAAATATCTTTATATCAAAAACCCTTTTGATATTATAATAATGTCTATCAACCACAGTATAATAATCATTTAGCAGAAACACTTTCATCTCACGTTCTACATATATAGTATACAATCAAAACCGCAAGTACGTATTGGGTAATGGATTTCCAACTATGACAAGGTATGGAACCACCTTCCGATCAGTGTACTCTAGCAACGATACACTGGAGTTCAACAAGAACATCTTGCAACTCAGCCACACATGACCGACCACTCATTTCGCTTGAGTGTATCGAATGTACATCACCAACGGTTGGGATCAGCAACCGTTCCCATATATATATATGGGACAACATTGATAGATTAAAGAAGCAAATGAATATTCTCTAGATAGGTGATTATACACCCTACTTCAGTGCGACCGACTTAGCCATGCTGTCTGCCCGATTTTTGTCATGTAACGGATGTGAGGCTAGAAACTACGCTTATCTATCTTTCATTGATAGCAAGATTACTTTGAATGCCACATTATCAGATCCGTGAATCATTAGTTGGATCTGCACAAATAGATTCTGGATATTATGCGAAGGGAATAAATCCGTTGGCCACCATATATATTTGTACAGTCCAACTCATTCGATCATTGGAAATATTCTGTCAGACATTCGTCCATATACGTTCGTTCTGGGATTACTGAAGGCACTATTCTGTAAACAGGACAGCCCTTGCATAACACCGTCTTCAATTATCTTCATCGTATTTGATCACAACGCTTATGTCAATACGGAGTGGTTCTTTGGATAATAATCCAACCGGTCTCTCCATATTAACAACGTAAAATGGTCAAAACTTGATAGTCTGTGATTTAACTATCAAATGAAAACATGTCGGTGTACAAACAACGATCTTAATTCCTAATGGAATTATCGATCCAATCATCAATCATATATATATATATATTCATATTTCTTTATTTTCTAAAATTAGAAAATATACGTTTTCAACATTGGAAAAACATCTCCAATCCTCATTTACGCATCACTACCATTTCACAACTATTAGTCCCTAAGTGTAAACTAGTAAGAGAACAATTCTCTAAGTATAAACCCCGAAGGCCGAAACTAACATCAGATCGATACTCAGAAAACTATTCAACTTACTAATCTCCAGTCAGTATCTAATCTGGTTTAACTCTACTCGACTAACTTGATTAACCTTCGAATACCATATTCGATTTACTAACTCTCAAATACCATATTCAATTAACTTTATTTGATTAACTCTAACTGGTTAACTCTAACTGATTGACTCTAACTGATTAACTCTAACTAGTTGACTCTAACTGATTAACTCTAACTGGTTAACTCTAACTGATTAACTCAAATTCGAATAACTTATATTCGATTAACTCCTTTTTAATAACGTTTATCCATTTATAAAGATTTACTTTTAGTAACGGTTCTTCACTTTAAAATGTCCTTTTTATAACGTTTCTCCACTTAGAAAGATTTCCTTTTTAACAGCGTTTAATCATTTATAATGTTTCCTTATAACAGCGTTTAATCACTTATAACAGCGTTTTATCACTTAAAATGATTTCCTTTTTTTTATCCTATTTATTTTCCAAATAAATATTCCTTTATCACTTCACTTCTATTTGTTAGATCCTCATTATAAATTGATAAATGAATAAACTTCTCAGTGTTAATCCCGAAGGCCAAAACCAACATCAGATCAACACTTTGAAATTTACTCAACTCAGTCAACGTAGAACAAGTTCCAATTACTCAAAAACCATACCCTATCCTCTTTAACACTTTTAACTCGATTCTATTTATTTTCTAATAAATATTCCTTTTATAAAATCCTTTAATTTTATAAATATTTCATTTTCAATATACGTTTTGAAAATTTTCTTTTTACTTCCTAGTATTCATCTTGGTATTTAAAATACCGTGTAACTATGATTACTATCAACTAAGCACACATAATCAGCATAGATTATATAACACATCACATATCACAATATGTGAAACAAAACAGTATTTTATATATTGAGGAACCCAGTTGGGTCCCTCCAACCTGTTCCCCTGCATCACGGATGTTAAACACTAAAATAACATCAACTTCATTTCAGTATGAAATGTTCTGACAAGCAAAATCAATATTTAAAGGGTATATATATATATAATTTCAACTGACTGACTAGCAGTTCAATCAATCAATCAACACACAACAGTCAATCAATATCTAACAGTTCTAAAAGTACGTTATAAAAATATAGCTGTTCAGAGTTGGTGAGTTTTACTCACATTTGCGCGTTAGCCGTTAAATAACGGTTTGCGTTATTTGATTCAGTCAGACAATTTATTTCACCATAAATTCAAACGAGCTCCAATCTCCCTTCCAGTCAGTTCCAGTGTATAGTGTTCGTCCGTACGATCCCCACGGATCTTGTTTTCGTCCAATTTTTCATTTTAACGTGATCCGCTACCCTGAAACTCCATGACCACGCTGGTCTTCATCCGTTCGTTAACACTTCCAGCTACATAATAAATCCAACTTTTATTATACCCAAACAGATGACTTCGTTACTCCCTTTTTGGCTTTCACACATTCATTTTCTCCCATTGGTTCATGTCTCCTCCTCAACTACATGGACACTTGAACCTGGACAGCTACAAAACTACCCTGTTTTGTTTTTATTCATCACGCCTTCTCTTCTGCTACATTGTTCCCATCGTTCTTTATTACTTTTGCTACTTCATGCTTCTCATCTCGTTCAACACCCTTCTGGCCTTCGTTCTTCATGTAAACAGGTCCTACTTTACCACTTCTTTGTTTTTAAACCATTCTTCATTTAATTGCCCAATCGTTACTTTGTTTCCACCATGCAATTTGTTCCAGTCCCTTTGCAAATTCCCAAAGTAAGGCCTGACAATCTTCACAATGTCCCGCTGATTCAATGTATATTGTCCCCAAATTCCTTCACACAAATACACCCGTGCCCATTCCCTTTGTCCTTCAAATATGAAAACCCCGTACCCAAATGATGCTCACCTGTCCACACTTTCACACACGCATGGACGCTTTCACAAGTCTTCGCATTTCAGCCCAGATTTCCTACGAACCCATCGCGCCACCCGAAACAAATCCTTCTCTCGCAACCCTTATCACCACGTCGACCTCCCTTTCATACATCTCCTCCCTTATTCGTCACTACGGTCAACCCTAGGAGGACTGGACCCACGCTGTGTATTTCCGATCACAGCAAACCGAGTCGAGCTCGAAACCAATCCACTTCGTTAAAGAGTTTACTCACTGGATTCCGATTGTACACTCATTTTGATTTTTTGGATTTTTGGTGGAGTTATTTTGATTTTTGAGAAGTTGATTTTCTCGTTGTTGAAGAACAGGAGTTACGGCGGAAATTTCAATTAGGTCTTTAAGGAAATTAACTGAGGTGTATTTATAGACAAATGCTTTACTTAAGTGTGAAGCAAAAGGAATATTTGTTTAATAAAATTATAGGATAACTTAAGGCATATCCTTCTTAGTAGGCGGCAGAAGTAATATGCTAGGATGGGGACAATACGTTCATGGTGTGAAGGGTAGATAGGGACATGCCATCAATTTTAGTACAGCAAGAACGTGCAACTCCTAATGAGATGGGAAGTAAGGACCATTGAATGAAACAGTACGAGCTGGCTTGATGTGTACTCGACTCGACTGAATATAAATATGTATATTCCAACATTACTTCTCCGCTAAAGAATGGCGTACTCCCCTACGTACAATCATATTCATATACGAGCGCTACAGACTGAAATAAAAATACCGTTGTGATGAGCAAGGTGGCACGATCCCAAAAATATAATAATACCGGTAGATTAACTCATATTGTGAAACCCCGAAATGTCGATACAGGGTGCCAAATACTTAAAATAAAAAGTTGCTTATTAAATTAATTAAAAATTACCATAAAATTCTAAAAATTAAATTATCTCTACTTCCCAAAAGAACCTTATCTAAATTCACGTCTGATACCTAGTTATATCGAATAAACCGTTATGGTCGATAAACGATTTTATAGCGACTATTTTAAAATTTGATTTGGACATATCTCAAAATCTACACAACGAAATCCCGATTTTTCTCTTCCACTAGAAAGATATACTCCCCCAGCTCCGTACGTTTCCTGTTTCACAGAAATCCGATTTAAAACGAATCATGTACATTCAGTTGAAGTTCGAATCACCAAATTACGAACTGCCGCGCCATTTCAAGCTCGATTTTAATTATAATATAGTTATACGTTCTAACGTCGACGATTAAATAATATATTCGTTATTTAAATAATTAAATAAGTTAATTATTACACCGTCAAATATCCGGGTCATTACATTCTTCCTCACTTAAAATAATTTCGTCCTCGAAATTGCTAAGTTAGAGGACGACCCTATCTATTGGAATTCCTAAGATTTGTTTACCCCTTATTTCTGATTTCAACTGAACCAATTAATATTGACTAAAATATTAATTCCTTCCGACTAACCTAAATTTTCAAAAATTCTGAAAATTTTCTAACACTTTAAATTTTCAGGAAATTTCACCATAACCTCATTTGTACAGCCCTTTCGGTAAAACCACAACTCGCCTTTCTGGGCCATCTCCAACCCAAAAGAAAATCAAACAGCCAAGCGGCTTGCCAATTCAGCTCATAAATTCCAAACTCATATAAATTATAAAGTTGTACCTTTTTGTCGGGTATATCATTATATCCCTATCATCTGCTATCAATTTTGCATATATCATGCCATCCAAATCAAACTCCAATCTGTCTTTATTCCCAACACAATTATTGGCTTGTACTCAAGTAAAATTCCATTCAAACTCTAATCTCAAATTTCAATCTCTCAACTCACCAACTCAATTTCATATTTACTTATTTCAAGTTAAATCCCAATTTATAAATCACTTTTACCAGTTCACCTATTTAACTCATAAGTTAATTTAATTTCCGAATTTAAATTCCTGGGTTTATTCAAATCACTTGAAATCATAATAACAATTCAAAATCCTTTGAATTCCTGAATAACTTGTTTTTGCAAAACAATTTCAAAACAAAATCTTTGGTAGTAAACCGTCACTTAGCAACTCGAAAATTACACCGATGATGTATCGATCCATCATCGGAATTATTTCCCAGTGATCAAAGTGAGTTCAATACTATATTCCTTTCAAAACCACTTTTAAACACTTTCCATTTTGAAATTAATCCCAGATATCCTTATCATAACAAATTTAAAACCTCCCAGGATTTTAAAATTCACGTATACTTAATCCAGATTCAATAACAAACATTGGTCTGAATTTCCAGTTTTAAATTTCAATTCTGACTTTAATTTCAAATTTAATTCATTCGTAACACTTATACGAATTCTGATTGGTTATTTATAACCATTCCACTTTTATAATCTTATTCAATTATAATAACAACCAACACATTAATATTTCCAATATATATACTTGGGTAAAAAAATTTCATTTTCCCTCTTTTCAAAACATACCATGTCGGTTCATCGTATTCAAGTGTTTAGTAACTCCTATCAACACAGTTTGCATTACTATATCGACCAGAATTCATAAACTACTCGACCAATAAAACTCCACAATATAAAACAAATTTTATATCAAATAACAGATACGTTCACTCGTATATATACACTCAAACTCAATCTAGGGTATTACTAACCCCATCTCTACTGAGTCACGCCACAGAGCCAAGGTAAACTTAACTTAAGCTCTGATACCAACTGTAATGACCCGAAAATCCGGTCCAATTTGAGCTGACTAAATAACACAAGTCCAACACCAAATTGCACTGAAAATTCAAGAAATTAATAGAAAGAAGATAGAGGGTGAGGATAGATAAGATAGAACTAATAGAATAGAAGAAGAAGAAGAACATCATCATCAGAGTAACACGAATCTCGCAGCGGCACGAATAAAATATAACATAACTTTTGAAATACAAACAGTATATGTATACAATAACATTTCAGAGTACAACACTTACAACAACAGCGGAAATAATAATGGCTATAGAATCTTGAAGCCTCCTGCTCCAAGCTCTCCAAGTGTATCTGCAAATCCCAACTACTTGACTGCCCGTACAAATTTAGGCACCCAAGAGTTTAGGGAAAACAACAAAGTAAACTCTGGGTCAGTCATGGGACTGGTATGAGTAAAACAGTTTAAACGGTTTGAACAAGTAGACGATATCTCATAAGACCACGCCATATGACGGAACGGGTTTTTCCCTTATGAGAATCCAAAATATCTTTATATCAAAAACCCTTTTGATATTATAATAATGTCTATCAACCACAGTATAATAATCATTTAGCAGAAACACTTTCATCTCACGTTCTACATATATAGTATACAATCAAAACCGCAAGTACGTATTGGGTAATGGATTTCCAACTATGACAAGGTATGGAACCACCTTCCGATCAGTGTACTCTAGTAACGATACACTGGAGTTCAACAAGAACATCTTGCAACTCAGCCACACATGACCGACCACTCATTTCGCTTGAGTGTATCGAATGTACATCACCAACGGTTGGGATCAGCAACCGTTCCCGTATATATATATGGGACAACATTGATAAATTAAAGAAGCAAATGAATATTCTCTAGATAGGTGATTATACACCCTACTTCGGTGCGACCGACTTAGCCATGCTGTCTGCCCGATTTTTGTCATTTAACGGATGTGATGCTAGAAACTACGCTTATCTATCTTTCATTGATAGCACGATTACTTTGAATGCCACATTATCAGATCCGTTAATCATTAGTTGGATCTGCACAAATAGATTCTGGATATTATGCGAAGGGAATAAATCCGTTGGCCACCATATATATTTGTACAGTCCAACTCATTCGATCATTGGAAATATTCTGTCAGACATTCGTCCATATACGTTCGTTCTGGGATTACCGAAGGCACTATTCTGTAAACAGGACAGCCCTTGCATAACACCGTCTTCAATTATCTTCATCGTATTTGATCACAACGCTTATGTCAATACGGAGTGGTTCTTTGGATAATAATCCAACCGGTCTCTCCATATTAACAACGTAAAATGGTCAAAACTTGATAGTCTGTGATTTAACTATCAAATGAAAACATGTCGGTGTACAAACAACGATCTTAATTCCTAACGGAATTATCGATCCAATCATCAATCATATATATATATATATATTCATATTTCTTTATTTTCTAAAATTAGAAAATATACGTTTTCAACATTGGAAAAACATCTCCAATCCTCATTTACGCATCACTACCATTTCACAACTATTAGTCCCTAACTGTAAACTAGTAAGAGAACAATTCTCTAAGTATAAACCCCGAAGGCCGAAACCAACATCAGATCGATACTCAGAAAACTATTCAACTTACTAATCTCCAGTCAGTTTCTAATCTGGTTTAACTCTACTCGACTAACTTGATTAACCTTCGAATACCATATTCGATTTACTAACTCTCAAATACCATATTCAATTAACTTTATTTGATTAACTCTAACTGGTTAACTCTAACTGATTGACTCTAACTGATTAACTCTAACTAGTTGACTCTAACTGATTAACTCTAACTGGTTAACTCTAACTGATTAACTCAAATTCGAATAACTTATATTCGATTAACTCCTTTTTAATAACGTTTATCCATTTATAAAGATTTACTTTTAGTAACGGTTTTTCACTTTAAAATGTCCTTTTTATAACGTTTCTCCACTTAGAAAGATTTCCTTTTTAACAGCGTTTAATCATTTATAATGTTTTCCTTATAACAGCGTTTAATCACTTATAACAGCGTTTTATCACTTAAAATGATTTCCTTTTTTTATCCTATTTATTTTCCAAATAAATATTCCTTTATCACTTCACTTCTATTTATTAGATCCTCATTATAAATTGATAAATGAATAAACTTCTCAGTGTTAATCCCGAAGGCCGAAACCAACATCAGATCAACACTTTGAAATTTACTCAACTCAGTCAACGTAGAACAAGTTCCAATTACTCAAAAACCATACCCTATCCTCTTTAACACTTTTAACTCGATTCTATTTATTTTCTAATAAATATTCCTTTTATAAAATCCTTTAATTTTACAAATATTTCATTTTCAATATACGTTTTGAAAATTTTCTTTTTACTTCCTAGTATTCATCTTGGTATTTAAATTACTGTATAACTATGATTACTATCAACTAAGCACACATAATCAGCATAGATTATATAACACATCACATATCACAATATGTGAAACAAAACAGTATTTTATATATTGAGGAACCCAGTTGGGTCCCTCCAACCTGTTCCCCTGCATCACGGATGTTAAACACTAAAATAACATCAACTTCATTTCAGTATGAAATGTTCTGACAAGCAAAATCAATATTTAAAGGGTATATATATATATATATATATATATATATATATATATAATTTCAACTGACTGACTAGCAGTTCAATCAATCAATCAACACACAACAGTCAATCAATATCTAACAGTTCTAAAAGTACGTTATAAAAATATAGCTGTTCAGAGTTGGTGAGTTTTACTCACATTTGCGCGTTAGCCGTTAAATAACGGTTTGCGTTATTTGATTCAGTCAGACAATTTATTTCACCATAAATTCAAACGAGCTCCAATCTCCCTTCCAGTCAGTTCCAGTGTATAGTGTTCGTCCGTACGATCCCCACGGATCTTATTTTCGTCCAATTTTTCATTTTAACGTGATCCGCTACCCTGAAACTCCATGACCACGCTGGTCTTCATCCGTTCGTTAACACTTCCAGCTTCATAATAAATCAAACTTGTATTATACCCAAACAGATGACTTCGTTACTCCCTTTTTGGCTTTCACACATTCATTTTCTCCCATTGGTTCATGTCTCCTCCTCAACTACATGGATACTTGAACCTGGACAGCTACAAAACTACCCTGTTTTGTTTTTATTCATCACGCCTTCTCTTCTGCTACATTGTTCCCATCGTTCTTTATTACTTTTGCTACTTCATGATTCTCATCTCGTTCAACACCCTTCTGGCCTTCGTTCTTCATGTAAACAGGTCCTACTTTACCACTTCTTTGTTTTTAAACCATTCTTCATTTAATTGCCCAATCGTTACTTTGTTTCCACCATGCAATTTGTTCCAGTCCCTTTGCAAATTCCCAAAGTAAGGCCTGACAATCTTCACAATGTCCCGCTGATTCAATGTATATTGTCCCCAAATTCCTTCACACAAATACACCCGTGCCCATTCCCTTTGTCCTTCAAATATGAAAACCCCGTACCCAAATGATGCTCACCTGTCCACACTTTCACACACGCATGGACGCTTTCACAAGTCTTCGCATTTCAGCCCAGATTTCCTACGAACCCATCGCGCCACCCGAAACAAATCCTTCTCTCGCAACCCTTATCACCACGTCGACCTCCCTTTCATACATCTCCTCCCTTATTCGTCACTACGGTCAACCCTAGGAGGACTGGACCCACGCTGTGTATTTCCGATCACAGCAAACCGAGTCGAGCTCGAAACCAATCCACTTCGTTAAAGAGTTTACTCACTGGATTCCGATTGTACACTCATTTTGATTTTTTGGATTTTTGGTGGAGTTATTTTGATTTTTGAGAAGTTGATTTTCTCGTTGTTGAAGAACAGGAGTTACGGCGGAAATTTCAATTAGGTCTTTAAGGAAATTAACTGAGGTGTATTTATAGACAAATGCTTTACTTAAGTGTGAAGCAAAAGGAATATTTGTTTAATAAAATTATAGGATAACTTAAGGCATATCCTTCTTAGTAGGCGGCAGAAGTAACATGCTAGGATGGTGACAATACGTTCATGGTGTGAAGGGTAGATAGGGACATGCCATCAATTTTAGTACAGCAAGAACGTGCAACTCCTAATGAGATGGGAAGTAAGGACCATTGAATGAAACAGTACGAGCTGGCTTGATGTGTACTCGACTCGACTGAATATAAATATGTATATTCCAACATTACTTCTCTGCTAAAGAATGGCGTACTCCCCTACGTACAATCATATTCATATACGAGCGCTACAGACTGAAATAAAAATACCGTTGTGATGAGCAAGGTGGCACGATCCCAAAAATATAATAATACCGGTAGATTAACTCATATTGTGAAACCCCGAAATGTCGATACAGGGTGCCAAATACTTAAAATAAAAAGTTGCTTATTAAATTAATTAAAAATTACCATAAAATTCTAAAAATTAAATTATCTCTACTTCCCAAAAGAACCTTATCTAAATTCACGTCTGATACCTAGTTATATCGAATAAACCGTTATGGTCGATAAACGATTTTATAGCGACTATTTTAAAATTTGATTTGGACATATCTAAAAATCTACACAACGAAATCCCGATTTTTCTCTTCCAATAGAAAGATATACTCCCCCAGCTCCGTACGTTTCCTGTTTCACAGAAATCCGATTTAAAACGAATCATGTACATTCAGTTGAAGTTCGAATTACCAAATTACGAACTGCCGCGCCATTTCAAGCTCGATTTTAATTATAATATAGTTATACGTTCTAACGTCGACGATTAAATAATATATTCGTTATTTAAATAATTAAATAAGTTAATTATTACACCGTTAAATATCCGGGTCATTACAGGACATGTATTAAAAATGTGTAGGGATGGGAGAAATTAATGAATACGGAAGAAAAGGGTTAAGACAAGATACAGACTTCCGTAATTGAAGATGCCAACCTTCGCTGAAAAGATTGTAGGTGCGGTAGCAAAATTTAGAAGGATAAATATGTTTTCCTATTCGACAAAGAAATGAAAAGCCTACAAATATAGTAATTTTAGGAAATATACTTATGTAGAATAGTTTGTCAGAAGATTTAAATAAAAGACCAGGAATATTTAGAAACCCAACAAGATGAATTTTTGACATACTACAAAAACTGTTTAAAAGAGGAATTTTTTAAAGAACTAT
Source organism: Allium sativum (assembly GCA_030737875.1). Lineage (NCBI taxonomy): Eukaryota > Viridiplantae > Streptophyta > Magnoliopsida > Asparagales > Amaryllidaceae > Allium > Allium sativum. Next base: position 197,051,098 of record CM060919.1, on the reverse strand, counting down.
CAACCTCTTGTATGTGGACTAGAATTACATGATAATTCCAATTGAGAAAAACAAACACAGTTATAAATATTCATTAGTTCTTCAATTAGACAAATAAAAATATGAGTTTTAGCGTATACAAAAGACGAAAAAGTTAACTGTAGACGTTTGCAAATAAGAGCTTTAATGGGAAAGAAATTGAAGCAAAAAACACTAAACAATTCAAGTGGTTAATTTGAAATTTTCATGGTCTTGAAGTTATGAGCTTTAAAAGTTTAGATTTGAAAATATTCTTTTCTAGATGGTGGTAGTAAATTGGCGTTTAAAAAGAAAAAAAAAAGAGAAAGAAGACAAGACATATAAGCTTGTAAATTAAACGTCATTGACCTACTCAATTAGAAGAGAGAAGACAATAAATTTATTCACTAAAAAATTGGTAAAGTCAGAATGATAGAATCATTGTAAAGTGAGAACCATTCAAGAAAATAAGAGTACTAAAGGGGTAATATAAAGAATGAAAGAGTATTCCAAGGAAATTATTTAGTAATTTGGAATGTATTTATGACCATTAATCTAATTTTTTAAAGACCTCTCATTGTGCAAATAAAAAGTGCTGAATGGTTATGCTCATCAAGGAATTTCGAAATTCATATATATATATATATACACACACACACACATACATATACATATAAATGAGAGTTTTAGGTTTGGTGCTAACAATGAATGCAGTCGAATGTTTCAAAATACATTCCAAAAAAAAGAGGTAAACTGAAAATATGGATATGGATAGGAGAACTAATTGCTAATTAATTCGATTTAGGTCTCATTTTCAAATAGAAAATGAACGTTTATTTCAAAACAATTATTGTTTTGAAAATCATTATAGACTAACGTTCAGTATACAAATAAAAGATGAATGTTGGAAGATGGAAATATATTTTACTCTTAAATTAAGAGATTTTGGGCGTATAGTAAATATTTGTAAAACGTTAAAATTAAGATCTTCATTTGGAACATTTTACTAAAAATAAAGATCGTTTAGCTTTATTGAGTAATGTTTCAAAAGAGTTATCATGAGAAGTCATAACATATTTTGAAAACATAATAATGAATGCCAATTTGACATATTTAAGAAACTTGATTGTCGCCTAATTAAATTTTACCATTCAATCAATATTTTTTTTATAGAATTGGCTTTTGTTTTCATGCAAGACCTCAAAATATTTATCTTTCCTGTAAAGTGAAAATGGCAAGGTATTCAACATATCAATAAATACAGGAGTTGAAAAGGAAATTTATTTTTGCTCTTATTCTGAGATTTTTAGTGAATATTCTCAGAACTTTAAAAAGAGGCAACAAATTTCTTATTACAACAATTTTTGAAATCTTTGAAAAATAATTTGTTAAAACTAGGCATGCATTAATATTTTATCTAGTAAACAATAGAACGTGGAAAGTTGTTCTACTCTTAAAAAATAAAAGATTTGTGTAAGTATAGACAATGTTTTCAAAACATTGCAAATCTAAAAAGAGACATTTATTCGTAAGAAATAATTGAATTATAATTTTAAAGTGGAAATTCAAACTTTTAATGCTTCAGCATTTAAAAAGGCATTTAATGCAAATTTTTGGAAACCTTAGTAAATTGTTGTCATAATGGGGTATATATATGCATGCATATAAATGATAGTAGTATACAACTGAATTTACATAATGTCACTGAGACTAATGCTGTTACAAAAGGAATAGATTTAATAGTAGTAAATTAGGAAACTCAGGATTAGGATAAGATAACTTATACAATAAAATTTGAGGATTTTATTGTCAGTCCCAAAAAGCATTATAGTTGAAGAATTGGTAAATTTTATAGATTTCCAGAAATAAGATTTGATTGTAAACTAAAATGCCGGTAATACTTTAGTCAGGAATTAATACATTAATAACTGTATCTAACGGTTAGTTATATGTACGAATATAAAGATAGGGAAAAAATTTTTAAGGACAAAAGCCCACTAAAATTTATCCATAAGGACAACCGCCTAATATTTTATCCTAAAGGACAATACACTGGAAAAAAAAATCGGCCGCTTCTTTCTTCCTCACGTGCGCTCTATTTTCTCCCTTCGCAATGGCTTCTCGTCCGCTCCATCTTCTTCCTCTGTCGCTCTTATCTTAAATCGTAAATCATAAATCCCGAAAAACAGAAGAACATCAGATTCGAAATTGCAATCGAACCCAAAAAATTTAATTCATAAATCGCTCGAAACAGAAACCCTAGAAAACCAAAAAGGCCTTCGAACAATAAAAAGCCATTGTAAATCGCAAGCGAATTGAATAAAAATATTTTTCAGACGATGGAAAACACAAATGAAGAAGTCGATATTGTTGAAACATTTTTTTCGTGATTGGAAATGTTTTTTTTTTCGTTAATACTATAGCAGTTCGTAGGTATCATTTTTGTATTTCTTTAGTTATCATTTTTCCTGTTTTTAACTTTAAAACATAGCAGCAGTTTTTAGTTATCATTTTTCTATTTTTTTAGTTATCATTTTACCTATTTTAACTTTGAAAACATAGCAGCAGTTTTTAGTTATCATTTTTCTATTTTTCTGGTTATCATTTTTAGTGTAACTTCTGTGTTATGTTTATATGCATCTTTTTTTTTACCTACAATATTAAAAAACTGATATCCATGAACTGTTTTTAGTTATCATTTTTCCTGTTTTAACTTTAAAAACATAGCAGCAGTTTTTAGTTATTATTTTTCTATTTTTCTGGTTATCATTTTTAGTGTAACTTCTGTGTTATGTTTATTTGCATCTTTTTTTACCTACAATATTAAAAAACTGATATCCATGAACTGTGAATATGAGAAAAACTTTAGCTTAGCCCTACCAACTTATAAAACTGATAACAGAATAAAAAAACACATGAAAAAACAATTAACATAGTTAAAATAGTAAAACTGATACGTAAGAAAATAGGAAACTTATACCTAAAACCTGATTCAATGTTTTGAAGTAAAAGTAATGGAAAAAATGTTTACTTCAAAGTTTGATTGAATAAAATGAAATTAGTTCGACTTAGTTACAAAGTTAATGCAACAGTACAACTGCAAAATTAACACAACAACAAAATCACATGAAAAAAACACATAACACAGTTAAAACATGAAAACTGATAATTAAAAAAATAGAAAACTGATACCTACAAACTGCATCAATGTTGTAAAGAAAAACTAATGAAAAAAATGTTTACATCACAGTTTGATTGTATAAAATTAAATAAATTCGACTGAGTTAAAAAGTTGATGCAACAATATAACTTCAAAATTAACACAGTAATAAAATCACATGAAAACAACACATAACATAGCTAAAACAGTAAAAATGATACCTAAAATATTAGAAAAATGATACCTAAATACTGATGCAATGCTTTGAAGATAAAAAAATGAAAAAAAAATTATATCACAGTTTGATTGATTAAATTGAAATAAGTTTGAATTAGTTTCAAAGCTGATACAACAATATAACTTCAAAATTAACACAGCAACCAAAATCTCATGAAAAAAACATATAACACAGTTAAAACATGAAAAATGATAACTAGAAAAATAGAAAAATGATACCTAAAAACTACTGCTATGTATTACAGTTAAAATAGGAAAAATGATAACTAGAAAAATAGAAAAATGATAACTAAAAACTGCTGCTATGTTTTAAAATTAAAAACAGAAAAAATGATAACTACAAAAATACAAAAATGATAATTACGAACTGCTGTACTGGTAAAATGAAAAAAAAAACATTTCCAATCTAAAAAATTTGATTCAACAATTTCGACTTCTTCAATTGTGGTTTCCATCGTTTGAAAAATATTTTTATTCAATTCACTTGTGATTTCCACTGGATTTTGTTGATCGACATTTTTTTTTAATTTTTTAGGGTTTCGAATGATTTTCTTCTCGATTTTGATTTCGTGATGTTTTCCTTATATTTCGAATTTCGATTTTATTATTTTCTGAAATTCGTAATATCGCGTTTTCTGATTTTGCGATTTCGTGATTTAAGATGAAAAAGAGAACGACGTGAGAGAAGGAGAAGTTGAAAGTAGCGGCCGACGTGAGAGAGGGAGAAGATAAAAGTAGCGGCCAGAATTATTTTTGAATGTATTGTCCTTCTGAGTAAAATTTTAGTGGGCTGTCCTTATGGATAAAAAGGCCTTCAGTTTTGTCCTTGTAAATATTTTCCTGTATAAAGATATAGGTGTAATTCGTAATTTCAGTAAATAGAATTCATGACTATAAATTGCAAATTTAATGGGCAATGAATTTCTAGTTAATAAGATTTAAAAGGAAGTTTTGGGGATTGATCTAAAAGACAAATTGGTTTGGAGAAAATGGATATACTTCAAGCCTGAAGGATCTTGAGGGAATTTAATAAGTATTCAGCGAATGGTCTAGTGGCATATTTTAATGGACCACATTTATTGAAGAAGACAAGGATGGAAGATTTAAAGGTTTGGATTTGGCATCTTAGGGATTTGGATTAAAAGTAATAAGACCTCAGTACTATTTAGACCATTTAATTGTAAGAGAAAAACTTTCAAAATGATAATTAGGCTGTGATCGTTAGTTGTTCCCCCGTATTGACTGGATAAGGGTATAAACGTGATGTAAATCCTTGTTATGCATGAGATGTTGGGATTTAAAACCTTTGTTAAATTCTTAAGACAAATATGTAAGAAGAAGAAGAACCTCATGGGGATATTCAACCTAGCGACTTGCTATATATGAAAAAGGGACGTTAATAGCAAATTGGATGTATAGCCTCCACAGAAGTAGTGTATTGATCTTATGACTTTTGGAAATTTAGCCTTATAGAATGCCACCCTCAAGAACATGAACATGAAGTATGAGATTTAATAAAAGGCTTAATTATTGGGCTTGTATTAGATCATGTTTTGGATTGTTTAAGGATATTTGTTTAACTTTTATAAATTAGCCCTTTTATCGTTATTTAGAAAAAAAGACTATATTTAAAAACTATGAGGAATATGCTCAAAATAAAAAGGGTGTGATGTGTAATTTATCATAAATTACACTATACATCCAGACTGAAACAGTACCCATTCCTTATAATTTTAAATAGGTCAATGTTGCTATTTGGGCAAATTTATGGAAATTAAAACAATAGACCTTACTCGGATTTAAATATAGTAAATTGGAGCATAGGAAAATATTCTAGTCATTAGTGTAGATTAGACATTAGTTAGTTAAATCTAGAAATTTGATTTAAAAAATTCTTTTTGGATCAAACTTCACTTGAAGACTGGAGAACAAAATGATGACGACCAAAAGCTTTGGGAAAAGAGGAAGAATCCGTAATACTGATCTCTAAATAAGAGGAATAATAATAATATTTAGGGGTAGCATAATTATCATTTTCTTTGGTAATTAGTGGGCACTCTTGAAGAGTTACAAGGGACCACCTAGAATACCAAAGTGTTGATGGAATAATCATTGACAAATTTCTACTCGAACCAAATTTGTGATTAGAGTTTGGAAAAAGTCTAATTTGAATAGGTAAACTGTGGATGATAATGAGTAGATACTGTACTTTCCGGCTTTCCTTAAGTTAAGGAGATATGGGATATAGGAACCCCATAAAAGTTTTATGTTTGTTAAGATACCTTCATAGTACAATGAGTTTTGGTCGGGCCTAATTAAGAAACGGGTACGTAGACAGAGCCTTGGGAGTTTCATGCCACCATAGAAATTTTGGAGCACGAAACTTCAAGATTCCACAATATTTAGAATAGATCGAGTATGTAAGAAAGAAAAATTTGAGGAAAGGCATGAAAATATTAAATTTTGTAGCCTCCCTCGAAAATTTCGGACTTTTGGTTGCTTTGTGGCTGCTAGATTGGATGGTAGGAGAGGGATGCAACACAATTGCACAATGCACTCATATAGAGATATATGCATGTTAAGGTGTTTTGCATACATACTGCATGACTTATTACACATACACGCTAGGGTTGAGCTCACTTTAGTAAGTCTGTAGTTCATAATCACTGTGAGTCATGGAAGGATTAAAATATAACATGGGTGTACAACATGGATGTTTAGAGGGAGTTGTGTTTTTTGCCGTTTCTCACAGATTTCGGGATGAAATCTGTTTTAAGGGGAGAAGAATGTAGCACCCCGTAAAATATACCAAAAAATATAAATATTAACAATTAATAGAAACGAGAAATTAAATAATAAAATATAAAAATGCTGAAAAATGAGATTTTGCAGCATTAAGAATTTGACTAGAAAATCTTTTATTTGGATTCGTGGCAAAATTCTGAATCGTTTTCATATATAATATGTTGAAAACGGTGATCGTATGGAGAAGTTACAATCAAACGAAATTAGACGGTAAACGCATATATATATATATATATATGTGTGTGTGTGTGTGTGTGTTTGTGTATTTGTGGTGTTACTACCAAAATTAACAGTGAAATAGGCTGACGGTGAAGGGGTATCAGATGACCGCAAGCCCATAGGGATCCTTTAGAAAGCAGGGACAAATACTAGGAGGAGTCAGGAGTAGGAAGAAATGGACCGAAAGCCGCATCAACCAAGACCTTTGTAGGAGAAAAGATCATAAAAACTACGGGATCTAACCAGCAGGATCTATCCGACAAGGTCAGACAAGCAGGATCCTTCCAACAACGTCAACCTGACAGGGGGGTTCTGAGACAAAAGGCCATCCAGGTCAGAAACCCAGAAAGATTAAGGCAAGAGCTTCGTCAATTGAGGTTCGAAAGGACCTTCAATATTAACCTACCTAATACCGATGCAATGGGAGGCTAAAACACCCAGAGCATTAAGCCAGAAACACATAAAGATTATACAGAACTAGTTTCCGAAACACCCACTACATAAATGCCGAGAGGTCATATTAATAAACAACAGACAAATCACATAGAGCAACCATCTGGAAGATCAGGCTACACCTGGAAATCCCACCAAAAATTAGACTGGAACCCCGGAAGGGATACGAGCTAACCGCACTAGTCAACTTAGCACAGACACTGACAATGATTCCGAACCGGCAACTATCCACGTACATAATAAGGGAAGGCTCCTCTAAGTATTCACGAGAAAACTGGAAGCCTATATGTAACACCCCGTAATTTTAACGACACTAAAGATGATAAATTAAAGAATAATTAATTTGAAATAAGTTGTTAACAATAAATTAAGGAAACCTTAACTAAATATTCAGAATTAAGTAAAATGGATCATGCCATTGTGTCCATTTCGGAATTCTGGTCAAGATAGGCACTAATTTTGCATAAAACGGACTTCGTAGGAAGAAGTTATTAAGGTTTGAAGTTTGTATGCATATAAAAAGAATATATATATATATATATATATATATATATATATATAAATTAAACCAGAATTCAAAAATTCAAAACCAAAAAATCCGGCACGCAAACAAGGAAAGGGCCGACTGTTTGGGGTCAACCCGTGACCTTACTCGGTCGACCCCGGGGTCGACCCAGGCTCTTGGGGGTCGACCCCCCCTCAGATCTGGGCAGAATTCAGATTTCGAATGTGGACTTGTTCGTGGCTTGGTTCGTTGATTCTAGGCTATATAAAGGACCCTAAACCTAGGTTTTACTCATCTAAAAAAATGGTGGCGATGGCGGAACTCGGCTGCAATGTAAATTGAATGGCCTTTTCTTCTCCAAATCCAATTCAGCAAAGACTATACAAATTCAACGATTGCTACGACAATAAATCCAATGTGTTCTTCGTAGTAATTTGGATCTATTTCCTTAGATCTATTCACTGTGAGTTCATGTTATTTTTAGATCTAAATATTTAATTGATAATCATAAAATGTATATAGAAATTGGATATTGGATCTATCCCTAAACAAGTTCTATTATGACATAATTATCAGATCTGCCTTTATATGTTCATACCGCCACCATGTTAAATCTTGTCATAATATATCTATTCAGTTTTATGCATATTTCTGTCAGTTTATTATTAATTCGTCATTATGCATGTTTTGATTCTCTTCTTTCCCTCTTTTCTCTTTTATTTTTGTATAGCCAGGCTACCTTCGAGCCTAGATCTAACGCTGAAATATGCGAACGTGAGAAATTGGGAACGTTTGGGAAAGACATAATTTGGGGCATAATTGGTATTGGAAAATATGAATATAAATTTGGGCATAAAATTTGGAAATATACGAATATGGATTTGGGAATGTATATCATGTTGGATAATGTGGATATGAATTTAGGCATACATTGGAAAATATGATTTGGGCGTAAATTGGAACATATGTAAAATATGATTTAGCATATGATTTGGGCGTAAATTGGAACATATGTAAAATAGGATTTGGCATATGATTTGGGCATAAATTGGAACATATGTAAAATATGATTTGATATACGTTGGAACATATGTAAAATATGATTTGGTGTAAATTGGAATATATGTGAATATGAATTCGGGCATAACTTGTACTGAAATATGTGATTATGAACTAGGGACATAAATTAGCAAATATGTGGATATAGATTTGGGCATAATATATATACCTTGATTTATGACTTAAGAAAAAGGGAATATTGTGCATAATGAAATATGAATTAAAAAGGGGCATGAAAAACTATATTTGGAATAGGAAAATTTATTAATATGAGTATGCCTAAAAAAACGGAATCGTAGTAATGCTTAGACACGAGGTTAGATTGCACTTGTGGTATAAGTCTGCCCAGAGCCTCCCAGCGTATCCAGCGACCACAAGTGGTTAATCTAATGTGAGGGGTCTAATACGTAACAGCACCATGACACGAGGTTAAGTCTAAACTTGTGGTTTAAGTCTGCTCGGAGCCGTCGGTGTGACGGCCTGGAATTTCGCTCGATCCGAATCAGTCGTTAAACCGATCTAGATCGTTCGAAACCCCTGATCGTTTTGAGAACACGACAAATTGGAACGCAGACGGAAGAACATTTCATTGTATATTACAACAATCCCATCAGAATACAAGAATATACAGAGTATAATTGAATAAATTACATTCGACAAATATCAGAGATTACAATAAATTACAAAGAAGCGGAAAAACAATATAAAACACAACTGAAAGTAATGCACGGATACAGAGCTTTCCGAGCATCGTTCCAGCTGTAAATCAGGATCCTGTGAATATAAATCTGCAAAACCAAAACTACTAGCTGCCCGTGTAGAAAATAGGGGCACCCAAAGTTTAGGTTAAAACAATAAACTCCAGGTCAGTCGTGTGACTGGTGTGAGAACTAAAACAGTTATTTAAAACTTTACTTTAAAAGAGAGTAATTCAAGGGACCACGCCGTATAACACGGAACGAGTTTCCTCCCAAGAATACCAGTGCATAGAATAAACAGCGCAATGCTTTTTCGAAAAATGAAGCTATTATAAGACCCAGGTCCCATCACACAATGCAACGAAAGCCGGAGGATAGGGTTTTCCCTTATAATAGCCAAACATTCTTGGTACGTTTAAAACAAATCATTTGATACTATAATAAGTGTATAGTGTCAAAACAATTTCAATCATAAATATAAATCATAGACGGCATGGGTACCATATATCATGTCGCCATACTAGTTCTACAATTAAAACCGCAATATCACGTATTGGAAATTGGATTTCCGTCATGAGTCGAGGCAAGGGGCAAGCTCCTCTCCGCTTCGAGACACTCTAGCAAATGTCTCGGGACTACACACTCTGGGTAACCCCTGGATGCTTCAGGCCCGGTCCTCTCTTACGTTTGAGGATTAATTATTCCTAAACACACGTTTCCCGGTCCTTACAGACCTAAAATCGAGGCGCCTCATCCAACAACCACATAGGTGAAAAGTATATAAATGTCAGGGCTGGTAAGTCTCTGACACCACCAAAGCTAGAAAGAAACGTCGTGCTCTCCCTGCAGTCCTTATCCCATTTTTAACTCATACCGAGGTGTGAGGCTCGCGAATTCACGTTATACACAAAGCTACGCCCCAAAGGCCGTGCTTCGATCATCAACCACAAGACTTTGCTTTTCAACAAAAGCCTTGATCCATGCAACTCAGCGTGCCACACAGGCAATTCATGCCATGCAATTGATATCTATCGATATATAACCTCTAAGCTCGTACGTCTCAGAGAAGGGCGTTAAGCAAGAGAATAAATTCTCCGCCGCCAAACAGATATATATTTAACAGAAATCAATCAACACAGAATAAAATCCAATGTCAGACACACAATCCATTTACAAGTTCGTTCTGGGTCTGAACGAAACCGGAGGCACTTTCCTCGCATATCCATCGATCTCCAAGTACGTCTGGACGACCACCAACTGATTCCCTCATCTTGGGTGTACAGCCCAATCAAGATCATCAGTAATCACCCAAACGATGTGAAGACTTCCGTTCTTCAACCACCGTCTTCGTCTTCGACATAACGTCGATTCGGTTATTCATAATGGGTATAAACCCGGCCTTTCCGAACAACCCGCGTATATTAAAACGAATGTTACACAAACACAACATACGCCTCATTCCAATTTAGCAGCCACTAACCGTAAATCAACAAGAGAACAATTTCCCAAATATTAACCCCGAAGGCCGAAACCAACATCAGATCAATACCCAGGAAACCATTCTTCTTAGCTAACCTACAGCTAGTTTCTAAATTTCATATTCTTAGGGAAAGGTTCCCATTAATTTTATCCAAGATAAATTCTTTGAATTTATTCTTTAATCTTCCTTTGGATGTCATTTCAAACCAAATTATGGTTTTTCCAAACTAGTCGAGATTAGCGAACCGTACCGAAGTAATTATTTATTTTAATTCCCAATCCCAACCTATTCATCCCATGAAGAAAAACTGGTAATACTCCATATCTAACACCACGGTGTTATCGGTAAAATTAATTACCATTTCACGTTCAAATCTAATTAAAGATTTACCTATCGCTTTGGAGCAAAACTGGTAATACTCCATTCTCGCTCATTTTCCAAATTTGATAATTTATATTATCAATTCACATTTCAATCTAATTGCAGATTCATCAAAACTCCCTTTTCTGGGTTAAAGAACTAATGTCATTTAAAACACAGTTCACGATAAACCAAAATCACATTCTATTTCTTATCGGGTTAAAGAACCAGTGTTATTTAAAACACCGTTCACGATAAACCCACAAATCAATTCTATTTAAAACCTATTTCAAATCCAATTTATTCATTTAAAAATAAACGGGTTTAATTTTAATTCAAAACTAGTTCATTTCGATAAAAATCTATTTTTATCTTTTCAAATATGGAGTTTTTCATCCCAAATTTTCCCAAATCATTTCTTATGATTTTACACAAATTATTACTATTTTTAATAATTTTATCAAGGCCCGTACAGTCGATTTCCATCAACGGCCATCGAACTGCACTTACAGCGACCTTTTTCAAATTTGATTTGGACGTATCTCCAAATCCAACCGTTAGATTTCAAATTTCTAATATTCGTTAGAAAGATCTTTTCAATACGAACCCAACGGTTCCGGTTTTAGGAGAATCCGACGGTCGGATCTCCCGTAATGTCCGTTCGAAGTCAATGGTCGAAATTTACGAACTGCCGCGGTGCGGCGCGTTCTATTCAGGCCATTATATTATATATATAATATATATAATATATATTTCGTCGATTCCTATTTGAAACGAATTTTATAAATAGTTTTAAATTCGTTTCAAAAACATTTCAACTTCAAATTTCAATTCAATTTGAATTCATTTCAAATTCGTTTTCTATTCAACTCAAATTCAATTCGTTTTCTATTCAATTCAAATCAAATTCGTTTTCTATTCAAATTCAAATTCGTTTTCTATTCAAATCAAATTCGTTTTCTATTCAATTCAATTCAAATTCGTTTTCTATTCAATTCAATTCAAATTCGTTTTCTATTTAATTCAATTCAAATTCGTTTTCTATTCAATTCAATTCAAATTCTATTTAACTCAATTTCAATTCGAATTCGTTTTCTATTCAATTCAAATCAAATATAATCGATAAAATTATCGTTCGCGTCAAAATAGCGCATCTCTAATCAACACGGCTTTATATATTTCAATAATTCCGTTATTCTATTCAACAAACGAATATTTATCCTATTCAATACATGAATCTATATTTTTGTCAACACATGTCTATTTTTGTTATTTAATATATTTTATAAAAATCATGGTATCTTTCGTTTGATTTCAAATCAGACTCCAACCGTAAATTAGTAAGAGAACGATTCTCTAAATATTAACCCCGAAGGCCGAAACCAACACCAGATCAATATCCAAGAGACCACTCATCTTATCTGTTTTCCAGTTAGTTTCTAATTTTATATATGATGAAGATGTAAATTTTATTGTTAAAATATTTCGTTCAACACATGACTAATCTCAACGGATGAGTACTGTCAACACATGAACCTTTATTTTATCATATAAAGATGTAAATTTTACTGTTAAAATCTTTCGTTCAACACATGACTAATCTCAACGGATGAGTACTGTCAACACATGAACCTTTATTTTATATTATTCTTTATCTTCTAAATTGGAATGAGGCCCAAACAATCACTATATAGTGTTAACTATATGGATTCCATACCACATGTATATAATAGCAACGATAAATAATCAACCATCATCCAAAGTGCACTACTCTGTATAAGCATCAAATATAGATATCTAACGCTTATAACAGCCTGTCAATCAATCGATCGGCATATAACTAATTACTGGGATTAGTGTATGCCGTGTTTTATCCCAATAGCCGTGTGGGGTTTCAAACAATCCAACACAGATTTTATTTGTGCAGTTGGGCGATGTGTAAAATTTATCGTCCCAATCAATGTCCTTCAAATAGGTGTACATAAACAAACCGTCCGGTTTGTAAATGAATATTTGTTTATTCACATTCACGTTAAAATTTTTATTTTTAAGGACCAAATTATTTTATTCAACCTATGAATGTTCTATTCGGTTCATTTATTAAATAAAATGATATATTTATTTTTCTAATTTATTTTAGAAAATTTCGGCGGCATAACGGCACGATACTAGAAACGGGACAAGGCCTAGCCTTATCCCCGGTCTAGTGATGGCCCACGCCATACACATATCAATCAAATTCATTTCAATTCACCAAACAACCAAATTCAAATCAAATAATCTAACTAATCTATGCAACCAAACAAACAAGTCCATGGTCTGTGGACAGTGGTGTCGGGTGCTACTAAACACCGTATGCATCCTAGTATATATATTTTAACTAGAAAAAGAGATTGAAGAGTGAGAAATTCTCACCGACTAGCTAAATCAAACGCCACGACTCTTCTTATGTAGAAATCTTCGTCGTGCTCGCCTTTTTGCCAATTTCACTGCCCGTAGTCACTACATATATAAAAATCACATTTTTATATTGTTGCTATGTATATAAAAATCACATTTTTATTCTACTACTATATAGATAAAAATTCTATTTTTATACCGCTGTTCATATAGTAAAGATCAAATCTTTACTATCTATATAATATAAAAATCGTATTTTTATTATCTCTACTATATAAAAATCATATTTTTATTCTTTCTATAATATAAAAATCATATTTTTATTCTACTTCATTCGTCAAAAATCATAGAAGCTTTAAAGCGGAGAAAACTCACTTTTTTTCCAACGCCCGGATTCGCTGTTCTGGTTCCAGAATTTGCAAACGAGCTTCAATCTTCACACTTTTTTCTAGCTTAAACGCGCCATTCCGGACAACTTTCGCCTAAGGATCTTTTTGCCGAAAATGCTCCAATTCGCCAGAATTCGCGAAAGTACACGAATTTTTCCGCTTTTGAACAGCAGACTTCGAACGCGTTTTCCGAGCAGCTCCGAACTCCAAAACACGACTTCCATATAGCAAAATCGAAGAGAATTTCGTGCTCTACAACTTTGATCTAGAGGGATTTTGGCCAAAAACGCACCGTTTGGGAGTTATTTGCGAAATAAGGACAGGGTGTTATTTGCAAAACGGGCGATTAGTGTAAAATGGGTTTTTGGTGACCGGGGGGCCCACGGCCGGAGTTGGGTGGCTAGGGTTGGGCGCCGGACCTGATTGGGCGTGGGGAGCTCGCTGGTGGGTGGTGGCGGTGGGGCCTGTGGCGGTGGCGGTGGTTGGTGTTTGGTTGTAGTGTTTATGAAATCAAAGAGAGAGAGAAGGAGGAGGAAGAGGAGGAGGAGGAGAGGAAGGAGGAGGGGTTGCGACGGCCTGAGGTGGTGCGGCAGCGGGGAGGAGGGCGGTAGCAGCGGGTTTGGGGAGGAGGAGGCCATTTTTGAGTTTTTGTGAAGAAAGAGAAAGAGGAAGAAAGTGAGAAATGTAAAGGAGGAAAAGTGATTATATGTTAGTTTCTCGCGTATCGCCTGAGCGTTAACGATCTCCAATCGCCGCGGATTTCGGATACTAGATAGTAGACGTGAAGACAAGTCCAACGAAACAAGTTTCGTTGAATTCCGAGTTCGTTTGACCGTCCGTTAAAATTCACGAATATGCTCAGATATTGCTCAAAAACGCGATTTTGGAGCACCCTTTTCTTCTCGCACGCTCACATGCTAACTTAAAAAATCAAGCCCTCTTGGATTTAACCATTATTAGACGATACGAATCCAAAAAAAAAAAACGAAATCGAATTCTGAGGTCGTATCAATAATGTTCCTTTGTAAAATGACTGCTCGTTTTACCCTGTACTGTTTTAGCTCGCATGGCCGCATACTGGCTCCGTTCGACGCGCCCTTTGGAACATAACAATAATTTGTCATTATGAATCCATAAAAATTTATCTCGTCGAATTCTGAGCTCGTATGCAAAATTTCACTTTTTAAGGGCTTTGTATTGTTAACCGAACAACTCCAGCCCATAGCCACTATTCCGGATATCGGAATATATCGAAGCTTATACTTTTCGGAGTTCAAAACGGCATTTTGAACTCAATGGAAGTGGTTTCGAGTCCAAATTCATCCGTATGCAAAAATTGACTTTTTGGGCCATGTATAATTTATATAGCGACTATTCTGAATTTTCAACTGGGCATAACTTTTGATTCCCGCTATGAAATTTCGATTTTTCAGATTCGTTGGAAAGATATTTTCAACTAGATTCTAATATTTTTGGTTTCGCTAAAATCCGGTTTATTTTGCACTCGGTATGTTCAATTGAAATTTGAAATCGAATTATCGAACTATCGCGCCATTTTCAATACCTTTTATAATTTAAAATAAATATTTATATTCTAACGACGATGTATATAAATATATACGTTCGAATTATATTCAAAATAAATTTCTCGTTGTTATTATTTAAAATAATTCATTTTAAATATTCAAAATTCATTAAAATTGCCAAAATAAAAATTTTAAACTGGCTCAGAATTTCCGGGTTATTACAGTCGGCATATCCAGAACCCACAAGTGGTTGACTTAATTTGAGAGGTCTGGATCATTAACATGTATAAACAGAAAAGTTTAGATGTTTAAGCTTGTCCTAGGGACAAGTGGAAATAATAACTTAGGTTATAATAAATGAAAAAGGGAATATACTTACTTATGTAAGGGGATAAGCTGTACTTAATTTTAAATTAAGTTATTTACAAGAATAAGAATCTAAAATCTACGGATAGGACAACATAAGTTTTATTTGTGGAAAGGAAACTTATTAGTAAACCTTAGTTAAGAGAACTAAGTTATTAAGTAGACAATGATAAGATGGAATCATGAATAAATGAGAAAGAATAAGGAAAACTTGTAAACTGAAATAAGTTGTATTTAATCATAAATGGTAAGTGACATGCTAATTAGGAGACATGTGAATTGAGATATACTTAATAACATATTATGTAGAACATGTTATTGTAATGATGTAGCCAAGCAAGAATACTAAAGAGAATGTGGATTACAGACCTTGGGCCACAATCTAGAGAATAACATGTTGTGGGCTTATTAATGAGCTTAAATCGGTTAAGTTTTATAACCAAAATCAATAAGCAAAAGGAACTTGGTAACTTGATTAAGAATTCAATATGAATGAGAATAGCCAAGTTAAATGAAAAGCCGATGAGGTAAGGAAAGCTCGTAAAAGAATGTTTAGACATAGGGTCTAACAACATATTGAAGTGTGGCGCTTGGACCAGTCCACACGTTTAAGGGTGAATAACCTAACGAGGTAGATCATCGTGGTGTTATAAGGCAAGAGGGAGAGCGCACATTCATCTGATTGTTCTGATGGCTTTGAAGGACTTGAAGTGGAAGAATGCAGCTTCCTGAGGTACGTAAGGTGCTCATAGTAGTCCTCTGTGTGGCGGCAAATGTTTTAGGCTGTGCTCGCAGAGGTTGGGTCTGCGCGTAAGTACTAGGTGGGTGGGCCTTGTATGCAGAAGTAGCTATGCAGTCAGAATGCTGTGACGCGATGACACCAGGATGATTCGGCGGTTGCCTCAATAAGGAGGCAAAGGGTCACGACCAACAAGGATAGTAGATTGTCGGATACCCGTCATCGGCAACCGGTGGGATGCGGAAAGACTAGAGCTAAAACCCATAAACCATTCACCCTTCACTATCGGGGTTCAGTGGTTGAGGGAAGATGTCAAATGGATGTTTAGATTGTTTTCTTTAGGGGCAGTCATTTAGCTCTTGTAGTCTTTACTAGTTGAGGGATATATATATATATATATATATATATATATATATATATATATATATATATATATATATATATGGGGTGGGGCCATAGCCACCGTGAAAACAAACCCTAGGAATATCTGTAGATGCTCTTAAAAACGGGCCTGTATGGATATGGAAAAGCTCCCGACCGAGTTCCGTGTTTCTTGTATCGCTCTACCACGGAACTCGGTGCATATTAGAGGACGTGCGATTGAGCATCGAGTTACAGTTACAATACATACGAGGGACAGTCTAGATACATGCATGACTACTCTGGGTGGTGTATCTTAGATTTGAGGGCATTACTCCGAAATGAAATTTAATTTGATCGATGGTGGCAGTCCGTACTTTACGCACATAGTAATGACAGATATATGTGGAACGTAACATTGTTATATAGAGATCCATACGTCACTCCGGCGTAGGATGAGGGACTGCGTATTTTTCTATGGTATTACGAGGGAAACCGTGCGAGTGGGATACCATGGGGTGTACCTCAGTATTGAGAGGTAGCTACATATATACCATATTAGGTTAATCCGCTAGGAAGTAAATGGGTACGGCATGTGTATAAGCGTTGAGTGTTGTTAACCCAAGTGACCTAAAAATCAAGAAAATGTAATGAAACAGTATTTGTAGGGATCATTCTGTTTCAGAGATACTAGTATTGGTGCGGTGCAGAGAAACGTATTTAAGAAGCGTTGTATATTCTGTTGAAACTTATCTTGCTCAGTTCACACTTGTCCTTGTTATTGTTATCTTGTTCTTCCAGTTTTTATATACCTACCATGATACTTTTATTTATTTATATTTAAAAGTAATTGGATTCGCCGTACTTTATGTCTGACCCTTTTTGTTTCCACTTCTCTCTCTTTCGTCCCCCCCCAGGTTCTTAGGGTGGAAGTGCTTAGAGTTGATTTGGATTCTTTCAGCTTAGCTTGGATTTTCGATATTGATTTACCGCTTTGATTTCTTGTCAACTCTCTTATGGCTTCGCAAGGGAAATATGGTTTTATGCTTTTGTACTCTGATATTTTTGGCAAGACATATTATTAATGTAATTGGTTATTTCAAACTTATGATGTAAACTCAGTATTTGGGACCATGATGTTTTGATTTATATAAAGTTTTTAACTCCGCTGCTTTTTTACATGTCTATCTTGTGATAATATGTTCTTATTTACCTATAATGCTTCACGAAACTTAACGCATTCTATATAGAGTAACATTAACGGACATTAGGTGTCACATTTGGTTTCAGAGCATATGGTTATAAGATTGGATAAAATATTTTGAATATGGTTTTCAAAAAGGTCTCAAAAACAAAGTATCTTAAAATGAAAAGTCTGTTTTTGAAAAGCATATTTCTCAAAGCCATAAATATCTTCTCGATTCTCCGCTTGATTCCTTTTCCTTTTTGTTTGGGGAACCGTTTCTTCCCGAAAGGGTATCCCCATTTCGGCATGGTTTCGTGGCATGTTAAAACTACGGTACATGTCGAAGGGCAAAGAAGTGCCCAACCTCCATCTGTAGCCGCAGTAGTTTCACCTGCGGCTTATTTTCTCTTAAGCCTCGTAAGGATTTCCATGCGATGGAGGCAGCTTTCAAGAGACTTGTTAGCATGTTGCACAAGGATGGTAAAAAGGAGAATAAGGGAGTTGGGGCTAAGGTGCACAACCCAAAGATGAAAGAAGAAATAAAGGAAATACCATAATTTCAGAACAGTGGGTCATCTGGAAAAGAGTTGCAGAAAGAGGAAAGGCGTTTGTTACCACTTTGGTAAGGCGGGACACCTTATTAAGGAGTGACAAAGAGACAAGGACATGGCCAAAGGGCAAGCTAATGTTCTTATCGCTGGTGGATATGATAGAGGTAGGAAAGTTTCCGTCGAAGGTTTGATTTCTATTTCTGGTCATCCTGTTGGGATTCTTTTTTTCTGGCGCTTCGCATTCTTTTATATTTGATCCTTTAGTCGAGTCTCTGCACCTAGATACTAGTATGGTTTTGGATCCCGTTAATGTCTCAAACCCCATTGGAGGTACGGCTCATTTATCGATGATTTTTCAGGGTTTGAGAATCTCTATGTTAGGTGTCGAGTTTGATTACGATGCATATGTTCTTGATTTCATAAGATACGGTTTGATTCTAGGGACGGATTAGTTAACCATATGTATGGAGCCATTCTAGATTGTGAGATGAGGGTCGTTAGACTTCTGACTTGCCATGGAAAGACTCTCGAGATTTCTTATGACCCCAAAAGGGTCTGTCATGCTTAGTCTCCTAGAACCTCCTGAAATATCTATCGATGATTTAGATCTATACCAATAGTTATGAGTATCCTGATGTTTTTGATGAGGTTCGGGGTTTACCCTCGAGGCACGAGATTGGTTTCCGCATTTACTTGGTGGATAATGCAAAGCAATTGCATTGCCTTTGCGACATGTAACTCCTAAAGAAAAGGAGGGAACTTTGTAAGCAAGCAGGGGAGCTACTTGAGAAGAGGTTTGATAGGTGAATCATAAAGGGATGGGAAACCTATTGAAGATAGTCCTTGAGGAATCCCGTCATTCTAAGATGAATATTCATCCAAGTGGCGATAAAATGTATAGAGTTCGAGGTAGTGGAGCCAAACTTGCGAGAGGAAGTGAAAGTAGAGAAGGAAGCAACGATTGGACGAGTTCCGACTTGCATACTTGGATCAGAGGTTAAGAAAGTGTGCAACCAAGAAGTGAAGCTAGTAAAAGTGTAATGGGGAGAGGACCATGAGGATGCTACTTGGGAGGCTGGAGACAAGATTCGCGCTTCATATCCTTTCCTTTTCAAGAATATGTTCTTAACTTCTTTTTCTTGGCTTCGAATTAATACTTGTATCTATCATTTGAATATCTCCTATCGATCAAGTATTTAGGTAGAAAACTAATGAATGTAAACATGAGTTTGAGAAATGTTATGTTTGATGGATGCTAGTGATTGCTTGTGGATGCATAAACACACACAATAGGCACTAGATCGGCTCAATCACTTACATATTGCATATGGATGTGTGTACTTTTTAAAAAAATTATGGATGAAAATGGGTGTACCGTTACATTGATGTTGCATTTGGATGGATGATTGTGCACACATATAGAACTTACATGTATTAGGATAATTTGCATACATTTTGGTTACACGGCATAAACATACATTGCATTAAGGAGGTCAACTGAATCAGTAGACCGCCTGATCTTTCACATTAGTTTACGGACATATACACACACTATTGCATATGTTCATAAAAGCATTAGAAATTCCTTAAGGATAATGGATGTTTGTGATTTCTATATGAATGTACGATTGTTGGATGTTAGAATATACGTTCTTCTTAACTTAGAGATTTCGGGGACGAAATCCTTTAAGTAGGGGAGAATGTAACTCCCCGCAATTTTAGCGACACTAAAGATGATAAATTAAAGAATAATTAATTTGAAATAAGTTGTTAACAATAAATTAGGGAAAGCTTAATTAAATATTCAGAATTAAGTAAAACGGACCGCGCCATTGCGTCTGTCTCGGAATTCTGGTCAAGATAGACATCAAGTTTGCGTAAAATGGACTTCGTATGAAGAAGTTAATAAGGTTTGAAGTTTGTATGCATATAAGGAGAATATATATATATATATTAAACCGAATTCAAAAAATCAAAACCGGAAAATCCAACGGGCAAACAGGGAAAGGGCCGACCATTTGGGGTCGACCCGAGACCCTGCTGGGTCGACCCAGGGGTCGAAACCCACGAAGGGGGGTCGACCCCCCCTCAGATCTAAGCAGAATTCGAATTTCGAATATGGACTTGTTCATGGCTTGGTTTGTTGATTCTAGGCTATATAAAGGACCTTAAACCTAGGTTTTACTCATCTAAAAAAAATGGTGGCGATGGCGGAGCTCTGCTGTAACGTAAATTGAATGGCCTTTTCTTCTCCAAATCCAATTCAGCAAAGATTATACAAATTCAATGATTACTACAACAACAAATCCAGCGTGTTCTTCGCAGTAATTTGGATCCATTTCCTTAGATCTATTCACTGTAAGTTCATGTTATTTTTAGATCTAAATATTTAATTGATAATCATAAAATGTATATAGAAATTGGATATTGGATCTATGCCTAAACAAGTTCTATTATGACATAATTATCAGATTTGCCTTTATATGTTCATACTGCCACCATGTTAAATCTTATCATAATATATCTATTCAGTTTTATGCCTACTTCTGTCAGTTTATAATTGATTCGTCATTATGCCAGTTTTGATTCTCTTCTTTCCCTCTTTTCCCTTTTATTTTTATATAGCCAGGCTACCTTCGAGCATAGGCCTAACGCTGAAATATGCGAACGTGAGAAATTGGGAATGATTGGGAAAAACATAATTTAGGGCATAATTGGTATTGGAAAATATGAATATACATTTGGGCATAAAATTTGGAAATATACGAATATGGATTTGGGAATATATATCGTGTTGGATAATGTGAATATGAATTTAGGCATACATTGGAAAATATGATTTCGTAAATTGGAACATATGTAAAATATGATTTGGGCGTAAATTGGAACATATGTAAAATAGGATTTGGCATATGATTTGGACGTAAATTGGAACATATGTAAAATATGATTTGGCATAAATTGGAACATATGTAAAATATGATTTGGGCGTAAATTGGAATATTCGTGAATATGAATTTGGGCTTAACTTGTACTGAAATATGTGATTATGAACTAGGGGCATAAATTAGCAAATATGTGATTACGGATTTGGGCATAATATATTTACCTTGATTTATGACTTGGGAAAAGGGTATATTATGCATAATGAAATATGAATTAAAAAGGGGCATGAAAATCTATATTTGGAATAGGAAAATTTATTAATATGAATATGCCTAAAATAATGGAACCGTAGTAATGCTTAGACACGAGGTTAGATAGCACTTATGGTATAAGTCTGCCCGGAGCCGCCCGGCCTATCCAGCGACCACAAGTGGTTAATCTAATGCAAGGGGTCTAATACATAACAACACCATGACACGGGGTTAAGTCTGAACTTGTGTTTTAAGTCTTCCCGGAGCCGCCCGGCATATCCAGCATCCACAAGTGGTTGACTTAATGTGAGAGGTATGGGGCATTAACATGTATAAACAGAAAAGATAAGATGTTTAGGCTTGTCCTAGGGACAAGTGAAAATTATAACTTCGGTTATAAAAAATGAAAAAGGGAATAGACTAACTTATGTAAGGGGATAAGCTGTACTTAATTTTAAATTAAGTTATTTACAAGAACAAAAATCTGAAATCTATGGATGAGGACAACATAAGTTTTATTTATGGAAAGGAAACTTATTAGAAAACCTTAGTTAAGAGAACTAACTTAATAAGTAGACAATGATAAGATGGAATTATGATTAAATGAGAAAGAATGAGGAAAACTTGTAAAATGAAATAAGTTGTATTTAATCATAAATGGCAAGTGACATGTTAATTAGGAAACATGTGAATTGAGATATACTTAATAACATATTAAGTAGAACATGTTATTTTAATGATGTTGCCAAGCAAGAATACTAAAGTGAATGTGGATTACAGACCTTGGGCCACAATCTAGAGAATAACATGTTGTGGGCTTATTAATGAGCTTAAATGGGTTAAGTTTTATAACCAAAATTAATAAGCAAAACGAACTTGGTAACTTGATTAAGAATTCAATATGAATGAGAATAGCCAAGTTAAATGAAAAGCCGATGAGGTAAGGCAAGCGCGTAAAAGAATGTTTAGACATAGGGTCTAACAACATATTAAAGTGAGGCGCTTGGACCAGTCCACACGTTTAAGGGTGAATAACCCAATGGGGTAGATCATCGTGGTGTTATAAGGCACGAGGGGGAGCACACATTCCTCTGATTGTTCTGACGGATCCGAAGGACTGGAAGGGGAAGCACACAGCTTCTTGAGGTACGTAAGGTGCTCCTAGTAGTCCTCTATGTGGTGGCAGATGTTTTAGAATGTTCTCATAGAGGTTGGGTCTACGCGTAAATGCTAGGTGGGTGGGCCTTGACTGCAGAAGTAGCTATGCAGTCAGAATGCTGTGACGTGGTGACACCAGGGTGATTCGGCGGTTGCCTCAACGATGAGGCGAAGGGTCACGACCAACAAGGATAGTAGATCGTCGGATACCCGTCATCGGCAGCCAGTGGGATGCGGATAGAGCTAAAACCAATAGACCATTCACCCTTCACTATCGGGGTACGGTGGTTGAGGAAAGACGCCAAATGGATGTTTGGATTGTTTTCATTAGGGTCAGTCGTTTAGCTCTTGTAGTCTTTACTAGTTGAGGGAGGGGCCAGGGTGGGGCCATAGCCACTGTGAAAACAGACCCTAGGAATATCTGTATAGGCTCTTAAAGACGGGCATGGAAAAGCTCCTGATAGAGTTTTGTGTTTCTTGTATCGCCTTGCCATGAAACTTAGTGCACATTAGAGGGCACACAATTGAGGCATTGAGCTACAATTACAATACATACGCAGGATAGTTTAGATACATGCATGACTACTCTGGGTGATGTATCGTACAATTGAGGGCATTACTCCGAAATGAAATCTTATTCGATCGATGGTAGCAGTCCATATGTTTACATAGCATAGTAATGATAGATATATGCGGAATGAAAAATTGTTATATAGAGATCCATACGTCACTCTGGCATAGGATGAGGGACTGCTTACTTTTCTGTGGTTTTACAAGGGAAACCGTGCGAGTGGGATACCGTGGGGTGTACCTCAGTATTGAGAGGTAGCTACATATATACCATATTAGGTTAATCCGCTAGGAAATAAATGGGTATGGCGTGTGTATAAGCGTTGAGTGCCATTAACCCAAGTAACCTAAAAAATCAAGAAAATGTAATGGAACATTATTTGTAGGGATCATTCTGTTTCAGAGATACTAGTATTTGTGCGGTGCAGAGAAATGTATTTAAGAAGCGCAATATATTCTGTTCAAACTTATCTTGCTCAGTTCAATCTTGTCTTGTTATTGTTATCTTATTCTTCCAATTTTTATATACCTGCCATGATACTTGTATTTATTTATATTTAAAAGTAATTGGACTCGCCAGACTTTACGTCTGACCCTTTTTGTTTCCTCTTCTCTCTCTTTCGTCCCCCCTCCAGGTTCTCAGAGTGGAAGTGCTTAGAGTTGATTTGGATTCATTCAGCTTAGCTTGGATTTTGGATATTGATATACCGCTTTGATTTCTTATCAACTTTCTTATGGCTTCGCAAGGGAAATATGGTTTTATGCTTTTGTACTCTGATATTTTTGGCAAGACAGATTATTAATGTAATTGGCTATTTTAAACTTATGATGTAAACTCAATATTTAGGACCATGATGTTTTGATTTAAATAAAGTTTTTAATTCCGCTGCTATTTTACATGTCTGTCTTGTGATATTATGTTCTTATTTACCTATAATGCTTCACGAAACTTAATGCATTTTATATAGAGTGACATTAACAGACGTGGGGTGTCACACAATATCCAAAGATCTATGAACGAGAGCGTAGAACCGGAAACTCAAAATGCTTCCGAAGAGCTACCACAATAGCAAGCAAATATCAAGTTCAAAGAGGCTCTTGATTGGCCAAAACCTTCATTGCAGAAGCTATAATTAGCACCACAAAGCGGCCGGAAGCAAAAACATTCAAGATCTAGGAAAATGGCGGCCGACGAAGGCTCCTGAAGGCCCAACGGTCCAACAGCAGAAGGGGCTCCAAGTTCTCTACAAATAAGACCCCAGGAGTCACATTAAGGGGGGACGCTCTCATTTTTGTCTTTCTGATTCTTGTATCTTCTCTCTCAAAACCCTAAAACCGGGATCAATTGGAGAATTTCTTCTATTCTATTCATGTATTCTAAATCAAAGATTAATAAAGTGCGCATCTATACTTAGAGGATTCTCCTATGAGTTTATCATACTATTTTCTTAATTATTATTACTACGGTTTACTGTTTATTTCCTGCAAATACATGTATTCTTGTTCAAACCTTTCCACAGATCGAAGGAAACGCCCCTTTCTATAGATTTTAACACTTTCTGCATGCTGAGGTCCTCCCTACTAGCTTAGATCTCCCAACGGACTTGGTGTAGAATTCCTTGCTATCATCCATTAAAATCCTTTATCAAGAATTGTAGATTAGTGATCCTTCCTTCCAAAGCCACGATATGTAGAGACGGAGACCTAACCCAAGCTTGTGAAGGCTAAACAACCTATTTCTTCTTCCTTAGGTCCATCCCCATTGACCTATCTCCGGTATTGACGAAAAATATCATTAACATTTTGGCGCTAGAGGGAAGGGCCTGAACCTCCGACCTTGTGGCTATGTTAGCCACTTATCTACCTATGTTGTTCCATCCTGGATTGGACTAAGGTTCGAAGAAGCAAAATTATGGGTAAGAGGTCTTGGCAAAAGCCTTTAGGACCTTGAATGGACAAGTCAAAAATCAACGACCCTGGAGTAATAGAAGAGCAAAGATTAAGAGTGGAAGCCTTGCGGATAATAAAGCATAAGAGAAAAATAAGGCAACACACTTACGTTAAGATAGTAGCCTTCCCCACATAGCACAAACCTTAACGCCTCCTCCAAGTGGTTCAACATCAGAGGATGCTAGCATTTTCTCTCACCGCAAGAAAGTTCTCCATAAGTAGATCAGAGGAACGACGTTTGAACAAGAAATGATGAATGATTTTGACCATTTCACCAACAAATGGTCCAAATGGATAACATCTCAATCCCTAGGAAAAAGAACAGGGCTGAACCACAAGAGGGTTAGGTCCCAGCGACAAGAAAAGAAGTTCACAACAAGATTACTCATGGGATATCACTTTACCACCTCAATAGAGAATATCTATTTCCTAACCGAACACGAAATCAACTATTAGTTGTCCGCTAAGAAAGAGACCAAATACGAAAGGAAGGCGGGAGGACCCTATTGTTATTACCACATGAGGAATGGACATGACACTAATCATTGCAGAATCCTTGAGGAAATGGTCATCAAAATCATCAGCCAAGGCCAATTATAAGAGTTTATAACAAGATCAATTTAAGTTCAGTAAAAATCCTTAGGAAAAGGATTATCATACACAACTGATGGTATGGAAAACCCTCCATTCGAACCTTAAAGAAACCCGAAAGGGGGTCAAACCATAAATGGATCAAATCCCTTGTCGCCACCAAAGTGGTCAGAGCAAGGCATCCCCTAGAGGGGGATGGTGTGTTAGTCTTTCTCCATGCCCAAATCAGAGGGGGCTAGGTTAAAGCAATAAAAGCGTAAATCTCTGTTTCACACCAGAAATGGTCATGGCAGTGCATCTAAAATTTGCACGCCCTGCCTCTGCTCGTAGAAGAGTACGCCCTGCCTCTGCTAGTTATAAGCACGTCCTACCTCTACTCGTAGAAGAGCACGTTCTACCTCTGCTTATGTTCCGAGTTACCCGCAAAAGGGAACGCTAACCCCTATCATCGCCTACGATGGTCAGGATAGGTTACCCCTCGGAGGGGGTGGCATTTAAGCTTCTATCAGTACCTACGATGGTCAGTATAGAGCATCAAAAGAGTAAACCCTAGTTATGTTCCTACGATGGCCCCGTCTAAGTTGCTAAGAACTTATCATCACCTACGATGGTCAGGATAAGGCGCCTCCTGGAGGGAGGTCGGGTAAGTCCTTGGGCCCTGCTTGTGGATAAGCTAGCCAAGCGCACCGGACGCACATGCCCAGAGAGTGACCAGCAAAGCATGTACATCCTATGCTTTGACACCGAAATCCCAGAGAGTGGCTCAGGAAGCATGTGCAACCTATGCTTCACAAATCCGATCCAAGGGAGGATACCAATACATTAACACCGGAAGGGGGTTCCCGGTCTTCAATCTTAAATTACCCGAATAAGGGTTGGTTCGGGACTTCTTTCAATACCGAAAGGGAGTTGTCGGTCTTCAATCTTTGACTACCTGAACAAGGGTCGGTTCAGGTCTCTCATATTAATACCCGACTCCGGGTTGGATTAGTTTCTCACAAATGTCGGAAGCGCGCCTCATGTTTCTTATTCCTATAACCCGAATCTGGGTTAGAGCTAATTTTTACAGATACCGGGAGGGGAATCCCGGTCTTATCTCAATACCGAATCCAGGTTGATTCGATTCTCAACAAAAACCAGGAGCGAGCCCTCTACCTTCCATCTTAATGCCCAAATCTAGGTCGACTCAGGCGTGAACCACAACCAGATATAGGTTCCGGTCTCATTACAAAATATCCAGATCTGAATGTCTTTAAATTGTCAAAAGATGAATAAGAAGGAGCTAGTCAACCCTCTCACCAACTTAAACCTAGCTTGGACTCGCGTTTCCGCTATTATTAGCAGCAAACTCGTGGCCTTCTCATCCGCTTAGGGAAGTGTCTTTAACCTATTCTTTCATCAATTCATTACTCAAGTATATCAAATGTTTGCACTAGCATGCACCACGCAAGTAAGCACTATAGATATGTCGCACCTTCTGCGTCTCATTACAATTAGCCCTACTAAAAGCAAATGACATCCTAAGAAGGTCTATAGGACAAACTCTTAATGAAGTACACTGAAGGCATACACCATATCATGACAATAACGGAAGAAAGGCGTTTACGATTGAAATACGGCATCATGCGTTAAGTAGTGTTGTTGTAAGTCTTGCCTCAGTTCATAAACACAATCATCATAAAATATAACATGCGACAGATAATATACTAGGCATTTCATACTTACATAGTTATTTACAAGAAAGGTTGCGAGACAAAAGTATCTCCTTCAATAAGAACACCGATACTAAAGCTTAGGAATAAACAATAGCCTAGCTCCCAATTAAAAGTTTCTTATTCATTAGATAAGGAAGAAGTTGCAGAATGATGAATCACAATACGTAAAAGCCCATCAACCTTTCGCATCTTTTCTATGACCACGCATGAATTGCAATACCCCGAATTTTTAAACGACGTTAGAGAGAATATATTAAATAACAATTAATTTAATGTTCAGAAGTAGAGGAAACGGACTGCACCATTGCTTCCGTCTTGAAACTCTGGTCAAGATAGACATTTGGTTTGCTTAAAACGGACACCATATGAAGAAGTTATGAGAGTTTTAAGTTTGTATACGTACAGAAACATTTTATATATACGTATGAGTCAGAGGTGAGTCAGAGATGAGTCAGAATCCTATCCAGAGGATTCAAATTCGAAAAATTCCTCTAAGCGGCAAAATTTCCGCTCTAGAGGGTCGACCCCCCTAGAGGGGTGTCGACCTAGGGGTTGACCCACCCATAGGGGTGTCGACACCCCTAGGGCTGAGGTGGCACTCAGTTTCAGGGGGTCTGGCAGCTATATATATGTGTCATATTTCTCATATTCTCTTCATTGGGAGTCATGGAGGCTATATGCTGCTAAAGTGCGAACTGAACCGTTTCTACAACAACATACTTTACGAATCCAATTCAGAAATTCTAGATCCGTTCTTCCTAAATTCTCTAAACCTAACGTTGTGAGTTTCTAGATTACTTTTAGGTTTAGATAAATAAAAGTATGCTTTGATAGACAATGAATTGGATATGTTGTAAAGTATGATTTTGTGTTAATATGAAATTCTATCCTATGTCATGACAGATCTAATTTCCTAGATCTAATATAATTGTGGTGATTCGATTATGATGCTTATATGGATCTTGACTTGTAACCATGTTACGATGGATGTACATCTATTAATTTGGACAATTGTGACATTACTTGGATCTAGATCTTTATGTTAATCATGTAACACCCCGTAATTCTGTAAAATTAAGTTTCACAAATTAGAGTATAAATAAATTTTAAAATAAGAATCAAGGGAAACGGGTTGCTCCATTACTTTCGTCTCGAAATTCTGCTTGGAAACGAGTCCGAGTTTTTGAGAAACGGAGTCCGTATGAGGGAGATACGACCCTCTGAAGTTTCAAGGATTTTCAGAACAGAAAAACAGCTCGAAATTCGAATTCAAAACCCAGAAAACAGGCTGGGCGGGAAATTTCCCGCCCAGGACCAGGTCGACCTGGGGGTCGACCATAGTGTCGACCTCCCAGGGACCAGGTCGACCATAGTGTCGACCTGGGAGTCGACCTGGTGCTTAAACCCAGTTTTGAGCTTCGGTTCATTCTAACGTTTCTGGTCTCGTTTTCAGTCTAGATTCGTCTACCTAATCCTATATAAATAGCCCCTAGCCCCATTCTCTTTACACCATTTTATTCTCTCCTTATGCTGCCTCTGGAATAATTGAAATAAATAAATTAAAATAAAACACGAAGACTATTCTTGAAGACTACGGCTAGGAATTGCATATTGGAGATTCAAATAAAGTTAAAGCTTCAAGAAGGGAAGACAAGGCTAATTCAACGATTGCGAGCAACGCCATGCAAATCATAGTAAATCACCAACGCTATTTGATTATCCTTTTCTGAAACCGATCAATGTAAGTCAGTTACTTTTTAGATTTGAACGTCTAGATCTATTTGTGGCATGAAATAAAATGAATATAAGAATATGCCTGATCCTCTCATTTGAATCTGTGCTTGTATATGCCTTTGGATCTAATCAAGAACTATTGTGATTAATTACCGATAAGACTATGCCTATGCCTATGACTGTGAACATAAGACTATGCCTATGCCGATGACTGTGAACATAAGACTATGCCTATGCCGATGACTATGAACATAAGACTATTGCCTACGACCATGATTCATGATTATGAGATTATTGGCTATGATTATGAACATAGGACTATTGTCTATGACCATGACTTTGAAATTATTACAGTTAATTGCCTATGACTATTTAGGATAATTGCCTAGGACTATTTTGGTTAATTATCCATGACTATTGTGGTTAATCGCCTAAGACTATTATGGTTAATTGTTTATGCCTATAACACTATAGTTACAAACCATGTTGTACACCGAACTGGCATTTTGTTGGATCTCATACCTAGGGTGTGACTTGCTTAGTTTATTCCAATTTGCTATTATGTACACCAAAACCATTGGATCCATTATCCTTGTATTTGGCTCGCTTTTGCATGCCTATTGTTTTATGTCACTTCTCATGTTTATCCTCTATTCCCTTTTTAGTTTCATTTCATGAGTATTTAGAAAACTTGTGAAATCATGGTATACGTACGTTATGAATGCGGGGTTATTTGGGTATAACATGAAATCTATATTATTTGGCATAATTTAGCATGTATTATAACATGAATATTAGATGCAAATTGGGGTAATTTGACGTGAATTATAGAAGATGCAATTTGATATATTGAATCTAGTATTGGCAAGTAATCTAATCTTTAGGCATAAATTGTAAACTAAAGTATCAAATCTAGTTTTGACATGAACTGTAAATGGGAATACTAGATCTAAATTGGCATAGAACTGCAGGTTGGGTTAAACGATAGGTAAATCAAGATTTGGGCCTCGAATATAGGTATGTTAGTGGGCATGACAAATGAATATGAAATAGGCCAAATTTGTTTAAAAGAGTTGTTAGCAATTTACATATAGACAAAAAGGATAAATATGTAAATCTAGGAAAGACGAATATGCCTAACCCGAGGTTAGATTGAGTTACAGTACAAGACTGCCCGGAACCGCCCGGCAAATCCAGCAACCGTAACAATACCTATCTAATGTGGGTGGTTAGAGCATTAAGCCCAAAAGGACCCAAGGTTAGACTAAGTTGCGGTGTAAATCTGCCCGGAACCGACCGGTACATCCAGTGACCACAACAATATCTGTCTAATGTGAGTGGTTGGTGCTTTAAATGAATAATTTAAAGCTAAGAAACAGTTAAGCAAGAATGGGAGGGTTAAGTCCATAGGAACACTTAACCAACTTAACATGTTAACAAGACAAGACTTGTAGGGGTTAAATAACCGTTATAACATGTTAACTAGAC
The DNA here is from genome assembly GCA_030737875.1 of Allium sativum. Classification (NCBI taxonomy): domain Eukaryota; kingdom Viridiplantae; phylum Streptophyta; class Magnoliopsida; order Asparagales; family Amaryllidaceae; genus Allium; species Allium sativum. The sequence goes on along the minus strand of CM060919.1, from coordinate 197,020,265 downwards.
TAGAAGGTGGGGTTAAGTAAAATACACTTAGCCAATTTAACATGTTAACTAGACTAGAAGGTGGGGTTAAGTAAAATACACTTAGCCAATTTAACATGTTAATTAGACTAGAAGGTGGAGTTAAGTAAACTTAGAACACTTAGCCATCATAGTGTGCCAAATGAACAAGGCTAAGTTAAAACATGAAAGGACAATACTTAACCATTAGGGCATGTGAATTAAACAGATGTTAGGGTTAAGTTAACTAAGAGAACACTTAACCGTTATAACGTGTTAGCTAAACAGATGGGCAGGGTTAAGTTAAAGGGAACACTTAACCAATACAAGATGAAGGGGAGGGGTTAAGTAATAAGAAATACTTAACCAATATAACTTGATTTGTGGTAGGGTTAAGTCAACATGAACTACTGATAACACTTAACCAGTTTAACATGACAAATGAATGGGTTAAGTTACCTTGAATTGACTAATGACACTTAACCAATCCAACTTGACGAGAAAAAGAACTAAGCAGTAAACCTTAGTTAAGAGGACTAAGTTGTAAACCTTAGTTAAGAAAATGACGATTCAGGAACTAAGTAGTAAACCTTAGTTAAGGGAACTAAGTAGTAAACCTTAGTAGAACACGAGAAGGAGCGAACGTCCATCTGATCTTAAAGAAGGCTCCAACAAACTGGGTTACGAAGCACGCGGCTTCGAGGGGACGTGAGGGTACTCTTGGTATCCCTCTGTGAGGCTGCAGATGATCCGCCTGGGCTCACAGAGGTAAAGGTCTGCGTTAGAAGAACCAAGGGTATGCCTTTGTTGCAATATAAGGCAACCTAAAGACTAGGATGGACCAGCGTGATTCGGCGAGACCAGTAGCCCTGTGATAGCAACTCGTCGTCTACCTACCATCTTGAGTCAGTCGAGATACGTACAGCGGAAAGGCGGAGAACTCGAAAAGACCATATACTTGCTATCTAGTTATGGGTGCGGATGGCCATAGGTTAGTGGGGGCATAGAGGGCCTGCGTATAGTTCTCATTTTTTAAGGTGTGCCTTTCATTAGTTGAGGGAGGGGTCAAGTGGGACCATAGCCACTGGAAAAACATACCTTAGCATCTGCATCGGCAGATATCTGAAATCTCCCGACCGAGTTCCGTGTTTCTTGATTTGCCCTGCCACGAGACTCGGGTCGCACATATAGAGGACATGTGCATCTAGACAGCGATAACGATCCACGACACATACGTGGGGAAAGTCTAGGAACATATACCACTCTGGGTAATGTGTCCTAGATTAGGGGCGTCGTTCGATAGGTAGCATAATCCCTAGTTGGACCTAGGTCGCGTAAACCCTAAAATCCGAGAAACGTTCAATAGGTAGCGTAAACCCTGGTTGGATCTAGAATGCGCTCGATAGAAAACCCTAGATTAGATCTAGGTAATAAATAATAGATGTACACCTGAAACAACCACAATTGCGGGAATTGGGACCACGTATCTGTTCTTATCAGTTTATATAGATTACTAGTTAGGTGGTGCAGAGATATAGAAATTAGAATAACAAGGTAGTAGCGAAGCAGAGAAAGTATAGAAGTGCATCCAGTTTATCTTACCTTATCATAACTTGTGCTAACCTTATGATTCCCGTCATCATGGTGTTGTTTTGTATTCAGTTAAATTCATGTCATGTTGCTTTTACCTGTTCACATGCTGAAAGTTACTGAACTTACCAGACTTTATGTCTGACTCTGTTTTCTTTCGTTTTCTTGTCTTCCGTTTCCTCCCCCTAGGTTCGTAGGGAGGGAATATTACTACTTAGTCCAGTTTTCTTTCCAAGCTGAAGATTAGTCGAAGTTTTGCTGGGATTCTCTTTTCCATTGCTATGGCTGGCTCACGCTACATTGGGGAATATAAATGTTATTTTATGCTTCTTTATTTTGTAAGACAGATATTCTGGTATTGGAAAACAATTGTTGTACAAACTATTTTATCAATAAAGTAAAGTCCTATTTTCCGCTGTTTTAATTTTGTCTGTCTTGTAATTTATCTGTATCTTTTAGCTATAACTCTCCACCGAAGTTAAGGCATTCCCTTTGTGAGTGACCTTAACGGATGTGGGGTGTTACACGTGGTATCAGAGCTGAAGGTTACCGGATCAGATAAAAGATTTGAAAAATTATTTTCAACGGTTTTAAAGGAAGCATTTTCAAAAGAAAAGTTTTGTTTAAAAGGCATATTCCCCAAAAGCCATGCGCACTATCTTCTGATCCTCTGTTTGAATTCTTGTCCCCTTCTTTCTTGAGTCTTAGGGGCTCCTGGCTTTCTGGGAGGTAACCTCATCGCGGCACGGTTCCGTAGGCTTGATAAGACTACGATACCTATCGAAGGGCAAAGTAGTGCCCGACTTCCATCTATAGCCATAGTAGTTTCACCTGCAGCTAGTTTTTTTTCAAGCTTTGAAGGGTTTTCTATCCGATGGAGGCAGCTTTTGAGAAACTTGTCAATATGATTACACAGGGATGGTAAAGTTGAGGATGAGGGAGTTTGGCTAGGGAGCTCAAAGCAAGGATGAGAAATTCATGGATATAAACTCGACTCATGAAGAAAGAAGGAATTGTAAAACCTAAGACGAGAGGAAGTATCTTTTCCATGGTATAATGGGGCATATAATTAAGGACAAGGGCAATGACGAGGGATAGGATTTTCAGAAGGGAGGGTGCATGCTTCCACCACCAGAATACCTGAGAGAGAGATAGTAAAAGTCTCTGTTGGAAAAGTTTAGCTTTTCGTTTTGATCAACCAGCTAGTACTCTTTTGATCTTAGCGCTTCGCATTTGTTCATATCTACTTCCATAGCTGAGTCTCTGCACCTTAGTACTTGTATAGTAGAAGATCCCATTTTAGTCTCAAATCCAATTGGTGGTTCGACCCGATTATCTTTGGTTTGTAAGGAATTGAGAATAGCTATATTAAGTGTTGAGTTTAAGCGTAATGCTTATGTTTATGGTTCCATGGGCTATGAGTTGATTCTAGGCAAGGGTTGGTTGGCTAGTAATTCTGAAAGGAGGGTAGTTAGACTTTTGACTTGCCTTGGAAATACCCTCGAGATTCCGTGTAAAGAATCAGTTAGGCTTAGCTAGCTAGAATCGCTTAATGCATTTATCGACGATTTGCAATCCGTTAGGGTAGTCCATGAGTACGCAGATGTTTTTGATTAGGTTAGGAGTTTACCCCTAAAACACGAGATAGACTTCCGCATATATCCAGTTGACAATGCAAAACCAATTATCCGATCAACAACAGTTTTGGAAACGGAGGTCAAGAAGCTTCGCAATCGTGAAGATTAATTAGATAAGGTACAGAAAAGTGAAGATCAAGAAGATGCGACTTAGAAGACTGAAGACTAGATACACGCATCATACCCTTTTTCTTATGGGTACATCCTTGATCTCTTTTTCTAGGAATTCTATGCATACTTTCTAGCTTTTAAGGTATATCCTCTAGGGCGTATCATCGATCCTTAGGTAAAAGCCAATGGATGTAAACATGTATTTGAAACATGTTATGATTGATGGTTGCAAATGGTTGCTCGTGGATGCATATACACACTATAGGCGCTAGAACGACTCAGTCACTTTCATATTGCATTCACATATATGTATTTGCTTAACGGATTTAACTTGATATATTATCATATGGATGTTTCATATAGATGAATGGCTATGCACACATGTAGTATTTACATAACTAGGGATGCTTGCATACATGATTGGACGCATGGCACTGACATAATTCGCATTAAGGAGGTCAACTGAATCAGTAGACCGCCTGATTTTGCATTAGATAAAGACATATACACACACTATGCATATGAACATGAACGCATTAGAAATCTTTTTAAGGACAATGAATGCCTGTGATTGAATGGTTGAGTAGATGGGTCATTGGATGGTAGGATACATTCTTCCTAACTTGAAGATTTCGGGGACAAAATCCTTTTAAGAGGGGGAAAATGTAACACCCTGTAATTCTGTAACATTAAGTTTCGCAAATTAAAGTATAAATAAATTTTAAAATAAGAATCAAGGTAAAGGGTTGCGCCATTGCGTTCGTCTCAAAATTCTTCTTGGAAACGAGTCCGAGTTTTCGAGAAACGGAGTCCGTATGAGGGAGATATGACCCTCCGAAGTTTCAAGGATTTTCAGAACAGAAAAACAGCTCGAAATACGAATTCAAATTCGAATTCAAAACCTAGAACAGGCTGGGCGGGAAATTTCCCGCCCAGGACTAGGTCGACCTTGGGGTCGACCATAGTGTCGACCTCCTAGGGACCAGGTCGACCATAGTGTCGACCTGGGGGTCGACCTGGTGCTTAAACCCAGTTTTGAGCCTAGGTTCATTCTGATGTTTCTGGTCTCGTTTTCAGTCTAGATTCGTCCGCCTAATCCTATATAAACAGCCCCTAGCCCCATTCTCATTACACCATTTTATTCTCTCCTTATGTTGCCTCTGGAATAATTGAAATAAATAAATTAAAATAAAACATGAAGACTATTCTTGAAGACAACGGCTAGGAATTGCATATTGGAGATTCAAATAAAGTTAAAGCTTCAAGAAGGGAAGCAAAGGCTAATTCAACGGTTGCGAGCAATGTCATGCAAATCATAGCAAATCACCAACGCTATTTGATTATCCTTTTCCGAAACCGATCAATATAAGTCAGTTACATTTTAGATTTGAACGTCTAGATCTATTTGTGGCATAAAATTAATTGAATATAAGAATATGCTTGATCCTCTCATTTGAATCTGTGCTTGTATATGCCTTTGGATCTAATTAAGAACTATTGTGATTAATTACCGATAAGACTATGCCTATGACTATGAACATAAGACTATGCCTATGCCGATGACTGTGAACATAAGACTATGCCTATGCCGATGACTATGAAAATAAGACTATTGCCTACGACCATGATTCATGATTATGAGATTATTGGCTATGATTATGAAAATAGGACTATTGTCTATAAATATGACTTCGAAATTATTACAGTTAATTGCCTATGACTATTTAGGATAATTGCCTAGGACTATTTTGGTTAATTATCTATGACTATTGTGGTTAATCGCCTATGATTCATAACTATGAGATTTCTACCTATGACCATGAATATGACTATTGTGGTTAATCGCCTAAGACTATTATGGTTAATTGTTTATGCCAATAACACTATAGTTACAAACCAGGTTGTACACCGAACTGGCATTTTGTTGGATCTCATACCTAGGGTGTGACTTGCTTAGTTTATTCCTATTCGCTATTATGTACACCAAAACCATTGGATCCATTATCCTTGTATTTGGCTCGCTTTTGCATGCCTATTGTTTTATGTCACTTCTCATGTTTATCCTCTATTCCCTTTTTAGTTTCATTTCATGAGTATTTAGAGAACTTGTGAAATCATGGTATACGTACGTTATGAATGCGGGGTTATTTGGGTATAACATGAAATCTATATTATTTGGCATAATTTAGAGCATGTATTATAACATGACTATTAGATGCAAACTGGGGGTAATTTGACGTGAATTATAGAAGATGCAATTTGATATATTGAATCTAGTATTGGCTAGTAATCTAAGCTTTAGGCGTAAATTGTAAACTAGAGTATCAAATATAGTTTTTACATGAACTGTAAATGGGAATACTAGATCTAAATTGGAATAGAACTGCAGGTTGGGTTAAACGATAGGTAAATCAAGATTTGGGCCTCGAATATAGGTATGTTAGTGGGCATGACAAATGAATATGATATAGGCCAAATTTATTTAAAAGAGTTGTTAGCAATTTACATATAGACAAAAAGGATAAATATGTAAATCTAGGAAAGACGAATATGCCTAACCCGAGGTTAGATTAAGTTATGGTATAAGACTGCCCGGAACTGCACGACAAATCCAGCAACCGTAACAATACCTATCTAATGTGGGTGGTTAGAGCATTGAGCCCAAAAGGACCCGAGGTTAGACTGAGTTGCGGTGTAAATCTGCCCGGAACCGACCGGCACATCCAGTGACCGCAACAATATCTGTCTAATGTGAGTGGTTGGTGCTTTAAATGAATAATTTGAATCTAAGAAACAGTTAAGCTAGAATGGGAGGGTTAAGTCCATAGGAACACTTAATCAACTTAACATGTTAACAAGACAGGACTTGTAGGGGTTAAATAACCGTTATAACATGTTAACTAGATTAGAAGGTGGGGTTAAGTAAAATACACTTAGCCAATTTAACATGTTAACTAGACTAGAAGGTGGGGTTAAGTAAAATACACTTAGCCAATTTAACATGTTAACTAGACTTGAAGGTGGAGTTAAGTAAACTTAGAACACTTAGCCATCATAGTGTGCCAAATGAACAAGGCTAAGTTAAAACATGAAAGGACAATACTTAACCATTAGGGCATGTGAATTAAACAGATGTTAGGGTTAAGTTAACTAAGAGAACACTTAACCGTTATAACACGTTAGCTAAACAGATGGGCAGGGTTAAGTTAAAGGTAACACTTAACCAATACAAGATGAAGGGGTGGGGTTAAGTAATAAGAAATACTTAACCAATATAACTTGATTTGTGGTAGGGTTAAGTCAACATGAACTACTGATAACACTTAACCAGTTTAACATGACAAATGAATGGGTTAAGTAAACTTGAATTGACTAATGACACTTAACCAATCCAACTTGACGAGAAAAAGAACTAAGTAGTAAACCTTAGTTAAGAGAACTAAGTTGTAAACCTTAGTTAAGAAAATGACGATTCAGGAACTAAGTAGTAAACCTTAGTTAAGGGAACTAAGTAGCAAAACCTTAGTAGAACACGAGAAGGAGCGAGCGTCCATCTGATCTTAAATAAGGCTCCAACAAACTGGGTTACGAAGCACGCGGCTTCGAGGGGACGTGAGGGTACTCTTGGTATCCCTCTGTGAGGCTGTAGATGATCCGCCTGGGCTCATAGAGGTTAAGGTCTGCGTTAGAAGAACCAAGGGTATGCCTTGGTTGCAATATAAGGCAACCTAAAGACTAGGATGGACCAGCATGATTCGGCGAGACCAGTAGCCCTGTGATAGCAACTCGTCGTCTACCTACCATCTTGAGTCAGTCGAGATACGTACAGCGGAAAGGCGGAGAACTCCAAAAGACCATATACTTGCTATCTAGTTATGGGTGCGGATGGCCATAGGTTAGTGGGGCATAGAGGGCCTGCGTATAGTTCTCATTTTTCAAGGTGTGCCTTTCATTAGTTGAGGGAGGGATCAACTAGGACCATAGCCACTGGAAAAACATACCTTAGCATCTGCATCGGCAGATATCGGAAAGCTTCCGACCGAGTTCCGTGTTTCTTGATTTGCCCTGCCACAAGACTCGGGTCGCACATATAGAGGACATGTGCATCTAGACAGCGATAACGATCCACGACACATACGTGGGGAAAGTCTAGGAACATATACCACTCTGGGTAGTGTATCCTAGATTAGGGGCGTCGTTCGATAGGTAGCATAATCCCTAGTTGGATCTAGGTCGCGTAAACCCTAAAATCTGAGAAACGTTCAATAGGTAGCATAAACCCCAGTACCCCTAGGTAGTGTAAACCCTGGTTGGATCTAGAATGCGCTCGATAGAAAACCCTAGATTAGATCTAGGTAATAAATAATAGATGTACACCTGAAACAACCACAATTGCGGGAATTGGGACCACGTATCTGTTCTTATCAGTTTATATAGATTACTAGTTAGGTAGGGCAGAGATATAGAAATTAGAATAACAAGGTAGTAGCGAAGCAGAGAAAGTATAGAAGTGCATCCAGTTTATCTTACCTTATCATATCTTGTGCTAACCTTATGATTCCCGTCATCATGGTGTTGTCTTGTATTCAGTTAAATTCATGTCATGTTACTTTTACCTGTTCACATGCTGAAAGTTACTGAACTTACTAGACTTTATGTCTGACTCTGTTTTCTTTCGCTTTCTTGTCTTCCGTTTCCTCCCCCCAGGTTCGCAGGGAGGGAATATTACTACTTAGTCCAGTTTTCTTTCCAAGCTGAAGATTAGTCGAAGTTTTGCTGGGATTCTCTTTTCCATTGCTATAGCTGGCTCACGCTACATTGGGGAATATAAATGTTATTTTATGCTTCTTTATTTTGTAAGACAGATATTCTAGTACTGGAAAACAATTGTTGTACAAACTATTTTATCAATAAAGTAAAGTCCTATTTTCCGCTGTTTTAATTTTGTTTGTCTTGTAATTTATCTGTATCTTTTACCTATAACTCTCCACCGAAGTTAAGGCATTCCCTTTGTGAGTGACCTTAACGGATGTGGGGTGTTACACGTGGTATCAGAGATGAAGGTTACCGGATCAGATAAAAGATTTGAAAAATTATTTTCAACGGTTTTAAAGGAAGCATTTTCAAAAGAAAAGTTTTGTTTTAAAGGCATATTCCCCAAAAGCCATGTGCACTATCTTCTGATCCTCTGTTTGAATTCTTGTCCCCTTCTTTCTTGAGTCTTCGGGGCTCCTAGCTTTCTGGGAGGTAACCTCATCGCGGCACGGTTCCGTAGGCTTGATAAGACTACGATACCTATCGAAGGGCAAAGTAGTGCCCGACTTCCATCTATAGCCATAGTAGTTTCACCTGCAGCTAGTTTTCTTTCAAGCTTTGAAAGGTTTTCCATGCGATGGAGGCAGCTTTTGAGAAACTTGTCAATATGATTACACAGAGATGGTAAAGATGAGGATGAGGGAGTTTGGCTAGGGAGATCAACGCAAGGATGAGAAATTCATGGATATAAACTCGACTCACGAAGAAAGAAGGAATTATAAAACCTAAGACGAGAGGAAGTAAATTTTCCATGGTATAATGGGGAATATAATTAAGGACAAGGGCAAGGACGAGGGACGGGATTTTCAGAAGGGAGGGTGCATGCTTCCACCACCAGAATACCTGAGAGAGAGATAGTAAAAGTCTCTGCTGGAAAAGTTTATGTAGCGTTTGGTTTATTTTGTGTTTTGCATTTTTAGTTTTCGGCGTTAATTATGAAAGTTGTGAAGATTTGAAGTGTAGCGGAGGTGATGGATCAAAGAGAAAGGGAGTGACGGAGGGGACCGCTGGAATGGTGGATAGACGGATTTGTTATTGTCATTCCCTTGTTTCTTAAAATTAGAAATAATAAAAAGTTGTTTTCGGTTTTGTGTGTTAACTCCGTTTTGTAAAACGGTCATTTTTCACGATATATGTGCATTCTCGGTATTTTTGTATGTGTGAAAACTCAAAATTGAAAAATCTAAACCAAACGCTACCTTAGCTTTTCGTTTTGATCAACCAGCTAGTACTCTTTTGATCTTAGCGCTTCGCATTTGTTCATATCTACTTCCATAGCTGAGTCTCTGCACCTTAGTACTTGTACAGTAGAAGATCCCATTTTAGTCTCAAATCCAATTGGTGGTTCGACCCGTTTATCTTTGATTTGTAAGGATTTGAGAATAGATATATTAAGTGTTGAGTTTAAGCGTAATGCTTATGTTTCTGGTTCCATGGGCTATAAGTTGATTCTAGGCATGGGTTGGTTGGCTAGTAATGCTGAAAGGAGGGTAGTTAGACTTTTGACTTGCCTTGGAAATACCCTCGAGATTCCGCGTAAAGAATCAGTTAGTCTTAGCTAGCTAGAATCGCTTAATGCATTTATCGACGATTTGCAATCCGTTAGGGTAGTCCATGAGTACACAGATGTTTTTGATTAGGTTAGGAGTTTACCCCTAAAATGCGAGATAGACTTCCGCATATATCCAGTTGACAATGCAAAACCAGTTATCCGATCAACAACAGTTTTGGAAACGGAGGTCAAGAAGCTTCGCAATTGTGAAGATTAATTAGATAAGGTACAGAAAAGTGAAGCTCAAGAAGATGCGACTTAGAAGACTGAAGACTAGATACACGCATCATACCCTTTTTCTTAAGGGTACATCCTTGATCTCTTTTTCTAGGAATTCTATGCATACTTTCTATCTTTTAAGGTATATCCTCTAGGGCGTATCATCGATCCTTAGGTAGAAGCCAATGGATGTAAACATGTACTTGAAACATGTTATGATTGATGGTTGCAAATGGTTGCTCGTGGATGCATATACACACCATAGGCGCTAGAACGACTCAGTCACTTTCATATTGCATTCGCATATATGTATTTGCTTAACGGATTTAACTTGATATGTTATCATATGGATGTTGCATATAGATGAATGGCTATGCACACATGTAGTATTTACATAACTAGGGATGCTTGCATACATGATTGGACGCATGGCACTAACATAATTCGCATTAAGGAGGTCAATTGAATCAGTAGACTGCCTGATTTTGCATTTGATAAAGACATATAGACACACTATGCATATGAACATGAACGCATAAGAAATCTTTTTAAGGACAATGAATGCCTGTGATTGAATGGTTGAGTAGATGGGTGATTGGATGGTAGGATACATTCTTCCTAACTTGAAGATTTCGGGGAAGAAATCCTTTTAACAGGGGGAAAATGTAACACCCCGTAATTCTGTAACATTAAGTTTCGCAAATTAAAGTATAAATAAATTTTAAAATAAGAATCAAGGGAAACAGGTTGCGCCATTGCGTTCGTCTCGAAATTCTTCTTGGAAACGAGTCCGAGTTTTCAAGAAACGGAGTCCGTATGAGGGAAATATGACCCTCTGAAGTTTCAAGGATTTTCAGAACAGAAAAACAGCTCGAAATACGAATTCAAATTCAAATTCAAAACCTAGAACAGGCTGGGTGGGAAATTTCCCGCCCAGGACCAGGTCGACCATAGTGTCGACCTCCCAGGGACCAGGTCGACCATAGTGTCGACCTGGGGGTCGACCTGGTTCTTAAACCCAGTTTTGAGCCTGGGTTCATTCTGATGTTTCTGGTCTCGTTTTCAGTCTAGATTCGTCCGCCTAATCCTATATAAACAGACCCTAGCCCCATTCTCATTACACCATTTTATTCTCTCCTTATGCTGCCTCTGGAATAATTGAAATAAATAAATTAAAATAAAACACGAAGACTATTCTTGAAGACTACGACTAGGAATTGCATATTGGAGATTCAAATAAAGTTAAAGCTTCAAGAAGGGAAGCAAAGGCTAATTCAACGGTTGTGAGCAACGTCATGCAAATCATAGCAAATCACCAACGCTATTTGATTATCCTTTTCTGAAACCGATCAATGTAAGTCAGTTACTTTTTAGATTTGAACGTCTAGATCTATTTGTGGCATGAAATTAAATGAATATAAGAATATGCCTGATCCTCTTATTTGAATCTGTGCTTGTATATGCCTTTGGATCTAATTAAGAACTATTGTGATTAATTACCGATAAAACTATGCCTATGACTATGAACATAAGACTATGCCTATGCCGATGACAGTGAACATAAGACTATGCCTATGCCGATGACTATGAACATAAGACTATTGCCTACGACCATGATTCATGATTATGAGATTATTGGCTATGATTATGAACATAGGACTATTGTCTATGACCATGACTTTGGAATTATTACAGTTAATTGCCTATGACTATTTAGGATAATTGCCTAGGACTATTTTGGTTAATTATCCATGACTACTGTGGTTAATTGCCTATGATTCATAACTATGAGATTTCTACCTTTGACCATGACTATGACTATTGTGGTAAATCGCCTAAGACTATCATGGTTAATTGTTTATGCCTATAACACTATAGTTACAAACCATGTTGTACACCGAACTGGCATTTTGTTGGATCTCATACCTAGGGTGTGACTTGCTTAGTTTATTCCTATTCGCTATTATGTACACCAAAACCATTGGATCCATTATCCTTGTATTTTGCTCGCTTTTGCATGCCTATTCTTTTATGTCACTTCTCATGTTTATCCTCTATTCCCTTTTTAGTTTCATTTCATGAGTATTTAGAAAACTTGTGAAATCATGGTATACGTACGTTATGAATGCGGGGTTATTTGGGTATAACATGAAATCTATATTATTTGGCATAATTTAGAGCATGTATTATAACATGACTATTAGATGCAAATTGGGGTAATTTGACGTGAATTATAGAAGATGCAATTTGATATATTGAATCTAGTATTGGCTAGTAATCTAAGCTTTAGGCATAAATTGTAAACTAGAGTATCAAATCTAGTTTTTACACGAACTGTAAATGGGAATACTAGTTCTAAATTGGCATAGAACTGCAGGTTGGGTTAAACGATAGGTAAATCAAGATTTGGGCCTCGAATATAGGTATGTTAGTGGGCATGACAAATGAATAAGATATTAGCCAAATTTGTTTAAAAGAGTTGTTAGCAATTTACATATAGACAAAAAGGATAAATATGTAAATCTAGGAAAGACGAATATGCCTAACCCAAGGTTAGATTAAGTTACGGTATAAGACTGCCCGGAACCGCCCGGCAAATCCCGCAACCGTAACAATACCTATCTAATGTGGGTGGTTAGAGCATTGAGCCCAAAAGGACCCGAGGTTAGACTAAGTTGCGGTGTAAATCTGCCTGGAACCGACCGGCACATCCAGTGACCACAACAATATCTGTCTAATGTGAGTGGTTGGTGCTTTAAATGAATAATTTAAAGCTAAGAAACAGTTAAGCTAGAATGGGAGGGTTAAGTCCATAGGAACACTTAACCAACTTAACATGTTAACAAGACAAGACTTGTAGGGGTTAAATAACCGTTATAACATGTTAACTAGACTAGAAGGTGGGGTTAAGTAAAATACACTTAGCCAATTTAACATGTTAACTAGACTAGAAGGTGGGGTTAAGTAAAATACACTTAGCCAATTTAACATGTTAACTAGACTAGAAGGTGGAGTTAAGTAAACTTAGAACACTTAGCCATCATAGTGTGCCAAATGAACAAGGCTAAGTTAAAACATGAAAGGACAATACTTAACCATTAGGGCATGTGAATTAAACAGATGTTAGGGTTAAGTTAACTAAGAGAACACTTAACCGTTATAACGTGTTAGCTAAACAGATGGACAGGGTTAAGTTAAAGGGAACACTTAACCAATACAAGATGAAGGGGTGGGGTTAAGTAATAAGAAATACTTAACCAATATAACTTGATTTGTGGTAGGGTTAAGTCAACATGAACTACTGATAACACTTAACCAGTTCAACATGACAAATGAATGGGTTAAGTTAACTTGAATTGACTAATGACACTTAACCAATCCAACTTGACGAGAAAAAGAACTAAGTAGTAAACCTTAGTTAAGAGGACTAAGTTGTAAACCTTAGTTAAGAAAATAAAGATTCAGGAACTAACTAGTAAACCTTAGTTAAGGGAACTAAGTAGTAAACCTTAGTAGAACACGAGAAGGAGCGAACGTCCATCTGATCTTAAAGAAGGCTCCAACAAACTGGGTTACGAAGCACGCAGCTTCGAGGGGACGAGAGGGTACTCTTGGTATCCCTCTGTGAGGCTGCAGATGATCCGCCTGGGCTCACAGAGGTTAAGGTCTACGTTAGAAGAACCAAGGGTATGCCTTGGTTGCAATATAAGGCAACCTAAAGACTAGGATGGACCAGCGTGATTCGGCGAGACCAGTAGCCCTGTGATAGCAACTCGTCGTCTACCTACCATCTTGAGTCAGTCGAGATACGTACAGCGGAAAGGCGGAGAACCCGAAAAGACCATATACTTGTTATCTAGTTATGGGTGCAGATGGCTATAGGTTAGTGGGGGCATAGACGGCCTGCGTATAGTTCTCATTTTTCAAGGTGTGCCTTTCATTAGTTGAGGGAGGGGTCAAGTGGGACCATAGCCACTGGAAAAACACACCTTAGCATCTGCATCGGCAGATATCTGAAAGCTCCCGACCGAGTTCCGTGTTTCTTGATTTGCCCTGCCACGAGACTCGGGTCGCACATATAGAGGACATGTGCATCTAGACAGCGATAACGATCCACGACACATACGTCGGGAAAGTCTAGGAACATATACCACTCTGGGCAGTGTGTCCTAGATTAGGGGCGTCATTCGATAGGTAGCATAATCCCTAGTTGGACCTAGGTCGTGTAAACCCTAAAATCCGAGAAACGTTCAATAGGTAGCATAAACCCCAGTAGCCCTGGGTAGCGTAAACCCTGGTTGGATCTAGAATGCGCTCGATAGAAAACCCTAGATTAGATCTAGGTAATAAATAATAGATGTACACCTGAAACAACCACAATTGCGAGAATTGGGACCACGTATCTGTTCTTATCAGTTTATATAGATTACTAGTTAGGTGGTGCAGAGATATAGAAATTAGAATAAGAAGGTAGTAGCGAAGCAGAGAAAGTATAGAAGTGCATCCAGTTTATCTTACCTTATCATATCTTGTGCTAACCTTATGATTCCCGTCATCATGGTGTTGTCTTGTATTCAGTTAAATTCATGTCATGTTGCTTTTACCTGTTCACATGCTGAAAGTTACTAAACTTACCAGACTTTATGTCTGACTCTGTTTTCTTTCGCTTTCTTGTCTTCCGTTTCCTCCCCCCAGGTTCGCAGGGAGGGAATATTACTACTTAGTCCAGTTTTCTTTCCAAGCTGAAGATTAGTCAAAGTTTTCCTGGGATTCTCTTTTCCATTTCTATGGCTGGCTCACGCTACATTGGGGAATATAAATGTTATTTTATGCTTCTTTATTTTGTAAGACAGATATTCTGGTATTGGAAAACAATTGTTGTACAAACTATTTTATCAATAAAGTAAAGTCCTATTTTACGCTGTTTTAATTTTATCTGTCTTGTAATTTATCTGTATCTTTTACCTATAACTCTCCACCGAAGTTAAGGCATTCCCTTTGTGAGTGACCTTAACGGATGTGGGGTGTTACACGTGGTATCAGAGATGAAGGTTACCGGATCAGATAAAAGATTTGAAAAATTATTTTCAACGGTTTTAAAGGAAGCATTTTCAAAAGAAAAGTTTTGTTTTAAAGGCATATTCCCCAAAAGCCATGCGCACTATCTTCTGATCCTCTGTTTGAATTCTTGTCCCCTTCTTTCTTGAGTCTTCGGGGCTCCTGACTTTCTGGGAGGTAACCTCATCGCGGCACGGTTCCGTAGGCTTGATAAGACTACGATACCTATCGAAGGGCAAAGTAGTGCCCGACTTCCATCCATAGCCATAGTAGTTTCACCTACAGCTAGTTTTCTTTCAAGCTTTGAAGGGTTTTCCATGCGATGGAGGCAGCTTTTGAGAATTTGTCAATATGATTACACAGGGATGGTAAAGATGAGGATGAGGGAGTTTGGCTAGGGAGCTCAACGCAAGGATGAGAAATTCATGGATATAAACTCGACTCACGAAGAAAGAAGGAATTATAAAACCTAAGACGAGAGGAAGTATCTTTTCCATGGTATAATGGGGCATATAATTAAGGACAAGGGCAAGGACGAGGGACAGGATTTTCAGAAGGGAGGGTGCATGCTTCCACCACCAGAATACCTGAGAGAGAGATAGTAAAAGTCTCTGTTGGAAAAGTTTAGCTTTTCGTTTTGATCAACCAGCTAGTACTCTTTTGATCTTAGCGCTTCGGATTTGTTCATGTCTACTTCCATAGCTGAGTCTCTGCACCTTAGTACTTGTATAGTAGAAGATCCTATTTTAGTCTCAAATCCAATTGGTGGTTCGACCCGTTTATCTTTGGTTTGTAAGGATTTGAGAATAGCTATATTAAGTGTTGAGTTTAAGCGTAAGGCTTATGTTTCTGGTTCCATGGGCTATGAGTTGATTCTAGGCATGGGTTGGTTGGCTAGTAATTCTGAAAGGAGGGTAGTTAGACTTTTGACTTGCCTTGAAAATACCCTCGAGATTCCGTGTAAAGAATCAGTTAGTCTTAGCTAGCTAGAATCGCTTAATGCATTTAACGACGATTTGCTATCTATTAGGGTAGTCCATGAGTACGCAGATGTTTTTGATTAGGTTAGGAGTTTACCCCTAAAACGGGAGATAGACTTCCACATATATCCAGTTGACAATGCAAAACCAGTTATCCGATCAACAACAGTTTTGGAAACGGAGGTCAAGAAGCTTCGCAATCGTGAAGATTAATTAGATAAGGTACAGAAAAGTGAAGCTCAAGAAGATGCGACTTAGAAGACTGAAGACTAGATACACGCATCATACCCTTTTTCTTAAGGGTACATCCTTGATCTCTTTTTCTAGGAATTCTATGCATACTTTCTAGCTTTTAAGGTATATCCTCTAGGGTGTATCATCGATACTTAGGTAGAAGCCAATGGATGTAAACATGTATTTGAAACATGTATTTGAAACACGTATTTGAAACATGTATTTGAAACATGTTATGATTGATGGTTGCAAATGGTTGCTCGTGGATGCATATACACACCATAGGCGCTAGAACGACTCAGTCACTTTCATATTGCATTCGCATATATGTATTTGCTTAACGGATTTAACTTGATATGTTATCATATGGATTTTGCATATAGATGAATGGCTATGCACACATGTAGTATTTACATAACTAGGGATGCTTGCATACATGATTGGACGCATGGCACTGACATAATTCGCATTAAGGAGGTCAACTGAATCAGTAGACTGCCTGATTTTGCATTAGATAAAGACATATACACACACTATGCATATGAACATGAATGCATTAGAAATCTTTTTAAGGACAATGAATGCCTGTGATTGAATGGTTGAGTAGATGGGTGATTGGATGGTAGGGTACATTTTTCCTAACTTGAAGATTTCGGGGACGAAATCCTTTTAAAAGGGGGAAAATGTAACACCCCGTAATTCTGTAACATTAAGTTTCGCAAATTAAAGTATAAATAAATTTTAAAATAAGAATCAAGGGAAACGGGTTGCGCCATTGCGTTCGTCTCGAAATTCTTCTTGGAAACGAGTCCGAGTTTTCAAGAAACGGAGTCCGTATGAGGGAGATATGACCCTCCGAAGTTTGAAGGATTTTCAGAACAGAAAAACAGCTCGAAATACGAATTCAAATTCAAATTCAAAACCTAGAACAGACTGGGCGGAAAAATTTCCCGCCCAGGACCAGGTCGACCTGGGGGTCGACCATAGTGTCGACCTCCCAGGGACCAGGTCGACCATAGTGTCGACCTGGGGGTCGACCTGGTGCTTAAACCCAGTTTTGAGCCTGGGTTCATTCTAATGTTTTTGGTCTCGTTTTTAGTCTAGATTCGTCCGCCTAATCCTATATAAACAACCCCTAGCCCCATTCTCATTACACCATTTTATTCTCTCCTTATGCTGCCTCTGGAATAATTGAAATAAATAAATTAAAATAAAACACGAAGACTATTCTTGATGACTACGGCTAGGAATTGCATATTGGAGATTCAAATAAAGTTAAAACTTCAAGAAGGGAAGCAAAGGCTAACTCAACAGTTGTGAGCAACGTCATGCAAATCTTAGCAAATCACCAACGCTATTTGATTATCCTTTTCTGAAACCGATCAATGTAAGTCAGTTACTTTTTAGATTTGAATGTCTAGATCTATTTGTGGCAAGAAATTAAATGAATATAAGAATATGCCTGATCCTCTCATTTGAATTTGTGCTTGTATATGCCTTTGGATCTAATTAAGAACTATTGTGATTAATTACCGATAAGACTATGCCTATGCCTATAACTATGAACATAAGACTATGCCTATGCCGATGACTGTGAACATAAGACTATGCCTATGCCGATGACTATGAACATAAGACTATTGCCTACGACCATGATTCATGATTACGAGATTATTGGCTATGATTATAAACATAGGACTATTGTCTATGACGATGAGCCTCTATATGGTTTAGCTATGTCCCATTTTCCAATGGAGGCCACCTTTGAAAAGCTTGTTGATATGGCTCTAATGTATAAGGGGGACAACGGAGAAAAGAAGGAAACAAAGACCGAGGGGACATCGCATAATAAGAAGGTATGGCCCAAGAAGGGGCAACAACAGCAACAGCAACAACAACAGAAGAAAGGGGGAAAAGATGGTGTTAGCCTACTTTGTGAACTAGGCTACACAAAGTTGGAAGATCAGTTAGTGAAGAACATTCCCTCAAAGATCGGATCGGATCGAAATTTCTTGACCAAGGCAGAACAATGCAGAATAGAGAAGGAAGAATTGCAGGCTGAATCGGATCGGTTCGGAGTAGCTCGACCCGCTCCCCCAATCTTTAGCACATCCAATTCGGAATCAAATCTGTAGCAGTTATAACCCACGTTCCCGGAGTAGTTTCTCACCAGTTCTCCCTATGTTTACCCACTAACTCGATGCACTGTCACCGCTAGAGGAAATCTGAACTCGATACTTGTGGGATGGGCGCCAGTGGACCCGAACCGAAGCCATTCTAGAGGCGTTTTTCACCTATAAATAGACCATCAAGGGCCATTTGAAGGGATTTTTTGGCATTTTCAGAGCTTAGACTCCCTTGAAAACCGAATTTCGTCACAACATTCAGATTACAATAATCTTTTAAAGTATATTTGAGAGGAGATTGAGTGAATCCATGCATTGTATAAGTGAAATTGAGTGAGAATTACTGTTGTATTCGCATTCAAATCATCAATCCAAAGAGTAGAAAGTGGACGTAGGCTCTTTAATGCCAAACCACTATAAATTGTGTGTTTTCTACCCTTTTTGATTTCATTTCATTAGAAATCATTGTTAAATTAGGTGTTAGAGCCATTTTTGGATATAACATTTTTGGTGCTTTCACTGAGAAGTCTTTGAATTCTCCGCTTTTTGGGATTATCGTTCTACTATTTGGACCCTCAAATTCAAAGAAGTTAATCCTCTATTTCCGATGTTTTCAAGTATTTGCTCGTTAATCACTGAAGAATTGGATATTATGGCTAGAGGAAAAGAAAAAGAAGTGCAAGGAGCTACTAAGAATGAAGCTAATGAAGATTCGCAAGCCATGATTGTAACGAGGTCATAGGGGCAAAGTACTGATGCAGGTCGATCCGATCCGGTTGCTCCAAAAAGAATGGATGGCTCGACCCCGAACCGAAGCAGAGACGATGATGCTGCTCGAACCCCCCTCCTAACCGAACCGATTCCAGTTCCCCACTCCGATCCGATCCGAGCATGGCTGAAGCTCGTACCTCTACTCGAGCACCCACCAATGCTCCGATACCGGCCGCGACAACTAGTGAACAACCCGTTCCATCTGCATCAGTTACACACAGAGACTTTTCGCGCCTTCTTGATATGCTTGAAAGTACTAGGGATGCTTTGGAAGCTCACAAGCGTGACAGTCTTCGTATGCAAGAGAACATGAGTAGGGAAATCAATGAGCTTCGTAAGCAGAAGACACCCTCTCCAACTCGCCGCCTTGCAGCAGATCAATCATCCTCTTCGGATGAAGAGTGCCCTCGTGAAATAAGACCACTTGAGCGACCTCAAAATCTTGATCAGTTGACCTTCGGATCTTTGGGATCCCATGAAGATGCTGCTCGTGTGCTAGGACCTGACGACCCGAGCCTGAGAGAACCTATGTTGCTACCCATGCGTGGATCTCACGTTCTACCCAGGGATCCTAACATTATTATTCCCACACAAGGACAACTCCTCTAATCCCTACTTCCCGAGATTGACCGGGAACGTAGGGAACAGAGTAGAGCAGCTGCCGCTAGAAACAGGAGGACATCTCCTAATCAGGAGCATAGGGGTAATCCGAACATTAGGGCCGGAGAGCCTGAGCCTACATTAACAAATGCTGATATATGGGCGATGGTGCGCCAAATCATGTCTGAAAGCCGACACTACACCAATGAGGACTGGGGCATTGATCGTAGTCACACCCCTTTACGGATGGTATATTGGACTTCCAATTCCCTCGGCGATTTAACTTGCCACAAATGGATAGGTATTCAGGGAGAACCGACCCAGGACAACATCTGATGAGATATGCATGGTTCATGAATGTCGCAGCAGCTCCAGACGCTGTAAAATGCAAATCTTTCCTGATTTATCTAGAAGACGTGGCACTGATGTGGTTCGCCCGACTTCCTCCACGATCAATTTCAACCTTTAAAGAACTAAGTGAGCGATTTATGAACCAGTTTCGGCTTCATGATCGAAAGTCTAAAAGTGTCATTGAATTGTCAAGGATTAAACAAGCTCCACGTGAATCTTCAAAGTCATATTTAGACCGTTTCAACCTGGCTGTTGCCGAAGTCAGTGACCCTCATGAACCTACCATTTTGATGGCCTTAATAGAAGGAGTCGACCCTGACACAGAATTCAGGGATTACTTGTCCGGAAAACCGCCCCCTACTAGGGAATTATTCTACGAAAAAGCCAATATTCGCTTGAGATGAGAGGAAGCCCATGCCAATAGAAAAAGAAAATCGAAAGGGGCTTCTAAGGAAGATATTCAAAGCAATGTTGTAGTAAAGTAGTCTGGCGACAGCTCAGGAAGAGTCGAGGTGAATGTCGGCAACAAGAATGAAGGTAATAACAACAGAAATGGCAACGACAATAGGAGGAATAGGAATCGAGGGAAGAACGCCAGCAAAAGACCTCGATTCCAAATTTTTGAGAACTATTCGCCGTTGAATGACACATTGGAAAACATTTATCTGGATACATACAACGTATTGCAATATAAAAAGCCACCACCCAGAGACTCAACCGAAAAAGAGATTGTTATGGGAAAGTTTTGTTTATTCCATGGAACTCATGGTCATTCCACCAACAAATGCCGCCATCTGAGAGATGTAGTTGAGAAATTGCTGCGGGAAGGGAAGTTAGATGAGTACAAGGTTGCCCCACGGGACAGGAGGCAAGAAGGGCAAGCCCCAAACCAAAATCAGCCTACTTCCAAACCCACATCCCAACAGAAAGGTAAAGGGATCATTATAAATACCATTATAGGCGGGCCCCATCTAGCTAGCCATAGTTTCAAAGCAATGGATCAGTACGTTAATGCCGCCAAGCACTTTAAAGTAGGAGAATGCAGTAACCTCGAAGACATCACTCCAGTAAAACAACAAAGGACGATGTCAGACGACGTCATATTCCATGGTAGAGATGATACCGGAATTCAATCACCCACTGAAGACCCGCTGGTAATTACTACAGCCATCGACCCCGCTTTAGTCCACAAGGTGTTGGTGGATAACGAAAGCTTGGTTAATATCCTCTTTAAGAAAGCCTTTGAACAAATGAGGCTCGAAGCAAAAGACTTGAAGCCCTGCGAAGGATGGATACGAGGCTTCAATGGGGCATCAACGGCTTTGATGGGATATGTAGAATTACCAGTGACGTTAGGACAAGGAGATCGCCAGAGAGTGAGAATCCTACCATTTGTAGTTTTGGATGTTGAGTCACCCTACAATGCCTTCTTAGGCCTACCAGCATTCGCAGAGTTTAGGGCATGTATTGCACCTTGGTGCTTACTGCTTAAATTCCTAACTGACGCAGGAGTAGGGGTGATAAGAGGTGATCAAGCTACGGGACGAGCTTGCTACATGATAGAGCTGAAGATGCTAATGAAGGGGATGAATATAGAACCCCAGGGTACTTCTCCCCCTTCGTAGGGAAACTCAGCATAGCAATTAAGGGGTCCAGCCTCAAGAGAGTCGCCCAGAGATGCACTCGAGGATATAGATCCCAGAGAGGATAGGGAACCAGAGGACCAAAAGGCGACTTCCAATGAAACGACAGTGGACATCTCCATTGATGATGTGGATTCGATAAAAGTATTGAAGATTTGATTGCAACTAGATCCAATTCGAGCTAAAGAATTGGCTGACTTTTTGAAGGCAAATCTGGATGAGTTTGCCTGGACTCACGCTGACATGTGTGGGATATCGCCTGCTATTATGAGCCATTCTTTGAGTATCAACCCAAAACACCCACTAGTCAAGCAGAAGATGCTGATGTTAGGCACAGAGCGGTCAACAGCCTTGAAGGAAGAAGTGGAAAAACTAAAGGATAATGGATTCATCAAGGACTCGAAATATCCTGACTGGATATCGAATCCTGTCCTGGTCAAAAATCTAACGGGAAGTGGCATACGTGCATTGACTTCTTTGACTTGAACAAAGTTTGTCCGAAAGATAACTTTCCTCTTCCCAGGATTGATCAACTAGTGGACTCAACGGCCGGGCACGAGCTCCTATCCTTAATGGATGCCTATTCGGGATACAATCAAATTCCCATGCATATACCAGATCAGGAGCACACAAGTTTCATTACAGACTTGGGGTTATATTGCTATGTGGTAATGCCATTTGGATTAAAGAATGCAGGAGCCATATATCAGTGCTTGGTCAACCGCATGTTCTATAATCAAATCGGAAAAACCATGGAAGTCTATGTGGACGACATGCTTGTGAAGTCTAGACAGTCTCCCGATCATACAAAAGACTTAGCAGAGATGTTTGGCATTCTGTGAAGGTATGAGATGAAGTTGAACCCTCTAAAATGTTCGTTTGGGGTCGCATCTGGGAAATTCCTCGGGTTAATCCTGAGTTCTCGAGGGATTGAGATAAATCCTAGTCAGAGAGTAGCAATAAGGAATATTGAAGAACCACGGAAGATTAAAGACGTTCAAAGCCTGGCCGGAAAAGTTGCCGCATTAAGCAGGTTTATCTCCAAAGCCACAGATAAGTGTGTCCCTTTCTTTGATTTGATAAAACGGGGGAAACGTAACTTCAAGTGGAATCCCGATTGTGTGGAGGCTTTCCAAAATCTATTGGACTTATTAGAGAAGACTCCGATATTGTCAAAACCTGTGGAACATGAGGATTTGTTGGTCTATCTGGGGGTGTCGTCTCATGCTGTCAGCACAGCATTGGTGTGTGAAGAAGAACAGGTCCAAAGGCATGTATACTACGTAAGCAAGAAATTAGCCACTGTACAGCGTAATTATCCAAGAATAGAAAAGCTTGCTTATAGCCTCCTGATTGCTTCCCGAAAGCTCCATCATTACTTTCAAGCTCATCCGATAGTTGTATACACTGATCAACCTTTAAGACAAGTGTTGCAAAGACCCGAAGCATCAGGGCGATTACTTAAGTGGAATATCGAGTTGAGC
The DNA here is from genome assembly GCA_030737875.1 of Allium sativum. Taxonomy (NCBI): domain Eukaryota; kingdom Viridiplantae; phylum Streptophyta; class Magnoliopsida; order Asparagales; family Amaryllidaceae; genus Allium; species Allium sativum. The sequence continues at coordinate 196,997,097 of CM060919.1, read as the reverse complement.
CAATTTGATTTGAATTTTCAGCCACGGAGATCAATAAGGGGGCAGGCCTTAGCTGACCTTATAGCAGAGTTCACGATCCCCGGAGAAGAAACAGTGAATGACAAGGTTGTTGCTTCTGAGCGCGAGTTAGAGCTTAGTCCGTGGAAGCTATATACGAATGGGGCTAAAAATGATCGAAGATCCGGTGCCAGAGTTGTTTTAATCACTCCTGAAGGACGATCCATTTAATATGCCCTACGATTGGAGTTTTCTGCCATTAATAATGATTCCGAGTATGAGGCCCTGATTGCTGGGCTGAAACTCGCTAAGGAGTTAGGAGTAAGAACACTGGACATATTCTGTGACTCCAAAATAGTTGTCTGCCAAGTTCGAAAGGAATTTGTGACCAAGGGACCTCGGCTTGTTACATATCTTGGAAAAGTGGAAGAGTTGCTAGGCAACTTGGGACATTACAATATAACACACATTCCAAGAGCGGAAAATCAAAAGGCGGATCGATTGGCTAAGATAGCGAGTTCTGACAACCCGGAGGAAACTGAGATGGTTCCAATAGAAATAATAGAATCGCCAAGCTTTAACTTAATGGAAATTGAACTAGCCTTGGAAACTGAGCCAGAGAGGGAGTCATGGATGACACCAATGAAGAACTTCCTCAAGAGCGGAATTCTCCCACCGAAAAAGAGCGAGAGACGAGCTGTAACACATAAAGCTACGGGATACGTTTTACAGGACGACGTCCTTTATCGCCAAGGGTTTTCTATGCCCATGTTACGGTGTATAGCACACGACGACATCAAGCGTGTACTACAAGAAGTACATGAAGGTGAGTGTGGGGACTACACCGAGGGTCAAACCTTGGCAAAGAAAGTATTACGGTACAGATATTTTTGGCCTACCGTGAATAAAGATGCGGCTAATTACTCACGACGCTGCGACAAATGACAAAGGTTCGCTAAAATTCCCAGAGCACCTTTGACTCAGCTTAAGTCAATGGTAAGCCCATGGCCGTTTGCCGTGTGGGGAATTGATATTATTGGAGTTTTGCCCATCACCAAAGGAAGATCAAAGTATGCAATCGTCATCGTGGATTATTTCACAAAGTGGGTGGAAGATGAACCCATAACCACAATTACGGCAAGGAAGGTGATAAGTTTTGTGGTCAGAAATATTATTTGCCGATTTGGGATACCGAAAACCATCATAATTGATAATGGAACCCAATTCGATAGTGTTGAATTTAAAAACTTCTGTCAGAAATACAAGATTGATAAAAGGTATACCGCTGTAGCTCACCCGCAGTCAAATGGACAGGTTGAAGCGATAAATAAAGTTATTAAATCTATTCTCAAGAAGCGGTTGGAACGGGCCAAAGCCAAGTGGGTAGATGAGTTACCACTAGCTTTGTGGGTCTATAGAATAACCTTTAAGACGACAACTGGCCATACTCCTTTTTCACTCTCTTTTGGATCGAAGGCAGTAATCCCGGTGGAGCTCGAAGTCCCCTCTCATAGGGTAACATACTACGATCCAATGATGAATAGAGCACTCTTATTAGAGTCCCTCGACATGGTCAAAGAAAAAACGGATGAAGCAGACTTGTGAGCTTCAAGACATCGACGCCAAGTAGCACGTTATTATGATAGAAAGGTTCGCACTAGGACCTTCGAACCGGGGGACTTAGTGTTGAAACGAGTCTTCCTGCCTCCAATGCAATTGGGTCCAAAGTGGGAGGGGCCTTATGCCATCCAACGGAAGCTTGGTATGGGAACCTTCAAGCTAACGACCGTGGATGGCAAAGAGATTCCCAGAGCTTGGAGTGCTCAGCATTTGCAGCGATATATGAGTTAAATATGTATTGATTTCTTTTATTTGTTACGAACTATGTAAAGAGGCAAGGCTTGCCTTGAAAAGTCTGTTTATATGAACAAAGGATCATAAAGTGGATGTAGGCTATGACTTAGCTGAACCACTATAAAAACGCCATGTGTCACTTATTTTCCTGTACTATTCTTATGTTCTGTGATTGTTCTGTTCTGATTATGAAATGCTAAACATTAAAAAAAGAGAGAGGGTTGAGAGCAATTCTCGCAGGAGCAAACAAAATGACCGTTTGCATAACAGGATGGAAGGAATGGGAAGACAGCGTTCCTAACTCTAACTCTCATCAAATGAGAGAGAGTATAAAGGACAGGAAGATGACTTCCCTTGAGGCATGAAGGTGCACCCCGATAAGATACCACCTCAATGTTACTCTAACCTGGTTATGAGACAGGAGAGTATAAAGATGCTAAGTGAACAAGCATCAACGACAAAGGAAAGTTTGCCCCACCAGAGAGTCGGGGGCAACTGAACGCCAAGTTTAATCAATCTCGAACAAGCCTTGGCCAGTCATTCTGTTCAAGATTAATTGGGGGCATAACACACATGTCCCCAATGTACATTGTCTATTGTTTAGTGATGATAGATTTATTGTACAATATAATATGACATGTTGTTTATCCGCATTCTTGCTTAAATAATGAATTTGTAGGCATTTGACATTGCAGGAAATAAATTACTTTATTCACAAGTACGTGGATTTACACAGGAAAGCTAGACAAAAGATGCGAGGGCCGCGCTCGCTACAACAACAGCAGAGCAGGAGATAAAACAAAACAAAGGACAAAGCCACTATTCATTTGGGCTTTGGAGTATGCTTTGCCTTCTTGGTAGACTTAAGCTTTTCTTTCTCCTCTTTATCAGCTTCACTAGTGATACACTTTTCCTTCTTCTTCTCCGGAATTAGGGTGCTGGAATCCACAGATTTCTTCCTAGGAATTGGAGCACTGGGATCAGTAGAATATTTTTTGGCAAGTTCCTCCGTAATTGATCTAGCTGAAAGTTTGACAACTAACCTTGATTCAGGAGGCACCACAGCGAGAGGCTTAAGACTTTTGGGGTTTGTTTCCTCGACTTTCACCTGCATGTACTTGTCCTTCTTGGCCTTTATCTCGACCAAAGTCATGTCATCGGCGGTCCCCGAAGCTCCAGTCACAACAACGTCATCCTCCTCTTCATGTCCCTCATCACCATCATATTCTATTAGAGCATCTATCATCTCCCCATGGCCATAAGTCTCGGTGATGGGGGACATGGGAGCTTTGTCGATAACCTCCTTTTTCTTATCCTCAGCTCCTCTTCCAGGTTTGGGGGCAATGAATTTATCTCGTTCCTCCCGAGTTTCTCCAATAGACCCTTCACTTGGAGTTATCTTCTGTGAGTCGTCAAGTTTATCGGTTGACTTGGTACCTACAGGACGAGAAGTAATAGTTATTAACTTAGGAGAAAACGCGGGACTTTCAATTGTTTGTACAATAATGTGATGAAAGGTCGAGATAGCTTTGGCAAATTGAGGTGAAAAAGTAGAAATACCCTCGGCAGATTTCTCAACTTGAGCAGCAGGGACTTCGGGAGTCAATCCACCAATAGACGGTAGGGAAGAAGCCTTGGGGATCTCTGGCTTTTTTGGATCGTACCTATCTACTACAGCAGTTTTGACTATGGCAGAAGAAGAACCAGTTTCAATGGTATCCTTTCCCTTGGCTTGACGTCTTTCCTCCTCCACAGCAGCGATAATAAGCTTTCGCCCTTCAGCTAAGCGGGTTGTTTCTTCACCTCTTAAGTACTTCTACATTAGCTTGTCCTCATCAATTGAGAAAACCCCAAGTTCTGCTTTTTTGCACTCGACCAATTGGTCCCATGCATAAACGAGGGGAAGAGGATAGTGCAACCAAGCAAGATTTCCGTAACGAATTACCTGAGCAAAAAATCCAACCATAGCTTCACTGCTCTCGTCCAACTCCTTTTGGGCATCTTTAAGTTGTTCGTTGACCTCCTTAACTTGATGCAAAGTCGTGTTTACATTTCCTTCAGCAAAAGCTGCCCTTGTTTTAGCTTCTAGTAACTTAGCCTCAAGCTCTGCTTTCTTTTTGGCTAAATCTGCTTTCTCTTGGGCAAGACGAGTGCTCTCAGACTTAGCATCCTCGGCCTGCTTCTTTAAATCAATTCGCTCTTGCCTATGGGACTCAAGCTCGGAGTGATAGCACTTTTGTAATTCTTCTAGTTGCCCCTTATAGTTATCTGCGTCCGTTGTGCGAGAGCAAGTTTAGCTTGGGCATCCTCCAGGTCTCTCTCAGAATTTTCAATAGCCCTTGCATCATACTCAGCGACATCAGCCATAGTCTTTACTTTTGCCACCAGATCGCTAATAATTTTGGAGAGAGTCTTTGCATACTTTTTCATCTCCCTATATTGCTCATTTACAAAATCTATAGTAGCCTTGACATCGTTGGCCCAATCAGGTTTTACCGGTATGAGTTTTGGGACAAAGTGCATATGCCCGAAGTGGTGTTCAGGAAATTGCTGCTTCAGAACTTCTAGTCTGGCATGGTTTTCGTTATTAAGAATAACCGATCTTGTGGTGGTTATGTCAACAGTACGATGAGATAGCTTCGCGGTGGGTCGGCTCTTTCCTGCATCCTTTCCCGACTCTGGTTGTTTCTCCTTTGGATCAGGAAGCTTTTGTGAGGCATCTTCTTGAGGAGTCTTGCTTTTAGATGAAGCAGGAGGCTTAGCGCTATACTTATCCTTCTCATGATGTGAAGGATAATTCTTGCGTTTGCCCGAATCTTTGTGGTGTGTGGATCGAGAACGGGAAGACCAATAAGGCCTTGGCGGTCGATCCCTCCTGTCATCTCTGTCCCTACTCTCATTCCGAACTTGCCTCTCGTCAAGATCCATTGGGGGCATACTCGAACGAACATCTCGCATATAATATCGTTGCCTCACCGTTTGACCTATAAGAAGGAATGAAGGAATATTATAGTCAACATTAACATAAAACTCAAGTGCTGTGATGTACAGTACTAGAGTGTAGTGTGTTTCCTAAGTGGTGATTCCCCCCAAACAGACCAGAGCCCAGACTGAGGCCGGTATGAGTAGTCTCTCTGGACTTTAATGGAGTACCTTATTCCTCAGAAGTGAAAGCAAGAGGATTGGTTGCAAATTCATCTTCAGTATAAAAGGTCACCGGCAAGGGAAGATTTCTTAAATCCCGATACATAGGGTCATCAACTGCAGCCTTATCTCCCAAAGGAATGGCTAATGGTAACTCCTTTGGAGAAATTGGCCTCTCAGGGGTAGCTACGTCTCCAGAAGTGATATATTTATCTCTGTCCTTCTCCGCTATGTTCGCTACTTCATCGTCCTGAGTCGAAGATGGAGAAGGAGGGTCCCTAAGGGGTACTGTTGGACTTTTCGAGCTATCTCCCATCTCAGGAATAATATCAACTGGGGGTATGTATACGTAAGGGCCTTCTCCGTGTCCTATACTACGAGTTATGGCAAGTAGACGGTGCCGATGCAGATATTCATCCACCAAACAATCCTTAATGGTTAAGAATTTTTGGTCACCATTGAGTAATCGATTCAAATGATCAAATTGTATGGGAAGCTTCTCTTGTGGAGGATTAGGAACTGTAAAGAGAAAACAAGCAACGCTTAATAAATGTAAGATAAAGGATGGAACTGGAACTCGAAAAAATCTAAGTCCCTACTTGATTTAATCCATCTTTTGGCACACCCGGGCTGTTGCTTGATATAAAACCATTCGGGTTTTGGATCCCCAGCATTACTACTAAACGGGACGGTGATGATTTTTCTTTTCGGCACCGATTCAAAATATACAAAGGATGGGGTGTCATTGTTTCGATGCTTGAAATTGTAAAAGAAATGAATATCTTTGAAAGTCAACTCTTCACCAAGAATTTCTTTATAGGCTATACACAGAGTATACAAATAGGCATAAGAGTTGGGAAGAAGCTACATGGGGGCAACCCTTAATTTTCTCAGAAAATCGACGATAAATGGTGGGAATGGAGGTATTGCTCCAACAAGACAAATTAGTCTGGTGATGGCCATATACCCTTCCGGTGGATTATGAGTACGATCTGTTTTAGATGGCACCTCAGTATCTCTTCGGAGAATCCTGTGTTTTAAGTATATCCTGGCAAGTCTATCATTATCAATCGTCAATTCAACCGAGTCTTTAGGTGATTCCAAGATAACTGCATCCCTAAATTCGTCGAGGGCACGGCTATCTCCTACCCCTCCTTCTTCTTCCTCACCGAGAGAGACATCACCTCCAGAAGACGCTTCACCATTATGAACTTCCATCTCGTAGTCTGGGCCTTTACTATTCCATCCTGAATCTGAGGTGGAAGATACATCCTCGATAAGTGGATTTTCAGATGACCTTGCAGCATTTCCCCTTTCTGCTAATCTAGACGAGCATCTTTCTGCCATGGTTGCTAAGCTATTGAAGAAGCAAGAATGGGAGTTAGATTAAAGTTTCCCGTGTCCCCCCGTGCGTGTGTGTAAGCTAAAGTGTACAAGTGTGAATACAATAATATGAAATATATGAGTAAAGAATTGCTGCGCGAAGATGGACAATGCAATTGTGTGTGTATGAACAATCCAAAAAGTCCAGCGAGAGGGGCTTTATCCTAACTGTCCATGAATTGGCAAATAATACTTAATTTTGGTTAGATTGCATTAATTGTGTTTATACTTTAGGTTATATAATCGGTTTGGATCAGACATCCGTTAGTCAAAGAATTAGGATTAAAAGTAAAGGCCTCATGTGGTTCGGAATAACAGTTTATGCCTTATGGACAAGTCCGTTCGAATAGGAAATTGGCGCTCTAAGCACCTTGGTTCAGATACAGTCATATGAGACACTAAAGGCCAGCACTTTCCATTGATCCGTCTTGATCCGAGAGCCTATGCCGAACTTATGTCTTCTCCGTACACATGCTCCACCTTCCGACCCAATCCAGTTGGATCCCTTTCTACTCCCTCTCTTGCCTCCCACTTCAAACCGATACTATTCCACTTTCTCTTCTTCTTTTCCAACTTCTCCACTTTCTCCGTCAGCACCGAACCCATCTCCTTCCAAAGACCCATTCATCTTTGAGAAGTCCATCACGACAAAGCACCCATAGACCAACATGCTCACAACCAGGTCAAATGCCATCCGCCAACGCCTCGAGGTGATGATGAGACCACCAACGACGACGGCAAGGAGATGAGAGGCACCGCGCCACGCTTGGTATAACGTTGTGCGTAAATTCACTCAAACTACTTCTAAAATTCGAGTTGGAATCAGTTAAATTGGAGTTAACTGGAATAATCGACTTACCTATTAATCTGATTTTGAGGTTGAAAGGAGTTCTAGAAATTTGGGAATTAGGGTTTTTTTCGTTGAGCTGATGGAGCAAAAGATGAGGCCGAATGAAAGGAGGAAGAGGAAATTTGCAAATATATATGAAAATAAGGGGCTCTTCATATTTCTTGGGGGGGCCCCCAGCGCTGAAGACCGATCCACTTAGCATAAAAGACCAAGCCCATGAATGTTCTCAAAGCCCGCTAATGCAGAGAAATTGGAAACATGACCCTGGTTGGATAAACTCAATCCGATCCGAAGCACACCCGATGATACCAGTTCAGCGTATGAAATGAATTCAAGGAAAAGAAAATAATTTGTGAACATGCATTATATGAGCATATCTGAAAAAGCTACTAAGACTTCAAGCAAATTTCTCGGAGTTATTTTGAACAACAGAAGTGATTTGTGCATTATCTCGTGTATATATAGACAACAAGATATGTGACTTTACAAAGCGACATAACCCTGCGAGCAAATGGAAGCAACTACTCAACGATCCAAATTTAAGAACTAGTGGATAAGTAATGTTGAACCACCCTCTATCTTCAATAGAAGCATCCTTCGAGGGGGCAAAATGTTATCCTACTTTGTGAACTAGGCTACACAAAGTTGGAAGATCAGTTAGTGAAGTTCCCTCAAAGATCAAATCATATCAAAATTTCTTGACCAAGGCAGAACAATGTAGAACAGAGAAGGAAGAATTGCAAGCTGAACCGGATCAGTTCGGAGTAGCTCAACCCGCTCCCTCAATCTTTAGCACATCCGTTCCGGAATCAAATCTGTAGCATTTATAACCCACGTTCCCTGAATACTCGAAGTAGTTGCTCACCAGTTCTCCCCATGTTCACCCACTAACTCGATACGCTGTCACCACTAGAGGAAATCCGAACCCGACACTTGTGGGATGGGCGCAACGTGGACCCGAACCAAAGCCATTCCAGAGGCCTTTTTCACCTATAAATAGACCATCAATGGCTATTTGAAGGGATCTTTTTGGCATTTTCAGAGCTTATACTCCCTTGACAACCGAATTTCATCACAACATTCACATTGCAATCATCTTTTAAAGTATATTTGAGAGGAGATTGGGTGAATCCATGCATTGTATAAGTGAAATTGAGTGAGAATTACTGTTGTATTCGCATTCAATTCATCAATCCAAAGAGTAGAAAGTGGACGTTGGCTCTTTAATGCCGAACCACTATAAATTATGTGTTTTCTTCCCTTTTTGATTTCATTTCATTAGAAATCATTGTTAAATTGGGTGTTAGAGCCATTTTTGGATCTAACAAATGGTAAAGGCAAGGATAAAAGAAAATGTCACAATTGTCGAAAGGAGGGCCACCTAATCAAAGATTGCAAGAGAAGGAAGGCCAGTATCTTTAATTGCGGAGAGGTCGGACACTTCTCTAAGGAGTACCCGAAGAAACATGGATCGCAGGGACAAGGGCAAAGAGCAGGGACTTCTGGAGGGTAGGTGCATGCTCTCGCTATCAGTGCTCCTGAAAGAGGTAAAAAATTTTTGTAGAAAGTTTAGTTTCTCTTTCAAACTATCCAGTTAGAACAATTTTTGATTCTGGTGCTTCACACTCGTTTGTATCTAGTTCCGTGGTTGAATCTCTGCATTTAATTACTAGTATAGTAGTAGATCCCATAGTTGTTTCAAACCCCATTGGTGGTTCAGCTCATTTATCGATGATTTCTCGAGGTTTGAAAATATCTGTGTTGGGCGTCGAATTTGAATGTGATGCGTATGTGCTCGGGTTTATGGGCTATGGGTTGATTCTAGGAATGGATTGGCTTACCACGTATGGGGCCATTCTAGAATGTGAGAGGAGGACTGTTAGACTTCTGACTTGTCATGGAAAGACCCTCGAAGTTTATTGTGACCCCCAAGGGTCTGTTATGTTTAGCTTCCTAAAGTCTCTAGATGCATCCATAGATGATTTTCAATCTGTTCCGGTGGTTCGACATTATCCCGATGTTTTTGATGAGGTACGGGGTTTACCTCCAAGGCGTGAGATCGACTTCCGCATATATCTAGTGGACAATGCAAATCCAGTTGCATTACCAGTGTGCCACATGGCTCCAAGAGAAAGGAGGGAGCCGAGTAAGCAAGTAGGGGAGCTACTTGAAAAAGGGTTTATCAGACGAAGCATATCTGATTGGGGTGCTCCAGTAGTATTCGCAACTAAAGCGGATGGTTCGCTTCGTTTATGTGTTGACTACAGGGAGTTAAATAAGCTCACCAAGAAGAATAGGCACCCACTTCCGAGGATTAATGATTTATTTGATCAGCTTGTTGGTGCCTTGGTATTTTCTTAGTTGGACTTGGCTACGGGGTTCCATCAGCTGAGGGTGGATGAGGACAGCATAGATAAGACTGCTTTCAGAACTCCAGACAGTTTCTTTGAATGGCTAGTTATGCCTTTTGGGTTGACAAATGCACCCGCCTATTTTGTTGATTTGATGAGTAGGGTGTTTCGGAAGTTCCTAAACAGATTCATCATAGTCTTTGTTGATGATATTTTGATCTTCTCCAAGAGCGAAGAAGAGCATGTCCAACATCTGGGAGAAGTTCTGAAAACTCTCTGTGACTATCAGCTTAAAGAAAAGTTCTCCAAATGCTATTTCTGGAGAAAGGAGGTGAGATTCTTGGGCATGTAGTCTCCAAAGAAGGGATAGCTATAGATCCCGCAAAGGTGGTTGCAGTACAAGATTGGCAGATTCCTAAAAATGCAACCGAGGTGAGAAGCTTTCTTGGGTTGGCAGGTTATTACAGGAAGTTCATTAAGGACTTCGCAAAGATATCATCCCTTCTCACCAGACTGATAAATAAGAAGGGATATAGACTGTGACGTTCCTTTCCAACGATTGAAAAGGGCTCTGACAACAGCCCCAGTCTTGACCTTGCCCAATGGGAGTAAAGTGTTTACTGTTTACACTGATGCATGCGGTACAGGGCTTGCTGCATTTCTGATGCAAGTAGGGAAAGTAATATTTTATGGGGGTAGACAGTTGAGAGTTCAGGAGAAGAACTACCCCACACATTATCTAGAGCTAGCTGCCATAGTATTCGCGTTAAAGACGAGGCATCATTATTTACTTGGAGAAAAGTTCGAGTTATACACCGATCATAAATATCTCAAGTATCTATTCTCACAGAAGGATCTCAACTTGAGGCAACAACGGTGGATGGAGTTCTTAGCTTCATATGATTTTGTGATTGCTTATACCCCCGACAAGGGTAATGTTATTGCAGATGCACTAAGTAGGAAGAGGGTGGCCTTGTGTCCTCTGTTTGTGGAAAGAAAGAACTTGGGGTTCATATCAGCTTTTGATTTTAGACCCTCCATCGAAGTTTTGCCTGATTTGTTTGCATCCTTGGAGATACGACCGACTCTTGTTGATCAGATAGGAGCTTCGCAACAAGGTGATCCACAGATTCTAAACATCATGGATAAGCTCAGAAGAGGGGAGACTTCTAGTCACCTTAGTAGGTATGCCATAGATGAAAAGAGGTGGTTGTGACGAGATGGAAGGCTTTGTGTTCCTTAAACTGGAAGCTTGATAAAGGCAGTCCTAGAAGAAGCCCACCATTCTAAGATGACCATTCATCCAGGAGGTGACAAGATGTACAAAGATATGAAGAGGATTTTCTTTTGGGCTGGGATGAAGAAGGACGTGGTCGAATTTGTTTCTCAATGTTAGGTTTGCCAGCAAGTCAAAGCTGAGCAAAAGAAGCTCGGTGGATTGCTTCATCCGTTGGAGGTTCCGCAGTGGAAATGGGAGAGCGTCTCTATGGATTTCATAGATGGTTTGCCTAGATCGAAGAAAGGTAGTACCAGTATTTGGGTGATAGTGGGCAGACTCTCTAAGAGCGCTCACTTTATTCCAGTTAAAAGAAAAAGGACGGCACCATGGTTGGCAACAATTTATGTTCGTGAGATAGTTCGTCTCCACGGAGTTCCTTCCAGCATCCAATCGTGACCCCATCTTTACTAGCAAATTTTGGAGGAGCTTGCAAGAAGCATTGGGTACACAGTTGTGTTTGAGCACCGCTTATCAACCTCAGACCAATGGGCAGATGGAGAGGGTGAACAGAATTCTAGAAGATCTTTTAAGACTGTGTATCCTTGACTTCGGAGGGACTTGGGAAGAGCATCTTCCTTTAGTAGAGTTTGCCTATAATAACAGCTACCAGGCTAGCATCGGTATGGCACCCTTCGAAGCATTGTACGGACGACCCTGTAGATCGCCAACTTGTTGGTGGGAATCTACAGAAAGATTATTTCTTGGACCATATATGGTTAGGGAAACATCCGAAAAGATTGACCTTATTCGACGGCGGATAAAGACAGCCCAAGATAGGCAGTAGTCCTCTACAGACAAGAGAAGGACTAACATTGAATTCAAAGTGGGAGACTTAGTTTTTATCAAAGTATCACCTTTGAGGAATGTGGTTCGCTTTAAATCCGTAGGGAAGTTGGGACCTAGGTTTTTGGGACCATTTCCCATAACTGAAAGGATTGGCTAAATGGCCTACAGAGTAAAGCTCCCAGAAAATTTATCCGGTGTTCATGACGTTTTCCATGTCTCTCATCTACGGAAGTGCCTGCATGACACCGCAAAAGTTATTGAGTTGAGCATGTTGGAAGAAGTCGAAGTGGAACGGGAGGCGACAGTCCGACGAGTCCCCACCCGTATTCTTGGGTCAGAGGTTAAGAAGCTGTGCAATAAGGAAATCAAGTTGCTAAAGGTTCAATGGGGGAGATAACCCAGAAGATGCGACTTGGGAGACCGAAGACAAGATTCGTGCTTCATACCCTTTTCTTTTCGAGGGTACGTTCTTAACTCCTTTTCCTAAGTTTTATCTGCACTTCTTTCTGTCAATAGAATATATCTTATCCATAGTATTTTCGACCTTTAGATAGGAATCTTATGGATGTAAACATGTGTTTGAAACATGTTATGTTTGATGGATGCAAGTGTTTGCTAGTGGTTGCCTGTGGATGCATATACACACACATTAGGCACTAAGATCGGCTCAATCACTTTCATATTGCATATGGATGTGTGTGCATTTTCTTTTCTTTTATGGATGTAAATGGATGAACTGGCATATGGATGTCGCATTCAGTCGAATGGGTGTGCACACATATAGAACTTATATGATACAATAGGTTTATTTGCATATATATTGGATTCATGGCACTAACATACATTGCATTATGGAGGTCAACTGAATCAGTAGACCAACTGATCTTCGCATTAGTGTTGGGACATATACACACACCTTTGCATATATTCATATAAGCGTTATAAATCTTTAAGGACAATGGATGACAGTGATTGGTAGATGAGTATATGGATAATGGATGGTATGATATGCACTCTTCTCAACTTAGAGATTTCGGGGACGAAATTCTTTGAGTAGGGGAGAATGTAACACCCCGAATTTTTAAACGACATTAGAGAGAATAAATTAAATAATAATTAATTTAATGTTCAGAATTAAAGGAAACGGACTGCACCATTGCTTCTGTCTCAAAATTTTGGCCAAGATAGATATTCGGTTTGCGTTAAACGGACACCGTATGAAGAAGTTATGAGAGTTTTAAGTTTGTATACGCATAGAAATATTTTATATACGCATGAGTCATAGGTGAGTCAGAATCCTATCCAGAGGATTCAAATTCGAAAAATTCCTCTGAGCGGCAAAATTCCCGCTCTAGGGGGTCGACCCCCCTAGAGGGGTGTCGACCTAGGGGTTGACCCACCCACAGGGATGTCGACACCCCTAGGGCTGAGGTGGCACTTGGTTTCAGGGGGTCTGGCAGCTATATACTTGTGTCATATTTCTCATATTCTCTTCATTCGGAGTCATGGAGGCCATATGTTGCTGGAGTACGAACTGAACCGTTTCTACAACAACATACTCTACAAATCCAATTCAGAAATTCTAGATCCGTTCTTCCTAAATTCTCTAAACCTAACGTTGTGAGTTCCTAAATTACTTTTAGGTTTAGATAAATAAAAGTGTGCTTTGATAGACAATGAATTGGATATGTTGTAAAGTATGATTCTGTGTTAATATGAAATTCTATCCTATGTCATGACAGATCTAATTTCCTAGACCTAATATAATTGTGGTGACTCGATTATGATGTTTATATGGATCTTGACTTGTAACCATGTTATGATGGATGTATATCTGTTAATTTGGATAATTGTGTCATTACTTGGATCTAGATCTTTATGTTAATCACCTTTCACCTGTCATGTTGTGATACATTGATATATGTTGTAAACTTGACATGTGAATCTACCTTTTGATCTAAACATGTTGCTATGTCACCCTAACTATGTTAGATCTAGGTAATTGGACACCTAATGTTAAATCTAGATCTCATTATGCTTGCTTAAACATCATAGTGATTGCCACAAGTTACTAATTTGATGTCCACTTTATTATAATGCTAATCACATGTCAATTCACTTTGTTATTATGCCATTTTATGTTCATGTTTATGCCAAGACATGTTGAAACTATCACCCTTGTCATATTCCCTTTTACTATTATAGCTAGGCTATTTTATAGCCTAGATGCCGCCAAAATACGTACGAATACGTTAGAGAGAAAACAGGGAAAAAGGAAGTATAATTGGCATGATTTATGTAATGTTTAATAGGAAATGGGACATGTAATTCAAATGGGGAAAACATAGAAATAGTTACCTATAATGACATAGGTATATTTGGATTAATTTGGAATGTTTAGTAATTTACAATTAGGATTTGTAAATTGTACTTATGAGATGAGGTTAGGTTACATTAGTGGTGGAAGTCTGCCCGGACCCGACCGGCATATCCAGCAGCCAATAACGTTGAACCTAATGTGGGAGGTCTAAGTACACAAATACGAATCGGGCTAAGACACGAGGTTATGCCCAACTGTGGAATAAGACTGCCTGGACCCGACCAGCATATCCAGCATCCACACGTTGTTGGCCTAATGTGGGAGGTCTAGCCCATTATAACCATAATTGGACATGGTAAAGAAATGGACTACTTAACCTAATTTAATATGACTATAGACTTAAGTTAGGGTTAAGTAAAATTGGATGGGTAGTGGCGGGTTAAGTAAATTAGAGGGGATGGGTAATATGTATATATAGGCCCACGTACTTAACCCAATAAGGTTATGTAATTAAAGACACCTAGTGGTATACATAACCAGTAGATAGTGTAACAGGGTTATGTAATTAAAGACAACTAGTGGAATACATAACCAGTAGATGATGTAATAAAGTTATGTAATTAAAGACGCCCTTTAGGGTAAGCATAACTAGTATAGGGCTATGTAATTAAAGACACCTAAGGGTATACATAGTCCGTAGAAAACCTAGTGGGGATACAAGACAAGGGGGAGAGCTTGTATCATATTAGGAGGGACACATTTCAGTCAGTAACCCGAAGTTGGTATCAAGTAAAGACCTTCATACTAGGTGGAGAAGGGGCACGCTTACTGATTGATTGTAAGAGATCCAAACGAGGCGGATGGTGTGAGCGGTGCAAACCGACCGGGGACATGAGCGTGCATGGACCGGGCAGAGGGGGCTAAGACGACCGTGACACCAATAGATATGATTGTGCACACCATAGGTTGCCAGTTTAGGAAGTGATACCTCCTATTGTGGGGCCAGCACAGGACATCTACAAGGTAGGGAGCCGATCGATTAGGGTAGTGGTTAGGATATACCTGGACGTATGACCTAAGCCTACTAGCTTATAGTGGAAGGGATCATTTCATTTCAGTTATACTAGTAATAATGCAGAGTAATCATTGTGAGGCGCATATACCTTAACTTGCTTACCTTGTCACACCTGCCATTTATGTAGTGATCTCTCTCTTATCCACTTTATATGCCTATCATGTTGCTTTTAATTATCTACTGGCTAGAAGTAACTAGACTCGCCAGACTTTATGTCTGACCATGTTGTTTCTCCTTCTTTCTTCCGTTTCCCCCCAAGTTCTCAGGGAGGAAACACTCAGACTTAATCATGAATCATATATCATCTTACTAGGAGCTACTTCTGAAGTATGGCTTAAGTCCTTGTCTCTATTATGGCTTAACTCTTTTTATTGTGGAAATGATGCTTTTTATTTACTTATGTACTCTGATGGTGCAAGACAGAAGTATTTTTATTGTAATGGTTTTTGTGACTTATGAAATTGTGGACCACGGTATTATGACTTATGTTTGAAATAAAAGCTTAAATTTTCTGCTGCTGCCTTATTTATATCTGTCTTGTAATTATTTTGTGTATGTTTACCTATAGCGCTTCACGAAACTTAGTGCATTCCCTTAGTGAGTAGCATTAACGAACGTGGGGTGTTTCATGAATCATCCGAGGGTTTAGGCTGCCACTTCAAAGCTGGGTTGAAAGCCTTTCCCATTTCACGAAGATTTTTGTTTTCCTTCGTCAATTCAAAAGCATCTTTGT
The DNA here is from genome assembly GCA_030737875.1 of Allium sativum. NCBI lineage: Eukaryota > Viridiplantae > Streptophyta > Magnoliopsida > Asparagales > Amaryllidaceae > Allium > Allium sativum. Next base: position 196,981,325 of record CM060919.1, on the reverse strand, counting down.
GTAAAGACTGATTCTCCTTTTGTAATTTCTTAATTTTGGAAGTGTAAAAATCAGTACGACGAAAGTTATCCTCAATGCTTTTCCTATCGTAAAAACCTTTCATGTTGAATTTAACCTGTCTATGCCACCTAGCAGCAAGGGAATGATCCATTCTAAAGGGAAAGCCCCTTATCTCAATTTGGAAGATTCCGATCCCATCAGAGCCCGCAAAACGCCAGGAGAGGAAGTTTTAAAAGTACATCCGAAAATAGATTCTCATTCTTTACATTCTGTCAATACACCGTCGCGTCCTACCTCTAAATCAATGGCTTGACGTTGGAGTTCATCCTTTTCTCCATCAAAATCGATAGAAGGGTTTGCCTTTATATCCCTCTTCACTTCAAGGATGTTTTTGTCCTTTTTCTCTATCTGAGACTCCAATGTACCTATTTGCTCCTTCAAGCATTGCATAAGTAGCTCCCCATACGGGTCAAATCTACCTTCAGTATCACTAAGAAAGTCCCCCAGAAAGTCTCCAGGTCGTGGAGTAAGTCGAGCGCCCTCATCTGTGAAGTATGAAATGTCTTCAAGCGAACATTCCTGTTTGTGCAAATAAATAAGCTGCCCCTTATAGGGTCAATTTTCAGATAATGAACATCAATATTTAAACCACAAAATAACCTACGAAACAGAAAATGAACACAAGCACAATCTGTATACATGCGAATTAACATCAAATACAAATGGTGTAACAAATTAATTTTCCTCTCCAATACGCCCTTCCTTCATATTACATATTAATTTAGCATGGTGGGCCCTAAGATTCTTTAATATCACCTCTCTATCATTCCCTAAGAAATTGAAAGATAGCTGAGGGTAATTCATATAAATATGCTTGAGTTCTCTCAAGAAACGTTCTCTGCCGGATTTGTAGGAAGGTTTTGTGAGGAATTCTCTCCTCAACCTAGAGAGAGAGTGCAGATCATCCTTGGAAACAGAATAATTAACGAAAACAGAATCTTCATCACTATAAGGATGAGTCATTAAGGGTCAAGGCCCATACATAAAGGAGAAATTCAAGAGTAGAGGTTCATACCTGAGGAATAGGAGAAACTGTACGTATTATCTGATCTTTCTTACTAGGTCTTGGGAAATCAACCCCTCCAGCAAACCCACCATCTACGCATGAAGTAACTAAAACATGAAATGAATTAGCACTCAAGAAGCCCACATAGTCATCCATAAAACAATGAGAACGTACCTTCTTTCCGACTGTCCTTATCATGCCCACATTGGAAGTTAGATTCATCATTAGGATCGCCTTTGTCATCACTGCCAATCAGTGAAGTAAGATTCTCGCCATTCCCAAGCGTTGGGTAATCTGGAAGCCCCTCAACAAATAAAAGATCCTTAACCCTCTCATTGATCCTTTTAGAGATTTCAACATCCTGTCCGGACATCCTAATTCTCTCCAAGGTCCTGCTTTGAAGATATGGAGGGAGGGATGGGAGATCCATATCCGGAAACTTGCCAAAATTATCACGGTAAACCAAAGAGAGGGACTCCTCATAATACTCAGCCGCTATATCTAGAAAATTTACCCTCAAGAATAAGGAAATTCTGTCTTGGGTTTCATAAATTATCCGTTTAACATCGGAAAGGGTTGCCTTCTTCACTCTCAGTTTCTTGGCATGCTCTGCCGACATATCCGACTGTTAGCGCCTAAGGGTTGAAACTTTGGCAGCTAAGATCTAGTTACCAATCTTTTCGCTCTCAAGAAGCACTCTAAATTGACTACAAGCTTCCTAGTTATCGCTCTTCACTGACGCTAAATCACTGACCCTAGACTCAAGTGCGGACTTCTCTTCCTTCATCTTTCTTATGACACGAGATAACGAAGCCGCCGTCGTCCCGACGGTATACCAACATGATATCTAGAAAGGAACGATACGATGTTAATACGTGCACAAGATAAACATATAAATAATTTAGGAGAGCAAAAGTATGAACCAAGAGTTTTCGTTTAATAAGATGAAGACAGAAACTAGACCAATCTGTAAAATCAACCCCTGGAGTATCGAACCCATCAACACAAGGTAAGACAGTTCTGACGATGTTATCAAAGTCCGGAGTCAGTGAAAGAGGATTTACAAGATCGCATTGTCGATGAGAAGGGGAAGTTGGTTTGCATCCTCTCGAATCTATAATCCCTTGATAATCGGACTTAGAAAGCCACAACAAAACTACTTCCTGCGGTACCCACTGAAGAAGGACACATATTGGGAAAATCTCCAAGAAAAGGGGCGAGGGGGATAAGTAATGACCGACACCTAGGCGACTCAATGATCTCATCAACAAAAAGACAAGAAACTGAATTTTCCCTCTTATGTCTCTTTAGAACCACTGCTGGTAGCCGAGGCTGTTCTCTTTTTAGATAAAAACCTAAGATGGGGAGAGGTAGTGGGAGACGAATGTAACACCCCGAAATTTAAAGATACTAAAAGAGGATAAATTAAATAATAATTAATTTAATATTCAGAATTAAGGAAAACAAACTTTGCTATTGCATCCGTCTCGAAATTCTGGTCAAGATAGACATTTGGTTTGCGTAAAATGGACACCGTATGAAGAAGTTATGAGAGTTTTAAGTTTGTATACGCGTAGAAAGAATATATATATATATACACACACACACATGAGTCAGAGATAAGTCAAAATTTTATCCATAACAGTTCGAATTTGTAAAATGAAAAGCGGCGGCAGATTTCCAGCTCTAGGGGGTCGACCTTCTAGAGGGGTGTCGACACTGGGGTCGACCCACCCACAGGGGTGTCGACACCCCTAGGGCTGATGTGGCAGTCAGTTTCAGGGGGTCTGGCAGCTATATATATGTGGCCATTTCTCATATTTTCTTCATTGAGAATTCATGGTGGCCAAACTCTTCTGGTGTTTGAATTGAATTGGATCTGTTAATCCCCTACAACTTTCAGCTTTGCAAATCAAATCTAGAGATTCAAGATCCATTCTTTTTATATTTTCTAATCCTAACACTATGAGTTTCTAATTGCTTTTAGATTTGAATATTTAATGGTAAATATGACACGACTATGACTTGGATTTATTCATATGACTAAATTATGTCAGATCCATTGTAAATCATGAACATATGACATTCTGAATTGGTTAGGATTTGGATCTAAATCTCTATCTTGTTGGATATGTTGTAACCCTTGTGGCATTCTATGATTTGTGTTAGATCTATTTTAACTATTGATCTAAATCTCTATCTTGTTAGATCTGTTATAACTCCTATCACATGCCAAGGGGATAAGACGACCGTGACACATGTAGATATGGGGCTATGCACATCAATGAGGGGTTTCCACTTTAGGATGTCATACATCCTACTGTGGGGCCGGCATAGAGTATCTACGGAGTAGGGAGCCGATCGATTAGGGTAGTAGTTAGGGTATATTTGGACGTATGCCTAAGTCTACCACCTTATAGTGGAAGGGATCATCTCATTCTATTTATACTAGTAATAGTGTAGAGTAATCATTAAGGAAGCGTATATACCTTATCCTGTCTACCTTGTCATACCTGCCATTTATGTAGTGATCTCTCTTATCTACTTTATATGCCTGTCATGCTACTTTTATTTATTTACTTGCTAAAAATCGCTAGACTCGCCAGACTTTATGTCTAACCCTTTTGTTTCTCCTTCTTTCTTCCGTTTCCCCCAAGGTTCTCAAGGATGAAACACTCAGGCTTAGTCAGGATTCAGATATCATCTTGCTATAGCTGCTTTTGAAGTATGGCTCAAGTTTTTATCTCTACTATGGCTTTGTTTCTTTTATTTGGGGAATTATGTTTTCTTTTAAGTATTTATGTGCTATGATGGTAAAAGACAGAAGTTATATTGTTGTAATGGTTTTTGTGACTTATGGTATTTTGAACCACGTTGTATGAATTGTGTTTGAAATAAAAATTTGAATTTTCGCTGTTATCTTAATTATATTTGTCTTGTAATATTCTGTGTCTGTTTACCTATAACGCTTCACGAAACTTAATGCATTCCCTTTGTGAGTGACATTAACGGACGTGGGGTGTCACAACGAACGTGAATCATCCCCGAGAAACGTTGAGCGCAAGAGAAGAGGAACTTCACCCACTGCATCAGCAGCTTGAAACTCCTTCGCTTCGAGCTACTCCTTTTTCGAACAAAACTTGGACCACTCGCCCAACCTTGAGTCGCCTGATTGTGGAATCTCAGACATAGTCCTGCCAGGCGATGCCATAACATAAGCATGTGTTTTAATCTAATTCCTATTTGATAATTGCACACAAATGACACACTGACAGATAGGAGACATAGAATTTTTTATCCTGTTGGGCAACGATCTTGACTGCGAAGATCGATGTCAACAGGTTAAATTACCCTCTATTACGAGTTATTTGTTTGTGCAAATCTTGTTTCTCATAACCCCGATAACGAACGGGGATGAATACAACTTATTAAAGGTCACCATTAATCGTCATCTCGGATGATTGTTGAGAGTTTAATCTACCATGGGACCATCAATCCCCGATTCAAAGCAAAATCCAAATCGGTGATTGAGGTTTGAACAAGAAATCTTACGACTAGTTAGATCTGAAATCATGGGAAATAGCGTGATAAATTTCAATGAGTAGTAATCTTGCTTGAGTGAAATGTTATGCAGTAAAAAAGGAGGATAGAAAAAAAGAAGATTCCTTTTTAGGGAAAAGAGATTTGCCTTTCCTCTCAGCCGTACATTTAAATTGGATTAACAAACAGGATTGATGCTGAGAAAGAAGAAATGTTTGGCAGAGGTAAAAAGTGAAGAAGTAGCAATGGTAATTATGCAAAGAAACTTACCCAAATCTCCATCGTACAAACGAAGACCAATCAAAATTTCCAATCAAGGGAGATCAAAAGACTCAGATATGTCACTTCGAGAAAGACAAAGAGTTTGACTTGGAAAGTCGAAAATACCCCTTCACCAAGAGGGCAAATGTTACTACCAAAATTAACAGTGAAATAGGCTGACGGTGAAGGGGTATCGGATGACCGCAAGCCCATAGGGATCCTTCAGAAAGTAGGGACAAATACTAGGAGGAGTCAAGAGTAGGAAGAAATGGACCAAAAGCCGCATCAACCGTGACCTTCCTAGGAGAAAAGATCATAAAAACTACGAGATCTAAAAGGTAGGATCTATCCGGCAAGGTCATACCAGCAGGATCCTTCCAATAGCCTCAACCCAATAGGGGGGTTCTACGGCAAAATGCCATCCAGGTCAGAAACCCAGAAAGATGAAGGCAAGAGCTTCGTCAGTTGAGGTCTGAAATGACCTTCAGTGTTAACTTACCTAATACTGATGCAACAGGAGGCTAAAACACCTAGAGCATCAAGCTAGAAACACATAAAGATTATCCAGAGCCAGTTTCTGAAACACCTACTGCATAAATGCCGGGAGGTCGTATTAATAAACAACAGACAAATCACCTAGAGCAACCTTCTGGAGGATCAGGCTACACTAGAAATCACACTGAAAAGCAAACCGGAACCCCGGAAGGGATACAGGCTATCCGCACTAGTTTACTTAGCACTGACACCGATAGTGATTCCGAACCGACAGCTATCCACATACATAATGAGGGCAGACTCCTCTAAGTATTCAACGGAAAACCGGAAGCCTATATTCGTAGATCTATGACCGAGAGCATACAACCGGAAAATCAAAATGCCATCCGGAGAGCTACCACAACAGCAAGAAAATATCAAGCTCAAAGAGGCTCTCGATTGGCCAAAACCTTCATTGCGGAAGCTGTAATTAGCACCACAAAGCGGCCAGAAGAAAAAACATTCGAGATCAAGGAAAAAGGCGGCTGTGGAAGGCTCTTGAAGGCCCAATGGCCCAATAGCGGAAGGGGCTCCAAGTTCTCTATAAATAAGACCCCAGGAGTCACATTAAGTGGGGACGCTCTCATTTTTGTCTTTCTGATTCTTGTATCCTCTCTCTCAAAACCCTAAAACGGGGATCAATTGGATGATTTCTTCTATTCCTTTCATGTATTCTAAATCAAAGATTAATAAAGTGCACATCTATAATTAGAGTATTCTCCTGTGAGTTTATCATGTTGTTTTCTTAATTGTTATTACTATGGTTTACTGATTATTTCCTGCAAATGCATGGATTCTTGTTTGAACCTTTTCGTAGATCAAAGGAAACAACCCTTCCTATAGATTTTAACCCTTCGTGCATGCTGAGGTCCTCCCTAGCTTAGATCTCCCAGCAGACTTGGTGTGGAATTCCTTGCTATCCTCCATTAAAATCCTTTATCAAGAATTATAGATTAGAGATCCTTCCTTCCAAAGCCCCGATATGTAGAAACGGAGACCTAACCCAAGCTTGTGAAGGTTAAACAACCTATTTCTTCTTCCTTAGGTCCATCCCCATTTACCTATCTCCGGTGTTGACGAAAAATATCGTTAACATATGGTTTAATAAATAATATATATATCCAAGAAATAAAATAAATTGGATGGATTTGAATTTCAAATAAAGATAAGAATGAAAGGAAATAATATATATAAGGTAAGAGATAAGCCAAACAAATCAATGTTATATATAACTGATATCTCCAGCCCCACATACGTTTATTGGGCAATTCAGCGACCAAGAGGTCGACCTCCACTTTAGGATAGGTGTCGACCGTTTGGCGGCTGAAATGCCTAATAAGGCTATATTTGGTTAGATTTTGGGGATTAATTTCTATAAACGGACGGCTAGGATTAGATCTAAATAATCCTATGTGTTTTGCTTATACAAAAACTATAAATAGACCCATAGACTCATACCTAAACCCTAGCCATTATCTCTACCTCTGCCTCCACTCTACCGCCATTGATTCTAGAAATAGGTTCTCTTCTTCTTCTACAAACCTATTCTTCCTTCTCTAATCTTTTCTAATTGAGATTAGAAAATATCTTGGAATCACATGCTATATATATACATATATAAGAATTTTAATCAATTGGTTCTTACGTATATAAATCTCTAGAGTTGGAATTTACATCAAAAAGGACCAACAACGTCAAATCTACGACAATAGTAAAACATAAAACCCCCAAATCCCCTACTTTTATGTATTTCGCAAGAATTGTCAATTTATTGGGTTTGTGGATCCTGATTTTAGTAGTGAATTGAGAACAGTTGGGTGATGTACTTCTATTTTATGTAATTTATCCTTTTTGTCTAAATCTTCGTTTGTAACCTAAAAAGGTTTATATTTGATTTGATTCATTATTTGATTATGTTTGGGTTTTATTCTAAATCCAAACTTATTCATATTTAAAGCCTATCAAATATGAACGTTTTTATGTGCAATACGTAAAAAGGGGTAAATCAGATAAAATAATGTCTATGTATATACATGTATATATATGTGTATATGTATATATAAAATTATACTTTATTCTTGGTTCATCACTAGAATCATTCCAATAGGCCTAGGATGCAAGTTGTACTTTTATGTATGTTGTATTTTCCATTACTGTTATTTGTTATTATGCAATTATGCCAACATGCCTTAAATATAGCGGTTAAAACATGGAAATTAACTTGTATGCCTTAAACTTAGGACAAGTTGACTATTTTATCTAGTTAGAACGTTCTCTCGTTCATACAAAGATTAGCGTTTTTTATACATACTAAATATTCTACTTATATAGAGTAATTAACGTAATTAGCGCAATAATGATGTAATAAATGCGATTAGGATATAGTTTGAATTTGAACTATATATTGTTTGCTTATGTGCATATATAGAATGGCTTGTATATATGTTAAATAGTGACACACAGGCATGTGGTTAGTTGCCATTTGTGGTATAATTCTGCCCGGAACCGACCGAAAAATCCAGCAACCACAAGTAGGCCCAACTAATATGAGAGGTCGGGGTGCCATGGGCCATTCAAATCTAGTACATTATGACACGAGGTTAAACCTACTTGTAGTAGAAGTCTGCCCGGAACCGCCCGACATATCCAGCATCTACAGGTTTAATGTGAGAGGTTTAGTCTCTCTCTCTCTCTATATATATATGTAAACCTATTATGTGTGAATAGGCATGTTTACTACACCTAATTGGGAAGGTCTCAAGTGGCTCGCTCTCTTCTTATCTAGTTTGGTCTTATGTGGTTAGGACCAGGAACGTCCCTGAAGGTTTATTCCTTGGATAGGTACCAAAGTCATGGGACCCACCTGTAACAACCCGGAAAATAAGAACCAATTAAAATTTTTTATTTTGGCAATTTAAATGAATTTTGAATACTTAAAATGATTTATTTTAAATAATAACGACAAGAAATTTATTTTGAATAGAATTGGAACGTATATATTTATTTAAATCGAAGTTGGAATATAAATATTTATTTTTAATTATAAAAGGAATTGGAAATGGCGCGGTGGTTTGAAAATTTGATTTCAAATTTCAAATGAATGTACAGGATTCAAAATAAACCGAATTTTAGTGAAACAAAAAAATATTTGAATCTGTTTATAAATATCTTTCTAATGAATCTGAAAAATTGAAATTTCATAGCAGGAATCAAAAGTTATGGCCAGTTGAATATTCTGAAAAGTCGTTGTGGAATATATATATATATATATATATTAATATATATATATATGGCCCTTAAAAACAACCATTTTGCAAACGACCTCCATTTTCGATGAAACCACTTTTGTTGGATCCGGGATGTCGAATTATTGCTAGGTTTGCAATTTTCATAATTATTGGAATCAATATGTGAGCGTGGCAAAAGAAAACGTGTTTTGTCAATTTCAGTCAATTTGGATCGATCAGAAAATGGTCATTTTTCAAACGGTCTTCAAATTCGACGAAATCAGTTTTTTGGGACCGTATCCTCCCAACATAGCCAAATTTATTTTTCTAAATTTTCGAAGTCAGTATGTGGCCCCAATAAATTAAAATGTGCATTCAAATTAAATTTATATTAATTTATACTTTAATTTTGATGAAAACTGATCGTAACAACAGAATTGGCTTACGAAACATATCCCATTGTGTTTGGAATGGGGACTATTAGCCAGGGGCGACAGTAGTTGGTTCGATTTGGAGTTTGTATCAATATAAGGGTATTTTTGGATTTAAAATAATAAAATATAATATAAATTTTATATAAAACCCTAGCATCTCCCTTCTCACGGCAAAGGTATTGGAACCCGCCGCCACATAAAAAAATCAATGGCCAATTATCTCCAAAATTCGATCTCCAATTTCTTCAAACCAAGATCAAATTAAAACATGAATTCCAAACAAAAATCATAAAAGGAAGTTCGATCTTTAAATCCATATAAAAGTGATCATTTTTCGTTGAAGAATTTGGGAGATTTTCAAGCTGGAACGCTAGGCGTTCGTACGCAAAAACCCATGCCTGTGGGGGTTCGAGTTCAACGGCAACTGTGCCATGGGGTGGCGGCGCTACAGCGCAGCTCGTGAAGGTGGCGGATCGAAGTACAACGTCTCGATTTCTGCGTGGATTGAAGCCCAAGAATTTGACATGGGTTTCAGCGGGTTCAAGTTTAGCTAGAGAGGTTAACGCGTGAGGGTGAGGGGTTTAGAAAGTAATTAAAGAATTTAATTGTTATTTAATTATTTAATTAATGTAACTGATCTTTAAACTGCCATCAATTGATCATACGAGGTCGAAATCGAATGATTCAAGTTGCGTTTAAATCAGAAAAACGAGAGTTTCGCGATAAAACTGACCAGAAACGAAACAAAGCACATTAGGATTTCAGGAAAATTCAAACCCGAACTGTTCAGAAATTCAGAAGTAAAATTGATGGAGTGGATCCCAATGTGAGAACTTCTCACTAAAATATTTCTTGTACGATTATTTATTTTATAACTACATATATGAACTGCTCCTCCCCGTCGTCCACAGACCATGGATGACTTGTTTGTTTGATTGTATTGTGTTGTTGAAATTGATTGTGATGTGAAATGGATTGTATAAAATATTCATATGTTGAATAAAATATTTAAAGAATAAAAAAATATCATTTGCATTGTAGAAATGGACTGTATAAAATATTCATGAGCTGAATAAAATATTTTATCGTTAAAAATATAATTTTTAACATGTATATGAATGAGAATAAATATTCATAAACAAATCGGATGATTTGTTTATGTACACCCATTTGACTGATATGGATTGGGACGATAAATTTTACACATCGCCCAATTGCACAAATAATAAACAGTATTTGCTGTTTGAAAACCCCATACGGGTATTGGGATGATATTTGACATACACTAATCCCAATAATTAGTGGTATGTCAATCGATTGGTTGATAGACTACATAAGCGTTATTTATTTTTAATGCTTATACAGTTGTAGAATGCACTCTGAATGTTGTCTAAATTTTTAGTGATTGCTTATCATTATTGTTGTATATATATGATGTTGAAATCCATATAAATAAAATTATATGGTAATGGATTGAGTTTGATTCCAGTTCAGAATTAACGAATATTTCAAAATAATATTCATTGAATATTGAAATGTGAAGCCATGTTAAGTAGTTAAACGCCATTTTAAAACGAACGGAGAAGTTTGTGTCGCCACATTTGGTATCAGAGCTTTGATCTACAGAGCTAGAGAACATGACATAATAGAACCGAACGAAAGAATTCATCAGAGATTTTATTAGTAATATCCAATGGGAATGACTCGTTAGAGATGGGATTAGTAGTATCCTAGAACGAGTGTGAAGAGTGTTATTTTAAAATAAAGATGAAAACAAATTTTGTTTTGAAAATTTAAACCATTTTATACGTATTTGAATATTTATTTTAAATTGATTTGGACAATCGAGTATATGAAGAATTTGAATATATGCGTAATTAATGTGTATTCGAAGCCTCAAATATACTGGGTAGATATAGAATCACACTCTAGTCGCCCGGAGATGATTCTGATGATGATAGCTATATCATCAATATTTATGTTTGAGTTTCGATAGTGGAATATCTATATATTTCCAATTGACTGGTGTGAGAACCGAAACTAGATAGGATATATTGTTGTGATTTGACATCAAAAACATGATTTTCAGTATATATATCAAAATTATGAATTTGAAACGATAATTCACAAATTGATTGCTGCTTGTGTTGTTTGATTATTAGTTTAACTAATTAATAACATTCGAATAATAAAACCAACATGAGAATGAAAGGTAAATTTAGCCAACTCGACCAAACATTGAACTAGATTGAAGTTTTGTTAGAGTTTCCTATATATACATGCATGTACATTGATTAAGTAAATGGATTTGCTATTGAGTAAAGAATTTATTTGCGTGCCCGACAAATAGGTAAACCTTAATGAGTTGGATGCGCAATTTTATTTATTATACAAACTACTGTGAATGCCATTGGATGCGGAGTGCTGGTTATTCTATGTGAGATTGTAAACGTCGCCATAGGATAGTAACAATTAATTTTGAACTACACAACATGGCATACTGCGCGAAGATAGCATACTCTATCATATACCACATAAGCACTTGGAGCTTGTGTGACGAGGTTGAAGATCATACAAGCGAGAGGCTTGTATAGCGATGACTATATTTCAGGTTGAATCGAAGACTGATATGGACTATATAAAATGTAACGGTAAATTGCCAGATTAATAAAAACCACACAAGGGTCTGGAGATGACAATAATCACGTCTCTCTAGTTATTAAGGCATAAAAACTATTTATAGGGTGACGAGAATTTATTCTTTGGAGTTATGATCTATACACACTCCCCTGTGGACACCGAAATATATCACTATAAATATGTGTATGCTTTTTAGGATTTATTGGGTTCCTAATACGGTCCAATAAATTTCAAAACCCCTCTCCGTACAAAGGAGGTTATGGCGAAATTTTTCAAAAATTTAGGGTGTTAGCCAAAATTTTGAAGAATTAGAAAATTCTTAGAAACTGAAAAGTTGAAGAATGAAAGCCAGAATGAAAGTTGAGTTGGTTAGTTAAACAACTTTCAGCTCCGTTCCTTTTCGAGGACGAAAATATTTTAAGTGGGGGAGATTGTAACAACCCGAAAAATCAGAACCAATTTAAAATTTTTATTTTGGAAAATTTAATGAATTTTGAATATTTAAAATGATTTATTTTAAATAATAATGACAAGAAATTTATTTTTAATAGAATTGGAACGTATATATTTATTTAAATCGAAGTTGGAATATAAATATTTATTTTTAATTATAAAAGGAATTAGAAATGGCACCGTAGTTTGAAAATTCGATTTCAAATTTCAAATAAATGTACAGGATTCAAAATAAACCGGATTTTAGTGAAACCAAAAATATTTGAATCTGTTTCTAAATATCTTTCTAACGAATCTGAAAAATTGAAATTTCATAGCGGGAATCAAAAGTTATGGCCAGTTGAATATTCTGAAAAGTCATTGTGGAATTTATATATATTTTAATATATATATATGGCCCTTAAAAATAGCCATTTTGCAAACGACCTCCGTTTTCGATGAAACCACTTTTGTTGGATCGGGGATGTCGAATTATTGCTAGGTTCCAATTTTCATAATTATTGGAATCAATATGTGAACGTGGCAAAAGAAAACGTGTTTTGTCAATTTCAATCAATTTGGATCGACCAGAAAATGGCCATTTTTCAAACGGTCTTCAAATTCGATGAAATCAGTTTTGTTGGGACCGTATCGTCCCAATATAGCCATATTTATTTTTCTAGAATTTTCGGAGTTAGTATGTGGCCCCGATAAATTAAAATGTGCATTCAAATTCAGTTTATATTAATTTATACTTTAATTCTGATGAAAACTAATCGTAACGATAGAATAGGCTTACGAAACATATCCCATTGTGTTCAGAATGGGGGTAATTAGCTAAGGGCAATAGTCGTTGGGTTCGATTTGGAGTTTGTATCAATATAAGGGTATTTTTGGATTTAAAATAATAAAATATAATATAAATTTTATATAAAACCCTAGCATCTCCCTTCTCACGGTCAAAGGTATTGGAACCCGCCGCCACATAAAAAAATCAACGGCCAATTATCTCCAAAATTTGATCTCCAATTTCTTCAAACCAAGATCGAATTAAAACATGAATTCCAAACAAAATCATAGAAGGAAGTTCGATCTTTAAATCCATATAAAAGTGACCGTTTTTCGTTGAAGAATTTGGGAGATTTTCAAGCTGGAACGCCAGGCGTTCGAACGCAAAAACCCAAGCCTGTGGGGGTTCAGGTTCAACGACAACTGTTCTGTGGGGTGGCGGCGCTACAGCGCATCTCGTGGAGGTGGCGGATCGAAGTACAACGTCTCGATTTCTGCACGGATTGAGGCCCTAGAATTGGACATGGGTTTTAGCGGGTTCAAGTTTAGCTGGAGAGGTTAACGCGTGAGGGTGAAGGGTTTAGAAAGTAATTAAAGAATTTAATTATTATTTAATTATTTAATTAATGTAATTGATCTTTAAACTGCCATATGTTGATCATACAAGGTCGAAATCGAGCGATTCAAGTTGCGTTGAAATCAAAAAAATGAGAGCTTCGCGATGGAACTGACCAGAACCGAAATAGAGCACGTTAGGATTTTAGGCAAATTCAACCCCGAACTGTTCAGAAATTCAGAAGTAAAACTGATGGAGTGGATCCCAATGTGAGAACTTCTCACTAAAATATTTCTTGTACAGTTATTTATTTTATAACTGCATATATGAACTGCTCCCCGTCGTCCACAGACCATGGACGACTTATTTGTTTGATTGTATTGTGTTGTTGAAATTGATTGTGATGTGAAATGGACTGTATAAAATATTCATATGTTGAATAAATATTTGAAGAATAAAAAATATCATTTTTATTGTAGAAATGGACTGTATAAAATATTCATGAGCTAAATAAAATATTTTATCGTTAAAAATATAATTTTTAACATGTATATGAATGAGAATAAATATTCATAGACAAATCAGACGATTTGTTTATGTACACCCATTTGACTAATATGGATTGGGACGATAAATTTAACACATTGCCCAACTGCACAAATAATAAACAACATTTGTTGTTTGAAAACCCCACACGGGTATTGGGATGATATTTGACATACACTGATCCCAATAATTAGTGGTATGTCAATCGATTGGTTGACAGACTGCGTTAACGTTATTTATTTATTTTTAATGCTTATACAGTTGTAGAATGCACTCTGAATATTGTCTGAATTTTTAATGATTGCTTATCATTATTGTTGTATATATATGATGTTGAAATCCATATAAATAAAATTATATGGTAATGGATTGAGTCTGATTCCAGTTAAGAATTAACGAATATTTCAAAATAATATTCAGTGAATATTGAAATGTGAAGCCGTGTTAAGTAGTTAAACGCCATTTTAGAACGAACGGGAATTTGGTCGATTTTATTCACTTTATAATGAATATCGAAAAGTGATTTCAAAATCTGATATTTTGAAAATATTATCATTTTAATATTATAATGATATGAAATATTCAATTTTGATTTGAATATGGAATTGAAATCGTTTTAAAATGAATTTAAGACGAAGTCATAAAGAATATTCAATTTTGATTTAAATTTGAAAATGGAATTGAAATCGCTTTAAAAATGAATTTAAAACGAGATTATAAAGAATATTCAATTTTGATTTGAAATGGAAATGGAAGTGGAAATCGTTTTTAAAACGAATTTAAAACGATTTATAAAATTCATTTTAAATGGAAATCGACGAAATATATAATATATATATTATAATGGCCTGAATAGAATGCGCCGCACGGCGATCGTTCGCGAATTTCGACCATTAACTTCAAATGGACGTTACGGGAGATCCGACCGTCGGATTCTCCTAAAACCGGAACCGTTGGGTTTGTATCGAAAAGAGCTTTCCAAATAACATAAGGGATTTGAAATCTAATAGTTGGATTTGGAATTATGTCCAAATTAAATTTGGAAAAGGTCGCTGCAAGTGCAGTTCGATGACAGTTTATGGAAATCGACTGAAAGGGCCTTGATAAAATTATTAAAAATATCAATAATTTGTGTAAAATCATAATAAATGATTTGGAAAGAATTGGGATGAAAAATTCCATATTTGAAATGATAAAAATATATTTTTATCGAAATGAACTAGTTATTTAATAGAATAATAATTTATTTATTTTTGGAAATAAATAAATTGGAATTGAAAATGGTTTTAAAAATAACCAAAATTTCCAATATATGAATTGGAATGGATTTGAATCGAAATTATCTTCGGAATATTTTGATATTGGATTCCGTGATTATACGGCCATTGTGGATGAATTTTGAAGATATATATATACATATATATCGTTATTCCAATACGAATTTGTTGATTTCAGAATTTGATATTGAATATAAGCCGATATATTTTCTATTCAGAGCCTTGTATTTAATATCAAATGGGATTTTGGGTTTGTCGTGAACGGTGTCTTCACTAACACTGTTCTTAACCCCAGTTGAGAAAAGATTAAATATTTTTATTAAGATTTAATGAAGTTTACCAATTAATTAATATTTAATTGGAATATAATTGAATTGAATTTTGGGTTTGTCGTGAATGGTATCTTTAAAAATACTGTTCTTAAACCCAATGGAGTTAAGAAAATTAGAAACTAAATGGAGATTAGCTAAGTTGAATAGTTTCCTGGGTATTGATCTGATGTTGGTTTCGGCCATCGGGATTAATACTTAGGGAATTGTTCTCTTACTGATTTACAGTTGGAGACTGATGGAATGGAATGTGATTTTGGGTTTATCGTGTACCGTGTTTTAAATGACATTGGTTCTTTAACCCAGTTAAAGATAAGATTAATTTCTTAGCTTTGAATAATCATTAATATTGATTTTTGGGAAGATTAAAACTAAATGGATTTTTAATGAATCTTTGCTTAGATTGAAAAGTGAATGTGATAATTAAAATTATCAATTCAAGAAAATGATCGAAAATGGAGTACCACCAGTTTTACTTTAGGCGATAGCAAAATCTTTAATTAGATTTGAATGTGAAATGGTAATTGATATTTACCGATAACACCGTGGTGTTAGATATGGAGTATTACCAGTTTTGCTCCATGGGATGAATAGGTTGGGATTGGGAAATAAAATAAATGATTACTTCGGTGTAGTTCGCTAATTCTGACTAGTTTGGAAAACCTTGATATGGTTTGATATCCAAAGGAAGATTAAAGAATAAATTTAAAAGAATTTATATTTGATAAAATTAACGGGAACCTATTCCCTAATGATGAGAATATTTGAATAAAAGAATATTCTGGATTGGAACGAGGCGTATGATGTGTTGTTATATCACTTGATTATAAGATACGCGAATTATTCAAAAAGGCCAGGTTTAACCCATTCTGAATAACTGATACGACGAGAAGTCAAAGAGATTGAAGACAGTGTAAGACCGACGATCTTCACATGGAATAGATGGGTTGCTACTATTGCTCATGATTGGAGTAGCTACCTTGAAGGGGCTATAGTGGTAGCCGTCCGGACGTACTTGTTGATTGTACGGATATGCTAGGGCCTCTCTCCTGTATTGGACATATGGGACGAGGAATAAGGTGCCTCCGATTTCGTTCAGACCTAGAACGGACTTGTAAATGGATGGTGTGTCTGACATTGGATTTTATTCTATGCTGATTGATCTCTATTAAATATACATCTGCCTGGTGAAGGGGAATTTATTCCCTTACTTCACCCTTCTCTAAGATGTACGGGATCAGAGGTTGTATATCGATAGACATCAGTCGCATGGCGTAAATTACCTGTGTGGCAGGCCTAAGTGGCAAATGATCAAGGCTTCTATTGAAAAGCCGAATCTTGTGGTTGATGATCAAAGCACAGCTTTAATATAGCACGGCTTTGCGTAGCGTTAATTCGCGAGCCTCACACACTGGTATGGTGGTAAAATGATTGTTAGATCAGTATGCTTTCGAGGTGAGGATAGACACCCTATGGGTTGTCATGGATTCGGTCGACCGAGGTGAGGGATAGGGCACACCCCCCCGATTCCCTGATGATAGAGTTAGTGGTGTTTTCACATGCCTGCGACATAAGCCGTGGTAATTTGTTTTCCTGGATAGTGCGGATGTGTATTACGGCGTTTTCGCATGCCTACGATGTAAACCGTTGGGAATTGTACTACGCAATCGATCTTTCTAATCAGTAACCACCAGTATGGAAATCCAATTTCCAAATACGACATTTTTCGGTTTTGTTTGTAGAACCTAGTATTGGCGACATGATATATGGTATCCATGTCGTCTATGATTGACACATTTATATTTGAAGTAGATTTCTTCACTTATAGTAATAATAAAAGATGAAATTTCATGTATCAAGCATGTTTAGCCATTATAAGGGAAAACCCTATCCTCCGTCTTGCGTTGCATTGTGTGATGGGATCTGGGTCTTATAATAGCTTCATTTTTTTCTTTATTTAGCATTGCGCTGTTTGTTTTAGCACTGGTTTTCTTGGGGGTAAACCCGTTCCGTGTTATACGGCGTGGTCCCTTGATTTACCTTATTTTAAAGTAAAGTTTTAATAACTGTTTTAGTTCTCACACCAGTCACATGACTGACCTAGAATTTATTGTTTTAACCTAAACTCTGGGTGCCTTTTTTTTCCACATGGGTAGCTAGTAGTTGGGTTTTGCGGATATTATATTCACAGGATCCTGGTTTACAGCTGAAGTGATATTCGGAAAGCTCTGTATCCGCATATTTCTTTCAGTTGTGTTTTGTGTTATTTTCCGCTGCTAAGTATTTAAATGTAATTTAAATCTCTGATATTTTCTGATGTATAATATTTATCCATACTCTGTTATATTCTTGTATTTTATGGAACTGTTGTAATAAGCAATGAAATGTTCTTCTGTTTGTGTTCCGATTTGTCTTATTCTCGAAGCAGTCCGGGCTTTCCTTTACGGGGAAGTTTGGGTCGCCACACCACCCTTATTAGATTCGAAGCAAGTCTATGGGTCCTCCTTCTCTAAAAGTAGTTAAGCAGTTAGGCATGGCGGTAACAGAGTAGGGTAGTTCACGGGAGGTGTCCACTTCCTCTAGGAGCTTGTAAGAGCTAAACTAGGAACATGACTAGTTTATAAAGGATATGTGGCCTTAGCATGCTCATCAACTGTCTAAGGGGAGTCTTAACCAACATAGGTGTTCTACCATAATACCGTTTAGTTGTAAAGTTCGCAATACTACTTCTCATATTACCAATGAGAGTATAGACTTAAGAACGTTGACGTACTAAGACGGGGTCTTAAAAAGGCTAGGGTCCGCCTCAGGGTTATAAGAGATCACAAGAATCCACCTTTAATAGGGCCATAAGTGACTGGGAATGCCTTCCTCGTTGGGTCTTTACCTTAAACGCACTAATGAAGGTCTTAAGCAATTGACTTGGATATCCACCTCATTGGTTAAATATTTTTTGTTGTGTAAATGTTTGTGTGTTGCGTAGACATACCTTAATATACATAACCTGCTAAATCTAGGGTATGGTCTTTAAGTAAATACTATTTTCAGTCATACAGGATTTTATGTTCTGACCCCTCTCCTTAGCATATCCAACGGGTCAGTAGGTAGGGTAGATTCTATGGACGAAGAAATGATGGAGGCTGAAGATGAAAATGGAGATATTATGCTATTACTTGTTATCATTGTTGTACTACTTTTGGAAACTTTTG
Organism: Allium sativum; assembly: GCA_030737875.1. NCBI lineage: Eukaryota > Viridiplantae > Streptophyta > Magnoliopsida > Asparagales > Amaryllidaceae > Allium > Allium sativum. The sequence goes on along the minus strand of CM060919.1, from coordinate 196,962,485 downwards.
ATAATGAGTTTATTGATGTACCTATGGACTAAATGTATTTTGACAATCTGTGTTTGAATTCTGTGGCTTTTTAATAAAGAGGCACATCATATTTTGATATTATAATTTCTCGTTCTGTTGTCTGAAATTTCCATAACGCAGTGTCTATATATTATTCTATGCAAATGTAATTCCTTACAAGAACCAATGACCCATTTAGAATGGCTCTAGATTTCGATGGGCCTTTTCTTGGTCAAAATTTAGGCCCACTTCGGGAGGGTTATTACAAAATGCTCCAAACATAGCTCTGATCTTATCCCAGCACATGCTATGTAAAATGACTCCAAGACTATCCGCAAAACCTAAGTACAAGTCTACCCATGTGAAAAATTAAGGGCATGCAGAGTTTATATGGAAAACAATAAACTCTGATCCCGTCATGGGGCTAGTGTGAGAAACTTAAAATAGGTTCTTTGAAAACCAAAGAAAAAAGGCGTTTTATAAGACCATGCCTCAAGTGTGGAATGGGATTTTTCCCTTATGATAACCAAAATACTTACCTTATGACAACCATTGATATTATTATTAATGTCTAATCTTTCAAAAACCTTTTCGTATAAACACAGTTGATGTAACGTCCTGAAAATTTGCAATCTTTAGTCATCGAAATAAAACCCACATCGATTATCGAAAACATTGAAAATACCGCTAGTTAATGAAAGAAATTAGAGGGTGAGAATAGATAAGGTAGAAACTTCGAATAGAAGAAGAAGAAGAACATCACAACATCGGAGTAAACACAAATCTCACAACGGAACGAATAAATATATTTCATAACATAACTTTGAAATCAAACAGTATCTGTATACAATACCATTTTCAGAGTATAACACTTACAACACAGCGGAAATAACAATAGCTATAATCCTGAAGCATCCTGCTCCATCTCTTCAAGTATCTGTAAATCCCGACTACTTGACTACCCGTACAAAATTGGGCACCCAAGAGTTTAGGGAAAACAAAACAAAATAAACTCCAGGTCAGTCATGTGACTGGTGTGAGTAAACTCAAATCATTTGATTTAACTTTCAAAATCCTTATGAAACAAAGGATAATCATAAGACCGATCCAACATAAACACGGATGGCTTTTACCTTACGATAACCCAAAATATTTCTAAAACGATACTTGTTTGATATTATAATAATGTCTAGATCAAGTGAATAGAAATCTAGCAGAAACGCTTGCATCTAACGTTCTACATACATAATATACAATAAAAACCATGGGCTCTTATTTGGGGAATGGATTCCAACTATGATAAGGTATGGATCCACCTTACGCTCAGTGTACTCTAGAAGCGATACACTAGAGTTCAACAAGAACATCTTGTAACTCGGCCACACATGACCGACCATTCATTTCTCTTGAATGTATCGAATATATTGTCACCTACGGTTGGTATACCAATATGACCGTTCCCGGGAGATACAGAATTAAAAGAAGTAACAAATGAATATTCTCTAGATGATGACAATATACCCTAATTGGGTGCGGCCCACTTAGCCATGCTGCCTGCCCGATTTCTGTCATTTCCTAGTTGATGAGGCTTGAGGTTATAACGTATCTCTATATAGATCACGTCTTCATTTACTTTGAATGCTACATCATCATACCCGTCAAATCACAAATTGATTTCCCCAAAAATACCATGGGTATAAGCTAAGAGAAACGAATTCCTCCGCCACCAACATAAATACGTTTGAAACGATCAACTTACGCGATCTACCAGATATACTCTGTCAGACATTCGCCCATTCAAGTTGTCCTGGGATTGGACAAACCAAAGGCACTATTCAGTACATCCATCTTAGGCAATCTCTACCTAAGATTTATACAATAGCCCTTGCACTTTACTCCGTCTTCAATATATTCAGCATACTTGGTTTGCAACGCTTATGCCAATACGGAGTGGTTCTTCGGATAATAATCCAACCGGTCTCTCCATATTAACAACGTAAAAATGGTCTGAAACTTTGATAGTCAGTGATTAACTATCAAATGAAAACACGTGTGCAAACAACAATCTAATTTCCAATTGGAATTTCTATTGATTAATCATCATCATATATATATATATATATATTCATATTTCCTTATTTTCTATATTCAGAAAATATATGTTATGAACATTGGAAAACATTCCCATTTGCTTATTTACTTATCACTATTCTGCCACATCTATCAGTCTCTGACTGTAAAATAGTATGAGAACAATTCATCCCGAAGGTCAAAACCAACATCAGATAGACACTTGAAAACCATTCAACTTAACTAATCTCCGGTTAGTTTCTAGTTAAGCTTAACTCCATTTCCTAATTCCTTTTAAATAAAACATTCCATTTTCTATGTTTAGAAAATATCTCTGATTCTATATTTGGAAAACGTTTCCAAAACTCATTTATATGGATTCAAACTATCGTTGTATAAAACATCGTTATGACCGCTCAATCCATAAATCGCTTATTACTTAATTGTATTTCTAACTAACTCTCACCATCAAACTTCAACTATTTCTTAGTTAAATAAGGAAGTCAATCAAGTTGGGGTATAATTACCTCTCAGACCTTAACTGAACAACGTTCTTAACCTTGCAATAGACAAAGCTCACCGCTCCAATTTCTATAATCATTTTCTTACGCAAATACTTGGATTCGAATTATGAATCCACTTCTTTTATGAAAAACTTTTATTATGACGCTAACATTATAAACCCTACTTTTGAAATATCTAAATTAGAAATCTAACTTAAATTCTTATTTTGAATAAATAAGCCAACAACTAATTTATTTATAAATAAACAAATCTTGATTTAAAACTGGAAAGTAAATAATACTTTCCCGAATTCGATATAATCGAATTCGACGTATAACTCTCTTTCGAGTAATCTCTGTTCGATTAACTCCTTCGAATAACTAATATTCGATTATCTCACTTCGAATAATTTATCTTCAATTATCTCACTTCGAATAACTTATATTCGATTATCTCACCTCGAATAACTTATATTCGATTATCTCACTTCGAATAACTTATCTTCGATACTTCTATTCGGATAAACTATATTCGATTACGCCTTTCTTCGAATAACTATATTCGATTAACTCCTTTCGAATAAGTAATATTCGATAAATTCACTTTTGAATAAGTAATATTCGATTAACTCCTTTCGAATAAACTATATTCGATTAACTCCTTTTAACTCTATTCGAATAACTAATATTCGATAACTCCTTTTAACTCTATTCGAATAACTAATATTCGATTAATTCTATTTAATTAACTCTATCGATTAACTCTAACTGAATAACTCTAATTAGTTAACTCTAACTGGCTAACTCTAACTGGTTAACTCTAACTGATTAACTCTAACTGAATAACTCTAACTGGTTAACTCTAACTGGTTAACTCTAATCAATTAACTCTAACTCTAATCGATTAATTCTAACTCTAATCGATTAATTCTAACTCTAATCGATTAACTATAATTCGATTAACTCCTTTGATTAACTCCTTTGATTTAACTCTACGTCCATATTCAGTTTAAAATATCGATGTTGAAATCGATTCTTACTTCTCTATATAAGTCCTGACTTATATATTCAATTTATCCAATGATAAACATTTTATTTAATTTATAAAATATTATTTATAAATTTATCTACTCCACTTATCTGTTAAAATAGATTTCTATTTAAAATCTACTTTACATTCATATTCTATTATACCCGTGTGCGAAGGCTGGTCTAAACTTTTCTTGGTGTAAAATTCTCTTTTTATACACTTCTTTCATTTTTCAAGTATTTCCTTTTATAATCTATTTATTTTCTAAATAAATATTTCGTTCATAATTCTATTTATTTTCTATATAAATATTCCTTTTACATTTGTTTTACAAATATTTTCCTTTATATTTGTTTTACAAATATTTTCCTTTTTAACTCTTTGATTTTATAATTATTTCCTTTTATAAAACCATTTTACTTTTATATATAAAATCCACTGATTTTATATAAATAATTTATTTTCAAAATATACTTTGAAAATCCCCTTTTTACATCCCAGTATTTCTTACGGCATTTAAGATACCAAACAACAGTGATCGATATCATTCAAACACACATAATCCACAACAGATTATATATCACATCATATATTACAATATATGAATAGAACAGTATTATAAATATTGAGGAATCCAGTTGGATCCCTCTAACCTGTTTCCCTGCATCACAGATGTTAAACAATATAATTAACATCGATTTCATTTCAATATGAAATATTCTGCTAAACAGAATCAATATTAGATTAACGATTTATATATATATCGTTATCTATAATTTCAACCAATACATAAGCAATTCAACCAAACAGTTAACACACAGAAACCAACAGATAATTATCAGTTCTAAAAATATGTTATAAAAATATAACTGTTCAGAGTTGGTGAGTTTTACTTACATTAGACGACCATCGTTAATAACGATAACCATCGATTGATTCAGACGGACAATTTAATTTGCTATAAATTGTAACGAGCTCTAATTCACTCCCAGTCAGTTCCATTGTGTAGCCGTCGTCCGTACGATCCCAACGGATCTGACCGTTCGAAATTCTGATGGTATATGATAAAGTTATTCAATTAACAAGCCCCTATACTATTTAAATTAAATTATACTTAACTTATATATATCAATATTGGGCTTTAATAAATAACCATGGCCCATACCCCATTTCTTTGAACCCAGGCCCGTGTATAACCTTTTCCTCCTTCTTCTCCATATAACACTTCGAACCATTTCAGTAAACCCACAACGAACCATGGCCACTTCCATCCTTAATCCTTCCTCTACACCTCGTAACAAATCAAACCGACTCCACCAAAATTCACCCCATCCAAACCGCCCTTTACCATCCCCTTCCCTTGAAACTCGCACACACAGGGACTGGTGTAACTTCCAATCCACCGTGAATACTGGCGACCGATTTTGTCACAGAAATCACCAAAAATCCACCCACTGATGTCATTTGATGTCCTAAGCTCCAATCCCTCCTTGAATTCGCGATTTGAAACTCAAATCAACAACCAACGCGAACTCTAGTTCGCTGTTACCTCGCGAGCACTGCAAATACTGGCGTCGAACTATATAACGTTTACACCATGTTGAAGAGAATCCTTCCAGAAATCCATTCGTATATATCTTGGAATTTATAGACTTGAGTTTGAATTTCTTTTGAATTTATGAAGATGGAGATTTTACGTTGAAGAAAGAAAAGGAAGCGGCGCCTTTTTATGTTGACCGAAGAAGTGATTTAGGTTTAGAGGATGTTGGGGTGTTTATATAGGATAGTTTTATTAATTTTTTACTCGATTTGTTTATTGAATTTTAATCAATCGTTATATGTGTTTGTGCTTTAAAAATTCGTACGACCACATATAATACCCAAAAATCACGAAAATGGACTTGCAGCTACAGTTCGACATTATGGTCCCAACGAAACTGGTTTCGTCGAATTCCGACTCCGTTTGCTCACACAGCGTTTTTTTAAAGGTCAAACTATCGACTGTATTTCACGTTAAAATACCATACAGCCACATACTGACTTCAAAAATCACGGAAATTGAAATCTAACAATAATTTAATATTGCGGATCCAACAAAATTAGTTTCGTCGAAAACAGAGGTCGTTTGCAAAACTAGCTATTTTTAAAGCTCTAAATAACCACATTTTAAATATAAATATATTTAAAAATAATTAAATTAAATATTAATAAATTAATATTATCGTATATATATTCATATACTATATCATACAGCTCTAATATATTTCTAACTGAATTTACATCTCGATATTTCAAAGTTCCCCGTTATATCGATATTCGATTTATATTAAATTCCTTTTATAATATAAATAAATCGATATAAATTATAAAGGAATTCCACAGCGACTTTTCTAAAATTTGATTTGGACATAACTCAAAATCTACATGACGAAATCTCAATTTTTCTCTTCCATTGGAAAAATATCGTTCAACAGATTCAAACGTTTCTTATTTCACAGAAATCCAATTTAAAACGGATTCTGTATATTCAGTTAAAGCTCGAATCGCCAAATTACGAACTGCCGTGCCATTTCAAGCTCGATTATAATTATAATAAAATTTATACGTTCAACCATCGTTAATTAAATATATTCGTTATCGTAATTCAGTTTTAAACTGAATTATATATTTTGAATTGCCCAATTCACACCATACTGCCATTTCAGCTAATTCTGATTATTTCAGAATTAAATATATTATTTAATTATTATTTTAATTAAATATTCAAAGTTATTTAATTAAATGGCCCTTTAATTCTCTAAATCACTATTTAAATAATTAAATAAATTAATTATTATACTGTAAATATGGGGGACATTACATTCTTCCCCCCTTAAAATAATTTCGTCCTCGAAATTGCTAAGGTAGAAAACAAACCATACTAACTGGTTAGAACTTATTTGTTCACTTCTTAACTTCAATTTCAACTGAACCAATTTAATTTTAATTCAATAATTAATTCATTCCTACTAACAAAAAATTTCAAAAATCCTGAAAATTTTCTAACACCTTAACTTTTCAAAAAATTTCGCCAGCACCTCCTTTGTACTGGTCAATAGCTCAAACTCAAACTCGCCTCTCTAGGCCCTCTTCAACCTAAAAGACAATCAAACAGCCAAGCGGCTTTCCAATTCGGCTCATAAATCTCATGCTTATAACAAATATTTGTACCTTTTTGTCGGGCATATCATTATATCCTTCCATCTGCTGTTAATTCAGCATATACCCATGTCATCCCAATCAAATTCCAATCTGTTTTTATCCACAAATCCAACCATTCTCTTATACCTAAGTCGAATTCCATTCAAACTCCAATTCCAATCTCAATTCAAAATTCTTACTCAAAAATTCAACTTACTCGATATCATTATATTCTAATTCAATTCAATTTTCACATATTTGATTTAAATTTAATTCCAATTGCTTTTCCTACTTTCAATTCAATTTGGTTTTAATCCAACAATCTTTCCCTGGAAATTTTAAGCAGTTTACCATATCGAAAATCAAACTTTCCCTTTTAGGATACAAACACTTGCTTTGCCAAAACAATTTGAAATCAATATCTTTGGTAGTAATTCGTCATTTAGAACTCGGAATGAACATAATGATGTCGCGATTCATCATCAAGGTTATTTCCCAGCCATCGAAGTGAGTTCAATACTATAACAATTTCAAAACTTATTTAAACACCTTCATTTTGAAATCACTTTCAAAATATTATTTTCAATGCTTGTAACAAGTTTAAAATCTCCTAGGATTTTAATATTCACATATATTTAATCCAATTCCACTTATAAACACTTCTCCAACTTTTAATTCCAATTCTGATTCTAAATTCAGATTTACTTCATCTTATTTCATATATTATATTCATATGAATTCTGATTGGTTATTTACATAACCATTCCAATTATAATCTTATTCGATTGTAATTACAACCAACACATTCAATAATAATATCAATATAAATCATCTGTTTATATCAAAATATATTTTTGGTAAAATTATATCATTTACTGTCTTTTCAAAACATACCGTGTCGGTTCATCGTATTCAAGTGTTTAGAAACTCCTACCGATACAGTGGATCAAACTGATCGACCCGAATTCATAAACAACTCAACCAATAAATCTCCATAATATAAAAACCATTTTTATATCAAATAACAAATACGTTCACTTGTATATACACACTCAACTCAATCTAGGGTATTACTAACCGCATCTCTACCGAGTCACGCCACAGAGCCAAGGTAAAAATTAACCTTAAGCTCTGATACCAACTGTAACGTCCCGAAAATTCGTGATCTTTGGTCATTGACATAAAACCCACGTCGATTATCCAAAACATTGAAAATACCGGTAGTTAATGAAAGAAATTAGAGGGTGAGAATAGATAAGGTAGAAACTTAGAAGTGAAGAAGAAGGAGAACATCACAACATCACAGTAAACACGAATCTCACAGCCGAACGAATAAATGTATTTCATAACATAACTTTGAAATCAAACAGTATCTGTATAAAATACCATTTTTAGAGTATAACATTATAACACAGCGGAAATAACAATAGCTATAATCTTGAAGCCTCCTGCTCCAGCTCTTCAAGTATCTGTAAATTCCGACTACTTGACTGCCCATACAAAATTGTGCACCCAAGAGTTTAGGGAAAACAAAACAAAATAAACTCTGGGTCAGTCATGTGACTGGTGTGAGTAAACTCAAATCATTTGATTTAACTTTCAAAATCCTTATGAAACAAAGGATAATCATAAGACCGATCCACACATAAACACGTATGGCTTTTACCTTACGATAACCCAAAATATTTCTAAAACGATACTTGTCTGATATTATAATAATGTCTAGATCAAGTAAATAGAAATCTAGCAGAAACTCTTGCATCTAACGTTCTACATATATAATATACAATAAAAACCGCGGGCTCTTATTTGGGGAATGGATTCCAACTATGACAAGGTATGGATCCAGCTTCCGCTCAGTGTACTCTAGAAGCGATACACTGGAGTTCAACAAGAACATCTTGTAACTCGGCCACACATGACCGACCATTCATTTCTCTTGAATGTATCAAATATATTGTCACCTACGGTTGGTATACCAACATAACCATTCCCGGGAGATACAGAATTGAAAGAAGTAACAAATGAATATTCTCTAGATGATGACAATATACCCTAATTGGGTGCGGCCCACTTAGCCATGATGCCTGCCCGATTTCTGTAATTTCCTAGTTGATGAGGCTTGAGGTTATAACGTATCTCTATATAGATCACGTCTTCATTTACTTTGAATGCCACATCATCATACCCGTCAAATCACAAGTTGATTTCCGCAAAAATACCACGGGTATAAGCTAAGAGAAATGAATTCCTCAGCTATCAACGTAAATACGTTTGAATCGATCAACTTACACGATCTACCAGATATACTCTGTTAGACATTCATCCATTCAAGTTGTCCTGGGACTGGACAAACCAAAGGCACTATTCAATACATTTATCTTAGGCAATCTCTACCTAAGATTTATACAATAGCCCATGCACTTTACTCCATCTTCAATATATTCAGCATACTTGGTTTGCAACGCTTATGCCAATACGAGTGGTTCTTCGGATAATAATCCAACCGGTCTCTGCATATTAACAACGTAAAAATGGTCTGAAACTTTGATAGTCGGTGATTTAACTATCAAATGAAAACACGTGTGCAAACAACAATCTTATTTTCAATCGGAATTTCTATTGATCAATCATCATATATATATATATATATATATATATATTCATATTTCCTTATTTTCTATATCCAGAAAATATATGTTATGAACATTGGAAAACATTCCCATTTGCTTATTTACTTATCACTATTCTGCCACATCTATCAGTCTCTGACTGTAAAATAGTATGAGAACGATTCCCTAAGTATCAATCCCGAAGGTCAAAACTAACATCAGATAGACACTTAGAAAACCATTCAACTTAACTAATCTCCAGTCAGTTTCCATTTTAGCTTAACTCCATTTCCTAATTCCTTATAAATAAAACATTCCGTTTTCTATGTTTAGAAAATATCTATGATTCTATATTTGGAAAACGTTTCCAAAAGTCATTTATATGGATTCAAACTACCGTTGTATAAAACATCGTTATGATCGCTCAATCCATAAATCGCTTATTACTTAACTGTATTTCTAACTAACTCTCGCCATCGATCCTCAACTATTTCTTAGTTAAATAAGGAAGTTAATAAAGTTGGGGTATAATTACCTCTCAGACCTTAACTGAACAACGTTCTTAACCTTGCAATAGACAAAGCTCACCGCTCCAATTTCTACAATCATTTGCTTACGCAAATTCTTGGATTCGGATTATGAATCCACTTCTTTTATGAAAAACATTTATTATAACGCTAACGTTATAAACCCTACTTTTGAAATATCTAACTTAGAAATTTAATTTAAATTCTTATTTTGAATAAATAAGCCAACAACTAATTTATTTATAAATAAACAAATCTTGATTAAAAACCGAAAAGTAAATAATACTTCCCCGAATTCGATATAATCGAATTCGACGTATAACTCTCTTTCGAGTAATCTCTGTTCGATTAACTCCTTCGAATAACTAATATTCAATTATCTCACTTCGAATAACTTATCTTCGATTATCTCACTTCAAATAACATATATTCGATTATCTCACTTCGAATAACTTATATTCGATTATCTCACTTCGAATAACTTATATTCGATAATTCTATTCGAATAAACTATATTCGATTACTCCTTTCTTCGAATAACTATATTCGATTAACTCCTTTCGAATAAGCAATATTCGATAAATTCACTTTCGAATAAGTAATATTCGATTAACTCCTTTCGAATAAACTATATTCGATTAACTCCTTTTAACTCTATTCGAATAACTAATATTCGATAACTCCTTTTAACTCTATTCGAATAACTAATATTCAATAACTCCTTTTAACTGTATTCGAATAACTAATATTCGATAACTCCTTTTACTCTATTCGAATAACTAATATTCGATTAACTCTATTTAATTAACTCTATCGATTAACTCTAACTGATTAACTCTAACTGGTTAACTCTAGCTGGTTAACTCTAACTGATTAACTCTAATTGGTTAACTCTAACTGATTAACTCTAAAAGATTAACTCTAACTGGTTAACTCTAATCAATTAACTCTAACTCTAATCGATTAATTCTAACTCTAATCGATTAACTATAATTCGATTAACTCCTTTGATTTAACTCTACGTCCATATTCAGTTTAAAATATCGATGTTGAAATCGATTCTTACTTCTCTATATAAGTCCTGACTTATATATATTCAATTTATCCAATGATAAACATTTTATTTAATTTATAAAATATTATTTATAAATTTATCTTCTCCACTTATCTGTTAAAATAGATTTCTATTTAAAATCTACTTTATATTCATATTCTGTTATACCCGTGTGCGAAGCACGGGTCTAAACTTTCCTTAGTTTAAAATTCTCTTTTTATACACTTCTTTCATTTTTCAAGTATTTCCATTTATAATCTATTTATTTTCTAAATAAATATTTCCTTTATAATTCTATTTATTTTCTAAATAAATATTCCTTTTACATTTGTTTTACAAATATTTTCCTTTATATTTGTTTTACAAATATTTTCCTTTTTAACTCTTTGATTTTATAATTATTTCCATTTATAAAACCCTTTTCCTTTTATATATAAAATCCATTGATTTTATATAAATAATTTATTTTCAAAATATACTTTGAAAATCCCCTTTTTACATCCTAGTATTTCTTACGGTATTTAAAATACCAAACAACAGTGATCGATATCATTCAAACACACATAATCCACAACAGATTATATATCACATCATAAATTAAAATATATGAACATAACAGTATTATGAATATTGAGGAATCCAGTTGGATCCCTCCAACCTGTTTCCATGCATCACAGATGTTAAACAATATAATTAACATCGATTTCATTTCAATATGAAATATTCTGCTAAACAGAATCAATATTAGATTAACGATTTATATAGATATCGTTGTCTATAATTTCAACCAATACATAAGCAATTCAACCAAACAGTTAACACACAGTAATCAACAGATAATTATCAGTTATAAAAATATAACTGTTCAGAGTTGGTGAGTTTTACTTACATTAGACGATCATCGTTAATAACGATAACCATCGATTGATTCAGACGGACAATTTAATTTGCTATAAATTGTAACGAGCTCTAATTCACTCCCAGTCAGTTCCATTATGTAGCCGCCGTCCGTACGATCCCAACGGATCTGACCGTTCGAAATTCTGATGATATATGATAAAGTTATTCAATTAACAAGGCCCTATACTATTTAAATTAAATTATACTTAACTTATATATATCAATATTGGGCTTTAATAAATAACCATGGCCCGTGTATAACCTTTTCCTCCTTCTTCTCCATATAACACTTCGAACCATTTCAGTAAACCCACAACGAACCATGGCCACTTCCATCCTTAATCCTTCCTCTACACCTCGTAATAAATCAAACTGACTCCACGAAAATTCACCCCATCCAAACCGCCCTTTACCATCCCCTTCCCTTGAAACTCGCATGCACAGGGACTGGTGCGACTTCCAGTCCACCGTGAATACTAGCGACCGATTTTGTCACGGAAATCACCAAAAACCCACCCACCGATGTCATTTGATGTCCTGAGCTCTAATCCCTCCTTGAATTCGCGATTTGGAACACAAATCATCAGCCAACGCGAACCCTAGTTCGTTGTTACCTCGCGAGCACTGCAAATACTGGCGTCGAACTATATAACATTTACACCATGTTGAAGAGAATCCTTCTAGAAATCCATTCGTATATATCTTGGAATTTATAGACTTTGGTTTGAATTTCTTTCAAATTTATGAAGATGGAGATTTTACATTAAAGAAAGAAAAGGAAGCAACGCCTTTTTCTGTTGACCGAAGAAGTGATTTAGGTTTAGAGGATGTTGGGGTGTTTATATAGGAAAGTTTTATTAATTTTTTGTTCGATTTGTTTATTGAATTTTAATCAATCGTTATATGTGTTTGTTCTTTAAAAATTCGTATGACCATATATAATACCCAAAAATCACGAAAATGGACCTGCAGCTACAGTTCGACATTACGGTCCCAACGAAACTGGTTTCGTCGAATTCCGACTCCGTTTGCTCACACAGCGTATTTTTAAAGGTCAAATTATCGACTGTATTTGACATTAAAATCCCACACGGCCACATACTGACTTCAAAAATCACGGAAATTGAAATCTAACAATAATTTAATATTGCGGATCCAACAAAATTAGTTTCGTCGAAAACAGAGGTCGTTTGCAAAACTGGCTATTTTTAAAGCTCTAAATAACCCCATTTTAAATATAAATATATTTAAAAATAATTAAATTAAATATTAATAAATTAATATTATCGTATATATATTCATATACGATACCATACAGCTCTAATATATTTCTAACTGAATTTACATCTCGATATTTCAAAGTTCCTCGTTATATCGATATTCGATTTATATTAAATTCCTTTTATAATATAAATAAATCGATATAAATTATAAAGGAATTCCACAGCGACTTTTCAAAAGTTTGATTTGGACATAACTCAAAATCTACACGACAAATCTCAAATTTTCTTTTCCATTGGAAAAATATCGTTCAACAGATTCAAACGTTTCTTGTTTCACAGAAATCCAATTTAAAACGGATTCTGTATATTCAGTTAAAGTTCGAATCGCCAAATTACGAACTGCCGCGCCATTTCAAGCTCGATTATAATTATAATAAAATTTATACGTTCAACCATCGTTAATTAAATATATTCGTTATCGTAATTCAGTTTTAAACTGAATTATATATTTTGAATTGCCCAATTCACACCATACTGCCATTTCAGCTAATTAATTCTGATTATTTCAGAATTAAATATATTATTTAATTATTATTTTAATTAAATATTCAAAGTTATTTAATTAAACGACCCTTTAATTCTCTAAATCACTATTTGAATAATTAAATTAATTAATTATTATACCGTAAATATGCGGGACATTGCAGTTGAATTATCCGAAATTGTTACCATTATTAAATTCTGGTGGCTATTATGCCTTTAGTTTGAAAAACCGTAGGATTGTATTGAAGCATTGGATGCCAACAATGACCAAGGCAAAGGATCTTCCTTAACCGATGGGAACACCTCTAGAAGGATGCACCCATGAGAAAACAACTCATGCTTTCTCAGCTACACAAAGCCGAACCATCTCTATATGCTAACCCGCTAGATGGAAACTACTTGGTCGTAACCGACCTTTAACCGAGAGCTCTCCTTCCATTATCCACATAAAATAGAATTTTCCACTTAAGTAAATATCTGGGATCCATACCATGGTATAACTTTTGTCTAGAAGGGAATGACCCACATAACCTTGCCGCATTCATCATGTTTTAGGCCATTAACGGGTTGTGAGGCTTGAGGCCTCGTTAAACACAAAGAGACACTTAAACTAAGCCATCCTTTGATCATCTTCAGCTCATTTCACTTAGCATGCCACACTGCAAATTCATAACACATAACTGATGTCTACCAATATATAACCTCTGAGCTTGTACTCCTTAGAGAAGGGTGTTAAGCTAACAGAATAGTTCTCCGCCACCAAACAAATATATAATTAGTTAAGATCAATCAATATATTACAAAATACACAGTCCGACACATATCCATACTAGTTCGTCCTAGGACTGAACGAAACCAAAGGCGCTTTATTCCTCGTCCAATAAAGAAGTGAAGCCCTTGCAATCCTGAATCTCTTCAAGTATGTCGGGACCGCTGCTATAAGTAATCTCGTTTGAGTGGCCGCCCAACCGAGACATCAACAAGCAATCCCTTTGATGTGAATATTTCTAGTCTTATACCATCGTCTTTAATATCTTTATTTATTTCAATAACATCGTAAAATTATTCAAAGTGATTTTCAGGTAGGTATCACACATATCCGACTCTGGTCTCTTCGAATAATTATCGGAGGTTATGAAGACAATATGGATTACACGGAATCTCAATTACATCTCTTCCACTTTGAACTTGGTAAATCAAAATCATCCAAATGTTTTCCTTTAATCTTAAATACCAAATCATTCATTAAAGGATTACCATTACCTTGGTATGGTTTTAACAATATCCTCAATTGTTAATCTTTTTAGTCCAAAATCTCTTTCTTTTAAATTTTTAAAACAAGATCCATTAACCTTAAAGAAGGTTCATTTTAAACTCATATTCTAAAAAATTGATTTCATAAATTCCTCTTTTAAAGCATACATTTTTAAACCAAAGATTATTAAGCCTTATAAATCTTAATAATCATTCATTATTTTTTAACAAAGATTCATTAGTGCTTTATACCTTAGCCTTTCCTTTTGAAACCCATCATTAGTCAAAGATCGTTAAATATCATTTTAATTAACATTTTAAAAGTCCTTTTTAAATTCCAAACATAACTTGATCTTAGCTGGGTTAAAGAATGATGTCATTTAAGACACCATTAAAACAAACCTAAACCGATTGATATTGAATATAAAATTTAAATAAAAACCTTAGCCTTAATCTACCGATTGATATTGAATATAAAATTCCTCCAATAGTGTATGTCTTAACTAGGTAATTCAATATCAAATATATAAGGAATATTTCCATCATAATCCATTCCATACTGAAAAACCTTAGCCTTAATCAAAAGATTAATTAACAGCAAATTCCTCATTCAAAACATATCTTTAAACAAAAGTAATTGTTTCCATAAAATTCTTTATAATTTTATTTTTGATACACCAAGTAACTTAGACTTGTTGGGTTAAGGATGATGTTATTAAAGACATCATCTACAACAATCCAAAATCAGTTGATATTAAATATAAGAGTTAGATAGAAATCATATTAGCTCATATTTAATATCAACTCCCATATTCAACAGATACATAAGCAGAATAGCAGTATATCTACCTTTTAAATTCCTCGAATAGCATGAGTTCTATCTACGAAATTAATATTAAATATTCAAAGATTATATCCAAACAAATCTAATAAACTTAAATTCCACATTTTTTTTTCGCGATGAACGAAGCTACAAAATAGGTTTTTTTAATATACCGTAGTGTTTAATTTTCTTAATTATATAATATATGTTTTTTTTTGAAATTTTCTGATTATTTTCAGTTTTGTAGTATGTCTTCAGATTCTGGCTTTACTACTTCCCGGCCTTTCGCTAATTGGACAGACAAACGAGATGCTTCTTTTATTAATGTGTGTATTGAGTCTCTGGCAAAGTGAACAAGTGGCGCAAGCAGTTTTTATGAGACGGTCGTGGTGGCCCTAAACGACCGTTTTAATCTGTGTTACACAGAAACCTATATTAAAAATGAGATGGACAATCTGAAATGGTCGTTTCGTGATTGGGATAGACTGCTGCAGACCTCGGGCGGGGAATGGGATCCGATGCAAATAGGTTGGACGGTCCTGACGAGTGGTGGGCTAGTGGCGCTGGTAGACCATTTAAGCGATTTAGAAGAAATACACTGATGAAGTTCTGAGAGTAGGACATACTATTTGGCGGTTGTTTGGGTACGCCTAATTGCATATATTTGATCCCTGCTACTGCACCTGCTAATTGCATATATCCGATCACAACTGCTGATACCAGTTACTATTCCAATTGGATAACAACTGGTAACCCGCCTTCTGGTCAGCTCTCTAAGCGCAGACACATCGAGCGTGGCAGTTCGAGCTGCTCTTTTGTGACCCCACACATGTCGGACGTTGCTACATGTTGCTACAACGTCGAGCAGTGTCAGATGTAGAGCGATGGGAGATTATGATGATTTTCCGCAATGATCCGTGGAATCTGGATATTGTCGTCGATCTTGATGGCAATGATGTATGGGGTTTATTTCAGCGGATCGCCATTTGTAGTTTTTTTATCATTTTATTTTCAATGTACTAGTTGTATCATGTTGGTATTTCCAGTCGTTTAATGAAATGTAGTCATTTTCTTTTGTGCAATTAGTATTTAATTAACTCGAAACAAATAAATTAATAATTAAATACCCTGTTCATAGCAAAAAACATATTCCCCGTTTACGACAGCGCCACGCTCAAATACCACGTTCAAATGCCACGCTCGAATACCCTATTACTGTTCTCTAATACACACCCTAAGTTAAGTTAAACAGATAAAAAATGGTTCTAGTGTCATAAAAGGGTAAATGTCTATACATATCTAAAGGTGAACAGTAACTGATATGAATTAACATAAAGGATTGACTATTTTTATCCAAGAGACAATGATGATAATAATGATCATACTAAAACTGATTGACTGTTTTGCATTTCTACAGATTCAGACAGAAACAAGTAATTAGGAAGGAATTTCCTAACGCTACCCATCGATCGGCTTATTAAACAGGATGTGAATAATTTGTGCCAGCTATGACATTCAGGGTTATCAGTCCCGAACCCATCAACTAAAAATACATAGCCTTAATCACAGGCGTTACAACGTCTTATCTTCCACTTTCGAATCCATGCACGCTCATGACTTCATTGAAACGCGCCCATGCCCACCTCTCGTTTGAACCTCCTATTATCCAGTTCGGTATAAGCATGCCTTGTCCCCTACCTATGCGAGGCCCCGTTGATATCCAAGGAATACTGACTGATATGGGTTACCACACAAAATGCATATGAAACAAGTCACCCAAGATTTGGTCCCCAAGTTAACTAGGACTTCTACGAGCCCCTTTCATATCAAAGGAATGGGCCCCTCCCCGCTTATTAATCATAACTTAACATGATTTAAGTTCATTAATAATCCTAGTGACACAACATGTTATTCCCTTTATTGTAATTAACAAAAGTAATCAACAACCCTTTATTCTGCTTATTAATCATACGGGTTTAACTTAACATGATTTAAGTTCATTAATAATCCCAGTGACACAACACATTATTCCCTAGATTGTAATTAACGTAAGTAATATGCAACCCTTTATCACTCTTATTAATCATACAGGTTTAACTTAACTTGATTTAAGTTCATTAATAAGCCCAGTGACACAACATGTTATTCCCTAGATTGTAATTAACGAAAGAAATCTACAACCTTTTATCCCGCTTATTAATCATACAGGTTTAAGTTCATTGATTAGCCCAGTGACACAACATGTTATTCCCTAGATTGTAATTAATGAAAGAAATCTACAACCTTTTATCCCGCTTATTAATCATACATGTTTAACTTAACATGACTTTAGTTCGTTAATATGCCCTATGACACAACATGTTATTCCTTAGATTGTGATTAAAAAAAGTAGTCTACAACCTTTTATCCTCGAATTGTACTTAACGAAAGTAACCTACAACCCCTTTTTATTACCATGTCCGTGACGGCCCGCCCTGCACCAGTCGGCATTTCCTCCGAAAGTGCGCTGTACACATGCCCGACTAGTCCAGAACGGTCGCCAAAGAAAGGAAAGAAGAGAATGAACTAATCAAGAACCTGTAGAATGTCTCACAACGTAGGGAATAAAATAAAATAATAACATACTTGACATAAAACAGGTGAGACAGTGCATAAGCTGAAACTAAACATCATGGCAGCGGAAAATCCAAATACAGTTTATGTTCCACATCATCATTATTACAATTTTAAAACTGTCTCTAAAGCAAAAGAAAGGAAGGGTGCACTACTAATGCCCAAAGTAGTGACCAGCAGCGACACAGGGAGAATATCTATATATATCATATGTGGAAGCCTTCTGCTCGTCTCCGGTACAGCTACTCGTGCTTCACCAGTTAATCTGTCTCTAGTCTGCTCGTGAGAGCACCTAGAGTAATAAGAAGAGACATAAAACTCTGGGCTAGACAAAAGTCGGGTATGAGCGATAAGCAGCAAAACAGAACAATAACAGGTACACTAAACCATACCTGAACCTGGACCTGCAACCAAAGAGTTAGCACTACATACTGTACAGTACTCTAAGGTGCCACTAACATATGGTGTAAAGAATACGGAGGTGGGAGTGTGCATGTCATAGTGATGGCAAACAAATCAAGCATAGCAACCATCCTCACATCTCTCACTCAGTGCGTAAAGCATATGATATCCACCACTTTGATCACTAGACCCATCGAGGTAATGACGGAGTTCGACTTGTACAACTACTGCTACCTCCAAGCTTATCCCATGGGATCATGACCAAACCTTTTCAAATGACCCCACTTCATTAGTCTGTAGCCCACTAGTCGTACCTAGGCCACTGTGGCCCTGAATCCGTCCACGTACCTCCCATACATAGTGATCCAAAGTCATGGACATCGACAACCCCTTAGCACACGTCCCGCAGCAAAGCCCAACTCATGAAGTTAACTCGTTGGTTCCCAACTGGATCCTGAGTTCTACTTCCTATTTGGACTTCCTTTGCATCTTGGGTCTTAGTCGAAATGGAGTTGGTCTTCAAAACAGTCGTCACGTAGTAATAATAGCACACATCCAGTCCGGTTCGGTTCAGATATGCATAGTGCCCTAGTCCTCATCGGTTCGATTTAGTCCAATGCTTCCTAGTATGCTCCTGGGTGCGGTTCGGTGTTCTCCTTCTAGCTCGGTTCGTTTCGGATGCCCTCCGCCTGGGTTCGGCTCGGTGGTTGCTTCGTCCTAGATATCCCGATCCGATCCCCCTCCCCTTCATTAACCCGATCCGTTCTGGTCTTCCCCTCTTAATCTTAGCTCCGACCCTTTTGGTCTCTCCGATCCGATCCCCTGCCCAACTCCAACTCTAAGAAAATGGCATTCCTTCTCGCCAAGCCCCTTATGCTAAGTTCCAATCCGAATCAAGTCCACTTGCCCGGTTCTCCTATCCGATCCGAGCCCAATAATCCGATCTGATCCGATTTGAAACCCTACACATTTCCTGCAACTTTCCAGCGATTGTTTTACGCCATACGACGACGTTTTCGACTAATCTAACAGTTCTAATCAATCACAAAGCACACCATACGGTCATAGCAACATGTATAATCAACCACAACATCAAAACAACAATATGATGTATTTAAAATGGATCAAACATAGCCAAAATCCATATTTTCCCTTAATCATGTTTAGGCATAACTAATGATATGATTAGCAAAACTTAACCAAATTATCCAAACTTTCTAACAGAGGCTTAAAACATCATTTTGAATTTTATAAATATTTTTCCAGATTTTTAACATGTATAAATTCGCTAATTATCACTAATTACTCTTAATTAACCATAATTAGTGAGGAACTATGCAAATCACTCACCTTGGGCACAAATTAACTTTAGATCTGAAATAAATCTCTATTATGGCGCTGTTCCCAAGGTTATACAGCAGTTCTACCTCGATTCTTGTGCTAATCCTCTTTGATTTGATGTAGATTTGGCTTAATTAGCGATTAGGAGGTGATTTGGGGTGTTTTAGATGTTGGAGGCCATTACTAGGGTTCCAAGAATGAAAGTGGCGGCTGTGAAAGTGAGAAAAAGGGTGTTCTCTAAACCCTAACAGCCCTTAAATACTCCAAATCCTGAAATCCTCCTTTGGGCCTAGCTGTTAATCACTCGGTTAAGCCTAATTAAGCTGTTTTTCACCATCTGAAACTTGTTTCAGCCATATCTCCCAAACGGTGAGTCCGTTTGGCTGATGTGACCACTCTACGGAAAGTAAACCATCATCCGGGTCTAATGGAAGTGGTTTCAGGTCAAAACTCCTTTTCAATCAAAAGTTATGGCCGAAACAAGATCAGCTAGGGGCAAAATGGTCATTTAAAAATCGGCAAAAATCATGAACATGGGAAATGACCCCAATAGTCGTCTCCCAAAGTTACATGACCATACGACTTCGCATGTGAAAGAAATAAATATGCTACGATCCTTTTATGCGTAGAATGCGGGTCGTTACACTCTCCCCCCCTTAAGAAATTTCATCCCCAAAATTCCTTAACCCAAAACATACAAAGGATCCCGCATGCCTACCAGCCACATACAACAATCAAACAAAACAAGCCTATCCTAGCATGCGAAAAGACTAAATCGAAACTGAAATCTTACCAAGCGAAGAGTTCTGGATACGTCTTCCTAATGCTCTCCTTTGTCTCCCAAGTACAGTCATTCTCATTCTCGCCCCACTGAACTTTGACTAGATTCACCGCTTTCCTTCGAAATTGCTTCGTATCGTTCCCAACAATACGCATAGGCTTGCGGTTCCCAACCGCCTCGTGTTCAACTTTGATATCATCCAACTGATCAGGTGAAATAGTCACATCTGGGTTGTGCACGAACTTCCTTGACTGGGAAACATGAAATATGTTATGAACTCCTGCCATCTTCTCTGGTAATTCAACTTTTATATGCCAAATTCCCAATTTTCTCAAGAACTGGGAATGGACCAACAAATCTTGGTGCTAACTTGCCTCCCTGCCAAATCGTATCACGCTCTTCAATGGAGAAATCTTGATAAACACCAAGTCGCCAATGGAGAACTTTAATTCCCTCCTCCTCTTATCAGCATAACTTTTCTGCCTATCTTGGGCATCCTTCATTCGCTATTGGACAACCTTAATCTTAGCTGAAGTTTCTCTAATTACATCTGGTCCAAGAACAAACTTCTCACCAGTTTCTAACCAACATGACGGTGAGTTACACGGTCTTCCGTACAAAGCTTCAAATGGAGCCATACCAATACTGGATTGATAACTATTATTATATGCAAACTCTACTAGATGCAAACGGTCATCCCATGATCCACCAAAATCCAATACACAGGCTCTCAAGAGGTCTTCTAATATACGATTCACCCTCTCTGTTTGACCGTCGGTTTGAGGATGATACGCGGTACTGAGATGTAATTCTGATCCTAACACTTCTTGTAAGCTCTTCCAAAATCCACTAGTAAACAACGGATCTCGTTCACTCACAATGCCTTTGGATATTCCGTGAAATCTCACTACCCACTTTACATATAGTTCAACTAACTTAGCTGTCGTTCTATTCGACTTGAAGGGTATAAATCTTGCACTCTTAGTCAATCGGTCCACAATCACCCAAATGCTATCGTGGCCCGATCTAGTCCTCGGTAACCCATCAATGAAATCCATCGAGACTTGTTCCCATTTCTATTCTGGATTTCTAATGGATGTAACAAACCACTAGGCTTCTTTTGCTCAGCTTTAACTAGCTGGCAATTCATGCATTTGGATATAAACTTCCCAATATCTCTTTTCATCCCTCCCAGTAGTAGGTTAGCTTCATGTCTCGATACATCTTATTACCACGGGGTGTATAGTCAGTTTTGAGTGATGACATTCTCTAAGCACTTCATCCCTCAATCCATTGACATTGGGTACAACTAGTCTTCCATTCTTCCTAAGCCGTCCATCTCGATCAAGCCCATACTTGCTCATTTCTTCGTCGATTCCCATCTCTAACTTTGAGATGATTTCCAATAGGTTAGGATCGTCCCTCTAACTAGAACCAATCCGCTCCATCAAAGTGGGTCTGATCGTCAAACTTGCTAACATTTCTGGATCTAATTCGCACTTTGGTCTGAAATCATACCCCGCGATATACTCCAGTTGCTTCCATTCTAGAAACATAGCTCCTAGACTGGCATGTCTTCTACTCAATGCATCAGCCACTGCATTGCCCTTTCCGGGTGTATATGCGATGTCGAAATCATAGGAAGCTAAGAATTCTAACCACCTTTGCTGTCGGAGATTTAGATCCTTCTGAGAGAAGAGATACTTTAACGATTTATGATCGGTAAACAACTCAAACCTTTCTCCCAAGAGATAATGTCTCAACATCTTCAATGCGAATACGATCGCTGCTAATTCCAAATCATGGGTAGGGTATCTTCTCTCGTGCGGTTTCAATTGCCGACCTGCATAAACTACAACCCTACCTCCTTGCATCAATACAGCACCTAGTCCGGTACCACATGCATCTGTGTATACCGTCATCTCTTCATTCCCCTTAGGAATGACTAACACTGGTGCACATGTCAACTTATCCTTTAGACTCTTGAATGCATTCTCACACTTTTCGTCCCAGACGAAAGCTTGATTCTTCTTGGTCAACTGAGTCAACGGTGCTGCTATCTTGGAGAAGTCTTGGATAAACTTACGATAATATCCAGCTAACCCCAAGAAACTTCTTATGTCTGTTGCATTCTTGGGCGTAGACCAATCTTGTACCATAGCCACCTTCTCAGGATCCACAACAATACCATTCTCTGAAACAACATGGCCCAAGAATCTCACTTCCCTCCTCCAGAAGTGACACTTAGAAAACTTTGCTTTCAATTGGTGTTTTCTCAACACCACCATCACTATCCTCAAGTGTTCCTTGTGCTCTTCCTTTGTCCTCGAATAAACAAGTATATCGTCCACGAACATAAGAACAAACTTATTCAACTGATCTCTGAATACTCTATTCATAAGATCCACAAAATATGCTGGTGCATTGGTCAACCCAAATGGCATGACCAACCACTCATAAAATCCAGACGGCTTCCGAAATGCCGTTTTAGCTATATTTTCAGCTTCCACTCTAAGCTGATGAAAACCTGTCACGAGATCCAACTGGGAGAACACTCTCGCGCCACTCAACTGATCAAACAAATCATCTATCCGCGGTAAAGGATACTTATTGTTCCTCGTCACCTTATTCGGCTCGCGGTAGTCCACACACAATCGAAGGGAACCATCTGTCTTGGTAGCAAACACAACTGGTGCTCCCCACTTAGAAACACTTCTTCTGATAAATCCCTTCTTCAAAAGATCGATTACTTGCACCCCGAGCTCTCGCTGCTCCCTTGGCGCCATACGGCGAAGTGGCATCACTTAGGTCTGGCATCTTTCACTAAATCAATACGAAACTCAATCTCTCGATGTGATGGAAGCTCGGTCACTTCCTCGAAGACGTCCGGATACTGTCCAATCACGAGCAAACCTAACAATTCATCATGCGGGATGTCGAGGGAATTTAGAAAACTGGCCATTACCCCATCACTAGGTAGACCACTAAACACTACCCTCCGCCCATCATCCGCTCTAGCTATCACCAAAAAGCTCTCACAGTCTACCACCACCCCGTATCTTTGGAGCCAATCGACTCCCAAAATAATGCCAAACCCAGTAAAGCCCAAAACAAAGCAATCACAAACAAACATGCATCCATGACTCGATAAAACCACATTACGGCAAATTATGCTAAGGCTAGTCGAACCACCAATCGGGTTCGTTACTACTAAAGGTCTATCGATGATCTCGAGTTCCAATCCCAACCTATCTACCAGGTCACTAGATATGAAGGATTTGGAAGCTCCAGTATCAAACAAAACTCTAACAGGAACATCATAAACAGAAAGTATACCTTGAATAACGACATTCTTTCCCTTCTCCACCGCAGTTGGGGCAATCGACGAAGAAGGAACAACATTAAGGGCATATGCTTTCACCATCTGCTTTTCTTTAGGGGGTTGCGGACACTTGTCCTTGTGATGTCCCACTTGGACACAGTTAAAGCACTTCCTATCCGCTGGCTTGGCCCGACAATTACTAGCATAATGGCCCTTCTTACCACAGCTGAAGCACTCAACATCCTTCTTATTCTTTTTCTTCTAGCCATCCTTAGTCTGATTCTACTTTCTCTTATTCTGAGAACCATTCTTGCCTCCACCGCTTGCTTGCGGCTTTAGCTCCTTTGCAGATGAAACCTCAGTCTTCGACTTAGGGTAAAGACTCTCTGACCTTAATGCTTTCCCCACAATCGATTCAAATGTCTCATCGATGTAGTTAATAAGCTTTTCCCTCAAGTACTGATCCAAACCTGTTATAAAATTCTCATTCTTCTTCTCGGGAGTGTCAATGAGGGATAATCCATACTTCGATAAAGTATCAAATTCTACAATGTACTCCGAGACTGCCCTACCATTCTGCTTGAGCTCCAGGAATTTCCTAAACAACTCTGACTTCTGGGCAGCTGGGATAAATTTCTCACCGAATCGGGCCTTAAACTGATCCCAAGTAATCTGATCCTCGGGAGTAGCTGCCTTTATAGCATTCCACCAATTCATTGCCCGTCCTTGCAGCTGAAGGGATGCTAGCTTTCTTTTCATCGCATCCTCGATACCCAAGTCTTCGAAGATACGCTCACAGCTATCCAACCAATCTTGAACATCCGTGGCCGACTCCGTTCCATGGAACGACTTCCCACCAAGACTAGTATAATCCTTGTTCAGCTTGGCGAAATCGGCCCTAGGTGCCTGCACCGCTGGACCACCACCATTACCAGCATTAGGAGATGCCCCTGAACATCTCTAAGCATCTCCCTCATGAGGTCAGTAAACATTGTCCTCATGTCAGCAGCATTCCCATTATTGGATCCTCTACCGGCACCTCTTGCGTATCAGCTCATCGTTCAATCCGTAAAGAGAAAACGATTAACCATCTCCATCGTGGTGCCAGTGCAGTGCGAATTCATCCTTAGATATACTAATAGTACATATATATAGCTTTTGAAAACCAAAATAATCACAAATACGCGCTCTCATATACGTATTACCTCTCCCTGGTGTCTTTCTCTAGGTTAACTACGCAACCTAGAGCTCTGATACCAAGTGTGATGGCCCGCCCCGCACCAGTCGGCATTTTCTCCGAAAGTGCGTTGTACACATGCCCGACTAGTCCAGAACGGTCGCCAAAGAAAGGAAAGAAGAGAATGAACTAATCAAGAACCTATAGAATGTCTCACAGCGCAGGGAATAAAATATAATAATAACATACTTGAAATAAAATAGGTGAGACAGTGCATAAGCTGAAACTAAACATCATGGCAGCGGAAAATCAAAATACAGCTTATGTTCCACATCATCATTATTACAACTTTAATACTGTCTCTAAAGTAAAAGGAAGGAAGGGTGCACTACTAACGCCCAAAGTAGTGACCAGTAGCGACACAGGGAGAATATCTATATATGTCATATGTGGAAGCCTCCTGCTCGTCTCCGGTACAGCTACTCGTGCTTCACCAGTTAACATGTCTCTAGTCTGCTCGTGAGAGCACCCAGAGTAATAAGAAGAGACATAAAACTCTGGGTCAGACAAAAGTCTGGTATGAGCGATAAGCAGTAAAACAGAACAATAACAGGTATACTAAATCATACCTGAACCTGGACCGACAACCAAAGAGTTAGCACTACATACTGTACAGTACTCTAAGGTGCCACTAACATATGGTGTAAAGAATACGGGGGTGGGGGTGTGCATGTCATAGTGATGGCAAACAAATCAAGCATAGCAACCATCCTCACATCTCTCACTCAGTGCGTAAAGCATACGATATCCACCACTTTGATCACTAGACCCATCGAGGTAATGACGGAGTTCGACTTGTACAACTACTGCTACCTCCAAGCTTATCCCATGGGATCATGACCAAACCTTTTCAAATGACCCCACTTCATTGGTTTGTAGCCCACTAGTCGTACCTAGGCCACTGTGGCCCTGATTCCGTCCACGTACCTCCCATATATAGTGATCCAAAGTCATAGACATCGACAACCCCTTAGCACACGTCCCGCAGCAAAGCCCAACTCATGAAGTTAACTCGTTGGTTCCCAACTGGATCCTGAGTTCTACTTCCTATCTGGACTTCCTTTGCATCTCGGGTCTTAGTCGAATTGGATTTGGTCTTCAAAACGGTCGTCGCGTAGTAGTAATAGCACACGTCCGGTTCAGTTCGGATATGCATAGTGCTCTAGTCCTCATCAGTTCGGTTTAGTCCAATGCTTCCTAGTATGCTCCTGGGTGCGGTTCGGTGTTCTCCTTCTAGCTCGGTTCGGTTCGGATGCCCTCCGTCTGGGTTCGGCTCGGTGGTTGCTTCGTCCTAGATATCCCGATCCGATCCCCCAACCCGATCCGTTCCGGTCTTCCCCTCTTAATCTTAGCTCCGATCTGATCCCCTTTTGGTCTCTCCGATCCGATCCCCTGCCCAACTCCAACTCTAAGCAAATGGCCTTCCTTCTCGCCAAGCCCCTTATGCTAAGTTCCAATCCGAATCAAGTCCACTTGCCCGGTTCTCCTATCCGATCCGAGCCCAATAATCCGATCCGATCCGGTTTGAAACCCTGCACATTTCCTGCAACTTTCCAGCGACTGTTTTACGCCATACGACGGTGTTTTCGACCAATATAACAGTTCTAATCAATCACAAAGCACACCATACAGTCATAGCAACATGTATAATCAACCACAACATCAAAACAACAATATGATGTATTTAAAATGGATCAAACATAGCCAAAAATCCATATTTTCTCTTAATCATGTTTAGGCATAACTAATGATATGATTAGCAAAACTTAACCAAATTATCCAAACTTTCTAACAGAGGCTTAAAACATCATTTTGAATTTTATAAATATTTTTCCAGATTTTTAACATGTATAAATTCGCTAATTATCACTAGTTACTCTTAATTAACCATAATTAGTGAGGAACTATGCAAATCACTCACCTTGGGCACAAATTAACTTTAGATCTGAAATAAATCTATGTTATGGCGTTGTTCCCAAGGCTATACAGCAGTTCTACCTCGATTCTTGTGCTAATCCTCTTTGTTTGATGTAGATTTGGCTTAATTAGCGATTAGGAGGTGATTTGGGGTGTTTTAGATGTTGGAGGCCATTACTAGGGTTCCAAGAATGAAAGTGGCAGCTGTGAAAGTAAGAAAAAGGGTGTTCTCTAAACCCTAACAGCCCTTAAATACTCCAAATCCCGAAATCCTCCTTTGGGCCTAGCTGTTAATCACTCGGTTAAGCCCAATTAAGCTGTTTTTCACCATCTGAAACTTGTTTCAGCCATATCTCCCAAACGGTGAGTCCATTTGGCTAATGTGACCACTCTACGGAAAGGTAAACCATCATCCGGATCTAATGGAAGTGGTTTCGGGTCAAAATTCTTTTCTAGTCAAAAGCTATGGCCGAAACAAGATCAGCTAGGGGCAAATCGGTCATTTAAAAATCAGCAAAAATCATGAACATGGGAAATGACCCCAATAGTCGTCTCCCAAAGTTACATGACCATACGACTTCGCATGTGAAAGAAATAAACATCCTACGTTCCTTCGATGCGTAAAATGCGGGTCGTTACAATGTCACTTATTATCCAATTGCATGTTTGTAAGTTACAGTAACATGTTTTACTTAATGTATAATTAAGTATATCTTACCCCAATTCACATGTTTTCTAATGACATGTCTACTTAACATATAACTAAGTACAATTAATGCCAACTAACATGTTTTTCAATATAGATTACTTAATGTCAAATTTAGTATAATTCACTCCAATTAAAAGATTTTCCAAATATAGGTTACTTAATGCCATATTAAGTGCAATTTATTCCAATTAACATGTTTCTACAACAACCCAGAATTTCTGAACCAATTTAATTTTTTTATTTTAGCTATTTAAATGGGTTTTGAATATTTAAAATGATTTCTTTTAAATAATAACGATTTAAAATTTATTTAAATCGAAGTTAGAATGTATAAATTTATTTTAATTATAATACGAGCCTTAAATGGCATGGTAGTCTGAAAATTCGATTTTAAATTTCAATTGAATGTATAGGATTCAAAATAAATCTAATTTCAGTATAACAAGAAACGTTGGAATATTTTGAACTGTAATTATTTAACGAATGTAAGAAACTGAGATTTCACTTTATAAATTGAAAGATATATCTAAATAAAAATTCAAAATAGTTGCTATGGAATTTATATATATTTTTAATATTATATAAGCTCTTAAAAATGGCCATTTTGCAAACAACCTCCGTTTTCGACGAAACCACTTTTGTTGGATCCGGAATGTCAAATTATTATTAGGTTTCAAATTTCATAATTTTGGAATTAATATGTGAGCGTAGTAAATTTAAATGTGTTTTGAAATTCAGTTTGAATTTAATTGACCAGTTAAAAAGGATTTTTTTTCAAACGGTCTTCAAATTCGACGAAAGTAATTTTATTAGAACCGTGACGTCAAAACACAGCTAGATTTAATTTTTCAGTAATTTTAGGAGTCAGTTTGTGGCCCCAGTAAATTAAAATGTACGTTCAAATTCAATATTGACCATTATATTAATTTAGATTTTAATTTTGATAAAAACTAACCGAAATAGTCGAATTAGCTTCCGGCACATATCCCATTGTGTTCAGAATGGGGGTAATTAGCTAGGAATGATAGTCGTTGGGTTTGATTTGGAGTTTGGATACAAAAATCTACTTTTTCGAATTAAATAATAATAAGTATAAATATAAACCTTGGAAAATCTAAACCCTAACCCTCCCATTATAATTAGCCGCTACTCCTTTTCAAAACCGATTGCCTGCGTTGGTTAATCCCTTCTTCCCCTATAACTCAAAATCCAAGCAATATTATTCAACAGTTTCTGCTATAAAATCGTTTTACTCCTCGAGACGAAGAAGCTCAACGGTGATGATCTAACACTTTGTGACGTAGAGGCCTGAATTTGCTCTGAAACTGTCGACGTTCGAGCGCCAATCCTGGGTGCTGGGGCCAATCGCGAGTCGAGATACGCCTGAAGGAGGGAGGAGGGTTGAAGACGCTTCACGGGGTGGTGTGGATGGTCGGCCGGTGGCTCTGGTTGGTTGCAGTGATGGTGATTTTGGGTGGAGCGCGGGTTTCTGATGTGAACGATAAAAGAGGTTATTAAAATTAATTACCTTATTAATTATCTGCATAATGTCAATAACGTATAAACACTAATATCTTCCTCGTACGATGTCGGAATCCAACAAAACAGGAACCATTGGAATCATGGGAACAAACACTACGCAATGGAACTGACCAGAACGGAAACAGAGCAAATTGGATTTTCAACTAAGTTAAATGCGTGTTTAATTCAGTTGAAAATACAATCCTTCAATTAATGACTGACGAAATGGAAACGAATGTGAGAATTCTTTCACTAAAATATTTGTACCATTTATTTATTTTATAACTAAAAATATATAAATTGTCATTATTGATTTTTATATGTTATTTATTTTTGGAGTTCAACACATGAACTCACACAAATCATTTGAATTGGAAGCGATGTATGGATATTAGCGACATTCGCATTTCATACTCCGCGGATGGACATTTGTGGCGCCATAAATGGCATTTGGTTGTTGAGTATTTATTTATATGGATGATTTGGTGATTGTATATGAGATATATAAAATGGTCATTTATTGAAATAAATATTGGTTAGCTAAAAATATTATTTTTAGCTTATATATGAGATATATAAAATTTTCATGTAATGGAATAATTATTGGATTCGTTAAAAATATATTTTTTAACATAGATATGCATTATGTAAAATTGTCATGTATTGAAATAAATATTGGTTGGCTAAAGATATTATTTTTAGCTTATATATGAGATATATAAAATGGTCATGTAATGGAATAATTATTTGTTCGTTAAAAATATAATTTTAACATATATATGGAATGTATAAAATTATCATGTAGTGGAATAATTATTGAATGGTTAAAAATATGATTTTTAACGTATATATACAATGCATAAAATTGAAAACGAAGTTGAAATCGCTTTTAAAACGAATTTATAAACAATTTATAAAATACGTTTTAAATGGAAATTGCCGATATATATTATATATATATAATGGCTTGAATAGAACACGTCGCGCAATGACCGTTCACGAATTTCAACCATTGACTTCAAATTGATGTAACGGGAGATCCGACCGTCGGATTCTCCTAAAACTAGAAACGTTGGGTTCGTATCAAAAAGATATTTCCGATGAATATAAGAGATTTAAATTTGAACAATTGGATTTCAAATTATGTCCAAATCAATTTCAGAAAAGGTCGCTATGAATGCAGTTCGGTGGCCGTTATTGGAAAAAGACTGTAAGGGCCTTAATAAAATTATTAAAAATATGGAAAAATTATGTAAACTCATATTAAATGATTTGAAAAGATTTTGGATGAAAAATTCTAAGTTTGAAAAGTTGAAAAATATTTTTATCGAAATGAACTAGTTGTTAACTAGAATAATAATCCAATGTTTTTAAATAAATAAATTGGATTGAAAAAGGGGTTTTAAAATAACCAGAATTTTCCAATGAATAAATTGGAATGGATTTGAGTGCAAATAATCTTTGAAATATTTTGATATTGGATTCTGTGATTATATGGATATTGTTGAGGAATTTGGAAGATATAGATATCGTTATTCCCAGTACGATATCCGTTAGTTTTAGCATTTGATGTTGAATATAAGTCGATATTATTTCTATTCAGAGCCTTATATTTGATACCAAACTGGATTTGGGGTTATAATGAACAATGTTTTAAACAACAGTCGTTCTTTAACCCAATTAATAGTGAAGATATGATTTGGAAATTATAATCGTTTAAATAAGACTAATGGAATTTTCCAAAGAAAAGTTTTCCAATTTAATACATTAAATTGAAATTGAATGGAATTCGATTTAATAATCGAGATGAACTTCTGTAAAGGAAGACTGTTACTATTTATGGAATTTAAAAGGCCTTGTCGCTATTCCACTTATAGTATTAGTCTGATACAGAAATTTGTATCGATTATAAACTGTTATGATTTCCGGGAAGGTTCCATCTTTATGGAAGATGATTTTGGGGTTATCGTGAACTGTGTTTTAGATAACATTTGTTCTTTAACCCAAGTAAAGGCAGGATTAATTTCCAGAAACTTGAACAATCATTTAGTAATGATTTTAGCGATTGAAACTAAGTAGAGTTTGAATAAATCTTTAATTAGATTTGGAATGAATGAATGGTAATTAAATTTACCACAACATGAGATGTGGTATAAACCAAATATGGTTGGTTGTTGATATTGATTATGATTGACTGATTGTTTGGATTGTGCTTAACTAGTTTATGAGCAGATATGCTTTTACATTTAGCATTGGGGTGGGGTAGATTTATTTGTATGCTAACACCTGGTGAAACACTTCACGATTTGACTATGGGGTGTTAGTGATATAGTTCATTTCAAAATTAATGAATGATTTTGAAAAGAGATTTTCTTAAGTGAAAAGAAAGGTTTTCCCGATTTTGGATAGGGAATGTTTTATAAAATAGAAAGGATTTCAGGCCTAAACCCGATGTTGTCGAAATGATTTTGAAAAGTATTACGTGTTTGACATTGTGGTTCATCAAGTAACTGATTAGTTGCTATTGATGATGTATCTGTTTGGTGGCGGAGAATTTATTCTCTTGCTTAACACCCCTTTTTGAGACGTACGAGCTCAAAGGTTATGTGATTAATAGCGACTGATCATATGTGTGAGTTGCTAATGTAAAGTACTATAGTTTGAAAGTACTTGTGATTATTATGTTGTGAAATGATTTTCCCTACTTCGGGATATGAAATGGTTTAGTATGTGGCTAAAGATTCGGGTAACCCTGAGGGCTAAAAGTATGGGTGAGATGGCGGTGTAGTTATCCCCGAGGCCGTGGGATGGTGCATCGTCAGTGTAGCATGCTCCATCGTGGGAGGTGCACACACACACACACACATATATATATATATATCAAGTTGGTAAGGTACATACACTTTGCCTTTTCGACGGGAGAAACCTTCCGATATTTGGTTGCATACTTGTTTGTATGCATTGTGATATTTTGGAATTCATATTTCCAAATGTTTTTGGTTTCAAATTCCGAAGTGAAATCTATTTTGATATGAAATCTAGATATGTATTTCAAATGATTTGAAATAAGAAATTGGGAAATAAAGTTGAAAGGAATAATTTCTGTAAAGTGAATTGGATTTCGAAAATCTAAGTTTGGGGATTATGCCTTAATGGGTAGATTGAGGAATTGCATGTTGTATGATACAATGTAGATCCATGTCTATTATTGGCGTAGTTTGTTTATGGTATTCTTGGAGGTAAACCCGTTCCGTGTTATATGGCATGGTCCCTTGATTTATCTAACTTTAAAATCAAGTTAATAACTATTTTAGTTCTCATACCAGTCCCATGACTGACTCGGAGTTTATTGTTTCTACCTAAACTCTGGGTGCCCATATTTTCCACATGGGAAGCTTGTAGTTTTGGTTTTCACAGATGTTTCTTTTCCCAGGATCCTGGATTACAGCTGGAGCTATATTCGGAAAGCTTTGTATCCGTGTATTTCTTTCAGTTGTGTTGTTGATGTATTTTCCGCTATACATTATATTTATGTATATAAATTTCCGTTGTTATGTAATTTGTAAATCTCTGATATTTATTTTTCCGCTGTATATTATTTATCTGAACTCTAATATCTTGTACTTTGATGTAAATGCAATGAAATGTTCTATTGTTGTGTTCCGATGCACTGTGTTCTCAAAGCAATCCGGGATCCTCTATCTCCTCGGTGATCGAGGAAGTCTGGGTCGTCTCATTTTCCATATTAATGTCAAATTAACATGTTTACAAATTAATGTCAAATAACATGTTTTCCTAATCAATGCCAAATTAACATGTTTCTAAATAAATGTCAAATAACATGTTTTCCTAATCAATGCCAAATTAACATGTTTCCAAATTAATGTCAAATAACATGTTTTCCAAATCAATGCCAAATTAACATGTATATAAATTAATGTCAAATAACATGTTTTTCTAATCAATGCCAAATTAACATGTTTCCAAATTAATGTCAAATAACATGTTTTCCAGACCAGTGCCAAATTAAAATGCTTACAAATTACTGTCACTTAATGTTAAATTAATGATAATTTAGCATGTTTCCCTAATTTAATGTCAAATGAATATATTTTCCAAATTAATGTCAAATGAACAAATTTCCCAAATTAACATGTTTGCCAATAACATGATTACTTAATGTAAAATTAAGTACAGCTTATTCCAATTTACAACTTCGTATATTCTTCCTTTAGAATTTATCCCATTTACAGTTCATACTTCACCCATTTCTTAATATACCCCAAATCCCCTTATTAATATTTTTTTTCTTCAGATTATTCCAATTTTACGCAACTCAGAATGGTAAAGGCCTAAGCTCTCATTGGCCTAGGCTCAACGCAAAAAAAAGAGGAAAAAGGAGAAATGGATCTAAGCTCAGAAATGAACACAATGAGTAATTAGACATTACAAGATTGTAAATAAAAAAATGACAGAGAAGGGGATAAAGAAGAAGAATGTACTTGTAAACAAATAACAACTGAAATGGAATTAGTAATAGACAGTAATTAAAATGAACAATCACATGTAAAAGATAAACTTATAAACATCGTAATTATCAAACTTTCAGATCCACTATATTTTACTATCTAAATCCTTTTTTTAGATTGCTAATCATTATAACAACTATTGTATCAATTTGAACATTAATTTAGAAGAAATATGATAATCAAAGTAATAATCAAATAAATCTTAGCAAATCCAATAGGCTTTGGTAGACTTCTCTATCTATGAATATCCCCTAGAAATATGTATAGAACCAAGCCTCTAATACTCCATTAAAATTATATTTGAGAAGAAGGTTAATTGAGAGAGGTAGAGAAATGGAGTAGTGAAGATTTGGTTAGATGTTGGAGACTTTTATAGTAGAGTTAGGTGTCCAGATTCATTGAATTTATTGTCCATTGTATTTTATATTTATATTTATATTTTCGGCCTTTAGATATTAGGTTTTTAATCTAAACCATAAAAGACACATCAGTAATACATCAGAAAGGAATTATCCCGAGCTGGCTCGAAGCTGGGTCAACCCCTGGGTCGACATAGGTGTCGACCCAGTTAAGGGCTGAGTCGCCCATTTATCGTTGTTTTACTAATTAAATTATCTAATTTAATTTCAAATTTTGATTGATCAAAACTTTTTCCTTTCTCGTCCGATTTACGCAAACCAAAAGTCTATCTAAATCAAAATTTCATAACGGACGCAACGGTGAAATCTATTTTGCTCAGTTCTTAATATTTTACTGATTAATGCTAATTTTATCTGTTTATTCCTCAATTAATTAATCCATTAATTAATTATTGTTTGTTAAAAATCCGGGTTGCTACAGAGGTGGTCGGGTGCGGGTACGTACAATGGTGGATGGGTTTACATGCGGTGGTTCATGGCTAGCGCCTTTACTCTTTTTTTCCTTTTCTAGACATGGTTGCATGACTTTCAAAATATGACAATATGAAGCTTGGATTTACTTGAGGTATCAGGAAATGAAGTGGGGGTGAAATAAGTAAGGTGTGAGAATGAGAAGGTGGATGAGAATCAAAAGCAGAGGTAAGGACGTAGGTTTCAAATATATTGGATCTAATTATTAACTCATTCTCTGCATATTTGAACGCCACGAATTTTTAGTTCAACCAAAATTTTCGTTTTTTTAATTTTTTTTAATCCTTTTTCTATTTGTGCATTTGGAAAAACAATTTAATCCAGTTCAAACCTAATTGACATAGGTCCGGTAGTATAATGGTTAAGGTACGATAACACGAATACCATCATTTCAAAATCAAAATACCACGCAGTTCAAACCATATGTCCAAACGCACCGAATAGACTATCATTATGTCTAGCATGTCAATATGAATAGAATAACATACTGAAAACTGTTAAATTTACATTCATGTGAAAATTTGCTATTTACATTATATTGGTTGTCTCTCTTGTAAATTGAGCGAATAAATTGATTTAAACGGATCTAACGAAATCAGAATTCGACAAAACAACCTTCGACGTTTATGTTATTAAATTCTCTGAATTTATTTCATATAAAAATATTCATATTTTGAAAATAAATATTTCAACGCTAATTTGTACACTGATTTCACATCAAATTACAAAACAAATAAATTTGGACTTAATTGCTTGTTTTGATCCTCTATGCTAAAATTAACTGAATGTACTCCAAATTTATATTTTAAAGTCCAATCCATCGGCTTAAAATAAATCAAATCTCATATATTTCAAAATGGAAAATTTTCGGTTCATTATACCTTCATTGCTAAATTTTTGGAATTGGAGGAAGAGATAAATAGTGTTCCTATTGTAAAGGAATTTATTGACGTCTTCAAACCAGTGATAGGCATGCCACAAAAGAGGGCTATTGAGTTCCGTATTAATTTAGTGTCGGGAGCAGGGCCAGTGAGTCGGATACCTAGACTAATGACCCCTTCGGAGATGAAAGAGCTAAAGGCTTAACTTATTGAGTAAGAAGGAAGAATCTTTATTCCTCCAAGTAGATCGTCTTGAGGTGTTGTTGCTGTGTTTGTGAAGAAGCCTAATGAAACTTTGATGATGTGTATCGACTATTGGAAGCTCAACGAGATAACAGTGAAGAATAAGTATCTTCTTCATGTATTAATGATCTATTTGATTAACTGAGTCGAGCAAAGGTATTTTCTTAATTGGATTTGGCTACTAGTTTTCACCAACTAAGGATAGCGGAAGAAAGCATTCCATTAACAGCCTTTTGTACAAGATATGGATCGTACGAATGAATGGTTATGCCATTTGGATTGACGAATGCTCCTGCTTTATTGATTTAAAGAGCCAAGTATTTTAGGAACACTTAGATAAATTTATGTTGGTTTTCATTGATGATGTATTGGTGTATTCGAAAGACACGAAGGAGCACAAGTGCCACCTTAGGACTGTTCTTAAGATTTTTGGAAGAACCAATTAAAGGCCCAATTTTCTAAGTGTTTGTTTGACAAAAATGAAGTCTCTTGGTCAAGCGGTTTCAGGTGATGGTTGGTAGATCCTGTGAAGGTTGATTCTGTGGTTAGTTGGAACAATCCTGAAAAAGTTATGTAAGTCTGAAGCCTTTTGGGATTAGCCAGTTACTATCGAAGATTTTGTTGGGGATGCGAATTAAGGATCTTAAGGAAAATTAAACACTAGAGGCAGGATGAATAGTGTTTTATGGATTTTATTAATTTCTTGAAATCTTTTTGGATCAAACAGAATATTATGCAAATCTCAGATACCAACAATCACAAAATCAATCACAGATGCAGAAAATAAAAATAAAAAGGAAGTAAAAGGAAAGTATACAATAGGATTTATACAAGTTCGAGATTCCCGTACATCCAGTCCCACACAATAATGGATTGATGCGGAATTTTATTCAACTAATATCTAAATTACAATCCTTGATTTAAGGGCTACAAGGGTACGCCCAACTGCTTTTGAGTACAGTGAGATTTTATCGATTTTCTACACCACAACTATACACCCAATCAATTTTCAAGATGCATTCATAACCAATCGATTTATACGGGACATGACCACACCCTTTCCTTATCATTTTTGGAGGATAGACTCGATATAACTTGATCTTGTGATCTTTGATTACCGAATTCCTAGAACTCTTGAGTAGCACTTGAATTTTAGAGAGAGTTTGATAGAGAATTGAAAGAGAAAGAGTTTGATATATATTTCTTCGGGAATCAACAGAGTATACTTATAGAATTAGAAATTTTAAGAAGAATAATGGTAAGAGTATTACGGAAGAAGAAGGAGATGAGAAGTTATTAAAAAGGTAAAATTCTGAAGCCTTTATATAGTTCTTCAATAGCCACATCTTTTTAGAAAAGATTTGAGTTCAAAAGCAACTTTTCGAAAATTAAATTTCAAACAAACGGTACATATGTCGACATACAAACACATACGTTAACATATCCTAGTTTTATTTCAAAAAATAAAATTTTAAATCAAAGTAGATAATGTTTAACTAAATTATGATGATTCTTGAGTTAAAACAAACTATATATCTTTAAAATAGAGTATTCCAAGTAGAAATATATATTTAAAAACATATATTAAAAATGATTAAGAAATCTAAATATAAGTGATATAAAAGTATGTATAACACTTATTAAAATAATAAAATTGAAAACATAAGTAACTATATTAAAATTAATATTAATTTTATAAGTAAAAACTATTTGAATTAGGGGTTAGAATATATTAAGTATAAATTTATAAACAAGAGTTAAAAATATATTTTAGGAGTTAAAATAAACCTAAAATAAAGAGATATAAAATTAAAATAAGAAGTAATTTCGAAATCAATTTGAAAACAAAAAGTTAATCTTTGAAAATATTTGAAAATAGTGAAAGAAGTATTAAAACATAATTTAGTGCTAACTAGAGTTTTAACAAGATATCTAGACACTATTACTCTATATTTCTTAAACTCTTGAATTCTTGATACTCATGATTCTTGTATCTTAAACTCTTCTACTTTGAAATCTTGATTCTTTGAACTGTACAATCTTCAATAATCATTACCTACATATATTTCCTATATACATGTT
The DNA here is from genome assembly GCA_030737875.1 of Allium sativum. NCBI lineage: Eukaryota > Viridiplantae > Streptophyta > Magnoliopsida > Asparagales > Amaryllidaceae > Allium > Allium sativum. The sequence continues at coordinate 196,924,298 of CM060919.1, read as the reverse complement.
CCATGTACCAATGTTAGTATATATTTTATAACAATAATAATTAAAACAAGGTTGTTGTCATCAAAACCAACATCAACATCTCAGTCCCTAACAATTTCCCCCTTTTTGATGATGACTGTAACACCCCGAATTTCGGTTAATGCTAAAATTCACTAATTATAGAATAAATAATCTCAGATGTGAGAATTGGGGGAACCGGGCTGCGTCATTGCGTTCGTCTCGGAAAAATACGCGAAATAGAGTCTGAGTTTTCGAGAATTGGAGTCCGTATGGCCCGGTTATGGCCCAATGAAGTTTACAGAAAATTCAAGGTTCAAAACAGATTTAAAATTCAGGTTCAAATTTCGAAAATGGGGCCAGGCGGGAAAAGTCCCGCCCAGCCAAGTCGACTTGGCTGTCGACAGGGCTGTCGACTTGCCTGTCGACATGCCTGTCGACTTGGCAGTCGACAGGGCTGTCGACTTGCCTGTCGACATGCCTGTCGACTTGCCCTGTCGGCTGATTCTGGCCTGGGTGCACCAGTTTGAGTTTTGGGCTGTGTTTGGAGGGCTGGACGAAATCTGATGGCTCTAAATAGAATTAGGGTTAATCTAAGGGTTAGAAACACATCCTAATCCTATAAATAAGACCCTAAGCTAGCCCTAAATGATCATAATCCTATCCTCTAACTAAACTATGCCAAAATTTTCTATGATCATGGCCTCCACTCAAAAGCCTAGCCTCCATCCTCTTTAAATACTATTTCTATGAAGGCTTTCATGTTCATACAAGCATATTTGAGTTGTATGAGTGATCATTAGCTTGCATTCATCATCAAGTTGCAAGCTTTATATTCAAGGCTAGAGTTTTTGGGTGATTTTTGGCAAGGGTTTGCTTATGGGAGTTTAGTGGTGAGTTCTATAGCCTTAATAATCAATTGTTAAATTGATTATGATAGGATATGATAAGATATGGCTATGTTTGTGGATAAATGTGCTTATGCAAGTTTAGTATAGTGTATGTTGTGTGTTTTGCAAGTTTTATGCTATATGCAAGTTTAATGCTATGTTTTATGATACTCACTATGCAAAACACTATGTTGAACATTGATGCATATGTAACATGTTATGCAAACTATATGTGAGATTATATGCAAGTTATATGTAACATGTTATGCAAGTTATGTATTTGGTTTTATGCATGCTAAGTATTTGGTTTTGTTCATGCTAAGTATTTGGTTTTATGCATGCTAAGTGTTTGGTTTTATGCAAGTTATGATGCAAGTTCATATGCAAGTTATGATGCAAGTTCATATGCAAGTTATGATGCAAGTTCATATGCAAGTTATGATGCAAGTTCATATGCAAGTTATGATGCAAGTTCATATGCAAGTTTGCCTCTATGTATGACATAAGTACATGTGCAAGTTCATCCCTTTTAGACCTATGACATGTATACAAGTTGACACCTTTATGATAGGTCTATGACATGAACATTTAAGCAAGTTACCATCTTTATGACATATGTGATTCATGCAAGTTTGGGTTGGTTATTTATGCAAGTTGGGTTTATGGTCATATATACAAGTTGACACCTTTTAAACCCATGATAATGCTAATGATATGCTAAGTTGAACCCATTGTGTGTATGATGAATCTTCTCTTCTGAAGTATGTCATGTTAACGTATTTACGTGGGGACGATGGGGTAAAAATTTAAGAACACATAAAATTGTGTGAAGTGGGTATGATTAAACATACCGTAAATTGGATGGACATAATTGGGAATTTACCTATTAAGTTAGGTCTACCCATATTATGGAATTGGGAATTTACCTATTGAGTTAGGTCTACCCATATTCTTAAATATTTGTAATTAATTAGGGATAATTAATACAAATTATGGGGGTGATTAATTAGGTGTAATTAATCTACTAAGACACGAGGTTGGACCCTTTTGTAGCATAAGACTGCCCGGAACCGACCGGCAAATCCAGCGGCTACAAATGATTGGCCCAATGTGAGAGGTCTTAGTCATAATTAAATACGTGACAAGTGTAAAGACACGAGGTTAGACTCTGTTATGGGGTAAGGCTGCCCGGAACCAACCGACATATCCAGCTGCCATAAAAGACAGTCTAATGTGAGAGGTCTTTATAAAGGTTACGATCTTAATTAGTTAAGAAACACTTAACCAAATTAGCATATAGTGAGGCATGAGGGGTTAAGTGGGTGCCTTGGGTGGCATGTAGTAACTGGTGGGGGTGCCTTGGGTGGCATGAGGAAACTAGTGGGTTGCCTTGGGTGGCAATAGAAAATACGATTAGAATACTTAACCAAAGTGGAACATGTAATTAAACATGATTAAAGGGTTAAGTAAGTGCCTTGGGTGGCATGTGGGAATCAAGTAAGTGCCTTGGGTGGCATGTGGAAATCTAGTGGGGGCCTTAAGTGGCAATTGAAATATAATTAAATGACAAACTTAAGTAGTAGCTTGTGGGGGCCTTAAGTGGCAATTGAAATATAATTAAATGACAAGCTTAAGTAGTAGCTTGTGGGGGCCTTAAGTGGCAATTGAAATATAATTAAATGACAAGCTTAAGTAGTAGCTTGTGGGGGCCTTAAGTGGCAATTGAAATATAATTAAATGACAAGCTTAAGTAGTAGCTTGTGGGGGCCTTAAGTGGCAATTGAAATATAATTAAATGACAAGCTTAAGTAGTAGCTTGTGGGGGCCTTAAGTGGCAATTGAAATATGATTAGATGACTTAACCAAACCTTAACATGTAAGTGGGCATGATTATAAAAGGGGTTAAGTGGGATGCACTAGATAAAATGGCAAGCTTAAGTGGTAGCTTGTGGGGGCCCATTTCAACCAATATCCCAAACGTATCTTTGTGGGCTCGACTCAAGTCGAGGACGGGACACGCATATTGGGCTTGACTATAAGAGGCCAAAACGGGGTAGCGGTGGCAACGCGAGTCCAACGGGTTTATATGCGTGTGTGGACCCGGGCTGGTAGGTAAGACGTTGTTGCATCGTGTAGATATAAGCCGTGCACCATTGATTATCGGGTTGCCACTTTGGGGAGTGATACACCCCACTGTGGGGCCATCACGGGTATCTACGGTAGGGAGCCGATCGCTTGGGGTAGTGGGTACACCTAGTGGAGATAAGGGCAGACGGCACCTTTGTAGTCAGCTAGGGGTACACGAAACTACTGGGTAAAATTACTAAGTAAACTTAGTGGGATCAACCTTTAAGTAGGAATTACCCTTGGTGGGTAGAACTGGTGTGGTGCAGTGTAGGAATTACCCTTGGGTGGGTAGATCTGGGGTGGTGCAATCTAGTAATTATCCTTGGGTGGATAAATGCGTCTTTTCGGTTATCTTAGTACATCCTGTGTTTAGTTGGCTACTTAGTGTAGTCATTATCCCCAGAGGTACCGTACCTTGTTTATATCATGCCCTAATTACTTTAATGATTGTATTGTTAGGGTTATAGGACTCACTCAGACTTATGTCTGACCCCGTTGTTTCTTTATCTTTTTCCCAACCCTCAGGTTTTCAGAGTGGGCCTAGCACTAGTGGGCTTTGATCAGACTGCTTTATCTATCTTTTGGAGCTTGGACCGTGGATGTAAAGCTCAGTTTATCTTTTCTATTATGGCTATTAGGTTATGTAGTGGGATTATGTACTTTTGTTTTTATCAGGATGAATATTATGTACTTGACTCTTATTTATGGTTTAGGTGTAACCAAACATGTTTTACTTTCCGCTGGAATGAAATGATGTTTTAAATTCTCAAGTATTACTTATATCTGTCTTGTTGTAATTTTTTTGTTCTATATTCACTTAAAATACTCCACCGATGTTATGGCATTCCCTTAGTGAGTGACCGTAGCGGGTGTGGGGTGTTACACGTGGTATCAGAGCTTAAGGTTACCAGAACAGATAATTTTTTTAGAAAAACTATTTTCTAAGAATATTTTTGAAAGGAGTATTTTCAAAAACATGTCTTTTAAGATAAAAGTTTTTGAAAGAAAAGCATAATCCCCGATAGCCATATCTTTATCTTTCGTATTCTCCGTTTTGAATCTCTTCCTCTCTCGTTTTGAGTTTCCCCTCCGTGTGTAGATGATCTTTCTAAGATAGATAAGAATGGAAAACCACTTCAAGGGACTTAGACATTAGTCGGATTAGAAGTTGGTTCAAGAAGGAGGAGGACTTGTAGGTACCTATTGGATAGACGAGGGGAGGAAGGCTCAAATAGTTGATATTTAATGAAGGACGAAACCTCATTTTGATGGGAGGTTACGAGTGGAGAATGGGAAGAAGAGGGCTAGTAGTTATCCTTTTGGAGGAATAGGACACCTTATTAGGATTGTCCAAAGAGGCAAGGGCAAGGTACAGAATCTCCTGGAGGGTAGTTGTATTCCCTCACGGCTAGTGTACCAGATGGGGATAGGACCGTCTAGGTTGGAATTCGTATTTCTTTATTATCCGGTTCGAACTTTATTTGATTCTGACGCATCGAGTTCGTTTATCTCATCATTGTTAGTTGAGTCACTGCACTTAGACACCAGTTAGTAGATGATCCCTTAGTTGTTTCAAACCCAATTGGGGCTCCATGATGTGTTTGGGTTTGAAAGTTTCTATACTTAGCGTTGAGTTTAGATGTGATGCTTCTTGGGCTTCACGGGCTATGGGTTAGTTTTGGGCATGGACTGGTTATCCAGTAATGGTGCCGTTCTTGTTTGTGGAAGGAGAGTTGTTAGGCTTATGACCCGCTTGGGTAACACTCTCGAGATCTCTTGTGATCCCAGGGAATCTGTTATGCTAAGTTATCTAGAATCGCTTGGCACGTCGGTCGAGAGTTTGCGATCTGTTAGAGTGGTCCGGGAATACTCGGATGTGTTTGAGGAGGCGAAGGGCTTACCTCCGGAGCGGGAGATTGACTTCCGAATATATCTGGTAGACAATGCCAAACCAGTATCTTGGCCAGTGTGCCACATGGCTCCTCGTGAGAGGAGGGAACTCCATAAGCAAGTAGGCGATTTGCTTGAGAAGGGGTTCATAAGACAAATTATATCGGAGTGGGGTGCTCCAGTAGTTTTTGCCACGAAGTCGGATGGGTCCCTCAGACTTTGTGTAGGCTAAGGAGAACTAAACAAACTCACAAAGAAGAATAGACACCCATTGCCGAGGATTGATGATCTCTTTGATCAGTTGGTTGGCGCCTCAGTATTTTCGCAGTTGGACTTAGCCACGGGGTTTCGTCAATTGAGAGTGGCTGAGGATAGTATAGAGAAGACTGCCTTTAGGACTCCGGATGGGTTTTTATGAGTGGCTGGTGATGCCATTTGGTTTGACGAACGCCCCCGCATACTATATTGATTTGATGAGAAGGGTGTTCAGGGAGTACCTAAATAAGTTCGTGATGGTCTTTGTAAATGACATCTTGGTCTTTTCTAGGAGCGAAATAAGTTTTCGTATGTGCTCAATAAGTTGAGCAAAGCCAGTTATGGGATAAACGGTGGTTTTTGGAGCGAGACTGGCGAGGACATCCAGAGTTGGACAAGGGCTTAATTATTTAGCCGTTTTTGTTAGTATTATCTCACGTAGGTCGTCTGAATTCGAAGGAGGTATCCCTTGGGTGTTTGTCTGATATTGGTTTAGGCCTTTGGGGCTTGCATTTGGAGGATGTCGAGTTCGACTAGGGTGGTCTGCGTGAGAGATGGACAGTTGTGATGACTATGGATGGGATTCTTAGCATCCTATGAGTTTGAGATAGCGTATACCCATGGCAAGGGTAACGTGGTAACGAATGCCTTAAGTAGAAAAAGGTTGTCCTTGAGTTCATTGTTCGTTGGACGACGGAGCTTAGAGTTTATTTCTATGTTTGACTTTAGACCTTTTGTTGACTTTGTACCCGGTTTGCTAGCCTCCTTGGAGGTTAGGCCTACTCTTTTGAGGCGTATTGGCGGAGCACAGCGGGACGACCCACAGTTGGTTGAGTTAGTAGAGAAGCTCATGAGGAGGGGGAGTCGTCCAGCCATTTGAGTAGGTACACCCTAGATGGTAAGGGGTGGTTGCGTAGAGACGGTAGACTTTGTGTACCGCAAGACAAGGGTTTGAGGAAGGCTATACTTGATGATGCACATCGGTCGAAGATGACCATTCATCCCGGTGGGGACAAGATGTACCAAGACATAAAGCGAGTTTTCTTTTGGGCCGGTATGAAGAAAGATGTGGCCGAGTATGTCGCTAGATGCTTGGTGTGCTAGCAAGTGAAAGCGGAGCAGAAGAAACCCGGTGGGTTGCTTCACCCATTGGAGGTTCCGCTATGGAAGTGGGATAGTGTCTCGATGGATTACCGAGATCGAGGAAGGGTAATACGGGAATTTGGGTTGTGGTAGACAGACTTACTAAGAGCGCCCATTTCATACCCGTGAAGAGTAAGAGAACTGCTCCATGGCTAGCTTCAGTTTACATTCGAGAAATTATTAGATTGCATGGTGTACCTTCCAGTATAGTGAGCGATCGAGATCCTATCTTCACTAGAGAGTTTTGGAAGAGTTTGCAAAAGGCGGTAGGGACTCAGTTGTGTTTGAGTACCGCATATCATCCTCAGACGGACGGCCAGACCGAGAGGGTGAATCGTATTTTAGAAGACCTTTTGAGGCTATGTATCTTAGATTTTGGAGGTACATGAGAAGAGCATCTTCCATTGGTGGTGTTGTCCGACAGACTTAGTGGTGTACATGATGTATTCCATGTGAGGAAGTGCCTACATGAGACCGCAGAGGTGGTAGAGCCGAGCTTGCTTAGAGAAGTAGAGATAGAGCGTGATGCGACTATTCGACGAGCTCCTACACGCATCCTTGGGTCAGAGATTAAGAGGTTGAGAAACAGGGAGGTTCAACTAGTCAAAGTGCAATGGGGAGAAGATGAGAGCAACGCTACTTGGGAGACGGAAGCGAAAATGCGTTCATTATACCCATTCCTTTTTGAGGGTATGTCTTTTAACTTCTCCTTTATCGTTTGTCTAGTACTTATCTTATCTTTAGTATGTCCTCTTGTTAGTGCCTTTGACCTTTAGATAGGGTAAACCTATGGTTGAAACATGTGTTTGAGACATGTTATGATTGATGGATGCATGTGGATGCAAGTGTTTGCTAGTGGTTGCTCGTGGATGCATATACACACACTCTAGACACTAGATCGGCTCAATCACTTCATATTGCATATTGCATATAATTGTGTGTAGGTAGCTATATTTATGGATGTATAATGATTGTGTTATCATATGGATGATGCATTTTGGTGAATGATTGTGCACTCATGTAGATATTGTATGTGTCGGTAGGGTTCTCTCGCATACATAATGGATGCATGGCACTATCATGGTTTGCATATGTTCATACATTAGATAAGGAACATATACACACACTTTTTGCATATGCTCATACATCATTAGAAATTGTTTTAAGGACAATGGATGCCCGTGCTTGATGGATTGAGTAGATGGTTGTTTGGATGGTAGGATATGCATTCTCCTTAGCTTAGAGATTTCGGGGACGAAATCCTTTAAGGAGGGGAGAATGTAACACCCCGAATTTTGGTTAATGCTAAAATTCACTAATTACAGAATAAATAATCTCAGATGTGAGAATTGGGGGAAACGGGCTGCGTCATTGCGTTCGTCTCGGAAAAATACACGAAATAGATTCCGAGTTTTCGAGAATCGGAGTCCGTATGGCCCGGTTATGGCCCAATGAAGTTTACAGAAAATTCAAGGTTCAAAACAGATTTAAAATTCAGGTTCAAATTTCGAAAATGGGGCCAGGCGGGAAAAGTCCCGCCCAGCCAAGTCGACTTGGCTGTCGACTTGCCTGTCGACATGCCTGTCGACTTGGCAGTCGACAGGGCTGTCGACTTGCCTGTCGACATGCCTGTCGACTTGGCAGTCGACAGGGCTGTCGACTTGCCCTGTCGGCTGATTCTGGCCTGGGTGCACCAGTTTGAGTTTTGGGCTGTGTTTGGAGGGCTGGACGAAATCTGATGGCTCTAAATAGAATTAGGGTTAATCTAAGGGTTAGAAACACATCCTAATCCTATAAATAAGACCCTAAGATAGCCCTAAATGATCATAATCCTATCCTCTAACTAAACTATGCCAAAATTTTCTATGATCATGGCCTCCACTCAAAAGCCTAGCCTCCATCCTCTTTAAATACTATTTCTATGAAGGCTTTCATGTTCATACAAGCATCTTTGAGTTGTATGAGTGATCATTAGCTTGCATTCATCATCAAGTTGCAAGCTTTATATTCAAGGCTAGAGTTTTTGGGTGATTTTTGGCAAGGGTTTGCTTATGGGAGTTTAGTGGTGAGTTCTATAGCCTTAATAATCAATTGTTAAATTGATTATGATAGGATATGATAAGATATGGCTATGTTTGTGGATAAATGTGCTTATGCAAGTTTAGTATAGTGTATGTTGTGTGTTTTGCAAGTTTTATGCTATATGCAAGTTTAATGCTATGTTTTATGATACTCACTATGCAAAACACTATGTTGAACATTGATGCATATGTAACATGTTATGCAAACTATATGTGAGATTATATGCAAGTTATATGTAACATGTTATGCAAGTTATGTATTTGGTTTTATGCATGCTAAGTATTTGGTTTTGTGCATGCTAAGTATTTGGTTTTATGCATGCTAAGTGTTTGGTTTTATGCAAGTTATGATGCAAGTTCATATGCAAGTTATGATGCAAGTTCATATGCAAGTTATGATGCAAGTTCATATGCAAGTTATGATGTAAGTTCATATGCAAGTTATGATGCAAGTTCATATGCAAGTTTGCCTCTATGTATGACATAAGTACATGTGCAAGTTCATCCCTTTTAGACCTATGACATGTATACAAGTTGACACCTTTATGATAGGTCTATGACATGAACATTTAAGAAAGTTACCATCTTTATGACATATGTGATTCATGCAAGTTTGGGTTGGTTATTTATGCAAGTTGGGTTTATGGTCATATATACAAGTTGACACCTTTTAAACCCATGATAATGCTAATGATATGCTAAGTTGAACCCATTGTGTGTATGATGAATCTTCTCTTTTGAAGTATGTCATGTTAACATATTTACGTGGGGACGATGGGGTAAAAATTTAAGAACACATAAAATTGTGTGAAGTGGGTATGATTAAACATACCGTAAAGTGGATGGACATAATTGGGAATTTACCTATTAAGTTAGGTCTACCCATATTATGGAATTGGGAATTTACCTATTGAGTTAGGTCTACCCATATTCTTAAATATTTGTAATTAATTAGGGATAATTAATACAAATTATGGGGGTGATTAATTAGGTGTAATTAATCTACTAAGACACGAGGTTGGACCCTTTTGTAGCATAAGACTGCCCGGAACCGACCGGCAAATCCAGCGGCTACAAATGATTGGCCCAATGTGAGAGGTCTTAGTCATAATTAAATACGTGACAAGTGTAAAGACACGAGGTTAGACTCTATTATGGGGTAAGGCTGCCCGGAACCAACCGGCATATCCAGCTGCCATAAAAGACAGTCTAATGTGAGAGGTCTTTATAAAGGTTACGATCTTAATTAATTAAGAAACACTTAACCAAATTAGCATATAGTGAGGCATGAGGGGTTAAGTGGGTGCCTTGGGTGGCATGTAGTAACTAGTGGGGGTGCCTTGGGTGGCATGAGGAAACTAGTGGGTTGCCTTGGGTGGCAATAGAAAATACGATTAGAATACTTAACCAAAGTGGAACATGTAATTAAACATGATTAAAGGGTTAAGTAAGTGCCTTGGGTGGCATGTGGGAATCAAGTAAGTGCCTTGGGTGGCATGTGGAAATCTAGTGGGGGCCTTAAGTGACAATTGAAATATAATTAAATGACAAGCTTAAGTAGTAGCTTGTGGGGGCCTTAAGTGGCAATTGAAATATAATTAAATGACAAGCTTAAGTAGTAGCTTGTGGGGGACTTAAGTGGCAATTGAAATATAATTAAATGACAAGCTTAAGTAGTAGCTTGTGGGGGCCTTAAGTGGCAATTGAAATATAATTAAATGATAAGCTTAAGTAGTAGCTTGTGGGGGCCTTAAGTGGCAATTGAAATATAATTAAATGACAAGCTTAAGTAGTAGCTTGTGGGGGCCTAAAGTGGCAATTGAAATATGATTAGATGACTTAACCAAACCTTAACATGTAAGTGGGCATGATTATAAAAGGGGTTAAGTGGGATGCACTAGATAAAATGGCAAGCTTAAGTGGTAGCTTGTGGGGGCCCATTTCAACCAATATCCCAAACGTATCTTTGTGGGCTCGACCCAAGTCGAGGACGGGACACGCATATTGGGCTTGACTATAAGAGGCCAAAACGGGGTAGCGGTGGCAACGCGAGTCCAACGGGTTTCATATGCGTGTGTGGACCCGGGCTGGTAGGTAAGACGTTGTTGCATCGTGTAGATATAAGCCGTGCACCATTGATTATCGGGTTGCCACTTTGGGGAGTGATACACCCCACTGTGGGGCCATCACGGGTATCTACGGTAGGGAGCCGATCGCTTGGGGTAATGGGTACACCTAGTGGAGATAAGGGCAGACGACACCTTTGTAGTCAGCTAAGGGTACACGAAACTACTGGGTAAAATTACTAAGTAAACTTAGTGGGATCAACCTTTAAGTAGGAATTACCCTTGGTGGGTAGAACTGGTGTGGTGCAGTGTAGGAATTACCCTTGGGTGGGTAGATCTGGGGTGGTGCAATCTAGTAATTATCCTTGGGTGGATAAATTCGTCTTTTCGGTTATCTTAGTACATCCTGTGTTTAGTTGGCTACTTAGTGTAGTCATTATCCCCAGAGGTACCGTACCTTGTTTATATCATACCCTAATTACTTTAATGATTGTATTGTTAGGGTTATAGGACTCACTCAGACTTATGTCTGACCCCGTTGTTTCTTTATCTTTTTCCCAACCCTCAGGTTTTCAGAGTGGGCCTAGCACTAGTGGGCTTTGATCAGACTGCTTTATCTATCTTTTGGAGCTTGGACCGTGGATGTAAAGCTCAGTTTATCTTTTCTATTATGGCTATTAGGTTATGTAGTGGGATTATGTACTTTTGTTTTTATCAGGATGGATATTATGTACTTGACTCTTATTTATGGTTTAGGTGTAACCAAACATGTTTTACTTTCCGCTGGAATGAAATGATGTTTTAAATTCTCAAGTATTACTTATATCTGTCTTGTTGTAATTTTTCTGTTCTATATTCACTTAAAATACTCCACCGATGTTATGGCATTCCCTTAGTGAGTGACCGTAGCGGGTGTGGGGTGTTACAATGACAACCTTGGTTTAAAAAATATTCATATCTGATTATCTTGATTCTACAGTTACTCCCCCTTACTGTGTTAATTCGTAATAAACTACTAACTCCTCCTTAATCTAAGCCCTATTTTTATAATTCTCCCTCCTTGTCATCAATAAAAAAATATAATCCTAAGAAGACTATAATACTCTCCATAAAACTAAGGCATATTTCTAAAACTAAGATTAATATGATTCTAACTATTTAAACTAATACTAATACTAATATAATAAATGCTAATTCTAATTAATAATCTTGAATGAATATAAACTATTATTCAATGCATACAATTCAAACTAAACAAATTCAATATACAATATATGTTAATACAATCAAATTATTCAATCTAAACCACACCAATCTTAGAGTTGTTTACAAATTTAAATTCGAAACAATTTAATCAAATCACACAAATTTATGAAAAAAAATTCATACATTTCGAGAAACTTCTACCCACTACAAGAAAATTACCATTTAGTTGCTGAATTTGGTGGCGTTTAAACATAAATGTAATCAACGAAATATTTAAGGGCAACAAAATTTGACTTGCACGCACCCCTGTTCTAAAAATTTTGCAGCTTCAACAATTTGTCCGCCTTATTTCTGTCACGTTCCCCTCCTTGTCAATAGTCGGGAAAAAAATGCCCTTCACTTCAGTTTTATTCGATCTTTAATTTCCACCCTTTTTCACTTCCCTAAAATTCCCTCATCCAACTATTCTCTCGTCATCAGTGTATTCGTTCTAGGACTCTCCATTGTAGTCGTCCCACTAGCCCTCTCCATCCTTCTCGACAATTCCAATCGGATCCTATATATCAACATCTCTACATAAACCCTAAACAAGTATAAATTTAGATTTCAACTCTATTTTGATCTGATTTTGCGATTTGACTCTTTTATGATTTGACCTTCTGGGTTATATAGATTTCGTGCAAAAATGGTTCCTATAGTGTAAAATTTCTAAAGTTTAATTCAAAATGGATTCGAATCAAAGTTCAGATTTGGATTAGAGCTAGGATTTGATTCTATAGTTATCCCTGCCTGGTAGTGTAGTTAGTAGTGGTTCGCTTGTTTGTGTGTCTTTGTGTGACATCCCTTGTACATGAGTCTGGACTTGTGCCCTTATTGATTCTATTGTACCTGCATCGGATATTTCGATCTCTTTTGCATTAATGATCATTTTACCATTTATAGTCAACCATGCTAACATTATTGATCCAAAAATGGATCCATTTATAAGAAAAAAATGTTTATTCAATGTATTTTAAATCAGCATACTATGTAATTTATAGATTGCTTCTGGTGTACAATGCATAAACACATGGCCTATGACTGACATATTATATAACTGGATGTTGTTTTAAACTGCTGAAGTAAACTGTATTTTTGGGCTTTTCGCCTTCAAATATTGGTTACTTTGGTAGCACTTTTAATTGTACGGTGAAAATCCCTTTTTACCCTCTTTTGGATACAGATTACATACAGAAATTGAAATCATGCAACTTTTTTTGTCAACATGCATGTTCGACAAGCTAAGAGTTTGAATGGCCAAAAGTAGGTACGTACCATGATTAACAAACTCCTACAGGATAAGAGGAGGCTCCAACTTTGATAGCGAGAACTGATCATAGGCTAGCAACAATTCATAGGACTTAGCACTTAATGGTTTAACAACTGCAAGATTAGTAGCATAGAGAGAACCTTGAGAATGCATGTAGGATTCTTATCAAAGAATCAAAATGTTGCAACTACAATGTATAATTTTTGCAGGTACTTTAAAAGAATTCTGTTACTTTTCTGTACTATTTTTGTTGTATTTCTAGGTAATTTCTGTGTTTTTACTTTGTGTCCACATCTGGTTTTTGCATTTATATTATCTTTTTCTGTATTTTAAGAGTTATCGGAGAAACGAATTTTCTCTCCATTATTTTAAGATATACGACATACTCTTTCTCTATGTTTATTCCCGACAAGAAGTTTCTTCCTACGTTTCGACAAGGGAACAACTTCCATGGAGAAATAATAATAATAATACTCCAACAAAATATGACAATACGTATATATAAAGATGTCCAATAGCATATAAGAAAGGAAACCAGAACAGGAGGGGATAAAGAGAATTAAGCAATTCTTTTACCTAAAGGTAGTGATAAACCAACCTTAGACACTGCATTTGGAACATATAATGACTCTTTGGGAACACCAACTTCACCTGTGAATATATATACATACATACATACATACACACATACATACATATATATGCAACAAAGGATAAGCACCAATACATGACTACCTCACATATCTTTGGTCTAAGTATAAGGATACTGTTGGACACTACCATATATGTTTAGAAACATAATCCTTATTCAGAGCATCTCTAAAATTCGGTTGGAAAGAATCTTCTGTTATGCGTAGATTTGAGATAATGATTTATTACTCTATTCCAGTACAATTTTGAATACTTTCTTTAAGGAAAGACTTCGCAAGTTTGAGGGGAGGAAGAAGAAAAAAGTGTGTATTCCTCCCACTTTCCCAATAGATAGTGGAAGAAATTATACTCTTAAAAAATCATAGACGGTGTTCTGAAACTTGTTTATACTTATAAGGTTAAACGCGGTTCAAAAACTCAAATTCCTCCTTAAACGGCTTTCTGAAAAATCGTTTAAAGCATAAATGGTTTTCAGAAAACCATTTATAACGCACGATCAAAAAATAAAATGGGAGAAACTCCCATTTTTCCTTCTTCGTCACACCTGAATCAACACAGTTCTAGCGCGAGGACTCAATAAAAAATGGAGGTTACCTATTCTTCAGCAAATAGCTGCTGTTGAGATGCTTTAAGTAGGTTGAATTCACAGCACATAACTTGAAATAAGTACATACAACAGATGATCTGCACTAATACCCCAACAAAAGTGAAATGTTTTTGTGAATTACTAAAAGCTTCGGATAAGTTCATATTAGCTGATTATGTTGAATCACTTCCATTGATGGAAGGCGAAGGGAAATCCTTGAGAATTCTTGTATTTAATCAATTGCAAAGGGACGATTTCCTGAAAACATTAATGCAGTTTGCAACTTACTTGTCAATTTTACTTTTTTTAAATGAAATTTTAAAATAAATATTATTAAATCTTGCAAACTTAAGTTTTGGTGAATGAAAAGTTTAATAAGATTGCAGACAATATATATTTTGAGAAGAACAAAATCATGTTCGTTGTATCGGTACAGTTATTGCCTACCATGTTATGTTGGACTAAATGTGTAACATACACATTAATATATTGAACTTTGGCACATGCCATAAGTCCTTGCTCTTATATATAAATGTAATATTGTTTGACTATATGTTGTGCTTATACTAGTGCAGGCTTTGGACTTTCAAGGGGAGCAAAGTTGGACTTTTATGGTAATCCTGTAAATTTACTTAGTATAGTTGGATGACTTTGATTCTTTATGTGCTTGTTTTAATAACAATCAATTAATATTGTTTGAATATTATTTGATAATTCATTGTAAATTCTTATTGTTGATTATTGAACTTATTTACATGTAATTAGCTTTTCGGGAGTGTAGACAATCAACGATAATCGACATGACTTCAGTTGTTATATGCATTATGATATTAGTTAGTATTTGTTGTGCAAACGTTTTGTGAATGTTTATGGTATGTGAATTTGCTCATTTTTAAAACAACTATTATCTAAATTGTTATGGATAATACTTATGTGGCTAATATGTTCTCAATTATTTGAATATGATTATACGATTATTTCTTTGAATATGGTACTTATACGATTGTTACTGATTTTGATATAACTATTACATAATTGGATGCTAAAAATAATATAAGTCATTAACAATATGTATTAGCATTTAAAATATGCTACAAAACAATTAATAACTTTTAGTAGCGTTTTAAAAACAATACAGAAACAAATGTAAAAACATCACTTGAATTTATAGTGACATAAAATAAATGGAACAAAAAGTTTTTGGTAGCGGCTGAAAAACGCAGTTATATGAAACATTTGGTTGCGTTTATTAAAATGCTACAAAAAACAGACTTTTTAGTTGTGTGACCTGTAGTAGCGTTCTTTAAAATGCTACCAAAAGCTTTGGTAGCATTTTTTAAAATGCTACTAAAGGTCTTTTCTGGTGTAGTGTAAATTGCCATGTATTGTTTAGAGACAGGCGATAAGTCGGTGCTTGGTTCGGATTTAGTAAGAGAAGCCATGAAAAAGATTGAAATTCCAAAAGCAGGTAAAGGAAGCTCATTCTAGACAAAAGAGTTAAGCAGGTAGAAGGCATAAGGACTTGAAATTTTTGGTTGGAAATAGAGTGTTCATCAAAATGTCACTGATTAAGGGCGTGTTACATTTGAAAAGTTCCTAAACCTAGTGCCAAGGTTTGTTGGACCTTTCCCTATATTGGAAAGGATAGGAATGCTTGCTTATAGAGTAGAGCTGCCGGATAATTTTGTGGGAGTCCATAACATGTTTCACATGTCGCATTTGCAAAGGTATGTGCATAATCCCCATACTACCATGGATCCGAAGGCATTGAAAGAGATGGTAGTGGAACTTGACTCGACTTCCATGAGACAACCAGTGAGAGTTGTAGATAAATACAAAAGGAAATTGAGAACTATGACGGTTAAGCTGGTGAAAGTCCAGTAGAGTGCCGACAAAAGGGACTGCACTTGGGAATCCGAAGATAAGATTAACATGACCTATCCTGATTTTCTTGCAATATGATATATATTGCTTTATATATTAGATACTTGCCTGATACACTAGTATAGATAACATTGTTTTCTTGATTGATGGTTGCTATGATTGATTAGTCCGTGTTTAAATTTTAAGGACAAAACTCCTTAAGGGCGGAAGGATGTAACATCCCTAATTTTCAAAAGGCATTATTCAATAATTTATTTGGGTGACTAAATAGGAAAAATGTGATGAATGAACGTATGGGATTTATGCTTAATGAATTTATTACAAGGTTGGCCATAAGCCAAATGAACCAAGTAAATGTTCTTAAGGAGGAAGGATATAAGAAGGGGAACTTTCGGCCTTATATATATATATGTGTGTGTGTGTGTGTGTGTGTGTGTGTGTGTGTGTGTTTGTGTGTAACAACCTAAAATTTTGGCAATATAAATTAATTATCAGAATTTCAAGTATAGGAATTTATATAGATAACAGAATTTGACCACAAAACTTTATCCGATGCATTTGTCTCGGAATTCTGGTCAACTTTCATGTTTGGAGTTTCGCGAACAGAGTCCATATAAACAAGTTACAGACGAAATAATAAAATGGACGGACAATAAATAAAACAGAATTTAAATATATATTATACCTTATATAACTAGTCGACCTGGGCATCTGATGGCTCAAGAGTTCGACCACAGCGGTTGACCTATTGGGCGTCAGTTTGCCCAGTGACGACTAGGGTTGGTAAGGTTTGGTTTATAAAATATATAAAATGAAGGGACGGATATGAATTAAAATTAATCCAACAGTTCAAGGCTGATTCCAACCCTTTAAATGAAGAGGTAAGGCCTCATTCTTTTCCATACAAATCTATAGTGGCAGCGAAGCTCTGCCATTTTCTTCTTCTCCAAACCTAATTTCTTAATCTAAAATATATTTTTATACAACAAATTAAATCCAATTCATATGAAATTGAGAGTATTAATAGATCTAATGGAAAAGAATGCAAACTGATGCTCCAAATCAGATTCTCCCCTCTCTTCCTATTTTCTTACATCTATACAGCTCTAGAATTTCCCCTTTCCAGATAAATTGTAGATTTATAAGAGTTTGGGTATTGTAAGCCTAAAGGGTTCAAATTTTGGATTTGGATGATATAAGGTGAGTGGGAAATTTATGAATACAGTTATAATAACTTATCTATTTCGTTTGAATTAGAGCTAAATTTTTATGCTTATTTTCTATCAGATCTTTTCATTTAATTATTATAATTTGATTGACAACCTTCAGATCTGATTATAAACATTATTAAAACATGTGAATTGTAAGTCATGATTATGCATAATATCAATTGTAGGATTTTTAAACTTGTTCACATATGTTCCTACAGTTATGTTGTAGTTGTTACATAGCACTGTAGATCTGGAAATCAGTCCCATTAAACACTAACTAGATGCAGTTATATTCTAGATCTTTAGTTCAGTGTTGAATAATAAAGTATCTGAATTTGGGTAAAAAGACGAAATTGGTAAATTATGTGATTGTAATATTAAAAGAAATATGCTTGTTTGTATCCAATATTGTTGGGTTTTGGCTTAATTGTTGTAAATATGTCGTTTTCCTCCTTTTGAATAAAAAGGCATTATTTTGAAATCACAAGAGATATGATTAAAAGGATTAAAAAGGGAAAAGTGGTGCAAATGTACGAATAAATAAATATCCTTCGTCCTTATTTTGGGGTATTTGATTTTTGAATCGCTTAGTTTATGTCGGCTAGTAAGGGGGAAAATCCATTTTAAATTTTATTTCGGATTCCTAGCTAATTTCCTGTTTTAAGTTCGTTCGATTCGGTAGTCACTAGTCTTTTTGGAGGTAGAGAAAGGTGTTCGAAAATTAAATTTCTTGACCCGATGAGTGGTAGAAGTCGATACGAGAATTCGATTGGGAGTAGAAGTTGTTTCAATGTAATAGAAATTTTAATTTAATTTATATATAATTTATATAGGCCGTTGGGCCAAGGTTCAAATAGCGCCCACTATGGGGAAAGTGGTCGACTGCGTAGCAATCGACCGACAGTCGATCGCCCTCTTAGGGCCAGGTCGACCGCTTGCCCTAAGGTAAGCATGGCCTGACCCAACCCAAATCGGCTGAACGATATATATGTATATATCGTTTCAGCCTACTCAGTACCCCCTAACCCCAAATTTTCACCGTACCCAAACCCTCCTCCTTCCCAAGATCCAATCCGAGCAACCCCCGCTCCGTTTCTCCCCTAATTACCACCAAAATCCTTCTCGTGTAGGTCTCAACCCGATTATACTCTATATTTGCAACTTCTCTTGACCAATTCGCCGATTCCTCCATGGCACCTCGCAACCAACACCCCAGTCTCACGCCTTAAGAAGTCGCTTGGTTAGATTGCGATGAGTCGAAGATTAAGCAGTAGCCACAGCCATTATGAGTTCCAGATTGGTCAACCGGTGAAGTTTGCTTACTTCCCCGCATTGGGTTTGGAGAAGCCTTTTGTCACCGCAGGCCTAGCACTAGTCCTGCACTTCGACACTTTTGAGTGCGACCTGTATCTGCGCTGCATCCGTCTGTTCGTCGCTTAAATGGATGCCGACATCGACGACGAGACCTACATCATCAGATCGGAGGTCATTGACACCCACATCGAGTTCACTAATCCAGACTTGGCTCAGATTTTGGGTATCTCGGCAGTCGGAGTCGAGCTTGATGCTATTGAGATGGAGGACCCTCAGATCCATCAACGTATCTTCCTTGGAGAGCCCAGAGCCAGGACCACCGCTAATCTATGACTCGTAACCCGCATAGTTGTGCGCATCCTATAGCACAAAGTCATCCCTAAGACGGGAAGCTTAGAGTGGATATATCCTTATGCTCCTCACCTATGCTATTCTTGGCGGTATAGCCATCAATTGGGTGCGCTTGCGTATGATCCATCTTTATGAGCCCTTCATCGGCACCCCACGGAGACATTTTCCTTATAGTCGTCTTCTCATCCGCGTCTTCCGTCACTTCCAGGTGAGATCTTCTAGGGAGACACCGGCGAGGAAGGCGTCGACCGCCTTAGCCGCACCACTCTCCAAAAGATGGGGATTCAACTTCCTGATGCTCATGTCCCCGCACCACCCCGCTCCGACTCAGCAGCCTAGTCAGCACTACAACAAAATGACCCTATTACAACGGTGGAACACCGTTGTAATAGGTTTTTACAACGGTGGGCAAACCGTCGTGTCTTAAGAAGTTGTAATAGCCTAATATCTTTTACAACTTTTCTGCACTGTTGCAAAACCGTTGTAATATGTATATTTTACAACTTTTTTCCACCGTTGTAATAAACTTTATTACACCAGTTATGCACCTTGTGATTGATATTTGGGTTTTAAAAAAAAAAATTTTGCAAATGCAACAAAAGCTGAATAAACAGAAAACAAATTGATATAAATTCAAAGCAACAGATCCATTCATACAAAAAACATTACAACTTTATATTCAAAATGCAAAAAATGAATCATACATCATCACGTTAATATATCAATTCTTCATTACAAATAATGATTACAAATTAGTACCATCCAAAAACTTTGCTTCAACTATCAGCTTGCTTCATCTTTGCACTTCCTCAACTTCCCCACCAACACAAGACACCACCTGCACAATCACAAAACATGCATATATATAAACATAACCTTAAGCTTGTTGTAAACATAAAATGGTGGATATCTACTTTTCTTCCAAGTTGGATGAGGAGTTGAAACTATGTAAAATGCAATGCATGTATTTTTGTAGTAAGCTAAGAGTATATAAGAGTTTTACTGGTTTAAGAAATACGTAATGACCATGAACTGCTTCGCTCTTTTAATGTGTTTAAGTTAATTAAGGTAATGAAAGATGATAGTAGATAGAGATGCCTCCATTATTGGTGCAAGAACTAATGCCACACCAAGCTTATTATCCGCACACAACTCGTAAATGCAAAAGAAATTATCACCAAGACAGTGATGTACATATGTATATTCCAGTTTAATGTTAGTTCACACTTACACGTGCAAATTACTTTTTGACAAAGATTTTGGTGCTTTGTTTACAATATTATTTGGCATTTCCTTAGAACCTTGTTTCAATATTTCTTACATGAAAACTTGACTAAAACAAAGTTCTAAGCTGATACCAAGAACGGTTCTGATAACATGATTGAAAATTTGAAAAGCAAGGAAAGTGCAAAATTTGCAAAATTAGTTTGAAATGTTTATTTAAATATCATCTTTTACCTTTCAGACTTAAGGCCTTTATTACCGAAAGTACCATTATGATAGTTTATTATAAATTGTATGCTTAAACAAGGTCATGAATACCATTTAGTTTTAACATATAAAAAAATTAACACCATAACTGCACGTTCTAAAATTTTAGTATTATAATATTTCACCATTACAATAGTAATAAATATAACTGTTGTGTCAAAGAATATTTACATTTCACTTTGAACAAAAAAGTGGTTGTGTTTCCTTATTTCTGTTTCTGAATTTGTTACTACGCAAGGCTTTCTAAGTTTTAAGACATAAAAATTACTAGATGGAAAACTGTTAAATGCAGCTGCATAAGACCGTATGTAACTAACATGTACATCCTCACAGTGAACTGTGTGAAAGCTACGGAGAGGCTAAGAAACTAATTCAAAAGAGAGGCTAAGAAACTAATTCAAAAGAGAGGCCAAGAAACTAATTCAAATAGAAACACAACATGCACATGAAAACATGATTCACTAACCAATTCATAGTTGCTCTTCTTTGACATTCCTGTTGCATCTCCATCAACATTCAACCTCAATCCATTGATCAATGAATCACGAACTGCAAATGTGTAGACCCTCTGTGATCTAGCACCCAACCGAGAAGAATTGCTCCATCACAGTGGGACACAATTCTGGAATCCAACATAAACCCACCAAATAAACATAAGAACAGCCCAAAACAACACTAACACAAGTCGATTCACACCCAAAAACTTCAAATAAGAGCAGTACCTTTCCTCTTTCGAGCAATTTCCTAAATTGTATTAAAACTTTGAGAATGAAATCCAACTCACCCAATTACAGCCATACTCTAAAAGCTGCAAAGGTCTAACCCTTAATCGCGGTTTTGTATGGGATTTAAGTGGATAAAAGAAGGTTTAACTGTAAGTAAACTAACCGTTAATCGCGGTGGCTTCTCGAAAGGGCGGAGGAAGGACCATCGATGGGTTTGGATCTCGGCAGCGCTCGTTGCTGACGTGGGCGACACAGCTGGTAGAAGGCTCGGATGAAGCAAGGAGGGGTATGGGTCCCTGGCGGCGCGCTTTGACGGACTAGAGGTGGAGGAGCTGTCTCGAGTGGCGCGGCAAGGCTTCGGCCATTTTCCAGTGAAGCTTCCATTTGAGCAAACTGACGGTGGCCAAGAAAATTTGGGCTAGCGAATCAAAAAAAGGAGAAAACAACGAAAGGGATTTCGACTATTGATGGAGCTAGGGATTACTGGGCTGTTGGAATTGATTAGGGTTACCAAAAGAGGGAAAATAGAATAAGAAGTGAATTAGAGAGAGAGACAACGGAAAAATGGATTAAAAAGCAAAAATTTAGACCTGGAGCCAAATTTTCGGAGTTTGGAGCCAAAAACAAGATGCGTATCATAAATTTTTAAAAGTTGTGTTGCACTGTACACTCAAAATCAGTCCAATTCTTATATGACTTTTATAAGAATTGTTGTTGTACTGTACACTCAAAGTCAGTCCACTTTTTAAATTTAAGGTTCACATATAGTATTTTCTTCACAAATTTTTAATAATTGGCATAATTTTGTAATTGTAAAATTTACATAATCTTCGTTCCTGATGACTTCGCAACTATTACCTAGTGCTTAGTTATTAGCAACTTTTAAAAATTTATGATTGTTATAAATTATTAAATATTATTTACTACTGATTTTTAACTTACAATAGTTACTTAATTAACGATTACTTATTAAAAAATATTATATACTAAATATTAATTACTACTAATAGTCATGATTAATTATAAATTAAATATTTGTTAATTGTTATTTATTTATTGATTATTAATTAATTGATTATTAACCGCTGATTAGTTATTACTTACTAATTAATTACTAGTACTTAATAATGAAGTAGTTATATATAATTATTTTTAATTTAATATTTATATATTGATTATTATTTACTAATCGGTTGTTAATTAGTAATTATTAGTAGGAATTATTTATTTATTGAAGTATTTTTAATTAAATATTTAATATGTATTTATTGATTATTAATTAATAATTACTAATTGGTTGTCAATTACTAATTATTATCATGAATTATTTATTTATTGAAGTATTTTTAATTAAATAATTAATATTAATATATAGGTTATTAATTAATAATTACTAATTAGTTGTTCATATTAATTATTAAAAATTATTTAATGAAAATAATTAATATTAAAATATAGTCATATATTACAACAGCCAAAAAATAAAAGTTGTGATAGGCTTTTATTACAACTGTCAAAATAACACAGTTGTTAAAAATAAATTTATTACAACTTTTCTGGAAAAAAGTTGTAAAAAACATTTATTACAACGGTGCTTTAACCACCGTTGTAAAATTAAAGTTGTAATATGGTGTTTTTGTTGTAGTTACAACGGTGTTTATACCACCGTTGTAAAAAACAATTTATTACAACGGTGTTTTTACCACCGTTGTAAAAACCCATTTATTACAACGGTGCGTTTACCACCGTTGTAAAATTAAAGTTGTAATATGGTGTTTTTGTTGTAGTGGAGAGCCCAGAATTCACTGCCATTTGTGCTATGCAGGTCGAGCTCTGAGAGGTTCGCGACGAGCAGCGCTAACAAGCGCGTGAGATTGGCTGCATCTCCGCTATACTACGCTCCTGGCGCGGACGTAGTAATGGATCAGGCTTCGACCGTGGAGGTAGACCAGCCTACAGTGGGTAGTCGTTGTTGTTGTTATTATTAGTACATTCCCTATGCATGTTTTATCTTGTATCCTGTGTTTCCCTTTCCAGCATTTTCTTTGTTGTAGTGTTGCGTTTGTAACTGCTAGTGATGAAAATCGCACGACTTTGACTAATGAGATTTATGTGTTTAAAAGTGTTTTGTCGTTCACGCTTACTTATTTGAATGAAATCTCATTCATAAACTTGCATTTTTTTCCTAAAGCTAGAAAGAATAGAATTATGTGTTGGATAAATTTTAGTAAAGGACCGACTTCACGTCACGGGTATATAAATAAATAAATAACCGTTCCTTGTTGAACTAAAATTTATTTTGGTCTTTTATGTGATTTCAGTTTTCGCATTTTTGCGTGACTGACTTCCTTTGTCGCCAACATGTTACTAGATTCGTTTGAATTTTCGCAAAATACATTTTTGAAATTTTTGGAAAATGTTGTTTGAAAAAAACTTTTATTCATTTTCTTATTTTATAGGAAATGAAACAATTTTGAAAAGATTTTTTCAAAATAAACATAACAAGTTTTCAAGCGGAAATTTATTTTTATGAAAAATTTCGATTTTTGGTCACATGAACGTTGTAAGGAAGATTTTTGGATGCTTTGTGTGCACGTTCTAGTGGTGAAATAGGACCGACGATGCGATAAAAACATTAACGGTAACAAGGAAAGTGTTGTTTTTGCCTTGGAAACATTTTTTTTCCATACTTCTTCAATGATGCGCACGAGCTATTAATTAACTCGTTTTACGTTTTAGAGCTTGTTTTAAGCCTCTTTACAGTCTAAAGATGGGAATTTTCAGAGTATTTTGGGTAGCTGAGGTGAAAGTTTCACTGTAGGGCGGGAATTGGAAAAGTTGTAAGCGGGAAAAATGTTAAAATACTTCGATTCAGTTTCCTTTTTCCGATTTAGGAGAAACTAAATAGGAAATGATTAGATTGTGTGACGTTATGGATGGTAGGGTTTGGATGCAAAAATTGGTTGCTTCACACTTTTATTCGTAATTGTGTGAGTGTAATGGATGAAAAAGAGTTTTCAAATTGCATTCATATAGAACTGCCAATATATTTAGGATGTTTTGCATCATGTTTTCAGAAGTATTTCAAAATTTTAATGCAAACATATAGGAGGATCCGATTAGAATAATCTTGCATACATATTTTATGGTTGAACTGTACTATGTACACCATACACATATACACGTGGTTACAAAGTGGATATACACAAATTGGTTGTGTAGAATAGGACTATAGGTGTCAGAATTTCGGGATGAAATTCCTTTTAAAGAGGGAAGAATGTAACATCCCGGAATTTTGGCAATATAAATTAATTATTAGAATTTCAAAAATAGGAATTTTTGCAGACAAAAGAATTTTACCATGAAATTTTAACTGATGCATTCGTCTCGTAATTTTGATTGACTTTCATGTTTGGAGTTTCACGAACAAAGTACGTATGAAATAGTTATGGACGAAATACGAAAATGGACGAAAAATAAATAAATCTGAATTTAAATATATAATATACCTAATATAACTTGCCGACCTGGGCATCTGATGTACCAGGCGGTCGATCATAGCGGTCGACAACCACAGTCGACCTACTGGGCATCAGTATGCCCAGTGACGGCTAGGGTTGGTAAGGTTTGGTTTATGAAATATATAAAATGAATGAACGGATATGAATTAAAACTAATCCAATGGTTCAAGGCCGATTCCATCCCTATAAATAAAGGGGTAAGGCCTTATTGTTTTCCACACAAATCTGTAGTGGAAGCGGAGCTCTTCCATTTTCTTCCTTCTCCAAACCTAATTTCTTAATCTAAAATATATTCTTATACAACAAATCAAATCCAATTCATATGAAATTGAGAGGATTAACAGATCTAATGGAAAAAAAATGCAAATTAATGCTCCAAATCAGATTCTCCCCTCTTCCTATTTTCTTACATCTCTACAAATCTGGAATTTTCCCCTTTCTAGATAAATTGTAGATTTATAAGAATTTGGGGATTGTAGGCCTAAAGGGTTTAAATTTTGGATTTGGAACCTATAAGGTAAGTGGGATATTTACGAATATAGTTATAATGACTTATTTATTTCGTTTGAATTAGATCTAAATTTTTATGCTTATTTTTCTATCAGATCTGTTCATTTAATTATTGTAATTTGATTAACAACCTTCAGATCTGGTTATAAACATTGTTAAAACTTGTGAATTGTAAGTCATGGTTATGCATAATATCAATTATAGGATTCTTAAACTTATTCACACATGTTCCTACAGTTATGTTGTAGTTGTTTCCTAGCACTGTATATCTGGAAATCAGTCCCATTAAACACTAATTAGATGTAGTTACATTCTAGATCCTTAGTTCAGTGTTGAATAATAAAGTATGTGAATTTGGATAAAAATATGAAATTGGTAAATTTTGTGACAGTAATATTAAAAGAAATATGCCTATTTTTATTTAGTACAGTTGGATTTTGGCTTAATTGTTGTAAACATGTCGTTTTCCTCATTTCAAATAAAAAGGCATTATTTTGAAATCACAAGAGATATGATTAAAAGGATCAAAAAGGGAAAATGATGCAAATGTACGTATAAGTATAAATATATATTTGTGTGTAATTTGCATCAACTATTCCAAATTATATATTTACATATATTTCTTGCGATTTGGAAATATATCAATTCCACTAACTAGGCATTATTTACTAAGATTATCGCTAGCGGTCTTTTGTGAGATTTGAAACCTTTTGGCAAGATTGGATGCAAAAAGGAATGTTTGGTTATTGATTAAACCAAGTCATTTAATTTAAAAACAACAACAATAATAAAAGTAATAACTACGTTGACCGCATGAAAACATGAAATATAAATATACACATATTATCCATCCGAAGCAGTGTAAAACGATAAAATATACATTTTGTTTAAATGTTGGAATGTTTGATAAGGTTTAGTTATGGAATTATATGTAATGTAATCCATATTGAATTAATTTATTTGTGGTGATCACTTGTAACAATCAATATAATTCATTGCTATAAATAGGACCATAAATCAATAAATAACCATTGTAACCAATATTTATTAGGGAAAAATAAATGTGATAGGAAAACGGTTACAATTCCTACAATCAATTAGGATAAATGTTGTAAACCCCAATTAGGAAATTTGAATTATAACCGCGTTTAGACACAAGGTTAATCTCAACTTGTGGTAGAAGTCTGCCCGGAACCGACCGGCAAATCCAGCATCCATAGTATTCAGCTTAATGTGAGGGGTCTAATGCGTAAATATAAATGTACTAAGGCACGAGGTCAAGTTAAACTTGTGGTAGAAGTATGCCCGAAACCAAACGAAAAATCCAGTATCCACAAGTGGTCAACTTAATGTGAGTTGTCTGGTGCATATATATACATATATATATATATACACATAAACAAAATAAACAAGTAAATAAATAAATATGGATAGTGATGGTCTATTAGGGTACAACAAATAGATATTTCGGGATTGATAAAATAAGGATATCCAAAGTTAAGAGTTGCCTTAGAAAAATATGACCATTATGATCATAAATGGAAATAAACTTACGGATAAGAAAAAGAGGGCTAACGGGTATCGATTATTTTTAATACTAAGTCCAATTAAGGAAGATAATCAAATATATCCTAGGATAAAGAAACATAACTTTCCTATTTATACTAGTTAACATATAATGTATAATTTAAATTTTAGAGCTGGACTTAGTAGGTTCATAATGTAAAATATTGCTAACCATATGAACCCGTGACGATAATGAATCTTGTATGTATATCATTTCCATGTAGAGAAAGTAAATGGGATGACTTAATAACGTAGCCCACTTTATCCCAAATAGGGAAAAGTGTTAAGGTCCAATGGGATACGAACCAATAACCATCGTGTATAGTCTGCTTCCCGGGCCTTAAGCGGCTAGGGTTGAGGAGTCCACCTGGGAATAGGTCTTTCAATTTAGGGGTCTTAAATGGCAGGTGTGTGGGCCTACCCAAACCTGGAAACTAAAACTTCAGATATGGCTACCTATCCTATGGAAAGTAATAAACGACAAAGAGGGTTATCTAATAAGGTCAGCTAGAAGGTATAGCGAATGATAAAATACTATCTCTCACCTTATGCAAGGTAAGGGTATATGCGTGAACGGCGGAAGCCTTAACTAGTAGGGCACGTAGCTAGTGCCCTCTAGTTTATGTTAATGTTAAACGAATTTTGTGTCCCGTTAGGTATGAGTTTCTGAGCAATTGTGCTACGGGGCCCGAGATTCTTGTGGTTGGCATTACGGAATATGAAATTTCTGGTGTGGTCCCCTACTTCTACCTACTCCTACCTACTCCCATCTAACCACTCCACTATAAATACCCCTCAAGCTCACACTTCAAAGGGGTCGGAATTTGGTGATTTGACATCTCTTGAGAGCTCCAAGTAGCCTCTTTAATGGCATTTATGCTTTGAGGGAGAAGAAGAAGGGAAAAAGTGTCTTTCTCCTAATATTTGGCATATGACAATTATGACCTCATATAACTTATATGTGTATGTAAAGTGATGTCATGAGATAGTCTCAACCTTGTAACTCTTTGTTATTAATAATATTCCAACGACTCTTCCAAAGTGGACGTAGGCCTCTCACGGGACCGAACCACTATAAATCTCTTGTCTTATTTACTGCTTTCCGCACTTACATTTCCACGCGAAACTATAATTCTTAAGTAAATAAGAATCTTCAGTGTTTACGAGATATTTTACTGTCAACATTTTGGGGCTTTCACTGAGAAAACTCGGATATATTTCTTTGTCGCGCATTACCATCTCGACTCCGATGTGCTTTAGGTTCCTTCACTAACCTGCCGCCAAGTCCGCTTATGATGGCAAAGTGACCAAGGAATGCTATGATTGGCTCCTCTACCGTAACTGAAGCTGGTACCTCCTAGCAACCCCAGCCGACGAATATCCCGGCTACAACTGAAACCCTTCCTCCTGTGGACCCCGAAGCTCCCGCGATTCAAGCGCAAATCCACGCGCTTAACCAAAAGTATGAGAACACAGCCTCGAGCTCAATCAGGCGTTGAGAGATAACATCGGCCTTATGCGCCAATTCCAAGAAAGTCAATGCATCGTCGCCCGACTTCAGCTTGCTCAAAACAATGCTTGACCCCGATGTACCATCTTGGAAACTTCCTCTTCCAAGTCTAGGGGCACACATCTGAGAAGGAGGTTTAGCCTCATCAACAATTTCGCCGTCCGCTCCAACGCCCCGACCAACGGCAATGGCAATGGCTACGACAACGGAAATGAAAATGGAAATGGCGACCGAACTACAGTCACTTATAGTGAGGGGGCACATTATTTAGACCATTCCCAACTGATTATCAATGACGAATCGTGTAACGAACTGGGATTTTACAACTCGATATTCAAATCCCGGTTGAATCGATATTCAAATTTATATTGAAATTCCTTATATATATCGTTATAAATTATAAAGGAATTCCATAGCGACTTTTCTAAAATTTGATTTGGACATAAATCAAAATCTACACGATGAAATCCCGATTTTTCTCTTCCACTAGAAAAATATACTTCACCAGCTCCACACATTTCTTATTTCACAGAAATTCGATTTAAAACGAACCCTGTACATTCAGTTGAAGTTCAAATCGACAAATAGCGAACTACCGCGCCATTTCGAGCTCGATTATAATTATATTATAATGCTACGTTTCAACGACCGTCGATTGAATATATTTGTTCATATAATTCAACTCTAAACTAAACTATAAATTTTAAATAATCCAAATTACACAATACTGTGAATTTCACTATTTTTGATTATTTCTGAATTAGATATATTATCCTATTATTTATTTTAATTAAATATTCAATATTATTTAATTCTGGTCATTTTAAATAACCAAACCATTATTTAAATAATTAAATAAATTATTTACATCGCTGAAAAATGTGGGTCGTTACATTCTTCCCCCCTTGAAATAATTTCGTCCTTGAAATTGCTAAGGTAGAAAACATCTCTATTGACCGGTTAAACATTACTTGTTTACCTTTTTATTTATTTTCAACTGAACCAATTAATTTCAACTAAAATATTAATTAATTCTTATCAACGATAATTTTCTAAAATCCTGAAAATTTTCTAACATTCTAAATTTCCGGAAAATTTCGCCAGCACCTCCTTTGTACCGGTCAATAGTTCAAACCCCAACTCGCCTCTCTAGGCCTTCTCCAATCCAAAAGAAAATCAAATAGCCAAGCGGCTTGCCAAATCGGCCCATAAATCACCAAATCCATAAAAATAAACGTGTACCTTTTTGTCGGGCATATCATTATATCCTTTCCCCCTGTTATCAATTCAGCAGATACAAGGGTCATCCCAATCAAATTCCGATCTGTTTTTACCCACATATCCCACCATTCGCTTATACCTAAGTCGAATTCAATTTCAAATCAAAGTTCCATTTTCGATTTTTAAATTCTTAACTCATCAATCCACTACCATTTCAAATTCTATCTCACAATTCAAAATCTGATTCTACTTGATATATCGTATCCAATTCAATTTCCAGTTAATTGGTTTCAATTCAATGCATATTTGCTTTCCCCATTTTCTTTAATTTGTTTTTAATTCATACTATCTTCCTGGGAATTTTAAACAGTTTAGTT
Source organism: Allium sativum (assembly GCA_030737875.1). Classification (NCBI taxonomy): domain Eukaryota; kingdom Viridiplantae; phylum Streptophyta; class Magnoliopsida; order Asparagales; family Amaryllidaceae; genus Allium; species Allium sativum. The sequence continues at coordinate 196,894,416 of CM060919.1, read as the reverse complement.
TTTCTAAAATAAATTATTCCCTTTCGGAATTCAGAACAACTTGTTTTCTCAAAACAATTCAACACAATATCTTTGGTAGTAATTCGTCACTTACAACTCGAAAATGAACACTGATGATGTGGCCAGTATCATCAGAGTTATTTTCCAGCTATCGAAGTGAGTTCAATACTATATAACTTTCAAAACCATATCTAAACACCTCCATTTGGAAATATATTTCAAATAACCTTCCAAAGTTTGTAAAACAAATTTTTTTTAATTTCCCAAGATCTTAAAATTTTCTTATACTTAACACAAATCCACTTACAAACACTTCTCCTAGTTTCAGAATTTTAATTCCAATTCTGATTTAATTCAGATTTAATTAATCTGCTTTTAAATTATACGAACTCAAATTGGTTATTTATATAACCATTTCAATTATAATCAACCAACACATCCAACATACTATAATCATTCGAATATAAATATTTTCTTTATATCGAAATATACTTAGGGTAAAATTATCTCATTTGCCCTCTTTCGAAACATACCATGTCGGTTTATCGTATTTGAGTGTTTGGTTGCCCCTATCGATACAGTGGATCAAACTGATCGACCAGAAATTCATAAGCGACTCGACCAATAAAGCTCCACGATATAAAACAACTTTTTATATCAAATAACAAATACGCGCTCATATATATACACTCAAACTCAATCTAGGGTATTACTAACCCCATCTATACTGAGTCACGCCACAGTGCTAAGGTAAATCACTTAACCTCGCTCTGATACCACTTTAACGAACTGGGATTTTACAACTTGATATTCAAATCCCGGTTGAATCGATATCAAATTTATATTGAAATTCCTTATATATATCGTTATAAATTATAAAGGAATTCCATAGCGACTTTTCTAAAATTTGATTTGGACATAAATCAAAATCTACACGATGAAATCCCGATTTTTCTCTTCCACTAGAAAAATATACTTCACCAGCTCCACACGTTTCTTATTTCATAGAAATCTGATTTAAAACGAACCCTGTACATTCAGTTGAAGTTCAAATCGCCAAATAGCGAACTGCCGCGCCATTTCGAGCTCGATTATAATTATATTATAATTCTACGTTTCAACGGTCGTCGATTGAATATATTTGTTCATATAACTCAACTCTAAACTGAACTATGTATTTTAAATAATCCAAATTACACAATACTGTGAATTTCACTATTTTTGATTATTTCTGAATTAGATATATTATCCTATTATTTATTTAAATTAAATATTCAATATTATTTAATTCTGGTCATTTTAAATAACCAAACCATTATTTAAATAATTAAATAAATTATTTACATCGCTGAAAAATGTGGGTCGTTACAAATCAGGTCCTAGCAGTCGACCCACTCCTCAACAGAACCCGACTGCTGCCGTCTAGGATCAGGGACCTACTCTCCCAGCAGCCCATGCTCTTCCGGATCAAGATGCCCATCAACTTGCTCAGCCTCATAATCTATACCAAAACCCGATTATATATGTGGATGACATGGAAGAGGATGACCCAGACGTGCATCATAGAAGGCGACCTCGGAACATGACCCCTGAGCTTCGACGAAACCAATGGACTCCGCTGGCCGATCCGCATCTGACATACCTCCCTGACATGGTTCGAAGGATCATGAGGGAAATGCGAGGGAATGTCAATGAATCATGAGAAACCCACCTAAGGTGCAGCCCTTTCACCAGGATTGTGCACTTTAGGCTGAATGGTCTCGACGCTTCATCATGCCGCAAATGTCGATTTATGACGGCATGACCGATCCCTGCGTGTGACGGCCCACCCCGCACCAACCGACATTTACTCCAAAAGTGCGCTGTACACATATCCAGTTAGCACGGGACGGTCGCCAGAAGAAAAAGAAAGAAGAGAATGGGCTAATCAAGGAACCTGTAATATGTCTCACAGCGCATAGAACAAAATATAATAATAACATACTTGACATAAAACAGGAGAGACAGTGCATAAGCTAAAAACCAAAACTGAGCATCATAGCAGCGGAAATCCAAAATATAGCTTATTACAACTTTTCAAACTATCTCAAAGCAAAAGCAAGATAAAGGAGGTACACTACTAATGCCCAAGTAGCGACCACCAACGACACAGGGAGAATATCTATATATCATACGTGGAAGCCTCCTGCTCGCCTCCGAATCAGCTACTCGCGCATCACCAGCTAACCACAACCTGTCTCTAGTCTGCTCGTGTGAGCACCCAGAGTAATAAGAAGAGACATAAAACTCTGGGTCAGACATAAAGCCTGGTATGAGCGATAGGCATCTAAACAGAATAATAACAGTAACAGGTATAATCCAATCATACCTGAACCTGGACCTGCAACCAAAGAGTTAGCACTACATACTGTACAACACTCTAAGGTGCCCTTTTAAATGGTGTAAAGATAACGGGGGTGGGGGTGTGCATGTCATAGTGATGTCAAACAATCAAGCATAGCAATCATCCTCACATCCCTCACTCAGTGCATAAAGCATACGATATCCACTACTTTGGTCACCTAATACTTTGGGCCATGACGGAATCCAATCCCATGTAACTATCACTACAAGCCCACTATCCATCTCCCAGTGGTGAACCAAAGTTATGAATACCGACAACCCCTTTGCACACGTCCCGCAGCAAAGCCCAATCACGAAGTGCACTCATTGGTTCCCATCTGGATCCTGAGCTCTAACTTCCATTTGGACTACCTTTGCATCTCGGGTTTTGGTCAGCATCTCCTCCGGATCGGTCTTCACTTCACCTTGCTTCGGATCGTGGTCATCACTTCAAGTCCAAGCATCTCGGATCGGGTCGGTCGTGCTCCCTCCATTGGATCGCATCGCGCCATACGGATCGGGCCGTCATCACCCCTGGCGGATCGGGTCGGGGTCTTCAGCTTGCCACGGTTCGGATCGGGTGCTCTTTCGTGGTGCCTTCAACTCGTGGGTGAGCATTCGGGTCGGAGCGTTCAAGTACAAGTGGATCGTGGATGCTGTCTTCCTCTGGTCAGATCGGGGTGCGAAGCGCGAGCGGATCGGTGCTTCTGCATCGTGGAAGGCGGTTCGGATCGGAGTATTCAGCTCGTGCAACTTGCGAAGAAGCGGTTCATCTCATGGAAAAAGAGGCGATCCGATCCGGGTCCTTCATATTTCCTGCAACTCTTCCAGCGACTGTTTTACGCCATACGACGGCGTTTTCGACCATTCTAACTTTTCTAATCAATCACAAAGCATAACATACAGTCATAGCAACATGTATAATCAACCACAAACACCAAAACAACAATATGATAGGTTAAAATGGATCAAACATAGCCAAAACCCCATATTTTCCCTTAAGCATGTTGGGTGAAACTTATGATATGATTAGCAAAACTTAACCAAATTATCCCAAATTCACATCAGAGGTCTAAAACAATATTTCAAAATTTATGAATATTTTTCCAGATTTTTAACATGCAAAAATTCGCTAATTATCACTAATTACCCCTTAATCCCCCAAATTCCGGGATTTGCAAAATTAGTCGAAATTTACCCAAATTCATATCAGAGGCATAAAATGATGTTTTAGAATTTTGGGAATTTTTCTAAATTTTTCTGAGCCATAATTTCGCTAATCTTCGCTAATTACCATAATTAGCCGTAATTAGTGAAAAACAATGCAAATCACTCACCTTAGCCACAAACAAACTTTAGATCTGAAATAATCTCTGATTTGGATCCAATCCCTATGTGTTCCAGCAGCTCTCTCTCTGATTTGGTGCTACCCTCCCTTGATTTGATGTAGTTTTGCTTAATCTTCGATTAGAAAGTGATTAGAGACGATTTGGGATGAAATTAGAAGTTGGAGGCCATTGCTAGAGCTTGAAGGAGGTAAGTGGCGGCTGGAAAAATGAGTCTAAAACCGAAATCCTAACCCTAGCAGCCCTTAAATACCCCAAATCCCGAAATCCCCCATTGGGCCTAGTTGCTAATCACCCGGTTAAGCCCGATTAGCTATTTTTCACCTTCTAAACCTTGTTTCAGCCATATCTCCCAAACGGTAAGTCCGTTTGGCTAATGTAACCACTCTAAGGAAAGAGAAACCATCATTCGAATCCAATGGAAGTGGGTTCAGGTCAAAATTCCTTTCCAGTCAAAAGTTATGGCCAAAACAGTACCAACTAGGGGCAAAACGGTCATTTAAAAATCAACAAAAATCATGAACATGGGAAATGACCCCAATAATCGTCTCCCAAAGTTACATGACCATATGACTTCATATGTGAAAGAAATAAATATTTCACGATCCTATGATGCGTAGAATGAGGGTCGTTACACTCTTCCCCCCTTAAGAAATTTCGCCCCCGAAATTCCCTAACCAAAACACAAAAAGGGTTCCGCATGCCTATCAACCATAAACAACAATCAACATGCAAAACAAGTCTATCCTAGCATGTGGTTTACTAACAAGGGAAGAAACTATCACTACCAAAACCTTACTAGGCAAAGAGTTCTGGACACTTCTTCCTTATATCCTCCTCTGTTTCCCAAGCACGGTCTTTTTCCATTCTCACCCCACTGGACTTTGACTAGTTTCACCGCCTTCCTTCGAAGCTGCTTCGTATCGTTCCCAACAATATGCATAGACTTGCGGTTCCCAACCGCCTCGATTTCAACTTCGATGTTATCCAACTGATCAGTGAAATAGCCACACTAGGGTCGTGCACGAATTTCCTTAACTGGGAAACATGAAATACGTTGTGAACTCCCGCCATCTTGTCAGGTAACTCTACCTCATACGCCAAATTCCCAACTTGCTCGAGGACTGGGAATGGGCCAACAAATCTTGGTGCTAACTTACCTCTCCAACCAATCCGAATCACATTCTCTATGGAGAGATCTCGACGAACACCAAGTCGTTAACGAAGAATTCCAAATCTCTTCGTCTCTTATTGAGATAAGCCTTCTGCCTATCTTTATCCCTTCCCAGTAGTAGATCTGCTCTATGTCTCAATACATCTTGTTACCACTAGGATGTATAGTCAATTTCGAGTGATGATATGCTCTAAGCACTTCACCTCTCAGTTCATCTACGTTGGGTACAACTAGTCCCTTATTCTTTCGAAGCCACCCTTCTCAATCAAATCCTTACTTGATCATTCTCTTTCCATCGATACCCATCTCTACCCTAGAGATGGTTTCCATTAGATTAGGATCGTCCTTCTAACTGGAAACAATCCACTCAATCAAAATCGATTTAATCGTCAAGCTTACTAGCGTTTATGAATCCAATTCAGTCTTGGGTCTGAAATCATATCCTGTGACATACTCTAGTTGCTTCCATCCTAGAAACAAAACCCCTAAACTGGCATGTCTCCTACTCAATGCAACTAGTACTGCACCCAAATCCTTTACTATGATCACTCTGCCCCATGGAGTCATGGCGACTCCACTGCACTGATCCATAGTCACTAGTCCTTTGCTATGTCCACTCTGCCCCATGAAGTCATAACAACTCCACTGCACTGGCTCATAGCCTTACTAATCCTTTACTATGTCCACTTTGCCCCTCGAGTCATGACGACTCTACTGCACTGGCTCATAGTCCTACTACAATCACTTTGTTCCCCATCGCTGGAACCCTACAGGTGATAGTCTACTCAAGAGAAGAAAGATAGGAACAAACATAGCAACCATAACATCCATCAAACAAATCCTATCTATCACCTGCTAAAGTCATAAACACATCGACACCTACATGATTGGTCTAACCAATCCCAATATGTCGATTCTAGTATGTCTGGTCCAACCAACATCAATAACTAATGGAAGCCCAGCCCCCATACATACACCGATGCCTACTTGACTGGTCCAACCAATCCCAGGCCAATGGAAGCCCCGCCTCCCTTCGAACTACCGTACGTCCAACGTACGTTTATCCTCCAAGGATAATTAAACTAATGGAAGCCCAGCCTCCAATCGGACTACCGTACGTCCAACGTACGTTTATCCTCCAAGGATAACTAGATCACGTCCAACGGATCCAAGGTAACGGGCGTCCCCAGATACCCCTACTTTTAGTCCTCCTAAAATACTTGAGTCCAACCCAAGTCTATCCATTATCTTGCTGCCCTCTCGAGTCCAACTCGAGCTGAATCCAATTCCTTGCAGCCTTCTCGAGTCCAACTCGAGTCAATCTATAACTCAGACCCAGTCTTGGGTACCGACAAACTCTAGTCCAACGCGAGTCGTCTCCCTATTCGTTGCATCTCCAAGATCAACGAACACCTATTTTCTTTTACGAGTTCAAGTCCAACTTGAATCGCTCCAATCTTCGTTGTATCTTCCATGATCAACGAACACATCCTATTCCTTCAAAGTTTTACTATCCAATAGAGAACATCAACATAGGGTCCTAAACAATCCATTACTTTGCATCTTTCTCGAGTCCCACTCGAGCAATCTCATAACCCTATCGAGTCTAACTCTGGGCAGTCTATACCATTGAACAGTCTTATCATGTTCCGTCTGCCCATCACTCCTCGAGTAAACCAAGATATCATCCAATGAAAAATCACAACAACTATTTACCCCTCACGCAACCCATCCTAGTCGAAATCGACATTCCCCAAGCACAAGCCCCAAAGGCCTAAACCAATATCAGACAAGCACCCAAGGAACATCTCCTCCGAGTTCGGACAATCCACATGAGGTGATACTAGCAAAACAATCTAGCACTGGAGTACTCATTTGCCTCCCAGAGACAACTAGAACTTATTACAACGATAACCTCTTAGCTTCCTTAACTCCAGTTACTATCGCCATCACTAGGTAGGTACCTAATACCACCCTATTCCTTTGGAGTAAATCGACTCCCCAAAATAATGCTAAACCCAGTAAAGCCCAAAACAAAGCAATCACAAGGAAACATACATCCATGACTCGATAAGACCACATTAACAAATCATGCCAAAACTAGTTGAACTACCAATCGGGTTTGTCACTACTAAAGGTCTATCGACTAACTCAGGTTTGTCAAACAAAACCCGATCAAAACATCTTAAATAGAAAGCATACCTCGAATAAAGACACCTTTTTCCTTCTGCGCCGCAGTTGGGGCATTTGACGAAGAAGGAACAGCGTTGATAGCATACGCTTTCACAATCTGCTTCTCCCTAGGAGGTTGTGGGCAATCATCCTTGTGATGTCCCGCCTGGCCGCAGTTAAAGCACTTCCTTTCCCCAGGCTTTTCTCGACAATCTCTGGCGTAATGGCCCTTCTGGCCACAACTAAAGCATTCGCCATCTTTCTTATTTTTCTTACTCTGACCATCCTTGGTTGGGTTCTGCTTCCTCTTGTTCTGGGAATTCTTCTTGCCTTCACCGCCTGCTTGCGGCTTTGGCTCCTCTGCAGATGCCGTAGCAACCTCAGTCTTTGACTTAGGGAAAAGGCTCTCTGACCTTATTGCCTTTCTTACAATAGATTCGAACGTCTGATCGATATGGTTTATAAGTCTTTCCCCCAAGTACCCATCCAAGCCAGTTATGAACTTCTCGTTCTTCTTTTCGACTGTATCGATAAGGGACCATCCATATTTCGATAGAGTGTCAAATTCAGCGATATACTCCGAGACTGCTCTACCATTCTGCTTAAGCTCCAAGAACTTCCTGAACAGTTCCGATTTATGAGCAGATGGAATAAACTTATCACAAAAGCGAGTCTTAAACTGATTCCAAGTAACTTGATCTTCTGGAGTAGCTGTTCTAATGGCATTCCACCAATTCATCGCTCGCCCTTGCAGCTGACGAGACGCTAGCCTTCTTTTCATCGCATCCTCAAGACCCAAGTCGTCGAAGATATGATCACAGCTATCCAACCAATCCTGAACATCTGTGGCCGACTCTGTTCCGTGGAACGGCTTCCCACCAAGGTTAGTGTAATATTTGCACAACTTGGCGAAATCGACCCTAGGCGCCTGCACTACTGGGCCAACACCAACCCCGGGATTGGGAACTGCCCCTTGCACTTCTCTAAGCATGTCTCTCATGAGGTTAGTAAACATCGCCCTCATGTCAGCGGCATTCCCCTGGTTGGTCCCTCTACCAGCACCCCTCGTGTCTCGGCTCATCGTCAATCTGAAAAAGGGAAACGATTAACGACCCCATAGTGGTGCTAATGCAGTGCGACTTCATTCTTATACTACCAATAGTATATATATAGCTTTTGAAAACCAAAGTAATCACAAATACGCGCTCTCATATACGTACTATCTCTCCCTCGTGTCTTTCCCTAGGTTAACTACGCAACCTAGAGCTCTGATACCAAGTGTGACGGCCCGCCCCGCACCAACCAACATTTACTCCAAAAGTGCGCTGTACACATATCCAGTTAGCACGAGACGGTCGCCAGAAGAAAAAGAAAGAAGAGAATGGGCTAATCAAGGAACCTGTAATATGTCTCACAGCGCATAGAACAAAATATAATAATAACATACTTGACATAAAACAGGAGAGACAGTGCATAAGCTAAAAACCAGAACTGAGCATCATAGCAGCGGAAATCCAAAATATAGCTTATTACAACTTTTCAAACTATCTCAAAGCAAAAGCAAGATAAAGGAGGTACACTACTAATGCCCAAGTAGCGACCACCAACGACACAGGGAGAATATCTATATATCATACGTGGAAGCCTCCTGCTCGCCTCCGAATCAGCTACTCGCGCATCACCAGCTAACCACAACCTGTCTCTAGTCTGCTCGTGTGAGCACCCAGAGTAATAAGAAGAGACATAAAACTCTGGGTCAGACATAAAGCCTGGTATGAGCGATAAGCATCTAAACAGAATAATAACAGTAACAGGTATAATCCAATCATACATGAACCTGGACCTGCAACCAAAGAGTTAGCACTACATACTGTACAACACTCTAAGGTGCCCTTTTAAATAGTGTAAAGATAACGGGGGTGGGGGTGTGCATGTCATAGTGATGTCAAACAATCAAGCATAGCAATCATCCTCACATCCCTCACTCAGTGCATAAAGCATACGATATCCACTACTTTGGTCACCTAATACTTTGGGCCATGACGGAATCCAATCCCGTGTAACTATCACTACAAGCCCACTATCCATCTCCCAGTGGTGAACCAAAGTTATGAATACCGACAACCCCTTTGCACACGTCCCGCAGCAAAGCCCAATCACGAAGTGAACTCATTGGTTCCCATCTGGATCCTGAGCTCTAACTTCCATTTGGACTACCTTTGCATCTCGGGTTTTGGTCAGCATCTCCTCCGTATCGGTCTTCACTTCACCTTGCTTCGGATCGTGGTCATCACTTCAAGTCCAAGCATCTCGGATCGGGTCGGTCGTGCTCCCTCCATCAGATCGCATCGCGCCATACGGATCGGGCCGTCATCACCCCTGGCGGATCGGGTCGGGGTCTTCAGCTTGCCACGGTTCGGATCGGGTGCTCTTTCGTGGTGCCTTCAACTCGTGGGTGAGCATTCGGGTCGGAGCGTTCAAGTACAAGTGGATCGTGGATGCTGTCTTCCTCTGGTCGGATCGGGGTGCGAAGCGCGAGCGGATCGGTGCTTCTGCATCGTGGAAGGCGGTTCGGATCAGAGTATTCAGCTCGTGCAACTTGCGAAGAAGCGGTTCGTCTCATGGAAAAAGAGGCGATCCGATCCGGGTCCTTCATATTTCCTGCAACTCTTCCAGCGACTGTTTTACGCCATACGACGTCGTTTTCGACCATTCTAACTTTTCTAATCAATCACAAAGCATAACATACAGTCATAGCAACATGTATAATCAACCACAAACACCAAAACAACAATATGATAGGTTAAAATGGATCAAACATAGCCAAAACCCCATATTTTCCCTTAAGCATGTTTGGGTGAAACTTATGATATGATTAGCAAAACTTAACCAAATTATCCCAAATTCACATCAGAGGTCTAAAACAATATTTCAGAATTTATGAATATTTTTCTAGATTTTTAACATGCACAAATTCGCTAATTATCACTAATTACCCCTTAATCCCCCAAATTCCGGGATTTGCAAAATTAGTCGAAATCAACCCAAATTCATATCAGAGGCATAAAATGATGTTTTAGAATTTTGGGAATTTTTCTAGATTTTTCTGAGCCATAATTTCGCTAATCTTCGCTAATTACCATAATTAGCCGTAATTAGTGAAAAACAATGCAAATCACTCACCTTAGCCACAAACAAACTTTAGATCTGAAATAATCTCTGATTTGGATCCAATCCCTATGTGTTCCAGCAGCTCTCTCTCTGATTTGGTGCTACCCTCCCTTGATTTGATGTAGTTCTGCTTAATCTTCGATTAGAAAGTGATTAGAGACGATTTGGGATGAAATTAGAAGGTGTAGGCCATTGCTAGAGCTTGAAGGAGGTAAGTGGCGGCTGGAAAAATGTGTCTAAAACCGAAATCCTAACCCTAGCAGCCCTTAAATACCCGAAATCCCGAAATCCCCATTGGGCCTAGTTGCTAATCACCCGGTTAAGCCCGATTAGCTGTTTTTCACCTTCGAAACCTTGTTTCAGCCATATCTCCCAAACGGTAAGTTCGTTTGGCTAATGTAACCACTCTACGGAAAGAGAAACCATCATTTGAATCCAATGGAAGTGGTTTCAGGTCAAAATTCCTTTCCATTCAAAAGTTATGGCCAAAACAGTACCAACTAGGGGTAAAACGGTCATTTAAAAATCGACAAAAATCATGAACATGGGAAATGACCCCAATAATCGTCTCCCAAAGTTACATGACCATACGACTTCATATGTGAAAGAAATAAATATTCCACGATCCTATGATGCGTAGAATGAGGGTCGTTACACTGCGCCTTTCTGAATCGTTATGAGTGGAAAATGGATTCTAATCGGGCAGCTGACCCAGTCAAATGTAAGTGTTTCCCGGTCTTCCTGTCGGGCATTGCTTTACTCTAGTTCTCTCACCTACCACCCCATTCCGTTAACTACTTCGCCAACTGACCACCGAATTGGTTAAGCAGTTCAGAATGCACGTCCCAACTCTGAAGAACACCCTCACTCTATCGAATCCGTACCAAGGACTGCCGAGTCACTCAAAAGTTACCTTTCACGATTTAATACCGCCCTTGCGGAGGTTGATTACCTAGAGACTCGTACTGTGCTTTTCCAGCTTGCAAAAGGTGTCCTCCTCACTTTTGAATTCCGGGATTGGATCGATAGGAAGCAACCCAAGAGTCTCGATGCTTTCTACGAGAAGGCCGGGAAGTACTTGTGTCAAGAAGAGGCAATGCGTAACCAAATCTCCAGGACCAACCCTTATAACAACCCACACATCGATACCATCGACGACGACACCAAAGGGAAACAGGCTGGAGAGCTTTTTGATAAGAATAAGAGGGCATGCCCATACAAATCAAAGCTAGGTAACGGCAGGCAGGGAGATCGCAACGACAATCAGGCTACGATGGATCCCGAGAGGCCCAGCCGTTACCAAACGTACGAGACCTACACTCCATTAAATGAAGTTTTGAAAACAATCTACCTGGAAACATGAAACACACTCCAGTATAAGAAGTCACACTATAGTGAGTCCACTAAATGCGAGAAGAATGCCGGCAAATAATGCCGATACCACGATATGTACAGGCACAATACCACTAACTGTTGTCAACTCAAGGACGCCATCGAGAAGCTTATCCGTGAAAGCGCCTTGAGCAGTACATTCAAGAACCTTTTCCTTCCAAAGCAAACTTGGGTCCTCCTACGTCCGCACCTCCACAACCTGCCAAGGCGTCCCCTGGCGCGTCAAACCTAAGGCGGGTAATTGTAATCAACACTATATGTGGAGGACCTTACCTTATGCATGAAAGCTTCCGAAAAATGGAGGAGTACATGAGCTCTGTCAAGAACGCCACCTATGAAGCTTGTTCCACTCTAAACGAGTCCATCCCCGCTAAGCTTCAGAAAACAATGTGGGACGACATCGTCTTCCGCGAAAGAGAATCAACGGGAATTGAAATCCCAACCACGGACCCTCTCGTGATCACAGCCTTGATCGGCCCTACTTCCGCCCGAAGGATGCTAATCGATTCAGGGAGTTCAGTCCACATCACCACAAAGTTGCCTATAATCAGATGAAGTTAGAAACTAAGGACTTGAAACCTTGCCATGCCACAATCCACGGCTTCAACGGATCCTCCAATCACCCGGTGGGCATGTTCTACCTACCCGTTGAACTTGGTAGCGGGGATCGAAGCCGGGTTTGAGTCCTTATTTTCGTGGTTATCAACATTATCTCCCCATACATTGTCCTCTTCGGACACCCCTTCCTCATGGATTTCCTCATCTGCATGTCCCCATGGTCTCTCCTAATGAAGTTCCCAACCCAAAGCGGGATCGACACAGTTAAAGGTGACCAAGCAACCGCAAGAGATTGTTATGCAATATAATGGAAGAAGGCACGCAACAAGGACAAGGGCAAGGCTGTGCCTTTGTCTCCCTGCGCCAAGACCATCTCTGCATAGCAATCAAAGGCGTTTGATCCTGGCTTAGGCGCCACTGCCGTCTTTCCGACGATCTCGACCCAAGGGAGGATGAAGAGCCCGACCGTGAAAGGGCTACTCCAGCGGAACCTACGGTGGACGTTTCGATTAACCCAGATGACTCATCAAAGGTTTTGAAAATCGGATCGCAACTTCACCTCGCAATAAAAGAAGATCTTGTGGATTTCTTAAGGGCCGACCTAGACGTGTTCACTTGGACCCACTCGGATATGAGAGGCATCAGCCCCGCAATTGCTTGCCACCAGTTAAACCTCGATCCCACACTACTTCCGGTCAAACAGAAACGCCGCTTCTTGGGACCTAAAAGGTCTAATGCACTCAAGGAAGAGGTAGTTAAGCTACTCAACAACAACTTCATCTGCGAAGCCGATTATCCTGAATGGGTCTCTAACCCGATTCTAGTCAAGAAAGCTAACGGAAAATGTCGAACATGTATCGATTTCTTCGACCTAAATAAAGCGTGTCCCAAGGACAGCTTTCCACTTCCGAAAATCGATTGACTTGTAGATTCGACCGCCGGATATCAGCTCTTATCTTTCGTGGATGCTTATTCAGGATACAATTAGATTCTGATGTATATTCGTAACCAGGATCACACCTCTTTCATAACCGACCTTGGGCTCTGTTGCTACCACGTCATGCCTTTCGGACTCAAGAATGCAGGAGCCACTTATCAACGAATGGTTAACTGCCTCTTTAAGGACCAAATCGGAAAATCCATGGAGGTATACATGGATGATATGTTGGTACAATCTAAAATATCGAGCAACCACGTCCAAGACCTCTCTGAAATATTTGATGTCCTCTGCCGATATGACATGAAACTTAATCCCCTGAAGTGCTCCTTCGGAGTCGCCTCAGGGAAATTTCTAGGTTTCATCGTTAACTCCCGAGGCATCGATGCTAATCCAGACAAATCAAGGATATCCGGGACATTCGAGTCCCTCAGAACATCAAAGATGTCCAAAGTTTAAACAGAAAGGTCGCCGTTTTAAGTCGATTCATTTCCAAAGCTACTGACAAATGCAATCCCTTTTTCGACTTGCTTCAAAAGGGGAAGTGCAACTTTGAATGGACCCCAGAGTGTGTTGCCGCATTCGAGGACCTATTGAATCACTTAGAGTGACCACCTATCCTATCCAAACCTATGGACCATGAAGACTTATACATTTATTTGGCTGTTTCCATGTAGGCAATCGACTCGGCACTGGTGCGCATTGAAGACCGTGTCCAGCGACCCGTCTACTACATCAGCAAACGATTGACGAAGGCAGAGAAGAATTACCTGAAACTTGAAAAACTAGCATATTGTATATTGATCTCCTCCTGGAAGCTATGACCATACTTTCAGTCACACCCCATAAAAGTCTACATTGGCCAGCCACTGCGACGGGTCCTACAACAACTATTAAAGTGGAGCATAGAGCTGAGTCAATTTGAGATAACATTCATCCCTCGTCGAGCCATCCTCGGACAAACACTCGCTGATTTCATAGTACAATTCACCGCCCTTGAGGAACCTTCTCCGGAAAACATCGAAGACCCAGATATTCATTGGAAACTGTTTGTGGATGGATCTTCTAATAATAAGTGGTCCAGGGCCAGAGTCGTGCTCATCGCTCCAGAAGAGCGCCCGATATGCTACGCTTTAAGGCTGAACTTCCCTACTACCAACGACGTGGAGTATGAATCCTTAATAGCCGGACTTAGAATCACAACCGAACTTGACCTAAAGGCAATCCAAATCTTCTCTGATTCACAGCTCATCGTGCGTCAGGTACAAGGAGAGTACCAAGCCAAGGGGCCACGGCTCGCTCCTTATTCTGCCCAGGTTCGTGATTTTCTCTCCAAATTCAAGTACTATGTCATCGCACATATCCCCCGAGAGCAGAATGAGAAGGCCGACTCATTTGCCAAGCTAGCAAGCTCCGCAGATGCATAGCTCATGAGGCTCGTACCAATCGAAGTGCTTGATTCTCCAAGCATTAGCCGGACATCGACCGACCTGGTAATGAACACCGAGGCCAAACCCGAATTTTGGATGACACCAGTCAAGAACCACTTGCAACACGGGACCCTCACATATGTACATGAAGGCGAGTGTGGCAATCACACCAGAGGGCAAACCTTAGCAAGAAAAATCATCAGACATGGCTACTTTTGGCCCACACTCAATCAAGACGTTGCAAGTTATGCATGTAAGTGTGACAAATGCTAGCGCTTCTCAAAGATTCCAAGAGCCCCACCTACCGAGATGCAAATGGTCAATCCTTGGCTGTTCTCCATGTAGGGAGTAGACATAACTTTGTAGTTGATTTTTTCACCAAATGGGCATAAGCCGAGGCTCTCGCCACGATCACCACCAAAAAGGTAATCAATTTCGTCGTCTGCAACATGATCACCCATTATGGAGTCTCCCAGGCCATTGTCTCGGATAATGGGACCCAATTTGAGAGCGCGGAATTCAAAGCTTTCTGTCAGTGGCACAACATCGAAAAGAGATTCTCAGTGATAGCTTACTCTTAAGCCAATGGGCAAGTCGAGGTTGTTAACAAAGTGATCAAATCCATCATCAAGAAGCATCTGAAAAAGGCTGGGGGCATGTGAACAGACGAACTCCCTCTGGCCTTATGGGCCTACTGGGTTGCACATAAGTTTATGATTGGACACACCCCATTCGCCCTTGCCTATGGATCTGAAGCTGTCATTCCCACTGAGCTAAAGCTTCAGTCTCATCGGGTTACCTACTATGATCCGAAAACCAATCAAGATTTGCTTATGGAATCACTCGATTTACTCGAGGAAAAGAGGAACGAAGTTGAACTCAAAGTTGCCGCCCAGCGACAATGAATAGCCGGATACTTCAACTCCAGAGTCCGCCCTAAGTATCTCAATATTGGAGACCTCGTGCTAAAATGGGTCTTTCCCCCACCGAATGAGATCAGTACTCGTTGGGAAGGTACATACACCATGCAACGTAATCTTAGGAATGGAACTTTCAAGCTAGCAATCGTAGACGGAGCCGATCTCACAAGGACATGGAACAACAAACATATCCGCTGCTACTTTACATAACTTAGTGTACAACTGTTTGTGCTTTCCAACGATGTTTTGTTTTCTTGAAATTCAAGACATTGTAAAGGCTGTTACATCCAAAGTTATTAGTAGAGATGATGTTAAATTTCCCGTGTCCTCTCCGTGTTTACTCCATGCATGATATGTTTGACTGACCATCACAGCTGATGTACGTGCACAAACACTCGATCGCAACATCGGTACCTGGGGAACGAGAGCCGACGCCGCCATCCCAAAACCTCAAACCAATAATTAAGGACAACCACTACTGGCATCGATCGGCACCTCGAGCACGGGAGCCAGCGCCGCTAGTCGAGTCCCCGGCCCATGATGCAATCGAGTATAAATAGCTCTAACTCGAATCTCGGCCCAACATCGAGACCAAGTATAAATCGTTCTACTTCCAAGTCCCCGGACATGGGAGAAGCCCGCCATCCAACCTAGTGCGATACAAACTACTCGCACAGCTCCCTTCGGACATCTGACAAATCTCGGCGTAGCACCGAGACCGAGCTTAAATCATTCCTGCTCCTAAGCCCCAGGGCTTAAGGGTAGCCCACCGGCCACGATCCGACCTCCGAACCTAGATCCGGATACCCTTAGGCGAATAAACGACGCCTCCACGCTCTAAAACCAAATGAACGACAGGAGAGTCAAAAATCAGATGAATCACTACGTCCACACCTTCAACCAACTTGGAACTAACTCTAGGCAGTCTAAGGCAAAAGGCGCCTGGTCTGGTTTCCGCATATCGGGATTCCTGAGCTGAGGGAAACCTAACAAATGAAACCAGCGCTCGATCTCCTCGGAACTGGAATTTCCCCGGAGCGAGATCCCTGATCACATTTCTATGAGTGTAACAATAAGTATGCTTATGCAAGTACAACACGCTAGAAAACATGAGAAGAACATTCAAACACTTAACATGAAATGCAATTTTTACTAATTAATATTTCATTTCACACACACACTAAATAAACTACGTGTCTAACATCTTTCCTTTCTAATGACAAAGTGTAAATGAGAACCACACCATGCCTTTAAAAATCAAAAGTGAGGGTCGTACTCGCGTATACTATCAGCCTACATAACCAAAATAATGGTAACATCTTTTACAGTTACTAACACAACTCATGCCTTTTCTTCCTGCCCTTCTTTTTTTGCAGATTCAGCACTAGACGGCTCCCCAGTGGTAGGCCTCTTCTTCTCAGATCCGGTTCTTCCTCCCTTTCCCTTTGGAGGGGTTACCGACTCATGAGAGATCGAAAGACGCCTTCTGCCTTTATCCTTACCACTCGTTATCTGCGTAATCTCGGTATGGGCATCATACTGCGATGGCATGGGGGCAATCTCAGCATCAAGGGTTACCACAACGTCGCCCTTTCCCGGAATTTTCTTTGCCCCCAGCTCATGTTTCTTCTTGGCCTCCTTGGCTTCCTTTTAATCGGCTAGCTTCTTGGATTTGAGCTTCACAGCGTCGTCATCCTTGAGCTTCTCAAAAGTGTCTATAGCTCTCTACTCAGCATCTTCAGCATCCTTCCTCCTAACCTCCGCAGCTACTCTCTCCTTCTCAACCTCGTAGGCAATCTTTTTCTTCCGAGCCTCCTCGGCAACCCTTTCCTTCTCCGCCTCAGCATCAGCCTTCTCCTTCTCAACTATAGCAGTGGCTCTCTCCTCGGCATCCTGTCTGGCCTTCACCTAAGCCTCTTGCCTAACAGTTTCATCCTGCCTGCTCTTCTCTTCCTGCCCTTCACACTTAACCACCATTCGGGCTTTCTGGGCCTCTACAACGGCCGACATAGAGGGCATGTCAGCAACCACTGGGCGCATCGCATGAGCACTTTGGCTATCTACCATCTCTCCTTCCTCCATAAGGCCTTCATAAATGCTGGACCCTAGGCTGACATCTGAAAAAGTGTTCAACTGACCGCCTCCTTCTCCATACTGCATCCCATGCAGTCCTAACCCATATTCTACTATTTGAGGGAGGAAGTGGGCAAAACCTAGTGGCTTAATAGTTCCAGGAAGGGCTGCATAGTAAAAACACAACCTTTTAGTCCACAAGTTGGTAATCACATCATCTTCGGGAATTCGTAGTAAAGGAAATTTACCTCCGGTCAGGGATGGTGCGGGTATAATGGGGAGTGTGCTCGACTTAGTAGATAAATAAAATCTAGGCATTCCCAGTCCCGGATGCTCTTGATCATACTCGGTCGAGACCTGGGCCGAAGCAGTGGGATCGCCGATGTTGGTGGATTAGGGGATTGGTGGTCGGTAAGAGCTTCCTTCCGCAACATCTTTGCTACAGCCACACTCTCAGTAGGAACAAACTTCCCCTTTTATGCGGTAAGCCTCGCCAATCTCTCATTCTCCGCATCCTCCTGCATCAACTTCCTCCCTTCCTTTAGCTTCTCACGCTCCTTATCGGTCAGTAGCTCGGTCATCATCTGATGCCCATCCAAGCATCCTATGTCCACCTGACGTAAATAAGTCTCATACGACATCAATCTCTCCTATGTTTGGGCCAGCACTTGAGAGTAATCCTCAAGCCATGAGAGTCCGCGAAACTTAATAACTTTAACATGCATATTCCAAATACGTTCCACCAGGGATGCCTCTACCCGAAATTCAGTATCCTCGATCTTCTCTCTCAGTTTTTTCACCTCCTTCAAATGATCGGCCTTTAATCCATCCACCGAGCTCAACACATCCTTATTGCTAGCCACGACATCCTCCTTTTACTTTCTCATTGCCTCGAGCTGCCTTCTCAACTCAAGGACCTCCGCAATCTCATCCCGCAGCCTCTCATTCTCTACTATTAGAGCATCGTTGTCATTTTGAAGTTGGGTTACTCGTTCGCGGTCATTTTCCAGTTTAGCGTACGCTTTCTCTAGCTCAGCCATGTCCCTTTTAGGATCATGTTTTCAGTGGTTAGAGAGGTCGCGGTATCCTTAAAAGTCGAGCTGGCATGCATTGCCTCCTTTTTTAGCAGCTCGTACATATACTTCATCTCCGTTGTAACAACAACACTAGAAATTAGCATTTGAATGTACAAAGATGAACAAAGAAACGTTTACAAAACAAGGAGCCGACCTATCTATTTCTTTCTCCAAGTTGCCGACGGTGGTTCGCTCGGCGTTGACAGCCAGTTCCTGATTCAGGAGCTCCAAGTTTTTCTTCCTGGTCAACTCCGAGGGATGGAAGGAATACCTAGTAAGCTCATTAACTTAGTGATATATGCTCCTCACATGCATCCATATCTCCCTGGAGTTCCGAACAGGAATCGGACTGAGATAAAGGAGGAATAGCACCTCGTCAAAATAATGCTAAGTGAAATTCTGCTTTAGTAGCGCCTTCCTTTCAACAACCGAAAGCTCTCGGCCCTTAGGCATCGCTAGATCCTGCCTCTTTGTTTTAATTTCTCCTGTCAACCTCGGATGGCTAAATGACGTTTCCTTCCTCTTAGTAACTTGGGTAGGAGCCAAAGGTGATGTGTGAGAAGGGGCCATTGATGATGAGTGCCTCGAGCTCGCTACATCAGGCCTGGAATTTTCTCTGGATACTCGGGTAGAAGGAGGAAGAGTTGGAGATTGCCGAGATCGATCTCTAGGACAATACTCACCGTTGCGGTCCTGTGGAGGTGGGGGTCACCATATAAGCTAGAACCTCTCCTAAAGTTGCCAAGAAAAGTGTTCCTAGGAAGTCGGCGACCTCCGTACCCATAGCCTCATCCTCCGCATCCTCTTGCCATACTACCTTCCCAAGAAATGAGATCAAAATCAAACACTTTTCACATGTGAGCAAGTTCTATGATAGGCAGTGTTTATGAGTGTATGTCCTAAGTGTTCACTCAACAGACCAGATGATGGTCCGCACGAAGGAGTGAACCCCTGTGCAGCTAAAGCCAGCTCTTCCATACTTGCCATACCCGGCCACGAAGATCGGTTTAGAGGAAGTTTATTAAGGTCATCAAACTAGCCCTCTTCCTCGAGAAAAACGACAATCTTTGAAGGAGTCATAGGAGACTGTGGTCTAGTCGATGCTCCTACCCTTTCCTCTCCTGTCGGAGGCGGGACAGGAGCGCTCAACGAACCCTCATCCCTAACAACTATCTCCTCACCACCAGTCTCATCCCCGCCAGTTTCTTCCTGGGCTTTAGCAGCCTTTCGCAGTTTAGGCCCAATAGCGGGCTTCTTTCTCTTCCGACTAGGAGCTCCTTTGTCTCTTGCCACCTCTGCTTTTTGTCCCTCGCCTGCAACAACGGGACTAAGTGTAGCTCGATTATCAGGGAGCAGTCCTGCACGGCAAAGGCGATCTTGACTTGTAACTTTATCGGTAGAGCGCGGCTCGGCCGGAATCGCTCGTAAAGCCTTAAGACGTTATTGATACTCGAAGCCGGTGGGTACCTCAGGGTTTCCTACTATGCCAATATAAAGTCGAGTATAATACATCAAATCCACGAAACGCAGAGTTCAAGAATGCTTACTTCCTTCCAGCCATCTCCTCGC
Source organism: Allium sativum (assembly GCA_030737875.1). Classification (NCBI taxonomy): domain Eukaryota; kingdom Viridiplantae; phylum Streptophyta; class Magnoliopsida; order Asparagales; family Amaryllidaceae; genus Allium; species Allium sativum. The sequence goes on along the minus strand of CM060919.1, from coordinate 196,874,216 downwards.
AAATCCAGGAGGACAACGCATAAAGAACCATTCATATTTGTATATTGTTGGCTTGGGCCACGTTCCGACAAAAGACTTAGTGGCAGGCAACGCTTCCAGGAAATACTGAGTCAAGATATATTAGCTCTTCTCTTTAATTTAAATAAGTACCAAATATCTTCCCCGGTAGGTTCTAACTGCAAATACTCTCGGTAGAGGACATAGGTGCCTAAGAGCGAAGCACACACATTTGGATGCAGTTGTAACGGCGCAATACAGAAATAATACAACATGTCCTGAATAAAATTGCTAATCGGGGGCACGCGCCCAGTAATGCAAACTTGCCTGTTCCAAACAGTATATCCCTCTGGCGATGCGTGCACCCAGTCATCCTCTACCGGTGCACGAACGTGATCTACAAGAATGTGAAATTGCATCTCCATTTTCCTAACTGTCGCTGCGTCCATGCGCGATGGCACTGAATCCGACGGATTTTCAAGAATAATTGCACTGTCCAACTTATCCGGTGCTACTGGTGTATCCCCCTCGACGATTTCCACATTCTCTACCTCTTCGTGTACAATCAGAGAATGTTGTCTTTCTGTTTGTCCCTCATGCTCGGGCATTTCCGGTAAATTTATGGCCTGGGAAGGTGATTATCTTTCATAAGTCTCAAGCTCACTGCTCGTCGAGCTATCATTGCTAGTAGAGTCAGACGTATGCGACGACGGAAAAGAAGTTTTTTCTTCCGAGGTCTTTTTTGTCATGGATCTTGTCTACATTGCTAGTTATACTTTAACACACTAGCGTTAGACATCGCAGTTGAATAACCTGTACCCCTTGTGGTGGTGTAAACTAACATGTGCGTGCAGTGTTATGCAATTTCAAGATAATACAGTTTACAAGTTCAGAACTGTAATAACCCGGAAATCTGGGCCAGTTTAAATTTTTTATTTTGGCAATTTTAGCGAAGTTTGAATATTTAAAATGAATTATTTTAAATAATAACGACGAGAAATTTATTTTGAATATAATTCGAACGTATATATTCATTTGAATCGACGATAGAATATAAATATTTATTTATATTTATAAAAGGAATTGAAAATGGCGCGGTAGTTCGATAATTCGATTTCAATTTTCAATTGAATGTACCGGGTGCAGAATAAACCGGATTTTAGTGAAACCAAAAATAATAGGATCTATTTGGGAATATCTTTCCAACGAATCCGAAAAATCAAAATTTCATAATGGGAATCAAAAGATATGTCTAGTTGAAATTTCTGAATAGTCGCTATGGAATTCAGGCCCTTAAAAATGGGAATTTTGCAAACGACCTCGGATTTCGACGAAACCACTTTTGTTGGATCCGTGATGTCAAGTGATTGCTAGATTCCAATTTTCGTAATTTTTCGAATCAATATGTGAGCGTGGCAAAGGAAAACGAGTTTAACCAGTTTCAGTTGATTTTAATCGACTGGAAAATGGCCATTTTTCAAACGGTCTCGGAATTCGACGAAACTAGTTTTGTTAGGACCGTATCGTCAATACGAAGCTAGAAAATTTTTCGATAATTTTTCTAGTTAGTATGTGGGCCCAGTAAATTGAGATGTACGTTTAAAATTCAATATAATGATTTAAATGTAAATTTGACGAAAACTGGTTGTAACGGTCGAATTGGCCTGCGATACATATCCCATTGTGTTCGGAATGGGGGTGAAACGCTATGGACGACAGGCGGTGGGCCTCGTTTTGAGATCGAATAAAAAGTTAACCTTTTGAAAATTAAAATAGAATAAAATATTAAATTATATAATATACCCTCACTAATACTCTCCTCCCTCACGTTCATCTCCTCAGAAATCGATTTTAATAATAATAAAAAAACGGATCGAGGAAGACCCGCCGCCCACCCCGTCACGCCATCGCCCGCCTCCGCCGTTCACCCAGAGCCCACCGTCGGCCCCCAGTGGCGCACCGACCTCACCCATCCCCTCCGACGTCCCCTTCTTCTCCCCTTTCCACCAATAACCACCACGACCTCCCCCAGAAGCCCCCAGCCACCTGCGCCGTGCCTCGACCTCGCCTCCGACCTGCGCGCACCACCCACCGCCAGCCCAGCACCCCGCGCCTCTCCCTTCCCTCTCCTGGCTCCCCCCTTCTATGCGACGCCAAGAAACCCCCCCTCTCTCTCTGCAAATCACTGTGAGTACTTTAAATGTTTTAGTTTAGTTAATGATAGGATTTTTAACTGGTAAAGAATTGATTTTATTTTAAAAAAAAAAGAAAAAAACCATATTTTTGTTATAGGAAAAACCATATTTTTATTAAAGTGAAAGGCGAGATTTTTAGTATGTAAAAGACGAGATTTTTAGATATGAAGGAACGATTTTTATATATTGAATAGCAAAGTAAAAATTCGATTTTTATTTATTGAATAGCGAAGTAAAAATTCGATTTTTATACATTGAATAGCGAAGTAAAAATTCGATTTTTCTATATTGAATAGCGAAGTAAAAATTCGATTTTTATTTATTGAATAGCGAAGTAAAAATTCGATTTTTATTTATTGAATAGTGAAGTAAAAAATTCGATTTTTCTATATTGAATAGCAAAGTAAAAATTCGATTTTTCTATATTGAATAGCGAAGTAAAAATTCGATTTTTCTATATTGAATAGCGAAGTAAAAATTCGATTTTTGTATATTGAATAGCGAAGTAAAAATTCGATTTTTATATATTGAATAGCAAAGTAAAAATTCGATTTTTATATATTGAAAAACAAAGTAAAAATGTGATTTTTATATATGTAGTGAAAGCGGACAACGAAAGTGACAAAAGGCGAGAACGGCGAAGACTTCTACATTTGAAGTGTCGTGGAGTTGGGATAGCTTTGGTGAGAACTTCTCACTTTTGATTTTATTTTCTAGTTATATAAACATATACTAGGATGCAGACGGTGTTTAGTAGCACCCGACACCCGTCGTCCATAGACCATGGACGACTTGTATGCTTGTTTGTTTGATTTTGATGTGTAGTTGATTGTGTGATGTGATGTGAAATGAAATAAAATATTTATATAGTTGAAAATATTTTATAGTTAAAAATAGAATCTTTAACATGTATATAAAATAAATAAATATAAACAGATCGGACGATTTGTTTATATACACTGATTTGATTGATATTGATTGGGACGATAAATTTTACACATCGCCCAACTACACAAATAAAATCTGTGTTTGATTGTTTGAAACCCCACACGGGTATTGGGATGATATTTGACGTACACTAATCCCGATTGTTTAGTTGTATGTCGATCGATTGATTGACAGACTGTTATAAGCGTTGAATATTTATATTTGATGCTTATACAGTGTAGAATGCACTTTGGATGATGGTTGATTATTCATCGTTGTTATTGTATACATGTGTTGTAGAAAATCCATATAATTAACATTATATGGTAATTGATTGGGCCTCATTCCATATTTGAAAAAGAAATATTTGAAAAAGGAATATTTGAAATAGAATATTTAAAAGTAGAAATATTTGAAAGCCGTGTTGATTAGATTGACGCCATTTTGACGTGAACGATATTTATATCGATTTTATTCATTTTATAATGAATATCGAAAGTGATTTCAAAATCTGATTAATCGAAAAGAATTGAAATTCGAATTGAAATTGAATATAAATGAATTCGAATTGAAATTGAATATAAATGAATTCGAATTGAAATTGAATAGAAATGAATTCGAATTGAAATTGAATAGAAATGAATTCGAATTGAAATTAAATAGAAATGAATTCGAATTGAAATTGAATATAAATGAATTCGAATGGAAATTGAATATAAATGAATTCGAATTGAAATCGGTTTGAAATGAATTTAAAACGAACTTATATTGGAATATTCAATTTTGATTTGAAATTGAATAAGAAGTTGAAATCGTTTGAAAACGAATTTAAAACGATTTATAAAATACGTTTTAAAAGGAAATCGACGAAGTATATATTATATATATATATTATATATATTATATATATAATATACTGGCCTGAATAGAACACGCCGCGCCGCGGCAGTTCGCAAATTTCGACCACTGACTTCGAATGGATATTACGGGAGATCCGACCGTCGGATTCTCCTAAAACCGGAACCGTTGGGTTCGTATCGAAAAGAGCTTTTTAACGAATATTAGAAATTTGAAATCTAACGGTTGGATTTGGAATTATGTCCAAATCAAATTTGGAAAAGGTCGTTGTAAGTGCAGTTCGATGGCCGTTGATGGAAATCGACTGTACGGGCCTTGATAAAATTATTAAAAATAATAATAATTTGTGTAAAATCATAAGAAATGATTTGGGAAGAATTGGGATGAAAAACTCCATATTTGAAAAGATAAAAATAGATTTTTATCGAAATGAACTAGTTTTGAACTAGAATTATAATTCTATTTATTTTTAAATAAATAATTTGGATTTGAAATGGTTTTGAAAATGACCAGAATTTCCAATAATTATATTGGAATGGATTTGAATCAAAATTGTCTTAGGAATATTTCGATGTGGGATTTCGTGATTATACAGATATTGTTGTGGAAATTTGAAAGATATATATATATATATATTGTTATTTCCAATACGATATTTGTTGGTCGTAGAATTTGATATTGAATATAAGCCGGTATATTTTCTATTCAGAGCCTTGTATTGAATATCAAATGTGATTTGGGTTTGTCGTGAATGGTGTCTTCATTAACACTGTTCTTGAACCCAGTTGAGAAAAGATTAAATCTTTTTATTTAGATTTAATGACCAATTAAATAATATTTAATTGGAATTGAATTGGTATTGATTTTTGGGTTTATCGTGAATAGTGTTTTAAATAACACTTGTTCTTTAACCCGATAATTAATGGAATGTGATTTTGGGTTTATCGTGAACCGTGTTTTAAATGACACTGATTCTTTAACCCAGTAAAAGATTAAAACTAAGTGGAGTTTTAATGAATCTTTAATTAGATTGAAAAGATCGAGAATGGAGTATCTCCAGTTTTACTCCAGGCGATAGTTAAATCTTTAATTAGATTTGAACGTGAAATGGTAATTGAATTTACCGATAACACCGTGGTGTTAGATATGAAGTATGACCAGTTTTACTTCATGGAATGAATAGGTTGGGATTGGGAAATTAAAATAAATGATTACTTCGGTGTGGTTCGCTAATCCCGACTAGTTTGAATTGATATTCAAAGGAGATTAAAGAATAAATTTAAGGAATTTATCTTTGATAAAATTAATGGGAACCTTTCCCAAAATATAAGAATATTTGAATAAAAGAATATTCTGAATTGGAAAGAGGCGTATGTTGTGTTTGTATAACATGTGTTTATTATATATATACGCGAGTTGTTCAGAAAGACCGGGTTCATCCCATTCTGAATAACTGATTCGACGTGGTGTCGAAGATGAAGACGGTGGTTGAAGACCGGAGGTCTTCACGTCGTTTGGATAATTACTGATGATCTTGATTGGGCTGTACACCCAAGAAGATGGAAACAGTTGGTGATCGTCCAGACGTACTTGGAGATCGATGGATATGCGGGGTACTAGGTGCCTCCGGTTTCGTTCAGACCCAGAACGAACTTGTAAATGGACTGTGTGTCTGACATTGGATTTTAGTCCGTGTGGTTGATTTCTGTTAAATATATATCCGTTTGGCGGCGGAGAATTTATTCTCTTGCTTAACGCCCTTCTCTGAGACGTACGAGCTTAGGGGTTATATACTGATGGATATCAAACGCAAGGAGTGAATTGCCTGTGTGGCATGCCTAAGTGGCAAATGATCAAGGCTTCTGTTGAAAAGCAAAATCTTGTGGTTGATGATCAAAGCACGGCCTGTGTGGCGTAGCTTTGTGTAACGTTGATTCACGAGTTTCACACCCGGTATGAACTAAAAACGGGAGAGGACGTCAGGGAGGGCATGCGTTTCTTTCTAGCTAGAAGTGGCGTCAGTGGTTTTACACGCCCTGACGAGTTTAACTTATGTGGTTGTTGCTGTTGCGAGGCGCCTCGGTTTGATCGGACGATCCGGGTCCGATGGAGTCATTTAGTTGGCTCACCTACGCCCCATAGGGCGGGGAAACGCATGTTCAAGCATTTTAATCCACATCGGTGGACCAGCCCTGAGGATCCAAGGGCCCACCTGAGTCTGGGTCCTGAGGGGCGGGCTAGAGCGTCTCGAATCGGTTGAGGACTATCTTTTGCCTCGTTTCATAGATGGAAATCCAATTTCCAAATACGTGACATTTGCGATTTTATTTGTAGAGCCTAGTATGGCGACATGATATATGGTACCCATGCCGTCTATGATTCATACTTATGATTTGAAATTGTTTTATACACTATCACTTGTAATAGTATCAAATGATTTGTATTAAACGTACTAAGCATGTTTGGCTATTATAAGGGAAAACCCTATCCTCTGGCTTGCGTTGCATTGTGTGATGGGACCTGGGTCTTATAATAGCTTCATTTTTCTTTATTTAGCATTGCGTTGTTGTTTTATGCACTGGTGTTCTTGGGAGGAAACCCGTTCCGTGTTATACGGCGTGGTCCCTTGATTTGCCTAACTTTAAAATAAAGATTTACAACTGTTTTAGTTCTCACACCAGTCCCATGACTGACCTGGAGTTTATTGTTTTAACCTAAACTCTGGGCGCCCTTATTTTGACACGGGCAACTAGTAGTTTTGGTTTTGCAGATTTTTATTCATAGGATCCTGGTTTACAGCTGGAACGATATCCGGAAAGCTTTGTATCCGTATATCTCTTCTAGTTGTGTATTGTATTATTTTCCGCTGCTATGTATTTAAATGTAATTTAAATCTCTGATATTTCTGTGTAATATTTATTTATACTTTGTATATTCTTGTAATCTGATGGATTGTTGTAATATACAATGAAATGTTCTTCCGCCTGTGCTCTGTTGTGGCTTGTTCTCGAACTATCCGCGCTTTCCTTCACGGGGAAGTTGCGGGTTTTAACAGTTGGTATCAGAGCTTTGGTTTACAAAGATCAGAGAACAAGACACATTAGAACCATACGAAAGAATTCATCAGAGATTGGATTAGTAATATCCAACGAGAATGACTCGTTAGAGATGGGATCAGTAGTATCCTAGAAAGAGTGTGAAGGGTATATTTTTGAAATGAAAACTGAAAATTTAAATCAATTATGCGTATCTGATTATTTAATTATATATTGAATTTGGACAGTCTGGTATATAAAGATTTTGCGTATACGTCTGATCCGCGTGTATTTGAAGTTTTAATATACTGGATAGATATAGAGTCACACTCTAGTCGCCCGTTGATGTTCTGATGGTGGTTCGAAACATCATCAGAATTTATCTTCGAGTGACGAAAATGAGATGTATATATATTTCCATTAGACTGGTGTGAGAACCAAAATTAGATATGGCTTATTGTTGTGATTTGGCATCAAAAATCTGATTTTTTGATTATGTATCAAAATTATGAATTTGAAAAGCTAATCAACTAATTGATTGATGGTTGTGTTGTTTGATTATAGTTTGATTAATTAAAATGTTGAACCTTTAGCCAAATTGTATCAAATAGTGAACTGTATTTAAAATTGCTTGAAATTTGCATGCATATACATGTATATCATTGAACAGGTCATAGCAAGGAGGCTAGAGCAGAGAATAAAATTTGTTTGCCTGACAAATAGGTACATGTTTATCATAATTTACTGTTTTGTTTGGGTGATGATGATTTTATGAGCCGATTGGCTAGCCGATTGGCTTTTTCTTTTTCTTTTTGAAGATCAGAGGGCCTATATGGCAATTTCGGGATTTTCCCGTGCTCCCGGTGCAGGGGAGGTTATGGCGAAATTTTTCGAAAATTTAGGGTATTAGCCAAATTTTTGAAAAGTTCTTAGAAACTGAAAAGTTGAAGAACTTAAGCCGTAGTGAAAATAATGGAAGTTGAGTTGATTTGTGAAACAACTTTCAGCTTTGTTCCTTTTCGGGGACGAAAAGTTTTAAGTGGGGGAGATTGTAATAACCCGGAAATCTGGGCCAGTTTAAAATTTTTATTTTGGCAATTTTAGCGAAGTTTGAATATTTAAAATGAATTATTTTAAATAATAACGACGAGAAATTTATTTTGAATATAATTCGAACGTATATATTCATTTGAATCGACGATAGAATATAAATATTTATTTATATTTATAAAAGGAATTGAAAATGGCGCGGTAGTTCGATAATTCGATTTCAATTTTCAATTGAATGTACCAGGTGCAGAATAAACCGGATTTTAGTGAAACCAAAAATAATAGGATCTATTTGGGAATATCTTTCCAACGAATCCGAAAAATCAAAATTTCATAGTGGGAATCAAAAGATATGTCCAGTTGAAATTTCTGAATAGTCGCTATGGAATTCAGGCCCTTAAAAATAGGAATTTTGCAAACGACCTCGGATTTCGACGAAACCACTTTTGTTGGATCCGTGATGTCAAGTGATTGCTAGATTCCAATTTTCGTAATTTTTCGAATCAATATGTGAGCGTGGCAAAGGAAAACGCGTTTGACCAATTTTAGTTGATTTTAATCGACTGGAAAATGGCCATTTTTCAAACGTTCTTGGAATTCGACGAAACTAGTTTTGTTAGGACCGTATCGTCAATACGAAGCTAGAAAATATTTTCGGGAATTTTTCTAGTTAGTATGTGGGCCCAGTAAATTGAGATGTACGTTTAAAATTCAATATAATGATTTAAATGTAAATTTGACGAAAACTGGTTGTAATGGTCGAATTGGCCTGCGATACATATCCCATTGTGTTCGGAATGGGGGTGAAACGCTATGGACGACAGGCGGTGAGACTCGTTTTGAGATCGAATAAAAAGTCAACCTTTTGAAAATTAAAATAGAATAAAATATTAAATTATATAATATACCCTCACTAACTTTCTCCTCCCTCACGTTCATCTCCTCAGAAATCGATTTTTTTTTTAAAAAAAAGAAGAAGCGGATCGAGGAAGACCCGCCGCCCACCCCGTCACGCCATCGCCCGCCTCCGCCGTTCACCCAGAGCCCACCGTCGGCCCCCAATGGCGCACCGACCTCACCCATCCCCTTCTTCTCCCCTTTCGACCAATAACCACCGCGACCTCCCCCAGAAGCCCCCAGCCACCTGCGCCGTGCCTCGACCTCGCCTCCGACCTGCGCGCACCACCCACCGCCAGCCCAGCACCCCGCGCCTCTCCCTTCCCTCTCCTGGCTCCCCCCTTCTAAGCGACGCCAAGAAACCCCCCCCCCCTCTCTCTGCAAATCACTGTGAGTACTTTAAATGTTTTAGTTTAGTTAATGATAGGATTTTTAACTGGTAAAGAATTGATTTTATTTTTAAAAAAAAAAAGAAAAAAACCATATTTTTGTTATAGGAAAAACCATATTTTTATTAAAGTGAAAGGCGAGATTTTTAGTATGTAAAAGACGAGATTTTTAGATATGAAGGAACGATTTTTATATATTGAATAGCAAAGTAAAAATTCGATTTTTATTTATTGAATAGCGAAGTAAAAATTCGATTTTTATATATTGAATAGCGAAGTAAAAATTCGATTTTTCTATATTGAATAGCGAAGTAAAAATTCGATTTTTATTTATTGAATAGCGAAGTAAAAAATTCGATTTTTATTTATTGAATAGTGAAGTAAAAATTCGATTTTTCTATATTGAATAGCGAAGTAAAAATTCGATTTTTCTATATTGAATAACGAAGTAAAAATTCGATTTTTCTATATTGAATAGCGAAGTAAAAATTCGATTTTTGTATATTGAATAGCGAAGTAAAAATTCGATTTTTATATGTTGAATAGCAAAGTAAAAATTCGATTTTTATATATTGAAAAACAAAGTAAAAATGTGATTTTTATATATGTAGTGAAAGCGGACAACGAAAGTGACAAAAGGCGAGAACGGCGAAGACTTCTACATTTGAAGTGTCGTGGAGTTGGGATAGCTTTGGTGAGAACTTCTCACTTTTGATTTTATTTTCTAGTTATATAAATATATACTAGGATGCAGACGGTGTTTAGTAGCACCCGACACCCGTCGTCCACAGACCATGGACGGTTTGTATGCTTATTTGTTTGATTTTGATGTGTAGTTGATTGTGTGATGTGATGTGAAATGAAATAAAATATTTATATAGTTGAAAATATTTTATAGTTAAAAATAGAATCTTTAACATGTATATAAAATAAATAAATATAAACAGATCGGACGATTTGTTTATATACACTGATTTGATTGATATTGATTGGGACGATAAATTTTACACATCGCCCAACTACACAAATAAAATCTGTGTTTGATTGTTTGAAACCCCTCACGGGTATTGGGATGATATTTGACGTACACTAATCCCGATTGTTTAGTTGTATGTCGATCGATTGATTGACAGACTGTTATAAGCGTTGAATATTTATATTTGATGCTTATACAGTGTAGAATGCACTTTGGATGATGGTTGATTATTCATCGTTGTTATTGTATACATGTGTTGTAGAAAATCCATATAATTAACATTATATGGTAATTGATTGGGCCTCATTCCATATTTGAAAAAGAAATATTTGAAAAAGGAATATTTGAAATAGAATATTTAAAAGTAGAAATATTTGAAAGCCGTGTTGATTAGATTGACGCCATTTTGACGTGAACGATATTTATATCGATTTTATTCATTTTATAATGAATATCGAAAGTGATTTCAAAATCTGATTAATCGAAAAGAATTGAAATTCGAATTGAAATTGAATATAAATGAATTCGAATTGAAATTGAATATAAATGAATTCGAATTGAAATTGAATATAAATGAATTCAAATTGAAATTGAATAGAAATGAATTCGAATTGAAATTGAATAGAAATGAATTCGAATTGAAATTGAATAGAAATGAATTCGAATTGAAATTGAATATAAATGAATTCGAATGGAAATTGAATATAAATGAATTCGAATTGAAATCGGTTTGAAATGAATTTAAAACGAACTTATATTGGAATATTCAATTTTGATTTGAAATTGAATAAGAAGTTGAAATCGTTTTGAAAACGAATTTAAAACGATTTATAAAATACTTTTTAAAAGGAAATCGACGAAGTATATTATATATATATATATTATGTATAATATAATGGCCTGAATAGAACGCGCCGCGCCGCGGCAGTTCGCGAATTTCGACCACTGACTTCGAACGGATATTACGGGAGATCCGACCGTCGGATTCTCCTAAACCCAGAACCGTTGGGTTCGTATCGAAAAGAGCTTTCTAACGAATATTAGAAATTTGAAATCTAACGGTTGGATTTGGAATTATGTCCAAATCAAATTTGGAAAAGGTAGTTGTAAGTGCAGTTCGATGGCCGTTGATGGAAATCGACTGTACGGGCCTTGATAAAATTATTAAAAATAATAATAATTTGTGTAAAATCATAAGAAATGATTTGGGAAGAATTGGGATGAAAAACTCCATATTTGAAAAGATAAAAATAGATTTTTATCGAAATGAACTAGTTTTGAACTAGAATTATAATTCTATTTATTTTTAAATAAATAATTTGGATTTGAAATGGTTTTGAAAATGACCAGAATTTCCAATAATTATATTGGAATGGATTTGAATCAAAATTGTCTTAGGAATATTTCGATGTGGGATTTCGTGATTATACAGATATTGTTGTGGAAATTTGAAAGATATATATATATATATTGTTGTTTCCAATACGATATTTGTTGGTCGTAGAATTTGATATTGAATATAAGCCGGTATATTTTCTATTCGGAGCCTTGTATTGAATATCAAATGTGATTTGGGTTTGTCGTGAATGGTGTCTTCATTAACACTGTTCTTGAACCCAGTTGAGAAAAGATTAAATCTTTTATTTAGATTTAATGAAGTGTACCAATTAAATAATATTTAATTGGAATTGAATTGGTATTGATTTTTGGGTTTATCGTGAATAGTGTTTTAAATAACACTTGTTCTTTAACCCGATAATTAATGGAATGTGATTTTGGGTTTATCATGAACCGTGTTTTAAATGACACTGATTCTTTAACCCAGTAAAAGATTAAAACTAAGTGGAGTTTTAATGAATCTTTAATTAAATTGAAAAGATCGAGAATGGAGTATCACCAGTTTTACTCCAGGCGATAGTTAAATCTTTAATTAGATTTGAACGTGAAATGGTAATTGAATTTACCGATAACACTGTGGTGTTAGATATGAAGTATGACCAGTTTTACTTCATGGAATGAATAGGTTGGGATTGGGAAATTAAAACAAATGATTACTTCGGTGTGGTTCGCTAATCCCGACTAGTTTGAATTGATATTCAAAGGAGATTAAAGAATAAATTTAAGGAATTTATCTTTGATAAAATTAATGAGAACCTTTCCAAAAATATAAGAATATTTGAATAAAAGAATATTCTGAATTGGAAAGAGGCGTATGTTGTGTTTGTTTAACACGTGTTTATTATATATATACGCGAGTTGTTCAGAAAGACCGGGTTTATCCCATTCTGAATAACTGATTCGACGTGGTGTCGAAGATGAAGACGGTGGTTGAAGACCGGAGGTCTTCACGTCGTTTGGATAATTACTGATGATCTTGATTGGGCTGTACACCCAAGAAGATGGAAACAGTTGGTGATCGTCCAGACGTACTTGGAGATCGATGGATATGCAGGGTACTAGGTGCCTCCGGTTTCGTTCAGACCCAGAACGAACTTGTAAATGGACTGTGTGTCTGACATTGGATTTTAGTCCATGTGGTTGATTTTTGTTAAATATATATCTGTTTGGCGGCGGAGAATTTATTCTCTTACTTAACGCCCTTCTCTGAGACGTACGAGCACAGGGGTTATATACTGATGGATATCAAACGCATGGAGTGAATTGCCTATGTGGCATGCCTAAGTGGCAAATGATCAAGGCTTCTGTTGAAAAGCAAAATCTTGTGGTTGATGATCAAAGCACGGCCTGTGTGGCGTAGCTTTGTGTAACATTGATTCACGAGTTTCACACCCGGTATGAACCAAAAACGGGAGAGGACGTCAGGGAGGGCATGCGTTTCTTTCTAGCTAGAAATGGCTTCAGTGGTTTTACACGCCCTGACGAGTTTGACTTATGTGGTTGTTGCTGTTGCGAGGCGCCTCGGTTTGATCGGACGATCCGGGTCCGATGGAGTCATTTAGTTGGCTCACCTACGCCCCATAGGGCAGGGAAACGCATGTTCAGGCATTTTAATCCACATCGGTGGACCAGCCCTGAGGATCCAAGGGCCCACCTGAGTCTGGGTCCTGAGGGGCGGGCTAGAGCGTCTCGAATCGGTTGAGGACTATCTTTTGCCTCGGTTCATAGATGGAAATCCAATTTCCAAATACGTGACATTTGCGATTTTATTTGTAGAGCCTAGTATGGCGACATGATATATGGTACCCATGCCGTCTATGATTGATACTTATGATTTGAAATTGTTTTATACACTATGCACTTGTAATAGTATCAAATGATTTGTTTTAAACGTACTAAGCATGTTTGGCTATTATAAGGGAAAACCCTATCCTCTGGCTTGCGTTGCATTGTGTGATGGGACCTGGGTCTTATAATAGCTTCATTTTTCTTTATTTAGCATTGCGCTGTTGTTTTATGCACTGGTGTTCTTGGGAGGAAACCCGTTCCGTGTTATACGGCGTGGTCCCTTGATTTGTCTAACTTTAAAATAAAGATTTACAACTGTTTTAGTTCTCACACCAGTCCCATGACTGACCTGGAGTTTATTGTTTTAACCTAAACTCTGGGTGCCCTTATTTTGACACGGGCAACTAGTAGTTTTGGTTTTGCAGATTTTTATTCACATGATCCTGGTTTACAGCTGGAACGATATCCGGAAAGCTTTGTATCCGTATATCTCTTCTAGTTGTGTATTGTATTATTTTCCGCTGCTATGTATTTAAATGTAATTTAAATCTCAGATATTTCTGTGTAATATTTATTTATACTCTGTATATTCTTGTAATCTGATGGATTGTTGTAATATACAATGAAATGTTGTTCCGCCTGTGCTCTGTTGTGGCTTGTTCTCGAACTATCCGCGCTTTCCTTCACGGGGAAGTTACAGGTTTTAACAGTTCGTATCAGAGCTTTGGTTTACAAAGATCAGAGAACAAGACACATTAGAACCATATAAAGAATTCATCAGAGATTGGATTAGTAATATCCAACGAGAATGACTCGTTAGAGATGGGATCAGTAGTATCCTAGAAAGAGTGTGAAGGGTATATTTTTGAAATGAAAACGATTTTTGTTTTGAAAATTTAAATCAATTATGCGTATCTGATTATTTAATTATATATTGAATTTGGACAATCTGGTATATAAAGATTTTGCGTATACGTCTGATCCGCGTGTATTTGAAGTTTTAATATACTCGATAGATATAGAGTCACACTCTAGTCGCCCGTGGATGTTCTGATGGTGGTTCGAAACATCATCAGAATTTATCTTCGAGTGACGAAAATGAGATGGCTATATATTTCCATTAGACTGGTGTGAGAACCAAAATTAGATAGGGCTTATTGTTGTGATTTGGCATCAAAAATCTGATTTTTTGATTATGTATCAAAATTATGAATTTGAAAAGCTAATCAACTAATTGATTGATGGTTGTGTTGTTTGATTATAGTTTGATTAATTAAAATGTTGAACCTTTAGCCAAATTGTATCAAATAGTGAACTGTATTTAAAATTGCTTGAAATTTGCATGCATATACATGTATATCATTGAACAGGTCATAGCAAGGAGGCTAGAGAAGAGAATAAAATTTGTTTGCCTGACAAATAGGTACATGTTTATCATAATTTACTGTTTTGTTTGGGTGATGATGATTTTATGAGCCGATTGGCTAGCCGCTTGGCTTTTTCATTTTCTTTTTGAAGATCAGAGGGCCTATATGGCAATTTCGGGATTTTCCCGTGCTCCCGGTGCAGGGGAGGTTATGGCGAAATTTTTCGAAAATTTAGGGTATTAGCCAAATTTTTGAAATTTTTGAAAAGTTCTTAGAAACTGAAAAGTTGAACTTAAGCCGTAGTGAAAATAATGGAAGTTGAGTTGATTTGTGAAACAACTTTCGGCTTTGTTCCTTTTCGGGGACGAAAAGTTTTAAGTGGGGGAGATTGTAATAACCCGGAAATCTGGGCCAGTTTAAAATTTTTATTTTGGCAATTTTAGCGAAGTTTGAATATTTAAAATGAATTATTTTAAATAATAACGACGAGAAATTTATTTTGAATATAATTCGAACGTATATATTCATTTGAATCGACGATAGAATATAAATATTTATTTATATTTATAAAAGGAATTGAAAATGGCGCGGTAGTTCGATAATTCGATTTCAATTTTCAATTGAATGTACCAGGTGCAGAATAAATCGGATTTTAGTGAAACCAAAAATAATAGGATCTATTTGGGAATATCTTTCCAACGAATCCGAAAAATCAAAATTTCATAGTGGGAATCAAAAGATATGTCCAGTTGAAATTTTTGAATAGTCGCTATGGAATTCAGGCCCTTAAAAATAGGAATTTTGCAAACGACCTCGGATTTCGACGAAACCACTTTTGTTGGATCCGTGATGTCAAGTGATTGCTAGATTCCAATTTTCGTAATTTTTCGAATCAATATGTGAGCGTGGCAAAGGAAAACGCGTTTGACCAATTTTAGTTGATTTTAATCGACTGGAAAATGGCCATTTTTCAAACGGTCTTGGAATTCGACGAAACTAGTTTTGTTAGGACCGTATCGTCAATACGAAGCTAGAAAATATTTTCGGGAATTTTTCTAGTTAGTATGTGGGCCCAGTAAATTGATATGTACGTTTAAAATTCAATATAATGATTTAAATGTAAATTTGACGAAAACTGGTTGTAACGGTCGAATTGGCCTGCGATACATATCCCATTGTGTTCGGAATGGGGGTGAAACGCTATGGACGACAGGCGGTGGGCCTCGTTTTGAGATCGAATAAAAAGTCAACCTTTTGAAAATTAAAATAGAATAAAATATTAAATTATATAATATACCCTCACTAACTTTCTCCTCCCTCACGTTCATCTCCTCAGAAATCGATTTTTTAAAAAAAGAAGAAGAAGCGGATCGAGGAAGACCCGCCGCCCACCCCGTCACGCCATCGCCCGCCTCCGCCGTTCACCCAGAGCCCACCGTCGGCCCCCAATGGCGGACCGACCTCACCCATCCCTTCCGACATCCCCTTCTTCTCCCCTTTCCACCAATAACCACCGCGACCTCCCCCAGAAGCCCCCAGCCACCTGCGCCGTGCCTCGACCTCGCCTCCGACCTGCGCGCACCACCCACCGCCAGCCCAGCACCCCGCGCCTCTCCCTTCCCTCTCCTGGCTCCCCCCTTCTATGCGACGCCAAGAAACCCCCCCCCCCCTCTCTCTGCAAATCACTGTGAGTACTTTAAATGTTTTAGTTTAGTTAATGATAGGATTTTTAACTGGTAAAGAATTGATTTTATTTTTAAAAAAAAGAAAAAAAAACCATATTTTTGTTATAGGAAAAACCATATTTTTATTAAAGTGAAAGGCGAGATTTTTAGTGTGTAAAAGACGAGATTTTTAGATATGAAGGAACAATTTTTATATATTGAATAGCAAAGTAAAAATTCAATTTTTATTTATTGAATAGCGAAGTAAAAATTCGATTTTTATATATTGAATAGCGAAGTAAAAATTCGATTTTTCTATATTGAATAGCGAAGTAAAAATTTGATTTTTATTTATTGAATAGCGAAGTAAAAATTCGATTTTTATTTGTTGAATAGCGAAGTAAAAATTCGATTTTTCTATATTGAATAGCGAAGTAAAAATTCGATTTTTCTATATTGAATAGCGAAGTAAAAATTCGATTTTTCTATATTGAATAGCGAAGTAAAAATTCGATTTTTCTATATTGAATAGCGAAGTAAAAATTCGATTTTTGTATATTGAATAGCGAAGTAAAAATTCGATATTTATATATTGAATAGCAAAGTAAAAATTCGATTTTTATATATTGAAAAACAAAGTAAAAATGTGATTTTTATATATGTAGTGAAAGCGGACAACGAAAGTGACAAAAGGCGAGAACGGCGAAGACTTCTACATTTGAAGTGTCGTGGAGTTGGCATAGCTTTGGTGAGAACTTCTCACTTTTGATTTTATTTTCTAGTTATATAAATATATACTAGGATGCAGACGGTGTTTAGTAGCACCCGACACCCGTCGTCCACAGACCATGGACGGTTTGTATGCTTATTTGTTTGATTTTGTTGTGTAGTTGATTGTGTGATGTGAAATGAAATAAAATACTTATATAGTTGAAAATATTTTATAGTTAAAAATAGAATCTTTAACGTGTATATAAAATAAATAAATATAAACAGATCGGACGATTTGTTTATATACACTGATTTGATTGATATTGATTGGGACGATAAATTTTACACATCGCCCAACTACACAAATAAAATCTGTGTTTGATTGTTTGAAACCCCACACGGGTATTGGGATGATATTTGACGTACACTAATCCCGATTGTTTAGTTGTATGTCGATCGATTGATTGACAGACTGTTATAAGCGTTGAATATTTATATTTGATGCTTATACAGTGTAGAATGCACTTTGGATGATGGTTGATTATTCATCGTTGTTATTGTATACATGTGTTGTAGAAAATCCATATAATTAACATTATATGGTAATTGATTGGGCCTCATTCCATATTTGAAAAAGAAATATTTGAAAAAGGAATATTTGAAATAGAATATTTAAAAGTAGAAATATTTGAAAGCCGTGTTGATTAGATTGACGCCATTTTGACGTGAACGATATTTATATCGATTTTATTCATTTTATAATGAATATCGAAAGTGATTTCAAAATCTGATTAATCGAAAAGAATTGAAATTCGAATTAAAATTGAATATAAATGAATTCGAATTGAAATTGAATAGAAATGAATTCGAATTGAAATTGAATAGAAATGAATTCGAATTGAAATTGAATAGAAATGAATTCGAATTGAAATTGAATAGAAATGAATTCGAATTGAAATTGAATATAAATGAATTCGAATGGAAATTGAATATAAATGAATTCGAATTGAAATCGGTTTGAAATGAATTTAAAACGAACTTATATTGGAATATTCAATTTTGATTTGAAATTGAATAAGAAGTTGAAATCGTTTTGAAAACGAATTTAAAACGATTTATAAAATACGTTTAAAAAGGAAATTGACGAAGTATATATTATATATATTATATATATATAATATAATGGCCTGAATAGAACGCGCCGCGGCAGTTCGCGAATTTCGACCACTGACTTCGAACGGATATTACGGGAGATCCGACCGTCGGATTCTCCTAAAACCGGAACCGTTGGGTTCGTATCGAAAAGAGCTATCTAACGAATATTATAAATTTGAAATCTAACGGTTGGATTTGGAATTATGTCCAAATAAAATTTGGAAAAGGTCGCTGTAAGTGCAGTTCGATGGCCGTTGATGGAAATCGACCGTACGGGCCTTGATAAAATTATTAAAAATAGTAATAATTTGTGTAAAATCATAAGAAATGATTTGGGAAGAATTGGGATGAAAAATTCCATATTTGAAAAGATAAAAATAGATTTTTATCGAAATGAACTAGTTTTGAACTAGAATTATAATTCTATTTATTTTTAAATAAATAAATTGGATTTGAAATGGTTTTGAAAATGACCAGAATTTCCAATAATTATATTGGAATGGATTTGAATCGAAATTGTCTTAGGAATATTTCGATGTGGGATTTCGTGATTATACAGATATTGTTGTGGAAATTTGAAAGATATATATATATATATTGTTATTTCCAATATGATATTTGTTGGTCGTAGAATTTGATATTGAATATAAGCCGGTATATTTTCTATTCAGAGCCTTGTATTGAATATCAAATGTGATTTGGGTTTGTCGTGAATGGTGCCTTCATTAACACTGTTCTTGAACCCAGTTGAGAAAAGATTAAATCTTTTTATTTAGATTTAATGAAGTGTACCAATTAAATAATATTTAATTGGAATTGAATTGGTATTGATTTTTGGGCTTATCGTGAACAGTGTTTTAAATAACACTTGTTCTTTAACCCGATAATTAATGGAATGTGATTTTGGGTTTATCGTGAACCGTGTTTTAAATGACACTGATTCTTTAACCCAGTAAAAGATTAAAACTAAGTGGAGTTTTAATGAATCTTTAATTAGATTGAAAAGATCGAGAATGGAGTATCACCAGTTTTACCCCAGGCGATAGTTAAATCTTTAATTAGATTTGAATGTGAAATGGTAATTGAATTTACCGATAACACCGTGGTGTTAGATATGAAGTATGACCAGTTTTACTTCATGGAATGAATAGGTTGGGATTGGGAAATTAAAATAAATGATTACTTCGGTGTGGTTCGCTAATCCCGACTAGTTTGAATTGATATTCAAAGGAGATTAAAGAATAAATTTAAGGAATTTATCTTTGATAAAATTAATGGGAACCATTCCCAAAATATAAGAATATTTGAATAAAAGAATATTCTGAATTGGAAAGAGGCGTATGTTGTGTTTGTGTAACACGTGTTTATTATATATATACGCGAGTTGTTCAGAAAGACCGGGTTTATCCCATTCTGAATAACTGATTCGACGTGGTGACGAAGATGAAGACGGTGGTTGAAGACCGGAGGTCTTCATGTCGTTTGGATAATTACTGATGATCTTGATTGGGCTGTACACCCAAGAAGATGGAAACAGTTGGTGATCGTCCAGACGTACTTGGAGATCGATGGATATGCGGGGTACTAGGTGCCTCCGGTTTCGTTCAGACCCAGAACGAACTTGTAAATGGACTGTGTGTCTGACATTGGATTTTAGTCCGTGTGATTGATTTCTGTTAAATATATATCTGTTTGGCGGCGGAGAATTTATTCTCTTGCTTAACGCCCTTCTCTGAGACGTACGAGCTCAGGGGTTATATACTGATGGATATCAAACGCATGGAGTGAATTGCCTGTGTGGCATGCCTAAGTGGCAAATGATCAAGGCTTCTGTTGAAAAGCAAAGTCTTGTGGTTGATGATCAAAGCACGGCCTGTGTGGCGTAGCTTTGTGTAACGTTGATTCACGAGTTTCACACCCGGTATGAACTAAAAACGGGAGAGGACGTCAGGGAGGGCATGCGTTTCTTTCTAGCTAGAAGTGGCGTCAGTGGTTTTACACGCCCTAACGAGTTTGACTTATGTGGTTGTTGCTGTTGCGAGGCGCCTCGGTTTGATCGGACGATCCGGGTCCGATGGAGTCATTTAGTTGGCTCACCTACGCCCCATAGGGCGGGGAAACGCATGTTCAGGCATTTTAATCCACATCGGTGGACCAGCCCTGAGGATCCAAGGGCCCACCTGAGTCTGGGTCCTGAGGGGCGGGCTAGAGCATCTCGAATCGGTTGAGGACTATCTTTTGCCTCGGTTCATAGATGGAAATCCGATTTCCAAATACGTGACATTTACGGTTTTATTTATAGAGCCTAGTATGGCGACATGATATATGGTACCCATGCCATCTATGATTGATACTTATGATTTGAAATTGTTTTATACACTATGCACTTGTAATAGTATCAAATGATTTGTTTTAAACGTACTAAGCATGTTTGGCTATTATAAGGGAAAACCCTATCCTCCGGCTTGCGTTGCATTGTGTGATGGGACCTGGGTCTTATAATAGCTTCATTTTTCTTTATTTAGCATTGCGCTGTTGTTTTATGCACTGGTGTTCTTGGGAGGAAACACATTCCGTGTTATACGGCGTGGTCCCTTGATTTGCCTAACTTTAAAATAAAGATTTACAACTGTTTTAGTTCTCACACCAGTCCCATGACTGACCTGGAGTTTATTGTTTTAACCTAAACTCTGGGTGCCCTTATTTTGACACGGGCAGCTAGTAGTTTTGGTTTTGCAGATTTATATTCACAGGATCCTGGTTTACAGCTGGAACGATATCCGGAAAGCTTTGTATCCGTATATCTCTTCTAGTTGTGTATTGTATTATTTTCCGCTGCTATGTATTTAAATGTTATTTAAATCTATGATATTTCTGTGTAATATTTATTTATACTCTGTATATTCTTGTAATCTGATGGATTGTTGTAATATACAATGAAATGTTCTTCCGCCTGTGCTCTGTTGTGGCTTGTTCTCGAACTATCCGCGCTTTCCTTCACGGGGAAGTTACGGGTTTTAACAAGAACGTGGAGCACGACGATGACCACAAGTCCTCAAAACAATAATCGTTGTCATGGTTAGCCAACTCTCTAGCGCTTGTGTCAAGTCACGACTATGACGGGATTGGGATCAGAGAACAAGAACAATAGTTCAGTAAGTTCGGTCATAGTTCAACTTAATATGCTCTAACCCTTTGTTCTAGGCACGGTCGCCAACGTAAGGTGACCAACATGAGCGCCGACCTGATCACAGAGTGTCGCGAGACCAACGCAGGTCCTGGAGAGAAGAGCTGGAAAATCAAAGTCTTAAGCAAGAAGTACAATATCGCATGGAGGAATGATGCGAAGCACCTGGGCCAGTGATGGGCTCACCCCCCCTTGGGGTTTAAAAACTCGAACCCCGCTCGGGGTTCGAACATTTGAGCTCTCTCTCGTTCTTCGCTCCACACCTCTCCCTCCGACCATAGCCCAGTTACATTGGCCTCCATCCTCCTTTTTCCCTAACTAATCTTCTCCCCACCATCTCGAACTCCACCATGCTACCAGTAACTCGAAGAGCGGGCTCGACCGCAAGTTGAGGCTGGGGAACGAGCTGAGGAGCTAGACCCTCCTCAACCCACTTCAAGACCCAAGCAAAGGTCATGGCAGAATTCACCGTTGGAGGAGAAGAAATCGAGTTGTCGTCGAGTACTACCTGATTTCGTTTCAAGGGTTCTTACGCTTCGGCGTTCTAAAGTTTAAATTCAATGGTGGCTAAAAATAATAAGAAGAAGAAAGGGAGAGGAGGTGGGGTGTGCCTATTTATAATAGATACAGCCGGCTTTTCGTGTTCTGGGACACATATGCTCGTATCCCTGTTTGAGGTACGAAATTTTCATACCCCAAGGGATGCGAGATATAAAAAAGAAGAAGAGAAAAATAATATATATATAACATATAATATATGTATATATACACACACACAATGCATGTATATACGAACGATTGCGAGCGCGCAAGCGCGATGTATCGCACATACTTAATGACGTAAACACACCGTTGCACCAACAATGACTCGTTTACAATTCTACAGTAAACAAGCTCAGCAGCTAATGCCTATTTTTATAAGTTTACAGGAAAAGTCAACGACTCATCAACTACTTCTACCAACGCAAAGCACATCATGTCAAGACAAGACGTACTTTGGGGGGCAAATGTTAACCGGACTTTTGGTCTGGTTCTTAAAAGTACGCTAGGCACGCTCGACTCAACGTATTGCGTGAAGTCAAAGCCTGGAGTGTCGCCAACGAGTAAAGGGAAATGTGATGAGAAGGGATCATGCCAACATGAACCTTGTCGCTCCTCCACACATCGCCAAGCCAATGCCTCGAACCCCAGAAAGTCAAAAGCTCCATTAACCTCGATCCCTCGTGCCCATTCCAGCATTATTTGTACCCCACGGGGCACGAATTTCATACCCCATGTGGTATACCCCGAGGGGTACGAATTTCGTACCCTAGGGAGAGGTACGAGTTTCTAGGCAATTATGCTGCAGGGTCTGAGATTCTAGTGGTTGGCACTACGGGATACGAGATTTCTGGTGTGGTCCCCTACTCCTACCTACTCCCACCTAACCACTCCACTATAAATACCCCCCAAGCTCACACTTAAAAATGGTTAGAATTTGGTGATTTGACATCTCTTGAGAGCTCCAAGTGTCTTCTTTAATGGTATCTATGTTTTAAGGAAGAAGAAAGGCAAAAGTGTTTTTTCCTGATATTTGGCATATGACAATCATGACCTCATATAACTTAGAGATGTATGTAAAGGGATGTCATGAGATAGTCTCAACCTTGTAACTCTTTATTATTAGTAATATTCCAACGACTTTTCCAAAGTGGACGTAGGCCTCTCACAAGACCAAACCACTATAAATATCTTGTGTTATTTACTACTTTCCGCACTTACATTTTCACGCAAAACTATAATTCTTAAGTAAATAAGAGTTTTGAGTGTTTACGACATATTTTTCTGTCAACACTTGAGTTAATACTTGTTTATCCTATTTTCTTTTCCACTGTGAGTTATCTTACTATACTCTGATTATGCTCATGCTCATTTATTGCAGTTACCAGATTTACACGCTCCATGCTTGGATACGTTTCAGTTTCGATTTTTATCGAAATTTGGACGCAGAAAAGTGTGGGGTGTTACAATATCATATTCTCCATCACACAAAACATAATACTCATTTATAAAAACTTAAGAAAACTAAATTGTGGCCAACCATTAAAGCTAGTAGAAGAAGGATGAAAAAACTAAGAAACTTAAAGCTTGGAAATTCATCAACAAATGTCACCATCTCTATCTAGGATGAATAATATTCTCTAACCATTGTAGTTTCGATCATTTTTGTGTAGCCGAGACGTATGTGGTTGTTCACGATTGGTTTCTTAATTTATTTGATGTCACATGAAAGTTTTGTAATAGTCATGATTGGTATTATATGTATGAAAATTAGTAGGTTTGTAGGTCCAAACCTATAGTAAAAATCTCCGACGATAAGAAATTTTGGTGTGATGTTATATGATTTTGGAGATGAGTTTCGGATCACATGATTTTTTCATGATATAGATTATACGAGTTTGTTATGACTTTTCTAAGATTGAATTACTTAGGAAATGCTAGAATATTGATTAAAAATTGTGAATACTTCTGTATAACATGGACATACAAAAGTAAAACAAAAAGGCTGTATACAGAAGTATTTTATTTTATAAACCAATGAGAATTTGACAGATATAGTGGATTGGATATAAAGTAGTGCTTTAAAAGGAAATAAGTCAACTTTATCTGTATATATCGTTAGTACCACTGCCTTTCCTAAAGCTCCTTCCGAAGAGGCCAAAACACCATTTAGTAGCGCTGGATGCATGAAATATTTCAAGTATGGTATATGAAGGATTTAAAGCTTCCGCCTTTTAATTTTCAGTTTTAGTATTGGTCCTAATACTTATAAATGTTTTGTTTTTGTAAGATGAGAACTCTACAAGAGGATTTTTCCTCGACTCTTTTGGTTAGGCCGAAGTGGTGCTTTTATAAAAAGAAATGTTTCATAAAGAATCATTTAAAAACTATAATTTGTAAAGAATATACGCTTTCGCCTTTACATCTTTCGAAGGAATAGGAAGGGGCTTGTTTTCCTAAAAATATTATTTTAGGTTGCTGCCTCCGTTCCTTTGGTTTTTACGATGAAGGGATCCCTTAATGGGAAATATGTTTTCTAAACTGAAGCTTACGCTTCCAAAAACCTTGAAGTCGTTGCCTATGGTGACATACCTTTATATACCTATTTTATAAAATAGTTCCTTCAACAAATATAGGATTGGCTAGGAACTTTTTCTAAAACAAAATGTTTTAAGGCTTTATTTTTTTTGGCTGTCAGTGTCGCTAATGACGACAAGGAGACTTTTATTGAAATGTTTTATGAAATTAAACAGAGGTTCTACCTTTATTGCCTACCATATTTGTGTAATGTTGGGTATTGATTATTGATTGTTGTATGAAGCTGGAAGGTTTGCACCCTTTCGGTTAGCTTGCTATAATTTGTGTGACGACATGCATAGTTGATTGATTGTTGTGTAAAGCTTTGGAACGGTTGCCCCTTTTGGAATGTATTGAATATAGTCTCGACGCCTATGTGGGAACCCAACGGGATTGAGAATGACATAGGTGTCATGCACATTGAAGTATAAACTCGACATTGATTGAACTCATTGAAATGCTTACATTATTGGTTGTTGGCCATTGTATAAGACATTGCATATGTGTGAAACGTGAGGAAGGTTTAACGGAAGGGAAAACTAGGAAACCCCATTTAAAAGAAAATGTAAATAATGGTGTCTAAGCCTGTTGCTTCGCGCAGTTCAGAGGACTTGGAATTGAGCTTTCGGCTTCATGTTAGTGGTAGGTTACTATGCTAAGCACATGAGGTTAAACCGGAAGGGCATGTTGCTTTATGCAGTTTAGGAGATTTAAGGATATGCCTTCGATCTTGTTGTTAGTAGGGGTTCACCTTACAAAGCATGGAATGAGGATCAGAAGGAATTTCATTGTGTCGTGCATTGTGAAAATTGTAATAAGGAAGTGGCTCGATTGCTTCGTGCAGTTTGAAAGTCTGATGAATACAAGGGAAGTGGTTTGGTTAGTGGGATTTGACCGCACGAAGCACATATGGAATCACGGATGACTTGTAAAAATGTTGAAACCATTAATATAGTCAGTGAGTGTAATAGGTGATGGGGAATCCAATATGTGTACCATGTCATATAAACTTGTGATAATTGAACTAACCATTGTAGTGTAGGGGAATATGGTTAGCCTGTTTTTGTAGTCAAGGTTCTAACGAGAGGGAAATCTGTTCCACTATGCCGCATGGTCTCGTTATATATCTTTGGTGTCAGATAGCAAGTTATTATTCACACCAGTCTTTTAGACTGACCCATATTTTTTTGCTTTCCTCTTAAACTCTTGGTACTCAATTGAGTAGGCCGAGGGTTAAGATCCTTCACGTATAGCTATTGTATAAGCTTCTAGGGACGAGCAGGAAGTTATAGCTAATAGGAGTTCCACTGTGTTCTAATTGATCTATCTTGTATATGTATTAGCTTGTTCTGACTACCACTATTGTAACAACCCGGAAATTCTGAGCCAATTTAAAATTTTTATTTTGGCAATTTTAATGAATTTTGAATATTTAAAATGAATTATTTTAAATAATAACGACGAGAAATTTATTTTGAATATAATTCGAACGTATATATTTTTATACATCGTCGTTAGAATATAAATAATTATAAAAGGAATTGAAAATGGTGCGGTAGTTCGATAATTCGATTTCAAATTTCAATTGAACATACCGGGTGCAAAATAAACCGGATTTTGGCGAAACCAAAAATATTAGAATCTAGTTGAGAATATCTTTCGAACGAATCTGAAAAATCGAAATTTCATAGCGGGAATCAAAAGTTATGCCCAGTTGAAAATTCAGAATAGTCGCTATGTAAATTATACATGGCCCAAAAAGTCAATTTTGCATACGGATGAATTTGGACTCGAAACCACTTCCATTGAGTTCAAAATGCCGTTTAGAACTCCGAAAAGTATAAGCTTTGATATATTCCGATATCCGGAATAGTGGCAATTGGCTGGAGCTTTTCGGTTAGCAAAACATAGCCCTTAAAAAGTGAAATTTTGCATATGAGCTCAGAATTCGATGAGATAAATTTTTATGGATTCACAATGACAAATTATTGTTGATTTCCAAAGTGCGCGTCGAACGGAGTCAGTAGGTGGTCGTGCGAGCTAAAACAGTTCAGGGTAAAACGAGCAGTCATTTTACAAAGGAACATTACTGATACGACCTCAAAATTCGATTCTACCTTTTTTTTCTGGATTCGTATCGTCTAATAATGGTTAAATCCAATAGGGCATGATTTTTGGAGTTAGTGTGTGAGCGTGCGAGAAGAAAAGGTGCGCCAAAATCGTATTTTTTAGCAATATCTGAGCATATTTGTGATTTTTTTTGAATGGTCAAACGAACTCGGAATTTGACGAAATTTGTTTCGTTGGACTCGTCTTCATGTCTACTATCTCGTGTCCGAAAGCCGCGGCAGTTGGATATCGTCGGCGTTCGGACGATAGGCGAGAAACGAGCATATAATCATTTTTCCTCCTTTACATTTCTCACTTTCTTCTTCTTCCTCTTTCTTCCAAAAAGAAAATAAATGGCCACCACCACCACCGCCCCCTACCCCGCTGCCCTCCTCCACCAGCGCCCCCACCGGCCTCCACCGCCCACCGCCGGCCGCCCGCACCCCCTCCTCCTCCTCCTCCCCCTCCTTCTCTCTCCTCTTTTCATGAACCCTAAACCCCCAAATCACCAACCACCACCACCGCGGCCACCACGGGCCCCACCACCGCCCTTAGCACCCTCCCCCACGTCCATCAGGCCCGCCACCGCCCGCTGGTCACCCAACTCCGGTCGTGGGCCCCCCGGTCACCAAAAACCCATTTTACACTAATCACCCGTTTTGCAAATAAGCCCCTGACCGTATTTCGCCAATAACTCTCAAACGGTGCGTTTCTGGCCAAAGTCCCTCTAAACCAAAGTTGTAGAGCACGAAATTCTCTTCGATTTGGCTATATGGAAGTCGTGTTTTGGAGTTCGGAGCTGCTCGGAAAACGTGTTCGAAGTCTGCTGTTCAAAAGCGGTAAAATTCGTGTACTTTCGCGAATTCTGGCGAATTGGAGCATTTTCGGCAAAAAGACCCTTAGGCGAAAGTTGTCCGGAATGGCGCGTTTAAGTTATAAAAAAAGTTGGTGTGAAGATTGAAGCTCGTTTGCAAATTCTGGAACCCGAACAGCGAATCCGGGCGTTAGAAAAAAAGTGAGTTTTCTCCGCTTTAAAGCTTCTATGGTTTTTGACGAATGAAGTAGAGTAAAAATATGATTTTTATATTATAGGAAGAATAAAAATATGATTTTTATATAGTAGAGATAATAAAAATACGATTTTTATGTTATATAGATAGTAAAGATTTGATCTTTACTATATGAACAGCGGTATAAAAATAGAATTTTTATCTATATAGTAGTATTATAAAAATGTGATTTTTATATACATAGCAACAGTATAAAAATGTGATTTTTATATATGTAGTGACTACGGGCAGTGAAATTGACAAAAAGGCGAGCACGACGAAGATTTCTACATAAGAAGAGTCGTGGTATTGGATTAGCTATAGGTGAGAACTTCTCACTCTAAATTTCTTTTTCCAGTTATATATATATACTAGGATGCAGACGGTGCTTAGCAACACCCGACACCCGTCGTCCACAGACCATGGACGGCTTGTTTGCTTGTTTGATGTGTCGTGAAAATTGTTTGTGATGTTGATGTGAAATAGATAATGAAATATATTCATGTGTTGAAATAAATAAATTAATTATCGTTGAAAATGTAATTTTTAACGTGAATGTGAATAAATAAACATTTATAAACAAATCGGCCGATTTGTTTATATGCACTGATTTGACTGATATTGATTGGGACGATAAATTTTACACATCGCCCAACTGCACAAATAAAAATCTGTGTTTGTTGATTTGAAACCCCACACGGGTGTTAGGATGATATTTGGCGTACATTAATCCCAATTATTTAATTGTATGTCGATCGATTGGTCGACAGGCTGTGTAAGCGTTAATTATTTATATTTAATGCTTATGCAGTTGTGTGGTGCACCTTGGATGATGGTTGATTGTTTATCGTTGCTATTATATACATGTGTTGTATGGAATCCATATAATTAACGTTATATGGTAATTGATTGGGCCTCATTCCAATCGGGAAAATAAGGAATATTATAAAAGAAAATTCATTTGTTGAATATAAAAATAGTCATGTGTTGACGATGTTCATGTGTTGAAACTATTTATGTGTTGAGTAAAATACTTTAACAATAAAATTTACATCTTTATCATATTTAAAATTAGAACTACTTCACGGTGGAGTCTAATTGAAAATCAAACGATAGATACCAAAATTTTATAAAATATTTGACATAACAAAAATAGTTGTGTGTGGACAGTACTCATGTGTTGAGATTAGTCGTGTGTTGAAAGAAATATAGATTCATGTGTTGAATAGAATAAATATTCATTTTTTTGAATAGAATGACGAATTTATTGAAATATATAAAGCCGTGTTGATTACAGTTGCGCTAATTTGACGTGAACGATATTTATATCGATTATATTCGTTTTTATAATGAATATAGAAAAGAAGTGATTTCAAAATATAACATTTTGAAAATATTATCATTTATATAGTAATGATACGAAATATTCAATTTTGATTTGAAATTGAATATAGAGTTGAAATGGTTTTGAAAACGAATTTAAAACGATTTATAAAATACGTTTTAAAAAGGAAATCGACGAAATATATAATATATATATATATATATATTATATAAATAATGGCCTGAATAGAACGCGCCGCGCCGCGGCAGTTCGTGAATTTCGACCATTGACTTCGAATTGACGTTGCGGGAGATCCGACCGTCGGATTCTCCTAAAACCGGAACCATTGGGTTCGTATCGAAAAGATCTTTCCAATGAATATTAGAAATTTGAAATCTAACGGTTGGATTTGGAATTATGTCCAAATCAAATTTGGAAAAGGTCGCTGTAAGTGCAGTTCGATGGCCATTGGTGGAAATCGACTGTACGGGCCTTGATAAAATTATTAATAATTTGTGTAAAATCATAATATGTGAATTGGAAAGAACTAGGGTGAAAAACTCCACATTTGAAAAGATAAAAATAGATTTTTATCGAAATGAACTAGTTTTGAACTAGAATTAAAATCAATTTATTTTTGAAATAAATAAATTGAATTTGAAAGTGATTTTAAAAATAATCAATATTCCCAATACGTGAATTGGACTGGAGTTGAATCGAAATTATCTTCGGAATATTTCGAAGTTGGATTTCATGACTATACAGATATTGTTATGGGAATTTGAAAGATATATTTTATATCGTTATTTCCAATACGATATTTGTTGGTTTCAGGATTTGATATTGAATATAAGCCAGTATATTTTCTATTCAGAGCCTTGTACTTAATATCAAATGTGATGTGGGTTTGTCGTGAATAGTGTCTTCATTAACACTGTTCTTAAGCCCAATAGAGAAAAAGATTAAATCTTTCTATTTAGATTTAATGAAGTGTATCAATTAAATAATATTTAATTGGAATTGAATTTGAATTGCTTTTTGGGTTTATCGTGAGCGGTGTTTTGAACAACACCTGTTCTTTAACCCGATTAACAATAGAGTGTGATTTTGGGTTTATCGTGAATCGTGTTTTAGATGACATTTGTTCTTTAACCCAGTTAAAGACAGGATATTGATTTTTGAGAAGATTAAAACTAAGTGGATTTTTAATGAATCTTTAATTAGATTGAAAGTGAATTGATAATTTAAACTATTAAATCTGAAGAGTAATCGAGAATGGAGTATCACCAGTTTTGCTCCAAAGCGATAGTTAAATCTTTAATTAGATTTGAAGGTGAAATGGTAATTAATTTTACCGATAACACAGTGGTGTTAGATATGGAGTATTACCAGTTTTGCTCCATGGGATGAATAGGTTGGGATTGGGAAATAAAATAAATAATTACTTCGGTGTGGTTCGCTAATCCCGACTAGTTTGGAAAACCATAATATGGTTTGAAATGATATCCAAAGGAAGATTAAAGAATAAATTTAGAAGAATTTATCTTTGACAAAATTAATGGGAACCTATTCCCTAAGAATGTGATTTTGTGAATAAAAGAATATTCTGAATTGGAATGAGGCGTTTGTTGTGTTTGTGTAACATTTGTTTATCATATACGTGGGTTATTCAGAAAGGACGGGTTTATACCCATTCTGAATAACCGATTCGACGAGATGTCGAAGATGAAGGCGGTGGTTTAAGACCCGAAGTCTTCATGTAACGACCTGGATTTTGGCGACTTTGGTTATCGACATAAACGCGATGTCGATAACCAAAACGTCGAAAAATCCTGGTAGTTAGTGAAAGAAATTAGAGGGTGAGAATAGATAAGATAGAAACTTAGAATAGAAGAAGAAGAAGAACACAACATCAGAGTAACACGAATCTCACAGCGGAACGAATAACATATAACAGATAACATATCTTGGAAATAAAGGATTTATATGTATATAATAACATTATCAGAGTACATCACTTACAACACAGCGGAAATAACTATAGCTATACGATCCTGAAGCCTCCTGCTCCAGCTCTTCCAGTATATCTGTAAATCCCGACTACTTGACTGCCCGTACAAATTTAGGCACCCAAGAGTTTAGGGAAAACAACAAAATAAACTCCGGGTCAGTCATGGGACTGGTGTGAGTAAAACAGTTAAAACAGTTATATGATATCTCATAAGACCACGCCGCATAACGGAACGGGTTTTTCCCTTATGAGAATCCAAAATATCTTTATATCAAAAACCTTTTGATATTATAATAATGTCTATCAACCACAATATATATATAATCATCTAGCAGAAACGCTTTCATCTCACGTCCTACATATATAGTATACAATCAAAACCGCAAGCACGTATTGGGTAATGGATTTCCAACTATGACAAGGTATGGAATCACCTTTCGCTCGTGTACCTCTAGAGAGGAATACACTGGGTTCAACAAGAACATCTTGCAACCCGGCCACACATGACCGACCACTCATTTCGCTTGAGTGTATCGAATGTATATCACCAACAGTTGGGATCAGCAACCGTTTCCCGAATGGGACAGCATCAACAATAGATTTTTAGAAGTAAATGAAACTCTAGATCAGGTGATTATACACCCTACTTCGATGCGACCGACTTAGCCATGCTGCCTGCCCGATTTCTGTCATTTACCGGATGATGAGGCTAGAAGCTACGCTTTATCATCATACCAGATTCACTTTGAATGCCACATCGTCAAATCCATCAAATCACCGATCGACGTCCTCAACCATACATTACGCGTTAGCTAAAAGAAGTTTCCTTCTCCGCTTTCACTCTTGGTACAGTTGGAGAAATCAATATACGTGATCGTCTGGACCTACTCTGTCAGACATCCGTCCATACAAGTCATCCAGGAACAGGATGAACCGAAGGCACTATTCTGTAAATAGGATAGCCCTTGCATAACTCCGTCTTCAATTATCTTTGGCATATATGATTCGCAACGCTTATGCCAATACAAAGTGGTTCTTTGGATAATAATCCAACCGGTCTCTCCATATTAACAACGTTAAAATGGTCAAAACTTCGATAGTCTGTGATTTAACTATCGAATAAAAATAGGTGTGCAAACAATGATATTATTTCCAAATGGAAATTATATCGATCAAACATCATTCAACATTCATCTCTTTAGTTCATTAATTTACTTATCTCATGTTTCCCTACGTTCAATATTCCTTATTTTCTAAATTGGGAAAATATACGTTATTAACAATGGAAAACATTTCCATTTCTTTGTTTCTTTATTAGAAAACATTTCTGGTTTCTTATTTGGAAAACATTTCCAAAGCTTCTTCATTGGACTTAGACAGATGTTTAAACAAACCATCGCGATGCCAACTCAAACCATTTCCTTTACTGCCGAACCTTAACTATTCCTTAGTTAAAAATGAAGCCAATCAAGTTGGGGTAGAACTACCTCTCAGACCTTAACTGAACAACATTTCTAACTTTGAAATAGGCAAAGTTTACTTTATATTCCTTTTACTATCTTCCTTACTTAATCCTCCTTCGCATAGATCTCTATTTGATTTACTCTATTCACTTAACCCCATTCGAATAAACTATATTCGATTTACTAACTTTATTCGAATAAACTATATTTTATTAACTCCTTTTACTTTAACCCTAATCGATTAACTAACATCGATTAGCTCTTTTTACTTTAACTCTAATCGATTAAACTAACATCGATTAGCTCCTTGGCTTTCTATTCGAATAAACTATATTCGATTAACTCATTTTACTTTACCTCTAATCGATTAACTAACATCGATTAACTTCTTTTTAACTTTATTCTCAAATCGATTAACTAACATCGATTAACTTCTTTTTAACTTTAACACTAATCGATTTACTAACATCGATTAGCTCCTTTTTAACTTTAACACTAATCGATTTACTAACATCGATTAGCTCCTTTTTAACTTTAACACTAATCGATTTACTAACATTGATTAGCTCCTTTTTAACTTTAACACAAACCGATTTACTAACATCGATTAACTCCTTTGCTTTCTATTCGAATAACTATATTCGATTAACTCACTTGCTTTCTATTCGAATAACTATATTCGATTAACTCATTTGACTTAACTCTAATCGATTAACTAACATCGATTAACTCTTTTTCTTTCTATTCGAATAACTATATTCGATTAACTCATTTGACTTAACTTTAATCGATTAACTAACATCGATTAACTCTTTTTCTTTCTATTCGAATAACTATATTCGATTAACTCATTTGACTTAACTTTAATCGATTAACTAACATCGATTAACTCTTTTTGATAAACTACGTTTTCCGTTACAACTATTTCCTTTTTATAACGTTTACTTACCGTTACAAATATTTCCTATTTATAACTTCTATTTATCCTTACAAATATTTCCTATTTATAACTTCTATTTACCTTTACAAATATTTCCTATTTATAACTTCTATTTACCTTTACAAATATTTCCTATTTATAACTTCTATTTACCGTTACAAATATTTCCTATTTATAACTTCTATTTATTTTCTAAATAAATATCCCTTTTTTATTTCTATTTATTTTCTAAATAAATATCCCTTTTATAAAACCGTGTTCGTTTTATAAATATTTCCTTTTATAAAATCCTGTGATTTTATAAAATTCCTTTATTTCAATATACATTGAAATACTTCTTTTTATATCCCAGGGTCTTTTATGATATTTAAAATATCGAATAAAAATGATCAACATCATTCTAACACCCATAATCCATAATAGATTATATAACACATCATATATCACAATATATGAAAACAGTAAAATAAATGTTGAGGAATCCAGTTGGATTCCTCCAACCTGTTTCCCTGCATCACAGATGTTAAACAATATAGATAACATCACTTTCAGTTCTATATGATATATTCTGTTAAACAGAATCAATATAGAAAATTTAACTAACTGACTAGCAGTTCAATCAAACAGTCCACATACAGTATCAGCCAATATCTAACAGTTCTAAAAATACAACATGAAAATATAAACTGTTCAGAGTTAGTGAGATTTTACTCACATTGGCGCGTTAACCGTTGAATAACGGTTTGCGTTATTTGATTTCGACGGATAATTTATTTCGCCATAAATTGTAACGAGCTTCGATTTGCTCCCAGTCAGTTCCATGATGTAGCCCTTGTCCATATGATTCCAACGCGACAAACCGTTCGAGATTCTTTAAAACTTCAGTCGCCTGTTTCTGCTCCCGATCCTTTGGGCTTTCTTTTCTTTTTATTTCTTTATTCTCTTTTGTTTTTAATATCACCTGGGCTTCACATTTTCTGAT
The DNA here is from genome assembly GCA_030737875.1 of Allium sativum. Lineage (NCBI taxonomy): Eukaryota > Viridiplantae > Streptophyta > Magnoliopsida > Asparagales > Amaryllidaceae > Allium > Allium sativum. The sequence continues at coordinate 196,839,627 of CM060919.1, read as the reverse complement.
CGGCCCATACTCGATTAAAGACCCACGTGGCACCTTCTTCCACCAAACAATCTTCACCGCCACAGATTTTACATTTCCTATTTCCAACCCCACGTCCACATTTATGGTTCCATTTTCCAAAAGAAACTCCATCTGCTACTTCAAATTCCAACGCAGTTGATCTCCTAACCGAAAACAAAAGTCCACAACTTCCATTCGCTGTATACTGTAGCGACTCCTTCCCCCATAATCAAACCGTAACCTGCTCTAGTTTCTTGAACCATGATCAATTTGTTCCTTTTCACCAATGCCACTCACAGTAATAACCCAACCACGTTATTAACAGAACCCTCCCTTCCTTCTTCTGCTATACCACGAACCCGCTCCACTGGTTCACAACACTCCACCCACCATCGTTCTGCCAACCCTGAATACACTCACGCTCCACCATACGCTCAACAGCACTAGCACCCGTCCTCGCTGCTCGCTCCATTTACCCCGAACTTACCACTCGCGCAACCCTCCCTACACTCGATATGAGTACGACACCCAGCGGTATTATTTTCGAGTTCACTGAAAATGATCAAACCGTCAAGAGAAGCACAGTAGGATCGCTTACATAGGCCCAGAACTTCCGCTTGAGTGATGGATTTGATATTTAAAAGGTGCTCACGCTTGTGGTTTATTTGAGGAAATGGAGACTTCATTGATTGGGAAGCCATTTAAAGTTTGCAGTAGAAAAAGAGTTCGGATAGCCTTGCGTATGTATTTTATATACACAGAAAACTTTAGTGCTAAGGTTAGGTACATCGTTAGGTAGTAGCTGAAACACGTCTACATTATGGAAGGAATGGTGAAAATTCATACGTGTACACTTTCTTAGTTGCAAAGTATTCGACGCCTACCATCCGATTTCCTTTGTTGTCAAGCAACCACGTATAGGTATTTGATTGTTTGTTTTAAGGAAGTAATTATTTAGTAAAAAGGGAACATGCCTTTGCATGGTACACGTAAGGCTTCAAACTGAGTAACAAAGGTCCAAGTACCTTGCCTTACTAATTATATTAAAGTGTATTTTCTTGTGAAATCAGTCAAATGGTGTCCAACTTTATCTCTTGTATAATATATTTTGTATACCGTGGCTTGTATTCTAAAGTTAGTGAAGTCATGTTGATACAATGGCATTTCCATTGTTATATAAATTTTTGTTCATATACGAGCTGCTACGGACAGAAATAAAAGTACGGTCATGTCTAGCAATGTGTCACGATCACAGAAATATAAAAATACCGGTAGGTGGACTCATATTGTGAAACCCCAAAATGTTGATTACAGGGTGCGAAATACTTCAAATAAAAAGTCGCTTATTAAATTAATTAAAAATTACAGTAAAATTCTAAAAATTAAATTATCGCTATTTCCCAAAAGAACCTTGTATAAATTCAAACCCGATCTCTAGTTATATCGAATAATCCGTTACGGTCGATAAACGATTCTATAGCGACTATTTTAAAATTTGATTTCGACATATCTCAAAATCTACACGACGAAATCCCGATTTTTATCTTCCACTAGAAAGATATACTCCACCAGCTCCACACGTTTCTTGTTTCACAGAAATCCGGCTTAAAACGAATCCTGTACATTCAGTTGAAGTTCAAATCGCCAATTTACGAACTGCAGTGCCATTTCGAGCTCGTTTATAATTATTTTATAAACTATACATTCAACTGTCGACGATTGAATATATTCGTTATTCAAATTCAATTCCAAGCTGAATTAAATATCACCGATGATCCAGTTCACACCATATCGCCATTTCAACCGATTCTGTTTATTTCAGAATTATATATATTATTTAATTTATTAATTAAATTAAATATTCACCATTATTTAATTCCACGACCATTAAATTCACTATATCACCATTGATACAATTAAATAAATTAATTCTACTACCTCTGCTAATGCGGGTCATTACAATCTTCCCCACTTAAAATAATTTCGTCCTCGAAATTGCTAAAAGGTAGAGGACGACCCTATCGACTGGTTAGAACATATTTGTTCACTTCTAAACTTCAGTTTCAACTGAACTAATTTAATTTCAATTAGAAATTTATTTAATTCTTATCAACGAAAATTTTCAAAAATCCTGAAAATTTTCTAACACCTTAACTCTTCGAAAATTTTCGCTATTACCTCCTTTGTACTGGTCAATACGTCAAGCTCCAACTCGCCTATCTGGGTCATCTCCAACCCAGAAGAAAATCAAACAGCCCAGCGGCTTGCCAATTCGGCTCATAAATCTTATATCCAATAGAAATATAAACGTGTAACTTTTTGTCGGCATATCATTATATCCTTTCCACCTGTTATCAATTCAGCAGATACAAGGGTCATCCCAATCAAATTCCAATCTGCTTTTATCCACAACACAACCATTTGCTTATATCCGAGCCAAATATCGTTTCAACTCGAGTTTCTTCTCGATTCCCAGCTCTTAACTTGATTATCACATTACACTTCAAATTTGAATCTCACAATCCAATTTGTCTTGATATCATTCTAATTCAATCTCAGTTACCACTTTACTGGCTTTACTTTAATTCAAATTTTCTTTCACAAATTTCTGTTAAATTTGTTTTTAATTCAAACAGTCTTTCCTAGGGAGTTTTCAAACAGTTTCCTCTTTTCAAAAATCAAAATTTTCCTTTTGAAATTCAACTGAGCCCAAAATCAATATTCCATTAGTTAAATCACTTCTCTATTTCTTTATCAATATTTGTTAACCAAATATTTTCAATAACCATATTGGCCTTTTATGTTATTTGGAAAACATTTCCGAATATCGCCTTCCTTTATTTTCTAAACTTTTAGAAAATATTTGCTATTTATAATTGGAAAATATTCCAATTACTAATCTCTTTCCGATCTCGTTTATTTCTATACTTAGGAAATATTCTTTATTCTATTTCCAAGTTTACACTTATTTGGGTTAAAACGGATGTTGTGTAAAACATCGTTACGACAACCCAAATACTATATTCAACTAACTCTTATTCAACATTGATCTTCGAGCCTGAAATCTTACTATTTATTTGTTAATAATGAAATCAATCAAGTTGGGGTATAACTACCTCTCAGACCTTGACTGAATAACATTTATAACATCAAAACAGATATTGCTACTTACTCGAATAATCAATACCATACAACTAATTCTTCACCTTTAAACACATATACACTTTCTCTTTCTATTCTTACTAGATTTTATTCTAGACTTCCTTTTTGATTTTACTATTCTATTTTTAAGTTCATTTTCTTATCGACTTCTAGATATATATCGATACGTTGATTTCTAACTATCAAATTATCTTAAAAATATTCTAACTCCTTAAATTCCCGGAAAAATTCGCCATAACCTCCTTTGTATCAGGAGCATCGGGAAATTTCAAATATCTTTCCCGGTTCTTCTCATCTCAAAAAGAAAAAGAAAAAGCCAAGCGGCTTGCCGATACGGCGCATAAAATCTCATTTATGAATTAAATACATACCTTTTCGTCGAGCATTCTATTTATTTCACTTCTATACTTTATTCCAAACCTGCCTCATGTATAACCATACATTTCTAATTCATTTCAACTTAATCCAATCGTTTTAACTTAGTCCGTTAAGTTATTTTCAAATTATTGGTTTGCCCATTTCACCTTCATATTTGAGTATAACATGTTCAAATACATTTTAACTTACTTATTAACTAATTTGAATCCAAATTTCAAATTTAAGTTCTATATTCGGTTTCAAATATAAATTTACCAGTCCCTTTTTTCTTATCTAAAGTTCAACTTCAATTCAAGATCCATTTACTAATGGCTAATTAACCGGTTTACCTATTTCACCTTTTTATTTGAATATAAATGTTCAAATATAAGTTTAACTTGTTTGTCCACTAATTGAATTCCATTTCAATTCTATTTGAATTTCCTATATTCAAATTCCATTTCAATTCTATTTGAATCTTCTATATTCAAATTTCATTTTCAATTCTATTTGAATCCTCTACATTCAAATTTCATTTTCAATTCTATTTGAATCCTCTACATTCAAATTTCATTTTCACTTTCGATATTCAAATCTATATTTGAATTCCTTTATATGTCCTATATTCAAATTCTATATTTGAATTTCATTTGAATTTCTATATTCAAACTCTATTTCAATTCCATTGAATTTCATATATTCAAACTACCTTTGAATTTCTATATTCAATTTCTATTTGAATTCTATATTCAATTTTCCATGATTTAAATCTTCTTTATTCAAATCTCATTTGAATTTCTATATTCAAATCCCCTTTGAATTTTCTTATTTAAATTCTATGTTTGGACTTCCTTTATTTAAATTCCTTTTCAAACTTTCTTTATTCATTCTTTACATAAGTCTCGATTTCAATTCCTTTTGAAATCGATATTACTACCTTTGGAAAATAGGTTTCCCTTTCAACTTCACACTTGTATTTTTATTTCTGAATTATCCAATGATAATTCTTTTTACTTCATTTATAAACTTCGTTTATAAAGGAACTTCTCGTTTTATTTCTTTTAAAACGAGTTAATATTTCAAATCTATTTAAAAGTTCAAATTCTATATTTTAAATTCTATTTGGAATTCAACACAACTTGCCTTTCCCAAAACAAATTCAAAATAATATCTCTGGTAGTAATTCGTCACTTACAACTCGAAAATGGATACTGATGATGCAGCTGTCATCATCAGAATCTATTTTCTAGCGATCGAAGTGAGTTCAATACTAAAAACCATTTTTAAACATTTCCACTTTGAAATTCATTTCAAAAATATAATTCATACTGCTTGCAAAACAATTTAAAATCTCCCAAGATCTTAAATTTTCCTTACCTTTAATCCAAATCCATTTACAAACACTTATCCAATTTTCCAGAATTTTAGTTCAATTTCTGGTTTTAAATTTCAGATTTAACTCATCTGATTCACGAATTTCACTTACATGAATTCTAATTGGTTATTTACATAACCATTTAATTTATAATCTTACTCGATTATAATCACAACCAATATATCCAATATGTATCGAAATATACTTTGGGTAAACTTATTTTAATTTACCCTCTTTTCAAAACATACCATGATGTTTCATCGTATTCAAGTGTTTAGTAACTCCTACCAATACAGTGGATCAAACTGATCGACCAGAACTCATAAACGACTCAACCAATGAATCTCCACAATATAAAACCAATTTTTATATCAATAACAAATACGCTCACTCGTATATATACACTCAAACTCAATCTAGGGTATTACTAACCCTATCTCTACCGAGTCACGCCACAGAGCCAAGTAATTCTTAACTTAAGCTCTGATACCAACTGTAACGACCCGGATTTTCGGCGACTTTGGTTATCGACATAAACGCGATGTCAATAACCAAAACGTCGAAAAATCCTGGTAGTTAGTGAAAGAAATTAGAGGGTGAGAATAGATAAGATAGAAACTTAGAATAGAAGAAGAAGAAGAACACAACATCAGAGTAACACGAATCTCACAGCGGAACGAATAACATATAACAGATAACATATCTTGGAAATAAAGGATTTATATGTATATAATAACATTATCAGAGTACATCACTTACAACACAGCGGAAATAACTATAGCTATACGATCCTGAAGCCTCCTGCTCCAGCTCTTCCAGTATATCTGTAAATCCCGACTACTTGACTGCCCGTACAAATTTAGGCACCCAAGAGTTTAGGGAAAACAACAAAATAAACTCCGGGTCAGTCATGGGACTGGTGTGAGTAAAACAGTTAAAACAGTTATACAGGTATATGATATCTCATAAGACCACGCCGCATAACGGAACGGGTTTTTCCCTTATGAGAATCCAAAATATCTTTATATCAAAAACCTTTTGATATTATAATAATGTCTATCAACCACAGTATATATATAATCATCTAGCAGAAACGCTTTCATCTCACGTCCTACATATATAGTATACAATCAAAACCGCAAGCACGTATTGGGTAATGGATTTCCAACTATGACAAGGTATGGAATCACCTTTCGCTCGCGTACCTCTAGAGAGGAATACACTGGGTTCAACAAGAACATCTTGCAACCCGGCCACACATGACCGACCACTCATTTCGCTTGAGTGTATCGAATGTATATCACCAACAGTTGGGATCAACAACCGTTTCCCGAATGGGACAGCATCAACAATAGATTTTTAGAAGTAAATGAAACTCTAGATCAGGTGATTATACACCCTACTTCGGTGCGACCGACTTAGCCATGCTGCCTGCCCGATTTCTGTCATTTACCGGATGATGAGGCTAGAAGCTACGCTTTATCATCATACCAGATTCACTTTGAATGCCACATCGTCAAATCCATCAAATCACCGATCGACGTCCTCAACCATACATTACGCATTAGCTAAAAGAAGTTTCCTTCTCCGCTTCCACTCTTGGTACAGTTGGAGAAATCAATATACGTGATCGTCTGGACCTACTCTGTCAGACATCCGTCCATACAAGTCATCCAGGAACAAGATGAACCGAAGGCACTATTCTGTAAACAGGATAGCCCTTGCATAACTCCGTCTTCAATTATCTTTGGCATATATGATTCGCAACGCTTATGCCAATACAAAGTGGTTCTTTGGATAATAATCCAACCGGTCTCTCCATATTAACAACGTTAAAATGGTCAAAACTTCGATAGTCTGTGATTTAACTATCGAATAAAAATAGGTGTGCAAACAATGATATTATTTCCAAATGGAAATTATATCGATCAAACATCATTCAACATTCATCTCTTTAGTTCATTAATTTACTTATCTCATGTTTCCCTACGTTCAATATTCCTTATTTTCTAAATTGGGAAAATATACGTTATTAACAATGGAAAACATTTCCATTTCTTTGTTTCTTTATTAGAAAACATTTCTGGTTTCTTATTTGGAAAACATTTCCAAAGCTTCTTCATTGGACTTAGACAGATGTTTAAACAAACCATCGCGATGCCAACTCAAACCATTTCCTTTACTGCCGAACCTTAACTATTCCTTAGTTAAAAATGAAGCCAATCAAGTTGGGGTAGAACTACCTCTCAGACCTTAACTGAACAACATTTCTAACTTTGAAATAGGCAAAGTTTACTTTATATTCCTTTTACTATCTTCCTTACTTAATCCTCCTTCGCATAGATCTCTATTTGATTTACTCTATTCACTTAACCCCATTCGAATAAACTATATTCGATTTACTAACTTTATTCGAATAAACTATATTTTATTAACTCCTTTTACTTTAACCCTAATCGATTAACTAACATCGATTAGCTCTTTTTACTTTAACTCTAATCGATTAAACTAACATCGATTAGCTCCTTTGCTTTCTATTCGAATAAACTATATTCGATTAACTCATTTTACTTTACCTCTAATCGATTAACTAACATCGATTAAATTCTTTTTAACTTTATTCTCAAATCGATTAACTAACATCGATTAACTTCTTTTTAACTTTAACACTAATCGATTTACTAACATCGATTAGCTCCTTTTTAACTTTAACACTAATCGATTTACTAACATCGATTAGCTCCTTTTTAACTTTAACACTAATCGATTTACTAACATCGATTAGCTCCTTTTTAACTTTAACACTAATCGATTTACTAACATCGATTAACTCCTTTGCTTTCTATTCGAATAACTATATTCGATTAACTCATTTGCTTTCTATTCGAATAACTATATTCGATTAACTCATTTGACTTAACTCTAATCGATTAACTAACATCGATTAACTCTTTTTCTTTCTATTCGAATAACTATATTCGATTAACTCATTTGACTTAACTTTAATCGATTAACTAACATCGATTAACTCTTTTTCTTTCTATTCGAATAACTATATTCGATTAACTCATTTGACTTAACTTTAATCGATTAACTAACATCGATTAACTCTTTTTGATAAACTACGTTTTCCGTTACAACTATTTCCTTTTTATAACGTTTACTTATCGTTACAAATATTTCCTATTTATAACTTCTATTTATCCTTACAAATATTTCCTATTTATAACTTCTATTTACCTTTACAAATATTTCCTATTTATAACTTCTATTTACCTTTACAAATATTTCCTATTTATAACTTCTATTTACCGTTACAAATATTCCCTATTTATAACTTCTATTTACCGTTACAAATATTTCCTATTTATAACTTCTATTTATTTTCTAAATAAATATCCCTTTTTTATTTCTATTTATTTTCTAAATAAATATCCCTTTTATAAAACCGTGTTCGTTTTATAAATATTTCCTTTTATAAAATCCTGTGATTTTATAAAATTCCTTTATTTCAATATACATTGAAATACTTCTTTTTATATCCCAGGGTCTTTTATGATATTTAAAATATCGAATAAAAATGATCAACATCATTCTAACACCCATAATCCATAACAGATTATATAACACATCATATATCACAATATATGAAAACAATAAAATAAATGTTGAGGAATCCAGTTGGATTCCTCCAACCTGTTTCCCTGCATCACAGATGTTAAACAATATAGATAACATCACTTTCAGTTCTATATGATATATTCTGTTAAACAGAATCAATATAGAAAATTTAACTAACTGACTAGCAGTTCAATCAAACAGTCCACATACAGTATCAGCCAATATCTAACAGTTCTAAAAATACAACATGAAAATATAAACTGTTCAGAGTTAGTGAGATTTTACTCACATTGGCGCGTTAACCGTTGAATAACGGTTTGCGTTATTTGATTTCGACGGATAATTTATTTCGCCATAAATTGTAACGAGCTTCGATTTGCTCCCAGTCAGTTCCATGATGTAGCCCTTGTCCATATGATTCCAACGCGACAAACCGTTCGAGATTCTTTAAAACTTCAGTCGCCTGTTTCTGCTCCCGATCCTTTGGGCTTTCTTTTCTTTTTATTTCTTTATTCTCTTTTGTTTTTAATATCACCTGGGCTTCACATTTTCTGATCGGCCCATACTCGATTAAAGACCCACGTGGCACCTTCTTCCACCAAACAATCTTCACCGCCACAGATTTTACATTTCCTATTTCCAACCCCACGTCCACATTTATGGTTCCATTTTCCAAAAGAAACTCCATCTGCTACTTCAAATTCCAACGCAGTTGATCTCCTAACCGAAAACAAAAGTCCACAACTTCCATTCGCTGTATACTGTAGCGACTCCTTCCCCCATAATCAAACCGTAACCTGCTCTAGTTTCTTGAACCATGATCAATTTGTTCCTTTTCACCAATGCCACTCACAGTAATAACCCAACCACGTTATTAACAGAACCCTCCCTTCCTTCTTCTGCTATACCACGAACCCGCTCCACTGGTTCACAACACTCCACCCACCATCGTTCTGCCAACCCTGAATACACCCACGCTCCACCATACGCTCAACAGCACTAGCACCCGTCCTCGCTGCTCGCTCCATTTACCCCGAACTTACCACTCGCGCAACCCTCCCTACACTCGATATGAGTACGACACCCAGCGGTATTATTTTCGAGTTCACTGAAAATGATCAAACCGTCAAGAGAAGCATAGTAGGATCGCTTACATAGGCCCAGAACTTCCGCTTGAGTGATGGATTTGATATTTAAAAGGTGCTCACGCTTGTGGTTTATTTGAGGAAATGGAGACTTCATTGATTGGGAAGCCATTTAAAGTTTGCAGTAGAAAAAGAGTTCGGATAGCCTTGCGTATGTATTTTATATACACAGAAAACTTTAGTGCTAAGGTTAGGTACATCGTTAGGTAGTAGCTGAAACACGTCTACATTATGGAAGGAATGGTGAAAATTCATACGTGTACACTTTCTTAGTTGCAAAGTATTCGACGCCTACCATCCAATTTCCTTTGTTGTCAAGCAACCACGTATAGGTATTTGATTGTTTGTTTTAAGGAAGTAATTATTTAGTAAAAAGGGAACATGCCTTTGCATGGTACACGTAAGGCTTCAAACTGAGTAACAAAGGTCCAAGTACCTTGCCTTACTAATTATATTAAAGTGTATTTTCTTGTGAAATCAGTCAAATGGTGTCCAACTTTATCTCTTGTATAATATATTTTGTATACCGTGGCTTGTATTCTAAAGTTAGTGAAGTCATGTTGATACAATGGCATTTCCATTGTTATATAAATTTTTGTTCATATACGAGCTGCTACGGACAGAAATAAAAGTACGGTCATGTCTAGCAATGTGTCACGATCACAGAAATATAAAAATACCGGTAGGTGGACTCATATTGTGAAACCCCAAAATGTTGATTACAGGGTGCGAAATACTTCAAATAAAAAGTCGCTTATTAAATTAATTAAAAATTACAGTAAAATTCTAAAAATTAAATTATCGCTATTTCCCAAAAGAACCTTGTATAAATTCAAACCCGATCTCTAGTTATATCGAATAATCTGTTACGGTCGATAAACGATTCTATAGCGACTATTTTAAAATTTGATTTGGACATATCTCAAAATCTACACGACGAAATCCCGATTATTATCTTCCACAAGAAAGATATACTCCACCAGCTCCACACGTTTCTTGTTTCACAGAAATCCGGCTTAAAACGAATCCTGTACATTCAGTTGAAGTTCAAATCGCCAATTTACGAACTGCAGTGTCATTTCGAGCTCGTTTATAATTATTTTATAAACTATACATTCAACTGTCGACGATTGAATATATTCGTTATTCAAATTCAATTCCAAGCTGAATTAAATATCACCGATGATCCAGTTCACACCATATCGCCATTTCAGCCGATTCTGTTTATTTCAGAATTATATATATTATTTAATTTATTAATTAAATTAAATATTCACCATTATTTAATTCCACGACCATTAAATTCACTATATCACCATTGATACAATTAAATAAATTAATTCTACTACCTCTGCTAATGCGGGTCATTACACTTCACATCGTCTGGGTGATTACTAATGATCTCGATTGGGCTGTACACCCAAGATGAGGGAAACAGTTGGAGATCGTCTAGACATACTTGGAGATGGATGGATATGCGAGGAAAGTGCCTCCGGTTTCGTTCAGACCCAGAGCGAACTTGTAAATGGATTGTGTGTCTGACATTGGATTTTATTCTGTGTTGATTGATCTCTATTAAATATACATCTGTTTGGCGACAGAGAATTTATTCTCTTGCTTAACGCCCTTCTCTGAGACGTACGAGCTCAGAGGTTGTATATCGATGGACATCAGTCTCATGGAGTGAATTGCCTGTGTGGCACGCGTAAGTGGCAAATGATCAAGGCTTCTGTTGAAAAGCAAAGTCTTGTGGTTGATGATCAAAGCACGGCCTGTGTGGCGCAGCTTTGTGTATAACGTGAATTCGCAAGCCTCACACCTCGGTATGAGTCAAAAACGGGATAGTGACTGCAGGGAGAGCACGACGTTTCTTTCTAGCTAAGGTGGTGTCAGTGACCTACCAGCCCTGACATTTATATACTTTTCACCTGTGTGGTTGTTGGATACGAGGCGCCTCGGATATAGGTCTGTAAGGACCGGGAAACGTGTGTTCGGGAATTGCCAATCCTCAAAAGTAAGAGAGGACCGGCCCTGAAGATCCAAGGATTGTTGTGTGCGGTCCTGAGACATTTGCTAGAGTGTCTCGAACGGAGAGGAGCTTGCCCCTTGCCTCGACTCATGATGGAATCCAATTTCCAATACGTGATATTGCGGTTTTAATTGTAGAACTAGTATGGCGACATGATATATGGTACTCATGCCGTCTATGATTGATATTTATGATTGAAAATTGTTTTGAAACTATACACTTATAATAGTATCAAATGATTTGTTTTGTCGTACCAAGCATGTTTGGCTATTATAAGGGAAAACCCTATCCTCCGGCTTGCGTTGCATTGTGTGATGGGACCTGGGTCTTATAATAGCTTCATTTTTCCAAAGAGCAATGCGCTGTTTTGTTATATGCACTAGTATTCTTGGGTGGAAACCCGTTCCTTGTTATATGGCGTGGTCCCTTGAATTACTATCTTTTAAAGTAAAGTTTTAAAAAACTGTTTTAGTTCTCACACCAGTCCCATGACTGACCTGGAGTTTATTGTTTTAACCTAAACTCTAGGTGCCCTTATTTTCCACACGGGCAGCTAGTAATTTTGGTTTTGCAGATTTATATTCACAGGGTCCTGATTTACAACTGGAACGATGCTCGGAAAGCTCTGTATCCGTGTATTACTTTCAGTTGTGTTTTGTATTATTTTCCGCTGCTATGTAATTTATTGTAATCTGATATTTGTCAAATGTGTAATTTATTTATTCACACTCTATATATTCTTGTATTCTGATGGAATTGTTGTAATAAACAATGAAATGTTCTTCTGTCTGCGTTCCGATGTGTATTGTTCTCATCTCAATCCGGGCTTTCCTTACCGGGGGAGTTCGGGTCGTTAATTTATAATCTGACCCACCGAAGGGGCATCATCATATGTCGCTCTCGGAGTATATTTTGTAATAAGTTATATTTTCTCTGAACGAGTATTGTGAAGGGTTGTGTGAATGACTATTGATATCAATGAATGTTTTGTAAAAAAAATTAATACTCCTGTATTGATTGATGTTTGATTAACATTTGATTTTTATTTCAATGAAAGTGAAACTAGAGATGACTGCAGCATATGTAGCATTTAGCTTCCGACCTTAGAGAATGAGGTGTTACACAAAGCATAATTGCATATATGTTGTATACTATTGGTGTGCTAATATGTGGAGATTGTAAAGAACTATCTTTCTTACCGCTATATACGACACTTAATACATCATCGGTATTCTCTTACTGATCATTTAGTCGTCCGAAAGACAGATCCGTTGAGGTAGAAGAAATAAGATAAAGATTAAAATCTCACATCAGAATGAAACTATAATATAATAATAATAATCTTTACAAAAATAAAGATTTTAAGTTTGATACATGTATCATAGAAATAATCTATTAATCAGTTTGGATGGTTTAACAACCTATCCTTACAAATGCAGATAAATACAACAAACAGACACAGCGGAAAAATAAAGAAATATAGAAGAATTCGTCTTGGTCATTCTCCTCTTTTCCTGAAGCTTCAAAGCAAACCAAATCTAACATGAAAATATACTCGATCTAACCCGAGTATTATAATAAAATAACATCTGGGTCAGTCTGGTAAACTAGTGTGAGAAAACTCAAATCATAGGTAATTTATTATTTAAATGTAAATCTTTGAAATAAAGGCATCTCGTAAGACTACGCTGCACATAAGCACAGATGAGTTGTTAACTTACGATAACTGTAACAACCCTGATTTGTGGGGCCAATTTAAAATTTTATTTTAAGTGATTTTAATGAGTTTTGATATTTAAATAATATATTTTAAATAATAATGATCACAAATTTGATTCAAATCGAAGATAGAACGAATAATTTAATTTTAATTATAAAAAGAGTTAGAAATAGCGCGGTAGTTTTAAAAGTCAAACTTGAACTTTGACTGACCGTACAGGATGCAAAATTTAACGGATTTTAGTGAAACCAAAAATATTAGAATCTATTTAAAATATCTTTCCAACGAATCTGAAAAATCGAAATTTCATAATGGGAATTAAAAGTTATGTCAAAATTAAAATCTAGAAAGGTCGCTATGAAATTTATAAGGGCCAAAATGCTACTTTTTGCATACGAAGGAATTTGAACTCGAAACCACTTCCATTGAGTTCAGAATGATGTTTCTACATTGAAAAACAGTAAACACTTATATATTTTGAGTTTCGGGATTTATTTGTTTAAAAATGTATTTTTAATATTAAATATATTGGCCTTAAAAATAGTCATTTTTCAAACGACCTCGGTTTTCGGCGAAATCACTTTTGTTGGAACCGGAATGTCGAATTATTGCTAGGTTTCAATTTTCAGAATTTTTCGAATTAATATGTGAACGTGGGTAAAGAAAATGTGTTTTGACAATTTCAGTTAAATTTAAACGCCTGAAAAATAGCCATTTTTCAAAAAGTCTCAGAATCCAACAAATAAATTTTTTTAGGACCTTAACGTCATAAGAAAGCCAAAAATATTTTTTCTGGATTTTTCTGAGTTAATTTGTGTCCCCGGTAAAATTATTTGTACGGAAAAATTAGAAATAAAGGACTTAAATCTTAAAACTGCAAAACGGAGGCCTAGATGACAGTTTGGGCTGACGAGACATGTCTAGATGAGTTCGAAATGGGGGCTAAATGGTAGGAACGATAGTCGTTGGGCCTAAATCGGAGTTCGGGCCAAAACGGGCTTAAACGGGCTAATTAAATAATAATTGGATTAACCTAATAAAATAATATTATAAAGGGATCGGCTTCTTCTTCCCCAACCCGTTATTTTTCCAGCCGCACAAACCCATCATGGCCGAAACTTCTCTCCTCCCTATCTCCCAAACCACTAAGAATTAGACCATGCCGTAGTGAAACTTTTTGAAGCTCTTCTCTTCCTCTTTCTTCTCCAACAAATCTCACATCAAACCGTTGCCCGTAGCTCTCGATTCACCTCCGCAAAGTTCGGCCAAACATGCCGCCGCCGCACCTCCTCATTACAGCCGCACCTCCTCCAACTCCCGGTGAAGATACCCCTCTCGTAGCTCTTTAATCTCCCGCAAACCGTTCGTAAAACCGTCGACTACAGCTCCCGAAATCCGCATTCAAAGTTTTGAACAATTCTGAAAATTAAGGTATAATTATTTCAGATTTTGTCACGCTTTGTAGCGTCGCTGTGTCAGTTGTTAAAGGGCTGAATTTTGATTTTTTCATATGAACTTGTATTTGAATCATTTCAGATCCGAAATCGTTTTGAATACAAACACAAGACCTGATCAAAATTGACAATCCATTTCAGATCCGGCCTAGGTGAGAATTTATTTTTATTTAAATTTAATTAATTTAATTACTATTATTATTATTATGGCGTTGTGTGAAATTGAAAGTCAAACACAATTGAATTTGCGATGAAATGTTGCCATGTGATGGATTCAAATTGTTGTGCTGCTATGATTGCAGATCCATTATGTTTATTCATAGATCTGTTAATTTTAAACATAGATCGGTAGGAAAAATTAGATTTTTCCTCATTTAAATTTGTTGAAGTATGCCTTGTGGATATGAATCATATATAAATCTATCATCATATACGTCGTTATGCAATTCACATTATTTTAACGTGAATTAAAGTAGGAAATTTGCATCGTCGTGAAATTTACATCGTTATGCAATTTACATTATTTTTGTTGTGAATTAAAGTAGGAAGATTTACATTTTTATATGATTATTTTAAAACGTAAAATTGAACGATGGAAATAAAAAGACGATCTTTTTATATTTAAAATAAAAAGACAATCTTTTTATATTGAAAAGGAAAAGATGAAATTTTGACGATAGGAGTAAAAAGACGATCTTTTTATATTTACAAATAAAGAAGTTATTATTCTTACATTGTAAAATAGAAAAGATTATATTTTTACATTGTAAAATATAAAAAGATGATATTTTTACATTGTACATAAAAAAGAAGAAGATGTTTTTACATTGTATGAAATAAAACATATTTTATTATGGAATTTATGAATGATTTTTCATCGCATGAAATAAATAACATTTTTATATGTTATTTATGAATGATTTTTCATCGCGTGAAATAAATAACATTTTTATATGTTATTTATGAATGATTTTTCATCGTATGAAATAAATTACATTTTTATATGTTATTTATGAATGAATGTACACCGTATGAATAAAATTACATTTTTATACGTAATTTAAAGGTGAATTTACTTTGCATAACAAATGTTACATTTTTATATGTAATTTATATATGAATTTGCACCGTATGACAAAAATTGCATTTTTTTATGATATAAAAATGTAAATTTACATTGCATGATTAAAATTACATTTTTCAATGTAATTTAGAGATGAAAAATAACGGTAGAATGAAAATTACATTTTTACAAGTAATTAAAATGTGAATTTGCACTGTAGGATAAAAACTACATTTTTAGATGTAATTTAAATATGAATTTATGTCGTATGATAGGAATTACATTTTTCTATGTAATTAAAATATGAATTCCCATCGCATAATAAAGATTACATTTTTCTATGTAATTTAGATGTGAATTAGAACGATAAAATAAAAATGACATTTTTCTATGTAATTTATATATGAGTTATAACGGTATGATAAAAATTATATTTTTCAATGAAATTAAAATATGAATTCGTATTGTATTATGAAAATTACATTTCTTTATGTAATTGGGACTTGAATTTATAATGTAAAATAAAAATTACATTTTTTATAATGTAATAAAGAAGTAAGATTCACGAATAAATTAAAATTTTCATTTTTATGTAATGAGATAAGAGAATTTGCATCGTGAATTAAAAAGTTACATTTTATGTAATTAGAAATGAGGATTTGCATTGTAAATTAAGAATTACACTTTTATATGTAACTAGAAATTTGAGAATTCGCATGATATGGAAAATTACATTCTTTTGTAATTAAAAGACGTGAAATTCGCATCGCATATACAATGCAATTATTTACATTCTCTTATGTAAATAAAAAGAATAGAATTTAGAAAATACATTTATTTACATTTCCTTATGTAAATAAAAGAATAGAATTTGAAAATGCGATTATTTACATTCTCTTATGTAAATAAAAAGAATAAAATTTAGGAAAATATATTATTTACATTTTCTTATGTAAGTAAAAAGAATGGAATTTGAAATTACAATTATTTACATTTTCTTATGTAAATAAGAAGAATGGAATTTAGAAATACACATATTTACATTCCCTATTGTAAATGAAAAAGAACAAAATAATGAGAATCCTTTTATTAACATTTTCTATTGTAAAGAAAAAGAACAAAATTGTGTGAACCATTTTATTTACATTTTCTATTGTAAAGAAAAAGTAAAAAGAGAGTTATATTTCTTATTTGCATTTTTAGATGCAAATAAAGCATAGAAAGAAAATTATACTTTTATTTGTCATTGTTTTTGTTAAATAAATGTAAAAGAGTTAAAAAGACATTTTATTTACCATTGTTTTGTTAAATAAAAGTACAAGATATAAAAGAACATTTTTATTAACATTGTTTTGTCAAATAAAAAGACAAATACATGAGATACACTTTTATTTGTGTTTTATGTACAAATAAAAGTACAAGATTAGAAATACACTTTTATCTACATTGTATTTGTTGAAATAGAATTGCTAACAAAATGAGTGTATCACTTTACTCATCTTTGTTGAAAACAGAAATTATGTGAAAATATAAGAATCACTTTTATTTGCATAATATAAAGTAGGATTTATACGCAAATATAAAATTCAATTTTTATTTGCAAACTTGCATTAGAATTTATATTCTAATATACAATTGTATTGTTGGTCAAAATATACACTGAAAAGTATTGTTAAGAAACTTCATACAAATATAATGGAATATATATTCCATTTGTCATCCGCAATAAAGCTATATAAATAAATTACTGTTTATGTAACTTTAGAAGTATATAGGGAAGTCATACGAGTAAAATACATTTTACTCGCTATAAGTGACATGTTTAGTGAAATTGAAATTGGTTAAACCTATTAACCAATTATGTATTTACTTATTTATATGAACTGTTGTTGGCTGAAAACCCCACACGGGTATTGGGACGATACTTGACTGACACGAATCCCAATGTTTAATTATATGTCGATCGATTGATCGACAGGCTGCGATGAGCGTTATTGTTTTATTTTAATGCTCACACAGTTGACATTGTCACTCTGGTTGTTAATGGATGGATTGAGGATTATTTCCTGTTATTACCCTATACATGAAATGTATGAAACCCATATGACCCAAATTATATGGTACATGGTTGAGTCGCATTCCAATGCATAATTTCTTTTTTTATAAAGAATTTTTATATAATGAAAGGATTTTTGTATAATAAAAGATTTTGTATTATAAAGAATATTTTACATTTAGAATCTTTTATATAAAGAATATTTTATTGATTATTTTAAAATATGTTTTTTTTTATTTATAGTAATGAATTAATATCTTTAGGATAAACCTTCTTTTTAAGATTATTAGATTTTAGCCATTATGTTTGGTGATTGATATGTGAATTGGATTTGCAGTGGACGATGTTTTAAATAACATTTATCCTTTAATCCAATTTACATTGAAATTACTATTTGAAATTTATAAATCTATTTTATAAATTTAAAAGAAGATTTTCTAAAATCAAACTTTTCCAAATTAATATTTTAAATTGGAATTAAGTGGAAATTCGATTGATAATAATCGAGATGGACTTCTGTAAAAGAAGGCCGATATTATATACGGAATTTAAGAGGCTTTGCCGTTATTCCATTTATAATGTTATTCCGGTACAGAAATTTATAACGATTATTTGTTGATTTGATTTCTGTAGAAATTCCATATTTTGAAAATTGGTTTTGGGTTTATTGTGAACTGTGTTTTAAATGACAATAGTTCTTTAATCCAATTTAAGACAAGATTGGCTTATTAAAAATTAATAATCTTGTAATAATGATTTTTGTATTAAAAATCAAAATTGGAATATTAATAAATCTTTTTAGAAAGATTAAAATGTAATTTATTTTATCTTTGATAAAATTAATGAGAACCTTTTAACATAGATAATAATTTTTATTTAAAAGGATATTCAAAGTTGGAATGTGGCGTATGGTTGATTTTAATTACAAATACGCGAGTTATTCAGAAAGACCAGGTCTAACCCATCCTGAATAATCATCACGACGATCAAGAGTCGAAGATGAAGACGGTGACTGAAGACCGGAGAGCTTCACATCGTTTGGTTGATGGTGACTGATATCTTGAATTGGGACTGATCCCCCAAGGCAAGGTAAAAAGTGATGATCTTCCAGACGTACTGGAGATCGACGGATACATTGTTTCGTTCAGACCCAGAACGGACTTGTAAATGGATAGCATGCCTGACATTGAAATTTATCTCATGTAATTAAATTGGTTTTTATTTAATATATAAATGCATGATGGCGGAGGATTTATTCTCTTGCTTAACACCCTTTCATATGTTAAATAATTACCGATCGCATGATATGAGTTGTTAATATGGTATGCCAAGTTGCACTTGATCAAGGCTTATTGTTGCAAAGCAGAGCCTTGTGGGATGATCAAAGCATAGTCTATTTAGGCATAGCTTTGTGTAACGTGACTTCGCGAGCCTCACAGCCCGGTAGAGTCTAAAACGGGAGAAGGGAACGCAGGGAGTGCACACGTTTCTCTCTAGCTAGAGTGGTGCCAGGGACCTACCAGCGCTGGCATTTATTCATTGTGGTTGTTGGATTTTTCGAGGCCTCGGTTTATGCGGTCGCCACTGGCCGTATTATAGGTCCAAAAGGACCGGGGAACGTGTGTTCAGGCATTTCTAATCCACAAAAGTAAGTGTGGACCGGCCCTGCAGGATCCAAGGGTTGGACAGAGTACCAATCCTGGGGCATTGCTAGAATGTCTCGAATTGGTAAGGATCTCCTCCCTAGCCTTGACTCAGATGGAAACCCAAATTTCCAATACGACATCACGCGGTTTTGATTGTATACCTATATATGGCGACATAGTGGGATGGGGCACTCATGCCGTCTAGGATTAATACATTTACTTTGATGTATTTCAAATTGGTTGCACACTATTATTATATAATACCGTGTTTATCGTATCAAGCATCTTTTGATCATTATAAGGTAAAACCCTATCCTCTGGTTTGCGTTGCATTGTGTGATGGGACTTGGGTCTTATAATGGTTTCATTTTTCTAAAAAGCATTGCGTTATTTTGACGATTTACTTTAGTCATGCATTGGCAATCCATAGGAGAAAACCTGTTCAGCGAAAGTAGCGTGGTCCTGTGATTAGCCTTATTATATTTTATAGGTTAGGTAGAATTCTTACACCAGTCCCATGACTGACCTGTAGTTTGTCCACTGGCAAGCTCCGGTGCCCATATTTTCCACACGGGCAGTCGAGTAGCTATTTTTGCAGATATATTAAGCAGGATTCTGAGTTGAAGCTTAAAGCTGTGTCCAGAGATAGAGAGTCTTCCGCTGTGTTTCTTCCGCTGCAATATATTTTAATTATTGTAACTTATTCTTCCGCTGTTTTTATTTTATTTTATTCAATGTACTCTGATATTCTGTACTCTGATGTAACATTATATGATATGTTATAAAAGTCTTCTGTTGTTGTTTTAATATGTTGTATTCCCAAAGTTAAAGTATTCGTAGATTTTCAATTTTTGGGTCAGACCTGTGTGGTTTATGGTCGATTCAAAGGGTGGGAATATGCGGGTCTTTACAGTTGGTATCAGAGCTCTGGTTAGCTCAAATCTTTGGGGTACAACTCATTAGAACCGAACAAAAGACTCATCAGAGATTGGATTAGTAATATCCAATAAGAATACTCATTAGAGATAGGATCAGCAGTATCCTAGAATGAGAAACTCATTAGAGATGGGGTTAGTAATGCCCTAGAATGAGTTCAGAGTGGAAAGATTATAACTAACGTATTTGTAATTATATATATAATCGGAATTTAGAAAATATGATTTTTGAATATATATAAATTATACATTTTTGAAAATTTAATCAACTAATTGTTAGATGATTGTGTTGTGTGAATATTAATTCAACCTATGAAATTATTAAACAATAAATAAAAGAATGGAAAATTTAATTAGGTAAATAAACGAATTTTAGCTCATTTCCTTTTCGAGGACGAAAAGTTTTTAAGTGGGGGAGACTATAACAACCCTGATGTGTGGGGCCAATTTAAAAATTTATTTTAAGTGATTTTAATGAGTTTTGATATTTAAATAATCTATTTTAAATAATAATGATCACAAATTTGATTCAAATCGAAGATAGAATGAATAATTTAATTTTAATTATAAAAAGAGTTAGAAATAGCGCGGTAGTTTGAAAAGTCAAACTTGAACTTTGACTGACCGTACATGATGCAAAATAACGGATTTTAGTGAAACCAAAAATATTAGAACCTATTTAAAATATCTTTCCAACGAATCCAAAAAACTGAAATTTCATAACGGGAATCAAAAGTTATGTCAAAATTAAAATCTAGAAAGGTCGCTATGAAATTTATAAGGGCCAAAATGCTACTTTTTGCATACGAAGGAATTTGAACTCGAAACCACTTCCATTGAGTTCAGAATGATGTCTCTACATTGAAAAACAGTAAACACTAATATATTTTGAGTTTCGGGATTTATTTGTTTAAAAATGTATTTTTAATATTAAATATATTGGCCTTAAAAATAGTCATTTTTCAAACGACCTCGGTTTTCGACGAAATCACTTTTGTTGGAACCGGAATGTCGAATTATTGCTAGGTTTCAATTTTCAGAATTTTTCGAATTAATATGTGAACGTGGGAAAAGAAAATGTGTTTTGACTATTTCAGTTAAATTTAAACGCCTGAAAAATAGCCATTTTCAAAAAGTCTCAGAATCCGATGAAATAAATTTTGTTAGGACCATAACGTCATAAGAAAGCCAAAAATAATTTTTCTGGATTTTTCTGAGTTAATTTGTGTCCCCGGTAAAATTATTTGTACGGAAAAATTAGAAATAAAGGACTTAAATCTTAAAACTGCAAAACGGAGGCCTAGATGACAGTTTGGGCTGACGAGACATGTCTAGATGAGTTCGAAATGGGGGCTAAATGGTAGGAACGACAGTCGTTGGGCCTAAATCGGAGTTCGGGCCAAAACGGGCTTAAACGGGCTAATTAAATAATAATTGGATTAACCTAATAAAATAATATTATAAAGGGATCGGCTTCTTCTTCCCCAACCCGTTATTTTTCCAGCCGCACAAACCCATCATGGACGAAACTTCTCTCCTCCCTATCTCCCAAACCACTAAGAATTAGACCATGCCGTAGTGAAACTTTTTGAAGCTCTTCTCTTCCTCTTTCTTCTCCAACAAATCTCACATCAAACCGTTGCCCGAAGCTCTCGGTTCACCTCCGCAAAGTTCGGCCAAACATGCCGCCGCCGCACCTCCTCCTTGCAGTCGCACCTCCTCCAACTCCCGGTGAAGATACCCCTCTCGTAGCTCTTCAATCTCCCGCAAACCGTTCGTAAAACCGTCGACTACAGCTCCCGAAATCCGCATTCAAAGTTTTGAACAATTCTGAAAATTAAGGTATAATTATTTCAGATTTTGTCACGCTTTGTAGCGTCGCCGTGTCAGTTGTTAAAGGGTTGAATTTTGATTTTTTCCATATGAACTTGTATTTGAATCATTTCAGATCCGAAATCGTTTTGAATACAAACACAAGACCTGATCAAAATTGACAATCCATTTCAGATCCAGCCTAGGTGAGAATTTATTTTTATTTAAATTTAATTAATTTAATTACTATTATTATTATTATGGCGTTGTGTGAAATTGAAAGTCAAACACAATTGAATTTGCGATGAAATGTTGCCATGTGATGGATTCAAATTGTTGTGATGCTATGATTATAGATCCATTATGTTTATTCATAGATCTATTAATTTTAAACATAGATCGGTAGGAAAAATTAGATTTTTCCTCGTTTAAATTTGTTGAAGTATGCCTTGTGGATATGAATCATATATAAATCTATCATCATATACGTCGTTATGCAATTCACATTATTTTAACGTGAATTAAAGTAGGAAATTCGCATCGTCGTGAAATTTACATCGTTATGCAATTTACATTATTTTTGTTGTGAATTAAAGTAGGAAGATTTACATTTTTATATGATTATTTTAAAACGTAAAATTGAACGATGGAAATAAAAAGATGAACTTTTTATATTTAAAATAAAAGACAATCTTTTTATATTGAAAAGGAAAAGATGAAATTTTGACGATAGGAGTAAAAAGACGATCTTTTTATATTTACAAATAAAGAAGTTATTATTCTTACATTGTAAAATAGAAAAGATTATATTTTTACATTGTGAAATATAAAAAGATGATATTTTTACATTGTACATAAAAAAAAGATGTTTTTTGTATGAAATAAAACATATTTTATTATGGAATTTATGAATGATTTTTCATCGCATGAAATAAATAACATTTTTATATGTTATTTATGAATGATTTTTCATCGCATGAAATAAATAACATTTTTATATGTTATTTATGAATGATTTTTCATCGTATGAAAAAAATTACATTTTTATATGTTATTTATGAATGAATGTACACCGTATGAATAAAATTACATTTTTATACGTAATTTAAAGGTGAATTTACTTTGCATAACAAAGGTTACATTTTATATGTAATTTATATATGAATTTGCACCGTATGACAAAAATTGCATTTTTCTATGATATAAAAATGTAAATTTACATTGCATGATTAAAATTACATTTTTCAATGTAATTTAGAGATGAAAAATAACGGTAGAATGAAAATTACATTTTTACATGTAATTAAAATGTGAATTTGCACTGTAGGATAAAAACTACATTTTTAGATGTAATTTAAAAATGAATTTATGTCGTATGATAGGAATTACATTTTTCTATGTAATTATAATATGAATTCCCATCGCATAATAAAGATTACATTTTTCTATGTAATTTAGATGTGAATTAGAACGATAAAATAAAAATGACATTTTTCTATGTAATTTATATATGAGTTATAACGGTATGATAAAAATTATATTTTTCAATGAAATTAAAATATGAATTTGTATTGTATTATGAAAATCACATTTCTTTATGTAATTGGGACATGAATTTATAATGTAAAATAAAAATTACATTTTTTATAATGTAATAAAGAAGTAAGATTCACGAATAAATTAAAATTTTCATTTTTATGTAATGAGATAAGAGAATTTGCATCGTGAATTAAAAAGTTACATTTTATGTAATTAGAAATGAGGATTTGCATTGTAAATTAAGAATTACACTTTTATATGTAACTAGAAATTTGAGAATTCGCATGATATGGAAAATTACATTCTTTTGTAATTAAAAGACGTGAAATTCGCATCGCATAAACAATGCAATTATTTACATTCTCTTATGTAAATAAAAAGAATAGAATTTAGAAAATACATTTATTTACATTTCCTTATGTAAATAAAAGAATAGAATTTAAAAATGCGATTATTTACATTCTCTTATGTAAATAAAAAGAATAAAATTTAGGAAAATATATTATTTACATTTTCTTATGTAAGTAAAAAGAATGGAATTTGAAATTACAATTATTTACATTTTCTTATGTAAATAAGAAGAATGGAATTTAGAAATACACATATTTACATTCCCTATTGTAAATGAAAAAGAACAAAATAATGAGAATCCTTTTATTTACATTTTCTATTGTAAAGAAAAAGAACAAAATTGTGTGAACCATTTTATTTACATTTTCTATTGTAAAGATAAAGTAAAAAGAGAGTTATATTTCTTATTTGCATTTTTAGATGCAAATAAAGCATAGAAAGAAAATTATACTTTTATTTGTCATTGTTTTTGTTAAATAAAAGTAAAAGAGTTAAAAAGACATTTTATTTACCATTGTTTTGTTAAATAAAAGTACAAGATATAAAAGAACATTTTTATTAACATGGTTTTGTCAAATAAAAAGACAAATACATGAGATACGCTTTTATTTGTGTTTTATGTACAAATAAAAGTACAAGATTAGAAATACACTTTTATCTACACTGTATTTGTTGAAATAGAATTGCTAACAAAATGAGTGTATCACTTTACTCATCTTTGTTGAAAACAGAAATTATGTGAAAATATAAGAATCACTTTTATTTGCATAATATACAGTAGGATTTATACGCAAATATAAAATCCAATTTTTATTTGCAAACTTGTATTAGAATTTATATTCTAATATACAATTGTATTGTTGGTCAAAATATACACTGAAAAGTATTGTTAAGAAACTTCATACAAATATAATGGAATATATATTCCATTTGTCATCCGCAATAAAGCTATATAAATAAATTACTGTTTATGTAACTTTAGAAGTATATAGGGAAGTCATACGAGTAAAATACATTCTACTCGCTATAAGTGACATGTTTAGTGAAATTGAAATTGGTTAAACCTATTAACCAATTATGTATTTACTTATTTATATGAACTGTTGTTGGCTGAAAACCCCACACGGGTATTGGGACGATACTTGACTGACACGAATCCCAATGTTTAATTATATGTCGATCGATTGATCGACAGGCTGCGATGAGCGTTATTGTTTTATTTTAATGCTCACACAGTTGACATTGTCACTCTGGTTGTTAATGGATGGATTGAGGATTATTTCCTGTTATTACCCTATACATGAAATGTATGAAACCCATATGACCCAAATTATATGGTACATGGTTGAGTCGCATTCCAATGCATAATTTCTTTTTTTATAAAGAATTTTTATATAATGAAAGGATTTTTGTATAATAAAAGATTTTGTATTATAAAGAATATTTTACATTTAGAATCTTTTATATAAAGAATATTTTATTGATTATTTTAAAATATGTTTTTTTATAGTAATGAATTAATATCTTTAGGATAAACCTTTTATTTAAGATTATTAGATTTTAGCCATTATGTTTGGTGATTGATATGTGAATTGGATTTGCAGTGGACGATGTTTAAAATAACATTTATCATTTAATCCAATTTACATTGAAATTACTATTTGAAATTTATAAATCTATTTTATAAATTTAAAAGAAGATTTTCTAAAATCAGACTTTTCCAAATTAATATTTTAAATTGGAATTAAGTGGAAATTCGATTGATAATAATCGAGATGGACTTCTGTAAAAGAAGGCCGATATTATATACGGAATTTAAGAGGCTTTGCCGTTATTCCATTTATAATGTTAGTCTGGTACATAAATTTATAACGATTATTTGTTGATTTGATTTCTGTAGAAATTCTATATTTTGAAAATTGGTTTTGGGTTTATTGTGAACTGTGTTTTAAATGACAATAGTTCTTTAATCCAATTTAAGACAAGATTGGCTTATTAAAAATTAATAATCTTGTAATAATGATTTTTGTATTAAAAATCAAAATTGGAATATTAATAAATCTTTTTAGAAAGATTAAAATGTAATTTATTTTATCTTTGATAAAATTAATGAGAACCTTTTAACATAGATAATAATTTTTATTTAAAAGGATATTCAAAGTTGGAATGTGGCGTATGGTTGATTTTAATTACAAATACGCGAGTTATTCAGAAAGTGAAACAACCCACCTCCGTTAGGGTCACTCTCAAAGGGAATGCCCTAATTTTGGTGGAGGTTTATAAGTATAAGTCACAGATATACAAGACAGATATAAGAACACATATTTTTGAACAGCGGAAAAACAACAGCTTTTATTTCATTAAAAATACGTGTTACAACAACCATACCATAATTGTCTTACACTACTTCCAAAAACATAACATCTTCATAACTGTCTTGATTACATTATTTAAAGAAGCATAAAGAAAACATAAATAAACTGCAAAAGTCCCATAGTTGCTGTTCAAAGCCATAGTCCAAAACGAAAAGATCCAAGCAATACATTCTTTCTCTTCAAGCTAGATATGAAGGCTGGTCAAGCTGCGGTATTCCCTCCCTGTGGACCTGGGGGGGAACGAAAGGAAAGAAGACGAAAGAAAAGTAGAGTCAGACATAAAGCCTGAGTAAGTCTAGGACTATTCAGTCTATGAATAAAGAACTGGGTATGATAAGTATAAACTAGAAATGGGAAAGCACCATAAACTTAGTTAAGTTGTCTAGGGTCGAATATACTATCGTACCCCATTTTAACCTCTGAACCCATATAAACTAGTTCCCAACAGGCACCCCATAATCAGGGTGAAGTGATCCATTTTATGATGATCGGCTCCTACTCGCATAGTTACATGTGTCTTACGGCCCCCGATGTTGTAGTTACCTATGTTGGTCCCACCATGGGGTGTATCAAGTCCCATGGTGGCGGCCCGACACAATCCTAGAATGCACAGGTATGCTACTGGTGCCCAGTGCCTTATTTTTCTGCGCCGGAGTGTGTGCACGCCCGCACCCCGTTAGAACCTACACTGCAGCACCACCGCCGTCAATTTGACCTCTTACAATCAGCCCAGTAATCGTGCCCCACCCTGCCTAGTTTCAGGGTATCATGATACACCTTATAGGGTTACTGCTGAAAAGGGTCCCCCGCTACTAGGTTTTCTATTTCTAGCCAACATGCTAATTTGGTTAAGTGTTTTGTAAACCTAACCCCCAATCAGTCTGTTTAGTTTAGCATGTTCCATTTTAATTAAGTATTAATATAATTTACTTAATCCTATCAATCCTGACTCAGCCTTAATTGTCTTATTAAAGCCTTGACCTCTCACATTAGACAGGTATTGTTGTGGCTGCCTGTTGCCGGTTGGGTCCGGGCAGTCTTACGCCATAACTCAGTCTAACCTCGGGTCCTTATTGGGCTCCATGTTTAACCACTCACATTGGATAGGTATTGTTGTGACTACTGGACAGCCGGGCGGTTCCGGGCAGGTTTACATCACAACTCAATCCAACCTCGGGTTAAACACATCGTATTTTCTACATTTACATATTTTGTCTTTCTTCTTTTTATATGTAAATATTTGCGGCCCATTATTCAAAAATCAATTTAAGCTAATGGTGTAAAAGTTTACACCAATCATGGGCCCAACCCATTCTTGAATTTGGGCCCATCTACTTTTATATTTTCATTTATTAATTAATTTGGCCCAACGCTATTTCCCCCGTTTAATACTTCGTTTATTATAATATATGTTGGGCTTAGCCTTTTTAAGCCCAACTTAGCCACGTGAAAAAGGGGAGGCTTAAAACGTGATTATATACACAAAAAAGGGGAAAGTGAACGCATGAACTTGCAGCATAACGTTGAAATTACAAAATAGAAACTGGTGTACTTGCATTGTAGTAACATATACTTTGGTCATAAAGCATAAGTGACATGAATCAAACCATGTAAACTTGTGGTTAAGTTAAGAATCTAACTAAATTAGATATCATTATTGACACATAGTCTTAACTACAACATAAACCTATATTTTTACTTAGGCATAATATCAAACATAAGCAAATCATGTTTATAAAATTACTACATGTTAACAAAAAGGTGCTTACTTTTGTCACTAATACAAAAGTATGGTTCAACTAAAATTATCCCAACTTAATTCTTATATGAATCATGGTTTTCATTCTATTCATAGAATTATAGCATAAACATATCTAAACTTACATCATGGTTTTTATTTTATCTATGTAAACTTGCAAGAGGAATGTAATTCTAATGTAATTCTAATGTAACTTAGGATAACAACATGAGCCTAAAAACATGTTTTTCAATTGGGCATAATAACGAACATAGTTTAGTCATGTTCATAAAATTAATACAAATTTACAAAGATGCGTGCTTTTGTCACTATCACAAAAATATGATTTTTATACTTGAACTATGATGCCAATTCCAACATAACTTCATATGAATCATAATACTTAGGTGAATCAAATTACACTAAAGATGACCATAGAATTTTACATCATGTTGTCATAACAATAGATCATAGACTTGCATGAATCTTAATTAAAATATCATAACATATAGTTGTTAACATGAATCATATACTTGCATGAATCTTAAATAAATTATTACAACATATAGTTGTTAACATGAATCATATACTTGCATGAATCTTAAATAAATTATTACAACATATAGTTGTTACTTTCAACATGAATCATATGCTTGCAATTATCAAATGGGTGTTGTAAATAACTACCACAAACATGTAGTTTTCAATATGAATCATATGTTTGCATGAGTCCCAATCAAAATTCCACACATGTGGTTGTCAACATAAACCATATACTTGTATGAATCAAACCATAGCATTGCCAAATCGTTAGAATCAAAATAACATACAAATATAAGTCATTATCGCCACAATTCCATTTCGTTTCCAACGCAAATCGCGTATTTGCAAATATCCAATCGTATACCATAATATTCCCAAATCGTTTTGCATCAAAGCAACATACAAATATAGATTATTATCGCCACAATTCCATTTCTTACATTACACAAATCAACACAATTATTTAATTCATATCGGAATAGTACTCTACTTACAGCGTATGGCGAATCTTTAATTCAGAAATCTAAGATGCTATCCTTTGTTGTAGGCGTTGATTTGATTTAGTTGTTGTTGCTTTAAGCTTTGATCTTCTTTTAATTTGATTCGTCTCTTAGGCTTGTTGGCTTGTCTCTAGGCTTTCTAATTGACGGCCATTCTTAGTTTCTCTCCAGCAGCATGACGGCTATTGTATTCTATTATTTGTGTGAGTTTAGGTTAGGTTTGAGTTGTATATATAGAATTTTAGGATTAATTTAGGCCATTTGATTAATCCTAGAAATGACCACAACCGTTCAGTCAGGATAGAGTTATCCTATTGACTCAGCCATGAGTCAGAAATGACTCAGCATTGACTCAGCGATGAGTCAGAAATGACTCAGCGTATTAAATGTTCACCAATTCAAACGTAAATACGTATTTAATAGATACATTTTCCCCTTTACCGTATTAATTACCCATATATAAATATTTATTTATATATGAATAAATATTTTCTTACCTTGAATTTGTTATAATTAAAAAATTGGAGAAGGCCAAAAAAAAACCATCCTTGACAACCAAAAATGCGCAACGTACGCTACATGATGCGTACACGTCATATATATATATATGCGTATATGTATATATATATTATATATATATTCATTTTTTTCTCTATCTTCCCAATTACCCATTTTCACACTAAACCACTTTTTGAACTGCGTTCACACTAGGCTATTTTAAGCCATTCCCCTAAAACAAAAATAGGGCGCTGGCGGGGATCGAACTCTGTACCTCTTGTATGCAAGTCATGTGTTCCAACCAAATGAGCTACTAAGTCTTTTGCTTACAAACCCTAGAACAATGCTAAACATTATTCGTTTCCCATTCTTTTTTTTTTTCATGTTTTGCTGCGATATTTAAATTAAAGATATCTTCTTCACACGTTATCCGTTTTGCGTAAACTCGGACTCTATCTCAAGCAGAATTTCGAGGCGAATGCAATGGCGTAACCCGTTTCCCTTAATTATTTGATTTGAAATTAATTATACTTTAATTTGTGAATTTCATTGTTATAGAATACACGGGGTGTTACAGAAAGACCGGGTCTAACCCATTCTGAATAATCATCACGACGATCAAGGGTCGAAGATGAAGACGGTGACTGAAGACCGGAGAGCTTCACATCGTTTGGTTGATGGTGACTGATATCTTGAATTTGGACTGATCCCCCAAGGCAAGGTAAAAAGTGATGATCTTCCAGGCGTACTGGAGATCGACGGATACGTTGTTTCGTTCAGACACAGAACGGACTTGTAAATGGATAGCATGCCTGACATTGAAATTTATCTCATGTAATTAAATTGGTTTTTATTTAATATATAAATGCATGGTGGAGGAGGATTTATTCTCTTGCTTAACACCCTTTTGTATGTTAAATAATTACCGATCGCATGATATGAGTTGTTGATGTGGTATGCCAAGTTGCACTTGATCAAGGCTTATTGTTGCAAAGCAGAGCCTTGTGGGATGATCAAAGCATAGTCTATTTAGGCATAGCTTTGTGTAACGTGACTTCGCGAGCCTCACAGCCCGGTAGAGTCTAAAACGGGAGAAGGGAACGCAGGGAGTGCACACGTTTCTCTCTAGCTAGAGTGGTGCCAGGGACCTACCAGCGCTGGCATTTATTCATTGTGGTTGTTGGATTTTTCGAGGCCTCGGTTTATGCGGTCGCCACTGGCCGTATTATAGGTCCAAAAGGACCGGGGAACGTGTGTTCAGGCATTTCTAATCCACAAAAGTAAGTGTGGACCGGCCCTGCAGGATCCAAGGGTTGGACAGAGTACCAATCCTGTGGCATTGCTTGAATGTATCGAATCGGTAAGGATCTCCTCCCTAGCCTTAACTCAGATGGAAACCCAAATTTCCAATACGACATCACGCGGTTTTGATTGTATACCTATATATGGCGACATAGTGGGATGGGGCACTCATGCCGTCTAGGATTAATACATTTACTTTGATGTATTTCAAATTGGTTGCACACTATTATTATATAATACCGTGTTTATCGTATCAAGCATCTTTTGATCATTATAAGGTAAAACCCTATCCTCCGGTTTGCGTTGCATTGTGTGATGGGACTTGGGTCTTATAATGGTTTCATTTTTCTAAAAAGCATTGCGTTATTTTGACGATTTACTTTAGTCATGCACTGGCAATCCATAGGAGAAAACCTGTTCCGCGAAAGTGGCGTGGTCCTGTGATTAGCCTTATTATATTTTATAGGTTAGGTAGAATTCTCACACCAGTCCCATGACTGACCTGTAGTTTGTCCACTGGCAAACTCGGGTGCCCATATTTTCCACACGGGCAGTCGAGTTGCTATTTTTGCAGATATATTAAGCAGGATTCTGGGTTGAAGCTTAAAGCTGTGTCCAGAGATAGAGAGTCTTCCGCTGTGTTTCTTACGCTGCAATATATTTTAATTATTGTAACTTATTCTTCCGCTGTTTTATTTTATTTTATTCAATGTACTCTGATATTCTGTACTCTGATGTAACATTATATGATATGTTATAAAAGTCTTCTGTTGTTGTTTTAATATGTTGTATTCCCAAAGTTAAAGTATTCGTAGATTTTCACTTTTTGGGTCAGACCTGTGTGGTTTATGGTCGATTCAAAGGGTGGGAATTTGCGGGTCTTTACAACCAGAATTTCGACAGACCAATTTTTTTTTAAAAAATCTCAATCTATCGAAGCTTGAGTTAGCTTGTTTTTTATCCTGCAGAAAAGACAGAGATAATAAAAATATCGGAGCTCAAAAAAACATCTCACAGTGGAATGGATTAAATATAATAATCAAATATAGCCCTACCGAATTAATAACATTGTCTAATAAGTGTCCAAAGACTACCAAATCTCTTCCATAAACCTAACATATGAGTATGTTAAGAGGAGGGGGTTAGAAGACAAAGTTCTGGTGAATGAAAAAATTATACATTCTGAAATAACCCTACATATACTGTTCATTTATGTTTTCTTAATTATTAGATAATTTGGGTTAATAACACTCAAGGCTCTGCACTCACATTGTACCCATCTACTCCACAGTAGATTAAATCTAATGTAGTATATATGTAGCTATGCCCAGCATCTCAAGGTACTCCCTACAGTACCCTCCTCGTACGGTATCCACCGTCACACCACGGAAGCGTATGCAACCTCCATCCTATGCCAAACTGCATACGAAAACGTGACAACCGCGGGTCTCGAACCCCCGACCTTCTGTAAAGCAACACCATGCACTAACCACTTGTGCTAAAAGTTCCTTGTGTTAGCTTTTCAAGAGGGGTGTTACATACTACCCCTCTTAAAGAGCCCAATGTCCTCGTTGGCTCATATCACTCACCACTGAGGCATTGTGCATATAACCCGCATCAGTACCACACCGACTGACATCCGCAGCATTACACACACAATTCTGGCTGGGTATAGGCTCTGATACCAAATGTGACAACCGCGGATCTCAAACCCCCGACCTTCTGTAAAGCAACACCACGCACTAACCACTTGTGCTAAAAGATCTTTGAGTTAGCTTTTCAAGAGGGGTGTTACAGGAAATCTATATCGTTACACCACGTAATCGTATAGAACTACCATCGCCATGTCATGTTAGCGTACGGATCGTCGTATCTGAACTGCTCGATCGAATTACGTCTAAACACGGAGTAATGCCCTAATACCTACAATACACCAC
The DNA here is from genome assembly GCA_030737875.1 of Allium sativum. Taxonomy (NCBI): domain Eukaryota; kingdom Viridiplantae; phylum Streptophyta; class Magnoliopsida; order Asparagales; family Amaryllidaceae; genus Allium; species Allium sativum. The sequence goes on along the minus strand of CM060919.1, from coordinate 196,806,469 downwards.
CTAGTGCGTGTATCTAGACCCTCACATGAACGTACTGTCTACTATAACCCAGGTCCCTCAATAGGACTGCATCCAATCCAAGGACCACCAAATTAAGCCTACAATATAGATATTCACATATGGTTTATCTTTTCACGGTGGTTATGGCCCACCCTGGCCCCTCCTCAACTAATGAAAGACTTCTTTAAGAGCTAAATGATGTGCCCCTATCAACCAATCTAACATCTAATTTGGCGTGTCCTGCAACCAGCGTCTTAACAGTGAAAGATCGAAGGACTATAGGTTTAGCTCTAGTCTTTCCATATCGCACTGACTGCTGATGATTAGTATCCGATGATTAATATCCTTATTTGGGTCCTGACCATCCCGTTTCGATGCAAACTGCTGAATCACCCAACGACACTTGTCGCAGCCTTCTGACTGACAATACCATAGTTGAAGTCAAGGTATACGCACCGGATGGTACCTTACAGATCAAACCCCTGCTGGTATATCCTTAGCACGTACCGCATAGAGAACCACCACGGAGTACCCTACCACATCCTGCAGAAGTCACGTGCTTCCCTCCAGTCCTGTAAAATAGTCAGTTGGATGTGCTCCTCTCTTGTCTCCAGACACCACGATGATCTACTCGGTCGGGTTCTTCACCTTCATACGTATGGACTGGTCCAAGCGCGTCACGCCATCTCGGTATAAGATCCTACATCTAATCTCTAATTATGTGCTTGCTTTACCTTACCACCTTGCAAATTAACTTGATTATCCACATATTCACTTTTTATTAAAGTTATTTGGTTTATTAGCCACAATTGGTTGCTTACTTTCTTTATTTAGCCATATGTTGTCGGAGCAGACTTCCGCTTATTGTTTATTACAATTATTAGACTTAATACTTCAATTATAAGTCTAGTAAGCCTACTTTATTCTTTCTTATTTAATCATAACCTTATTTTACACCGTTGTCACAACCGTTGTTGTGCGTTTACTTATTAACTTAGTTCCCTTAACTAAGGTTTATTAGTAAGTTCTCTTTTCATTTATTATAGCCCATGTTATAATTCCACTTGTCTCTAAGACAAGCCTACCTATTATATTACATTCTAATGCATATAATTAATTATAATAGGTTATATTCCCCGTTCCTCACATTTTCCGTAGGTTTCTTAACATTAACCAAACTTTTACTATTGTTGTTGTATACACAATTATATGATTTTTGTTTCATGATAACAACCAAATATATATTATTATAGATGTGTTTGTTATTGTACTGTTACATATATACATCATAGATAAGAATATAATATTTATATTTAAACAGAATACGGCTGTACAGAAATTCAAATTTTCACACAGTATTTTATTTGAATATAAATATTTTATTTCAACACTTAAATAGTACAGATTTAAAACTCCACTATTTGTACATCTTTGAAATACAATACAGTCAATTTCAATTAATTTCATTTGATACAATTTTCTATTTCATACAGTTCTTCACTACAACACTCTATCACTTTGTCTATACAATTCATATATACATTTACATTTATACAAACACATATACACTGACACAGGTTTCAGTCAGTCCAGTCATCCACATCTGTCACATACAGAAACACACACACATTATCTGAAATAGAAATAATATTTTAAAATTCTAGCAGATAAATTTTTATTTTAAAAAAATTATTATCTCTGAATTTTGGTGTGTTTCTCATCATCTTTCATGACTTGATCTGATTTATATATCCATCCATCTATGACTAGACAACTTGTGATATTCACAGTGATTAACTGTAAATACCACAAGGTAGATAGTATTTCTAGTACCCACTGATCTGCCTCAACATACTACACTGGTTTGCTGATCAGAACCAGTAGCTGATTCTGAATAGCCACAACACAGTGCAGTAGTCTGCTGATAAATAAATTACACATGAACGATATATGTGTACACACAATATTGTACATATATACACACATATACAGATGTGTAGGTGAATATGGTAATCAATACACAAGGTCAAAGGGCATGAATATCATTGATCATGCCAAGCCACAAGTAATTCACAATGCAGTGAATACAACAACCAGCAAGTTCAGAGTGCAAGAGAAGGTTTGAAGATTATGAGCAACAATGTACAGTTTCAAGAACACAATGGCACAGTGGTGTGAATGTATATATGAAGTCAAGCCAAACGTACACAGCAAAGCTACTAGTAAACTTGTACAACCAAAGTCAAGCCATCCATGGGTCGAGGCAGAGTCAAGCATGTTGATTATCCACAATACAAATACAGAGCAGCACGATAAAAGCAAGTACAGTAGCTATACGTGTAAGTGTATGGGAACAAGTATAAACTAACCACTCATGTATGCAGCATGATTCAAGGATCAAGTCAATGCAACATGAATGTAACATGGTGCAAGTGCAGGCAGGCTCAAGTTCATGTAGCAGTAACAAAGTATATACTCAAGCATTGACAAAAATGGCCGAGCAGCATTGATATGGTAATGTCAATAAACTACAACATATACATGAAATTGTAATGCATATGCAAGACCAAAACGAAAAGACAGCAAACAAGTGTGCAACATTATATATGCATAGCAGCATGGATATGTTTGTGGTTGATCAAGCATGGATGAGAATGCACAGTGCAAGTAATACACAAAATTGATGCATGGTGGAATAACATGATTAAAACAGGGTGAATCACTTGTAGGAAATCATGCAACATATATATGAAAATTTCAAGTTTCCAGTTTCCAAATGAACAATTTTTACATGCAGTTTAAATGGGCCATAAATCACTTGATGTCTTTCCAACATTACGCAGATTTCAAGTTTGGCAAGAAACAAATCAGTGCATTGATGAAATATTGGGCGAGGCTTTAAAACCGTTTCCAAAAATGTCATACAATATATTTTGGGAAAGAAATATTTTTTCAATTTCAAGATTGTTTTCAGAAATCAATCCTTTATTTATTCAAGGCAACTTTTCAATCACACAATTCAAATATAGGAAAAATGAAGGACAATCACATAAGAGCCATTAAAGCCGAGAATATCAAAATCAAAAAGAGAAAACACTCGAAAATCAAGCAAGTCATTTTATACGAAATCAGAGAGCAACGATAGGATTTCTATATCCTATATGTATCACCAATTCATCATTGGAAATAGGCACCGAAACCACAAACAATTTTCAAAAAAAATTCGAAGAGAAATACTTTAGAGAACATACAATATATTGGTGTTTCGATCGCATCCCAAATCGTGATACAAATCATCAGAAAGCATCCAATCCTTCGAAGTTCATCATACAAATCACTGCATAAAGACTCGCGATTTGTAATAAAAAGAAATCCCTATTTTTCTTTAAAGCCGCCATTTCTTTTTCCAGAAGGAGTAAACAATCGGATAAAAGAAAATAAGGGTTGACACTTAACCAACAAAAGGGGTGACCAAGTTTTGATAAGGGCTTTGGATTTTAGAAAGGATTTTCTAATCTTTGTATTCTTATTTTGTTTTTGTTTTTGAATTCAATTTGTATTCAAACAGTTTCTAGAGTCTGTCAAATTCTAGGAATCCAATTTGGGTGTTAACTGGCAGTTTATTAGAGTCTGTAAAAACTAGGGTTACGGGGTTGTAATCCGGGGAAATCTGATCTAAGGGATATAGATCAGTCTAGGGTGTTGAGCATAGGATTAGAACAGGAGCGAGGGGTTCGCGAGTTTACATGGTCTTGTAAGCGAGATCTGTTCTATTACCTAGTAGAAACCTTAGGAATGCAGCAGTAGGCAGGATTTCGCCGAAGCTGGGTATATCTTGTGTCATTTACCTTCTGCATTTATTTTCTGCTGCTTTCTATAGTCTAATATTTTTAATATCTCACTAAAGTTTTAATAAACCCTATTCACCCCCTCTAGGGTTAATATAGATCCAACAATTGGTATCATAGCCTGGTATTTCTCATTAACTCTAGAGTAATGGTGTCTCCTTGTTGACAGTATAGCAAGAGTCAGTCCAGTGATATTCCAATTATTTTCAATGGAACATATTTTTTAATTTGGAAATCAAAAATCGAATTATATTTAAAATCTGTTAATTTCGAATACTGAAATATCATTGAAAATTTGGGAGATATGTCAGATAAATGAAATAAGGTTTTAAATGCTCATGTTATGCGTATTATTTATTCCTATCTTGGTAATGATCAATTAAGATATATCTCTCATTGTTCAACTGCGCAGGATATCTGGAGAACTCTCAACGTGTTGTACGAAAAATCTGACAACTGCTCAAAAACCGCAAATGTCAACTCAGATTCAGATCTATGCTTAATAGGTCTTACAGATCAAATTTCAGATAGATCGAACAATGGAGATTCAGCAGATGATGAAATAAGAAATTTTTCATATGCAGATCTGGTTTATTTTTGTGTTGATTCAACCGAAACTGTTGATAACCTCTAACAGAAGAATAAACTTCTGAAATCTGGAAAATCTGAGTTGACTCGTAAGAATATTATGTTGAAATTAAAATTTGAAAACTCTAATTGCAAGAATTGTTTTAATTTGAAAAATGATATAGCCCATCTCAATAAGAATCCTCAAAAACTTGAAAAAGAAATTATCTTTTTAAAACAAAATGAAGATGAGTTAATTTGTAAAAATGATTCTTTGCAAAAGGCGTTGGATAATATTAATTCCAAACATAAAATTTTTGAAAAAGAAAGTTTGTTGAAATCAGATTTGATTTTGAAAGAGCTTGAAATAGAAATTGTGAAATTCAAAGATTTTGAAAAATCTACATCTGAAAAACAAGCTAAGTTTGAATATGAGAATGCTGAGTCCCAGACCAAAATTAAATTTCTTAAAGATGAAATTTTGGTTTTGAAATCTAATTTTGAAAGATGTAAGATCACTAAAAATTGTTGTTCACATTTAATGAAAGAAAACAGTGATCTTAAATCTAAATTCAATGACTTGAATCAACTTTGAATAATTTTCTAATGGAGAAAAATCGTTGGATATATTATTGAAAAACCTATATTCTTTTGGAAATAAGCGTGGACTCGGTTTTGAGAAAAATGTTGTTTTTGAAATACAAAATTCAAATGATTTGAAAAATCCTTCAAACTGCTTTGGAAAGAATCGATTTGAAAATTAAAAATCTGAAAATTTCAAAGGATTTTTGAATCATAATCGAAGTGGAAATTTGTTTGGTAACAAACCGTTTAAACAATCTTGGATCCCAAATGAAAATAAAATGTTTTCGACTAAGTTCAAATAGATTTGGGTTCCAAAGGGTACAAATGTAGATTCAAATGGTTTGTTATATGAACAGGTCTGGGTACTAAAACATATGAATAGAATTGTGAGTGGTTTTACTAATTTTATTAGACCACCCGATCTTCTAAATTGTTAGGTACCGGAGGAGACTGAGGAACCACTATGCAAAAGAGATTTAAATTTCAAGTTATTTCATATCTTTGAAACAATCAAAGTTCTTTGCCATGTCTGATGAGTTAGAGATTCTAGTTTACATCGATTTCAGGTATGACCTCTAAACTCATCTTTGTAAATATTATTTTTCTTTGTGTATTCCTCCTTCTACCCCTTCTGGTTTTTTCTTTGATTTTCCTAAATTGATTTACCATTATCATATCATTGTATTTTCTCTTGTGCTTTCTTTACTTCAAATTGCAGAATTCATTATTTTTTGAAAATTCACTTCATTTTTATAAAACTCTGATGTTTTAATAATTTCCAGATCTTGAATTCAAATTTGTAATTTTCTACAATTATTTTGAAGTTTACTTTCTAGTTCCTGAATTCCTAACAGTGCTGAAGCATTCGTGCTATATCTTGGACACTGTGAATTTGAATTCTAAATTTTTTGAAGATTTGAATATTTAATGAAATTTCACACACCGCTGCTATTTTGAGTTTCTTCTAATTCATTTTGGAAAGGCTTGAAATATTTTACTCATTACAACACACTATTATTTCTCGATTGTGATAATTTCATTGATTTTCAGATTGGCTTGGATATTTTTGAATTGACTTAAAACCCTATGTTACATCTTGAAATTCATCTTTATTCATGATCATTTAATTTGTAATTTGTTTGCTGAAATCATTTGAAATTCATTGATATTTTGAATCTCACAAACTTCTTAGATTTGAAATTAATAATCCTATGTGATTGATTCTTTGTATCTCAAATTTACAATTATCAGGTGATTCCAAATAAATCGTTTTATTTTTGGATCATGAATGTCTCTCAAACTTGTCAGAAATACTTGTGAAAATTTCTTTGAAAATCTGGTCCTGAAACTCTCTGTTATTTTTGATCTTTTGGCTTGAATATCTCTTTGTTTTAAAATCATTTGAAATTGTTGATTTATTGAATCTCACACATATCTTAGATCTGAAATTTATAATCTGGTGTACATTAAGTTGAGTTTTTTATATTCCCTCATATGATTTCAAATAAACTGTATTTTATTCTTGGATCATTAATCATATTTTGTAACCATTAGAAATATCTTGATAAGTCTACTTTGAAATTGGTTCTTGTGCTTCTCTGATACTGCTTTTGAAAATGTTTTTGATGACTGCTTTTTCTTGATGAAATATTGATTGTTTCTCTAATAAATGCTCATAATTTGCTTGATTTGTAAATCTTGTCTGCTTAGGCTTTGTGATTAAGATTCTGTTGTCTGAGATATCCTTGTTCGTCTCCAGTGTCATTTTTAAAATCCTCATGAATAGATACATCAGGTGGTATCAGTTTAGAAGTGCTAATTATATATATATATATATAATTTAATCCCTCTTGTCTTGCATAAATCTTTCGAATCCCTCTTGTAATTGATTTTCAATTTTAAAATTATTTATTGATTATTCATTCAGAAATTGAAATCAATAACCAAACTAAACTGCATTTATAATTCATCAAAATTATTATCAGATTTTGAAATTGTGATGAGTTGTGACTACAGTATATTTCACAACAAGAGGAAATTTGCATTTAATTTTTCCATGATGATTGAACAATTATTATAATATCTTTGAGTTTGCAATTATTTAACGGACATCTTCTTTATCTATCATTATTCTGCCACCCATTATGATTTCATATTAATGTGGAGAGTTTAATTATTTTTTAAAATCAACTTGAATAAACAGTGGAAATATTTGTGATAGAAATGTGACTATGTTATTATTCAGAATTAGTGATAATTGAAAATTTTCAATGATCTCGGTATAGTTGAGCATATTTCATAATATGATTAATTTAGAAATTTATTTCACAAACCATTTCTATACCTACCACATTTCTATCATCCATTTTGGTTTTATACACCAAGGAGTTTTTCTTATGGAACCAAAAATGACAAATATAATTAATACATAAGTGTGTCTCTAACCTCATTTAAAAATCCAAGCTCTGGTCATGCATGGTTAAGAGATTACTTATAATTTAAGCTGCGACTGACCTTATTTAAAAATCCAAGCTCTGGTTATGCATGGTCAGTGCGCTCTTAAATAAAAAGAAAAAGGAAAAGGAATAAGTTGCTAAATAAATTTTTATATAAAATCCACTTGGTGTGTAAAAACTAGCCTATCAATCCATCTTTCTAATTTATGAAATGTGTTGAAGATATTATGAAATATTATGATTTGTTGATTGATAGCTATTGGGATTTGAGTATATGATTGCGTCACTTAAATTGAATTTATAATTATAGTCCAAATCCATCACTGTTATTATGCTCAATTTTAATAAAAAAAAATTTGAAAATAATTGTAAATCATTGTGTTTTTAACTCTCTCATTTTATATAAATTCATTGTAAATCCATCATTCTACAATGTGAAATATGCCACTAGTTCTTAGAACATTATGATTTTTGTTTGATCGATTGAGATTTATGATGACCATTCTTCCTCTTAAGCTGAAACTATATTTTTAGTCATTTTTATCTATATTTTAAATTCTGTATCCTTTTGATGATAACAAAAGGGGAGAATGGGTTGAGATTTTGATTTATGAGTGAATATCTTATAAATATTTTAATATTGAAAATTCATTTAATTCATTCTTTTCACTCATGCGCAGTTATAGGGGGAGTTTCAGTTGTAGGGGGAACATTCAAATAGGGGGAGTTTAGTTCTTCACTGTCAAACACATTTATTTCGAAATCTTGATATTTGTTTGTCATCATCAAAAGGGGGAGATTATTGTATATAACGTTGTTGTATACACAATTATATGATTTTTGTTTGATGATAACAACCAAATATATATTATTATAGATGTGTTTGTTATTGTACTGTTTCATATATACATCACAGACAAGAATATAATATTTATATTTAAATAGAATACCATTGTACAGAAATTCAAATATTCACACAGTATTTTATTTAAATATAAATATTTTATTTCAACACTTAAACAGTACAGATTTACAACTCCACTGTTTGTACATCTCTGAAATACAATACAGTCAATTTCTATTAATTTCATTTTATACAATTTTCTATTTCATACACAGTTCCTCACTACAACACTCTATCACTATGTCTATGCAATTCATATATACATATATACATTGACATTTATACAGACACAGGTTTTAGTCTTATGTCTTCACAGCTTTCAATTAGTCCAGTCACCCACATCTGTCACATACAGAAACACACATAGTATCTGGACAGCTTTCAGTAGCTGATTCTGAACAGCCACAACACAGTGCAGCAGTCTGCTGATAAATAAATTACACGTGCACGACAAATGTATACACACACTATTGTATACATATATATACATATATACAGATGTGTAGGTGAATATGGTCATCAATGCACATGGTCGAAGAGCATGAACATCGTTGATAATGCCAAGCCAAAAGTAATTCACAATGCATTGAATACAGCAACCAGCAAGTTCAGAGTGCAGAACAAGGTTTGAAGATTATGAGAAACAATGTACAGTTTCAAGAACACAATGGCACAATGGTGTGAATGTATATATGAAGTCAAGACAAACGTACACAACAAAGCTACTAGTAAACTTGTACAACCAAGGTCAAGCCAGTCATTGGTCAAGGCAGAGTCAAGCATGTTGATTATGCATAATACAAAACTGGAGCAACATGATAAAAGCAAGTATAGCAGCTACACGTGCAAGTGTATGGCAACAAGTATAAACTAACCACTCATGTATGCAGCTTGATTCAAGGAGCAATTCAATACAACATGAATGTAACATGGTGCAAGTGCAGGCAGGCTCAAGTTCATGTAGCATCAACAAAGTATATACTCAAGCATTGACAAAAATGGCCGAGTAGCATTGATATGGTAATGTCGATAAACAACAACATATATATGAAATTGTACTACATATGCAAGAGCAAAATGGCAAGACAACAAATAAGTGTAAAACATCATATATACATAGTAGCATGGACATGTTTTTGGTTGATCAAGAATGGATGAGAATGCACAGTGCAAGTGATACACAAAACTAATGCATGGTGGAACAACATGATTAAAACAGGGTGAATCACTTGCAAGAAATCAAGCAACATATATATATATATATATATATATATGAAAATTTCATGTTTTTAGTTTCCAAATGAACAATGTTTACATTCAGTTTAAATGGGCCATAAATCACTTGATATCTTTCCAGAATTACACAGATTTCAAGTTTGGCAAGAAAAAAAATCAGTGCATTGATGAAATATTTGGCAAGGCTTTAAAACCATTTCCAAAAATGTCATACAATATATTTTAGGCAAAAAATATTTTTTCGATTTCAAGATTGTTTCCAGAAATCAATCCTTTATTTATTCAAGGTAACATTTCAATCACACAGTTCAAATATAGGAAAAAGGAAGGACAAACACAAAGAGCCATTACAACCGAGAATATCATAATCGAAAGGAGAAAACACTTGAAAATCAGGCAAGCCATTTTATACAAAATCAGAGAGCAATTGTAATAACCCGAAAATCTGGGCCAGTTTAAAATTTTTATTTTGGCGATTTTAGCGAATTTTGATTATTTAAAATGAATTATTTTAAATAATATCGACGAGAAAATTATTTTGAATAGAATTCAACGTATATATTTTGTACGTCGTCATTAGAATATAAATATTTATATATAATTATAAAAGGAATTGAAAATGGCACGGTAGTTCGATAATTCGATTTCAAACTTCAATTGAGCATACCGGGTGCAAAACAATCCGGATTTTAGTGAAACCAAAAATATTAGAATCTAGTTGAGAATATCTTTCCAACGAATCCGAAAAATTGAAATTTCATAGCGGGAATCAAAAGATATGTCCAGTTGAAAATTCTGAATAGTCGCTATGGAATTCAGGCCCTTAAAAATAGACATTTTGCAAACGACCTCGGATTTCGACGAAACCAGTTTTGTTGGGTCCGTGATGTTAAATTATTGCTAGGTTTCAAATTTCATAATTTTTCAAATCAATATGTGAGCGTGGAAAAGGAAAACGTGTTTGACCATTTCAGTTGAATTTAATCGACTGGAAAATGGCCATTTTTCCGACTGTCTCAGAATTCGACGAAATTAGTTTTGTTAGAACCATATCGTCAATATGAAGCTAGAAAATATTTTTCTGGAATTTTTCTAGTTAGTATGTGACCCCGGTAATTTGAAAGGTACGTTTAAAATTCAATATAGTGATTTAAATGTAAATTTAACGGAAACTGATTCAAACGATCGAATCAACCTACGATACATATCCCATTGTGTTCGGAATGGGGGTAAAACGCTATGGACGACAGGCGGTGGGCCTCGTTTAGAGGTCGTATGAAAAAGTCAACCTTCATGGATTTAAAAATTAAAAATAAATAAAATAATATAAACATTTACATAACCCCCCCTCTTCTTTCTCTTCCCCGAATCAGATAAAATAAAATAAAAAAAAGAAGAGAAAGGGCGACGGGGGAGGAGCCGCCGCCCCTCCCCGATGAACCGCCGCCTCCCCAGGTGGGGTGCCACCTCTGCCGCCGCCTCCCTCCCTTCTTCTTCCCCCTCCCTCGACCGATGCGACGCAGACCCCCCTGCATCGAAGGACGCGAGCCCAAACCCCGACGTCGCCCACCTCCACACCACCACCGCCATCGTCCCCAGACCCCCTCCGCGCCTCCCTCTCTCCCCTATCGATTTTAACACCTCGCGAGACCCAATCCGCCACTCCCCCACCACCGAACCACTAGCGCACCCCTATTTTCCCCTTCGACGATCCTGGCGCCGACGTTGGCCAAACTCCCTCTTCAATTGCAAAGGTAAATTTTAATTTAATCCAGTTTTATTTAATTTAGTTTTAATTTGAATTCAGTTTTGAGTTTAAAATCAAACCCGTAAAGTAATGATTTTTATCCGTGTAAAAATAGGATTTTTCGTTGTATAAATATATTGTAGAGTGATAAAAATATCATCTTTCATATAGTGAAGTTGTAAAAATATGATTTTTATATTTTTAAAGTAATAAAAATATGGTTTTTATATTTTTAAAGTATTAAAAATATAATCTTTACTATATAGAAGATGTAAAAATATGATTTTTTATATTTTTAAAGAATTAAAAATATAATTTTTACATGTTAGGAATATTAAAAATATCATCTTTTTATAGGTAGCAAAATAAAATGTGATTTCTATAGGGATGAAATTGAAAAGGCGAAATCTTTATATAAAGAATAGCGGGATAAAAATAAATTTTTTATCTATATAACATCGTAGTAAAAATTCGATTTTTAAATATATGAAGTGTTTATAAAAATATGACTTTTAAATTGAAAGTGAATAAATAAAAATGTGACTTTTATTTTAAAGACATCAAAATATAAAAATGTGTGATTTTTATATGTGTAGTGGCTACGGGCAACCGAAGATGATAAAAAGGCGAGAATGAAGAAGATTTCTATAAATGAAGTGTCGTGGTATTGGATAGCTTTTGGTGAGAACTTCTCACTCTAAATTCTTTTTCTAGTTATATATATACTAGGATGTAGACGGTGTTTAGTAGCACCCGACACCCGTCATCCACAGACCATGGATGACTTGTTTGTTAAATTGTTTGGTTGTGTAGTTGATTAGTCTAATTGGTTTGACTTGAATTGTTCGGTGAAATGGAATGGATTTGATTGATGTGTGAATGGCGTGGGCCTTCACTAGACCGGGGATAAGGCTAGGCCTCCTCCCGTTTCTAGTATCGTGCCGTTATGCCGCCGAAATTTTCTAAAATAAATTAGAAAAATAAAAATATCATTTTATTTGATAAATGAAATGAATAGAAATTCATGTGTTAAAATAAAATATATAATCATTAAAAATATAATTTTTAACGTGAAAGTGAATAAATGAATATTTATAAACAAATCGACCGATTTGTTTATATACACTGATTTGACTGATATCGATTGGGTCGATAAATTTTACACGTCGCCCAACTGCACAACTAAAATCTGTGTTTGATTGTTTGAAACCCCACACGGGTGTTGGGATGAAATTTGAAGTTCACTCATCCTGATGGATTAAATATGTCGATCGGTCGATTGACAGGCTGTTATAAGCGTAAAATATCTATATTTGATGCTTATACAGTGTAGTGCACTTTGGTTGATGGTTGATTATTTTTCAATGCTATTATATACATGTGTTGTATGGAAATCCATATAATTAACATTATATGGTGATTGATTGGGCCTCATTCCAATCGGGAAAATAATGAATATTATAAAAGAAAATTCATGTGTTGAATATAAAAATAGTCATGTGTTGACGATGATTATGGGTTGAAACCATTCATGTGTTGAGTGAAATATTTTAAATAATAAAAATTACATCTTTATCATATTTACGATTAGAATCTACTTTAAGGTGGAGTCTAATTAAAATCAAACGATAGATACCATAGTTTTATAAAATATTTTACATAACAAAAATAGTGATGTGTTGACAGTACTCATGTGTTGAGATTAGTCGTGTGTTGAAAGAAATATAGATTCATGTGTTGAATGGGATAAATATTCATTGGTTGGATAGAATAAAGAAGTTTTGAAAAATATAAAGCCGTGTTGATTAGAGATGCGTTATTTTGATGCGAACGATATTTATATCGATTTTATTCGTTGTATAATGAGTATTGAAAAGTGATTTCAAAATTAAATATTTTGAAATGAAATTCAAATTGAATTAGATTAAAATTCGAATTGAATAGGAAGCGAATTTGAATTCGAATAAAATAAAAATGAATTCAAATTGAATTAAATTGAAATTGAAATTGGAAACGAACTGAAATTGAATTGAAATCAATTTGAAACGAATTCGAATTGAATCAAATAGAAGGTAAATTCGAATTGAATTGAATTGAAACGAATTTGAATTTGAATTGAATTGAAATGAACTCGAATTGAATTGAAATCAAATCGATTTGAAATTGAAGATGAAGTTGAAATTGTTTTGAAACAAATGTAGAACTATTTATAAAATTCGTTTTAAAAGGAAATCGACGAAATATATATAATATATATATAATGGCCTGAATAGAACGCGCCGCGCCGCGGCAATTCGTGAATTTCGACCATTTATTTCAAACGGACGTTGCGGGAGATCCAACCGTCGGATTCTCCTAAAACCGGAACCGTTGGGTTCGTATCGAAAAGAGCTTTCCAATGAATATTAGAAATTTGAAATCTAACGGTTGGATTTGGAATTATGTCCAAATCAAATTTGAAAAAGGTCGTTGTAAGTGCAGTTCGATGGCCGTTGATGGAAATCGACTGTACGTGCCTTGATAAAATTATTAAAATATCAATAATTTGTGTAAAACCATAATATATGGATTGGAAAGAACTGGGATGAAAAATTCCATATTTTGAAAAGATAAAAATATATTTTTATCGAAATGAACTAGTTTTGAACTAGAATTAAAATCAATTTATGTGTGAAATGAATAAATTGAATTTGAAAGTGATTTTAAAAATAATCAATATTCCCAATACGTGGATTGGACTAGAGTTGAATCGAAATTATCTTCGGGATATTTCGATGTTGGATTTCGTGACTATACAGATATTGTTATGGGAATTTGAAAGATATATTCATATCGTTATTTCCAATACGATATATGTTGGTTTCAGAATTTGATATTGAATATAAGCCGATATATTTTCTATTCAAAGCCTTGTATTTAATATCAAATGTGATTTGGGTTTATCGTGGATCGTGTTTTAGATGACATTGGTGCTTTGACCCAGTTAAAGGCAAGATATTGATTTTTGAGAAGATTAAAACTAAGTGGAGTTTTAATGAATCTTTAATTAGATTAAAATGTGAATTGATAATTTAAATTATCAAATCTGAAAAGTGATCGAGAGTGGAGTATCACCAGTTTCGCTCCAAAGCGATAGTTAAATCTTTAATTAGATTTGAACGTGAAATGGTAATTAATTTTACCGATAACACCGTGGTGTTAGATGTGGAGTATTACCAGTTTTCTCCATGGGATATATAGGTTGGGATTGGGAAATAAAATAAATAATTACTTCGGTGTGGTTCGTTAATCCCGACTAGTTTGAAATGATATCCAAAGGAGGATTAAAGAATAAATTTAGAAGAATTTATCTTGGATAAAATTAATGGGAACCTTTTCCTAATAATGTGATTTTGTGAATAAAAGAATATTCTGAATTGGAATGAGGCGTTCGTTGTGTTTGTGTAACATTTGTTTATTATATACGTGGGTTATTCAGAAAGGCCGGGTTATACCCATTCTGAAAAACCGATTTGACGAGATGTCGAAGATGAAGACGGTGGTTGAAGACCGGAAGTCTTCACATCGTTTGGGTGATTACTGATGATCTTGATTGGGCTGTACACCCAGGATGAGGGAATCAGTTGGTGATCTTCCAGACGTACTTGGAGATGGATGGATATGCGAGGAAAGTGCCTCCGGTTTCGTTTAGACCCAGAACGAACTTGTAAATGGATTGTGTGTCTGACATTGGATTTTATTCTGTGTTGATTGATCTCTATTAAATATACATCTGTTTGGCGGCGGAGAATTTATTCTCTTGCTTAACGCCCTTCTCTGAGACGTACGAGCTCAGAGGTTGTATATCGATGGACATTAGTCGCATGGAGTGAATTGCCAATGTGGCATGCGTAAGTGGCAATTGATCAAGGCTTCTGTTGAAAAGCAAAGTCTTGTGGTTGATGATCAAAGCACGGCCTGTGTGGCGTAGCTTTGTGTATAACGTGAATTCGCGAGCCTCACACCTCGGTATGAGTCAAAAACGGGATACGGACCCAAGGAGTGCACGACGTTTCTTTCTAGCTAGGGTGGTGTCAGTGACCTACCAGCCCTGACATTTATATACTTTTCACCTGTGTGGTTGTTGGATACGAGGCGCCTCGGATATAGGTCTGTAAGGACCGGGAAACGTGTGTTCAGGAATAACTAATCCTCAAAAGTAAGAGAGGACCGACCTTGGAGGTTCCAAAGGATCAGAGTGGGGTCCTGAGGCATTGCTAGAGTGTCTCGAACGCGGAGAGGAGCTTGCCCCTTGCCTCGGCTCATGACGGAATCCAATTTCCAATACGTGTATTTCGGTTTTATTTGTAGAGCCTAGTATGGTGACATAGTAGATGGTAGCTATACCGCCTATGATTGATACTTATGATTGAAATTGTTTTGACACTATACACTTATAATAGTATCAAATAATGTGATTTAAACGTATCAAGCATGCTTTGGCTGTTATAAGGTAAAAACCCTATCCTCCGGCTTGCGTTGCATTGTGTGATGGGACCTGGGTCTTATAACAGCTTCATTTTTCTTTATTTAGCATTGCGCTGTTTGTTTTATGCACTGGTATTCTTGGGAGGAAACCCGTTCCGTGTTATACGGCGTGGTCCCTTGATTTACCGAACTTTAAAAATAAAGATTAATAACTGTTTTAGTTCTCACACCAGTCCCATGACTGACCTGGAGTTTATTGTTTTAACCTAAACTCTGGGTGCCCCTATTTTCCACACGGGCAGCTAGTAGTTTTGGTTTTGCAGATTTATATTCACAGGGTCCTGATTTACAGCTGGAACGATGCTCGGAAAGCTCTGTATCCGTGTATTACTTTCAGTTGTGTTTTGTATTATTTTCCGCTGCTATGTAATTTATTGTAATCTCTGATATTTGTCGAATGTAATTTATTCATTTATACTCTGTATATTCTTGTATCTGATGGAATTGTTGTAATAGCAATGAAATGTTCTTCCGTTTTCGTTCTATTTTGTCTTGTCCTCAATTCTATCCGTGCTTTCCTTCACGGGGAATTTCGGGTCGTCTCAGCAATGATAGGATTTCTATATCTTATATGTATCACCAATTCATCATTGGAAATAGGCATCGAAACCACAAACAATTTTCAAAAGAAATTCGTAGAGAAATATTTCAGAGAACTCACAATGTATCAGTGTTTCGATCACATCCCAAATCGCGACTACAAATCATCAGAAAGCATCCAATCCTTCGAGGTTCATCAGACAAATCACTGCATCAAGACTCGCGATTTGGGATAAAACAGAAAACCCTAGTTTTCTTTGAAGCCTCCATTTCTTTTTCCAGAAGGAGTAAACAATCGGATAAAAGCAAATAAGGGTGGACACTTAACCAACAAATGGGTCGGTCAAGTTTTGATAAGGGCTTAGGATTTTAAAAGAGGTTTTCTAATCTTTGTATTTTTATTTTGTGTTTGTTTTTTAGTTCAATTTGTATTTGAACAGTTTCTAGAATCCGTCAAATTCTAGGAATCCAGTTAGGGTGTTAACTGGTAGTTTATTAGAGTCTGTAAAAACTATGGTTACGGGGTTGTAATCGGGGAAATCTGATCTAGGGGATATAGATCAGTCTAGGGTTTTGAACGTAGGATTAGAATAGGAACGAGGGGTTCGAGAGTTTACATGGTCTTGTAAGCGAGATCTGTTCTATTACCTAGTAGAAACCTTAGGAAGGCAGCAGTAGGAAAGATTTTGTCGTAGCTGGGTATATCTTGTGTCATTTACCTTCTGCATTTATTTTCTGCTGCATTCTGTGATCTGATATTTTTAATATCTCACTTAATTTTTAATAAACCCTATTCACCCCCTCTAGGGTTAATATAGATCCAACAATTGGTATCAGAGCCTGGTATTTCTCATTAACTCTAGAGTAATGGTGTCGCCTAGTTGTCAGTCTAGAGAGAGTCAGTCCAGTGATATTCCAATTATTTTCAACGGAACAAATTTATTAATTTGGAAATCAAAAATCGAATTATATTTAAAATCTGTTAATTTTGAATACAGAAATATTATTGAAAATTTGGGAGATATGTTAGATAAACGGAATAAGGTTTCAAATGCTCATGCTATGCATATTATTTATTCTTATCTTGGTAATGATCAATTAAGATTTATCTCTCATTGTTTAACTGCGCAGGATATCTGGAGAACTCTCGACGCGTTGCACGGAAAATCTGGCAGCTGCTAAAAAACCTCAAATGTCAACTTAGATTCAGATCTATGCTTAACAGGTCTTACAGATCAAATTTCAGATAGATCGAACACTGAAGATTCAACAGATAATGAAATAAGAAATTTTTCATAGGAAGATCTGGTTTATTTTTGTGTTGATTTAACCGAAACTGTTGATAACCTCCAACGAAAGAATAAACTTCTGATATCTAGAAACTCTGAGTTGACTCGTAAGAATAATATGTTGAAATTAAAATTTGAAAACTCTAATTGCAAGAATTATTTTTATTTGAAAAATGATATAGCTCATCTCAATAAGAATCTTCAAAAGCTTGAAAAAGAAATTATCTTTTTAAAACAAAATGAAGACGAATTAATTTGTAAAAATGATTCTTTGCAAAAGGCGTTGGATAATATTAATTCCAAACATAAAATTTCTAAAAAAGAAAGTTTGTTGACAACGGATTTGATTTTGAAAGAGCTTGAAATAGAAATTGTGAAACTCAAAGATTTTGAAACATCTACATCTGAAAAACAAGCTAAGTTTGAATCTGAGATTGTTGAGTCCCAAACAAAAATTAAATTTCTTAAAGATGAAAATTTGGTTTTGAAATATGATTTTGAAAGATGTAAAATCATTAAAAATCGTTGTTCACATTTAATGAAAGAAAATAGTGATCTTAAATCTAAAATTCAATGACTTGAATCAACTTTGAATAATTTTCTAATGGAGAAAAATCATTGGATATATTGTTTAAAAACCAATATTCTTTTGGAAATAAGCGTGGACTTGGTTTTGAGAAAAATGTTGTTTTTGAAAAACGAAATTCAAATGATCTAGAAAATCGTTCAAACTGCTTTGGAAAGAATCAATTTGAAATTTTAAAATCTGAAAATTTCAAAGGATTTTTGAATCATAACCGAAGTCGAAATTTGTTTGATAACAAACCATTTAAACAATCTTGGATCCCAAATGAAAATAAAATGTTTTCGACTAAATTCAAACAGATTTGGGTTCCAAATGGTACAAAGGTAGATTCGAATGGTTTGTTATATAAACAGGTATGGGTACCAAAACATATGAATACAACTGTGAATTGTTCTACTAATTTTATTAGACCACTCGATCTTCTAAATTGTTAGGTATTGGAGGAGGCTGAGGAACCACTATGTCAAAGAGATTTAAATTTCAAGTTATTTCATATCTTTGAAATAATCAAAGTTCTTTGGCCAAGTCTGATGCGTTAGAGATTCTAGTTTACATCGATTTCAGGTATTACCTATAAACTCATCTTTGTAAATATTCTTTTTCTTTGTGTATCTTCCTTCTACCCCTTCTGGTTTTTTCTTTAATTTTTCTGAATTGATTTGTCACTGTCATATCGTTGTATTTTCTCTTGCGCTTTCTTTACTTCAAATTGCAGAATTCATGATTTTCTGGATATTCACTTCATTTGTATAAAACTCCGATGTTTTAATAATTTCCAGATATTGAATTCAAATTTGTAATTTTCTACAATTGTTTTGAAGTTTACTTTCTGGTTCCTGAATTTCTAACCGTGTTAAAGCATTCATGTTATATCATGAACACTGTTAATTTGAATTCTAATTTTTTTGAAGATCTAAATATTTAATGAAATTTCACACACCGCTGCTGTTTTGAGTTTCTTCTAATTCATTTTGGAAAGGCTTGAAATATTTTACTCATTACAACACACTATTATTTTTCAGTTGTGATAATTTCATTGGTTTTCAGATTGGCTTGGATATTTTTGAATTGAATCAAAACCCTGTGTTACATCTTGAAATTCCTATTTATTCATGATCATTTTACTTGGAATTTGTTTGCTGAAATTGTTTGAAATTCTTTGATATTTTGAATCTCACACACTTCTTAGATTTGAAATTAATAATCCTGTGTGATTGATTCTTTGTATCTCAAAATTTACACTTATTCAAGTGATTCCAAATAAACCGTTTTATTTTTGGATCATGAATATATCTCAAACTTGTCAGAAATACTTGTGAAAATTTCTTTGAAAATCTGGTCCTGAAACTCTCTGTTATTTTTGATCTTTTGGCTTGAATATCTCTTTGTTTTAAAATCATTTGAAATTGTTGATTTATTGAATCTCACACATATCTTGGATCTTAAATTTATAATCTGGTGTACATTAAATTGAGTTTTTTATATTCCCTCATATGATTTCAAATAAACTGTATTTTATTCTTGGATCATTAATCATATTTTGTGACCATTAGAAATATCTTGACAAGTCTGCTTTGAAATTGGTTCTTGTGCTGCTCTGATACTGCGTTTGAAAATGTTTTTGATGACTGCTTGTTCTTGATGAAATATTGATTGTTTCTCTAATAAATGCTCTTAATTTGCTTGATTTGTTAATCGTGTCTGCTTAGGCTTTGTGATTAAGATTCTATTGTCTGAGATATCCTTGTTCGTCTCTAGTGTCATTTTTAAAATCCTCATAAATAGTGACATCAAGTGGTATCAGTTTAGAAGTGCTAATTTTTTTTATATTTTTTAATCCCTCTTATCTTGTATAGATCTTTCGATTCCCTCTTGTAATTGAATTTCAATTTTAAAATTATTTATTGATAATTCATTCAGAAATTGAAATCAATACCCAAACTGAACTGTATTTATTATTCATCAAAATTATTATCAGATTTTGAAATTGTAATGAGTTGTGACTACAATATATTTCACAACAAGAGGAAATTTGTATTTAACTTTTTCATGATGATTGAACAATTATTATAATATCTTTGAATTGGCAATTATTTCATGAACATCTCCTTTATCTATCATTATTCTTCCATCTATTATGATTTCATATTAATGTGGAGAGTTCAATTATTATTTTAAATCATCTTGAATAAACAGTGGAAATATTTGTGATAGAAATGTGACTATGTTATTATTCAGAATTAGTGGTAATTGAAAATTTTCAATGATCCCAGTACAATTGAGCATATTTCATAATATGATTAATTTAGATATTTATTTCACAAACCATTTATGTACCTACCACATTTCTATCATCCATTTTGGTTTTATACACCGAGGAGTTTTTCTTGTGGAACCGAAAATGATAAATATAACTAATACATAAGTGTGTCTCTAACCTCATTTAAAAATGCAAGCTCTGGTCATGCATGATTAAGAGATTATGAAACGACCCGCAAATCCGTGCTCTTTGAGTCGACTAATAACACCACACGTCCAACTCAAATTGCACAGAAATACGAACCATTTTTAGAAAGAAGTTAGAGGATGAGAAATAGAAAGAAAGAAATATTAGAATAGAAGAAAACGAAGATCACAAACTCACAGCGGAACGAGTAAAATATATTATATAATATAAATTTGAAGCACAAATCAGTATTTGTATATACATACCATTATCAGAGCACAACGATCATCCCTGAAACAGTTATAAACACCTGTTTCCAGATACCACATAATACACAGCGGAAAATATAATAGTCTATAGCCAACTGGTGAAGCCTCCTGCTTCAAGCTTCTTCAAGTGAATCTGTAAAATCCTAACTACTTGACTGCCCGTACAAATTTGGGCACCCAAGAGTTTAAGGAAAACAAACAAAATAAACTCTGGGTCAGTCATGGGACTGGTGTGAGTATACTCCAACCATTTGTTTAACTTTTCAAAGTCCTTTTCAAAAGAAAAGATAATCGTAAGACCAATCCACACATAAATACGGATGGTTTTTACCTTACGATAACCCAAAACACTTTGGAAATCATATATTATCTGATATTATAATAATGTCTAATCACAAGTAATTAAAATCTAGTAGAACGCTTGCATCTCACGCTCTACATATATAATATACAAATCAAAACTCGCAGGCACTTATTGGAGATTGGATTCCAACTTGACAAGGTATGGGACCACCTTCCGAACGTGTATCTCTAGAGACGAATACACTGGGTTCAACAAGAACATCTTGCAACCCGTCCCACACGTGACCGACCACTCATTTCGCTTGAGTGTATCGAATGTATATCACCAACGGTTGGGATCAGCAACCGTCTCCCGATAAGGGACAGCATCGAAACATAGATTAAGAAACAAATAGGATTTCCTCTAGATAGGTGATCATACATCCTAATGGGTGCGACCCACATAGCCATGCTGCCTGCCCGATTTTTGTCCACTTCCGGGTTGTGAGGCTTGAGGTTTGAATTATCTTCCAGAACATCTGGCCATCATTCACTTTGAATGCCACATCGTCAGATCCATCGGAAATCACTAATTGATTCCCACAAAAATACTCAGATTGTTAGGCTAAAGAAGTTTCCCTTCTATGCCACCAACTTCGTACGTTTGAAGGAATCAACGTACGCAACCCCCTTTGGAAATACTCTGTCAGACACTCGTCCATACAAGTTGTCCTGGGTCTGGACAAACCGAAGGCACTAACCCGTAAACAGGATAGCCCTTGCATAACTCCGTCTTCAATTTTCTTCAGCATAAGTTGCTTCATAACGCTTACGCCAATACGGAGTGGTTTTCAGATATCAAATCTGATCCCGGTCTCTCCATATTGACAACGGAGGTATATATATAAAAAATAAAACTTTGATAGTCGGTGATTTAACTATCAAAGAAACATCCATACAATCAACGGTCCTATTTCCAAATGGAAATTCTATCAATCCAGCATCAAACAACACTGGGCCCTTTTTATATTAGTTCTTTATTACATTATCATTTCCAATTCCCATTTTCCACCTTTCGTGTTCTTTCAAAGCTCTATTTTCTCTCTCGATTATTGGAAAACATTTCCAATATATATATTTCCTTTATTGAGAAAATATCCTTTACTCTAGTTAGAAAACATTTCTAAATCCTTTGAATTAAACTGATGTTATAAACATCGTTATTATAACTCAAATCATAAACCATTCGTTAACTAACGATATCACTAACCAACCCTTGCTATCGAGCCTTAATCATTTCTCCGTCAATAATGCAGTCAATCAAGTTGGGGTATAATTACCTCTCAGACCTTAACTGAACGACATTCTTAACTTTGAAATAGTCAGAGCTCATAACTTTAAACCAAACATTGCTTACGCGACTCTCGGATTTGATCCACGAACACACCTTCTTTATAAAAATATTGATTATAACGGTAGCGTTATAATTGCTATCTTCAAATGTTTGATTTATAAAACATTACTTTCAACAACAGCGTTAAAACCGCTATCTAGCATTATAGAACACTTATCATAACCATAGCATTAAGATTGCTATTAAAACAGTTATTATAACGGCAGCGTTAAAATTGCTATTTAAATTTACCAAGACATTTATTATAACAACAGCGTCTAAAATTGCTGTTTTGAATAAAATACCGTGTGCGACGCACACGCTTCCGTTGTTCATTTATAAACTCTGTTTATTTTAAACAATTCAAGTTCTTCTTTAAACATATTTATAAACTATACCTTCTTCTAACCACTTAATTCAATTTCTATAAATCCCCTTTTTATATACATTTTATTTTTGCAAAATATTTCCTTGTTTTGAACTATTTATTCTTTTTCTTCTAGCATTGAAAATCTTTCTTTAAAATTTCTCTATACTTTGCTAAATTCAAATCTATTTCAAATATTGGTTTCAGAACCGATATTTACTTTCAAATAAACATTTATATTTGAACTTATATTTTAATCATCCAATGGTCCATGATCCCCTTAATCTATATCTTTATTTATAACATTTTCCTAGGTTTACCCAATGGAATAGGTTTCCATTTGCAACTCAATGAAAAAGAAATTTATTTCTAATTTGGAAATAAACTCTGCTTTTAAATTCTAATTTCTTTTTCCACATTCGATGATATTTTACGGTATCTAAAATACCAGGTTCCTAAGGCCAGGGTAAATCAAACACACAAATTCAACCATGGATAATGTAGCATAACATATATCACCATTAAATAAAACAGTAAATAAAATGGTGAGGGATCCAGTTGGATCCCTCCAACCTGTTTCCCTGCATCCACAGATGTTAGTAACATCAAAAATATCGCATAAATGAAAAAATCAATCAACGATGTGATTATATCAACCAATTTATCAACGATTCAACCAAGCAACCATTTCACATTATAAAATAATTTTAAACGAGTGAGTTTACTCACCGTGTTTTGCAGTGGACGGTTCTGCTTTTGTTTCGTTTTAAAATGAAACAGACATTTGCTTTTTCTATGAAATTCTGATAACTCCATTCTTCGCCATATTCACACTTTAGATCTCGATGTTACGATCTCCACATGATCATTTTTAGATCAGTTCCGTCCAATTCTTAGCCTAAGGATTCGGCCACACAAACAGGGATTTAAAATATGAATTCGTGCTTTGCCGTTCATCATTTTGCAAGGTTAGGATTTACCAGGTAAGCATGTGATCAACTGTGTAATCCCCATCCATCCAGTTTCGAACCAGTATCACAAAAACTGCTTCTCCTCTCATTTTCAGTTTTCACGCACATCTGTTTTTTTCAAATTAGTGTCACTCTATACCAAACCGCCACACAGCATTGAACGTCCCTCCTTCTCAACGTGACACACACTCCGAGCTTCAGCCAAATGTTGCTTTTACGCAACAGTCCTCCCATTTGCCGTGATGATCACCATAACTACACTGAAGACAAAAAGTCAAGTCACCCCTTACAACCATTCATCACCTTCCTTCACTGCATCAACCTCATGTACATACAATACCCACGCACGCCTAGGTCCTTCACTAAACTGATCACCTCATTTAATCACTATCTTCTACTGTTAACTTGCTCTTACCCCATATGCTCTCATTTGAACCAAAAGGATAAAACCAGACCCTTCACCTCACAGTATGAATGAAAACCAACTTCTCCTCCTTCCCAGTGAACCTGCGATGTCATCGAGTACAGAAAACCCCAAAACTGTCGAACTCGCGAGCTCCTACTCAAATCCGAACTTCGTCAGTTATCCCATGCTCGTGAACCAGTAAAGGTTCCAACACTTTTCGAATTCGCATACCACCAGATCTCGACAAATGATGTGGGCCGCCACCAAGACTCACTCGCCATCACTCGTCCTCCTCTCGGTCATCACCATCGCCAGTTAGTATGCCTCAACCGATCGATGAAAGAAGGAGAAGAAGAAAAGCATTTCAGAAGATCGAATAGAAAAATAAGGTAGCAGTGATTCAAGGGTTCGAGACAGAAGTGTATTTGGATTTTTGGTATTTACGTGGGTATTTTTTTTTTTTTTTTGATTTCTGGAGAGATGTTTTCTCGCGTCTGAAGATGGGAAAAGAAACAAGAATTGGGAATACCAGTATTTAAAAGAGAAATGACTTGAGGGCCACGGTTTTCAATACCTTGAGGCGCACGGTTTTAAATTCCTTGGCATACACGGCTTGATAACTTGGCAGGCACACTGCTTTGAAACGTGGAGAGCACGATGGCGTACAGGGAAAAGCAGTACTGTTTTTATTGAATATTATTTTTACCTAGATGCGCTTTTAATTCGTTAATAATGTTTGCCCTTTTCACAAATAAAACTCAACGCACATGTGTACATGACTGTATATTACAGGAACCACTTTTCTTATTTTCATTGTACGTTTCAATCAAACAACGAAAAGAATGCAACTAAAACTCAGCTAGTAATTAAAAAATAAAGCCAGTGTCAGCTATTAACTCTGTCAATTAGCTCGGTTTGATGATGAAATGTGTGGAGAACACTGCTGGATTTGGACAAATCCTCAGGTTGTTGTAATCAGTGTGAAATTGCTAAATAAGTAAAATATTGTAAAATCATCTGCTTTTACATCCTTATCATAAATATTATAAATCATAAAAACAAGTATATGCGAAGGTGTAAATGGACATTCAATTATTTGAATTTCGTTTGTTTGACCATTATTCTTATTGTCACCATCGTCCTTATATTAATAATAAAGTAGAATTATAAAGCTTCCAAATAAAATAAATCTGGGTTTTTACTAGATATTTTTGATTAAGACGACATTCAAATTATTTAAATATATATAATAAATAGTTTTATATTTCCAACACAACATTTAAACCAATTAAATGTTTTAAAATTAACGGCTAAAAATCCGGGTCGTTACATTCCTTCCCCCTTAAAATAATTTCGTCCTCGAAATTGCTAAGCAGGAAAAGATGTTACATACCCTATTAACTAGGTCCAAAAATCCTTTCTGTTCAATTCTTAACTTCAGTTTAACTAGACCAATTTATTTAATCAATAATTTATTTTCACTACGAAAATTTTCAAAAATTCTGAAAATTTCCTAATACTTTAAATTCTGAAAAATTTCAGCAGCATCTCCTCTGCACGGCTCAATCGGTACAATCACAATTCGCCTTTCTAGGCCTTCTCTAATCCAAAAGAAAATCAAAAAGCCAAGTGGCTTGCCTCCTAGGCTCATAAAATCATCAAACCCAAGTAATACTGTAAACATGTACCTTTTTGTCGGGCATGATTCTATCTCTTGCACTTGTTTCCATTCAATATCTGCTCAGCATGCGTATATCCATTTCCCACCGGTTTCAAATCAATACAACTTCCAGTTGTCAGATCTCTAATCAACTTCTGATTAGTCACTTCCATTTTATCAATTCAAATCTGGTTTCTATTTAAATCAATCCACTTATTATCCTTGAATCCAATTCAACCCCATTCAACAACATCCAATATATTCAACTTTCTTATTCAAAAATCTCTTCAACTAATGCCATATACCTATAAAATACTTCAAGGAATATTTCAACACTTCCGGGATTTAAATTCAAATTATGGTTTGAATTAAATTTCAGTTCGGCTTATTTGTATATCCTATTCTTATACAAATTCGATTTGGCTTTATACAACCACTTCAATATTTTATAATTTCCCTTGATTGTAATAACAATCAACACATTTAATAATTTCAGAAAATTATCCCTTTTATATCAAAATAACTTTTGGGCAAATTATATCACTTACCCACTTTAAAACAATACCATGTCGAATTGTTTTGTTCGAGAGTTTAGAAACACCTATCGATACAGTTGTACACCCTGTATCGACCAGAATTCATAAACTACTCAACAAACCAGTCAACATAATATAAAACAAATTTTATATCGAATCTACAAATACGCGCTCATACAAATACACTCAAACTCAACCTAGGGTGTTACTAACCCCATCTCTATTGAGTCACGCCACAGAGCCAAGGTTATCACTCAACCTTCAGCTCTGATACCAAATGAAACGACCCGCAAATCCGTGCTCTTTGAGTCGACTAATAACACCACACGTCCAACTCAAATTGCACAGAAATACGAACCATTTTTAGAAAGAAGTTAGAGGATGAGAAATAGAAAGAAAGAAATATTAGAATAGAAGAAAACGAAGATCACAAACTCACAGCGGAACGAGTAAAATATATTATATAATATAAATTTGAAGCACAAATCAGTATTTGTATATACATACCATTATCAGAGCACAACGATCATCCCTGAAACAGTTATAAACACCTGTTTCCAGATACCACATAATACACAGCGGAAAATATAATAGTCTATAGCCAACTGGTGAAGCCTCCTGCTTCAAGCTTCTTCAAGTGAATCTGTAAAATCCTAACTACTTGACTGCCCGTACAAATTTGGGCACCCAAGAGTTTAAGGAAAACAAACAAAATAAACTCTGGGTCAGTCATGGGACTGGTGTGAGTATACTCCAACCATTTGTTTAACTTTTCAAAGTCCTTTTCAAAAGAAAAGATAATCGTAAGACCAATCCACACATAAATACGGATGGTTTTTACCTTACGATAACCCAAAACACTTTGGAAATCATATATTATCTGATATTATAATAATGTCTAATCACAAGTAATTAAAATCTAGTAGAACGCTTGCATCTCACGCTCTACATATATAATATACAAATCAAAACTCGCAGGCACTTATTGGAGATTGGATTCCAACTTGACAAGGTATGGGACCACCTTCCGAACGTGTATCTCTAGAGACGAATACACTGGGTTCAACAAGAACATCTTGCAACCCGTCCCACACGTGACCGACCACTCATTTCGCTTGAGTGTATCGAATGTATATCACCAACGGTTGGGATCAGCAACCGTCTCCCGATAAGGGACAGCATCGAAACATAGATTAAGAAACAAATAGGATTTCCTCTAGATAGGTGATCATACATCCTAATGGGTGCGACCCACATAGCCATGCTGCCTGCCCGATTTTTGTCCACTTCCGGGTTGTGAGGCTTGAGGTTTGAATTATCTTCCAGAACATCTGGCCATCATTCACTTTGAATGCCACATCGTCAGATCCATCGGAAATCACTAATTGATTCCCACAAAAATACTCAGATTGTTAGGCTAAAGAAGTTTCCCTTCTATGCCACCAACTTCGTACGTTTGAAGGAATCAACGTACGCAACCCCCTTTGGAAATACTCTGTCAGACACTCGTCCATACAAGTTGTCCTGGGTCTGGACAAACCGAAGGCACTAACCCGTAAACAGGATAGCCCTTGCATAACTCCGTCTTCAATTTTCTTCAGCATAAGTTGCTTCATAACGCTTACGCCAATACGGAGTGGTTTTCAGATATCAAATCTGATCCCGGTCTCTCCATATTGACAACGGAGGTATATATATAAAAAATAAAACTTTGATAGTCGGTGATTTAACTATCAAAGAAACATCCATACAATCAACGGTCCTATTTCCAAATGGAAATTCTATCAATCCAGCATCAAACAACACTGGGCCCTTTTTATATTAGTTCTTTATTACATTATCATTTCCAATTCCCATTTTCCACCTTTCGTGTTCTTTCAAAGCTCTATTTTCTCTCTCGATTATTGGAAAACATTTCCAATATATATATTTCCTTTATTGAGAAAATATCCTTTACTCTAGTTAGAAAACATTTCTAAATCCTTTGAATTAAACTGATGTTATAAACATCGTTATTATAACTCAAATCATAAACCATTCGTTAACTAACGATATCACTAACCAACCCTTGCTATCGAGCCTTAATCATTTCTCCGTCAATAATGCAGTCAATCAAGTTGGGGTATAATTACCTCTCAGACCTTAACTGAACGACATTCTTAACTTTGAAATAGTCAGAGCTCATAACTTTAAACCAAACATTGCTTACGCGACTCTCGGATTTGATCCACGAACACACCTTCTTTATAAAAATATTGATTATAACGGTAGCGTTATAATTGCTATCTTCAAATGTTTGATTTATAAAACATTACTTTCAACAACAGCGTTAAAACCGCTATCTAGCATTATAGAACACTTATCATAACCATAGCATTAAGATTGCTATTAAAACAGTTATTATAACGGCAGCGTTAAAATTGCTATTTAAATTTACCAAGACATTTATTATAACAACAGCGTCTAAAATTGCTGTTTTGAATAAAATACCGTGTGCGACGCACACGCTTCCGTTGTTCATTTATAAACTCTGTTTATTTTAAACAATTCAAGTTCTTCTTTAAACATATTTATAAACTATACCTTCTTCTAACCACTTAATTCAATTTCTATAAATCCCCTTTTTATATACATTTTATTTTTGCAAAATATTTCCTTGTTTTGAACTATTTATTCTTTTTCTTCTAGCATTGAAAATCTTTCTTTAAAATTTCTCTATACTTTGCTAAATTCAAATCTATTTCAAATATTGGTTTCAGAACCGATATTTACTTTCAAATAAACATTTATATTTGAACTTATATTTTAATCATCCAATGGTCCATGATCCCCTTAATCTATATCTTTATTTATAACATTTTCCTAGGTTTACCCAATGGAATAGGTTTCCATTTGCAACTCAATGAAAAAGAAATTTATTTCTAATTTGGAAATAAACTCTGCTTTTAAATTCTAATTTCTTTTTCCACATTCGATGATATTTTACGGTATCTAAAATACCAGGTTCCTAAGGCCAGGGTAAATCAAACACACAAATTCAACCATGGATAATGTAGCATAACATATATCACCATTAAATAAAACAGTAAATAAAATGGTGAGGGATCCAGTTGGATCCCTCCAACCTGTTTCCCTGCATCCACAGATGTTAGTAACATCAAAAATATCGCATAAATGAAAAAATCAATCAACGATGTGATTATATCAACCAATTTATCAACGATTCAACCAAGCAACCATTTCACATTATAAAATAATTTTAAACGAGTGAGTTTACTCACCGTGTTTTGCAGTGGACGGTTCTGCTTTTGTTTCGTTTTAAAATGAAACAGACATTTGCTTTTTCTATGAAATTCTGATAACTCCATTCTTCGCCATATTCACACTTTAGATCTCGATGTTACGATCTCCACATGATCATTTTTAGATCAGTTCCGTCCAATTCTTAGCCTAAGGATTCGGCCACACAAACAGGGATTTAAAATATGAATTCGTGCTTTGCCGTTCATCATTTTGCAAGGTTAGGATTACCAGGTAAGCATGTGATCAACTGTGTAATCCCCATCCATCCAGTTTCGAACCAGTATCACAAAAACTGCTTCTCCTCTCATTTTCAGTTTTCACGCACATCTGTTTTTTTCAAATTAGTGTCACTCTATACCAAACCGCCACACAGCATTGAACGTCCCTCCTTCTCAACGTGACACACACTCCGAGCTTCAGCCAAATGTTGCTTTTACGCAACAGTCCTCCCATTTGCCGTGATGATCACCATAACTACACTGAAGACAAAAAGTCAAGTCACCCCTTACAACCATTCATCACCTTCCTTCACTGCATCAACCTCATGTACATACAATACCCACGCACGCCTAGGTCCTTCACTAAACTGATCACCTCATTTAATCACTATCTTCTACTGTTAACTTGCTCTTACCCCATATGCTCTCATTTGAACCAAAAGGATAAAACCAGACCCTTCACCTCACAGTATGAATGAAAACCAACTTCTCCTCCTTCCCAGTGAACCTGCGATGTCATCGAGTACAGAAAACCCCAAAACTGTCGAACTCGCGAGCTCCTACTCAAATCCGAACTTCGTCAGTTATCCCATGCTCGTGAACCAGTAAAGGTTCCAACACTTTTCGAATTCGCATACCACCAGATCTCGACAAATGATGTGGGCCGCCACCAAGACTCACTCGCCATCACTCGTCCTCCTCTCGGTCATCACCATCGCCAGTTAGTATGCCTCAACCGATCGATGAAAGAAGGAGAAGAAGAAAAGCATTTCAGAAGATCGAATAGAAAAATAAGGTAGCAGTGATTCAAGGGTTCGAGACAGAAGTGTATTTGGATTTTTGGTATTTACGTGGGTATTTTTTTTTTTTTTTGATTTCTGGAGAGATGTTTTCTCGCGTCTGAAGATGGGAAAAGAAACAAGAATTGGGAATACCAGTATTTAAAAGAGAAATGACTTGAGGGCCACGGTTTTCAATACCTTGAGGCGCACGGTTTTAAATTCCTTGGCATACACGGCTTGATAACTTGGCAGGCACACTGCTTTGAAACGTGGAGAGCACGATGGCGTACAGGGAAAAGCAGTACTGTTTTTATTGAATATTATTTTTACCTAGATGCGCTTTTAATTCGTTAATAATGTTTGCCCTTTTCACAAATAAAACTCAACGCACATGTGTACATGACTGTATATTACAGGAACCACTTTTCTTATTTTCATTGTACGTTTCAATCAAACAACGAAAAGAATGCAACTAAAACTCAGCTAGTAATTAAAAAATAAAGCCAGTGTCAGCTATTAACTCTGTCAATTAGCTCGGTTTGATGATGAAATGTGTGGAGAACACTGCTGGATTTGGACAAATCCTCAGGTTGTTGTAATCAGTGTGAAATTGCTAAATAAGTAAAATATTGTAAAATCATCTGCTTTTACATCCTTATCATAAATATTATAAATCATAAAAACAAGTATATGCGAAGGTGTAAATGGACATTCAATTATTTGAATTTCGTTTGTTTGACCATTATTCTTATTGTCACCATCGTCCTTATATTAATAATAAAGTAGAATTATAAAGCTTCCAAATAAAATAAATCTGGGTTTTTACTAGATATTTTTGATTAAGACGACATTCAAATTATTTAAATATATATAATAAATAGTTTTATATTTCCAACACAACATTTAAACCAATTAAATGTTTTAAAATTAACGGCTAAAAATCCGGGTCGTTACAGATTACTTATAATTTAAGCTGCGGCTGACCTCATTTAAAAATCCAAGCTCTGGTTATGCATGGTTAGTGTGCTCTTAAATAAAAAGAAAAAGGAAAAGGAATAAATTTCTAAATAAATTTTTATATGAAATCCTCCTATATGTTTAAAAGTAGCCTAATAATCCATCTTTCTAATCTGTGAAATGTGTTGAAAATATTTTGAAATATTATGATATGTTGGTTGATAGCTATTGGGATTTGAGATTATATGATTGCGTCCCTCAAACTGAATTTATAATTATAGTCCAAATCCATCACTGTTTTTATGCTTAATTTTAATAATTTTTTTTTTGAAAATAATTGGAAATCATTGTGTTTTGAACTCTCTCCATTTATATAAATTCATCATAAATCCATCATTCTAAAATGTGAAATATGCCATTAGTTCTTTGAATATTATGATTTTTGTTTGATCGATTGAGATTTATGATGACTATTCTTACATTTTTAGTCATTTTTTATCTATATTTTAAATTCTATGTCCTGTTGATGATAACAAAAAGGGGAGAATGGGTTGAGATTTTGATTTATGAGTGAATATTTTACAAATATTTTAATATTCAAAATTCATTCAATTCATTCTTTTCACTCATGCACAGTTATAGGGGGAGTTTCTGTTGTAGAAGGAACATTCAAATAGGAGGAGTTCAGTTCTTCACTGTCAAACACATTTATTTCAAAATCTTAATATTTGTTTGTCATCATCAAAAGGGGGAGATTATTGTATATAACGTTTTTGTATACACAATTATATGATTTTTGTTTGATGATAACAACCAAATATATATTATTATCGATGTGTTTGTTATTGTACCGTTTCATATATACATCACAAACAAGAATATAATATTTATATTTAAATAGAATACGACTGTACAGAAATTCAAATATTCACATAGTATTTCATTTAAATATAAATATTTTATTTCAACACTTAAACAGTACAGATTTACAACTCCACTATTTGTACATCTCTGAAATACAATACAGTCAATTTCAATTAATTTCATTTTATTCAATTTTCTATTTCATACACAGTTCCTTACTACAACACTCTATCACTTTGTCTATGCAATTCATATATACATTGACATTTATACAGACACGTATACACTAACACAGGTTTCAGTCTTCTGTCTTCAAAACTTTCAGTCCGTCCAGTCATCCACATCTGTCACATACAGGAACACACACATAGTATCTGGAATAGAAATAATATTTTAAAATTCCAGTAGATAGAAAAATTTATTTTAAAATTTTGTTTGCCTCAAAATTTTGGTGTATTTCTCATCATCTTTCATGACTTGATCTGATTTATATATCCATCCATCTGTGACTATACAACTTGTGATATTCACAGTGATACACTGTAAATACCACAAGGTAGACAGCATTTCTAGTACCCGCTGATCAGCCTCAACATACTACACTGGTTAGCTGATCAGAACCAGTAGCTGATTCTGAACAGCCACAACACAGTGTAGCAGTCTGCTGATAAATAAATTACACGTGCACAATATATGTATACACACACTATTGTATATATATACACGTATACAGATGTGCAGGTGAATATGGTCATCAATACACATGGTCGAAGAGCATAAACATCATTGGTCGAGTCAAGCCGCAAGTAGTTCACAATGTTGCGAATACAAAAACCAGCAAGTTCAAAGTGCAAGACAAGGTTTGAAGATTATAAGCAATGATGTACAGTTTCAAGAACACAATGGCACAGTGGTGTGAATGTATATATGAAGTCAATCCAAACATACACAACAATGCTACTAGTAAACTTGTACAACCATGGTCAAGCCAATCATGGGTCGAGGCAGAGTCAATCATGTTGATTATGCATAATACAAAATTGGAGCAGCATGATAAAAGCAAGTATAGCAGCTACACGTGCAAGTGTATGGCAACAAGTATAAGCTAACCACTCATGTATGCAACATGATTCAAGGAACAAGTCAATACAACATGAATGTAACATGGTGCAAGTGCAGGCAGGCTCAAGTTCATGTTGCAGCAACAAAGTATATACTCAAGCATTAAAAAAAATTGCCGAGCAGCATTGATATGGTAATGTTAATAAACAACAACATATACAGGAAATTGTACTGCATATGTAAGAGCAAAATGGCAAGACAGCAATAAGTGTACAGCATCATATATACATAGCAGCATGGACATGTTTTTGGTTGATCAAGCATGGATGAGAATGTAAAGTGCAAGTGATACTCGAAACTAATGCATGGTGGAGCAGCATGATTAAAACAGGGTGAATCACTTGTAGGAAATCATGCGACATATATATGAAAATTTCAAGTTTCCTGTTTCCAAATGAACAATTTTTACATGCAGTTTAAATGGGCCATCAATCACTTGATGTCTTTCCATAAGTACACAGATTTCAAGTTTGGCAAGAAACAAATTAGTGCATTGATGAAATATTTGGCAAGGCTTCAAAACCGTTTCCAAAAGTGTCTTACAATGTATTTTGGGCAAGAAATATTTTTTTGATTTCAAGATTGTTTCCAGAAATCAATCCTTTATTTATTCAAGGCAACATTTCAATCACACAATTCAAATATAGGAACAAGGAAGGACAATCACACAAGACCCATTAAAGCCGAGAATATCAAAATCGAAAAGAGGAAATACTCGAAAATCAGGCAAGTCATTTTATACGAAATCAGAGAGCAATGGTAGGATTTCTGTATCCTATATGTATCATCAATTCATCATCGGAAATAGGCATCGAAACCACAAAAAAAAATCAGAAGAAATTCAAAACGAAATATTTCAAAGAACTCACAATCTATTAGTGTTTCGATCGCATTCCAAATCGTGACTACAAATCATCAGAAAGCATCCAATCCTCTGAAGTTCATCAGACAAATCACTACATCAAGACTCGTGATTTGGGATAAAACAGAAAACCCTAGTTTTCTTTGAAGCTGCCATTTCTTTTTCCAGAAGGAATAAACAATTGAATATAAGCAAATAAGGGTGGACACTTAACCAACAAATGGGCCGGCCAAGTTTTGATAAGGGCTTAGGATTTTAAAAGGGGTTTTCTAATCTTTGTTATTTTATTTTGTGTTTGTTTTTGAATTCAATTTGTATTCGAACAGTTTCTAGAGTCTGTCAAATTCTAGGAATCCAGTTAAGGTGTTAACTGGCAGTTATTAGAGTCTGTAAAAACTAGGGTTACGGTTTATGGGGTTGTAGTATGGGGAAATCTGATCTCAGGGATATAGATCAGTCTAGAGTTTTGAGCGTAGGATTAGAATAGGAGCGAGGGTTTCACAAGTTTACATGGTCTTGTGAGTGAGATCCGTTCTATTACCTAGTAGAAACCTTAGGAATGCAGTAATAGGCAGGATTTTGCGGAAGCTAGGTGTATCTTGTGTCATTTACCTTTCTGCATTTATTTTCTGTTGCATTCTGTGATCTGATATTTTTAATATCTCAATTAATTTTTAATAAACCCTATTCACCCCCCCTCTAGGGTTAATCTAGATCCAACAATTGTAACATTTATTTACTATCTTGTATATTCTCATTTTTTTGAGGAAAATATTTCACACACCTCATTAGATTGGTTTGTGGAAAGATGTAAAGACCCATTTCCATAATGCACATCAATCAAGATCCACAGATGCAAGCTATTTCTTTTATTTTCATCGTGGACATACATATATATTTTATTTGATTAGTGTGAAATACGGTAAAAGAGTCCCTATTCCACACTAATCCCTTTTCTTTTCTTGAAACTACATTTACATTAATTTTGTTGTTTTGGAAATGTATCTATTTTTCCTAAAATCTAACTAATTCGGTCCACTGATAATTCCCCCTTTTTATTTTCTGAGTTAGAGGTTAAATTCCTGTTTTTCATATACCATTTGCAATTACTGTAAATATTTCCATACAAAATTAGGCATATCAATTCTTTTTCCATTATCCTCAATTTCACTATAATGATGTTTACAACATGCCTAATTGGACATTAAATAATAATCTTAAGAACATGAATACATATTCATGTTGATTGTAAATTCCACAATTTCAGTATTACAATAGTTCTTAATCCAAACTGAAGATTAATGAATAGATTTGTTCAACATTCTTCTTGATGTACTTAGAAATAGATTATATCGCAATTACCACAAATTACATTATTTATCACGTTAAGAATTACAGGAATGTAAATGATAAACATACCGTTATCAGAAGGTATAATTTAAATCCACTCACTTGACTGCTTTCCAATCCTTGAATCTGATTCAGATCTGCTATTCCGTGGTCTTTCTAATTGAATCCAATATTAAGGTTACCACGGATTTACAAATTTGATGCTAAAAGAAGAAAGAAATCTAAATATTTAAGATCACAAGATTTACCTCACGTTGGCAAGAAATGAATACCTATATTGTAGACGTATATTCTTGTCTTTAAATTTTGACTCGGAAATTCTATAAATTAATATTCTAATTTCTGAAAGATTTGGAGAAGAAAAAAAATGGTAGTGCCTTGGCGTCGTCTCACAAAATATGAGTTGGAGGCTAGGCTATGCTACTCTATTTATAGGTGTACAATAGATTCTGATTTGTCAGATTAAATAAAATAAAATCTGAAACTTACAAGTGGAAAATGTTAACGTTAAATGACCTGGGCCATTAACGTTAATTTTTGCCTATATTAATTTCTTGTTTAACATTGTTTGTAACGTTTTTTTCTTGCTAAATATTGCTATATAACTTATATTCTTCCATTTATAACACATACTCAATATTTAAATTTTGAACTTATGTGCATATATATATGCATATAACTCTTCAAATCTTTGTCCGTTAATTGCTTCCCAATTAATGTCATTATTAACGCCATTAATTCATTGATTTCTTCCTTTTAATACATATTCTGATTTCAAATGCAGCTATTTTCTTGTCCATTTTTCATTCATTATACATTTATTACTTTTCGTCCTTAAATTACATGTGTATGTGTGTGTGTGTATATATATATGTGTGTGTATGTGTCTGTGTCTGTGTGTGTACACACATACACATATACATGTATGTATATATGTTTATACTCACTTATATGTATACTTTTTCTTATATGTACATTTATATATATTTTTCTCTTAGAATATGCGTTTTGTTAGCCGTCCTTTTAAAATCAAAAACATGATGCCGACGGGACTTGAGACTGCACCACTCACATGGGAGAGACATGCCTCTACCAACTCAACTACTAAACCTTTTGTTCACAATATTAAAAATATGGATATTTATTATTCTTATTAGTCTTCTTCTACATCTTCTTTTTCATGTTTGTTTTAATACTTCATTTAAAGATAACTTTTTATTTTAAATCCATTTTCTGCAAATCATATGTCTAAATTGATCAAAAAATTGCCACGGATGCAATGATGCTAATTCTGTGACCATTTTATTATTTAATTAAAAATGTGAGGTGTTACATTCTCCCACACTTAGGAAATTTTGTCCCTAAAATTTGGTAAGGATAGAATTAAGCAATTCCTCGCCTAATTTACAACCATCATGTGTACATTCAATTTTGTAACCATTTATGCACTTTTGCAAAGTGTAATACAACAAATAATACATGAATGAAATAAATGCCTAAGCGGTACCTCCTAAATGAATGCAAATTTTTCTTGAAAACCTTTTGGAAACATAATGCATACATCCTAAATATACTAGCAATTTCTATATGAATGCAATATTTTGAAAATCAAAATACTTTTTCATCTAATTTTTCCTACACTCTTATAAAGCAAGGGCATAGTTCATCCAATTTTTCGAATCCAAACCCTACCAACGAACTTTAACTTTGCGAATTACTTATAATTCTGATTTTCTGAATGTGATTTCTTATGTTACAAAAAGGTAGAAAATGGAAAACTTCACATCTTCTATTTTTCTTCTAAGTACCATTTCTATCTGTACTTGGATTTTACACAACTAGTATATAAAGATTTTCTATATTTCTATTAAAGCACGATTTACTTAAGAAAAATTTCTTTTCTAACTTAATTCAGAAAAACCCTTTTTTATTTCCCGAAAATTTCCAATTTTCTCAATAGTCATATTTGTTGCTTTATTTTTGCAGTTATCATCATTGTTTGTTTTCTTTTAGTTATATCGTCACCTCTCCCTTAGCTTATTTAACTTAATCTACAGATCTAAGCTTAATTTCAAATAAGCCTTCTAATTCTTTCAAAACTAAATTAAGAAAACAAGCTCACTACGTAGCTACTACCAAGGGCTAAGAATCCTAGGACCATGTCCCTGTTGACAAAGAAAAGTCCAAACCACAAGATCTAAACAACTAACTTGTCCTTTACTTGTCAAAACTAGTCCTTGCTGTGTACTAACTATCTTTTCCAAGAAACAAAGTAGGCTCTATAGTGCTTACACAATCTTTGGGAATTTATTATTATTTCAAAATAATTCTCGCTGTTTACTATATAGCCTCAAAAACATTCCCCGCCTTTCCTAAGTACTAATCTTTACCCACTCCATGTTTTAAAAACGTGGTTTGGCTTTGTCACTTAAAAAAAAAACTTATAAACTTTATTTTTCTTCATTAAATCCTTTTTTTTTTGCCAAACCATAAAAAATGAAATCTCATAAAAAAACACAAAACTTGTTTTTCTTTTCGAATCACTAAATTGGAGTAGACGAGGATAACTATTTCTCAATTAATTTCACAACAACTCATTTTTAGTACGCTAGTTCAATTACTTACAACTAGGAGCAAACAACTACTCTATTCTAATTTTTTAACAACTTATAGTCCACTAACCATAGTTTATTTCAAAACAATTATAAAAAATTATTGTCAAAATAATAGAGATTGTCAAAAAATTCTTACCGTAAATTTTGGCTTTTGACAAAATGCAATTTTTTCTACGTTTTGTTATTTAATTCTTTCGTACTTTATAGCTTAAAAGTTAGCGAGTTACACATGCTCTATAATGTACACGTTTTTCTGAAAGAATTCATTTTAGACAAAAATTCCATAAGAAATCAACCTTTCTAAAATATACCCCATTTTATTTTTATTTTTCTCCAAAACCCAAAATGTACTTTTCAAATATGTTTCTTGTATTTTTTTTCAAACATCAAAAATACCTCTTTTTGTTTCAAAACTTGTTTCTACACCTTGAGCTAGTACATGTTTTAAAATTGTAAACTTTTATGGTCAAAACCTGTAAACACCATAAATAATCAACCAAAAGCCTTATAAAATCTCAAGTTCTTAAAAGTTAACAATGAGGCTAGACTCAAAATGGGTTTTTCACTTGCTTAGACTTTCCTAAATATTCCAACAAAGTCATCTCTCTAAAAAAAATATTTCTAATCCATTTTACTTTTGTCCAATTTATAAGGCTCAACCGCCAAACCCACTAATTCGAAATACAAGCATTTCAGAAACTAACAAATGAGATCCGCCTTTTGTAACACCCCACTTCCATTAATGTCACTCACAAAGGGAATGCATTAACTTCCGTGGAGGTTTTAAGTGAATATAGAACAGAAAAATTACAACAAGACAGATAATAAGTAGTACTTGGAAATCTAAAACTTTATTTTATTGCAGCGGAAATTAAACATGTTTGTCACATCAAAAAACCATAAATCAGAGTCAAGTACAATATCCATCTTGATAAAACAAAATACATAACCCCATTACATAAATAGCCATTAAAGAAGATAACAAGCTGGACTTTACTTCAACGGTCCAAGCTTTCCAAAGAGAGATGAAGCAATCCAATCAAACTCCACTAGAGCTGGGCCCACCTTGAGGACCTGGAGGGGGAAAAAGATAGAAATGGAGGGGGTCAGACATAAAGTCTGGCGAGTATGATAATTCTAACAATACTATTATCAAAATAACTAGACTAAGGCATAAGCTGGAAAACAAGGAAATGTCTATGAACTATTGGGTATGGAAGAGCAGATAAAGATAACGTTAAAGGCACACCTAACTACTAACGAATAATTACTACACTGCACCACACCAGTCACCCTAAAGGTTGATTCTGCTTTCTTCACTTAGAAATTATATCAATAGCTTCGTGTACCCCTAGCTGACTACATAGGTGCCGCCTGCCCCTATCTCCACTAGGTGTACCCCACTACCCACTTTCGATCGGCTCCCTACTTGTAGATACCCGTGCTGGCCCCACAGTGGGGTGTATCACTCCCCTAAAGTGGCAACCCGATACAACTTGAGAATGCACGGCTTATACCTACACGATGCAACAACGTCTTACCTACCAGCCCGGGTCCACACACGCATATGAAACCCGTTGGACTTGAGTTGCCACCACTACCCTGTTTGGCCTCTTATAGTCAAGCCCAGTATGCGTGTCCCGTCCTCGACTTGGTTCGAGCCCACAAAGATACGTTTGGGTTACTGGTTGAAAGGGGCCCCCACAAGCTATCCACCTAAGCTTGTCACCACTAGTATATCCCACTTAACCCTCTTAGTCATGTTCATTTACATGTGTGTTTGGTTAATCCTCGGCAGTGGGTGTCTGTTCTTCTTAGTAAGCTTATTAAGTTCTCTATAGTCCACACAAAGTCTAAGGGACCCATCCGCCTTCGTGGCAAATACTACTGGAGCACCCCACTCCGATATACTTCGTCTTATGAACCCCTTCTCAAGCAACTCTTTCACTTGCTTATTGAGTTCCCTCCTTTCACGTGGAGCCATGTGGCGTACTGGCAAAGATACTGGTTTTGCATTATCCACAAGATATATTCGAAAATCTATCTCCCGCTTCGGAGGCAAGCCCTTCACCTCCTCAAACACATCTGAGTATTCTCGGACCACTCTAACCGATCGTAGATTCTCCACAGACGCGTCAAGCGACTCTAGATAACTTAGCATAACAGAATTTATGGGATTACAAAAGATTTCGAGAGCGTTACCAAGGCGGGTCATGAGCCTAACTACTCTCCTTTCACAATCAAGGACGGCCCCATTTCTGGATAACCAACCCATTCCTAAAATTAGCCCATAGTCCGTGAAGCCCAACACATAAGCATCACATCTAAACTCAACGCTAAGTATAGAAATTTTCAAATCCAAACACATCATCGACAATAAGCTGAGCCCCCAATTGGATTCGAAACAACTAAGGGATCCTTTACTAAACTGGTGTTTAAGTGCAGTGATTCAACTAATGATGTAGAAATAAACGAATGCGATGTGCCCGAATCGAATAAGGTACGGACGGGATGATCAAACAGAAAAACTAAGCTTTCAACAGAAATGGTTCTACCTCGTTCTTGCAGCGGTGGGACCGCAAGAGCCTGAACTTGTCCCCTTGCCTGCCCTGGTGCCATAAGAGCCTGCACCTGTCCTCCCGAGGTAGACCCTGCCTTCTGCCCCTTCTTTGGGCAGTCCTTCACTAGATGTCCCGCTTCACCACAGTGGAAACAACCAGTCTTCTTTTTCTTTCTGCAATCCTTGCTGAGATGGCCTGGTGTCCCACAGTTAAAGCATTTCTTCTTTCCCTTGCCATTATTGTCTTTACCACCCTTCTTGTTTTGCTGGTGTGGTTTCTTCTGATCCCCTTTCTTCTTGGGTGCCTTATTAGCATTAGCGCCTTTCTCCTCGTGCATGAGTGCCATATCTACTAGCTTCTCAAAGGTGGCCCCCATAGGGATGTGGGTCATAGCCAACCCCTGCAACGGCTCATTCAAGCCATTAACGAACCTCAGAGCCTTCTTCTCCGGCGTGTTCACTAAGTCCAAGCCAAACCTTGCTAACTGATTAAATTTGTTGACATATTCTTTCACTGATGAGCTTCCTTGCTTCAATGTCAAGAACCTTTCCATATATAGATTCTCTTCTGCCCTTGAGAGAAACTTCGCCTCAAACCTACGTCTGAAATCCACCCAAGAATCAACAGGACGCTCCCCATTAGTGACCTCCCACCAAAACGAGGCCTCTCCCTTCATTAACCAAGCTGCTAATTTGACTTTCCTCCCTTCTTCTACTTTAAAGATTTCTAGCAATTCTTCCACCTCCTTAAGCCAATCTCTAGCTTCCACAAACGTTTCTGAGCCTTGAAAAGGTTTTCCACCCATAGCCTTAAATTCCTTGCACGTCTTTGCAAAATTATCAACGCGAGGAAGAGGAGGAGGGGCGGGTGCAACTGGTGGTGGACGAACATTGGCTGGACCTGCAGCGGCCCTAGCCTCTAATAACCTCCTATACCATCCTGGTATCGTTACACCGTCCGGAAGGTTAAGGTCTTCAGCCATGCTGAAACGAAAAAGGGAAGATTCAAAATGGAGAATTCGAAAGATAAAGATATATGGCTATTGGGGATTATGTTTTTCATAAAAACTTTCCTCTTTAAATTACTCATCAAGACATGTTTTTGAAAACACTTCTTCCAAAAATACTTTAGAAAAATAGTTTTTTCTAAAAATTTCATATGTTCTGGTAACCTTAAGCTCTGATACCACGTGTAACACCCCACTTCCATTAATGTCACTCACAAAGGGAATGCATTAACTTCCGTGGAGGTTTTAAGTGAATATAGAACAGAAAAATTACAACAAGACAGATAATATGTAGTACTTGGAAATCTAAAACTTTATTTTATTGCAGCGGAAATTAAACATGTTTGTTACATCATAAAACCATATATCAGAGTCAAGTACAATATCCATCTTGATAAAACAAAATACATAACCCCATTACATAAATAGCCATTAAAGAAGATAACAAGCTGGACTTTACTTCAACGGTCCGAGCTTTCCAAAGAGAGAAGAAGCAATCCAATCAAACTCCACTAGAGCTGGGCCCACCCTGAGGACCTGGAGGGGGGAAAAAGATAGAAATGGAGGGGGTCAGACATAAAGTCTGGCGAGTATGATAATTCTAACAATACTATTATCAAAATAACTAGACTAAGGCATAAGCTGGAAAACAAGGAAATGTCTATGAACTATTGGGTATGGAAGAGCAGATAAAGATAACATTAAAGGCATACCTAATTACTAACGAATAATTACTAAACTGCACCACACCAGTCACCCTAAAGGTTGATCCAGCTTGCTTCACTTAGAAATTATATAAATAGCATCGTGTACCCCTAGCTGACTACATAGGTGCCGCCTGCCCCTGTCTCCACTAGGTGTACCCCACTACCCACTTTCAATCGGCTCCCTACTCGTAGATACCCGTGCTGGCCCCATAGTGGGGTGTATCACTCCCCTAAAGTGGCAACCCGATACAACTTGAGAATTCACGGCTTATACCTACACGATGCAACAACGTCTTACCTACCAGCCCGGGTCCACACACGCATATGAAACCCGTTGGACTTGCGTTGCCACCGCTACCCCGTTTGGCCTCTTATAGTCAAGCCCAGTATGCGTGTCCTGTCCTCGACTTGGGTCGAGCCCACAAAGATACGTTTGGGTTACTGGTTGAAAGGGGCCCCCACAAGCTATCCACCTAAGCTTGTCACCACTAGTATATCCCACTTAACCCTCTTAGTCATGTTCATTTACATGTGTGTTTGGTTAAGTCTTACTAATCGTATTTCAAATGCCACTAAAGGCACTCACTAGATTCCTCATGCCACCCA
This sequence comes from Allium sativum, assembly GCA_030737875.1. Lineage (NCBI taxonomy): Eukaryota > Viridiplantae > Streptophyta > Magnoliopsida > Asparagales > Amaryllidaceae > Allium > Allium sativum. The sequence goes on along the minus strand of CM060919.1, from coordinate 196,762,901 downwards.
AGGCACCTACTTAACCCCCATGTCCCACCTTACATGTTTATCTGGTTAAGTATTTCTTAATTCATTCAGGCCATAACCTCATAAAGACCTCTCACATTAGACTGGCATTTATGGCAGCTGGATTTGCCGGGCGGGTCCGGGCAGTCTTACACCATAAAAGAGTCTAACCTCGTGTCTTTACAACTGTTATGCTTTAATTTGGGCCTAGGACCTCCCACATTGGGCTGACATTTGTGACTACTGGATTTGCCGGGCAGGTCCGGGCAGTTTTACATCACAAATGAGTCCAACCTCGTGTCCTAAGCATTGATTATCACTTATAATCTTTTACCCCAGTTTTAATAATTCCCTATTCAAATTATTAATTAATTCCAATTTTAATGATGTCCATAATTGACTCAATTATGACCATCCACTCATGGCATGCAAAATCATATCAATTGCATCCAATTTCTTAATATTAAATCCTTAATATTACCCCTACCCCACGTTATACGTTCGCTTATTCAACGCAAAATATACGTTAGACTCGAATAGTCTAACTCATAGCACAAAGATAAATTATCACAACATATAGACAAATAAAATAGATCTAATCATAACAGGGGTGAAACTTGCATAAAACTACACAATGTCATGGACCTAAAGGTGTCAACTTGTTTGGTAAAATGTCACAATTCACAATATATGATCATGATCCAAATTCTTGTATGGACTAGCATATATGGTTTAGGCAACATAATGATGGTGTGAACTAGCATCTAATACATAGAATTCACATATGTCATAGCATAATTCTAGATGTCATAATTCTAGATCTAAATAGATGTCATGGCATATGTTCATAATCTTTACTAATCAATCTAAACTTGCATACATGATTTGTCATATAGATCAACATAGCCCAAACATTATGATTTGACTAACATGAACTAATTAGCATAGATAATAACATCATGACTTTATAACATGTATGGTTTATCACAACTTAGCATAGAAAACTACAACCTATACAATATCATCATGGCATGATTTACAACATATAGGATATCATCATCACATAACATAGGATTTACAACATACATGATAGCATAAGGTTTACAACAACATATATGACAATTCACATCATTTTCTTATGATCCATATCACAACTTAATCTAATTAGTTTGCAATAATCTTGTTAAGATCATCATACTCACAATTAGAGAAGAAAGAGAGTCTTGATTTGCTTTAGAGTTGAGTAGAATTAGGGTTTTGTTTAGCTTTCTTCCTTCTTAGTTGGCGGCGGCTACACTGAGTTCCATGGCGGCGGTATGACGGTGGCTATTCTATTTTTCATGTGAATTAGAGTGAGAGACTACCTAGGTATATATAGAGTTTAGGATTTATTTAGACCGTCAGATCAACTCAGAACTAGCCTGAACCGTTAAATTTGCCAACTCAGCCCTAAAGACACATCAGCAGCTCAAGATTGGGCTCAGCCAAAACCTGGCCGACTGGACCAGGTCGACACCCAAGTCGACTACGCAGTCGACCTGGTCCTGGGGGTGTCGACTGCCCAGTCGACTTCCCAGTCGACCTGGGTGCTGGGCGGGAAATTTCCCGCCTAGCCTGTTTGACTTCGAATTTTGAATTTTCTGAAACTTCCGATGGCCATATCTCCTTCATACGAAGTCCAAATCACGCAAACTCGGACTCTATTTCAACCAGAATTCCGAGACGAACACAATGGCGCAACCCGTTTCCCACAATTCTCACGTCTGAGATTAGTTATTCTTTAATTTGTGAATATTAATATTAACAGAATTACGGGGTGTTACATTCTCCCCTCCTTAAAGGATTTCGACCCCAAAATCTTCAAGTCAAGAAGAATGTATATCCAAACATCCAATCGTCCATCTACTCAACCATCAAACACAGGCATCCATTGTCCTTATAGACTTCTAATGCTTTCATGTTTAAATGCACAGTGTGTGTATATGTCCATATCTAATGCAAAATCAGGCGGTCCACTGATTCAGTTGACCTCCTTAATGCAAATCATGATAGTGCCATGCGTCCATTATGTATGCAAAAGTTCCTTAATGCTACATATTATCTCTATATGCGTGCACAATCATCATCTGAATGCAACATCCATATGATAATACAATCATCATACATCCATTTTACTAAATACATCCATTTATATGCAATATGCAATATGAAGTGACTGAGTCGATCTAGTGCCTAATAGTGTGTGTATATGCGTCCACGAGCAACCACTAGCAAACACTTGCATCCACTTTGCATCCATCATACATAACATGTCTCAAACACATGTTTCAACCATAGGATTATCCTAACTAAAGGTCAAAGATACTAGTGAGAGGACATACTAAAGATAAGATAAGTACAAGCTGAGCGATAAAGGAGAAATTAAAAGACATACCCTCAAAAAGAAAAGGGTACAACGAACGCATCTTCGCTTCTGTCTCCCAAGTAGTGTTGCTCTCATCGTCTCCACATTGCACTTTGACTAGTCTGACCTCTCGATTTCTCAGCTTCTTGATTTCCGACCCAAGAATGCATGTAGGAGCTCTTCGAATCGTCGCATCACGCTCTATCTCCACCTCTCTAAGCAAGCTCGACTCTACCACTTCCGCGGTCTCGTGAAAGCACTTCCTCAAATGTGACACATGGAATACGTTGTGTACACCACTAAGTCTCTCAGGCAACTCCACTCTATACGCCATCTGTCCAATCTTCTTCTTAATAGGAAACGGCCCTACGAACCTTGGTGCTAATTTCCAATGGACCCAAACCGAACAACGTTCCGTAATGGACACACTTTGATAAAGACCATGTCCCCAACATCAAACTCAAGATCTGTCCTCCTCTTATCCGCATAAGATTTCTGCCTATCTTGCGCCGTCTTCATCCTTCTTTGAATCAAGTCGATCTTTTCCGAAGTCTCTCGAATCATATCGAGCCCAAGTAAGATCTTATCCGTAGATTCCCACCAACATGTAGGTGAACGACAAGGTCGTCCATAAAGAGCTTCGAAAGGTGCCATGCCAATGCTAGACTGAAAGCTGTTATTATATGCAAACTCCACCAACGGAAGATGCTCTTCCCATGTACCCCCAAAGTCTAGGATACATAGCCTCAAAAGATCCTCTAGAATGCGATTCACCCTCTCGGTCTGGTCGTCCGTCTGAGGATGATATGCGGTGCTCAAACATAACTGAGTCCCTACCACCTCTTGCAAGCTTCTCCAAAATTCGCTAGTGAAAATAGGATCACGGTCACTCACTATGCTAGAAGGAACACCGTGCAAACGAACTATTTCTCGGACGTATACAGAAGCTAACCATGGAGCAGTCCTCTTACTTTTCACGGGAATGAAATGGGCGCTCTTAGTAAGTCTATCTACTATAACCCAAATCCCCGTATTACCCTTCCTTGATCTTGGTAATCCATCCACAAAATCCATCGAGAAACTTTCCCATTTCCATAGTGGAACCTCCAATGGGTGAAGCAACCCACCGGGTTTCTTTTGCTCCGCTTTTACTTGTTGGCACACCAAGCATCTAGCGACATACTCGGCCACATCCCTCTTCATACCGGCCCAAAAGAAAACTCGCTTCATGTCTTTGTACATCTAGTCCCCGCCGGGATGAATGGTCATCTTCGAACGATGTGCATCATCAAGAATGATCTTCCTTAGGTCATCGTCTTTTGGTATACAAAGTCTACCGTCCCTACGTAACCAACCCTTATCATCTAGGGTATACCTACGGAGATGGCTTGATGACTCCCCTCTTTTGAGCTTTTCTACTAACTCAACCAACTGTGGGTCGTCTCGCTGTGCCTCACCAATCCGTCCCAAAAGCGTATGTCTGACCTCCAAGGATGCTAGCAAACCGGGTACACAGTCAACGGAAGGTCTAAAATCAAACATAGAGATGAATTCTAAGTTTCGCCGTTCAACAAACAACGGACTCAAGGACAGCCTTTTCCTACTTAAGGCGTCTGCCACCACGTTACCCTTGCCAGGGGTATATGCTTTTTCGAAATCGTAGGACGCTAAGAATTCCATCCACCTTTGCTGTCTTAAATTCAAGTCCTTCTGAGAGAATAAGTATTTTAAAGATTTGTGGTCAGTGAATAATTCGAATTTCTCGCCAAGAAGATAATGGCGCCAGGACTTAAGCGCGAAAACAATAGCGGCTAACTCTAGGTCATGTGTAGGGTAATTCTTCTCATGCACTCTCAACTGCCTTCCACCATAGGCTATTGCCCTTCCCTCTTGCATTAGGACTGCGCCAAGTCCTGTCCCACAAGCGTCAGTATAAACGGTAAATGGCTTACTCCCATCTGGCAATACTAAGACTGGGGCTGAAGTCAAAGCTCTCTTCAAACGTTGGAACGCATCATCACAATCTACGTCCCATGCGAAAACTAGGTTCTTCTTTGTCAGGCGTGTCAATGGAGCTGATATTTTTGCGAAGTCTTTGACAAACTTCCTATAGTAGCCAGCCAACCCCAAGAAACTTCTCACTTCGGTAGCATTTTTAGGGACCTTCCAATCTTGGATGGCCACCACCTTCGCAGGATCCACAGCTATCCCTTCTTTGGAAACCACGTGCCCTAAGAATCGCACTTCCTCTCTCCAGAAGTGACACTTAGTAAATTTAGCTTTAAGGTTATGCGCTTGTAGAGTCTCCAACACTTCCCTAAGATGTAGGGCATGCTCTTCTTCATTCTTAGAAAAGATCAAGATGTCGTCTACAAAGACCACCACGAATTTATTAAGGTACTCCCTAAACACCCTACTCATCAAATCAACAAAGTATGCGGGGGCGTTTGTCAAACCGAAGGGCATCACTAGCCATTCATAGAAACCGTCCGGAGTCCTAAAGGCAGTCTTGTCAATGCTATCCTCAGCCACTCTCAACTGATGGAAACCAGTGGCTAAGTCCAACTGTGAAAACACTGAGGCGCCAACTAATTGATCGAAGAGATCGTCAATCCTCGGCAGTGGGTGTCTGTTCTTCTTAGTAAGCTTATTAAGTTCTCTATAGTCCACACAAAGTCTAAGGGACCCATCCGCCTTCGTGGCAAATACTACTGGAGCACCCCACTCCGATATACTTCGTCTTATGAACCCCTTCTCAAGCAACTCTTTCACTTGCTTATTGAGTTCCCTCCTTTCACGTGGAGCCATGTGGCGTACTGGCAAAGATACTGGTTTTGCATTATCCACAAGATATATTCGAAAATCTATCTCCCGCTTCGGAGGCAAGCCCTTCACCTCCTCAAACACATCTGAGTATTCTCGGACCACTCTAACCGATCGTAGATTCTCCACAGACGCGTCAAGCGACTCTAGATAACTTAGCATAACAGAATTTATGGGATTACAAAAGATTTCGAGAGCGTTACCAAGGCGGGTCATGAGCCTAACTACTCTCCTTTCACAATCAAGGACGGCCCCATTTCTGGATAACCAATCCATTCCTAAAATTAGCCCATAGTCCGTGAAGCCCAACACATAAGCATCACATCTAAACTCAACGCTAAGTATAGAAATTTTCAAATCCAAACACATCATCGACAATAAGCTGAGCCCCCAATTGGATTCGAAACAACTAAGGGATCCTTTACTAAACTGGTGTTTAAGTGCAGTGATTCAACTAATGATGTAGAAATAAACGAATGCGATGTGCCCGAATCGAATAAGGTACGGACGGGATGATCAAACAGAAAAACTAAGCTTTCAACAGAAATGGTTCTACCTCGTTCTTGCAGCGGTGGGACCGCAAGAGCCTGAACTTGTCCCCTTGCCTGCCCTGGTGCCATAAGAGCCTGCACCTGTCCTCCCGAGGTAGACCCTGCCTTCTGCCCCTTCTTTGGGCAGTCCTTCACTAGATGTCCCGCTTCACCACAGTGGAAACAACCAGTCTTCTTTTTCTTTCTGCAATCCTTGCTGAGATGGCCTGGTGTCCCACAGTTAAAGCATTTCTTCTTTCCCTTGCCATTATTGTCTTTACCACCCTTCTTGTTTTGCTGGTGTGGTTTCTTCTGATCCCCTTTCTTCTTGGGTGCCTTATTAGCATTAGCGCCTTTCTCCTCGTGCATGAGTGCCATATCTACTAGCTTCTCAAAGGTGGCCCCCATAGGGATGTGGGTCATAGCCAACCCCTGCAACGGCTCATTCAAGCCATTAACGAACCTCAGAGCCTTCTTCTCCGGCGTGTTCACTAAGTCCAAGCCAAACCTTGCTAACTGATTAAATTTGTTGACATATTCTTTCACTGATGAGCTTCCTTGCTTCAATGTCAAGAACCTTTCCATATATAGATTCTCTTCTGCCCTTGAGAGAAACTTCGCCTCAAACCTACGTCTGAAATCCACCCAAGAATCAACAGGACGCTCCCCATTAGTGACCTCCCACCAAAACGAGGCCTCTCCCTTCATTAACCAAGCTGCTAATTTGACTTTCCTCCCTTCTTCTACTTTAAAGATTTCTAGCAATTCTTCCACCTCCTTAAGCCAATCTCTAGCTTCCACAAACGTTTCTGAGCCTTGAAAAGGTTTTCCACCCATAGCCTTAAATTCCTTGCACGTCTTTGCAAAATTATCAACGCGAGGAAGAGGAGGAGGGGCGGGTGCAACTGGTGGTGGACGAACATTGGCTGGACCTGCAGCGGCCCTAGCCTCTAATAACCTCCTATACCATCCTGGTATCGTTACACCGTCCGGAAGGTTAAGGTCTTCAGCCATGCTGAAACGAAAAAGGGAAGATTCAAAATGGAGAATTCGAAAGATAAAGATATATGGCTATTGGGGATTATGTTTTTCATAAAAACTTTCCTCTTTAAATTACTCATCAAGACATGTTTTTGAAAACACTTCTTCCAAAAATACTTTAGAAAAATAGTTTTTTCTAAAAATTTCATATGTTCTGGTAACCTTAAGCTCTGATACCACGTGTAACACCCCACTTCCATTAATGTCACTCACAAAGGGAATGCATTAACTTCCGTGGAGGTTTTAAGTGAATATAGAACAGAAAAATTACAACAAGACAGATAATATGTAGTACATGGAAATCTAAAACTTTATTTTATTGCAGCGGAAATTAAACATGTTTGTTACATCATAAAACCATATATCAGAGTCAAGTACAATATCCATCTTGATAAAACAAAATACATAACCCCATTACATAAATAGCCATTAAAGAAGATAACAAGCTGGACTTTACTTCAACGGTCCGAGCTTTCCAAAGAGAGAAGAAGCAATCCAATCAAACTCCACTAGAGCTGGGCCCACCCTGAGGACCTGGAGGGGGGAAAAAGATAGAAATGGAGGGGGTCAGACATAAAGTCTGGCGAGTATGATAATTCTAACAATACTATTATCAAAATAACTAGACTAAGGCATAAGCTGGAAAACAAGGAAATGTCTATGAACTATTGGGTATGGAAGAGCAGATAAAGATAACATTAAAGGCATACCTAATTACTAACGAATAATTACTAAACTGCACCACACCAGTCACCCTAAAGGTTGATCCAGCTTGCTTCACTTAGAAATTATATAAATAGCATCGTGTACCCCTAGCTGACTACATAGGTGCCGCCTGCCCCTGTCTCCACTAGGTGTACCCCACTACCCACTTTCGATCGGCTCCCTACTCGTAGATACCCGTGCTGGCCCCATAGTGGGGTGTATCACTCCCCTAAAGTGGCAACCCGATACAACTTGAGAATTCACGGCTTATACCTACACGATGCAACAACGTCTTACCTACCAGCCCGGGTCCACACACGCATATGAAACCCGTTGGACTTGCGTTGCCACCGCTACCCCGTTTGGCCTCTTATAGTCAAGCCCAGTATGCGTGTCCTGTCCTCGACTTGGGTCGAGCCCACAAAGATACGTTTGGGTTACTGGTTGAAAGGGGCCCCCACAAGCTATCCACCTAAGCTTGTCACCACTAGTATATCCCACTTAACCCTCTTAGTCATGTTCATTTACATGTGTGTTTGGTTAAGTCTTACTAATCGTATTTCAAATGCCACTAAAGGCACTCACTAGATTCCTCATGCCACCCAAGGCACCTACTTAACCCCCATGTCCCACCTTACATGTTTATCTGGTTAAGTATTTCTTAATTCATTCAGGCCATAACCTCATAAAGACCTCTCACATTAGACTGGCATTTATGGCAGCTGGATTTGCCGGGCGGGTCCGGGCAGTCTTACACCATAAAAGAGTCTAACCTCGTGTCTTTACAACTGTTATGCTTTAATTTGGGCCTAGGACCTCCCACATTGGGCTGACATTTGTGACTACTGGATTTGCCGGGCAGGTCCGGGCAGTTTTACATCACAAATGAGTCCAACCTCGTGTCCTAAGCATTGATTATCACTTATAATCTTTTACCCCAGTTTTAATAATTCCCTATTCAAATTATTAATTAATTCCAATTTTAATGATGTCCATAATTGACTCAATTATGACCATCCACTCATGGCATGCAAAATCATATCAATTGCATCCAATTTCTTAATATTAAATCCTTAATATTACCCCTACCCCACGTTATACGTTCGCTTATTCAACGCAAAATATACGTTAGACTCGAATAGTCTAACTCATAGCACAAAGATAAATTATCACAACATATAGACAAATAAAATAGATCTAATCATAACAGGGGTGAAACTTGCATAAAACTACACAATGTCATGGACCTAAAGGTGTCAACTTGTTTGGTAAAATGTCACAATTCACAATATATGATCATGATCCAAATTCTTGTATGGACTAGCATATATGGTTTAGGCAACATAATGATGGTGTGAACTAGCATCTAATACATAGAATTCACATATGTCATAGCATAATTCTAGATGTCATAATTCTAGATCTAAATAGATGTCATGGCATATGTTCATAATCTTTACTAATCAATCTAAACTTGCATACATGATTTGTCATATAGATCAACATAGCCCAAACATTATGATTTGACTAACATGAACTAATTAGCATAGATAATAACATCATGACTTTATAACATGTATGGTTTATCACAACTTAGCATAGAAAACTACAACCTATACAATATCATCATGGCATGATTTACAACATATAGGATATCATCATCACATAACATAGGATTTACAACATACATGATAGCATAAGGTTTACAACAACATATATGACAATTCACATCATTTTCTTATGATCCATATCACAACTTAATCTAATTAGTTTGCAATAATCTTGTTAAGATCATCATACTCACAATTAGAGAAGAAAGAGAGTCTTGATTTGCTTTAGAGTTGAGTAGAATTAGGGTTTTGTTTAGCTTTCTTCCTTCTTAGTTGGCGGCGGCTACACTGAGTTCCATGGCGGCGGTATGACGGTGGCTATTCTATTTTTCATGTGAATTAGAGTGAGAGACTACCTAGGTATATATAGAGTTTAGGATTTATTTAGACCGTCAGATCAACTCAGAACTAGCCTGAACCGTTAAATTTGCCAACTCAGCCCTAAAGACACATCAGCAGCTCAAGATTGGGCTCAGCCAAAACCTGGCCGACTGGACCAGGTCGACACCCAAGTCGACTACGCAGTCGACCTGGTCCTGGGGGTGTCGACTGCCCAGTCGACTTCCCAGTCGACCTGGGTGCTGGGCGGGAAATTTCCCGCCTAGCCTGTTTGACTTCGAATTTTGAATTTTCTGAAACTTCCGATGGCCATATCTCCTTCATACGAAGTCCAAATCACGCAAACTCGGACTCTATTTCAACCAGAATTCCGAGACGAACACAATGGCGCAACCCGTTTCCCACAATTCTCACGTCTGAGATTAGTTATTCTTTAATTTGTGAATATTAATATTAACAGAATTACGGGGTGTTACCTTTTTTCATTATAAAACACATTGTACACCTTTCACCCAAACCACCTAAGGGTCTCTTATTCTAAAATTTCCGTGACCGTGTCTTTAGTGTACATAACTGATATCCCAATTCTTTGCATATGCCTCTCTTCCTATTTAGTGGGTTCCTTTATGGATTTAGTTGTATACATATAATATATTTATTTTTTTAAAAATACAAATACGTTCACTCACTATCTATATAGGAATTCTATTCCTAAACTCTAATACCAGATGTAACAACCCGAATTTCGACAGACCATTTTTTTTAAATCTCAATCGATCGAAGTTCGAGTTAGATCGTCTGATATCCTATAGAAAAGACAGAGATAATAAATATATTAGAGCTCAACAAAACATCTCACATCGGAATGGACAAAATATAATAATCAAATATAGCCTTACAAAAATAGTAATACTATCTAACAATTGTCCAAAGGCTATCAAATCTCCGCCATAAACCTAACCTGCGAGTATGTTATGAGGAGGGGGTCATAACACAAAGTTCTGGTAAATAGACAAATTATACATTCTGAAATAACCCTACATATATCGTTCAGTTATGTTTTCTTAATTATTAGATTATTTGGGTTAACAACATTTAAGGTTATGCACTCACGTTGCACCCATCTACTCCCAAGTAGATTAAACTTAATGTAGTATATATGTAGCTATGCACAACATCTCAAGATATAGTACCCTCCTCATATGATATCCATCATCATGCTACAAAAGCATAAACAACCTCCATTCTATGCCAAACACCGTATGGAAACCTGTATCGTTATGCCACGTAATCACACAGAACTACCATCGCTATGCCACGTAAGCGTACGGATCATCATATCCGAACTCCTCAATCGAATCACGTCTCAACACGGAGTAATGCCCTAATGTTTAAAATGCACCACCTATTGCTTGTATCTAGGCCCTCACACAAACGTATTGTCTACTATAACAAGAGTCTCATAATAGGGCTGCATTCAATGCATGAAACTAGATTAGGACTTTCAATATCTGTAAAGGACCGCCTAATTATGTCTATAATACAGATATTTACATATGGTATGTCTTTTCACGGTGGCTATGGACCCACTCTGGCCTCTCGCTTAACTAATGAAAGAATTCTTCAAGTCCTAAGTGACGTGCCCCTATCAACCGATCGACGATCCAATTTGGCATGTCCACCAACCAATGTCTCGATAGTGAAAGATCGAAGGCCTTTAGGTTTAGCTCTAGTCTTCCCGCATCACACTGACTGCCGATGATAGGTATCCTTAATTTGATCATGACCAACCTCTCCCTAGGAAAACCGCTGAATCACCCAACGCCATCCACCACAACCTTTTGTCTTCCATACCACAGTTGCAGTCATAATATACTTACCGGATGGTACCATACAGACCAAGCCCCTACGGGTACCGCTTGAGCACGTACCGCACAAAGAACCACAATGGAGTACCCTACCACATCCCGCAGAAGCCACGTGGTTCCCTCCAGTCCCGTAGAATAATCAGTTGAACGTACTCCTCTCGTGTCTCTAGAGACCACAATAATCTATCCCGTTGGGTTCTTCACCTTCATATGTACGGACTGGTCCAAGCGCGTCATGCCATCTCGTTATTAGATCTTTCGTCTAATCTCTAATTATGCACTTGCTTTTCCTTATCACATTGCTAGTTAATTTGATTATTCACATATTCACTTTTTATTCAAGTTACTTGGCTTATTAACTCACAATTGGTTGCTTACTTTCTTTATTCAGCCCTATGCCATTGGAGCGGACTTCCTTTTATTATTTATTACAATTATTAGACTTGATACTTCAATTATAAGTCTACTAATAATAAGATAGCTTTATTCTTTCTTATTTAATCATAACCTTATTTTACACTATTATCACAATCGTTGTTGTGAGTTTACTAATTAACTTAGTTCCCTTAAATAAGGTTTATTAATAAGTTCTCTTTTCATTTATTATAACTCATGTTATAATTCCACTTGTCCCTAGGACAAACCTACCTATTATATTACATTCTCATTCATATAATTAATTATAATATGTTATATTCCCTGTTCATTACACTTTCCCTCAGTTCCTTAACATTAACCAAACTCTTACTATTGTAACATTTATTTACCGTCTTGTATATTCTCATTTTTTTCAGGAAAATATTTCACACACCTCATTAGATTGCTTAGTGGAAAGATGTAAATATCCATTTCCATAACGCACATCAATCAAGATCCATAGTTGCAAGCTATTTCTTTTATTTTCATCGTGGATATACATATATTTTATTTGATTAGCGTGCAATATAGTAAAAGAATCCCTATTCCACACTAATCCCTTTTCTTATCTTGCAACTATGTTTACAATAATTTTGTCATTATAGAAATATATCCACTTTTCCCAAAATCCAACTAACTCGGTCCACTACTAATTTCCCTGTTTATTTTATGAGTTAGATGTTAAATTTCTGGTCTTCATATACCATTTTCAACTACTATAAATTTTTCCATACAAAATTAGGCATACCAATTCTTTTTCCATTATCCCCAATTTCACTGTAATTCTATTTACAACGTGTTCGATTTGACATTAAATAACAATCTTAAAAACACATTCATGTTTATTGTAAATTCCACAATTTCAGTATTACAATAATTCTTAATTAAAAAAAAGATTAATGGAATAGGTTTGTACAACATTCTTCTTAATGTACTTAGCAATAGATTATATTACAATTACCACAAATTACAATTATTAATCATGTTAGGAATTAATGGGAATGTAAACAAAACATATCGTTACCAAAAGGTATAATTTAAATCCACTCACTTGACTGCTTTCCAATCCTTGAATCCAATTCATATCTACTATTCCGTGGACTTTCTAATTTAAGCCAATATTAAGATTACCACCGATTTATAAATCTGATGCTTAAAGAAAAAGGAAAGAAAGAAACCTAAATAATTCAGATTCATAGGATTTAGCCGCTGACAAGAAACATGAACACCTATTTTGTAGATCTATAGTCTTTGTCTTCAAATCTTGAATCAGAATTCCCAAAAACTGATATTCGAATTTTTGAAAGATTTGAAGAAGAAAGAAAATGGCAGAGCCTTGACGTCTTCTCAGAAAATATGAGTTGGAGGTTAGGCTCTTCTACTGTATTTATAGGTGTACAAAAGATTTTGGTCTGTCAAATTAGATAAAATAATATCTGAAGCGTACAAGTGGGAAAATATAATGTTATGTGACCTGGGACATTAACGTTAATTTTTTCTTATATTAATTTCTTATTTACTGTTGTTTGTAACGTTTCTTTTCTTGCTAAATATTGCTATGTAACTTATATTCTTCCATTTATAACACGTACTCAATATTTAAATTTCAAGCTTATGAGCATATATATGCGTATAACTCTTCAAATCTTTGTCCATTAATAGCTGCCCAATTAATGTCATTATTAACTCCATCAACTCATTGATTTCTTCCTTTTAATATATATCCTAATTTCAAATGCAGCTATCTTCTTGTCCATTTTTCATTCATTATACATTTATTACTTTCCATCCTTAAATTACATTTTAATTTCAATTTTTGAATTTATGCGTATACATTTACGCACAATCTTCATTTCTTCTCAAAATTCATACGGCGTTATGCCGTCATTTATTTCTTACTCAATTTGATTAGTTGCAAATTACTTTTTGAATTTCTTATTCATACACATATATATATATAAACATACACATATACATGTATGTATATATAATTATACTCACCTATATGTATAATTTTTAGTTTTTGAATTTCTTGTTAATGCAAGATAATCCATTTTTTTAGTTTTTCCATATTTGCAACATATTTTTTCTTCATTTTAATTTATTTTTTATTTTTAATTGACCTTCGCATTAATTTAGTATGTTGCAAGGGTACCTTCATTTGACTTGCGTAATAACATGATAATTTAAATAAAGAAATAATATTTCTACTAATTAATTGTTGTAGCGGTCCAGTATACTATCCACTAAGTTTGGATATCAAGAAGTAAAATATCTTATTTTTATAATAATGTTTAGGTGTCATTCGTAAGTTCAAAATGACTCGTTTTGGTTTATGATGCATCGGACGTGTCAAAAACATTAACGGGTTATTTTGGCTAGTTTTTCCACTGGTAAAAAAGGAGTAGTTGGCGTCCAACGCTAGAACGCGTTCTCCTCTTTCACCATCTAAGTACCCTGCTTAAACTAATTAAGCATATATTATATTCTCAATCAGATAAGATTAATTGTTCTAAAGCACGAATGATGTTAGGGATTGCGGAAAGGATCGTTAAGGCAAAACAAACACAAAAGGGGGGGGGGGTGAATAGTGTTTTTGAGAATTTAAACAAAATCTAAAACTTATGTGATAAACTATATGAATCAAACACCACAAAAACAATCACAGAAACAGAATCAAACATATACGCAAAATAAATCTAAAAATGCAAAAAAGGAAAGAACACACCGGATTTTATACTGGTTCGGATTGCTCCTACGTCCGGTCCCACGCAACGCTGGATTGCACAAAGTTTATTACTATATCAATATCCAATTACAACCCTCCTTGATTTCACGTCTACAAGGGATACCACTGTTTCCACACCCACTGGATCAAGTTTTGCCCGTCCTTGATTTCACGGTTATAAGGGGTACCACCGATTACTTTACTCAACCCACACAATTACAAACAGCCCTATAACTCTTCAATAACACTTGATTCAGAGAGTACAGAGTAGAGAGTGTAGAGAGAAGAAGTTTGATCAAAATAGAATTGAATTCAACAGAGTATAAGTGTAGAAATCATTAAAATGATCAATAATAATGATGTAGAGAAAGGGGATGAAGTTAGAGAAGAAGAGATGATTAAAAATTCGAATTCGAGCCCTTTTGATAGTGTGTGAAAAGATGCCACACTTCAGAAACGTCACAATTAGTGAAAATACACTTCCTTCCAAATTCAAATTTCTGACAGTTATATGTCGACATATAGTTTTATTTATGTCGACATATCCATAGAAGAAATTTGATTTTTGAATATTTTTAAAGTGTTTTGATATAAATATAATTCTGGAAATTCTTGAATTGAAATATAATGTTATAAACTAATATTATAAAGTAGGAAATCATATGAAAACACAAATATGAACTATATAAACATATTTTATAAAATATAAAATATAAAACTATATAAATATAAAATGTAAAAATATAAATATATGAAACTTATAAAACTTTGAGATTGAAAACAAAAAATAAAATAAGAAAGGAAAATAGAAGGGATAGAAAATAAAATAGAGAGAAAATAAAATGTAGAGGATTGAAGATAGAATTTGAAAACATAATTTGAAATGAACCTAGAGTGATATTTAGAGTCTACATAATTTAGACTCTATAACTATATTAGTCTTGAACTCTTGAACCCTTAAAATCTTGAATACTCGTGAGTTTTGAAATTTCTCTGAACTTTGATTCTCTAATATCTTTAAACTGTACAGTCTTCAATAACATTTCATGTATATAGATCCAACATATGTGTGTGTGTATATATATTCTATACAAAAGCGTTAGTATATATTTTATAATCAATTAATATTTAAATAAGGTTGTTGTCATCAAAACTCCATTCTCCAACAATCTCCCCCTTTTTGATGATGACAACCTTAGTTTATAAATTATCATATCTGTATATACCTATTGATGATGATCCTCTTTAAATACTCCCCATGTCTATATGAATTCTATGTTTTATAATTTCTCTCCTTTGGCATTATCAAAATAAATTCTAAAACTACTCCCCCTAAATCATATAACTTATGTACATAAAATTTATAATCCATTAAGTAAATAATGATATTACCCCCTAATCCAAAATTAATTCAAAGTAGAACCCTTCCCTTAAGTGAAATATTCCGTTTAATAATTCTAATACTCCCCCTTAATCTTATATCCATGTTTATAATATAATCACTAATTATAACACTTAAACAATTATTGTATTAAACTTAAATTTTTACAAATACATGAATTTATACAAGTACAACACATTGTAAGAACGCAAAAGAACAAAAATCAAAGAAGACCTTAAATACTAGTTATCTTTGACAATGGGAGATTTGTGAATTGGAAAATTTGGATAATGGAGACAAAATTCTCCATTCCTCTTAATTACATTTTCATTTTGGTCGTATAAGACCTCTCCTACACATTAAACCATATCATCTTCTTCTGTAACCGTTGGTTGAGCCTCTTGATGTTCTTCCTCCTCCATCATTTCAACTTCCTCTTCTGGTTCTTCCTCCAGTTCTTCCTATGGCTCTTGCTACTCATTCATGGCGATTGTCATTGTCTTTGATAATCGGATTAGCCTCGTTATCCATTATAAACTTTAGAAGACTTCTTATTACTTTCCCTTGCCTATTCTGCTCTTAACTCATTCTAATCTGGAGTACTTGTATCTCAGCCACTATTTGCAGAGCATGCTCCATTTTTTTTTCGATTTTGATGACACAAGAGAGCGTAGATCGTTGGAATGGATTCTCAGATAGTCCAGCATGTGAATCAGAGTTGATTTGGATGTTTAGATTAGTGGAGGCCATTGTATTTTTTAATTTAGAGTTTTTACAGAGAAGAGAAATGAAAATGAAGAAGAAAAGTCGAAATAGAAGCTTTAAATAATTAAAATAACTAACTTTTAGTGGGAATTAAATTTAAAATTCTGGTAGTTATATGTCGACATACACTTATTTTTATGTCGACATACTTTAGTTTTAAATTTTATTTTACTAATTTCTTTTGTTATTTTTATATATTATAATATATTTAATTATTCAAACTCACTTAATGAACATATGCCTAATTCTCTCCTAAATTTAGTGAATGTTGCTTTTAATGGTTTAGTTAATATATCTGCTATTTGTTTATCAGTTTCTATAAATTTGAGTGAAATCTTTTCCTTGCTTACGTTTTCTCTTAGAAAATGATGTCTCACATCGATATGTTTAATTCTCGAATGATGAGTTGGATTTTTAGAAATATATATAGCACATGTATTATCACAGTATATAGGTGATTTATTTATATTTAAACCAAAATCATTTAAAGTTTGTTGCATATATATTACTTGTGAACAAGCCAAAGCAGCAGAGATATATTCTGCTTCAGTTGTTGACAAAAATATAGTATTTTGTTTTTTACTGAACCACGAAACTAGTGAATGTCCTAAGAAGTGACATGTTCCACTAGTACTTTTACGATCTGATTTACATTATGCATAGTCAGCGTCACAGTACGAAACTAATTCGAATGAATCATCCTTAGGATAAAATAATCCAAAATCTAATGTATGCTTTACATTTCTTAGAATACGTTTTACGGCTTTTAAATGTGTTTCCTTAGGTTGTGATTGATATCTTGCACAGAGACACACACTATGCATTATATCTGGTCTACTAGTAGTTATATATAATAACGACCCTATCATTCCTCTATATAACTTTTGATCAACATCTTTAGATATATCATCTTTGCTTAAAGCTATATTAGTTGCTATAGGTGTTGGTCTCCCATTAGTCATTGTTAAATTATATTTATTAATTAAATCTCTTGCGTATTTTTCTTGATTAATAAATATTCCATTCTTTAATTGACGAATTTGTAACCCTAAATAGAATGCTAGTTCTCCCATATGACTCATTTCAAATTCTTGGGTCATAATATCTGAAAATTATTTATTCATCTTACCATTTATTGATCCGAAAATTATATCGTCAACATATATTTGTACTAGTTATATATCTTTGTTATTCTTCTTGATAAACAAAGTATTATCTAATTTTCTTATTTCAAAGTTTGATTGTAACACATAATTTCTTAATCTATCATACCAAGCACTAGGAGCCTGGTTTAATCCATATAGCGCTTTCTGTAACTTATATACATGATTTGGTAATTTTTCATCTTCAAACAGAGGTGGTTGCTCTACATATACATCTTCTTTGACAAACCCATTTATAAAAGCACTTCTGATATCCATTTGATATAATTTAAAATTATTATGGTTTGCAAAAGCTAGTAATATACTAATAACTTCTAATCTTGCTACAGGAGCAAAAGTTTCATCGTAATCTATTCCTTCTTCTTGAGTAAAACCTTGTGCTACTGGTCGTGCGTTATTTTTTACTACCTCACCGTGTTCGTTCATTTTATTTTTATAGACCCATTTGATTTTACCAGAATAGGTAATGATATATCCTTTTGATCGGTGCGACCCACATAGCCATGCGACCTACCCGATTTTGTACCATTTCCTGGTTGATGAAGCTAGAGTTCAAATTTATTTATTTGTTTATTTAATTTATTTAATTCTTCTGAACATCTGGCCACCATTCACTTTGAATGCCACATCATCAGATCCGCAAGATAACACTAATTGACATCCACAAAAATATTTTGGCGATAAGTTAAGAGAATGATCACTTCTCCGCTACTAACAGAAATACCTTTGTAGAAATCAACGTGCGTGACCCCTTTGGAGATACTCTGTCAGACACACGTCCATACAAGTCATCCAGGAACAAGATGAACCGAAGGTATCCTGCTACCACATCCTAGGTATCACCCTATGGATCAGTAGCGAGAAGTTCTCGTAATCCGTAGATTTCAACCACGAAAGAATCATAGTATATCTCTGGCCACTAAACCAGAGATTATTAGTAGTTCTTCCGTTTATGAAGATCCACAGTCTTCAATGCTCCATCTCGATCATCTTCTGATATCTTCATGTATTTGTTGGTCGGAATGGGTTTCGAATATAAATTCGATCCCGGTCTTTCCATACCAACAATCGTATTAGATGGATTTGATAGTCGGTTATTTAACTATCAAAATAAACAGATTTTCAATCATGGAAATAAAATGAGTTCACTGGTTCAGTATTCAGCATCACCTGGCCTCTTTAATTAAAAATAATTAACAATGGTTAATTAAAACTTTTACATTTTTCAATAATTTAAAATACCACATTTGCATCTTATTTAATATACTGATGTTCACCAAACAATTTCAACGTAATCCTAAAAAAATATCTTATAACCATTATAAATTTCCATTTAACTCTCTTTCAAACATTTGCTCCATCATTCTTCATTATCTATAATTGGGAAATTAATTCACTTATCACTTGTAAAACCACGTTACGAAATTCCATTTGTTTCATTACTTGGAAACAATAACCAATGCTTATTCTTATAGAATAAACCTATTTTAAAATTCAATTTTATATTTCCCTCTAACCTGAAAACATCGTTATATTTTCACGCAATCCCCTTTAATTTTCTTTAACTTAGGAAACATCATTTATATCATCCAATCCTTTTAATTTTCTTTACTTCGGAATTCTTATTACATATTCTTTACATTTTCACCAATAATCTTGCATTATTATTTCTCTAACAGAAATAATAGATTATTACTCCTCTTTACCATTACAACTAATATCATCTCAGATAATCCTGAAGTCGTTCTAGTTGGGGTATTTTAATCACCTCCCAGACCTAGATCAACAACGTTCTTATCTTAAGATAGTTATGAGTTGTAATTTCAAGAATCGATATTTTATCCTAATGTCAAAACAAATCACATTTAACTATTTTATTTAAAATATGGTTTTATAAAACTTCTTGCTTTTGGAAATCTCTTCTCAAATGCAATTATTATTCCTTAATTCACTTATTAAGTAATTGTTTACTAAAATATCACCTTTAACTTCTACTTCTTTAACAATTCATTTTAACATGGATTTTTGTTACAAAATCCTATCACTCACTCTTTTACCAAATTTACTTTTAATAATCCCTTTTCTAATCCATTTCATCCATTTTTCGCTTTGAAAATCTTATTCCAATTCCGTTCATTCTCTTAATTCTATTACTAAGCAACGTTAACTTAAATTAACGTTCTGACACCTCATCTCTTTTTATAAACTTTGTTTATATAACTCTGGTTTAATCTAAACTCTTTAATTCTCCATTTCCTATTAACTTAATTCAATTATTAAATAAACATTTAATTTAAGCTGTCGTATTCGCTTAAAATCAATTTTATAACTTTGTTATAAAAGCTCGGGTTTTAACATAAAACCCGTTCAAAAATTCCTTTCACCGTTCAATTCCGATTACTTTTTAAAGTGAACTTCAATTAAAAAGTAATCTCCTAAATTATTATTAAAAATAATAATTTACTTCAATCATTAACTACTGTAGAAGTAGTTAATTTTGTTATTAATTAAAATAAATAGTAAATTTCCTTTATAAAATCTTAATCAAAATTTAAAACAATATCCGTTAAAACATTTCCTTAGATTAATACAAATCAACTAATTAATAATCATTTTTACTTTAAACGGTTCACTCAGTCAACCC